>JAECWN010000452.1:5931785-7258928 GCA_018150725.1 Drosophila quadrilineata | reverse complement strand
AAGTCATGTCAAATCAGTGTTGATTCTGGCGAAAATGTCAGCAGGCAGTCAGACAGCCAGACAACCAGACAATCAGACAGACAGTTGGGCAGACAGTCTAGGCGGGGGCTCCCACCTCAACTGTAACCTCAACTTCAACTGCAACTTTGAGCTCCTCATGCGCATATCAAAGGCAACCCCAAACGGGGGTGGGGTGGGAAGATGTTTTCCATCTGGAAATGCAATCGGTTGGCAATAAATTAACTAAAGTAGTTGACGTTCTGCGCAACTTGCTTCGCTTTGCTTGACTCTGGCCATGATTAAGTGTTTTGTCGTATTTAAAGGCAGATAGTCGCCACTGCCAGACTGAAGGGACCAACCTATGTTTACACTCAACATCAAAAAAAACTGGGCGTGTCATGCATCTACTCCGACTCCTCTTTTTGATCTGCTGCCCATTTCAAATGTCAAACTGATGCTTGACTAGTTTTGATAGATTTGATGGGCGTTGTGCCTCAAAATTCTAAAAATATATGTATGTATGTAAATATAGAAATAACTAATAAAACATTAGTGGGGAATTGCCCATCCATCATTAATTAACGTTTTGGCATTTAAATTTTTTGGAAATTTTCTTGAGATTTTAATTCATTTCTATTTGAGCCCTAAGGCAAAACACATTTCGAATATGCATTCAAATATATAAATATAATTTCTCTTTAATCTATTTACAGCCACGTGCAATGTGCCTCTGGGCATGGAATCGGGGGCAATCACAGATGCTCAAATCACGGCCAGCTCAGCCCATGACACGGGATTCGTTGGGCCCCAACATGCAAGGTATGATCCCCATATTCCAATCTCTGTAGAACTCAAGTATCAATTAAGCAGCAGTCCAATTACTTAATTATTACTCAATAATACGAAATACTTGCAATTTAACTAGCCCTCTGAAGTTGTCTCTCCTTATCGATAACTTTTACTGGTCATTCCAATGGCGGGGGTCACAACATAATCTTCAATCCCAAGCACTTAACCCCCCAGCCAAACTGTGACTTATCATTAAAGTCGCAGCGTGTTCGTTTAATTGCTAATTTTATAGACAACTTCATTAGAGCGATAAGGCAGCGTCTATAAAATCGAATCATCGCATCAAAATATTGAAAGGAAGGGAAGAAGTTAAGAACTCAAAACAAGTGGGGAGATCAGGAAATATTTATGTTATGACACAAACAGTTGTGCCATCAAAATACCAATTGGAAAAAGTTTTGCATATCAGTGTTGGAAAGTGTCGGAGAGCCTACTACTAGCATTGGCTGACCTTTCAAAGATAAGTTGAAACCAAATCCGCTTTTAGTTTTCATGAATATGCAGAAGGTTCGCTTCGACTGAAGATATCTGAACTCGGCAGTTCTCTATATATTTTATTTTTTTGCTTTTTTGTGAGATTTGTTTTTTTGTGAACAACTGCTAATTAAATGCAATTTCAATGCGGCAAAGGAACCGGTTCAGAAGGCGGTTCAAGCAAAGGGCAAACCGAATGCATTTGCAGCTGGCTAAACAACTTTAGTTTAGTTTGTAGATTTTCATTTCGAGTTGAAATTTATTTTGTTTATTTTTTATTGACGCATTTTTTCCCTTTGAATTAAAGTTTTATGATCTGCCCCCCTCTCTCTATCTCTCTCTCTCTCACCACACTCCCTTTTAGTATGTGTTGAGGAAGTGTGAGGCAATGCGGGTCAAACAGATTGAAGCGGAAGTTTTGCAATGGGCCGCAGCTCGTTACAAGTCATTGCAAATGATTGATGAGAGACAGCAACAAAACTTGAAGCGATTGCCATGTAATTAGTATAGGATAACTCACACACAGATCCCATATTCCATCTATCGTATGGAGTATATTACGAGCAGAGTCATTCACAGAGAGAATGAGAGCTCAGCGGAGATAAAGAGTAAAGCACTCATTCAAACCATAAACATGTCAATTACCACGTGAGTTACGGCAAAATCAATGCAAACATCGCCTCGTACCCCAAAAACAGAATCAACTCCTCTTCTCGCTTTCTGTAATAATTTGCTGTCTGTCTGTCTGTCTGTCTGTCTGTCTTTTAGTCTGGCAGCCTTTATAGACATGCACTTAAAAAACACTCAAGTGCAGGGCAAGCAGCCCCAACAGCCTCAGCCCCTCTATACAGCAGCAGTTGCAGAGTCAGAGACAGATAAAGCAAAAGAAACAAATAGAAAGAGACAAAGAGAGTGTGAGCGAAAGAGACCGAGACAGAGAGAGAGAGACCACAAAGGCATCATTAACATTAACCCTTTATGGCGGCATTAAAGTAAAACCACAAAACGATGCGTGATGAGCACGTTGAGATAAACAAAACAAAATACAAGCATATATACTAAATATACATATACATACATATATATATTTTTTTGTATTTTTTTTTTTTTTTCATTCGCTGCTTTAGATTAACTGGAATTTATTTTGTAAAGACAATGGCTAGGGGTATTTTTGGGAGGGGGGTACTTCGGAATTGGACTTTAGTTTAAAGCATTTGATATGTTTCTCTGCTGACGTCTGCGGGCTCTTAAGCCAAGTTGTTAGCCAATGCTTCCCCTCTTCTTACCACACCTCCCTCCCTGTCTTCCCCGCCCCTTCCACCACTTGGTTGACTCACCTGAGAGGTCGTGGCTGTCTTGCATTTCTGCTGGTGGTGCAACTTGTGGTGGTTGGCAAAGTGCTTTCGATTGACAGGCGAGATGCGGTGATTCGCTTTAGCTGCGGATAGCGGCTAAGTGACTGAGAGAATTTAATGGCAAATCAAATGGATTATCGCTCAATCTAGTTAGTACTCAACCAACATCAGTTTAGAGCGGCTTTCAAGGCGATTTTAGTCGAGACAATACATGATTACCGAGAACTCAGTTTACATTTATTTCTTAAGCAGTTTAAAATTTCAATGAATTGAATTCAAAAACAAGCTAAAATTAATTTTAAATAATTTAATATAATTTTTAAAATTTTTTGAATTTTTAATAATTAAATTTCACTTAGATTTTATGGAAATAAAAATAAGAACAAGTCAACAAAATGAATCAATTTTATACTTCTTTAAAAATAATTGAAAATATGGACTAAAATCTGTTTGAAATAATTTCAGTTTAAAATTTTCTTAAAAACTTAGTCCGATATCTCCTTATCTCAATGGCAATTACCTTTCACTTAAAATAACCGCCAATTCAGTTAACCCACTAACTGAAATGCCACACACAGATATCGACTGCGATGAAACTTTCTATTGTCTTCCCAATCTGCAAATCCTACTTCCTTCTGTTCATAGTCAAAGTCCAATCAAGCGATGGATAATTTGGCCAAGCAGCAAAAGTTCAAAAGTGCAAGCAGCATTATAATTTGTGGCTGCCGTGCACTTAACTTGGCTAACTAGATCCCTAGATTCCTCTCCACCAAAAAAAAAAAAAAATAGAGAAAATCCGTAACGAAGTGAACTTTAAGTAATTCATTACAGAAAACATGCACTTAAAACAAATCACGAGCATTTGCTTGCCGAAAGAGACAGCAATCAAGAGAAGAGAGAGAGAGAGGGGAGGACTGTCAAAGCCCAAAGGGTCTCCCTAGTCCCAACAGGATGCGAATAGGGAATCCACTTTGTTGTTGTTGTTGTCGAAGTTGTGACGTTGCTCTTGTCGCTGAAGTCTGAAGCTATTGAATTACAAAGATTAGTTTAATGACAGTTGGCGCTGTTTGATTTTCATTACCTCACCCGACAGCCTCCTCAGTTTGTCCAGTCATCGCAGCCTCTCAGGCCATTAAATTTACAACCTTTTACATATTAAAAACGGCAGAGAAAAAATGTTGAGAGAAGTAAGAAGAAGACAAAAATGGTAGAGAAAAAATACGATGGAAAAAAAGGCAGAAGGCGGTGCTTGATTAGAAACTAAAGCCAGTCTTCAAGCCAGTTCAAGGTGGAGTCCACTCCGGTCTATGCCCGTTGGCCCGTTGGCGGTTAGTCAGTCGATCAGACGGGGTCGAAATGAACAGCCAACGACGGAGCAGATTGTTAACTTTGGCAATAACAATAATTAAAGTCTAGTTGAAATGCACATAACTGCGGATATTAGCATTTTAAATGATGTTTATACGATTCTCTGCATCGCTTTTCATCCATGTCCTGCCTGGAGGTTATTTGCTTTTGGAGCACTTAGAAGTGGGCTACCGACCAGATATCCACTGTCTCTCAAATGAAAAAAATATCTAAACAATTTTATGATGATTAAATTGACCTTTGCTGCCAACCCAAGTCCATGTCCTGAGGTAGTCTATTTACTCCCTGACCGTCTTTGATCTTCATGCACTTGAAGGCAATTGCAGCCTCCTAATGATTATTATATTTGAGTTGAGAGGCAACAACTCATAGGACGTTTTCAATTAATATAAAATACAACAAAATATTTAAATTTTGTACTTTAAATAAAGTGTTAAATAAACTGTATGGAGTATCCTTTTATTGGCTGTAAATAATATTGGAAATCCTCTCTGGGAGACTTGGCTAATTGCAGGCAGACAGGCGCATAAAACTAAATAACAAATTGCAAAAATGCATTAAACGCATGTCGGCCACTAAATAAATATTGCAATCAAATTCAATAACCTGCTGGGGCTGGAGCTGACAAGGTAATAGGAGCTGGAAAGGGGAAAGATGGGGGTATGGCATCTGCTGCCAGAGACAGGCAACAAAATGAAGCAATTTGCAAATAAAACAACAACAACAACGAGAATAACAACAACAGTTGTTGTTGTTGTTGTTGGCCAAGTGCCAGCCAAGCAGGCAAAAGGAGCATGGGTCCATCTATACATAGTAGGCCTATTCCTAGTCACAGTCGATGAATAATGGGCAAACATTAAGGCCCCAAAATGCAATCAAGCATGTAAAACTTAATTGAAATATAAACCGACGAAAAAAAAAATATAGTATCTCTGTAGTGGTTAACATATCAATACGCTGGGGTAGAAATTGATTAAAGCAGCTCCACAAAGGTGGTTAACTTGCTCGGAGGGGGAGTATACATATCCACATTGAGGTATCCTGCCGTCCAAGGCAACTCTCTCTCTCTCTCTCTCTGTCTGTCTCTCCCTCTCTCAATGTCTGTCTCTGTGTCTAACTTAAATTAATCCTTAATTACATAGACAACATCCTGCTGCGTCTAAAACCGCAACAGCTTAACGAACGAGACGAGCTGCCAAACAGACAGAGGCTCCTCCTCTCTATCTCTTTTTCTCTATCTCTCTCTATCTCTATCTCTCTGTCTGTCTCTGCATTAACCGCTTCCCACCCCACAAATGTCAGTGGCTTTGGCGGTGGCTAAGCCTGTAGCTGATGCTCCAGTAGCTGTGGCCGTGCCAGCCTCAGGCTGTGATGTTGCCACTGCGAAGTTGATGCTGAAACTGCAGCCGAGATTGTGGCATCCACATCCACATCGACATCCACGTCGACATCGACATCGTGTGGTGCCGAACGCTTAATGTCAATTAATTTATAAAAATTTGCTGGCCGTGGAAAGCAACTGGTTGTTTGTTGCCTCCGCTACCGTATGCGAGGGTTAATTAATAAAGTTGTATTCGTTTCTTGGCTAACTCTGCTTCTTTCTCCGTTTTTGCTGTCACCTTTGCAGACTGAAAACCGATAATAATGGCGGAGCCTGGTGCCCCAAGCATATGGTATCGAATGCGCTGAAGGAGTATCTGCAGGTGGATTTGCTGCAGACGCACGTGATAACCGCCATAAGGACGCAGGGACGATTTGGCAAGGGTCAAGGACAGGAGTACACCGAGGCCTATGTCCTGGAATATTGGAGACCGGGCTTTGACAAATGGCAACGCTGGAAGAACACACAAGGCAAAGAGGTAAGAGGTTGCCCAACACTCAATATATTTCCATTTACCAACACTGTGCCAACTCTCGATACTATATTTATTCCTTTGCAGATTCTGCCCGGCAACATCAACACCTACAGTGAGGTGGAGAACGCATTGCAGCCCATTATATTTGCCTCGAAGATACGCATATATCCATATGGTCAATACGATCGCACCGTCTGCCTGCGCGCCGAGATCGTCGGCTGTCCCTGGGAAGGTAAGTGTCCCCCAACTCGATCCCCTCCGCCTTTGAGTAATCGCGGTCTGTCCACAAGGCGAATTTAAAAGAGTGCGATAAAAAGTCGACATGAGCAATGATAGCGCGGAAAGGCTAACAGAGGTTTAGTGTCAGCGTTAATTTATCATGGGGTCTGCTCGGATGCCACTCCACCCCACTCCACAAGGAGTGCCTTCAGTTGCCCAGGGCCATGCTCACTCATCGGGGCATCGCTGTATCTATTAGGCAAACCAAAGCGGCTTAAGTGTCTAGTTAGTGGACACAGACCGCGGACTACGCCCTGAAGTCATGGGATGCCATAAACCCCGAGGAGATGCATTAGCATAGCTCTGGCCAAGTTAAGCTAAGCTGCAACTAAGTATGCGAAGATATTGCTTATATGGTTGCACTAATGCGCTGCGATAATTAGTTAATAACTAAACTAGTTCTGCTTTGATACGAGGCGATCCGCATTTGAAGAGAGGAAGTTATTTACTTAGCTTTGGTATGGGATTATTGCATGCTTTTGAAATGTATCATGCTATAAATATATATCAATTGATATTCACTTTGAAAAAAACTTATGTAATTCATATTAAACAATTAATATTTATTTTAAAAAAAGTTTCCTATAAAAATATACAATATTGGAAGAGAAGTCATTTAGTTTGCTTTGATATACGATTATTGCATGCTTCTGTAATATATCATGCTATAAATATATATCAGCTGATATTCACTTAAGAAATATTCACAAATGTCTACATTTAAATGTAAATTTCTTACATAAAATATAGATAATATTTTTGTTATAAAATTGAAACCTATAAGAATATACAATTTTCAAAAATTTGTGTATTTTCAAAATAACACCACTTTTACAACCTGCGCCAAGTCCCAAGTAATGCCATGGCCATTAAGAAATGCTTTATGATTTGATAATTCTATGGAAGTCTGATAGGAGTATGTTGCATGCAACCTTGTCACACAGTTATTCGGCTGAAAAACATGACGTTATGGGCAGCGTATTAGGCAAACCGCATAATCCAATCATGGCCAGCAACAACTGCGCCTATGTTTAGAGAACTTTTTGTGTCCCTCTCAGCCATGTTTTGTGCCACGCAACGTTTGAGTTGTTGCCCGTCGCTTGCAACATGCGAAATGTACTTGAAAAAAAATGTTGTACACGATGAAGAAGAAGCAGTTGCAGATGCAGAAGAGGATGGTGGCATATATCGCGTGCAGACATATGGTAGAGACCCTGCCAGAATCTGGGCAACCATATCGAAATCCAGTCTGGCTGAGAAACTATGCAGACGACAAGCCAAAACCTCCTCGTCCTCTCTCCTACCCCTCGTCTGACAGACGCTGTTGTCGCTGTTTGCACGCAATTGTCAAGTAACAAAAACAACAACAACAGAAAAAACAACTTAGTACAACTACAACTAGTCTGGACAAACAAATTTTTCTATAATTTGCAGGTAGCAAAGCGATAACAACAACAACGACGCGGACGAAGCACGCCTAATGACAATTTGTTTGACCAGACCCCCCCTCAATCCCCCTCCACACACACACATACACATACACTATTGTATATCCTATTCTACAAACTATAAGGCAACGGGTCTGTAGAGGGGAGTAGGTGAACGGAAGTCGAAATTATTCCGTAAATTAACGCAATGTGTGGTTGGGTTTTTGGGGCCTGATAACTGGCGCAATTTGTGGCATAGAGTTTTGGTTGCCGAGAGGGATGATAGTGGAGAAGGGAGGGAGTGGTGAAAACTATGTACACACCCTTCTGGGGGTTTTAGCTGACGGACTGGACATGCACAGCTAGCTGACCCCAGCGGTCGTGGTCATCCACATTCAACCCTCCCACACTAATGGGTATGGGTCTGGGGGTCTGGGGCCATGTCATTTGATTTGCTTTGGGGAATTCAGCGCATTTCATATGCAAATTAAACGAGATAAGATGGGAATGGGTCTCCAAATGAACATTTTGGGTCGGGAATGGACATGGGTCTAGACAAGTGGCAGACAAACGCACAACTCGAGCGACGCTGAAGAAATCAATAAACTTACACAAAGTCAAAACTTGGCTCCATTTAATGGCCAACACATTAATCTCATATCGATATCTGGCTATGAGCATTTCGACTGGATTCATAATTGTTTATAAATTGTGGCCATAAATTCAGAGCTGCCACCGCATAGTCGTAGAGCAATCGACTGTCGTCTCTGCCTGACTATTCCGCATTTAAATGCAAATCAATGGGCAGACCTACACACCTACATGAACCTACATGGACCTATAGAACCGTAGAAAGAGATGGCTAACGAGACGATAGAGAGGGAAAGACCACACCCAGCTTTTGGCTATGGAAGCGCCGTCACAATCATAAACAAATAGGGCTTAATCGATGCACAACTATGTGGAGGAAAGGGTCTGTATTGTAGGACACCAGACCTACTCAGGGTCTACAGATTATCTTGAGGCAAGTGACACACACTCCTCTGATTTCACGCCGAGCTAAATACAAATTTGTTTCGATTTAGCCACAGCTTAACAGTCATATATGTATATATTCGACACCGATTCGAAATTCGATTTTTGATTTGAGATTTTGGAATTTCGTGTCGGAGTTGGAGTTGGAGTCATTTTATGCATATGCTAAAGAGCGTTTTATAAATGCAACACAACTGATTAGCTCTAAGCTGGGGATTTATGACTCTGCTCACTGTGCATTCAGTGGAGTGAATAATTTATGAGTATTTTTATTTGGCGGCCATGGAAAATTGAAAGTTTTATATTTTTGTTTTCAATTTTATTGAGTGGGTTTTAAATCAAATTAAATGCGACCGTCTACAGTCTGCTATCAATAAATCGATTTCTCTGGTTTTACAATTGATATCTTCAATTTTTAGCCCACTCCTATTAGTGCCTAATTGAGTTCCATTTTTGGGTAAAAAATATTGACGAAACTCTTACATATTTTGGATAGTATTTTTCTTAACTTACACATATCCATATATGTAGGGTTATTTATGTCTAGCTCTGACTCTGTCTGGCTGTGCAGTCACCCCTAAAAAGTGTCTACATTGGAGACGTCGTAACTCACAACTAAACAATTTTAGTTTACCCCCCAAAAGAAGTTGAAGAACTGGGCAAGTATCTATTTACTATATTCATTCAACTGCTGCTCAATTTGACTCATCAGCAAAAGTTTGCAGACCTCTTCGCTGGCGTCTCTGCGGCTCCTCTCCAACTTCCTCCCCCAACGCCCTCTCCCTCTCTCTCTCTCTCTCTATCTCTCTCAGTCTCTTAGTTAGTCGATGATGGTTGCGTGACGAGGACAGCAAAAGGAAGCAAATTACATTTTATATATATTGTAGTTGCCCGATTCCATATATTCACATATGTATGTCTGAACCACATGCTATGTGTGTGTATGTATGTGGGCTGCACGCACTCTGAGGACTTTTGCTCTTTGTATAAATTCTTGTTTTCTTTTTGGCAGTTTTCATTTCTCGCTTGCTCTTCACTCTCTCTCTCTCTCACTCTCTTTGGTGCTTTTCTCGCAGCGACACGCAAATAAAAATCGCATGTGAGCACGCGAATAACAAGGCTTAAGTGGAAGTCGAGCCGTCTCCACTTCTGGCCCCTTTCTCCCTCCTTTGATATCCCTTGGCTACCACAAAGGAGCAGTCTGGAGAGAGAAGATCGCAGTGATGGCGAAAAGGGGGGAAATTTCATTGCGTGAAAGATGTCGCAACGCAATTGTAAAACGCGCTGCCTTAAATGTCTTTGCAGTTAATTAAATATCCCATATTACATTTTTACTTGCATACATATGTATGTACATGCGATTCTCTGTCTATATGTGTCCTTTGTAAGTACGGATTCTCCGGCATATCGTGTACTGCCATAATGAAGGGCTTATCTCCGTTCCTGATGGTTCTTTGTTTAAGTGTCCGCGACAAGGACTTTAACCTAATTCCAGTAATTAAGTGTCGCCCCGAAAATGCATTCGCTTGACCATTATAAATAAATTAAGTATTAATTAAATTCTATATACATATAGTTGGTATATTCCCAATCAGATCTTATGTTAATGATCTATCATTTCGGTTATCAAAGTAATCAAATATTCTATACAGTTCGGTGCGTTTTATTTATGGATATATATCCTTTGATTCGTATGCAGTATCACATGTTCCCCTAATTATCTATGCACAATGCATTACATATGCGTGGGTTGTACCTTAATTATGTGTAATTATGTGATTTTTGGTAATTATTGGAAAATTCCTTTGAGTACTTGCGCTTTGCTGTTGTTCATCTCCCTGTTCATGTCCATGTCCTGTTTACCACGTGCCCGAGTTGTGTAAATAGAAATATCACTAAATTAGTTTCCCGTTCCAATCCACGTTTGTTTGAGCTTTGTATGTAATTATTTCGAGTATCCTGGCAACCCTGGAACACCCCACACAATACTCCCATCTGCTCCTGTTAGTCTTGTTGTTGTTTTTCGATCAGAATTGTAATTGTTTTATAGGTGGACGCACTTAGTTTTGGTAATTAGTGTCAGGTGTTTGTTTGCTTTCGCCTCTGAAAACATGGAATTAGGCTAGTCCCTGCCATATCTCCTCCTATACCCACTCCGACACCACCTACATTGAGGTCCTCCCCGTTCCACTTGAATACGGTTGCGAACTTTTAATGCAGACGATGAAAACACTTTGGGAACTCAACCACAGTGGCATGACTCAGTTGTGGTTCAACCACTGTGACTTTGACATTGAAAAACTATAGCTGTTTCCTAAAATCCCAAACCCCAAGTCCCAGACACCCAAAAACTCACTCACTCGGGTAGTCTCTCTTTGGGCCCCCCCCTCTGACAGACACTTTGCTAAAAATAACCACAGAAAGCTAATGGCAGATAAAAGAGAAAAGTGGCCGCAAAACGAAATTATGTTTCAAGTAACTCAATATCCTGCAGCGCCCTCCCGTGCCTCCTCCCTGCCATTACTATCCCTAACTGTTCCTAACTCCCTCAGCTAAACTTGTGGCCAACTTAGCTCAAGTGTGGGTGTGATGTGGAGGGGATGGGAAAAACTTTAAATTTACCGCAGTTTAAAAACCTAAAACAAATACGAGACTCGCTTTTGTCACTCGTTTGTCTGCGTCACGTGTCACGTGACACGAAACGTGACATGACGTGAAGTGAAACGAAACGAAACGAAACGTAAGGAAAGGAAGTGATGAATAAATGTGTGCGCTTGTATTCTAGGTCTCAGGTTACTTGAGCTGTCTTTGGTTTCCCCAGAATTCGTGATATTTATTTTAAATTTTCTTTATTCTACTTACAGAGGGTATCGTCTCGTACAGCATACCGAAGGGCGTGCAACGTGGCATGGAGGTGGATCTATCGGACAAGACCTACGATGGCAATGAGCAGGGTGACCGCTATATTGATGGATTGGGTCAACTGGTGGATGGTCAGAAGGGCAAGGATAACTTCCGCACCGACATCCATGGATTTGGCAAAGGTGAGTTCATTGATTAATTTTAAAATTTCCAAAAAAAATTGTAGGTTGTCTAAGAGAATTTTAAAAAATGTATATATCATTTTTGATAACCTCGTGCCTCATTTGAATTTGTGGCTCTTAAACTAAATCCTTTCGTTATATGAATAAACAAAAAATCGAAACTTTTGCCATTTATTCAGGCAAAGCAAAGACATCTTAACGCGAAGGATGTGTAAAAGAGAGAGAGAGAGAGAGAGAGAGAGAGAGAGAGAGAGGGGTAGATACAGTTAGCTGGTGAAACCCTGTAAAGATTTATGGCAATAGAAAAATCTGATTAACATCAAATAATTACAAAAGTTCACCGACAGAAAAAGCATAAGGCAAGGTCCAACTAACTACTGTGCGAATGCCAACTTCATTGAACATCGAGTTGTGCCTGTTGAGGCGTAAGGGGGTGTGGTGGCCTGTCTAGGACATGCCGGTGTGGAGTGGGGATGGCAGGGCAATGCGGAAACTTTTGCCCAGCAAATAATTTGCCTCACAACACAATAAACAAAATAAATAATAACTTTGGACTATTTGCTGGCGTCGCACTAAACTTGCCCGGATACAAAAGCGCCAGCGCCAGCACCATCAACAAGGACCCGCAAGGATCCACAGGAGCGGCCCACCAACCCAACCCACATGCCAGCAGGCAAACTATGCGCTGTAAAAATGTAAACATTATGCATATTTGATAATTTATGGCAACACTGGCATTCATTTCCGACCCCAAACTGAACCGAATCGAGGCGAAACTTTGCAAGTTTTAGCTTAGCCACTTTTTGGCCATTTTGTTATTTTTTTTCTCTTCTTTTATTTTTTTTTGCATTTGGCAAATGGCCAATAATCGAAATTATTGAAAAGTTTGCGCTTCTGCGAATTTAAGTAGAAAAGTTCTCTTAGACAATTAGACATGCAGTCGAGTCGAGTCGAGTCGAGGTTGAGGAGAGTCGAGTCGAGTCAAGTCGAGTCGAGACAGACACATAAAAAGCAATCGCATTGCAGCAAAGTTTCTGTGCCTCCGTAGTCCCCTCTTTTCCATAGTCTGACAATTGAATCGCCATCTTCTTTATGTTAATAACATTCCACGCATTTGGCTTATTTGCATTGTTATCGATTTCTGCCACTGTTCCCTCGACTTTACTATTGATTTCCACCAACTCCAGCAGAGGCAGTGTGTTTTTGTATACATCTTCATTTGTTGAACTGCAAATTGTATAATTTCTGGTTAGAAGCCCATGCTTAATATTGCATGCCATATAAATATATCCTGGATACTCCATTTCCACTGCCTTTTTGCGACCCCAACTGCCTACCTTATTGAGGCCAAATTAGGGCCATTGTGAGTGGGAGGGAGGAGAGTGAGGGGCAAATACGTTGAAAAGAAAGAAATGGCTTAAATGTCGCGTCGGCCATAATTTCTAGTTATGAACAGGCAACTGGCAACCCAAATCCCGTCTAAATGCCAGGGTTACCAGTCCCACTGTTTCGTGAGCATTTATTTTGTTTACTTTGGCTTTGGCCTATGAAACTTCACCCCAAAGTGCCATTGACTTGGGGGAGCTTAAATAGCTTTACATGCCACTCTGGAGCATATGTGCTACGGGTTGTCCGACCTATTGATTTCCCTTCTTTTTTACTATTTTTTTCTTTTTTTTCGAATAGAAGTTCAACCCAATAATGGTATCATTTCTATTCTTGGTGATTTCAGGCTACGAATGGATTGGCTGGAGAAACGATACACCAGGACTAATGGGTAAACCCGTTGAAATTGTTTTTGAATTCGATACGGTTCGGAATTTCAGTGCCATCGTTCTGCATACGAACAACATGTTCACCAAGGATGTTCAGGTGAGTGTCTGTTCCCGTATATGATTTATGAGGCAATCCCAAAAGGATTATAATGTACTGCGAACCTCAACTATTGATTTATGAGCTTCGCTCATCGATGGTGAATAATCCATAATAACAATAAGCATCCATTTTAATGTATCCTTTATACGCATTTCCCTATTCCCATTTAGGTTTTCGTGCATGCCAAGGTATTCTTCAGTATTGGCGGTCGTTACTTTTCGGGAGAGCCTGTACAGTTCTCGTATATGCCCGATACCATCATGGATCATGCCAGAGATGTGACCATCAAACTGCATCATCGTGTGGGCAAATATCTGAAAATCAATTTGTACTTTGCTGTCAAATGGATTATGTTATCGGAGATTAGTTTTATATCGGGTAAGTGAAGTGCCAGACGTGCATTCCAAATATATTTTTCATTTTCAGCATCATTTCACTTTTCGGGTCTCTGACACAGACACATCACATAGAACACTTTTCCGACATTTGCCCAACAACAACAACAACAACAACAACAACAACAACAGCAACAATGGCAATAGATAAAGAGAGACAGAGAGACAGCTATAGTATCTTTTATGCAGTTTTCCATTTTTCCTCTTTTACAACATGGATGAACTGGCAGAGGGCAGAGAGTGCAGAGTCTAAGTGTCCAAAGAGCCTTCATGTCTCGACATGCAAAAGTAAACAAGTTCGTTTGGGTTTCAGGGGGAAGTGGCAACCCTGCAACCCGACAATTCTACAACCCTGGAACTATGCAACTCGCCTGACAGCTATGCGAGGCATGCATTGCATTTTCCAGCAAACATTTCCGCATTTCCTACGAATGCCAAGAGCGTGCAGCAGCAGCAGCAGCAGTCCTGATTAAATTGTACCAAGTGCACAGATTGTGGAGAGATTTAGGATCCGACATATTTAGACAATATTTTCATGGAACATTTACTCTGACCGAGGGTAGCACAAATTGTTCAGAGGCTACAATGCTGTTAACATCGGAGGATCGAGATACGGTCACTGAACCAGCGAGAGGGAAAGGGCAGATCATCATTTATATTCATTTCGATTTCTTTTTTTTTTGTTTTGGGTGGTTGTGTGCCTCAATCCTCTGGCTGGAAAATATCGAGCCTTACATATCGGGAAATCCATGCGCGGTAGGTGTGAAAATGACTAGGGGATAAAAGTGGCAGGCAGGCAGGCAGACTGCCAGTTCAATTTGATTGATGAGTCAAATAGAGCGTGCCGCATGAATAGGGATTTTGTGCAGATGCCAGTCGAGGGATGAGAAGAGGTGGAGGAGGGTCAGTATTATAGGCTTAATGGATTTATGAAGGAAGTCAGCTATATAAATCTCAACCAACTGTGATTCTATAGTTAAACAATTAAAGCCGACCGGAAGAAGAACCGAAATTAAACGATGCAAATGAAATGGAAAAATCTTCCACAGTCTCTGTAATAAAACATGAACTACCCTGCATCGGACCGAAGTTCATTGAGAGGGTTCGTAACAATAAGAATTCTCAATAAAAATATATTTTTGAAAATCATTGCGACCTCTTCACAAAGGAACCTGATGCGAATAGAGATGAAGACTTTAAGCTGCGGTTGCTGCTGCACTTAAGATTTACTACGGATCACAGCATTTACCTATGGACATTACAAAGCACATTCTGAGCTGTCAGAGCGTTGCTGTTCAACGGATCCTTAACGGATGTCATCTTCAAACTGAGCCAAGGATATTCAACTGAAAAAACCACAATCTGTGGCACAGTTCGCGCCACATGCTGTGCCCGAAACTGGCAGCAATTACATGACGAATAACAAATACCATGACGCATTTGTCACGCACATGCGAGAGGAGTGTGCGGAGGGGGAAAAATGAGGAGAGAGGACTTTATATAGTATGATAGTTGAAGAGGGGGGCAACCAGCTGTTAGTTTTTTATATTTTTCTTGTTTTATTTTTACTTATTTAGTCTGCCTGATAGCTGAGAAAGTAGGGTAAGGGTAAGGGTAATGGTAAGGGTATGGATAAACAAAAGAAACGCACGTACCGAGACTTGAAGTGTGTGTGCGTATATTTTTATCAGGCACTGTGCACGGTGAGATTTAACCCCAATTTGTGAGATTTGCTTGCGGTGATTCCTGTTGTTCTTCTGCGCGTTTTATGGACTTGTATTTAAAGGTTTCTAAAAATACAATGGCATACAAAATACGAAAAACAAAATTCTCAAAAAAAACAATGCCATGAGGAGACGGAGAGACACTGCAGAGAGGGAGGCAAGCAAAGCCCTGGAGACGAACACACACACACGCACTTACACAAAGAGAATTAGTTATAAGGGCTAACAACAAAAACAAAAAATGCCAAAAAAAAAGAATGAATTGAAAAAAATGAAATGAAAAGAAAAGAATAAAAGATATGCGGCATTTTTGGCATTACGTCTATTCAAGTAACCCATTGCCTCAGCAGGCGGACCCCTGGGTGGGTAGGCAGGGAGGAGTGTGTGATAAATGTGGCACGAAATATTTTAATTATTTTAAACGTTTTATGACGACCACAGAGAGCGAGCAGCCAGAGAGATACCGAGAGAAACTCTGAGCTGAGAATAGAGAGATGCAAGATATGCTTTTTTATAAGCAGAAAGCAACAGCAGCAAGATGGACAATGGCAGGGACTCAAAACAAAAGGCAGCCAAGCACAGCAAAACTACAGCAGCATGCCCGGCATGTCCTTCGTGTCCTGTGCTATCCTGGCGACATAACTCAAAACATAGCAGCAGGCTTCACGCAGTAATTACGCCATTTACTGTCTGGGAGAAAACGGGGTCACCCACTCAAGGAACCATTTTTCGGCCAGGCTGGCTCAGGATGAGGCCAACCGAGGGGGTGGATGGTGGCTAACTGCAAAAAGCAGCCCCATCCCTGGAGGCGAGTAACGTCTGCTTTAGTACTCCTCCTCATCTTGCTTTTGCTTTTGTCTTTTGTTTTGTTATGCCCTCAAGATGTTAGCGGAGATAAATGACAACACTTTGCCAGGGCAACTGAGAGAATGGGAGACAGAGGCAGAGAATATGGTAGAGAATGAGGGACATATGCCAGCTACGCTATGTGGACGTAGTTAGATGGGGAGTCGGAGGTATTACGGGGCACAGATCAAAGTGAACGCACTGTGAGCAGGTGTTATGCAGCCCTGAAGGGCTCTCTCTATCTCTCTTTCTCTCTTTCAAATTCTGCCTGTCTCTATCTCTCGCCAAGACAGATCTAAGCTAATAAGCCTGGGAATAAGGTCACAGGGGTTGCTGCCGAATCATAACAACCTTATTATGCCTCAGATTATATAGATTAAGCATGTTGCACGATAACTCGATATATTATAAGACTGAGGTCGGACAATCATATTTTAAATGAAGAGAAATTTCTTTAAAACTGAGCCCAATATTATAACTAACATTATATGAACTTCCGCGATTTATGTCTCCTACATATTCATAAGTATAGAGTCTTCTTAAGACAGCTGCAAACAATTTTCAATTTGAGGGCAGGAAATGAACACGTTAGAATTTTCACTGGTCTGGGGTCTTGGGCGAGAAAAGCGTAACGAATGCTAAAAAATTTAAAGTGGAACGAAAGGTGTATAGAAAAAATGTAGAAAAAACGAACACGAAGACATAATACAGAATAGAGAGAAAGAAGAAAAAAAAACCAATCAGGGAAACACAGCTGTGCTCAAGTGAAACGCGGCAACTTTTGAAGCTGAAATTGCGTCGATGTTGTTCATAACTAACAGACCTTGTCGCCCCTTCCCTCTCACTCATTGTGTATATTGCTATCTCTCTTTAAGCTTACCTTGTTTATTTACCTAATAGTGTGGACTGTTTCTTCTTCTTCATCTTTTGCAGTTCCTGCTTTGGGAAATTTCACAGACGAACAGATAATGGGACGCAACAACTCGCCAGGCAGCGCACAGGATACACGGGAATATCCTTTGCAGAGCAACGACTATCAGCACAATCATAACAAAAACAAAATGAATGGCGGCGCCTCCGGTGGCGGTGCCGGTGGTGCCAGCAACGGTGGCGCCATCGATGCCACAAGCAGCAACAGCAACGCCAACAACAACAACAACTACAACAATGGACCGCAATGTAAGTGTTGAATAAATTCAATTAGCATCATTTCATTTTCGAGTTTTTCTCGATTTTTTTGCATACTACTTTGTTGAATTTTTTATTTGAGCATTTTCACGCTCGGCCTCTCAGCTAATTATTTAGTTGAACAATATTTGCTTTTAATTTCATTTCGTTTCATTTTCGAATTTAAATGTCCTTTGCTCGTCCTGTTGTTTATCATTTGTCTCCGGTTTACATTGCAGTAATTGCGCCACGGCCGATTGATCAGGAGCCGAATGAGGCGAACTTCATTGGAGTTGTCATTGTTGTTCTAACAACAATAATTATACTGCTCGTCGCCGTTATCCTGTTCATCGTGTCACGCACGAAGCGAGCACGCGGCAGCAATGTCCTCGATGCATTCCAATACAGCTTCAACCCCAACACCCTCGGTGGCAATGTCGACAAGCATCGTCCCAATGGCAACAGCATTAAGGTAAGCATAGTTCAGCAAACTGTCTATATATATATGTATATATATATATGTATGTGGTATATAAGGCAGGATATGTATGTCCTTGGTATATGGTCGACAAATTCCTGCCTCAAATTTCACATAATTGTTCAATGTTGCGTGCAGCTGCCACGTCCTCAACGTGTGCGCTACGAGCCGTGCCACACTTGACCAGACGCCCGCCGCACGGCATTTATTTTATTTAATAGAACTTTTCAACGGCTTCCCTCATGGCCTGTTCAATAAAGTCCAACTACAGCCCCAACTTGCCACCGCCACCCACATTCGGTGCAAGTCTGCGGTGACCAGTGTTGGACTGCGGGTGCTAAGCTGAAGTGCTGAGCAGTGCACAAAGTGAAGAATGTAACACTTAAAGGGTCTGTCCTGCCCCATTGAAGTGGTTTGTGCAACATTGCAGAAATTGCTTTAAAGTAAAAGTAATCAGCAGTAAAACGATAATTGAACACAGTCAGTTTAAGGCGGTATCTATAAATAAGAGTAAATCGAATCGATAGTGTTGGCTAAGAGACGCTGATAGTGTTGGGAAATGGCAAATGAAATTCTTGATTTCAAAAGACGATAGCAAAAAATTACTATAGAAACGTGATATGTTATAAATTGATGTAAAATGAAAGTAAAGTTATTGGAGAAATTTCTATGAGAAAGTCAAGGTAGTGTTGTAAAACGTAGGCAAAGCTTAAGAAATTTCGCTGTTTAATTAGCAAACATTTGTTAATTGGTATAATTGTGAGTTTACAAGACATGTCATGAAATATATTTTAAATATATTCAGCCTGCAAATGTATTTTAACTAAAATATCCTCAAGTGTTGATAAAGATGTTGAAGCTCCTTTAAAACATCTACAGATATCGATCAACTAGACCTTCGTTAATGTAGCCGATATATCTTCGTTAGTGCCCCGACTTGTCTCTATATTAAACATTATTCCCGTTCTTTCAACTCCCATTCCAGGCCAGCGTCGACGACAACGATTCCATCGGCAAGAACAGCCTCTACCACGAGCCCTTCAATGTGAACATGTATACGAGCGGCGTGAACGGTTACGCAGCGGTTAATGATTTACAGTGTAATATGACGCCCGACTATACAGGTGTGTAGTAAGCCCACTGCTTTGACCCCAAAGCCCCCACCCTTGCACTCACCCCAGCCAGATGGCAGACATTCATCCCCCCCCCTTTCTCAACCGTCTTCAATTCCCTTTGGCTCGCCCATTTCCGCTGCGAGCTATAAAATATGGCGCCGCTGGCAACTAATGCAAATAAATTTTTGCGGCGATTGCCACACACACACATACTCACACTCTCTGACACACTCATGCAAAAACATTCACTTATATATGTATATGTACAACCTTTGGCCTGTGACTAAGCAAAATCCTTTTGCGTCTTTCTCACTTTTTCATTGGATCCCCCACGGACTGAATGAACACCCAGATGTGCCAGAAGGCGGCTATGCGGTTCCCCATATGCAGGACTATATGCCGGCATCGAAAATGGCCAATGCCGGTGGCGGTTATGTGAATGTGCGTAGAACGCCGCCGCCACCGCTGAGCAGCATATTCCCCAGACCGCCGACGGTGCCGCCACCGCCCATGGAGAAGTATTATGCGACCACGGCCATATTCAAGCCCATCAAGGGAGGCTCGACGAGCGGCGGCAGCAACACCAACACGGTGAGCAGCGGCGGCGGCAAGAGCAGCCACAGCAATCAGGATCAACTGAATGGCATCTACGATGATGGCATGGGCACAATGAATTCCCAGTCCACCGCCCCCATGATCAATCCGTACACCAGTGGCAATAGTGCTGCTGCCGCTGCCGCAGCAGCTGCCGCTGAATTCCAGCGTGCCAGAACCTACAATTTCCGCAGTTATCCAGATAATCTCTAGTTCGAAGCTTCGCTTAAGTTGGCAGCCACAGAGCCAGCAGCTGGCATGGGCAACGATCAGCGCAACAGCGCCACCTCCACCTCCTCCTCCACCACCATGCCCAAGAAACCCCAGCATCTGAGCTTAGCCAGTGGCAGTGGTAGTGGCAATGGCAATGGCAACACTCTCATCTCGAAGCCCAAGTACAGCCTGACGCTGCACAACAACACGGGCAAATATGCCACAAATGGTGGCAAGACGGCCACCACAATGCGCGACAATCACCAGCAGAGGCAGCACCTCAAGGCATTACGTCTGACCTCCCGCGATGCCCCAACTTCGGCTCCAGCTACGGACACCACCGACTATAAGCGACCCACATTGGCGGGTCTGTCGCCGGCCGAAGATGTGGGTATACATCTCAGCAGGAGTGCCGCATTGAAGTCTACCCCAGCAGCTGGCTCCAGCTCTGTCAACGGTGAAGCTTCAACCAATCTAACGGTAACTAAATTAACTGGTAATGGAAATTCAAACGGAAACGGAAACGGAAATGCAACTGCGACAATGGCGAACGGTGTTATGAGAACACAAAACAACAGGCTGTGGTATCATTGATGAAAACCCCATATTAAATGGATTTGAGGTGAGTCTTTTTATTTATTTATTTTATTTTATTTCAACTATTATCAATTGACAGAAATTAATAAAAATATAACATTAAATTTAAATTAATTTAATAAAATATTTTTATATTTAAAGAAAAGAATTTTAATTAAATAAATAAAAAATATAGTAATAATAATTCAAGTATTTATGAGAAATCAATAATAAATAAATGATTTGGAAAAGCAATTTTTTTATCTGAATCATCAATAAATTATTTAACTAAAAAAAAAGTAATTTCAATAAGTTATTTTGTTGTTTGAAAAAAAATTTAAAATAAATTTTTTTTGTATTTTATGCTTTTTTTTTAGTAGCTCTGAAACTCTACACGGACATTCATTCAAGATCAACTGATGAAATTGGATTAGTAATATTATGAAAATGTTAAGTACTCGTAATTTGTATTAGAGAACCCGCCACTTTCCGCCACTTGGAAAGAGCACAACGCGTCGAACAATTGAACCCACTGAGCAAAAAATGAGAATAGAGAACGATTACGATTAACGAAGAAACCATTTAAATTAAACTAAATATAATATCAAAGTCGAATATCTAAGTAATTAACAAACAAAAAAGTAGCGTCGAATAAATGCCAACGAAATGATACTGATACAACACAACACATAGCATACAATCTGTAAATATATGATAAACATACATATACCTAGTATATTGCAATGAGAAAGGGTAGTGACAACAAAAAAAAGAAAGCATATGTTAGAACACCGAGCTGAATTTTTAAACAAAAAGAGGAAAACAACAACAAAAAAATACACACATTCACACACAAATATTACAAATATAAATAACAAAAAAATGGGCACTAGTTTCTCATAGATGAAATGCAATCAAGTGGATGATTTGAGATGGATGATGAAAATATGAAAAACAAAAACGAATTTAAGGTATAGCATTTAGCGACACTTATTGTTTATAAAACGAAATATGAGAATTACGATATATAACATACGATATAGGCATAGTTGGAGATTAAACTAAACTAGCATATATACATACATACATATATAAAGTTCAACTGATTTTTAGTACCTTTCCGACAAAACACAACTGATCAAGAACTATATGTAAATGCCTGAAAGACCCTCAAAACAAATACTATACATACATACATAAATCTATACTATACCGAATCTGAACAAAACTATCGTACATATACATGGTATATATATATATTGTGTGCCCACTATTTGAGACCCCACTGTAAATTTCTGTGTATAAACTTAGTAAGGTATCTGTATCTGTCTCTGGGTGTATCCGTGAGATACTTACAAACAACAAATGAAACGTAGATTGTTTGCTATTAGTACTACATATATAGGGAGAGCAGATGAAAATGCCGCGTCAAAAATTATGTAGAGGAAGAAACGATTGATTGACAGCTGATTGACAATTGATTGACGATTGATGATAAAATTGTAACGGAATTTAACGGACCAAGAGAGCGTGCAGAGCGTCGTCGCCTAAAACCAATTAAAATGAAGTTTTCATCAATGATTTGTGATTAAATATTTAACTATCTACTTACATATTAAACAACAAACGAAATGAATCGAAGTGAATATTCAGTTCTTCTTAATGCTAATTTTTAGTTTAATGCAATATATGCTACCCAGAAAAAAAAAAACAAAATAAAACATAAAAAATCATATGACTCTGACTATAATATATACTATAAATAAAAATTATATATATATACATACTTATATGCGAAACATATATATATATATATATATATACAAATCACTTACATAATATAGACAAGTATATATGTATGTATAATTAATGAATGAATAATCATGTATATGTTCCTTTTTAGTTTAATGCGCATACAATTTATCACCGACAACAACAGCAAAGAGTACTAAAAGTTAAATCCGTAGTAGCTTCAAAGTAGTTGAAAAAAAAGCAGGCAAATGGAAAAAATGAGGAGAGCAATGAAAAACACCGCATTTTATAAAATATCAAATAAGAAAGCGCGTTAAAACAATATTTAAATATAAAATACAAACATACATAGCCATACAGAATGTGCAGATAAAAAAAGTAGTAGAAAAAATAGTAGGAAAGCAAAGCCAGAGTAGAGTGAACACAGGAGACACCACACGAAAAGTATTTAAAATGTTTGTGCAACACTTTCGAGCAAGTTTTTAAAATTAAACATCACATTGTGACAAAATAAAAACAAAAGAAACGATGTAAACATTAAGCTAGACACTTAAAGGAACAATGATTATAAACGATTTTAAATATGCCCAATCGGCTGGCGTTATAAACAAATATCAATTAACATATGCGAATACAATAGATTTCTATATACAATTTCCGCACAGTTCTTCATTTTCCAAACAAGTTTCCAATGCACAAAACGTTTGCCAACACTGGCCACAACACTGAGAAAAAAACACTCCACTCAACACTATCCGCAGCTCTGCAACACTGCAACTAACACTTTGATACACTGTCAAAAAAAAAAAAAAAAAAAATACGAAACGAAGATAATTGAATGCAATTTGCAAAAAAAAGAATCACGAACCTACCTACAAGACTTGTATAAATTATATTAATCTTAAAAAGTAAAATAAAATATAATAAAACAATTGCGAAATTGAATAATTAGCTATTAAGTTTAAATTACATTTTGTATAAATTAATAAAGGAGACGTAACGTATTTAAGTGTAAACTGTAAAGATTAACATAATTCAACTGAAACACAAACAGCAACTAAACAAAAAATTTATAAACTATTTGTAATGTTTTTTTGTAAATTATCGCAAAAGTCGGATAGACAAATTAAGAGTACGATTCATTGATTTGCTGTTGCTTCGCAGTTCATTTATACATAAATATATATATATATATATATATAGACTAGTTTAATTTCAGAAATAAATTAATTTAATTGCATTTATTACGAATAATATATAAACATTATATGTGTAAATTTCAAGGCAAAAATATAGTATTAAATTATTTAAACAAAACAATTATCTGTGTGTCTCTTCTATGAGCTTTTCAGCATACACTGTGAAAAATATCTTATTGAATCTAACAGTGGTTGTGGTTTGTCATTTCCCGCGTATTCCCCAAATAAGGTCAAAATTGTTAATTGAATTTGTTGTCTGACAGTGCAAACAGACATTTAGTAAGGTAAACAGAACTCATGAACGTTGTCAATAGCCTCAGGATTTGATCTTATTTGACAATGAAAGGACCTTTTTAGCGGTTCCTCTGGGGAAATGCAGAAGGCAGTGAATGTTTGCCAAGGCCATCGGATATAATGCTCCCCCAGAAGGCATTAATCAGGGCACTTATGGAACTGGGATCAATGTCCGCTAAGGGGCAGTAACATCTGTTTTAATTCACGCATATTTCGCATATTCGTCGTCTACAAATTCATAGAGGAACATTTTCGTGTATATTCTCCAAATGAAGTGGAAAATCGAGAGTAACTCGACCACAAATTGTGGCACGATGAATGCACTGAGCGTGGGATGCCCGAAGGGGATGCAAGGGAAAGTTCACACATGTCCATTTCGAAACGTTTAAATCAAATGTAATAAAATAATACAGGGCACTTGGCTTTTTGTTTGCTATTTGTAGCTGCCCCTTAATTGACACTTTCGATTGTTCAACTGATTGAATGACGCACAGAGTGCTTGCCTGACTGACTGACTGACTGCCTGTCTATCAAAGCATTCAATCCATTTGCCTTTGTCAAGCTGGAGAGGGAGGTGGGAGGTGGGTAGTGGGTGGTGGGACCACCTGCCTGTCAGGAAAAGCGTTGAAAATTAGTTGAAAGCCATTTACGAAAAATCAAACCGAAACCAAACAGGGCACACAAAATGTACTCGAAATGTGCTTTTCTTCTCGCTTTTCTCTTCCGCAAACAGACACATCTCAATTCGGTTTTCCTCTCTCTCTTTATTATTTTCCATTTGTAAAATGCGTGAAAAGTTCTCTCAATTCGTCGCATTGTCACTCAGGGCTTTTCAAACCGAGTGTTTAACAATTTCATTCTGTTTACTTTTCATTGCACTTTTTGCCATTTTTTCATTCTTTCAATTTGTTATTTATCGTTGGCTTTATTTATTGGATTTCAGGAAAGAAAACAGGGCCCAAAAAGGGTTGACAACTTAATGCGACATACATTTCATACAATTTTAGGGGCTGTTACTAGATAATGACCATGAAGTAATTTCGATTATGAGATGTTGTGAATTACCCGTAACGTAGTGCGAAAATAAATAATAGATTCATTGAATTTGTCATTATTTCAATGCCAGATAAATCTATCGAGAAATGAAAGTAACTTTTTCGTTATCAGAAAACTGATGAAAATAAATCGATAATAATCAAGGGTAGTCACAGGAGTACAGTTATAGGGAAAACTAGGCACCACTAATAAGGTAGGATACATCAAGTTTATTGAGGTATCTAGAGAGAGAGAGTCCTTTTTGTGTAGAGATGATCCAATATAATGCGCGCTAATACCTATGTTTCTGTTACATTGAAATGATATCCCATTGCAATCAGGACAACACCAGATGCTTCTAGTACTCACAATCACAAAAGACAGCACATAGAGTGTAATATCCTTGGAATTAACTAGATGCTGCAGGGCATCTCCCTACTAAGCCGTCTGGACAAATACTTTAATGCGAAGGATGTAAAAATGCAGAAATATGTTTTTTATGCCGCCGTTGCCTTCGCATCCACGCAACAACTGTGCAAATAAGTAAAAAGTAATCCTAATTACAATTGCTAGTTATAAATAAACATGGACACGGACAAAGTATAGAGCCTTGGTCTACGACTGGATATCATCTCTGAGTATGATGATACCGACGTCATTGTAATAATGAAAATCCCCAAACAAGCCATAAAAGGGATAAACGAAACGAAAAGTAATGGAATAAATGAATGAAAGAATGAATGAAATTTGTGGCATGCTGCGAATGTCACAGTCTAACAGATTTCCGACATGAACAACATATAGACACGTATATAGATATCCAGGCAGACAAATAGAGAAAACATGAATAGATCCTTCAAACCTGGAGTCAAGGATATGTGCGACCTGTGCAGATTTTTTAGTGGTTGTTGTGCCGTGGTTTTTGGTGGTGATGATGATGAGGACGTTGGTTTGGTGGTGGTTCTGGTTCAAATCTCTCATCACATTTTTCGCAAGTGTTTTGTTTGTTTTGCTGCTTTGGGATTTTAATAAAGTAAATCGCTTAAATAGCTCAGTCTGCTCATAATTACAAATGTCTGAGTGCAATAGGAAATGCCAAATGGAATTGTTTTGAATCGCACACGAGACGCACCCAAAACCCCTAAATTATTCGGCAAAATAAAAGTAAAAACCCTTTTTCGGACTGGCAGGAGAGGGTCGGAGAGACAGGGAATGTGGAGTGAATTGTCCTGGTCAACGCGTAATCATCAAAAGTTGTGGCACAAGTTGCTTATCAAGCGTTAAATTGCAGCAATTTGACAGTTTATCGTTACCAAAGACAATGGATGCGGTCCTGACTTATTTGCATATCCTTCGCCTGCCGATCAACATTCTCCCCCTCTTCCCTTCTCCATCCCTAACGGGCCTGCCTAAAAACAAAGTACAAGTGAAATGTCAAATTGTCGTCGACCCCCGTTGCCATTGCAACTAATGCAATTCATGTGTTTCCCCTCTTACTCTCATTCCCATTCTCTCTCTCTCTCTCTCTCTCTCTCTCTCTCTCTGCCTTTCTCTGTCTGCCTCTATTTTCGCCATTGTTTTCCAACTCCATCTCCTTTGCCTTTGTTTGTATTTGTGTTTGTCGTGTCCTCCCTGTCAATTTGCATGTTACCTTGCATTTGTATTGGCATTGAATTGCATGTCCTCCTCAACTATTAGTTTGCCTCACATATCCACACATGAGTGTATATATGTGTGTGTGGGTGGCTGTGTGTCCTTATCAAATGCTGTTTCCGGCCACACGTCCTTACTAACTTCCTTTGTCTGTCTGGGTTTGCATTTGTGTGTATATTTGTTTATCTAACTATCAAAGTGCTGCCTGCCCCATGCTGCATACTGCATGCTGCATTCTGCCTGCTGCATGTTGCATGTTGCTTACATAACTTGAGATTCAGAGATTCAAGTGTGTTAATTGCTCGCTTCCCCCATACCAACGGCATCCTTTGTCAGTTCATCCTGAGCTGCTAATCTATTATTTTCTCTACGCAAAACTCTCCTCACAAATGTTCAAAAATCATCAGCTTTCGGTTACACTTTCCATACACTGTCCAGCCTAAAACTAATTTGTTGCCATTTTCAGTTACTCAAAGGATTTTAAGCTTATTTTGTATGCCAAAGCACATTATCCTGGTCCACTTAATCTGGTGTCTTGGGTAAATTGTCAAGTCTGTAAAACGAACTGGAGTTTGTTATAGATTTGAAAATCTTTACAGAAAAATTGTATTTATTAAGAAAAAATCCCCGAGAATGGAAGAACAAATATGCATAAATATATATATTTAGCAAAACTTTGATTTGCATTAAATTGCTCCACATTTATGGGATCATGGTGGTTCTTTTTAATTGATAAGCAATACAACTCTTGAGACTCGATGCCATAATCTCTAGAGACTCTTAATTACTCTCACCACATATGCTTAATTTTATAAGTTCAATTTTTATATCGTTGAAGAAATTTTTATTTGAGTTATGAACATATGCCGGAAATTAGACATTAACAGAAGGCCAATAAATTGAAATATATATATATGAAACATATATATAAATAATATTCTATATAAGGCGACGTTGAGAGCAGAGTAATCTTAAAAGCGTGAAGATAAGAAAAGTCAAGCGAGTTTTAAAAAATTCTGAAACGCACTTTCAGTCCATCGTATAAATATGATTGCACAGTTATGTTTTGCCTCTCGCTGAGCAGAGACTTGTGGAAAATATGTTAAGAGCTATTATTTTGTGTATATTGTGCTGTTGTTGTTGTTTTTGTTGTTGTTTAGAAACCAGTGCCACAACTTTGTTAATGAAATATTGTGACTTTCACAAGCCGATCTTCAATAGAACTTGTCTCTTGGACGAAAGGCAGCGATTGCCAATTGAAGTTGAGGATTGTAAACTGACATTGAATGACAATGGTTTCAGATTTATTTGTTCGGCAAATAGAAACATCTTCAATCATTATTTCTTCGATGATATATTCACAATGCTTCAAGGAACTTGCGCCATGGACTCAAACTATCTGAATATGTTTAACTGTTTGGCCAAGAATCAAACACAACAGATTTGCGATCAGACTGAGGATTATTATCAACAGCAAATTTTGAGGAACTGTTCCAGTAAAAATATAGAAACAATTGAAATGTTTACCTATAATCATACAAATCAAACATTCTTCAACTCGCTGACAACGCTTTTATCCAATTTGAGGAACTTAACTTGGCATGTCTATGGAAAATGCTCTCAGGTCTCTGGGTTTACTCAAAGTTTTAAGTATATTGAATCTTTGGATCTACACATAAATCAGTTTGATAATTTTGAGGATTGTGAGGATATTTTGTTTAATAATCAAAATCAACTGAGACAATTAAATATATATTTACACTCATACTCAAAAGGAAGCATCAGAGAATATGTCTATGGATTTCCTGGGAAATTCTTACAGGGATTAAGCAACCTCAACGCATTTGAAGTACATTGCATTAAGGAGGAATATTTACAGTATCCCATATTTTTACCAATCGAAATTTTTGAAGGATTACACAACCTATCTAGTCTCGTTTTTGTGGACTGTAACATAGTTCAGCTGAAATCAGAGCATTTCGAAGATCTCATAAATCTCAGATCGATTGAGTTTAGGAAGAGTGATACAGGAAGCTTGGAATGGCTAAGGTAAAAAATAAATTATTTACTAAAAATGATAGTGTATTATTATAGTAAAAATATAAATATTTTTCAGTTCTGCGACGCTGCAAAATCATTTGAAATATTTGAAATTATCTAATATCATACCATCAAATAGAACCTATGTTTCCATGCATCACTTGGAAAAGTATCTGCAGCTCGGCATAGTTGACATCAACTTAAAGCAGAATCTCTTCACTCCTCAAAATGGATACAATATCTCTGCTTATCTCTGTGGCAATTCAGAGCTAACTTGCAATCTCAATATGGATAAAAATAAGCATCAATGTCCAGATTCCTGCACTTGTTATTTAGACCGCAGGGATATGCGGTTTGTCATTAATTGCAAGGATGTCCAGATCCCTGAGATACCTATTCCTGTAATTGGCAATGTTTCTTTATATTTGGAGCAACAAGATCTGATCAATTTACCAAACTCAACTTTATATGGATATTCGAACATCAAAGAACTGCATTTGACCAATAATAGAATCTCAAATCTAACTCTTCAGGAACTTCCCAGAGACTTAACTTTCTTGGATATCAGTAACAATAATCTGAAATCTCTTGATACAGATATGATTGAGTATCTTTCCAATCAATCGATTCGATTGAAGCTATCGGGTAATCCATGGAGCTGCGATTGCGAAAATTATCATGTAATATCATTCGTACAAAGTTACTCTGATTTCATTGAGGATCGTAATGATATTAAGTGTTTCCAGCCCGATTTGGGAGCAATGAAATATCTTACCATGAACATAATTTGCAAGTCATTCCTAAGAGATAACATTTACACTCTGATAACTATCGCAATATGCATACTTATAATCTTAATTATAATACTAAGTATCCTATATAAGAATTCAATCTTAATGTTCCTATATGAACACAATATCTGCCTCAGTTTGACGTCTCGAAAGGAACCCGAATCTGATAATGATATGAAAATAGATGCATTTGTCTCATTTTCTCATCTTGATCTCCACTATGTGGAGGAATTTGTTGAGAAATTGGAACGAGGTCCGTATGGATACCATCTATGTTTCTATCATCGGGATTGGTTAATTGGAGAATCCATTACACAATGCATACTGAAATCCATTGAAGATTCCCGAAGAATTATAATCTTAATGACCAAAAGTTTTGTCAGATCGTCTTGGGGTCTGTTTGAGTTCCGAAACTCTATCAATGCAGCATCCTTAGACAATAATAAACGACTGATTATTATCCTGTATCCGGACGTAGATGTAGATCAACTCGATGCGGACTTAAGGCTCTACCTGAAACTTAATACGTATCTGGACCGCGAAGATCCTCTCTTCTGGAGGAAGCTCTTCTATGCGATGCCTCATAAGGAAAGACAAGTCGCCAAAAGCAAACCCATCAATATTGATGTATATCAAGACCTACTGGAAATCTGATTTAGGAATACTATAATGTTTGGAATTCTAATTAATAATTTTCGTGACATATAACTAATATATTTTTAAAATTAAACTTAGGTATATTATGTGTAATTAATAAAAGGTAAAATTATGCCCAAATAAATGTGGATTTTTTTCAATTTTTAAATGATTTCAAATACAATGAAACTGATCAATAGGTAGAGATAGAGTTATGGAAAGAATATGATAATTATTAGACATGAGGAATCCACTTAACACCAACTAATTGAAACTTTGCCTATATTTATGACTAATAAACTGCACTTGGAGTAGAAGAGGAAGCAAAGGATGCAGTAAAGGATGATTACAATGGTGAAGAATGGGGGCACAGTTATAAAGTGCAACCCAAGACTTGGCAATAATTTGATAATTTAATTACACTTAACCTCGTTGAACCGCAGCCCAACCCCCGAAGCCATCATCCCCCTTTGATATCATAATTCAAGCATAATTTATGCAACTGCTAATGTATGTATGCGTGTATGTGTGAGTATTGGTGTCAGTGTTGGTGTTGGTGTTAGTGTCGGTGTTAGTTGTTAGTGTCATTTTGTTGTTGTTGTTGTTGCTGTTGTTGTTGTTGGCGACATTTTGCTTGTAGAAACGCATGCATAAATAAGTTCTGCTCGTACTTGGGAGCCATTCCGACGCCCGTGTTATCCCAGGCTCCCGTCCCCTCTCCCTACCTATCACTCTGTCTTGCCCGCCCTCTTAGACACACTCTTCACTCAATATGTGCGGCATCCACATAATTGTCGGCCATGTATCTTACAAATGCAAATTAGATGCAAATGTTAATAATCTGCGTGGATGAATTTTAATGAGCAGCCAAAGTGTTTTGGCGACTTGTCGTCGTTGACGTCGTCGTCGACGTCGACGTCGCTGTTAGCGTTGTTGTTGCTGCCACTAGAAAGTGTCAAGCATGCATCAAGGATTAGCCCTGACCAGCCCAAGTCCGCCTCTGTTTCCCTGCCGCTGTCTTCCACTTTACACAGTTTTTCTCACTTTCATAATTCCAGCGAAGGGCAGCTGGAAACGTGCCTCATAAACGGATCACAGGTGGAAACGAGGAGCGAAGGAATGTAGGGTTGCATAGTTGGAGGGAGCAACCCTTGCCTTGTTACGTAGCCAATTTGATGTTGAGAATCCGATGGCAGACCGTGGCAGCTGTAAGGCCAGATATTCAAGTGGCTGCGGCTAATTAACGCCGCAGTAAAGATACCAAAAAGAGATGAGAAATGTAGAGAAACTGAATGTGAGATAGAGAGAGAGCGAGAAGAGTGAGATGAATATAACTCTACGTCACGTGCTCCAACAAACATCCGAACATCAAAATTATGTTTTCCGACACTTTATCGAGTCCAAATTTAGCAACAGCGGACCGAGACAACATCCCGACAGACAGTGGAGGCAGTCCGTCAGGCAGTCAGTGCCGTCGTCTGCATCATTTCCTTTTCATTGCGTTCTGCACGAGGAAGTCGAAAAATGAAAACAGATGTTGAAAATCAGTTGCACATTAAATGCTGTTCATGTGGAAACTTAATTGTTGCCACAGTCGATTCGACCCAACTCGACTTCACTCGACTCGACTCGATCTGTCATTTTGCAACTCGGTTTGATTTGCGGCAAGTGTCGCCCTGCCACACACAACACACTCACAAATCCAACATCCAAAATCCACTCGGAGCTTAGGGGTTGACATTTAGGTGTTTCATATTTGCCAATAATACCAGTTTATATATATACATATATAGTTTACGATTTTTTGTTTTCTTTGGTTTTCATTCCATTTATTTTCTCCTCACACTCAGTGGCAACTTCAGAAATGAAGAAGAAGAGACAGAAAAACATATCAAAAATTAAAGTTTATTTGTTCAGTTTAAAGACGTCATATGTTGAAAGCACCTTCGTTGGTTTAGGTTGGTTTATGTATCGCTCATCGTAGTAGATATATAATAGCAATAGTTTGGAAAATATAACAAAAAGAGTAAAAAAAAACCATGCTAAGCAACTATACCTTCGAAAAATGAGTTTTTTGCAAATATTAAACAGCCATAACTTTGCCAAAAATCAACCGATTTTCAAAATTTTTGCAGATTTGTCAATAGTTTTGATCATATTTTAAAACTGCATTTAAGTTTTTCCCAAATTGTGATTTTTAAGATTTTCGATTTTGTTGAATATTTTTTCATACTTACCCCTTGTTAAAAAGTCAAGAAAATGAAAATTTTAAAATCAAAATTTTGTTGTGCCTAATCGATTTCTGGCATCAAAATATGTATAAAAAACCTTACTTGAGTTGATTTTGAGCAATATTTTGGAAAATATGGCCAAACGAGTGAAAAATACGGTCAAAATAGTCATTTTCTGAAAATGGAATTCCTTCCTAAACTTTGAACTACAACAACTTTGGCAAAAGTTAACCGATTTTCAAAATCTGTATAGTTTTTAAATTCCTGGCATCGTAATTGATTTATAATTTTTTACTGAAGATGATTTGGAGCTACAGTTTAGCAAATATAACAAAAAGATTGTAAAAAATTCTTCTGAACGGCTGTACTTCTGTAAAATGAGTTCCTTGCAAATTTTAAACAGCCATAACTTTGTCAAAAATCAACCGATTTTCAAAATTTTTGCAGATTTGTCAATAGTTTTGATCATATTTTAAAACTGCATTTAAGTTTTTTCCAAATTGTGAATTTTAAGATTTCCCATTTTTTTGACTATTTTTTCAACTTACCCCTAGGTAAAAAGTCAAAAAAATGAAAATTTTCAAATCAAAATTTTGTTGTGCCTAATCGATTTCTGGCATCAAAATATGTATAAAAAACCTTACTTGAGTTGATTTTGAGCAATATTTTGGAAAATATGGCCAAACGAGTGAAAAATACGGTCAAAATAGTCATTTTCTGAAAATGGAATTCCTTCCTAAACTTTGAACTACAACAACTTTGGCAAAAGTTAACCGATTTTCAAAATCTGTATAGTTTTTAAATTCCTGGCATCGTAATTGATTTATAATTTTTTACTGAAGATGATTTGGAGCTACAGTTTAGAAAATGTGGCAAAAAGAGTGTAAACAATTCTTCTGAACGGCTGTACTTCTGTAAAATGAGTTCCTTGCAAATTTTAAACAGCCATAACTTTGTCAAAAATCAACCGATTTTCAAAATTTTTGCAGATTTGTCAATAGTTTTGATCATATTTTAAAACTGCATTTAAGTTTTTTCCAAATTGTGAATTTTAAGATTTTCCATTTTTTTGACTATTTTTTCATACTTACCCCTTGTTAAAAAGTCAAAAAAATGAAAATTTTCAAATCAAAATTTTGTTGTGCCTAATCGATTTCTGGCATCAAAATATTTATAAAAAACCTAACTTGAGTTGATTTTGAGCAATATTTTGGAAAATACGGCCAAACGAGTGAAAAATACGGTCAAAATAGTCATTTTCTGAAAATGGAATTCCTTCCTAAACTTTGAACGACAAGAACTTTGGCAAAGGTTAACTGATTTTCAAAATCTGTATAGATTTTAAGTTCCTGGCATCGTAATTGATTTATAATTTTTTACTGAATATGATGAGCTACAGTTTAGAAAATATGGCAAAAAAAATGTGTAAAAAATTCTTCTGAACGGCTGTACTTGTGTAAAATGAGTTCCTTGCAAATTTTAAACAGCCATAACTTTGCCAAAAATCAACCGATTTTCAAAATTTTTGCAGATTTGTCAATAGTTTTGATCATATTTTAAAACTGCATTTAAGTTTTTCCCAAATTGTGAATTTTAAGATTTTCGATTTTTCTGACTATTTTTTCATACTTACCCCTTGTTAAAAAGTCAAAAAAATGAAAATTTTCAAATCAAAATTTTGTTGTGCCTAATCGATTTCTGGCATCAAAATATGTATAAAAAACCTAACTTGAGTTGATTTTGAGCAATATTTTGGAAAATATGGCCAAACAAGTGAAAAATACGGTCAAAATAGTCATTTTCTGAAAATGGAATTCCTTCCTAAACTTTGAACGACAACAACTTTGGCAAAAGTTAACCGATTTTCAAAATCTGTATAGTTTTTGAATTCCTGGCATCGTAATTGATTTATAATTTTTTACTGAAGATGATTTGGAGCTACAGTTTAGAAAATATGGCAAAAAGAGTGTAAAAAATTCTTCTGAGCGGCTATACTTCTGTAAAATGAGTTCCTTGCAAATTTTAAACAGCCATAACTTTGCCAAAAATCAACCGATTTTCAAAATTTTTGCAGATTTGTCAATAGTTTTGATCATATTTTAAAACTGCATTTAAGTTTTTCCCAAATTGTGAATTTTAAGATTTTCGATTTTTTTGACTATTTTTTCATACTTACCCCTTGTTAAAAGTCAAAAAAATAAAAATTTTCAAATCAAAATTTTGTTGTGCCTAATCGATTTCTGGCATCAAAATATGTATAAAAAACCTAACTTGAGTTGATTTTGAGCAATATTTTGGAAAATACGGCCAAACGAGTGAAAAATACGGTCAAAATAGTCATTTTCTGAAAATGGAATTCCTTCCTAAACTTTGAACGACAAGAACTTTGGCAAAAGTTAACCGATTTTCAAAATCTGTATAGTTTTTAAGTTCCTGGCATCGTAATTGATTTATAATTTTTTACTGAAGATGATTTGGAGCTACAGTTTAGAAAATATGGCAAAAAAAATGTAAAAAATTCTTCTGAACGGCTGTACTTCTGTAAAATGAGTTCCTTGCAAATTTTAAACAGCCATAACTTTGCCAAAAATCAACCGATTTTCAAAATTTTTGCAGATTTGTCAATAGTTTTGATCATATTTTAAAACTGCATTTAAGTTTTTCCCAAATTGTGAATTTTAAGATTTTCGATTTTTTTGACTATTTTTTCATACTTACCCCTTGTTAAAAAGTCAAAAAAATGAAAATTTTCAAATCAAAATTTTGTTGTGCCTAATCGATTTCTGGCATCAAAATATGTATAAAAAACCTAACTTGAGTTGATTTTGAGCAATATTTTGGAAAATGCGGCCAAACGAGTGAAAAATACGGTCAAAATAGTAATTTTCTGAAAATGGAATTCCTTCCTAAACTTTGAACGACAAGAACTTTGGCAAAAGTTAACCGATTTTCAAAATCTGTATAGTTTTTAAGTTCCTGGCATCGTAATTGATTTATAATTTTTTACTGAATATGATTTGGAGCTACAGTTTAGAAAATATGGCAAAAAAAATGTGTAAAAAATTTTTCTGAACGGCTGTACTTGTGTAAAATGAGTTCCTTGCAAATTTTAAACAGCCATAACGTTGCCAAAAATCAACCGATTTTCAAAATTTTTGCATATTTGTCAAAAGTTTTGATCATATTTTAAAACGGCATTTAAGTTTTTCCCACATTGTGTATTTTAAGATTTTCGCTAAATGTGACAATTATTACCTAAAAAAATTGCTTCTATGCTACTTAACTTTTGTAAAATGAAAAATATGAAAATATGTCTAAAGTCCAGAATTTTTATTTTTGAGCGTTTGTGGAAATTCGTTTTACCGGACTGAATTTCTGTAATATTTTGGAAAAGTTGAATTATTTAAGATGCATAGTATATTTTTGCACTTTGCTTGCAATTCATGAGTAATCGAACACTCAATTAAATTGCATTACTGTAATTTCTAGATGGGAAGCGTATTAAATATCAACATACGTCGCACACATGATGCATTCCCAGGATCGATAGGAGCTGTTTGGGGTGGCACTGTGAAGAGCTGTGAGGATGTAAGGATGTAAGGATGTGCAATAACTGCGCAATATATCAGGCAAATACACCTGGGACAGTCCGAGAACTGCACTCGGGGATGTTTATCTTGTGCGCGTGAAGAACCAAATGGAAAAATATAACAACAAAACCAACAAGAGTCGATAAAGAAAACAATGGGTATATTTCGAAAATGGAAATGGAAAGCGATTGTACAATTTATTTATATGCGTTTTGATGGAAATGCGAGGGGTTGGGCATGCAAACAAATAAAAATAATGGATTGAATCAAATTTTGGTGAGGCGTCATTGACCGAAGAGACCTGAGACCAACAACAACAGGGAGAGTAGGTAAGAGACGGAGAAAGGGAGAAAGAGGCTGGAGAATATTGCATCAGACAGCGAGAAAAACAACAAATGACAACAAATGGAGAGCAAACAGTGAGGGGGACTCCCCAGGCAAACATTTTTGCAAGTGGATCTCCCGATGAATGCAGAAAGCGACATAAACAAAAATCGACCTTGTAAAAAAGTGAATGTCACTTCAGTTCGAATTTGTTTTAACCACTTCCGTGTAAAGAGTATATGACAGTCGAGCTATTAGAATTCATAATACTCTTCCAAAGTCTCAGATTACATTTCGTTATGAAATGCATATCTGAGCGGATATGCTCTTTGTTAGAGTATAACAGGCAAACGTATTGTTGTTTTAACCGTCATGCTAATCCCGTAACTGAAACCCTGACACAGAGGGTGCCTCAGTGGTCCTGTGGTCCTGTTGCCCTGTTGCCCTGTGGCACGCCTCGCTAACTTTCGCCCGGATGCCCTTGGCCGGGATTAATTCCACACATTAGCCGAAAATTGTATACTATATGTACGACGAGAGCTACTACCCTCACTGCCTTGGTCCACAACACAACTCAGTTGGTACTTCTACGAATGTAATGTAGTAATGCCTAATGCCAGAAATCTTCTCTGAATAAGCTGACATGACCAATGGCAGCCACTTGTTAATTTCCCATACTAATTTCCAATGGCAGCGAAGCTCTCATCATTTTTATTTTCATTTTTTTGAAGGGGTTTTCTCTCAGTTTTTACCCCGAGTTGCCCCTTTCATTAATCACACTGATCGCTTTCCGAGCACGAACTTCTGATGTCGAGAGTGCGTAGTATTCGCCATCATTTTTTAGGATTTGCCACAGTCTGGAATTTACACACGTCGCCATCACCATCACCATCATCACTCGGATCGACTCCTTAGGGAAATGCGACGCAGTTTTCCCACTTTTCGACGTGTAATTGAAATTTGTGTGAGTGATAAATTCAGTTTTGTGGTGTGCTGTGTTAAGCGCATGATTAGCGCATTTTCCACAATACACACAGTCACAGTCGCAGTCACAGTGAGAGTCACATATAGTGAGAGAGAGGGATCGGGCGGGAGTCGGGGAGGTGTGGCACATTCGTGCCTGGCCTGCCAACAATGGCTTTTAATTATTTATTGCCTAATGACCTAATGACTTTTCTTTTGCCGTCCTTTGCCTGAGAATGGCCAGAAACAGTCGCTCTGATTGCCCGGCGACAAACCCAAAGCTCAACCAAAGTCACGAACGGCCAACTGAGTGAAGGACACTGCGTAAGGACAACGACTAAGACTAAGTGCCCAAGAATCTGTTAATAAAATGGTTCCATTTAATTTCTACTAGTCACTCAATGCCATATCTTTAATATCAACATGAATGATAATCCATTAAATTTGGCACAGCTTCAAATTTAGTTCAACTTGATCTATCAATTTTGATTCTCAATTCTCGCGCATATAATTTTGTTTGCTGGGAGGGGTCAAACAATCTAATTGCCTCATAATCCCATTAGCACCTTCATTAGCTAGCCAAGCAGGCATGGACAGTGAGTCCGTCAGTTTAGGGCAGTCGATAAAGTTTCTGGAGGACCCCTCATTGCAATCAACTCAATTTGCAAATTGTGGCCTGGCATGCGCCACACTTGAAAGTATTTTAAAACCATTTATTTCAAATGACCTACACGACGGCGTGGAACCGGCAACCAAAGCAAGCAACTCCATCTCAATCTCCACCTCCATTTCCAGCTCTAGCTCCACGATTTTAAAACTCGAAACACGTAAAGGTAACTTGCAAGTGCTCGTCCTCGTCCTCGTGCTCGTCCTAGTAACCTGGCCATGGTTGAGACCTGTGCTGCGGCTAGGACTACGGTTGGAGCAGATGCCATAAAAAATTCATTTGACTTAAAAACTTGCAGAGACAAAAAACCAAAACGCAAAGCAAAGCAAAACAAAACAAAAAAAATAAAGAAAAAACCAAAATGAGAAGAAGTAAAGAAGGAAAACTGTAACTGAATAGCACTCGTGAGCTGAAAATGGAGATGGTAGCGTGATTGACGAGGATAGGTAAAAATTAGGTAAACATTTTTAGTTTAAGGGAAATGTTTCCTAAATATTAAAATAGGTCATTAAAGCAAATATATAAATTATTGGGTAAACATTTTAAGTTTAAAGGAAATGTTTTCTAAATATTAGAGTAGGTACTGCAATTAAAGAAAATATTAAAATTAAACTACATAATATTTAAAAAGAAATTTGCACAAAAATTGGAAAACGGAACTTGGAATCAAGCCTGTTAGTAAAATAAATATTTCAATTAAAATTTTTTAAATTTTATTTATTTTTTTTTATACTGAGTTATTTTTTCGTAAAACAACACGATTTGTGGCCATCTCGATTTTTGGGTCGCCTGTCGAAATTGATATAAAGGCAGGTGGCGCGTGTCCATTTACACGCATTGCGGCTAGAAAGCGAGAGTGCCCCCAGATGTCAGGTTGAATGCGGCACAAGCGGACACACCACGAGAGATTGAGATGGGAATAGATGGACAGAGTGTAGAGAAATGAATCAGATGGAGATAGCGATAGGCAATGCGGCCTAAACTGACAGTTTTGAGGCACGCACATCCCGTGCATGGCATCAACAAAACAATGCCCCAAACTGAGAGCATCAAATTTGCTTAGCCAGCGCGGAAATTGTGGTTCGCTTGTGCTCCATTGTCTTATTGAACTGCCGGTAAGTGTAGGAAACGGAAGCGCGAACCCGCTTGCCACTGCCACTGCCACAGTGCCACAGTGCCTCTGCTGCTGCTGCTGCTGTCACTTCCGCACACTTCTAACCCCCCTCTTTACCAGCGACACTCGGTGTTCGGCGTTTTGTCAAAAGGCGCACGTGAACTATTAAAATCACTTAGATGCAATTCATGTCACGTTCAGTGCGGCGGGTGCAGAGGCAATCCGAAAGTTGCTAGCGATTGATATATGCGTTGTCAGAGTGTATGTATCTGTGAGATACAAATGAACTGGACAATCTCTGATAAACTTGAATGCTTAAACAATTTGCATAAATCGTGCCCAGCCCGGGTCGCTGCCCCTTCACCTAGTTTCTACTATGATGGTTCCATTGTCAAAGGTCAGTTCAAAACTGAAATTTCAAAATATTTTAAAAACTTATTATTTTCGAAAAAGAATATCTGCTTAAATTCTAAATTTTATTTATTTTATTAAATAATTGTGCAAATGTTGTCAGCTAATATCTAAAAAATATTTGAATAAATTGTGCACATTCAATGCCAACAATTCATTTGCAACATATATATATTTAAAAATATATTTTAACGCTTCGTCTGTTCCGCATTCATATATGAAATTGCAAACGAAGAGCAATAATCATGTTAACAACAACATCATGTTAGATTGTCGAAAATAATTTTCGGATCTAAGCTGATTATTTTGCATGGGCATAGAATGGGAGGCGGCAAGTATTTGACCCAAATTCAGAGCATTGCAACATTTGTTGCCAAACCAAATAAACAAACTGATGCATTTCGAAGATTTCGATTTGCAATGCATAAAATATAAATAAATATTTTGATTAAATTCCAATCTGCCAGATCTCGGCCAGGAGAATGCAGCCCTCGTTGTTTATGCTTTTGTCAATTAGATTCTTGAAGAATTGAATGCCACAAGCCGCAACTTTAATGAGTGGCAGCTGAAACACAACAAGTACGTAAATAACACTGTATTCTCGCTGTCTCTTTCTTTGAGGTCTACCTTTCTCTATTACACTGATTAATTACAGGCAAATAAATTTCCATTTTTCCTGCACTCCCGCTCAGCACATCTTCATCTATGGTTATCGTGTCATGTGTGGAGACGATAAAAATACTTGCCACTGTGTATTACTATATTCTTGTTCATCATTTTTTTATATGCTTCTTCTTCATTTGGTATCCGTGAAGTTCCTCTTGCCCCTCGCTGGATTATTAATTACGCTGACACTTTGGGACCTCGCTAATGAGCACCAAAATAGAATTTTCCATAATTTGCCCGACTGTCTATAGGAGAATCTTTAGTTTCTGCTCCTCCAACTCCTGATTGTGCTACACGTATACGTATACTTAGTCGTCCCACTGTTAGTCTCTTTTTGTATTCAGATTCGTTTTCTTGCTCGTATTTGTGTTTGTTTTCGTGTTCCGCTCGGTGCCCTTGTTCTTGGTCCTTTTTTCCCGCTCTCTTCCCCATCCCTGGCTGCACAATTTATGCAAATGATGTTGGTTGAGCAAACATAACCTCATTTTAGCTAACATTGCATCCCCCCAAACACCGCCTCGGCTAGTTGCAATAATGCCCGCTAGATGGCGCTCCTTTGGCCCGTTTCACCTGCACGTTCATGAAAAATGATTACAAGTGGGTCACAGGATATGCAAATGTTTCTTTTTCACACTCAGCTAGCGACAATGCCACAGATGCTGCCATCCACTCCCAAACCCTGCCACAGAGTGTGGCAGCAGGTGCCAGTGGTCCACTCCTGAGTTATGTGTGTGCCCGTCGACTTCTTTGCCAAGTTATTCCTGCAAATGCAACTGAAAGTTGGCCAAGAAAATAGCGAAAGTTTTTGCACTTTATATCCGCCATCAGCTTGCCAGTTCCAACTTTAATTTCCAGAGGCTACTCCAGCGGCTCTTGGCATGCAGCAAACAGTACAGCAATTGTCCAAGGACAGCAGCAAGGACATCGCCTAAAGTTACATTTGATTTCATCTTCTTATTTTTTTTTTGCCCCCAAGTTTCCGCAGCTGCAATCGCATAACGCATGGAAAACTAATCAGAATGACACTTATCCTGGGAGACCAAGGAGGCCCTCACTCTCATTGAATATGAGCATGAGGTCAGACAGGACTTCGTGAATACCCAGCATATATCTTCAACATATTTGCAATATATAAAAATCATATTCAGAGTATATTTTATTCGGTCATTGCCACTTTGTTGACTGTTTGTGATGCTGCCGGCCATTTGAGTTTTTTCTCGTTTGCTCCCTGACATATGCACATGTCCTGTGACCAGTCCTGGCGCATTCTCTGCTAGAGACAGAGATGGCAAGCAAGTGAAAGAGAGGGAGAGTGTGTGAGTTCATTTGGCTTTCTACAATTTCTTTTACAAGTCAAAAAGTTGAAAATGTGTCAGTAGTTGTCCTTTCCATTTTGTTTATTTCCTTTACCAGAAATTACATAAATAAATATTATACTTATATACTGTTACACCAACACAAATACATTCATACACACACATACTAATGCATTTCTACTTAGTCCAGAATGTTTCTAACTCTGTTTCGGACATTTAAATTGAAATGATATCAGAATTATTTCAGCTCTCGTATAGCTTTAGATGGACTGTAACTTTTATGAAACATATATATGCTTTTAGTTTAAAAGAATTTAATAAAATAAACATTTAAAATAAATACATAGATAAATATGAAAATAAAGAATTATTAAGAAATATAAAATTTGGAAATTTCAATACTTTTATCAATAATTTTCATGGTATTAAATATAATTAAAATGATATATATATGTATATAAATAAATGTGGAAATTTCAATACATTTTATATTGATATAAATTAATGTTATTAAAAGTAATACTACAAAGAAATAAATAGGGAGAAAATATCTATTGCAATTTGGAAAAAAAAAAAAAAAAAAATAAAAATTGTTTCAACTTAAATTTATTTACTTTTACAACTGATGTAGTAGTACTCCCCAAAAGTCTCAGCAAATGGTCATCAGTACTTAGGAGCAAAATGGAACTCCGACACGGAAGTATATACCACATCTGAGTGAGATATGTATGTATATATATATATATATATATATATATAAAGAAAGAGAAGGATCGCTTGAGCTAACTGAATTTTTGCTTAGTTTGGCAAAAACACGCAGCGACCATTTTTCATATTTTCATTTATAAATTTATTATAAAGCCAAATGCAGCAATGGCAGCCACCGAGAGCAACAGCTCAACTTGCTCGCTTTGGCCAGGAGAGATGGGCTTAATAGCTCCCACTTGCCCCGCTTCCTTCCCACTCCCTCCCCTACAGCACACCCCTCCACCACACCAAAGACTCGTTTAGCCACAACTCACTGGCTCCAAATGTTGGTTATGATGTGGGGGGAGCAGCGGTTTAGAGCTTTGGCTACTTTGGCATTTATTTTAAATTATAGTTTGCAGTAATAACTAATGCTCAGCGAGAGTGAGAGAAAGAGAGAGATGAACTAACTACAGAAAGAGAGGGAGAGAGAGAAAGCAGTTGTTATTTGCTGCCATGTACAGAAATTATAGACATTTTGGTCAGGAGTTTTTAGCAGTTTAATGACAGCAATGCCAATATTCTATGACATGAGACTATTTTTTATATTTTTTTTTTTGCATTTTCGAATTCTCTGTAATTTTCAGCAATATAAATATTGTTTAAGCAGTTTGACAAGTCAGCTGCATAATTTTGAAAATTCCTAAAAAAAATAGCCAGACATTGACATATTTTCCAAACATTTAATTGAAAATTCTTTAAGAAACCCTAAAAAAAAAACTAGAATATCCTGAGCATTTCCAGCTGGAATAATTTAAGCCAAACAATGCCAATTGATGTTGTGTGAACGCATTCACACACCATCATCTTAATCGACACCACCCTCTCCACCCTATGTTGGAGCTGCCTAATGGCTGAACACGCCCCCTTGTCATACGCCCATGACTAGCTCCACCCATGCGTTAGTAAATACGAATGAGTTCCAGTTAATGAAATATTGAAATATGAATAGACAAACTTACCCACGCACACTCCACACCAATCATCTGTCCATGAAGAGAAAACTTTTCCTGAGCCTGTCATAGCCTATAAAAAAAGTATATATGTCCTTTGAAATATCCTGTAAAATTATGAAAATATTAAAAAAAAAATATTAATATTATTTTTTTTAATTTTTTCAAAATTTTAAAGCCAAATTTACAGGGCATAATAAATTGATGCAAAACTGGCGAAATAGTATATTGTAATTGAGAGCTCCTCTCCATAGTCTAACCCTTGAACAGAGACAGAGAAATTGGGGAAAGGAACCCGAAACAAACAAAAATTACAACGCTTAATTATGAAAAGTGTTTTATTTTTTCCTTTACTTCTGCGCGTCGAGGAAAATGAGTAAAAATGTCGAAAACACACGAAACGAGTTAATGAGCGAAAATATAATGAAGTTTTACTTACAGCCAAAAACCACCCTTCCATGGGCTCCCATACATGTGGGTCAGCAGCCCACGGTCTGAGTTCTTTTTTCCTAATGGGGGCTGCTTTAATGGGGCTAATCAAATATTTGACATTTACTTTCAGGGTGGAGCTCAACAAGAAGTGTTGTTGTCTAGTGTAAAACTCATTACAATTTGTGGTGCAACTTTTTCTGGCCCAAAGTTTGTTTGCCAAGTGCAGTATACAGTAAAATATTTCATTGAATTGGGCAACAAGACAACTACAAGCACTTCTTCGTGCTGAGAACAATTTCGAATAAAAAAATTTTATTTATTATAATAAATATATACGATTTAGTTGATCAAATTAAGAAGATACCTCTTAATATCAGTATATTATATTATTATTTTTTTAAGAAAACCGAATAGTAGCTGCGCGCAGAACAAAAGTGTAAACGAGCTGAGCAAAAGGGAAAGGACAAAAACGGAAACGGAAATGCTGTATGCAGGCACGATGCGATGACCATTCCGAGGGAGAAACCGACACCCCAACCAAGTGGGCAGTGTGAGTTACTCGACGGGCAACGAAAGCCGATAAATATTTATTTGCATGTATAAGTATGTGTATATGGGAATGCGTGTGTGTGTGCGGCTTTGTGCGTGTGTGTGTGTGTGTGTGTTAATTAAGAATTTGCAGCGGGCTGGATACGATTAAATGTGCACGAGGAATGTGTGTACGCCCTTGCCACCGACCCCAAACTGAAACCTGCTCCTCCATCCCTACCTCCCTTCCTTACGAAAGAGGATGAACCTTAGCTCTGCCCTGGCGAAGTGGCAAGGGTAGCTATGAAGCTTCTCGATAATCGAATGAATTAATGGAACACGCAAACGAAATAAAAATCGACACTGCCAACGAGATTCATTTGGATAACTATCATTCGTCTGTCCAAAGAATACAATTCTTTAAGAAACATTTATAGAAACTGAAAAATTGGTATGGATTGTACCCCCAACAACAATATTTCAATTAGTCATTTAATTATGATTATTAAAAATCAATATAATAAGCAATAATTAACTATCAAAAAACTGATTGTCAGCCATAGAAGCCTTATCTTTGCTACTGTTACCAACTTGTCGTTTGCCGATACAGTAATGTCTGGAAAAGTGTACATACCATTATTACACACTGTATGAGTCGTAAAATCGGAATCCAATAAAACTAGAACAAAATAGCATTCATTGTTTACTTTTCAGAAATTCACTTAATTCAGTCAAACATAATTTAACTTTAAGTATCATCCAAGTAATTACTGAATGTATCAAAATAGATTACAATCCGTTTCTCATGAATTTACAATTGAACATTTACTTTAAAATAAATTATTTTAAATAATTTTAACGGTAGTGCACCCTTCAACTTACTGTACCTCAACAATAACCTGCAAGAAATCCATTGAAATTAAGTTTCAAAATAATGAGTTTCAATAAATTTACCAATTGCCAGCTATCAAAGCGTCAATCAAATTAATCTTATCGAAAATATATAAATATTTTTCTCTATTACTAGCAACATAGCTTCCTAGAGACAATATTAATTATTTTTTGATTGTCTTATTAAATAAATTGATACTCGTTTTTCACTTGATATAGGTATTATTCGACCTTTACTTTATTTGGGTTACTTCCAAAAAATTTCCTATAAATTCGAACTATAATAATTTTGCCAAAAGTAATATTAAGGACCAAGATCAGTAAAAGAACAGCATATATATCTAAATTGTAAGCCTCCACAAATCCCATCCGAACCACAGGACTCTGCAGGTGAGGAGCTCCATGATGTCTCAGGACATACTCCGTCCAGTAGAGCACAGTCTGTCGAGCGGACAAAGGACGATCTCGGAATAATACGGAGAATGCTTTCACTTTCTCAGTGTACTTGGGATTTTCAATAATTTCCATTATATTCGATTTGAATGGTTCCTCCTCCAGTGTTAGTAAACTCATACTGAGTCCAAAACCATTGAAAACCATACGATCAGCATTGATAGACTGATCAGTGTAAACAGGAAGTGATAGCATTGGTTTTCCATGGTATTGAGACTCAGTGATACCTCCTCGTCCAGCGTGGTTTATGAATAGAATGACTTTTGGATGAGCTAATAGATCGTCCTGTGGGACCCACTTGGAGTAGAGAATATTATCTGATTTTCCAGGAGTATTTTCAAGATCTTCCCATTTCCAAATGACATTCTGCTTTAGTTTGGAGAGTACGTTGAACATCTTTTGTACAGTACTGGGGTTAATGAAGGAACTTTGAACATTTGTTCCCAAACTCAATAGAATTGCCCCGTTGTCAGAAATATTTAAGAATCTCTCCAGGTCATGGGGCAACGGATCAGGTTTTTCTTTAACTTGAATACCTCCAACTTCTATGGCTCCTGGTACATTGGGCCTAATGGGATTCTCGCTAATTCCATGAGAGTTGAAAAATATGAGAGACACGTTTTTATTTAGATTCTCATAAGGCGGCATGTTGGGGTCATCTCCATAGAGTTCACTGAAAATATTTATGAAGTTATTATAACCATGGAAATATATTGAACGATTTTTTAAATTTACTTGTAAATCTTTTCATTATATGTTTCTATCCAATATGTAAATATTATCTGTATTCCTTGTAGCACCAACTTGGAAAATCGCTGGAAGAGGTTCATGTTGCTTCCTCTTTCTACTGCTATTCCAATATATGGAACATACGAGAGCTCTCTTGGAGTTCCCAACATGCTTTTAAATACTTCAAATTGCGGAGCAGAAGAGGCGAGAACCACTGGCACTTTAAGCTTTTGGGCAATACCCATCTGGAAACTGTTAAGGAAGTACCCAAGAAAAACCAAGTCAAATTTGTTATCCTTGTTCTCATATAGATCCTTCACTCGTTGGTCCTTCATTACATCTCGGTTCCTATCTATCTCCACTAATAATTGCTCAGGCTCAAATAGTACAGATAACAGTATATTGTCAGCTTTTTTCTGTGAAAGCTGCTTAATGATTTCCAAGCGGGATTTTTGTTCCTCCTCGCCTAATTCGATTTGAATTATATTCAAATTCTTGTGGGTAATTTGTGGTTTCAAGGAAGTCACAACAGTCACATTGTGTCCATTTTCGGCCAACACTTTAGCCATCGAAATTTCCACAAATAGATGTGAAGGACTCATGCAAGTAATAATCCCCAAAATATTAGCTCCAAATGTATTGCTTATAAGAACTGTTATAATAAACAGATAGTACTTAAACTGAACCAACATCTTCACTGTTCGAAGATTCTACAAAGACTACTACCTGCTATAGTATCTCCACGATATATATTATATGATAGGGATTGCCAAATAAAAGAAAATTAACAATCGGAAATATATTAAAAAAATGTGCACATAAAAAACGAGATATTTATTATTATTGATTTGAAATTGAACAAATAATGCCAAATATTATCAGTGAATATTGCCAAATCGTTGGCAAGAGCATATTGGCTTGTTGTTAGCTAAAATTTTGTGTGAATTTATGATTTGAAATAATCAAACTTAGTAAAGTTTAGAAAAACTGCTATCAATTCAATTATATCAATATAAATATATAAACTTTAAATGTTTAATAGGGTTATTATTAAAATTTAAGAAATCAGCAGATAGATAGAAAAAACTTTATTGCAATTTCTGTTTATCTATCTTTTTCACACAAGTGCTCTGACAGCTAAAGAATATTCGCCATATTCTTACAGCAATTAGTTTGACAATAATTAGATTAAAAAACAAACTAACTAAAATTATAGCGTATATATCTAAATTGTTTGCTTCAACGAATCCCATCCGAACCACATGACTCTGCAGGTGAGGAGCTCCACGATGTCTCAGGACATACTCCGTCCAGTAGAGCACACTCTCTCGGGCGGACAAAGGACGATCTCGGAATAATACGGAGAATGCTTTCACTTTCTCAGTGTAGTTAGGATTTTGAATAATTTCCATTACATTCGATTTGAATGGTTCCTCTTCCAGTGTTAGTAAACTCATACTTAGACCATATCCATCAAACACCATCTTCCTTGCATTGGCAGGCTGATCACCGAAAACAGGAAGTGATAGCATTGGTTTTCCATGGTATTGAGACTCAGTGATACCTCCTCGTCCAGCGTGGTTTATGAATAGAATGACTTTTGGATGAGCTAATAGATCGTCCTGTGGAACCCACTTGGAGTAGAGAATATTATCTGATTTTCCAGGAGTATTTTCAAGATCTTCCCATTTCCAAATGACATTCTGCTTTAGTTTGGAGAGTACGTTGAACATCTTTTGTACAGTACTGGGGTTAATGAAGGAACTTTGAACATTTGTTCCCAGACTCAATAGAATTGCCCCGTTGTCAGAACTATTTAAGAATCTCTCCAGGTCATGGGGCAATGGATCAGGTTTTTCTTTAACTTGAATACCTCCAACTTCTATTGCTCCTGGTACAGTGGGCCTAATGGGATTCTCGCTAATTCCATGAGTGTTGAAAAATACGAGAGACACGTTTTTATTTAGATTCTCATAAGGTGGCATGTTGGGATCATCTCCATAGAGTTCTCTGTAAATATGTATAAGTTAGAATATCCGAAAAAATACTTTAAATATATATTTTTAAACTTCACTTGTAAATTTTTTCATTTGTTCTCTCTATCCAGAAAATGAATATATGTTTTATTCCAAAGGAAAACAGATTTAAGAAGCGTTGTAAAGTGGTCATGGTGCTGCCCTTTTCTACTATTCTTCCGAAGCCTGGAACATATGAGATCTCATTAGGTGTTCCCAACATGCTCTGAAAATATTCCCATTGGGGCATGGATGAAGCGAGCACCACGGGCACTTTAAGCTTTTGGGCAATACCCATCTGGAAACTGTTAAGGAAATAGCCAAGAAAAACCAAGTCGAATTTATTATCCTTGTTCTCATATAGATCCTTAATTCGTTGATCCTCCATCACAACCCGATGTCTATCCAAATTCAATAATATTTGTTTAGGATGGCGTAGTATAGATAACAGCAAATGCTCATCTTTTTTCTGCGAAAGTTCCCATATGATGTCAGAATATGATTTTTGTTCGTTTTCACTTAATTCGATGCGAATTATATTCAAATTCTTGTGTGTTGTGTGTGGTTTCAGAGAAGTAACAACTGTCACATTGTGTCCTTTTTCCGCCAATACTTTCGCCATTGATATTTCAATAATAAGATGAGAAGGACTTAGGGCTGTAAATATGCCCAAAATATTGGCCCCCAGAGTAGAACTTATGAGAACAGTTGTTAACAGAACGGAAATTGATAAAGACTGTAACATGTTGACAGTTTGGAAAGTGAAGTACAATTAAAATCAAATATAGCTAAACTAAAGTAGAACGGCTTCGAAAACAATGCTCAGAGTATTCGATAAGCAAAAATTTAATCAGAAATGAATTTCATATTAATCAATTAAAAATGTTTGTTATTCTTAAAATAAATAATCTTTCAAATTAAAAATCAATATTCACAGATACGATTTTTAACGTAATGAGTTCTAACGTAATTTTAATTATATTATCAATCAGTTAATTATTATTTTATAAAAGATAATACACACATAAAATATTTCAGATGATCAATTTTTGATATCGCATTTAATCATTTGCTATAAAATTGATATTAAATTGAAAAAAAATAATGATTTTTAGTATCTTAGATGGTTGTGAACCCGTTAACTTATCATACCTCAACAATAACCTTCAAACAATCCATGGTATTTTCAGTAAGGCAATGAAGTGCTTTAAATAGTTATTTAATTTCTTGATATCAGTGTCAACTTAAGAAATTAATCATATTGTAACATTCATTTCATTTCTCAATACTATTCACAAAATAGCTTCATAGTATCAGAGTTAATTATTTCTTAATTTCCTCATTTATTAACTTTTTATACCCCTTTGAACAATTTTGAATAACGATTTAGAGATAAAACTTTATTCGACTTTAAGTTTATTTGGGTTACATTCGAAAAATTTCTTGTAAATTCGAACTATAATGAATTTGGCTAAAATAATGTTTAAATAAAAAACTAGTAAAATAGCAGTATATATATCTAAGTTGTTAGCCTCCACGAATCCCATCCGAACCACAGGACTCTGTAGGTGAGGAGCTCCATGATGTCTCAGGACATACTCCGTCCAGTAGAGCACAGTCTCTCGGGCGGACAAAGGACGATCTCGGAATAACACGGAGAATGCCTTTACTTTTCCAGTGTAGATGGGATTTTCAATAATTTCCATTATATTCGATTTGAATGGGTCCTCTTCCAGTGTTAGTAAACTCATACTTAGACCATATCCATCAAACACCATCTTCCTGGCATTGGCAGGCTGATCACCGAAAACAGGAAGTGATAGCATTGGTTTTCCATGGTATTGAGACTCAGTGATACCTCCTCGTCCAGCGTGGTTTATGAATAGAATGATTTTAGGGTGGGCTAATAGATCGTCCTGTGGAACCCACTTGGAGTAGAGAATATTATCTGATTTTCCAGGAGTATTTTCAAGATCTTCCCATTTCCAAATGACATTCTGCTTTAGTTTGGAGAGTACGTTGAACATCTTTTGTACAGTACTGGGGTTAATGAAGGAACTTTGAACATTTGTTCCCAGACTCAATAGAATTGCCCCGTTGTCAGAACTATTTAAGAATCTCTCCAGGACATGGGGCAATGGATCAGGTTTTTCTTTAACTTGAATACCTCCAACTTCTATTGCTCCTGGTACATTGGGCCTAATGGGACCCTCGCTAATTCCATGAGAGTTGAAAAATATGAGAGACACGTTTTTATTTAGATTCTCATAAGGCGGCATATTGGGATCGTCTCCAAAAAGTTCACTGACCAAAAAGAAATTATTTTTGACATATCTAAATAATAAAATAACTTTCATCTTACTTGTATGCAATTCGGTTGTCCTTCTCCATTAATTTTACAAAAACTCTTTGACAGCAGGAGCTAAACAGATTATAAATTCGTTGGGATAACTTCATATGACTGCCACGGTTCACTAAAACTCTTATATTTGGAACGTAGGACAACTCCCGTGGGTTACCTATCATACTATAGAACACTTCCCATTGAAACATTGATGAGGCTATAACTACGGGAACTTTCAGTTTATGTGCAATACCCATTTGAAAATTATTGAGGAAGTATCCGAGCATGACCAAGTCAAATTTGTTATCCTTATTCTCATATAGATCCTTTACTCGTTGTTCTTTCATAACGTCCACACTCTTGACAAAGTTGATATTAAATTCATTTCGCATTCGAAATAGGGATACTAAGAGGTTCGAATTATCCTTCTGTGTCAGCTCAACCATGGTTTCATGGTATAATTTCTGTTCCTCTTCGGTTAGTTCTATGTGGATTATTTTCATATTCTTATGGGTTATATGTGGTTTCAGAGTAGTCACAACTGTCACATTGTGTCCATTTTCGGCCAAAACTTTTGCCATCGAAATTTCCACAATCAGATGTGAAGGACTCAAGCAAGTAAAAATTCCTAATATATTTGCTCCCAATGTTGAGCTAACAGGAATTATCAAAAACAACAGACAACATATTAACTGAACCATCTTTTTTGTTTGAAGAATCGACGAAGACTACGACTTGCTATAGTATCTCCACAATATATATACCATGTGATAAGGATGGCCAAGTAAAAAAATTAATTATTGAGATATTTAGTAAAAGTGTTTTTTAATAATAATATGCAATCTGCGTACATTTTATCAGTAAATAGATTAATTATTTTCTAGAGCACATTGACATCCCAAAAAATATAGTGTTATTTGGTATTGTAGTTTAAAAAAATTATATATTATATCAATATAAGCAATAAATGTATATTTTTAAATTGCTGCTAAAGAGAATTCAGCTATCATTGATATTACGGGACTCTTACAGTCTTCTCAAATTATACATAAAATTCAACATAAAGTTGTTTCGTTATGAAATAAATTTATTGCAATTTCTTTTTGTTGGAATTTTTCAACAGCTTTCCAAATAATTTTCTACAGATTTTGACTACAATTAATGTGACAATTAGCAGGATTAGAATTAAACTAATTAAAATTAGAGAGTAGATATCTATATTGTTAGCCTCCACGAACCCCATCCGAACTTTCGGACTCTGTAGGTGAGGAGCTCCATGATGTCGCAGGACATACTCCGTCCAGTAGAGCACACTCTCTCGGGCGGACAAAGGACGATCTCGGAATAACACGGAGAACGCTTTCACTTTTTCAGAGTACTTGGGATTTTCGAGAACTTCCTTTAGTTTGGCACGGAATGTCTCTTCCTCCAATGTCAATAGGGGAAGGCTGAGACCGAATCCATCGTTCACCATTTTTTCGGCATTTCCCGGTTGGTCTCCAAACACGGGAAGGGATAACATTGGCTTTCCATGGTATTGAGACTCTGTAATGCCTCCGCGACCGGCGTGGTTTATGAAGAGAGTTATGTTGGGATGGGCTAGTACATCATCCTGTGGCAGCCATTTGGAGTAAAGTATGTTCTTAGATTTACCGGGAGTGTTGTCAAGGTCTTCCCATTTCCAAATCACTTTCTGTTCCAATTTCGACAACACGTTGAACAGACTACGAACTGTTTCGGGTTTCAAAAAGGCTCCCTTTACATTGGATCCCAGACTCAGAATAATTGCGCCATGTGGAGCATCGCTTAGGAATTCAGCTATATTTCTAGGCAGGGGATCTGGTTTCTCCTTAACTTGAATACCTCCCACCTCAATTATTCCTGGCACATTGGGTCTGATGGGAGATTCGCTGATGCCGTGTGAGTTGAAGAAGACTAAAGACACATTCCTGTTGAGTTCCTCATATGGTGGCATGTTGGGATCATCTCCATAGAGTTCACTAAAAGATAGTTTGTAAAAATTAGTAAATTTTAGAATAGTATATTTAAGATTTTTTGTTACTCACTTGTAGAATACAGCATTATCCTTTTCCATTAAATATGCGAAGAATCTTTCAGAAGACCACGTTAGAAAATTAATAAACCGTTGTCTGAAGTTAATTGGTTTACTGTTATCGAAGTGAACTCCCATTGAGGGAACATATGATATCTCCGCTGGGTTAGCCAACATATGGGTAAATAGCTCGGAGTAAAACGTTGAGGTGGCTATAATCACTGGCACTTTCAGCTTGTGAGCAATTCCCATCTGGAAGCTGTTGAGGAAGAATCCAATCATAACCAAGTCAAACTTGTTGTCTTTATTTTCATATAGATCCGTGACACGCCGATCTTTCATCACATCCCGATTCTTATCGAACATAATCTTCAACTGGCGGCGCATACGATGCATGGACGAAATAATATTGGTGTTATCTGTTTTAGTCATTTCGCTAATGGTGCTCGTCAAAATCTTCTGCTCTTCGGCGGTCAGTGGAATTTCTATAATGTGCATATTCTTGTGACTAACTCGAGGTTTCAATGTTGTCACCACAGTCACATTGTGGCCCTTCTCCGCCAACACTTTGGCCACTGACATCTCCACAATGAGATGGGATTCTGAAGGACAACTAAATATCGCTAAAATATTAGCACCTTGTCCGCCTCCGACGAGGACTAGCCCGAGGCAGACTAACATCAGCTGACGAATTGACATGTTCACTTCAAAGAAGTTCCAACAACACTGAACTGTTTTCGGTATCGACTCTTTGAATATATATACCAATTCTTGCAAGTCATTGCTGATCAGCGTGAATTTTACTCAAGACTCATGGTGATATCACTAAGAAACGCAACGCAATCAGAAGCGGCATGAAAATTAGTTTGCTTCGAAATTATACATAACATACATACATTAATACATATATTAAATTCTCAATGTTAGATTACAGCTCCGTATATCAGAGCATGACATGGCATAATTTGGGTATACTACAATAAACGGGAATTATCATTATGAGCAGCACAATTTTGGGTCTCGAAATCGGTCAGATTTTTAAAATATTAGAGCTGCGAATTTATGGGTACATTTTAAAGGAGTTTTAAGTTGTAAAAAAATTATTGAGAAATCGAAAATTGTTCTAAGACAAAACTGGAGAATATCCCAAAGAAAAAGGAAAGTAAATCATAATGGATTGATAGGGAACTATTATTGATAAGTGTAGAAATAACTTGTTCATGTATGATAAGCAATACAATTCATGCTTGGGAGACTACCTGGCTATTAACTGTTATCAATGTCACCATGACGCGCTACTCTTATCACCACAACCGGTCTGAGCACATGGATTATTCCACAGTTATCAAAGTTGCGAATCATGTTTGTCGGAGAGTTTTTAAAACAATAACAGAGAGTGAAAAAAACAAATCAAACATTAAAGAGGTTAGTTTTCATAGTACTACGTTAATGATGCTGATAAGACACTTTAAGGTTTAGTTAGTATAAATTTCATTATTTACATATTTATGTAAATTAACAGAAGTTTTTATACTCTATGTAATATAAACACATACAGATGCGGTTTATACTTAACAGACTTTATAATTAGTATATACAAAAATGGAATAAATGTTATCAACAATATTGTATAGAAAGTGTATAGAATTCTCATTCATCAGCTGATAACACTTCGAAATCCTAACCCCGGACACTACATAACTTGTTGTAGCCATCTATTTCACAAGCGAATAATAATCTTGCATTGGTTCGTGTAATCAGTCAGGTAGCTGATAGTGCTTATCGCAAGGGTATATAGAGAAGGGTATATCGCGGCTTTCCAACAGTTGTAGTGAAATTATTGAACAAGTATCATGGCGAATTCCGTGTATCGATTGTTTTTGTTGGCGATTTTTGGTTCCGTGCTGATCGCGGGCAGCCAAGGTGCCAATATCCTTGGACTATTTACCAGTCTGAGTCCTTCGCATTTAATCATTCACATGTCGATGGCAAAGGTGCTGGCTGAGAATGGACATAATGTGACGGTGGTGACGGCACTGACACCTCCAATCACTCACAAGGACATAACTGTGGTGCTGGTGCCTCTCACGGAGGAGGAGCAAAAGCAAATGAGCTCGACTGTCGGCAGTATGGTCAGCCAGGATAACAGCAACATGGTCCTTTCCATGTTTCGGGCTATGGGTCAGATGAGATTTATGTTTGAAAAGATGAGAGACGTCTTGGAGGATCAACGTGTCAAGGATCTCTACGAGAACAAGGATAACAAGTTCGATTTGATGATGATGGGTTTCTTCCTCAACAATTATCAAATCGGTATTGCTCGCAAACTGAATGTGCCCGTCGTACTGGCGGCCTCCATGCCGCCCAACGAACTCTTCAATAGCATCATCGGCAATCCTGGATCTGTCTCCTATGTGCCAGCAATGAATATCGCAGTGGAAAAGGGTAGAGCCATGTCCTTCTCACAGCGCTTGCAGAACTACGCTACGAGTATGGCAATGGAGGTCTTCTTTTGGGTCATGGAGAACCAGAATAAAAATGCTTACAAGTAAGTGATATTTAGATATATCGAAAATCGAAATAAATTCTAATTATATGTTTGATTATCTTTAGAAAGCTTTTTGGGGACGATCCCAACATGCCGCCATATGAGAATTTGGCCCGGAACGTGTCCCTCGGTTTCTTCAGCTCTCATGCCCTTAGCGAGGGTCCCATTCGTGCCGTGGTTCCTGCTGTAGTTGAGGTGGGTGGTATACATATAAAGGACAAACCCGATCCTCTACCGAAACCAATTGCTGAGTTTCTAAACAAGACCTCAAATGGAGCCATTCTTCTCTCTCTGGGATCTAATGTCAAAGGAGCTCATTTACGACCCGAGACAGTTCAAAGAATGTTTAATGTTTTGTCAAAACTGAAGCAGAATGTCATTTGGAAATGGGAAGATCTGGAGAATACGCCTGGAAAGTCAAATAATATACTGTACTCCAAGTGGCTGCCACAAGACGATATACTGGCCCATCCCAAAGTGAATCTGTTCATCACCCATGCGGGCAAAGGCGGCATCACCGAGGCTCAGTATCATGGCAAACCCATGCTGGCACTTCCCGTATTTGGTGATCAGCCAGGAAATGCAGAGCGCATGGTTAAGGATGGATTCGGTCTCAGTCTGAACCTGCTCACACTGGAGGAGGATGCCTTCCGGCAGAGTCTCACCGAAGTTCTTAACAATCCCCAGTACAGCCAGAAGGTTAAAGCCTTCTCCACACTCTACCGAGATCGTCCCATGTCCGCCCGGGAGAGTGTCCTCTATTGGACGGAGTATGTGCTGAGGCATCATGGAGCTCCTCATCTGCAGAGTCCTCTGCTGCACCTGAGCTTCATTGCAGCCAACAATTTGGATGTATATGCGGTGATCGCATGTATTCTAATTGTCATGTTTTTCCTGAGTAAATTCACATTGGGATTAATATGTAAGTGTGTGGGGAGAAGGTCACATGGGCACATGAAAGTCAAACAGAATTAAAATTTAGATAGTGTGTGATAGTAGCTAACTTATTTATATAAATAATATATATTTATATTCAACTATTTATCTGTTGTTAATAAAAATAAACTGTAAAAATTATGTGACATATTTCATTATGTATTCATTGCTGAAGAAAACGAAAAATATTACATAATAACTAACTAGTTGGTTGTGTTAATAAACAGGTGTCAAATAATAATTAATTATACTCTGGTTTCGGAGTAAAAAAATCTGTTTCAATTTAATTCAATATTTCATCATGCATTTATTGTCAATGATCACAATTTCAGTTTATTATCAGCTAAAAGTTTTTTTTTTTTTTGATATGGACGATGTTTGAAGTTCGGTTTGTTATCATGAAATTGTTAAACTATGCTAGACCCTTTCCCCACCACTACCCTTACCGATTGCAACTCAAACGCGTAATAGACAAGGGGTTGGCCAAAAGTATCTTTTACCATGTGCATGCAGATATTTTTAATAGCTCTCGAATATTTTTGTAGCCAACTATCATATTGGCGGAGGGAACTTTCTCACTCGTCGTTCTGACTTGGTAACTTGCTAACTTTATTACACAAATTCACAAAATACTTTTGCACGTAACAGTTTTGTTGTTCCACGTTTATATTTCACACACAGATGCAGATACAGAGAGAGAGAGAGGGGGAGATGTTGAGGGTGAAAAATTCTTGAAACTACCCAACCGAGTGGAGCTGAAGCTGAGAATGGAAACAAAATAACATTCTGCAATAAGCAAATTTTCAATTGAAATATCCAAACGTAACTGGCATGCGAAATAGACTCCAACGAACCTCAAACTCAACCTCAACCCAAACCCATTTTGGGAACTCTTTAGTATATTTTTTTTGTGGACTCGGGAAAAAGTATTTGGGAAATCTGTGCAATTGTTCTGTATCTTGTATCGTGACTGGGGTAGGATTCTTACATCAGCTCTCAACATTTTCAATTCCATTTACAGCTGCACAGACAATATGTTGAAGCTCGTCAAATATTTTTTAATTAATACTATAGAATATTACACGCCATTTCACAATAGTTGTCTACTTTAGTTTTTTCTTTTGGGAACTGAATTCATCAAAATGCAAACATGTTGTAATATTAATATATGAAAATACTCTTTACACTTTTTGCTCAACTTTTTACTTTTGAAAAAAATTTCAGAATAAAAAATATACGTAAATGAATTTTCGCCAAATTTAATTGGATAGTGGAGACCCGCAAATAAATTTCACTAATGAAATTCGTTGATTGTATTAAAAAAGAAGAGGTAATAATATACCCTGTAGATTGATGGAAGCAGAAAATGCCAGACTTTTTTTTTAATAAGTAATTAGCTAAGTAAAAAATGTGAGTAGTTTCTCTCAATCAAATTTAAATTTTATGTATTTCTGAGTTGATCCTCGCTCCTGTACTAGAGTGTTTATTCTTTTGAAGTCCTGTATTCTCCTCAAAATTTGTTGCTCTCCAAATATTTGTTTTGCTTCAATTTATTTAATTGTATAATGCGACTCTTTAGGCTCATCTCATGCATATGAATCTCAAATCCTGTTTCTAACCCCGAAAGAGAAACCAGTTCTCAAAAGGTATATTCAAAAAAAAAAAAAAAAAAAAATAGAAATGAAAATATTCCCCTTAATGTGTCGCTGTTGTCAGTTTGTTTAATTAAATGTGGAACGAGTGCAGAGATCCTGTGAGTGCCTCATTTCCAATGAATACCTTTTCAAGTGCTTTACAACAACGCCAAAAAAAAAAAAATTACTGCATAGAAATGAGAATCCCTTTTCGAAATAATAATAATAATAAAAAAACTGAAACTACGAAAAGTTGCCGCGTCATGTGCCTTGTCAAATGAAAACATTTTACGCAGTAGCCGAGAGGTATAATTCATAAAGCCGCAGGGGATACGATACATTCATTCTCTTGCTCTTTTACTCCACTATGCCTTGCTCTGCTCTAAAAATCCTAACTGTCCCAGGCAGACCGTGCTGCATGTGTTATGCGTAACCTACCCTACCAACATCAACCTCATCCTCTTCCTCAAACTGAGGTTCAGCCTCAAGTACCGCTGGCAACTGATATGTCTCAATCAGCACGAAGTTGCGTACTCTCATTCACCATCTCTCTCCTGATTATTCTCATGATTCTCTCACTCTCCCTCTCTCTCTCTTTCTCTATAGATCTGGCAATTTGCAGCAGGCACGTGTCCCATGCAATTGCAATTACTTTCGGTTTGAGGATTTTAACGATGGGAAAAGTGCATTGCATGTCCAATTTTCCATCAACTTCCCTGTAATTCGCGTACTTTGCTCAAATTCAATTTCGATTATATTTCAGCAAAAGTTGCGTGGGAACCTCGTTTGCTGCGGTTTGTCTGTCAAATATATCTACTTCGCTCCCGTTTCAATGCTCTTTTAAACTTCAATTCGATGTTTTTCTGGGCGTGGTCGAATTTTTCACATTTTAAATTAGTTGCATTCATGGTCCGTGGTGAGTTATGGCAAACACCAGTTCCCACTACAAACTGAAAGCAATTTTGTTGTAAGAAAACGACATTTATGAGATTGTGATGGGACAAAGAAAATTTCATTATGAAACTCCTATGAAAATTTTCTGATTTTGATCAGATCCTTGGTTTATAAAGGACTAAAAATTTGTATAACTCATTTTAATTATATTATTCATTAAATTAGTTAATAGTAAAATTTCTAATATTTCTTTTTAGTGTATTCACAGGATATTGTCACCCCGATCTGTGAATCTCTACATAAAGATGTACTAAGAATTTTATTGGTATGTGCTTAAATAAATGACGTACAAGTATTTAAAACTGTTTTGTCAACGAATTGCTGCAAGCTGAATAGTTTATGCCACCATTCCATTAAAAAACCATACAACAAATACCAAGTAGCCAAAGAGAGAGACTGAGAGAGTCACAAAAAGTGCATAAATCTGTGGGGAAAGGACTAAAGGCGTCACAAAAAGTGTTGCGCAAATAAAATCAATAATCCTTAAAAATACAATACCTTACGCATAAATAGCTGCCGCTATTTAATATGCTGTCCATCGAAATACTGCCACAACAAGTCCACATGCAACGCACAAAACCATAACATTTGCTACAACAAAAAATTAAATGTGTTGTAAAGGGGGAGATAAACATAAAAAACGCGCGCGGGATTTGCGCGACGCGTTTTTTGTCGCGCTCATTGTGTCTCTCGTCGGCTTGGATGCGACAACCAATTTGTAATCAAAGTAATTTTAATGCAAATTTTATATGTTGTTGCCCGTTGTTGCAGCTGCACACCGTGTGGACGGGGGCGTGGTCGTGGGCGTGGGCGTGGCCAGTTGCCCAGCAAACTGAATGCAACAAAATGAAAAAGCGCAACAGGAGTAGACGATGCGAAAGGGTCCACAAATCCTGCAGCTTAACCGACTCGACTCGACTCGGCTCCCCTCCCTCCGTTGCATGTCGGACTGTTGAAACTGCAGCACGGTTTGTTTATTTAAATGATTTTATGACTTTTACAAAAACCAAATGGTGACAACTTGTGGCGCTAAAAGTTGAAAGTTTTGTGGCCAAAACAAAGCGAACATAAAAAACTGGCCATAAAAATGTAGATTCCAGCTAAAAAAGCGCCAGATGAGACTGCATCAAACCGAGGCTGAAATACACTATGTATATATAACTTTAAATTAACTTTAAATAAATTTGATTAAATTAGTTATTAAATTTAAAATTTAAGTGCATCAAAGAATAGTTTGGTTTGTCACAAACTAAATATAAAAATCGATGTAGCTTGTCTAGGGTATGTTAATAAATAAGTTGCGCTTTTTAGAGTCCAACAACACCTGTGGTCCAATTTACAAAGGTGCCGTTGGCACTATAAAATGCGGAGAGAAGAACCAACCTGGGCCATAATTTGAGATGCGAGAGACAAATTTCTGTTGCTTCGGGACGCATAAATTTTCCCATTGAGTGCGACCCCGAAAAGGTCACATTAGGCATCATTAACCGAACGAGAATTGCGGTTAAGGTGCGGCCACTACGACGGTAGTTGGTAGTCAGTTATAGCCATGTTAGCGACCCATAGGGGCCCGCACACATGGCTTGACAAGGGGAATGGGAATGAGAATTGGGAGCGAAGGGATAGGTGAAGAGGTTGCGGTGCGGTGTTCTTAAAGGAAGAGACCTCAGGTAGGACTTCTTTAGGTTCAGGTTCGGTTTCGGTTTCGGCTTCGTTTTGTTTTTGCTGCCATTTTTCTTGGGAAATCGCTTTGAAGTAATTATGTAATTGACTTTCTGTTGAGGACGAAGAACGAATGTTTGTTGCCCGTAGGGGCGCCATCAACAGGCAGCAACCGGCAGCAACCGACAGCTGGCAGTCAACATTCGGTGGCATCCACACACAATTGTCTGTCTGACAGTTTTCCCAGGCATTGTCCTTGCCTGTCTCTCACTTGTCCTGCGCTTGCCTTTGTCTTTGTCCTGCGGTTGCCGTCAATTGTCAGCTTCCGTTTTCATTTGTTATTTTGCGGCCAAGTAATTTTCGCTGTTTTTTTTTATATTTATTGCTCATTTTTTTCCTCTTGGCATATGTCGCAGATTATGACATTTTGAGGCACAGACAGCAGGTCAAATGATTCTACCAAATGACAGAGGGAAAATTCCCAACTTCTTTATGTCAAGTGGCAAGTTATCACAAGTTTGATATAGGGATGCCATGATTATTATTTAATGGTTCAGCAATTTTTAAAATTATTTAATTTTTATTAATGCTATGAAGGAATTTTCTGTGTAATTTTTCCAGCTGATTACAATCTGAGGTAAAAACACTAAGTAATTCTTATTTGTTCAGACCTAACTGAATGTAAATCGATACTTTTTGGGGGGTTTGACACAAACACAGGCTCAAATCGATTTAAGACACATTTCGGTTGCACGTTGCAAGTTGTTTCAATGTGTTGCATTTAAAATTTCAATGAAATGCGACAAATGTCAGAATGACATCAGCATGAGCATCCATCCATTTGTTGTTCTGCTTGTTGTTCAAACTCTTATTTAATTATGCGCTAAGCTGTCAAGTGACATGGGTGCACTGCAATCCTCCCTCCACTCTCCACTCTCCCCTCCCTTACCAGTTTTTCCCCAACTCTCAACTCCCACACAACCCGAATTCGAACTCTTTGTAACCAAAACTCGCCTTACATTTAAATGAGACGAAGGCCCTGAATACATCCACCTCAGTTTAGTGCAACCTTCCTTCTTCCCTTCGCACAACTGTCGATTTAAACAATCCAAAATCGGCTTGACATTGACGTCAACCAAATTGACACACAAATTTGTTGTCATGTTGTTGTTGTTTTTGTTGCTGCATTGCTGGGGTTAAGTTTCTTTCATTCTTTGCTTGTTTCTTTTTTTCGAATATATTCGAATATTTTTTTTTTATTTTTATTTTTTTGACAGTTTCTAATTGCTGTCAAAATACTCAACGCATTGCTTTGGGGCGGCTAAATGTGTTGTGATAGGGGCGGGGTAGGGGTGTGTCAGGGTTGAGGGTAGTTGGTGGGCAGCTGAGGAGCACTTGGAATGCACTTTGCAGTGAGCTAATTTGCAATTAGGCCAAACTAAATGAAATCAATGACATTGGATTGCTTGAGGCCCTGAAGCTTAATTGAAAACAGGCACAGGAGCAACTTTTAATGAACAGCAAGTCGAAAAGAACAAAATCTCCCTACGCAAAATTTTAAATGAAACAAAAGCCGAATAACAGATACACTGAAATTTCCTCGAATTTATAAGATTTATATTTATTCACAATATATTTATTTTGTATTATTTAAGAGAATTTTGATCAACCATAATAGAATATGCTAATCAGATCTAGTTTACCACAAAACTTGACCATAAATGGTTGTAAACAAAAATACTTAACTTTAGTTGAAGGCATTTTCAAAGAGTCCCTCGATTCATTTGGCAACTTTGGCAGAACCTGTTCGACTCTCGACCCTTGAACAGGTCGCAGAGAAGGTCAATGGAGAGAAGACGCGAAAATGCAAAATTTACTTCATTTGTTTGTTAACTTTATAGCAAGTTGAAAGTTTTCAGTTTTCAGTTTTCCGTTTTCAGTTTCGAGTTTTGTACTTTTATTTGTTTTTTATCCCCTCAATTCGACGTTTTTTTTTTTCTGTGGCTTGTTTAAGAACTTGACTGACGCTTGTGCGAAATTTGGGTTAAGTGAAAGTGCAATTTGGCCAAAAAACTGTGCAGATGAAGAGTTTATAAGATGGTGAATTTCCCTAGACACTGCATGGAGATTGCTAAAGATGGAGAGAGAGATTAGTTGGTAAGTTGGTGGATTGCCATTAAAATGCCAAGTTGTTAACATGGCCACAACTATAACGGCTAATGAGCCAATAAATTTTGTTGAATGCCCCAAGGAAGTCAGTCGGACATACATATACCACAGAATCCGAATGCGTTTCTTGGCCATAAAACTCTGACATGTTCTCAAGTAGCTACAACTCTTTGGCTGCATTTCAAGAGATTCTCATTTTTATGGCCTGCCTAGGCCCAACAAAATTCTGTTTTGGTTTTTAATTAAACCCGAAGAAAAAACACACACCAACACAGAGCTGGAATATAAATATAAAAAAGATATACAAATTTAAAGTAACAACAAAAGGCAGTTCCATTGATCTTTTGTTTGTGTGTTTTGAAGTTTTTTACGATCTGCTTGGCATCTGCAACTCGTAGATTTGTGGCAGCTGTTGATATATGATAGGGTTTGGTCAACATCGGACTCGGGTTTTGATCTGCATGTTAGTCGAAATTGTAAATAAGTTTTGTGGTAAATATTTGGATATTTTTATGAAGGTTTCTCAACAAGTGCCGCCATATTAATGGCATCAAGGAGAGGCGGTCTAATTATGGACTGATCGTAAATGGAAGCTTGTAAAACTATATACCGAGAAATTGAATTAATTTTCAAAAATTTTCTTTTTTCAATTTATTGTAATTTTACTCAACTTAGACATATTGGAAACTATTTGTTGTACATTAACAAATTGTGATGAAAACTGCAAAAATATTTGGAAAATACCCGAAAATCTATATCAAGTTTATCAAAAATTACTTTATCATATTCTGGGTAACCTTAAACTTCCGAAACCTATAGAATTTGAGGCAATTTGCGGTTGTGACTTTTTCCTCTTCTCTTTAATTCTCATAGCTACGGGAGGAGTTGCTACTTTTGTTGCAAATCATGCAGCAATAACAACACGAAGCACTGCAGGATATTTAGGACACTCTTCCGTTTTGGATGAATTTGCGGCTCAAGGCATTGTGCCTCCGGGTGGCATGACTCCCTTCTTGTATACTTCGCTGAGCTGGTCTGACCTCTAATACTGCCCCATGCCGCATGCAAAAATCAAATGACAGGCATAACAAGTCACATGATGGATGCATTGCTCGTGTTGCCACCGGGTTGCTGCCCCACCTGCAACAGATTACCCACTGTTCCGCACTCGCTAACAATCCTTCTCCCCATCCTTCTCTTTCTCTCTCTCTCTCTCTCTCTCTTCGACTTGCGAAAGTGTAGATTGAAATTGGCAACTAGGCTCGAAGAAAATCTGTCAGTGTCGCGCATCCCCCTGCGGCCAACCCCATTCTATCCCCATGACTATCTCTTTCACACACACACATACAGACACACTATTGCTGTCGCTGTCAGCGTCGTAATTGATTTTGGCGATAATTGATTTGATTTTGAAACGAGAGAAAACGCTGATTTTTCAGTGTTTCAACGCTCATAAACGTGCCACATCAGCATTCAATATGGGGGAAGCGTGTGCAAATTCGAGGGGAACTCGAACACTAGACGGGATCGGGATGGGATGGTATGGGACAGGATAACATTCACTGTCGGTTTATGGTCGCCGTCTTTATGGAGCCAACCCCAGGAATGCAAAGAATTATTGCAGCGAGTGAAAATGAAAAGTCAGGCAGCAAATTGGGTCAACGCCATGAAACTTGACACACAAAAGGGAAAAGGATGCACAGCTGAGTCGAGTCCTGGCCAGCGGCAAGACGATGTGGCGATGTTGCATTTCCACGGCAACTTTTACAGCTTTGCCAATTTTTGCAGTGCCACCAAGTTGCAAGTTCCCAGTTGGCAACTTTTGCGACTGGCATCAATGACAACAAAAACTCATACATTGTCATCTCTGTTCCCAATCTTCGTACAGTTGTGTTCTGTAATTGTTTTTAATTTAATTTCACAAATGCGAAAGTTTTAATTGTTATTGAAAACGAGAATTCAATGCTCATTTCTGCCACATTGAAAACAATAGAGGTACGCTATGATAACAGTGTTGGTAAAGTCCTTGCAGCTAATTGAAAACTTCAACTTTTCCAAATGATTATAAGTTATTTCAAAAAATAAAAGAATTACATAATTACAATTCAGAGATTTAACTTTTCGATTTAATAATTTTTGTGAATTTTTGAGAAATTTCCATTCAGAGTTCAACTCCTTTTCAACACTGTTGCATTTGTCTGTCATGAAGGCGATTCCCGACTATGCAAAACTTCGGAAACTTCTGTCATGACCATAAGATTCGTTTCGATTACAAATCGCCAGACGTGACTGGCATTTTAAGTAGAACAACTGCTCTCATCCTCAACAGAGGAACAAAAATGATGGAGAAGAGAAATAAGTAGAGAATTTGAGATTTGCATTTCAATTTCGTTTTGGATTTCGCGAGCTGTGACAATTTTAAAATCGCGTGACCCGCGGAAATTCAACAGATTTTCAGGCTGCTTTCACGTTCTCCACTTGATTTTCAATTGACTGCGTTAAACTAGTTTTAATTTGTATTTGTCTGCATTTTCAAGAAATTGTTCCCAATTTAAATAAAAAATAAATTTAAATATAAAATTTAAATATTTGTTATATCTGATTTCTATTCAATTTTCTAACTAACTTGGCTTTTTTTCTCTCTCACTCAATTTTCCGCAATTTCTTTTGGTGAGTGGACAACTTTTTAATTGCTGACAATTGTTCTATGCCACGCCTACTACTACCGCCTACCAGGATCTCACCTGAAGGATGTCTTTTTCAGCTTATTAACTTGCATTTCATCCTCTCTCTCTCTCTCTCTCTCTATTTTGCACTCAATTAAAATTGGCAAAGAATTGAGAGAGATAAAGAGAGAGAGAGACAGAGAGAGAGAGAGGGCTTTACATTTAATGTGAAGGTTCTTCTTCTTATTCTGTGACTTTGCTATCTTTTCTATATTCAGTCATCTCTTCTTCTTCTTCTTGTTCGTTTTGTATACCTATTTCAATTTCGCCTTTTCAGGATTCTCCATCTGTTATACAATTTGCGTCCATTCAACGCTCGCGGCTTGAGCCTAAAAATGGCTTCCTCTGTTCGAGGTCCTACAAAAGAAGAGGAAGAAGATGAAGAACTTTTTAGCTAATTTCATGGAATTGTTTGACCATCATGGCAAATGGCGTGAGTGGGAGGGGAGCGTGTTTGAGGGGATAGTTGTGGCAAGTGGAAATGGCACAATACGGGACAGGCATCAGCTGCAGAGTTGCAACTTTTACACATTCTATGCAATTTGCCGTGGCTCATATTTCATCCTTCAGCACCACCAACAAACACCATCAACAACCATCCCCCACCAACCACCCTCTGACACCCCCCCCTCCCCCCCGCATCATTGCTTTTCATTGCTATTCGCTTTGCATTCATATTTAAAGCACAGAACGAGGCCCGTTTTCCATTCAGCGCCGCTTTTCAAAACGTAAAATTTTCTAATTTTATTTGCCCGAGCTCAGTACAAAAGCATCCTGGCGTGCGCTTATTATCCTGTGCGTGCGCCATCACACCCCACCACATCCACCCGCACCACCTCCTCAATCTCCCTTGGTCCCTAGTCCCGACAGTGCTGCCCAGCTGGACATTGTTCGGTGTATGGACGAGGACCCTCGACCGCTGCTGGGCATTTGCTTTTAATGCCTATTAAGACTAGCAATTAGTGAAGTATAGGTTTCTGAATGGGTATATATGGGCTTAAGGATACTCTGGCAGCAGGAGTGTTGTTTGATTTATAGTTCAAAATTATTGGAAGAGAGTCAATGTGGGATCGGTTCTTTAAAATGTTGCATTCCGAGCTCACGCACCAAAGCAGAGGCAATTGAGAGTAAAGAACAGAAAGAGAGAGATGAGAAAATTAAAGTGAGAGAAAGGAAGAAATGCAGAAAATGATAGGTAAAAGGGAAATTGGGGAAAATCACTATATCTGAATATAACCCTAAAGTCACAGGGTTGAATGAAAGTACATAATATTTTGAAGATAGTAAATATGGTAAGGATATGCACTGAGAGAAATTAAATAAAAATATGTAAATGAAGAGTAAAAATGAATTAAAAAAATTGGTAAATTTAGGAAGGTATTTTAGGAGATTTAATATATCACAAAATATGTGAAAATTAGATATCAGATTAAAACTAACCGAGTTAAGGAAGCAAATGTAAAAAAAATTAGTTAAAATAGAATCATGACAAGTCTTAAAAGAAAAATTATTTAAATCAGAATCAAGGTATTATTAATTAATAATCATAGAAATAGGTTATTTGTTTAAAAAAGGCACAGTGTGATATACTTCAACAATCGGACAACATACGGCTGTATAAATAATATTCATCAAGAGGGAGAACCGTAGTGAACCGTAGTTGAACTTAAACATTTACCCACTTCGATCGTTAAAGCAAAGAGGGAGGCCCTTATGTTGTACCTTAGAGTCGTATGAACAGCTGCCCGTAACTGGGGGCGTACATCGACATAAAAGTATGCAATGTTTTTTGGGGGTCAAAAGGGTAAACGAGTTGGCATTGGTGCTGAGCTCTCCTGTGCTCTCCTCTGCTCTGCTCTGCTCTTCTCTGCTCTGTTGTTTCCATTGTTGTTGAATTTTTGGCATTTCGCATGCAACACAGGCCACAAGAGGCCCCCTTTCAGACCATCAGCTTGGCTGCAGTCCAAAAGGTGGTGAGGGGCTGGTGTTGCGGTGGGTGGAGTCAAGCACTGCATCAAAGCGATCAGAGAGTGCAGGGCGCGGGAGAACTGGGTGAAAGGAGGTGGCGGCAGTTTCTGAAGTGAGCCTTGGCATGGCACATGGAGGAGGCAATATGGAGGCCATGCACGCTTCTTATTAAGTTTGTTTATTTTTTGATTAAGCGAATTTACGTTGGCTGTTGCTGTTGCCGTAGCCCTGGCCGGAGACACGCGCTTGCCCGGCATGAAAAAATCCTGTAAAATATTTTTCTGAAAGAAAATGTATGTGGAGAGCAATGAAAATTGAAGGAGCGAGCGCGTTGCACGCTTGAAAAATGATTTTTGGCAATTAGCCAGGCAGGCGACCTGTCGCGGGGCAAAGGAATAAATATAAATGTTGTTGCTGCTTCCCATTTCACAGGACACGCACGTGCTTTATTATCCTGGCCTGCAACCTGAGGGAATCGTTCATACTTTTGGCGTTGCATATTTCTCCCGCTCCCGCTCCCACTCGCACTCCCTCACCTAGTGCCGCGTGCTGGTGCGTGTGTCCACGCCCATCGCAACCGTACCGCCCACTACCAACCCGAGCTGCATAATAATGTTATTAAATTAAATATTTGCTTTAGGGTATAAAATTTCATAATTTAATTAATTTTTTACAGCAACTCGACGCCGATGACGTCTTGAAAAAATATTGAATTTAACGCTGGTTGTTTGATAAATGATTTCCATGGCTGCGTTGCGGTGGTTGGGTTTGGGCTTGGATTTGGATTTGAGTCCAGCTAAGCTGGTGGCTGATGTGGTGCCACCCTCAACCCGCTGTGGAAGGTGGTGGAAATCAGGGCACAGCTGCAATTGACTTGCTGCCCCAGCAACGTGTGCCACACAGCAAATGCTAATGATGCTGCAACCAAAAGGTCCAAAAGTTTGACAACCTGCCCAACCCTTTACAATCTAATTTAAATGAAAAAATAAATTATTTTAAAAAATCTTAATATCTCTCATAATTAGATTTTTTGGTCATATATACATTCTAAGCTGTTCAAGATATCTCCAAAATAAAATAATGAAAAATTTTGATTGGTAATCAAAATAAAATTGCTTAGAACTTGAACTAAGTACAGGGAATCTCATAGTCGAATACTGCTGATTTTATTTTATATTTTTTAAGTAATTAACTTATCAAGATCAAGTTGTCTAAGATCCCTGTCAGTTGTGTGACATCGGCGACTCAAAGGACTCTTGCTTTGTCTCTGTAATCCATTGAGGATCTCAATGATCTGTCTGCTCGACCGTGTTAATCCTCATTTTTACAATGTCAGCTTATGGGTTAATCTGTTGAGAAAGAAATATGATGGGTGGTACCTTGACAAATTCATCTAAAGGCAAAACCGATGCGAAGCCGATTTAACAGCTAAATGCAAATCATTTTCAATTAACACCCATATCTGCAGTCAAGCCAATTAGGACATGGCCAGGAATCGCAACTGGAACTGATCAGGGTAGGCAGGAGGGCAGGTAGTCGGCCTGAATGGATATACCTTTTGGCTGCTGCTGTTGCCGCTGCTCATGGTAATGGCAAAACTATGCCGGGACTGAATGTAAACCATGGAAATCCTATAAAGAAACCAACGTCGACTGCGACTGCAGCCAATTTCCGTTTGACGTTGCAAAATGTGTCAACTTTGGCAGGATTACAAAACGCACACACGCACACACACACACACACACACATAGACTCATATAGTCATTGGGATGTGCCCCTTTATTAGTTATCCTAGCTGCCAATTCCATGCTCTGACCTCATGTTTCTCGTCCTTCTGCCGTTTGCTCCTGCTGCATGCAAGCTTACCATGCCGCATATCCTGCGAGCCGGAAATTTTTCAACGCATATGCCAATTTTGCTGTCAAGTTTTGTGTGTCAGTATTAGTGTGTGTATGTATGTGTGTGTGTGTGGAAGTTGTCGATTCTTTGACTCACAATTTTGCCATGAAACCGCCCAGTCCAATCCGAGTCCAATCCGCCCACAGACCACTTGCCACCCCAACCCATACTGAGAGCAACCTTATGGAATTGTCAATCGTTGCATTTGCTATGAAGGCACCTCAAAGGGTTAATTGCAATTTGATTGTGCCAACTCTTTGCCCACACTCCGGGTGTCTTAATTCATAGCATTTAAGGTATGCCCTAAAATACAGCTGTCATTTTGTAGGGGAGAGAATGGAGGACATTATTGATTTCCAATTGCCATGGTGAGTCATGTCCATTGTTATGACTATGAATTAATCAAAGGCGAGAAATATTTGTCAATTGAACAGATTGACAACTAAAGTGCAAGCTGCATGCTAAAATATTTTTAAAAAAAATTTGAAATAATTTTTAAAAATATTTTTAAATTAAGAAAGTTTAAAAAAATTGAATAAATTTGTGTCTCTATCGATTTTAGTTTACTGCTTTGAGCTTTGGAAATAAATTATCCCATTGTATCATCTTATCAACACTTCAATCAACACACTCTAACAATTCCAAATTAAGACACTGAAAAGCGCTTTATAAACAATCAACAGAAATATACATATATGTATATATAGACTGCCTTATGCCTTTTGTTGCTCTCAAATAATTTATTATTGTACAAGATGTGGGTTGGGGGGAGATCGAGACAAAGTGTTAAACTCATAAATCAATACAAGTTTCCGATTATGCTTGGGAAAAATATGTTAAGTATAAACTATATAGCTAATCGTATTATTTACATCTAGAGTAATGTGGCATTACGAAAATTTACAACGATCCAAGTCAAATAAATCAATGTAATTTTCTTGTTTTAATTGCAGCAAACAGACAAGGAGGAGTAGAGAGGGGAAGTACTGAGGAGACACTGCTCTGTTGGATGGACTAGGGGTCAAGGCACAAATCGGTGAACATGGAAAGTGCATTAAGTAATGCCAATGCCTATGTAGATGTCATTCGAAATGCATATTTTAGTTTTAACGACTGACAATTTAACAGCATTTTATGTCATTTTTGCATTTAACAAAGCAAAGCAAAATGAATTGCAGGTAAAAAACCAAACAAAACAAAACAAATCAAAAAAACACATAAATGTGTATGGATATGTAAATGAAAATATAAATACGAATGAAATGTGGAAGCAAAATACTATCGTAAAATTCCCTCTTTTCCACTATCTTCTATCTTTGTTGGAGATATTAAAAAAAACAGACAACAACTACACAATATGAATGTCGTGTTTTTACGATTATGTTGTCTATGAGTGTGTGAGCTTTGTATCGAGGTTTGTGCCCCATGCCACATTTTGTGGCACGTTAAGCGTGTTATCAACTTGGATTAGTCCAAAAGAGTGCATTAGTTGAGTTGCCTTTGTGAAGAATAATAAACTTATATGCTAAATAAACTGATTTCAATTTGAATCTTCAACTCACTTGTCAAATGATTTAATTCAACTAATACAAAGACATAATTTTTATCTATTTATATTAATTAATAATAATACACTTAAGATTAAATGATTTACATAAATATAATTTTTGGCACATTCTAAATTTATTTAAAATATTTTTACTATCATAAATTTTTCTTTTTAAAAATTCCTTCATTTATTGGGAGTGTATTTACATTGTCGTATCGCGAAAATCATTGCACTTTTATTTTGTTCTTTTTTCCAAGAATTTTTTTCTACGTTGGGGAGTTCAGAGCTTTCAAAATTTATGACACACAACAACAATTTGTGCTGGGAATGCTAAAAAAAATGTTGTTGCTATCGTAGCAGTGGCAGTGGCAATGTAGCGATTCCCTGACTGCCACGGACTACATCCTGATCCTGTTTCAGCGAAAAACCCACATACGATAAAACTGCTTTTATACACCAGCTGTTCTGACCATGCATAGCTGGGATGACGACCAGACAGTGAATGTGATCAAAAGGTAAATATTGCCAGAGCAAACACAGTAAGAAAGCCTCGTAAAAACTCAAAAACTGAACTGCCTAAAAGCACGACAATCTGGCCACAGACATAAGAACATTAGAAATCAATTGGACACAGAAAATTTCGAAATAAAAATGTTTTCCATTTTTGACATTTACACAAGGTTTGGACAATCATAAAAGACATTTTCGATTGATTTTTGGCAAAGAACTAATTTTATAGAAACATAGTTACTTAAAAAGATTATTTTTACTCTTTCTATCATATTTTCTAAACTATTATTCCAAATCATCTTCAATAAAAAATTATTAATCAATTACGATGCCAGTAATTGAAAATCTATACAGATTTTGAAAATCGGTTAACTTTTGCCAAAGTTGTTGTCGTTCAAAGTTTAGGAAGGAATTCCATATTCAGAAAATGACTATTTTGACCGTATTTTTCACTCGTTTGGCCATATTTTCCAAAATATTGCTCAAAATCAACTCAAGTAAGGTTTTTTATACATATTTTGATGCCAGAAATCGATTAGGCACAAAAAAATTTTGATTTGAAAATTTTCATTTTTTTGACTTTTTAACAAGGGGTAAGTATGAAAAAATAGTCACAAAAATCGAAAATCTTAAAATTCACAATTTGGGAAAAACTTAAATGCAGTTTTAAAATGTGATCAAAACTATTGAAAAATCTGCAAAAATTTTGAAAATCGGTTGATTTTTGGAAAAGTTATGGCGGTTTAAAATTTGCAAGGAACTCATTTTACAGAAGTACCGCCGTTCAGAAGAATTTTTTACACTCTTTTTGCTATATTTTCTAAACAGGTGATCCAAATCATATTCAGTAAAAAGATATATATCAATTACGATGCCAGGAATTTCAAATATATACTGATTTTGAAAATCGATTAATTTTTGCCAAAGTTTTTGTAGTTCAAAGTTTAGGAAGGAATTCCATTTTCAGAAAATGACTATTTTGACCGTTTTTTTCACTCGTTTGGCCATATTTTCCAAAATATTGCTCAAAATCAACTCAAGTTAGGTTTTTTTATACATATTTTGATGCCAGAAATCGATTAGGCACAAAAAAAATTTGTTTTGAAAATTTTCATTTTTTGGACTTTTTAACAAGGGGTAAGTATGAAAAAATAGTCAAAAAAATCGAAAATCTTAAAATTCACAATGTGGTAAAAACTTAAATGCAGTTTTAAAATGTAATCAAAACTATTGAAAAATCTGCAAAAATTTTTAAAATCGGTTGATTTTTGGCAAAGTTATGGCTGTTTAAAATTTGCAAGGAACTCATTTTACAGAAGTACAGCCGTTCAGAAGAATTTTTTACACTCTTTTTGCTATATTTTCTAAACAGGAGATCCAAATCATATTCAGTAAAAAGATATATATCAATTACGATGCCAGGAATTTTAAATATATACTGATTTTGAAAATCGGTTAACTTTTGCCAAAGTTGTTGTAGTTCAAAGTTTAGGAAGGAATTCCATTTTCAGAAAATGACTATTTTGACCGTATTTTTCACTCGTTTGGCCATATTTTCCAAAATATTGCTCAAAATCAACTCGAGTTAGGTTTTTTATACATATTTTGATGCCAGAAATCGATTAGGCACAAAAAAAATTTGTCTTGAAAATTTTCATTTTTTTGACTTTTTAACAAGGGGTAAGTATGAAAAAATAGTCAAAAAAATCGAAAATCTTAAAATTCACAATTTGGGAAAAACTTAAATGCAGTTTTAAAATGTGATCAAATCTTTTGAAAAATCTGCAAAAATTTTTAAAATCGGTTGATTTTTGGCAAAGTTATGGCTGTTTAAAATTTGCAAGGAACTCATTTTACAGAAGTACATCCGTTCAGAAGAATTTTTTACACTCTTTTTGCCATATTTTCTAAACTGTAGCGACAAATCATCTTCAGTAAAAAATTATAAATCATGAATTTAAAAACAATACAGATTTTGAAAATCGGTTAATTTTTGCCAAAGCTTTTGTAGTTCAAAGTTTAGGAAGGAATTCCATTTTCAGAAAATGACTATTTTGACCGTATTTTTCACTCGTTTGGCCATATTTTCCAAAATATTGCTCAAAATCAACTCAAGTTAGGTTTTTTATACATATTTCGATGTCAGAAATCGATTAGGCACAAAAAAATTTGTTTGGAAAATTTTCATTTTTTTGACTTTTTAACAAGGGGTAAGTATGAAAAAATAGTCAAATAAATCGAAAATATTAAAATTCACTATGTGGGAAAAACTTAAATGCAGTTTTAAAATATGATCAAAACTATTGACAAATCTGCAAAAATTTTGAAAATCGGTTGATTTTTGGCAAAGTTATGGCTGTTTAAAATTTGCAAGGAACTCATTTTACAGAAGTACAGCCGTTCAGAAGAATTTTTTACACTCTTTTTGCTATATTTTCTAAACAGGAGATCCAAATCATATTCAGTAAAAATTAAATTTTAAATTAACTTTTTTTTTTTTAAATATTTTTACTTTTTATAAACTTTTCTTTTTGGAAATTCATTCATTCATTTGGAGTGTATTCACATTGTCGTATCGGGAAAATCATTGCACTTTTATTTTGTTACTTTTTTCCAAGAATTTTTTTCTACGTTGGGGAGTTCAGAGCTTTCAAAATTTATGACACACAACAACAATTTGTGCTGGGAATGCTAAAAAAAATGTTGTTGCTATCGTAGTGGCAATCTAGCGATTCCCTGACTGCCAGGGACTACATCCTGATCCTGTTTCAGCGACAAACCCACATACGATAAAACTGCTTTTATACACCAGCTGTTCTGACCATGCATAGCTGGGATGACGACCAGACAGTGAATGTGATCAAAAGGTAAATATTGCCAGAGCAAACACAGTAAGAAAGCCTCGTAAAAACTCAAAAACTGAATTGCCTAAAAGCACGACAATCTGGCCACAGACATAAGAACATTAGAAATCAATTGGACACAGAAAATTTCGAAATAAAAATGTTTTCCATTTTTGACATTTACACAAGGTTTGGACAATCATAAAAGACATTTTCGATTGATTTTTGGCAAAGAACTAATTTTATAGAAACATAATTACTTAAAAAGATTATTTTTACTCTTTCTATCATATTTTCTAAACTATTATTCCAAATCATCTTCATTAAAAAATTATTAATCAATTACGATGCCAGTAATTGAAAATCTATACAGATTTTGAAAATCGGTTAAATTTTGTCAAAGTTTAGGAAGAAATTCCATTTTCAGTAAATGAGTATTTTAACGGTATTTTAACTCGTATGGCCATATTTTCCAAAATATTGCTCAAAATCAACTCAAGTTAGGTTTTTTATACATATTTTGATGCCAGAAATCGATTAGGCACAAAAAAATTTTGATTTGAAAATTTTCATTTTTTTGACTTTTTAACAAGGGGTAAGTATGAAAAAATAGTCACAAAAATCGAAAATCTTAAAATTCACAATTTGGGAAAAACTTAAATGCAGTTTTAAAATGTGATCAAAACTATTGAAAAATCTGCAAAAATTTTGAAAATCGGTTGATTTTTGGAAAAGTTATGGCGGTTTAAAATTTGCAAGGAACTCATTTTACAGAAGTACCGCCGTTCAGAACAATTTTTTACACTCTTTTTGCTATATTTTCTAAACAGGAGATCCAAATCATATTCAGTAAAAAGATATATATCAATTACGATGCCAGGAATTTAAAATATATACTGATTTTGAAAATCGGTTAACTTTTGCCAAAGTTGTTGTAGTTCAAAGTTTAGGAAGGAATTCCATTTTCAGAAAATGACTATTTTGACCGTATTTTTCACTCGTTTGGCCATATTTTCCAAAATATTGCTCAAAATCAACTCGAGTTAGGTTTTTTATACATATTTTGATGCCAGAAATCGATTAGGCACAAAAAAAATTTGTCTTGAAAATTTTCATTTTTTTGACTTTTTAACAAGGGGTAAGTATGAAAAAATAGTCAAAAAAATCGAAAATCTTAAAATTCACAATTTGGGAAAAACTTAAATGCAGTTTTAAAATGTGATCAAATCTATTGAAAAATCTGCAAAAATTTTTAAATTCGGTTGATTTTTGGCAAAGTTATGGCTGTTTAAAATTTGCAAGGAACTCATTTTACAGAAGTACATCCGTTCAGAAGAATTTTTTACACTCTTTTTGCCATATTTTCTAAACTGTAGCGACAAATCATCTTCAGTAAAAAATTATAAATCAATTACGATGCCATGAATTTAAAAACAATACAGATTTTGAAAATCGGTTAATTTTTGCCAAAGCTTTTGTAGTTCAAAGTTTAGGAAGGAATTCCATTTTCAGAAAATGACTATTTTGACCGTATTTTTCACTCGTTTGGCCATATTTTCCAAAATATTGCTCAAAATCAACTCAAGTTAGGTTTTTTATACATATTTTGATGCCAGAAATCGATTAGGCACAAAAAAAATTTGTTTTGAAAATTTTCATTTTTTTGACTTTTTAACAAGGGGTAAGTATGAAAAAATAGTCAAAAAAATCGAAAATCCTAAAATTCACAATGTGGGAAAAACTTAAATGCAGTTTTAAAATGTAATCAAAACTATTGGAAAATCTGCAAAAATTTTGAAAATCGGTTGATTTTTGGCAAAGTTATGGCTGTTTAAAATTTGCGAGGAACTCATTTTACAGAAGTACAGCCGTTCAGAAGAATTTTTTACACTCTTTTTGCTATATTTTCTAAACAGGAGATCCAAATCATATTCAGTAAAAAGATATTATCAATTACGATGCCAGGAATTTCAAATAAATACTGATTTTGAAATTCGGTTAATTTTTGCCAAAGTTTTTGTAGTTCAAAGTTTAGGAAGGAATTCCATTTTCAGAAAATGACTATTTTGACCGTTTTTTCACTCGTTTGGCCATATTTTCCAAAATATTGCTCAAAATCAACCCAAGTAAGGTTATTTATACATATTTTGATGCCAGAAATCGATTAGGCACAACAAAATTTTGATTTGAAAATTTTCATTTTTTTGACTTTTTAACAAGGGGTAAGTATGAAAAAATAGTCACAAAAATCGAAAATCTTAAAATTCACAATTTGGGAAAAACTTAAATGCAGTTTTAAAATGTGATCAAAACTATTGAAAAATCTGCAAAAATTTTGAAAATCGGTTGATTTTTGGAAAAGTTATGGCGGTTTAAAATTTGCAAGGAACTCATTTTACAGAAGTACCGCCGTTCAGAAGAATTTTTTACACTCTTTTTGCTATATTTTCTAAACAGGAGATCCAAATCATATTCAGTAAAAAGGTATATATCAATTACGATGCCAGGATTTTCAAATATATACTGATTTTGAAAATCGATTAATTTTTGCCAAAGTTTTTGTAGTTCAAAGTTTAGGAAGGAATTCCATTTTCAGAAAATGACTATTTTGACCGTATTTTTCACTCGTTTGGCCATATTTTCCAAAATATTGCTCAAAATCAACTCAAGTTAGGTTTTTTATACATATTTTGATGCCAGAAATCGATTAGGCACAAAAAAAATTTGTTTTGAAAATTTTCATTTTTTTGACTTTTTAACAAGGGGTAAGTATGAAAAAATAGTCAAAAAAATTCACAATGTGGGAAAAACTTAAATGCAGTTTTAAAATGTAATCAAAACTATTGAAAAATCTGCAAAAATTTTTTAAATCGGTTGATTTTTGGCAAAGTTATGGCTGTTTAAAATTTGCAAGGAACTCATTTTACAGAAGTACAGCCGTTCAGAAGAATTTTTTACACTCTTTTTGCTATATTTTCTAAACAGGAGATCCAAATCATATTCAGTAAAAAGATATATATCAATTACGATGCCAGGAATTTAAAATATATACTGATTTTGAAAATCGGTTAACTTTTGCCAAAGTTGTTGTAGTTCAAAGTTTAGGAAGGAATTCCATTTTCAGAAAATGACTATTTTGACCGTATTTTTCACTCGTTTGGCCATATTTTCCAAAATATTGCTCAAAATCAACTCAAGTTAGGTTTTTTATACATATTTTGATGCCAGAAATCGATTAGGCACAAAAAAAAATTTGTTTTGAAAATTTTCATTTTTTTGACTATTTAACAAGGGGTAAGTATGAAAAAATAGTCAAAAAAATCGAAAATCTTAAAATTCACAATGTGGGAAAAACTTAAATGCAGTTTTAAAATGTAATCAAAACTATTGGAAAATCTGCAAAAATTTTTAAAATCGGTTGATTTTTGGCAAAGTTATGGCTGTTTAAAATTTGCAAGGAACTCATTTTACAGAAGTACAGCCGTTCAGAAGAATTTTTTACACTCTTTTTGCTATATTTTCTAAACAGGAGATCCAAATCATATTCAGTAAAAAGATATATATCAATTACGATGCCAGGAATTTAAAATATATACTGATTTTGAAAATCGGTTAACTTTTGCCAAAGTTGTTGTAGTTCAAAGTTTAGTAAGGAATTCCATTTTCAGAAAATGACTATTTTGACCGTATTTTTCACTCGTTTGGCCATATTTTCCAAAATATTTCTCAAAATCAACTCGAGTTAGGTTTTTTATACATATTTTGATGCCAGAAATCGATTAGGCACAAAAAAAATTTGTTTTGAAAATTTTCATTTTTTTGACTTTTTAACAAGGGGTAAGTATGAAAAAATAGTCAAAAAAATCGAAAATCTTAAAATTCACAATTTGGGAAAAACTTAAATGCAGTTTTAAAATGTGATCAAATCTATTGAAAAATCTGCAAAAATTTTGAAAATCGGTTGATTTTTGGCAAAGTTATGGCTGTTTAAAATTTGCAAGGAACTCATTTTACAGAAGTACAGCCGTTCAGAAGAATTTTTTACACTCTTTTTGCTATATTTTCTAAACAGGAGATCCAAATCATATTCAGTAAAAAGATATATATCAATTACGATGCCAGGAATTTAAAATATATACAGATTTTGAAAATCTTTTAACTTTTGCCAAAGTTGTTGTAGTTCAAAGTTTAGGAAGGAATTCCATTTTCAGAAAATGACTATTTTGACCGTATTTTTCACTCGTTTGGCCATATTTTCCAAAATATTGTTCAAAATCAACTCAAGTTAGGTTTTTTATACATATTTTGATGCCAGAAATCGATTAGGCACAAAAAAATTTGTTTTGAAAATTTTCATTTTTTTGACTTTTAACAAGGGGTATGAAAAAATAGTCAAGAAAATCGAAAATCTTAAAATTCACAATTTGGGAAAAACTTAAATGCAGTTTTAAAATGTGATCAAATCTATTGACAAATCTGCAAAAATTTTTAAAATCGGTTGATTTTTGGCAAAGTTATGGCTGTTTAAAATTTGCAAGGAACTCATTTTACAGAAGTACAGCCGTTCAGAAGAATTTTTTACACTCTTTTTGCTATATTTTCTAAACAGGAGATCCAAATCATATTCAGTAAAAAGATATATATCAATTACGATGCCAGGAATTTAAAATATATACTGATTTTGAAAATCGGTTAACTTTTGCCAAAGTTGTTGTAGTTCAAAGTTTAGGAAGGAATTCCATTTTCAGAAAATTACTATTTTGACCGTATTTTTCACTCGTTTGGCCATATTTTCCAAAATATTGTTCAAAATCAACTCAAGTTAGGTTTTTTATACATATTTTGATGCCAGAAATCGATTAGGCACAAAAAAATTTGTTTTGAAAATTTTCATTTTTTTGACTTTTTAACAAGGGGTAAGTATGAAAAAATAGTCAAAAAAATCGAAAATCTTAAAATTCACAATTTGGGAAAAACTTAAATGCAGTTTTAAAATATGATCAAAACTATTGACAAATCTGCAAAAATTTTTAAAATCGGTTGATTTTTGGCAGAGTTATGGCTGTTTAAAATTTGCAAGGAACTCATTTTACAGAAGTACATGCGTTCAGAAGAATTTTTTACACTCTTTTTGCCATATTTTCTAAACTATAGCGACAAATCATCTTCAGTAAAAAATTTTAAATCAATTACGATGCCATGAATTTAAAAACAATACAGATTTTGAAAATCGGTTAATTTTTGCCAAAATTGTTGTCGTTTAAAGTTTAGGAAGGAATTACATTTTCAGTAAATGACTATTTTGACCGTATTTTTCACTCGTTTTGCCGTATTTTCCAAAATATTGCTCAAAATCAACTCAATTGATGTTTTTTATACATTTAATATAAAAAGTTCACATATATCGGACACAGAATATCTCAATGCCTTGTTTTCAGTGTGATACGGTATTTTGTAAATTTTTGTATTTTGCTTTGCGGAATACTGCTGTTTTTGGATATTTGTGAGATTTACGAGACATTTGAGGGGCAACACATAAATTCCAGTGAACCAGAACACACAGACACTCACACCCCAGTTGCATTTGGGGGCATTCTCAAGTGCATTTAATTAGAGCATCGTCTTTCCTAGAGAACCGAACTCAGAGTTAATTTTTTTATGTGTGTGTTTTCTCTCTTTTTCTTTGTTTGGCATATTTTCCATGTCTCCAATTAAAATGAATGCGTTCATTGATCCGCCTTCAGTCGAAGATTCGATACGTGAAGAGAAAGAAAGAAAGAAAGAGGAATATTGAGTGAGGCAGAGATAGAGAGAGAGAGATTCTCTGTATTTGGGGGGCTGTTGCTTATCGGGCGCTATAAATCTTGATACGCTGTCATGTTCTGTCTAATTAGCAATATGTCAATAAACTTAATTTAATTTTTCTTCTGTTTGCTTTCTGCCTTCTGTGTGGCATGCCACTGCCTGCCCGGAGGCGTGCCACTCATCGTCATCAACATGAGAGTGGGAGTAGTTGCGGTTGTGGCACTGCTGCACTTTGGTTAAAGCATGAGAGGTGATGTTGCATTGTGCATTCAACTCCAAGCATAGTTGGAATTTATTTAATTATTAAATTAATCAGGATTTTTTTTTGATATATTCATATCATATTTTCCGAGTAGTTTAAAATTTTTACAATTTTATTTTAAACTGATGAAATATACTATCATTTTATGGAAAATATATTATGTTCTAAAATCTTATTTTTAATGACTTTTTAAAATTTCCCTCAATTACTATCTATGCTATTTGTTAAGTAAAGTTTTTTATTTTTAGGAAAATTAAATATGAATATTTTCAATTAATTTCAAATTATGCATACTTCATTTTTCGAAATTTAGTTGAATACTTCACATTTCTGCCAGTTAATATCATGTAATATTTTATTAGAGATTCCCTAATATCCCCTAATTTTCAATGCAAATGACAGACATTAGTTTCTGTCGCTGATTTCATCCATAAATATTCGATCGGAACAACCCTCTCTATAGTGGAAAATGGAAATGAGGAAAAACCTACGTTCGACTGACATCGAAATGCATCATCAAATTGCGGCAGTTTGCACCTTTTATATAATTTCCTTTAATCAATTATGTGTAACGGCAGTTGCAACAACAACATCAATAACAGCAACATCGACAACATCGCCTGTAACTGTAATAATAATGGCAAAATTCAACAAATTTACGAGTCGAAATGCGCGTCGACTGTCAACATGTTGAAAATAAATTACAAAACATTATTAGCATCGCCGGCAGGGATGTACAGGGATGGGCGGTGTCAGCCAATGGGCGTGGTCAACCATCAACCATGTCCAAATCAAATAAATTGCAAAAAACAACAACAATTTGTAACAATTTGTTAGTATCAGTGCTGAGGACATTTCATAGATTTCGCTATCAAGAAAATCAATAGATTTCAGAAATATTTTTAAATTATTTTAGTTATTTTAGTACTTGATTTGTAATACCCCTCAAAAGTATTTCACAGGGTATTCCTCTGACCATATCGATGGAAAATAGAGGAGAGTAGTAACCGAATGCCAAACGAAATGAAATTTATTGTCTAGTTTTTGGTCGTCATATATATAACATATGATGGTGGGGGTTAAGTTGGGGGAAATATTTGCGCAATTTTGTCAAATAGCAGATGGATCAATGTTATGCGACCTGAAGTTGGTTTCCGTTTACCAACCGTGTAGACATATGCTCGATGTCTGTCTCTTTCGCTCACTCTCCCACCCTCCCTCTCTCTCTCTCTCTCTATATATATATATTTATATACATACAGTTGTGTTTTTGTGAGTGTTACTTGTATTTAATTAAACTGAATGTGAACACATTAAAAGTGCCATGTTTAATCATTGTTTGATAATTTGTCAAGCCTCAGAGAATCGGTCGACCGTAAATGAAAATGAAAATTAATTGATAAACGCTGATAAATACGTTTAATTTGCAACCAAAAATCACATTAATTGCATTACACACAGCCAGCACACACACACACTCACATATATATACATATATAGTAGATCAAAAAGCAAAAAACTCAACAGCTAATGGTCAACGGTTGACCAAAACCACATCTGTCTATGGCTGAGAGAAAGAGACTGAGAGGAAGAGAATGGGATAGGAGCGAGCGGAGGTTGCGGATGATGCGCTGATGTGGAGTTTGAGCAGCCGGGGGTGATGAACAGGGACCAGCAGCAGCAAAACCATCACACAACAAGGACATCAACCACCAGTCAACAGCAGCACGACGGGTAGCTCACACACACACTCACACACACACACACTCTCTCACACATTCTCTGTTTCACTCACACATCAGCAAGGACTACATACAGGTATCATTCATATCGTGCACAATTAGTGACACTGAGCGAGACCCAAGTGGACAATTCCCTGGTATTCCTCGACTGGACACAGGACACGCTTTCAATGCTGTACCTGGCAGCACATTCCTCACAGTCTCCACCTCTCCTCACCTCACACTCTCACTGTCTCCCTCCTCCCGTATCACCATCACCATCATCATCATCATTCTAGGACTTGTTGTCAACAATATGTGAAATTAAAGCTGGTTGCGAGTTGTGCTCCTTGTTTTGTTCCGTTTGATGGTTGTCCGATTGCCACACATCTGTGCAAATCGAATTAATGTTCACGCATGATTTGAATCCTTTGGATGTCCTCCCTGGTCCTGAGAGTGTGGGCCGCTTAGCAACGCCTCCAGCTAAAGTGTGGAAAAATTAATTAAACAGCTTGTTAGCAGAAGAAAAATGTATTATAAATAAGTTCAACATAATTCAGCTGAAAAAGTTAAGCAGAAATTTAGAAAAAAAAAATCATAAAAATTAAAGAAATATTCAGATTAAATATAATATAAATATTTTTTATAATGGCCAGATTTAACTTAGAAGCATGGAAGTTCATAAAGTTTACTTCCGGTTATGTCACTAAATCAAACATTCCACTTTAAATTCGCTTCTACAATTGATCAAAACTAAGCAAATATTTTGATTAATTATGCAAATTAGCAACTGTTTAAATATTAAACAGACTAATATTTGAGTTCATTCAAAATAAGGTCTTTGGTTTTTGAAAACTTTTAAAAAATTGGCAACAGTTGTGCAAACTACTATTCAAAGCACTATATAAAGTCATTCAAGAGTTGTTTTCATTATCATTCAATAATTGCAAATCGAAGTTTTATGTTCGAAAATGAGTTCAAAGATTGTCTGCTGCTTGAGTCTATTTTTCTTGGCCATGTTTGTTGCCAATTTGCCTGGTGGCCAGGCTGTTACCTGTCAGGAGGATCCCGAGGATGAAGACTGCGTAGACTGCACCGATCCCATCAATGAATTGGATGCCGAATGCCTCGATGATGGTGATGGTGGTGAAGAGGAACCCCCCACTACAGTAGCTGTGACAACCACAACATGGAGACCCACAACCATTTTGGGTAGTTTGATAAAGAAGAAAATTAATTTTCTGAAACAGATGAAGACAAAGCCGAGACTTTTGGGTTAAGTTAATGAAATCTGAAAAGTGGATAAAATGACAAACATTATATCACTCTACTTTTTTTTAAACTGTTATCTCTTAGTTTCATCTGACTGCATATTCATGTATCTGATGAATACGTATCTGCAATTAGTTTGGACGTTGATCTACAGCCATTGAATGTCCTGATTTGAGCATTTGGCAAACATTCATTGAATGCAGCTGCCTCACAACCCTTTTCGACTACTGTTTGCTCAACTCCAGCAAATTGCAATTCCTTTTTCCCAAATGTAGATAGAGTGAGAGAGAGAGAGAGTGAGAAAGAGAGGAGGGGCATAAATAGGGAAGTTATGGAGAAAGAGGGAACATCTGCGTTTAATGCACTTTTGTCTAGCCTTTTGCTAGCCAGATTTCCACAGCAGCCGCATCGAGATTGAGTCAGTTATCAAATGGCGCCAACTGCAGCTGCTGTTGCCACTGCCACTGCCACTGCCACTGCTGCCTCCACTGACTGGTGAGCTTACTAATTTTAAGCACTGTATGTTGTCCTACTACCCCCTAGTCCCCGTTTGGTCTTCACTTTGTGGCAGGCAATGCCAATGCCATTGCCAAGTGATTCGCCATTGCGTGTTGCTGTTGACTTTTCAGAGTCATTGCCAATATGTCGAGCTACGAGTGCCATTGCCACTGCCACATGCCACATGCCACTGCCACCGGCCCAGGCTTTGGTGCTGCCCCGTAAACTGCTGATAATTAATATTTTATGCACACGTCTGCGTTGATTTCTATCTTTATTGTTGTTTGTCTGCCATCGTCTCATCGCCCCACGCTTTGTGTCCTGTGCATCCTGTGCTCAGGACTTTAGCTTTCGATTTTCCTTTCTTTTCTTTTCTTTTCTTTTCTTTTCTTTTCTTTTCTTTTTTTATTTTGTAATGCTGTTGTTGTTGGCATCGCCATTGTTTGCCCATTGGCAACGCCTTTCAATGGCTTTTCATTTGGAAAATGTCTGCACGATGTGCGATCTGCGGTTCATTACACTTTCTGTTTAGCCATTCAGCCAGGATATTACCCCAGACAGCCGCCATTCGATTGGTTATTAAAAGTCTATTATAAATTCACGTTCAGCCACTCCCCACCCCCCACAGATATCTAGCTATTGCCCTTATATGATATGTATGTATATATATTTGCCATAAATTAAGTGGAAAATCGAGGCGCACTTATTAACGTGGGTTTACGCATTATATTTTTATTTTTTATCACACTTGGCAATTTGTTTGGCTTTGGGCTTTGCTTGAACTGGGAAAATGTTTGCCAGTTGCTGCTTGTGCAACTTGCCACACGCTCGGGGCATGCCTTATCTGCACTCTGGGGGACTAGAGTGACACCGGAAATACTTGCTTAAGTCTCAGCCAATATTCTGAGTACACACGACCGTGTGTATCTTTATGTAGTTTTTCACTTTACCATTTTCTATTTTCCATTTTGCATTTTCGAATTTCAATTTTAATTTTATGTCATTCCCATTCCACTTAGCTCAACTAGACAGTCAGCCAGTCAGTCAGTCACCTCACCTGACATTAGGCAGGTGTTTGCCCCATGCCTTCACTCTGACGATGACATTTATGCTCTGCCATTTCCTTGTCGTGGTATTTGCCATCTCTTTCACACACCATCACGCCCTCCCTTTCACTCTCCGTCCCACTTTTGACAAGTATCTTCAATCGCAATGCACTTTTAATTTTCTTGACTTTTGCCTGTCACCCAACACTGCCTTCCGGGGAAGGGGCCTGAGAGGCACCTACATGCATAAGTGTCATGGGTCTGGATGTCTGCGAATGGCTTTGAACAAAAATGATTGACAGCTGGGCAGGTATAGTCCAAATAAACTGCAAGGAATTCCAATAAATTCGAATGACCAACATTTCATTTTTAAATATTTTCGCTTTCAAAAGGTAAGAAAATTGAAGTAGAGTTTGGCAAATATGAATCAACTTTTGATACAGATTTAAAATATTATCAAAACCATTATTGAAACTGCAAAATTTTTGAAAATCGGTTGATTTTTGTAAAAGTTATGACTGTTCTTAGTTTGGTAGGATCCCGATCTATAAAATGTGGCAATTTTTAGTATTTTTTTGTTACTCCTTGTGCAATAGTTTTTGAGATGTTGTTTCAAAACAACTTCGGTTAAGTTTTTTTTATATAGGTTTTGAAACTACTTTACCAAAAATTTAAAAAATCAATTTATTTTTGCAATAGTTGTGGACTCTTTTAAAGAATGGAAGCCTACGCTCTATGGTGAAATTCCCATTTTTAGTCGATATTTCACGTTTTTGCCCACATTTTCGGAAATACTGCTCTAATTTCAGTTCGGAAAATAATTGTAAATCTGTTTTGGTACAAGAAATTAATTTGAAATCAATTGACACAGTAAATTGTGCACAAGTCGGAGTTACATTTCAAAAATTATGTCATTTTGAAACGTTGTTTGTTTTGAGAGTTCAAGTCAAAATAAATCAATTACTTGGAGAATTTTCGAAGTAGGATAGTCGTATTGAGATTATTTTCCTACGACAGCTGCTTCATTAGGTCGTCGTTATGCATCATTCTGTTGTTTTAGTTGTAGTTGTTGTTATTCCCTTTGGGGATATCGCAAACACGATGCCATGTCTCCGATTCCAACTTTATTTCCAAGTTCCTCTCTAGTTTTAATTGTGCACAGAGAAAGAGCGAGAGAGGTTGTGAGTGGGGGAATGAGATGGAGAATAGGCATTGCATGCAACTAGATAATTTTCCTTGGAAAAACCCCAGCAGGCTGTGATACTTAAATATTTTACTTGAATACGCCTCTGACTATTTACTTATTGATAGACTTTTGACTTGGACATGATGTTCGAGTTGAAGTTGGACCTCTACGGGGTCTGGAAGGGGGACTATTAGTAGGACTTTCAGCTCGAATTCAAATAGCTGCATTAAATTTTAATTGTGTTTCTTTTTGGGTTTCTGGTAGCTGACAAAACAAAGCCAAAGTTTCATATTTCATGGCATGTCCCCAGCGAAAGAGTTTTTAATTGTTTTACTGCGTTTCACATTAGTTGACAAATTGAACAATGAGTCGCAGCTGAGTATAGATATATATATATATAGAGAGAGAGTGAGGGGGGGACTGCGGTCTGCGTGTGAAAATTAATGTTAATTGGCATTTTATTGATTCTTTGATCAACAATTGAGCCCGAGCTCGAGCCTCGTTTGCCTTGGGGTTACTTACGGTTAGGGACTGAGTCTAGGGTTCTGGCTATGAGTTTGGGAAACGCTGCACATGTTGTGCCGTTTCCAGTGAAAAACTGGAAACCTACACTGAAATAAACTGCAGCTACAACCCACTTGAAGGCGACGAACGCTTCGCTACTGTCGTCTAATGTGAAATATGGCACCCCGACTAACAATAACATCCACTTGAAGATCATGAATTTTTAATGGCTCTGCCTGACAGACATTTAGTCCTCTGCTCCGCTCTGCCCGCTATCCTTGCCACGGCATGTCCTGGCAGCGAGCCAAAGGCAACCCAACGATAATAATGACAATGATTAGTGCTAAACGCGCCGCGTGCGCAATTTTCTCAAAGCAAAGAACAAAAAAATAAGAAGGAAATATATGTTTTCTTAATAGTTTTCAGGACTCAGACCCCAAAGAGTCGGCGCGTCCTTTTCAAAATGTCCTACTGGCGCCGCCACACTTCGCGTCGCCTCGGCTCGCCTCGCCTCCTTTCGCCCTTTTGTTTTTGTCAACGCTGCATAATGAGGCACCTCAACCTCGACTATCAACCCCTGGCCACATGCTCCTCCGTTCCTCCGTTCCGCCGTGGGTGTCTGTCCTTAATGTGCTGTCAACATTTTTAGTTATTTATTGCGGGGCAGGCTCACAGCGGGGAATCGTTGGTCACACTGGACAAGGACATGAGCTACGCTTATCAGCCGTGTTAGTTGCAACTCAACATGTGTTAAACACTGATAAAAATTTGTATACTTGAGCATTGAAAGATACGAGATACGTTTTAGGGAAACTATCAAAAGTTGGCATGTTTTCCCTAGGGCAACACAATCATATCCATTTTTCCAGTTTAGCTATAACTTCCATTAAATTCAAGGACTTCTGATCGGCTTCCCAGTCTTATCTGTAACTGTGCTTCAGTAAATCCTCAACAACTTCCAGTTCAACTCTTTCCTCTGTTCCATATTATTTCCATGTTTTTGTGCCTCCTTTGATTTGATATCTCTGAGCACTCGCCTCCCAATGTTTATTAACTCCTTCTGTTAGTATCAATTGTTGGTCACGTTGCTCCCTTTCAGCTTCCTCTTGACAGATATGTCCCCTTCATTAAGTTAGCCACAAACATGGACCACTTCAAAGACCTCCAACAGAACCCGTTGAACTACTTCAGTATTCTGTGTGAGATTCCCTGCTTTTTCATTGCTTTGTTGGACCCGCACCTTGACAATAAAAGGTCGCTTTGAGGAATGACCAAATGTTGTGGACTGGGACTGCTCTGACCTGGACTGGACTGGACTGGACTGGCCCGGTCTGGCCAGTAACCCAATCAGCGAAACCCTTGACAAAAACAGCACAAAGAACCTTTCTAGGAAGGGGTCACTCAAACACAGACAAAATCAGATAGAGAGACCGAGGAACAGAAGGGTTCCTTCCATCATCTCACCGTACTTTTTTTTTTTTTTTTGGACAGTTAAGAAAAGCGTTTTCATAACAATTGAGCTGACGCTCTTTTCTTTTACTAGTGGTACAACTCGTCAACAGCAGAAGCATATATGCCGGGGAGGATGTATACCCACAATCTAGGGTTTTCCCACTGCGTTAACGCATTTTCCCTTTTGGCTTGTTTCCCGCTAGATCGGCCTCAAGTGCAATTTTCAATCATGCAATTTTTTGCCCTGCATTTGCTGGCAATTGCAGCTGAGGCAACGATTTCCTCTCATTGTACTTCAGACATATGTGTCCTGCCCATCCCCCCCCCTCACCCATCTCAAACTCTCTGTTTGGTACTCCTTCTGGTTGCATGTCCTCGCCCTTATTCAATGCTCGGGCCGTGTGTGCGTGTGTCAGGCACTGTCATTCATTCATGCGGCTGTCTGAAGGCTTTTCATTAAAAATCGTTTAATCCACGCTATCATTTTCCCGCTGCCTTTCTCTTGCTTTCACTTCGTTCACTTCTTTTTTGCTTTTTTGCTTTTTTTTATTTGTCCTTCTTTGCTTTCGTGCTCGATATCGTCGTTATCCTGGCAGCCCTACAACCCTCTTTGCCAATTGCTCATTGATGCAAACGTCATTTGATTGTCGTCATTGTTGCAATGACAACAACGGCATCAACAACAGCAGCAGCAGCAGTAGCAGCCACAGCAGCAACAACATCGCATGCTACGTCATCAGCAGCAGCAACAGCAGCAGCAGCAGCAACATGAGGCAAAGAGAGGCTGACACTGCAACAGTCGCAGTTGGAGTCGGAATCGCATTCAGCCGGATGTTGCCTCTTCAATTTGTTTTTCATGTTTCATATCCTGTGACGCCCCCTCAGCTGCTGCCACATCCCGCACACTTCATGGCCGACATGTGTTCTGCGGTTCTGTTTGTGCAACGCACTTGAAACTTTTTTAACGCTCGGTAATTATTGGATTTGCCACAGTTCACAGTCCGCCTAATTATGGCCCAGCACGTGGATGCCACACACACACACACACACACACTAACACACACATTGAGAGAGTGGGAGAAATGTGAAAGAAACAGAGAAAGGCTTCTCTTTGTGGAGAAAGTGGAAAAGGTTGTCCTTGCATTAGCGCATCGTTGAACCGTGAAAATAATGGCCTCGACCTGCTCTACGATGTTTGCTTGCAACTTGCTGCTGCACGAGGCACGCGGCAACTTGAGAATGAGCGCGAAAATCTCCAAGTGGAAAGTGAAAACAACTGTGTGGATTTGACAAATTTGTGGACAAACTGTAAGCGATATTGAATAAAGTTTTCATTAATTTTAAACTAGATTTCCCTGACATCTCTTGAGCCAGTTTGGAGTCAGCAAAGTTTTTATTAAATTTCCCCCCCTCAACTATACAAACAATAACCTAAACGATGCTTCATCATATAGGATATTAACTTTGCTATCTCAAATAACTGTGGCTCTCAGAAAACGTCCCCAACAATTAAAGTCATTACCCGGCTATCATGTTAATACTTCTCGTTGTTCAGTTTTGCCGGCAATCGCCATTTTGACTTTACAGCAAAGTGTCTCCTGTCTCATGTGTCCTTCTGTCTGTCTGCCTCTGTGTGTGTGTGTGTGTGTGTCCTGTCTGTATCCTGTGTCGGCCCCGTTTCGGGCCCAACTCTAAGCTGCCACAAAAACTTTGGATAGCATGCCCCCCTCTCTATGCCCGCCTACGTTCTACGTAGTGTATCTGTGGCATGCCACTCCCGGAAAATCCCACCACGCCCCCTCAAACGTTTAGCATACAATTAGCCCAAAAGGCAACGCACTGGGAAAAGCCTGGCAAAAACTTCAGTGGAAATTATTAAAATTTCTCGTGCTGTTGGGTCGTTGCTCGAAAAGGGTTGACCATATGAAAATTAGCATATGATACCTATTGCTGTGGCCTCCATAGTAAACACAGCCTGTTGTTTCCCCGCTTCCCACCAACAATGTTTTCTATCAAAATTAAAGCTTAAAGTCGCCTGATTACAACTGAAAAATTGTTTAGTCATGTGACAAGCGAACTTTAGTGTGTTCGGGAATCTATACAAACAAAAAAAATAAGAAGCTGAAAAATATATAAAAAAAAAAGCCGACGAGTTATGATTTTCCATTTTCCACACTCTACACAACTCTCCCACTCTCTCTCTCTCTGCATCTATCAATGTGTGTGTGTTTTTTTTTTTTTGGTCTATTTTTCCGGCTGCTGTTCTTTATTTTTTCTCAGCGTAAATTTTCCACCTTTTACACATTTTACTTCCATTTGATTAGATCGGCTTTTTCACAGAGAGAAAGAGAGAGAAAGAGACACGTGCGTCGTGCAGGGGGGAGGCAGAAGCCATTGTGGTAGTGTGGCAGCAACATAGAGGCAACATTGCCATGCCACGATGCGACGCATCCTGTTTTGTTTTCTTCACTCTCGAACGCATTCGATATACACTGCCTGCAAATTGACTCAGTTTCAACAAAATACATCAACTTTCCCTTACAAGTTTCATATATTTCGTGTCAAGTAGTGTATTACAAATTCGACTTAATCTCTAATTTTTTTTTTTTAAATATTGTTTCGCTTTTTTATTTACAAATTTGCACGCTCATCGTTTGAGAGTTTCGAGGCTTATCAGGCGCCAGCAACTTTGTCATAATCAACATCAAACAGGCTCAGTATATCTCTCTCTCTCTCTCTGTCTTTCTCTCTCTCTCTCTCTCTCTCTCTCTCTCTCTAGTTGTCTCTGTCTTAGGTTGAGTGTCACTTTGTGGCATCAAGAACAGCAGCAGCTATTATTATCCTTTGGACGTATTGCTCATTCCCTCAGGTCCTGGCGACGCCTGGCACTTCTAATCAATGTGCTTAAAATCGACGTGATGTTTGGGGATCGTCGCATCCTGGCCGTTGAGCGCAAAAGGATGTCATCAGCAGGCCTCGCCATCTTGTATATGTTGATTAAAATTTGTTTGTCATTTCGATAAGGTAGCACTTTTTAGTATCCCATCCAGGCAGTTCAATAACCCAAGCCACATCTACATCCTCATCCACATCCTCATCCACAAGGACTTCGACAGTTGTTGTGCTCTATCTTGTTTCCAATGAGGCTTCCATCTAAAATGAGGCAACTGAAAAGTGCTCATCGCTTCAGTTTTTATGTCATGTTTGACTGAATTTTCATTCTCTTCATTTCTTTTACTTATATTTATATATTTTTTTTTTGAAATTCCTTTTCATTTGATATTCCTTTATACCGACTCCTATTCAACTTTTTTTCTCAAATCACTTATACTAAAACCACACAGCTTTAATTTGACATTTGCTTTTTTATGCCATTTCGTTTTTCTTTCAATTTTTATACTCATCATTCCCCCCACTTCCTTTCCGACTCTCTCTCTCTCTCTCTACCTCTCTCTCTCTCTACCTCTCTCTCTCTGTCTCTCTCTCTTTCCATTTCGACTACTCGATTTCTGACACCTTCCATGGGGGTGTGCACAACAAAGCCAAACTCAACACTCGAAAAATAAAATTGGGGGCGCAACACATCATTAGACAACACTTTGTGGGCATATCCCCCAGAATATTGGGGGAGCGTTCTCAATAAGGTAAGGGAACCAGGAAAAAACTAGGGTATATTTAATCATCCGATTGTAAGCCATTAAAAGCAAATTATCTACGATTTTCACAGGCATACATACTGCGCAAAAAAATTTAATATAAGACATATAAATCAAATGAAAAATTTTTTAAAAATGAATATCGTGAATTTTGAGGACCTTTTAAAACCCTCACAGCAGTTCAACATATCCATTCCTTTTACAACAATATTGATAAATGCAAAACAGGTTTTAAGCTGGTTTATAACATTCAATAAGCTGCCGTATGTTTACCTATCCTATAAATTGAAACTCCTTTGAATGGCATCACTTTGAAATAAAACAGAAATTCATTAAATTGTTCTTCTTATTTTCAAACAATTCTAACGTGGCGAGATTTTCTCCGTCTTTAAATATGTATACTTGTATTTTTTAAGCTTTCTTATATGGTTTTTATTTTTGTTGTTGTTTTGTATTTTAGAGTCTCGTCAAACGTTTAGCATATTCTCTTTGTGATTTTTGCTTAGCTTCTGCTGCGCATTTAATGGCGCTTCATATTCTTGCTTCGTTTGGTGGTTGTTGTCTGTTGTTGTGCTCATTTTAACTACAAACAGCACAGACAATCACAGTCACAGGATAATACCAACAACAATAATAACAGCAACAACAATCAGAGCTTTGCTCCATTAACAAAAACAACAACAGGCAACAACAACAACAGCAGCAGCAACAGAAGCTTCGCATAATTCCATGTAGACTTTGGGCTAAAAATGCTCCAAGGCTGTTATGGCAAATGTGGGGGGAAGTGGGGTGTATTGGTGGCACCTACCCGCTGCTGCCCGCTTGTAATGCTGCTGCTCTGGGGTTTATAATGTGCGCCGCTTCACTACGCTTATTATTTGTAGCATACTTATTGGGTGGGTGGCTTTTTAAATATGCATAAAGAAAAGCATAGCATACATCTCGGCGCTGTCTCGCCTCAGCCACGACGCGTCGCCGTCTCCCACCTGTTTCACATACATATTTGTCTGGGGCTTTGCATTATGCGACGCTACGTTCCCTCTCTCCCCCCTCCCTCCCCCACCCCATCCCTTACCGTGTCCTACTTGTCTCCTTGTGCTGTTCACATATTTTGCTTCCTTCGCTCTGCTGTTTTTCTTGGCTCGCTTTCACCTGGAGGCGGCATCTTCTCTTTATTTGGCTTATTAAAATTTCACTTCATTTCTCAGATATTTTTTTTTTTTTGAATTTTTTTTATATTTGATATTGTGCTCGCAAATACGTGAAATTTATATACCAATTCCGCAGCACGCGCTCTCATAATTATCTCAATATTTTGCTGACTTTGAACTGTGATTGCAATTTTCAAATGTTTTGCATTATGAAATCATGGAAGGGGGGGGTGAATTTATATGCAGTAACAATTTTATTCAATTATTCATTTGAAGTGGGTTTTGAGTCGTTTGATTTACCAGCGGCCACGCCTATCGCCGCCACGTCTACCGCCCCAGCCGCGGCCACCGCGTCCCCAGAAACCGCGTCCGCCACGACCACGCCTGCCGCCATGACGTCCATGATGTCCATGGTGTCCATGATGTCCATGGTGGTGCCTCCTCCTCTTCGGGCGACATACGCATTCCGTGGTATTCTCATCATCATCATCATCATCGTCAGTGGAAGGGGCGGTGGTGGCCACAATCTCAGTGGTGTCAGGCACAACAGTGGCTGCTTCAGTGACGCAGTCCACGTTGTCAGCGTTAGCGGGGAGTGTACAGTCTGTACAATCAGTTGTGTTACCATCTACACAGGCAGCGGCATTGCTGCTTGGCAAGTTGGCCAAGAGAATGGCCAAGAGTGCACAGTTCAATACAAGTACTACGGTTCTCATCCTTTAGCTGCTATGATCAACTGGATACTGATCATATTCCCAAATTGATGCCATTTTTATAGCAACTTCAAAACTGAAACTCTGACAGAAATCCCATTATGATTTAAGCCAAATCAACAAAGCTGTTCTTAGTTAACTGAATAGCATTGTTAGAGCCAAAAGACGTCAATCTGTTGCCAAATATTCATTTTTGAGAAGATGAATGCGTCGCACGACGAACATTTGTTGATCCGTTATTTGATCAGTTGTCAGATCTCTGTCAGTTTTTGCTTAGAAATTTGGAAAAAAAAACCTTTAGTTTAACTTCGAATGAATATCTTGTCAGTTCAAATAAAAATATTTTAAATTCTTTGAAATGCGATTAAAAGTTATTAATTATTATTGTAATTATATATATAAATGAAAAAAGTTATATAATATATTTATATAATATATTAATTATCGGCGAAATTCATTTTAATAATTAAAAATATTAAATTAAATAAACACACAGCTTAGAATTTCGATAGAATTTCAGTTCTCTTAAGAATATAATATCTAGTGATCTAGTTAAAATGTGTGTCTATATATGTATTTAGAAACACTAAATATAATCGATATTTTTATATATTTTATGAAATATATTTTAAAACTTCCGATAAATTAAAACTTTACAAAATTCACAAACATTATATGTTATTTGAAAATTAATACTGCGAACAATTTTTTTTATCTAAAAACATAATTTTTTTATCTAATAACATTGATTAGATTAAAATTTATTAAAATCAAATAACTTTAATTTTAAAAATTACATATTTTTATTTCACAAATGTTCTTCGATTTACAAATTTTATTAATCGTTGCTTAGTTCAACTATTAGAAAAAGAAATTAAATATGGGACCAAATTTCCCACCACGTCCCCACCATTTGTTGCCTCTATGCCTTCGAGTTGGCCTGACTTCATCCACTCTAGGGGTAGTTGTATACGATACACAGTCAGGATGTGCTTCATTTGACACTATGGAGCAATCCGTGCATCCTGGAGGAGAATCATTAACGGAACAACTAGCTGCCTCAGAGCTTGGAAGATTGGCAACTAGAATGGCCAAAAGAACGAAGTTGAACAGAAAAATGTTGATTCTCATCGTGGCTGAACAACTTGATAATGATATAAATCGAAAGATGAAATGCTATTTATATGTTTTCGAAAAAGAAGAACCAATTGTTTAGTCAGCTGTTTAAATAAAATTTTAAAATCAAATTTGTATAACTATAAGTCAATATGACACATGTGTGATATATTTGGCAACCAATTTCGAATTATAAAAATTACAAAAATATTTCGAATTAATTAAATAGGCCAGAAAACGATTTTATATTTTATGGTTCCCAATCATTTTTATTTATAATTTATATAGAATTCAAAATGAAATTTGCCAGGGCAATCTGCTTCTGTATCTCCAGATACCGTTGCCGCTGTTTCCACGAATAGGTCTGACTTCATGCAACCTGACCGTAGTTGTCTCCATGCCACAGTCAGCATGTGCAGCATGGACTGCATTCGTGCAATCCGTGCAACCAGTAGAAGAGTCACTCAAGCCAGTACATGCCACAGTCTCTCCAATCGGAAGATTTGAAACCACCAGGACAATTAGGATGAATTTGAAAAATATCACTTTGATGTTCATATTACTTGTATCGATAACAATTTTATAATGATTAGCGAAAACACTTTAATGAGTCTTTTATATGTTTTCTTTTGCCAAAATCGAATTGTTTAACCAACTGTCTAAGCTTTTGTTATCAAAATAATCATCTTCCCTGAAAAATAACACTTGCATATACAGAGTTAAGTTCCATACAATTTAATGTTGTTATTACTTCAATTAAGAGAGCTTAACTTGCAATAACCAGTTGTGAATTATAAAAATCAAATTATTGTGTTCGTTTTTTAAATATTTATTTAGATTGACATAGAGAAATTAGGAGGGAAATTAACTGAAATTGAAATTGTTTTAGTTTTTGTTTCAGAAAAAGAAGTTGAATCTGGGAGCATCTCTGTGCCTGTGTCCCCAGCGTCCCTTTCTTTTGGCCTTGACACTGGCCGCGGTAGTCGCCTCATAATATACCTCCGTAGTTGCATAAGAAGGACCACAAACTGGATCTGCAGCATTGGCTACATCCGTGCAATCCACACATCCTTCAGGATAATCAGGAGCCGTGCAACTAACAATCTGAGCACTTGCCAGATTGGCAGCTAAAATGGCCAAGAGAGCACCACTGAACAGTATAACTTTAGTGTTCATCTTGGTTCGACTGGCAACTATATGAAAGCGATGTGATCTGAACACGCTTTTATAGTTAATTTCCAAATTTTTGAATTTTCAAAACAATAAGCACAAATAATACCAAAATTAGTTTTGTTTGAACAGTTGTATTTACTATTTATACCTCATAATTAGTTTGAAAGTGAATAAGGAATAACATATTTTGAGCTATTTTATCCCATGAAATACCCTGTAAATTGCAGAGCATCAATGGCATTACTTTGAAGAATCAGAAATCAATATTTATTAGTTTGATGTATATATGTATATTGAACTCTAACAGACTCGCCACATCATCATTTTGATGGGACGGGAAGCACATTAAGTTGGGAGCAGGGGAGAAAGGGATTGGGAGGGGAGAAGAAGTGGCGCCATTGGAGCTATAACATGGATGGAAACGTGAAAGACATTGACTAATAACTTATTTATGGACCCAAGTTTATTGTTATGACTGTGATCCAGGACTCTGGACTCTCTCTCTCTCTCTCTCTCTTTCTATATCTGTCTTCTCAATACACACGCTAAACTTTTCAATATTGCGAAACTTTTTCAGCAGCAAAAAGAAATTTGTAAAGGAAAAGAAAAAAAAATGAGAAAAATAAATATAAAAAAATAAAGATGAAAATGAAGTAGGAAAAACAAACGGCAGCCGCTTCCGTTGGCCGCCATAACACCGGAAATAGCTGCATGCAGACACACACATACATATGCGAATACAGTCATATTCACATACACTCGCACACACACACTCGCACACACACATTGATGCAGTTGGCACAGGCAGAGAGACAAATGCCATTTACAATTTTTGTACATAAAGCCGCTTAAGCAGCACTCTGCTGCCACGCCCCCAGTGGCCCCTTCGCCACCCTCCCCCCTCCCCCACCCCCTTGACATGTAATTTGTTTTTATGTCTGCCCATATACGTGAGATAACGCGGCGAACTTCCCTCTGCCACTCCCCTCCCCCAATCACACCATCAACCCATCGTTTGCTCTCTTTTACATTTTTATGTTTTTTTTTTTTCGTTTTTTTTTTTTGCAGTTTCCTTTCGTGCACAGAACTTCGATTAACATTGGCAACACTCTGTGTGTAGTCGGAAGAGGGGAGAGGTGTTGGGGGGGAGGTCTGACAGAATGGGTGAGGAATTGAGGGACGTGAGGGAGGTTTCTGGTGGAAAAACAAAAAAAAAACACAAACAACAAGTGGCAGCTCGACGCGACTTCGAATGGCCCTGGCCGTGAATTCCATATATAATTTTCGGTGGCTGGGTGGCAACTCCGTGTGGCATGACAAGGCACGACGCAGGCACAAAGTGAAAAATATCCTTGCCGCGTTGTGTTGCATTTGAAATTTGAAATTGTTCGCTAAAAAGCATCGAACGTATTGAACTTTACACACGGACAACAGAGTAAAAGTTTTGTTTCTTTTTCCTTCAATTTTTTTTTTTTGTATTATTATTTTTGAAAAACTGCCATGCCACACAGTGCGACTTGAAGTTGCAAGTTGGAGCTGCAAATGGAGCTGGCAGCGAAGGGGTTGCCGCTGTTTGACATTAATGGAAGCTCTTCGTCTGTCCAGTTCCGAATACTTCCATAAAACACAGAATATATATTAATATTGGCAGACGTGTTTAGTTTTAAGTGCCAGACTTTCATCTCTCTCTACTTCTCTAACTCTCTCTCTCTCTCTTGCTCTCTCTCTCTCTCACTATTTTGTTGTCTACCACCCCCTCAGCATGAGTGGCAGAAACAGCTTCCAAGTATTTTCAAAATTTGTTGATTTAACGCCAAACAACTGCCAAAATTGTTTACACAGCTCGAGTTGTGCTCCGTTTATATTCCCGATGTCGAACTATACAAATTCTATATTAACTATATGATTTAAGCGCTTTAATAAAGCACTTTGTCAACAATTAGTTAAATATTTATTTTATGCCACACGATTTCAATTTTGTTTTTTTTTTTTTAAATTCAATAAGTGAAGAATCTGTACAGACACGCTTTTTATGAAACATCCAAAATTCACTTCGCTATTTATATAGTTATCTTTTTTTTAAATTGACGATAAAAACAGAAACTTTTGGTGGAAATAATTTATTTCGTGTTCTTTATGAGAGAATAATATAGATAAATATAATATATTTTTTTAAATATACTATATTATATTATAATATATTTATTTCTTTTATTCTTTATTTATAAATATTTTTTTTAAATGTTTGCATTTTTTTTAATAAATTTAATTAATTTAATAAAACACTTTGTCAACAATTAGTTAAATATTTATTTTATGCCACACGCTTTTAATATATTTTTTATTTTTTTTAATAAATTTTGTAAGTGAAGAATCCGCACAGACAGACAATATTCTTTATAATTTTCATAAAATATTTACCAGCTCAATTTTTTTTTTTTTGAATTATTTATTTAGTATTTTATTTTCCACTTTTTAAATAGCATCTCATTTTCGATAGTGTGCTCTTAATAAAAATAATAAATAATATAATATATTTAAAAAAATTTTAAAATATTATTATAAAATTATATTATGTAATACTTTAAAAAACTATTCGCTTTTCACATTTAATTGATTTGATGAGCAGGATTTGAATGCGAGAATTCATTGAATTTCCCGGGTTTCTGGTTTAAGAGCACATTGTTCATTAGTTTATCGGTTGGGTTTTCCTCTGAGCTGAGGGTGGCCTCTTTGGGGATGGGGTTGTTGTTGCTTAGGAAAAACTTGAAATCACTCGGAGTTCCGCTTCACTTTCATTCGACGGGAATTTGTTTTATTTGATTTGATGGTCGCATTGCGTGACAGTAATTACAAAATAAATGCAAACATCTGCAACATATCTCAGGGAAGCTGTCGTGGAGGACGCCCCGAGACGACACGCCAACCCAAAAAAACGGGGTTGAGGGGAGGCAACATATGATCTACTCTATAGAGGGGAGTTGAAGAAGGGAAAGTGCCAAAGGGATAGACCAAAAAAAAAAAAGAAAAGGAATGGAAAGAAAAGTTGAAGAGTCGAGAGGATTTTGAGAATGTGCGTGTGGTGCATATGTGGCAGAGTTGTTGTTGTTGTTGGTAATTCGAGTAGTTGTTTGTTGCATGCCTCCTTTGATGGATTGGCTTACAGCTGCACTTAGCCGGGGAAATGGGAAAACTGAGGAAAAACATGGCAAAATGGAGACCGGCAAATAGATTGAAGGAGTTCGGTCCGTTCGTATTCTATTACATGTGTAAGTTGTGCTTGAAGTTTAGCCGAGTGCCTTGTGACAAATTTGACAACAGCTGAGACCAATTGCTCGAAACTTGCCACTTGCCACATGCACCTTGCAACTGTGTAGCTGCAACATTCGCTTCCTCAATCTATCAATCAAGCCATGACATGGCAATCATAAAACTGCCATTAAGCCAACATAGACGAAATTCTATCATAAATCTTGCCCGTAATCTTCAAAAACAGTCCCCCCCCCACACACACCTATCTAACGGTATATACTCGCATATCTGATGATGGAAGTTGGTTTTTCCTATTAACATATTGTTTACTTTAGCCAAAAATTGAAGCACATTTTCCATTATCTGCATGTGCAACACCAACAGCCATAGCCGCAACAGCGGCGTGTGGCAACTGGCAGCGGAAGCAGTTGCAACCCCACCGAACTCCCACCCCTTGCTGGAAAAGCGTACCCCACCCCTCTCCCTCTCTCTCTCTCTCTCCCTCTGTTTCCCCTCTGCATTCGTTGCTTTTGCAATTTATCAAATATTTTTCGCTTGCGGAAACGGAAGCTGCCGGAAGCTGCATAAAGCTACGTGTCATAATGGAGCGAGTAGCACAAGTGAGGAGCCAGGAGAGGGAAGGGGGGGAGGGTGAATCGGAGAAGTAGAAGCAGAGGTGGCAGGCAAAGAAATTGTCGGACTGCAGGGATCATCTAATGGGGCTAATAACGCGCCATAAAATATTAATAATAATGGAGGCCAAATACAAAAATAAAAATAAATATATAACAAAAAAAGAAGCTGTCAGTCGCCACTTCCGCTTGACCAGCGTCCAATAGGCAGCAGATTTGAAGTATCTTTGATTCATACACACTCACACACACACCAACACACACAGATATGTGGTGTTTATAAGACTTGCCCCCAACGATTCCCCAACAGCTGCCATTTTGAGGAGGGGCAAAGTTTTGCACTTGAAACGCATTCAACTCGAGTATGTGTGAGTAAGTGTCAGAGTGTGTGTGTGTGTGTGTGTGTGAGGTGTGTGTGAAGTGTGTGTATTGGACATTTTGATTAGCTTTACGACTGGACGTATGCCGGAAATGGCAATACAACAACAACAACAGCAACAAAACAAAGCAACAAAAAGAAAACAAAGCAAGCTTCAAATATGTATATATGCTTGACTCTGAAGATATCCTGCAGTATATGGAGGAATATAGGATAAATATGAGAAAAGATATTGATATTTGCAAAAAATCAAAAAAATATCAATATACTAATAATAACAAATAATAATATTTTAATAATTTTATTCTTCATTTTTCAACTATTTTAAATTATATAAATTTATCATTTTTATATAATTTTTTAAAAATTTGAAATAAGAGAAAAGTGTGGGATATTTATATATATATGTATGTATAAATATACATATATTAAATATTATATTCAAAATATAAATATAAATGATATTTAGTTATTAAATACATATTTAATATTTTATGTAAATTATTTAAAAAATTTAAAGAAAATAAAGAATAAGTATAATAAAAATTCTATTAGAAAAAAATATATTAAAAAAATATTAATATGAATAAGAATAACTTAATGGTTAATTCTTAATAATTTTATTATTTTAATATTTAATAATTTTATAAATTCCAATCAATTTTTTTGAATATATAATTATTTATTTACAGGGTATTCAAGCAACTGAAAGTTGCCTCCGTTTGCTGGCCTAATATAACAACAACAAAAAATTCAAATCACAACTGTGCGACTTATGAAAGGCACTCGATATGCAGCAGGTGCAGAGACCGTCCGTCACAGGCACGGCTCCTGTCAGGTCCTGCCAGGACAGCAGTGGGTAAGTGCGAGGACTTTATGCTCTCGATTGAGACAGCTGGCAGTTGCCTCCATCCAACAATGTATTCCCTACTCAAGCTTCGTCTCACAATTTGCCAAAAAAAAAAAAAACAAGAACAACAATAAATACAGTTCACACACACACACACACATAAACACACACACACTAATACACTGGCACACACACATACACAGTTCACGTTGCGAATCATACTTAGCATACTTTAGGGCTTCAATTGGCAATTGGCAGCCTTTGAATTTCATGCCCGCTTCCCTCCCTCTTTGCACCTATCGCAACCGACACGCCACTGGCAAAGCGTTCGACAAAGAGGGGGAAAGAGTGATGGGGTGGGTGAGAGTGGAGAGAGGAGTGTTGAATGTAGGCTAGAGTCACAGATATTGCCTGTGGTATGAAGTGTTTAACGGGACTCCGAGCACAGAGAAGTCCTGGCGCCTACCTTGATACCCTCCCAGCTGACAACTTGGCAAGAGTTTTTCCAGCTTTTCTTACTGTTGGTGTTGTTGTAGCTGTTGTTGTTGCTGTTGTTGTTGTTGGTTGAATTTGCCATACTTTTCATTCGCTTTTCCTTTTATTTTGGTTTGAGAGCGGCAGTTGCGGCTGTTTGGCAATATGGCTTAAAGCAGCGCAGCGAGGGACGTAAGCAAAGTTGTCGATCTTAAAGTTATCAAACTTTCTATTTTACTTTATATTATTAAATTTAATAAGTGAAGAACTTGTACAGCTTATTTTACTATGTAAAAAGTAACTTTATAAGTTGAACGGATTTTTCACTTAATAAATTAATAACAAATAATAAAGCTATGTAGAAAAATAATCAATATAACTATATTTACAATCAAATATATTTTTTTTAAATAATAAAAAATGCTATTTTTGGCGACTTCTATTACTTTAAAGCTGGCTTAATATAATTAACATATTTATTTTATAAAAATAAATAACCTAAAATTATTATATACATTTTAGCTATTAAATGGCGTAGCTTATTTTCACTTAAATTACAATGCAACCTGAAATGAAAAACAAAATTATAATTAATTTGAACATATGTTTTTTTCACAATTATAAAAAATCATCCTTTTATAGCAGCTGTCATCAGACATCAAAGAAGAGCGCTATAAAGATGACTTTCCCAGAATGAAGACCCATTTCAAAAAGAAACAAAAATTGCCAAATCATCATTTCACTTTAAGCCTTTTGTTACATCTAAAAAGAATACACATCTTTAGAACATACGTGAGTTGAGTAGTGATGGAATTTCATTGGCCAACTACTGCTCTTACTGCCCTCGCTGTAGTGTGAGTGGCAGTTGCCACTCGTTCAACTTCTTTGCCTGCTGCACTTCCTGCTCATTCTGCCACACACTGCGTCACTTTTGATTGAAATTTTGACGGCAATTTTTGCATAGTTCGACGATAACTTTAATGTGGAGGGAGAGTGGGGTATCCTACTTTAAATCAAGTTGGGTTTGGTATACGGGGGCAGAGTTGCAATGTGGTGGCAAGTTTAAAGAGCAATTGCCGTGCCAACCCATGACACAACTTTCAATCCACACATTCAATACAAGTCATTCAATCGTCTGGCTGAAAACAGCTTATGACAGGTTGCCTTATTATGGCTGTCAGGGTTGTCAGGTTATTGGAGGGACCCCCTCCCTGATTTCCCTTCAGTCCCCGTAATATCTTCATTAGGCCCACATGAAATGTCTGCATTGTTCTCGCTCCTCACTGACTTTAAGCGTTTTTCTATTTGTTTTTCTTACAATTTTCCAATGTTTTCCTTCAGTTTTTTCTTTTTTTTTTGTATTTGTTGTTGGATTTTCCCATTCAGGCCTCTCAGCTTGACAAGGTGACAGCTCAGGTGTAAAATAGTTTGCCACGTCAGTTGGCAATACTGCCCGACTTAACATTACATTTCCTCATATTTTCTTTTCAAATTTCATTTTTTGCCCCCTTTCTTTTTTGTTTTCTCTTATTGATTTTCCAACACTTCTCCAGAAATGTCAGAAAACACTTTGATGTCTTGACTTTAAGATTGCCACCTCCCACACACACACACACACACACACACACACACATACCTGCACCTACACAAACATATCTGTGATCTCTTTAGGATTTGTTTTTTTTTTGTGGTACATTTCTCGCTTAGTCGCATGTGGCACTTTGATGTGGCATGAACTGTCCGCTCGCTGTGGCCAAGGTAGATTTTCATATCCACTTCATTTTTTTGTCCAGTCATGGCTTTTAAACCCTGTCCAGTTCTGGGCCTCAATTTGGGTTCAGTTTGTTCGTTTTTACAAATCATTTCGACTAATTGTTTTGGGACTCGTCGAAAACCTCACAACTAAACATAGCCTTCAGACATAACAAATCCTTGAACCGAAGGACACCACCATGGCCTATGGGCCAAGGTCAGTTGCCTCGCTGCCTCCTTGCAACATCTCTGCTCATCTCTTCTCTCTTATCCTATTATCGATGGATAAGCAGCAGACAGTGTTGAGAATAAGCAGAGGAATTAGAAATTTTGTGAAGAACAAAACTATATTTTTGCATTCAACAAAAATTTTGATAAACTTTCCTCGAAGCCACTTTAAAGTTTTTGAGAGAGGGTCACACTGAAAGTACTGAAATTGAATTAAGTTAGTTGTATAATTATAATATAATTCTTATATTAAAAAAAATTATTTTCAAATATTATATGTATATATGTATATATTTATTAATTAATTAATTTATTTATTTATTAATTATTATTTTTAGCTTATGATTTAATTCTAGTAAATGATATTACATATTTATAAATCGAATCAAAATATGCATGTTTTTTTTATAAATTATTTGGTTCATCGTATCGAGTGTTCACGTTACTGCGATGCCAGTGTATCTATTTGTTTGTCTTGGAATTTAGAGTTGCTAAGCTTTTGGCGCTGCAACTTTTGACAGCAGATGATTGAATGTTTGGCAACGACGCGTCGTCGTCTACGGGGGATTACCCTATCTTCAGGGTAGGGTCTTCCCAGACACGGGCACACATTGGCCCTAATTGTCGTTGGAGGAGGCAAAAGTTTGTTTACTCTTCGAGTTGAAATTGATATCAACAACTTTGCAGTGATATTTTTAAAAGAAAAATAAGTTTAATATTATTTTCGATTTATTAAAATATCATAAATCATGTGGTTGCAGTAAACATATGTATGTTCTCTTACGCCCCTCGCTTTAATTTCTCATACCGTGCATAACTCAATTGTTCAATGCTTATCAACAGGCAGACGACGCACTCTTCGCTACTTTCGCTCTCTTTGCTGGACTCTCTCTCTCTTTTATTGTAGCTCGTGTCGTTGCCCAAAACGTTCCGTCTTATACGCAACACTTTGGCAATGGAACACTCACGTATGAAGAGCAGCAACTGCAAAGAGCGCGTTGCGCATGTTTCGACTCTCTTCGGAGGCTGCTGCGCTCAGAGTGAGAAGTTAATACAATGTAACGTTAAGTTTGTTGTTTGTTTTGTGTGACAGTGTGTCAGAGTGTGTGTGTGTGTGTGTGTGGGCGCTAAATGTAATCAATAATATTAAATATTTAATGTGGCAGGTAGCTACAAAGTATATGTATATGAAATAAAAATATTTCCTTCTTATAGATATAATATAACACGCTCAAAATTGTATAGTTAAACTAAAATATATTTTAAATTACAATTAAATATAAATATATGTATATATTTAGTTGCTGCTTCGCCCTTATTTTCATACGTAAATAAATATAAACAAATGGCAAAGGATACCTGTGCGCTGGGCACCTGCAGCCCACTGCCTGACTCCCACTTATCATCCACACAAACTGAGCATGCATTCCACATGCATTCCAATAGCAGCACTCTCTTTCTCTCTCGCTGCTAGAGTTGCTTTCGGGTTTCGTTGAGTTGCGCTGCTGCTGCAATGCTTGTTGCGAGTCTCGCAGTCCACATACAGGTGCAAGGCACCTACGCACACTACATTACATGAGTTGTGTGAGAGAGTGGCGCTCTGTCTCTCTCTCTCTCTGGCACTCTTTGGGCAGCAGGAAACGTCGCAAGGAAATGGCAAAATGTTCTACGTCCATTCGTTTTTGCAATTGCCAGTGTATGTGTGTGGATGACATTGCTTCGCTCGTTGGGAGCAGCGCCAGTTGTCGGCAAACGGTAGTCGTTGCGAAACTTTTGCTGGAGTAACGTGTCGCGCTATTGAAATTGGCGGCATTTTCAGCGTCCAGCGTAAGCCTCCAGTTTCAGCTTCGTCGTCGTCGTCGTTGCGTATTCCGTTCAGTCGTCAGCGTCTTCGTCGTGTTCGTGTTCGCGTGTGTATGTGTGTATGTGTGCGAGTGTGAGAGTGTGTGAGTGAGGCTGCCAATTAGTGTGTTACATTCGAGCAACAGTCCCGTATACGTACGTGTGCGTGTTCGTGTGCCTATATACATATGTATGTGTGGCCCAAGTATGTGTGCGTGTGGGCGTGAGATGCGGCCGCAAAAAATGTATTAAAAATTAATTGAAACAAATTTACGAAAGATACTCTAACAACCTTTTGAACCAGGTAAGTTCTATCTTAATAAAGATATATGCGAAACTCGATATTTGTAGGCAATAGTATAACAAAATGCTAGATAACTTTTCTAACGGGATTTTAATTTACTTGCACACAACGAGCGAAGAGTGTGGAGAGTGTAGAGAGTGTGGAGAGTAAGTGGAGTTCCGGCAAGTTTCTCAGTTGCGTTGCGTCGCAAACTTTATCTAAATTCAATTTGAAGTGGGCCCTTGAAATTGCCACTCGCCGAAATTGAGACTCTAAACTGAGAATGGAACCCACAACGCACGTTTGTGGTCATTAAAGTGAATTAGATAAGTTAAACGATGTCTTATGTTAAATTAATTATGTGAAAATAAAACAAGAGGGTGCAGCTAAATATCCTATAGGCAGTTATCCTCGACAGATAGATTTAGATAAACCGCAAATGTACCGGGAACTATTCAGATAGGTTCAATACCTCAGAAGGTTAAAGGAGAGAGGGAGAGACAGACAGAGAGAAAGAAAGATAGAGATAGAGAGAGAGCGAAGGTTACTTGGGAATTATTACGAAGGGACCTCAGAGGGTATCTCTGAATTTGCTATTAAAAAATATTTCCAAAATACTAATATGTATTTGATGAAATTATTATTAAATATGTAAAAATTAAATTCTAAATATATCTTAATTTAATAATTTTTTATAAAAATTTTAAAAATAAAAAAAAGTTAAATATTAAACTGAAATTCTAATATAAATATATTTATAAGATCTCTCGAAATACCTTTAATGGAACCTGTTCACAGCTACCTTAATGAAACTCTTATCTATCGTTTTAACGCATAATCTATTTGGGGTTTGACAGTTTCTTAGCGTGTTGACAATAAAACAAAAACTCATCGAGATACGGTAATAAGTTGTAATCCCCGATACCCATCGAGATCTTCGCTACCATCTCTATACCTACTAGTATAGTTAGTGGACTGAACCTCAACCTTCGGATCATGCTAATTGGGGGCTTTCAAAGACTTTGACAAATATGATGAAACTGTTGACCGAAGCAAATGGGCGTGAAAATGCCGCTGATGATGTATATAGTTTATGAATATAGGCAAGGGGTAACGGGGCGGAGTTTAGCGTGGGAAATACTAGTGGGAAATATGGGGAAATTGTGGCAAGGTCAGAGACACGCCCAGAACTCACGTGAAATAAAGTGAAATGAAATGAAATGTGAAATGCATTTGGTTTTAATTAAAAGAGGAAAAGTGACTTTTGAAATGGTCTAAAGATAAAACTGCAATAACTATAAAGACAGTTTAAAATGGAAGCAAAATGGGAGAGAGAGATCGATGGGTGGTGGTTTGGTGGGTTGGTGGATTGCCTGCCCCACATAGTATCGCCGCCGTATCTAGGATTGGGTCGGACACGCGTCAATTTGTTAAGCGGGTCACGTACTCGGCTCACACTCCCAGCCAAGTTGTTGAATCTGCTGCTGCTCCTCCTTGTGTCGCTTGGATATCCGCCACAGGCCGAGGCCTCTCAGACTCCCTTCCCAGTCCACTGTGTTTCTATTTGTATTTGTATTTGTGTGTTGTCATCAACACGAGAATAAAAATCGAAAATTAAACTCAATGGAAATGGCAACAACTTTTTCGTGCTACGCGAATCGATTTCAATAAAATTTAATTTTTTATACCATCGACGAATCGTCGTATGTTTCAGCTACAGTATCATTTTTTTTTTTTTGGGATTTATGGGTAACCTCTTTAAAGGCGATTTCTCACGTAAAATCTAGAGCAAATGACGTAACAAATTAAATGGCAATAATTTCAAATAATTAACCAAAAACAGAAATCCCAATGTCAAATGTTGCGTTTTATATTTTTTTAAACAATTTTTATAGCTTTTTAATCCAATTAAATCGACATAAATAAAATCAATAGACATTGAAATTGAAAATCGATTCTCTTAACTTTAAACTCAAAGAAAACAGAGATAAAAGAATATACCCCCCTCTCCTACTCTTTCTGTGTCTGTTGTTATTGTAAATGAAAACCATAAATATTTTCATAAAGCAAAAAGAGACAGCGAAATAAATAAACAGAAGCCAACAACAAAGTTGTCAGCGCATTGTTCAAGGTTGCTGAAGTGAGACAGTGCTATGTGCGAGTGCAAGAGGGATAGTGCGGTGGGGTGCGGTGAGGTAGGTAGGGGAAACTTGCCTGCAACTGCACTACATTGTTGTTGTTATTGTCAAAGGGTTAATGAGTGCGTGCCTCTGACATGAAAGGGTTGCGTGAGGCATGCAGAATTCAAGAAACAGAGAAGGAGAGAGAGAGAGAAAGAGAGGGAGAGAAAGAGAGAGAGGGAGAGAGAGAGACAGGGTAAAGGGAGATCTTTGCACTAATGACCTGCATTTTGCATGAGAGCAGCGAGGCCTTTAGCTGTAGGACACTTACGTGAGCACATGACATCATGAGCAATAATGTATACGGGGTAGGTCCTGTAAAGGATTGTTAAAAGGATTGTTGTTGCACAAAATATACATATACTTATAAGAGGTAAACAAATTTAATCCAGAAACTTTAAGATTATTATGTTAGTCGCATTCAGTTATATTCTCAATTCTTCGTAATACTTAAAACCTTATCTCTTAGAGTCGTATGGCCATGACAGTGGCCTCCGTATGAGGTGCCTGTGGCTGGAAGACAACATTCCCAGTTTCATCCTTGTAATCCACATACCTCTGACTGTAAACTTTTTCCATGCCCAGGGCTGTCATCACGCAGGACGAGAAATGGCTCGTGCAGGTCGTCACCAATAGTGGATAGTCCTTGGAGCGACCCACCTCGAACAGTGCATTTACTAGACGTCGACCCAATCCTTGCCGACGTACTGTCGAATCCACACCAAGTATATTTAGGTACATAGCTTTCGCTACATTGTAATGCTCAAAGACCTTGGCTTGACCTTCAACTGTGGCCAGAAATCGGGCAACCTTTCCAAATATGGTATCTGAGAGAGTTCCCTCACTATCCTCACGGTGCTGCTCTATATCTTGAGGATAAAGTCCGCCTGCCAGTGCCACACCCACAATGCGTCCATTCTGCGAGGGATCGACGGCAATCAATGAAGTGCCTTGCCGAATCATAGCGAGACGATATTCCATTTTCTTCGGATCAGCCATGTTCATGCTTTGTCCCTCCGGATAGGGTTGCCAAAGAGGTTCGTCAACGAGATATCGATCTCTTAGGAATATTTTCAATTCCTCAAAGTCCTCCTCTTTCAGTTCACGTATTATCGCCGTCATATTTCTTAAGTAACTGAGTAAGTTCAAAGCAAACACTGCATAATAACGATTAAGCGAGCTTTCACATAGTAATAAAGCATTATTTGTCAGAACTTAAATTTAGAGCTTTCCATGCGAGACGAAAAATGAACGCTAAAAGCTTTCGATACTACAGACATAAAAGAAATGGTATTGCAGGATTGCTCAGAATTTCAAAGTTTTGACTAGTATTACAAAACTTCATTCACAGATTGCCCAAATTAAGACCTTCATTTTTGGACACTCCTGAAGCCCTGCACAGTAGGGAAAAATACCATTATTAGACATCCCTATACTTTGATCTGCCATAACTTTCTCAAATTTCAACGGATTTTCAAAGTTGATATCGAAATTTCAAAGTATTGACTAGTATTACAAAACTGCATTCAAAGATTGTTAAAATTAAGACCTTCATTTTCGGACCCCCCTGAAGCCCTTAAATGTAGGATAAAATGCCATTATAAGGGGTCCCTATACTTTGATCTGCCATAACTTTCTCAAATTTCAACGGATTTTCAAAGTTGATATCGAAATTTCAAAGTATTGACTAGTATTACAAAACTGCATTCAAAGATTGCCCAAATGAAGACCTTCATTTTGGGACCCACTGAAGCCGTTCATAGTAGGAAAAAATGCCATTATTAGAGGTCCCTATACTTTGATCTGCCATAACTTTCTCAAATTTCAACGGATTTTCAAAGTTGATATCGAAATTTCAAAGTATTGACTAGTATTACAAAACTGCATTCAAAGATTGTTAAAATTAAGACCTTCATTTTCGGACCCCCCTGAAGCCCTTAAATGTAGGATAAAATGCCATTATAAGGGGTCCCTATACTTTGATATGCCATAACTTTCTCAAATTTCAACGGATTTTCAAAGCTGATATCGGAAATTTCTATTTTTGGCTAGTAGTACAAAACTGCATTCAAAGATTGCCCAAGTTGAGATCTTCATTTTGGGACCCACTGAAGCCCTGCATAGTAGGGAAAAATGCCATTATTAGACATCCCTATACTTTGATCTGCCATAACTTTCTCAAATTTCAACGGATTTTCAAAGTTGATATCGAAATTTCAAAGTATTGACTAGTATTACAAAACTGCATTCAAAGATTGCCCAAATGAAGACCTTCATTTTGGGACCCACTGAAGCCCTGCATAGTAGGGAAAAATGCCATTATTAGACATCCCTATACTTTGATCTGGCATAACTTTCTCAAATTTCAACGGATTTTCAAAGTTGATATCGAAATTTCAAAGTATTGACTAGTATTACAAACCTGCATTCAAAGATTGACCAAATGAAGACCTTCATTTTCGGACCCCCCTGAAGCCGTTCATAGTAGGAAAAAATGCCATTATTAGAGGTCCCTATACTTTGATCTGCCATAACTTTCTCAAATTTCAACGGATTTTCAAAGTTGATATCGAAATTTCAAAGTATTGACTAGTATTACAAAACTGCATTCAAAGATTGACCAAATTAAGACCTTCATTTTCGGACCCCCCTGAAGCCGTTCATAATAGGAAAAAATGCCATTATTAGAGGTCCCTATACTTTGATCTGCCATAACTTTCTCAAATTTCAACGGATTTTCAAAGTTGATATCGGAAATTTCTATTTTTGGCTAGTAGTACAAAACTGCATTCAAAGATTGCCCAAGTTGAGATCTTCATTTTGGGACCCACTGAAGCCGTTCATAGTAGGAAAAAATGCCATTATTAGAGGTCCCTATACTTTGATCTGCCATAACTTTCTCAAATTTCAACGGATTTTCAAAGTTGATATCGAAATTTCAAAGTATTGACTAGTATTACAAAACTGCATTCAAAGATTGACCAAATGAAGACCTTCATTTTCGGACCCCCCTGAAGCCCTTCATTGTAGGAAAAAATGTCATTATTAAAGGTCCCTTTACTTTGATCTGCCATAACTTTCTCAAATTTCAACCGAATTTCAAAGTTGATATCGTAAATTCCAAAATATTGACTAGTATTACAAAACTGCAAGGATTGCCTTTTTATAGGCTTTCATTTAATTATCAGCTGATGTCGCCAAAGGCTGATAATGTTAAGAACTGTGATATCTCTCACGTTTTTAACAATGTCAACAATGTAATCGTTATCGGGATTTTATTGTCTTGAAATATTTTCTAGAGTTTCACAGCCATTACGGTAACAGCTGTGTGTGGATCGGGAGGTTGGAAAACCACCTTTCCATCTTCATCCTTGTAGTCTGCATAATGCTCAGAGTAGAGAGGGGTCATGCCAATAGCAGCCATAGCACGAATCGAGTAAAAGCTGGTGCAGGTCGATAATATGGCGGTATATTGCTTTTTTCGTGCCATATTTAACAATTCCTCAAGCAGACGACGTCCCAGTCCCTGGTTACGAACTGAGGCATCCACGGTCAGTATGTACAAATAAAATGCTCTCGTTACTCCAAGTTTCCCAAACATATTTGAGTTGTACTTCAATCCGGCAATAAAGTACTCAGCATGTTCATATAAGGTCTTTGGATTCATTTTGTTGACCTTATTCCAAGTGTCTTCAAGATCCTTAGGATGCACCTCTTTCGCCAGAGCAACGCCCACAATTCGATTTTTCTGATCGACGGCAATCAAGGAAATACCTTGTTGGACTATCGATAGTCGCTCGGCTCTCTTCTCTGTCGTATTGCAGACATCTTTGTAGTCCTCGTATCGAGGCAATAGAGGTTCGTGGCCATAGTAATGGTCAAGTAGGAACTGATTAAGTTCTTCGAAGTCTTCCACATTTAGTTGCCGTATTACTGTTGTCATATTTCCAATTATTTTATTTGTAGGCCAGAGGTGATCCTTTGATTACTAAAAATTAGTTTGAATTATAGACGCCTTCACATTTCTTGACTAACTGAAAATGTTCTAAGAGAACGATGTTTAATACCGATTAAGCGAGCTTTCAGAGATAGAAAGAGCTTTTCAAATAAGAGCTTTAATGTAAAGCTTTTAGTGCTATAGCTGAAATGTAAACAAATACCTATCTATACGATTTATATAATTTTAAATTTTCTATCAGCTGATAGTTGCTGATTATGCCAACAGCTGATTAAGACAAGAATTATGATATCTCTAACGTTTTTAACAATCTCAACAAAAACAGCTACTCTTGTTATCGCTATCAAATTATATTTCATTATTGTGTAGAAATATTTTCTACAGTTTCATAGCCATTACGGTAACAGCAGTGTGTGGCTCGGGAGGTTGGAAAACCACGTTTCCATCTTCATCCTTGTAGTCGGCATACTCCTCAGAGTACAGGGAGACCATGCCAAGAGCTGCCATCGCACGAGTTGAGTAGAAGCTGGTGCATGTGGATATTATAGAGGGATATTCCTTTCTACGTGCCACATTTGTCAATTCCACAACTAGACGCCGTCCCAGACCCTGGTTACGAACTGATGCATCCACAGTTAGTATGTACAGATAAAGTCCTCCAGTTACGCCGAGTTTCCCGAACATCTCTGAATTGTACTCCAAGCCGCCAAGAAAACAGTGAGCATGCTCATATAAGGTCTTGGGTTTCAAATTACAAACCTTTTGCCAAGTATCTTCTAGATCCTTGGGTTGCAGTTGTTCTGCTAGAGCGACTCCCACAATCCGATCTTCCTGATCAACAGCAACCAACGAAAGACCTTGTTGAATTATCGATAAACGGTTAGCTCTCTTCTCTGGGGTATTATAGATATCTTTATAGTCCTCGTATCGTGGCAATAGAGGTTCGTGACCATAGAAGTTGTCAAGTAGAAACTGATTAACTTCTTCGAAATCTTCCACTTTCAGTTCCCGTATTAATGTAGTCATGTTTGGAGCGTCTTTTTTCAACTAACTTCGAAGGTATAAGCGGGTCTATTATCAATCAGAATTATCGGATGCGGAAAGCGTTGTATTTGTTGATAACTGTACACATATATTTCGAACACTTATGAAATTCAGGTCAGAATCGAAGATTATGGTCTCCAGTATATATGCGGATCAGCTCATCATTAGTCTTCCTTCGTCTCTGCAGTAGACAAGCCACTAAAGCTTATTTTAAAACAACAATTCTTGTTATCGAACACACAAATCTAACCATATAAGTTAGAAGTCTGTATCTCAAATTTCTTAAAATAACACTCAGTACTCGTATAATCGCCGTCATATTGCATAACGGTAATGATAATGCCAATTATGATATTTGGCAGAAGCATGTTATATTTAATTATTTAATTTTCTCTCATACAGTTTCATAGCCATTATGTTAATAGCCGTATGTGGCTCAGGTGGTTGGAAGACCACCTTTCCATCCTCATCCTTGTAGTCCGCATAATTTTCAGAGTACAGAGAAGTCATGCCCAGTGCTAACATAGCACGAGTCGAGTAGAAATTGGTGCAAATGGATATTATGGCGGGATAATGCATATTGCGGCCCACTTTTATCAGTTCCTCAACCAGACGACGTCCCATTCCCTGGTTACGAACTGAGGCAGCCACCGTTAGTATGTACAAATATAATGCCCTCTTTACGCCAAGTTTCTCAAAGATATGTGAGTTGTGCTTCAAACCACCAATAAAGCAGTCTTCATGCTCATATAAGGTCTTCGGTTTCGTGTTAATTGCGACTTCTTGCCAAGTGTTTTCCAAGTTTTGTTCCGCAAGAACTACGCCCACAATCTGGTTTTTCTGATCGATTGCAATCAGGGAAAGACCTTGTTGAATTATCGATAAACGGTTAGCTCTCTTCTCGGGAGAATTACAGATATCTTTATAATCCTCGTAACGTGGTAATAGAGGTTCGTGACCATAGTAATTGTCAAGTAGAAACTGATTAACTTCTTCGAAATCTTCAACTTTCACTTTCCGTATTAATGTAGTCATGTTGGGAGCTTCTCTTTTCAACTGATTCTGCGAGGGCATAGACGGGTCTTATCGAATATGAAAGCGTTATATTTGTTGATAACTGTACACATATATTTCGCATATTCTTATCGTTCAGAAAAAAATTATTGTTCTGCGAATTATGATATCTTATGTCATATCTTATACTTTCTATCAATCTCAATCAAAAAACATTTTATAATCGTTGCTATTTTGGTTGTATTGTGTGAAAATATATCCTAGAGCTTCATAGCCATTATGTTAACAACCGTGTGAGGATCGTGTGGTTGGAAGACCACCTTCCCATGTGCATCCTTGTAGTCCGCGTAATTCTCAGAGTAGAATGAGGTCATTCCCAGTGCTAACATTGCACGAGTTGAGTAGAAATTGGTGCAAATGGATAATATGGCGGGATAATGCATATTGCGTCCCACTTCTATCAGTTCCTCAACCAGACGACGTCCCAATCCCTTGTTACGAACTGAAGCATCCACGGCTACTATATACAAGTACAACCCTCTCGTTTCGCCGAGTTTCCCAAAGATGCCGGAGTTGTGCTTTAGTCGGCCAATAAAGAAGAAAAGATGCTCATATAAAGTTTTGGGGGTCTTTTTGCTGACCGTCTGCCAAGTTTGTTCCAGATCCTTGGAATACAATTCTTCGGCCAGAGCTACGCCCACAATCCGATTTCTCTGATCGACAGCAATCAAGGAAAGACCCTGCTTAATTATCGATAGTCTGTAAGCTCTCCTCTCTGACGTATTGTAGTCATCTTTATAGTCCTCGTATCGAGGCAATAGAGGTTCGTGGCCATAGTAATTGTCAAGTAGAAATTGATTAACTTCTTCGAAATCTTTCTCATTTATTTCGCGTATCAAGGTTGACATATTTTGCGAGCTATTCTAACTTTCGTAATCCAAATGCAACTGATTTTTCGGTAGCCAAAGACAATCTATTTATTAAAACCTATGTATTTATTGATGATATGCAAAATTCCGGTTAGAATCTGTGCATAAGATTATAAAGCTGCTCTCCCACATGATACTTGCAATTGTTGTTTTTGACGTTGCCATGAACAGAGTTGGTTAACCGGAATCAGCTGAGATATAGGTGATAGTTTTATAACCATTACTCGATAATGGGTATGTGGCGCTGGTGGCATAAACTCCACTTCTCCAACATCGTTTTTATTTTCAGTATAGGCCAGCTCATATACACATTCCATGCCCAGGGCCATCTTTTGCTTAGACGAGTAGTAGCTGGTACAGTAGGCGACCATCAGTGGGAATCCCTTGATCCTACCCAGTTCCATTAGAGCTGCAGCCAGTCGAGATCCAAGACCCTTGCCACGCATGGAGGCATGCACATAAGTGAGATGGGAGTAAAGTAGACTGGAGATGCCGTATCGTTCAAACAGATCAAGTTTCCTTTCGATTTTCGATATGAAAATTTCCGTTCGTCTCCAGATGTCATCTGCCAAACTGTTCGCCTCCTTGTGGCGTCTCTCCAGATCACTGGGCACATGACCCTCAGCTAGCACCATACCAACAATCTGATCACCTTCATTTTCATTAATTGCCAGCAAGCAGGTGCCTTGAGCAATCATAGAGATGTGATAATCATCGTGCTTTTTATCGTAAAAATCGTGCACACTCTCCTCGACACAGCATCCAAAAGGTTCTTCCTTGTAGAAATATCCTCCCATGAAGGACTTCAGTTTAACATAGTCCTCTACACGCATGATTCGAATATGGATCCCATTTTTTGATTCCATGTTCCTATCGACTTTAACTAGATAATGCGAATGTTTTCTGAATTGTCCGCAGTGTCTTTTATTGAAAGTATTTTATTTATAATTTATTCAATTATCAGCAAAAATTGGAATTAATGCAAATTTAAAATTCATTAATTACTGAATAATTTGTTAGTAGAATTTCGCTAGAATCGTATATATACATATATATTTTTTTTAAATATGCAAATTAGATAAAACATATATAATTTTTTTTTTTAAATTTTTGTTTTCACAATTTAAGTAAATTTCCTGTATTTTGAATTTATCAATGTATATGTATAATTATATAGCACTAATGATTTGGCAGCGTTTATTAAGTACACCTTATCTACATGTTTTTTTGTTTTGTTTGTTATCACGTCTCGCACTTTTACAGTTTGATAACCATAACTCGCAGATGAGTATGTGGTGCGGGGGGTGCAAACACCACTTTGCCACTGTCATCTTTGTAGTCGGCATAGGCCAGCTGGTAGACACAGTTCATGCCCAGAGCCTCCTTTTGCCGTGCCGAGTAGTAGCTGGAACAGTAGGCGATCATGAGTGGGAATCCCTTGGCTCTGCCCACCTCCATCAGAGCTGCAGCCAGACGAGAGCCGAGACCCTTGCCACGCATGGAGGCAGCCACATTGGTGATGTGGGAGTAGAGCAGCTTCGAGATGCCGTAGTGCTCGAATAGATTCACTTTGATCTCAACCTTTGATAGCAATATGGCGATACGACCCCACGTATTGTTCTCCATCGCTTCCGCCTCCTTGCGATGCTTCTCCAGATCACTGGGTATCTGAGCTCCAGCCAAGACGAGACCCACAATGCGATCGCCGTCGTTCTCATTGATGGCCAGCAAACAGGTGCCCTGTTCAATCATGGAGATGTGATATTCGTCGTTCTCCTTCTCGCAGCATTTCTGCACATCCTCACCGGAGGAGGCGCAAAGGGGTTCCCCATTATAGAAATTGCCTCCCATGAAGAGCTTCACATTTTGGTAATCCTCCACTTTCATGATACGAATCCGAATGCCATTTTTAGACCCAAGTTCCGACATGTTGTTGGCCAACGGTTTGTGTTTATATTCGAAATGGTGTGATTGCGAAAGTCCAGTCACTTTATATAGTGTCTGTTATGTAAACATATCGGTTCTATATACTGAGCTTTCTTATCATCACATTTGTTTGCCAATCTAGACTATTTGCTGATAGGTAGTTTCACGTACTCGCCCTAAAATTTTCGAATTACATCACTTTCTTCGTAAATAAGTAGTTAACTGTTGAGTGCCTCGTAGCAACTGCGAGTCCAAGTTCAAATAATTCCATTCTCAAGCTAATTCTAAATTGCAAGTCATCCAAAAGGTTGAGAGCTTTTGGTTGCATCTCATTGATAAGAATATCTCTTATCTGTTTAAGTTGCACACTTTGATTATCTATTAATAGTTGAGTGTAAATTGATTTTTTTTACTATAGATTTGTTGTCTTTTAATCAAGTGCTGTGTGCTCAACTATTTCAGTTGATATCAGTATTAATAATTAAATTTTATTCGACATTTTTATATTAGCACTTAAGTAATAAAACAAGCTGCACTTTTTTCCATATATTTCTGGAAATTCTCTTAGAAAACAGCTCAAGTTAAGTTCAATACAAATAATTTTTACTTAGCTAAAATTTGATTTTTCAGTTTTAGATGTTTTTCGAAACTTATGCATATTTTTGATCATATTTCTTATAAATTTCATTAAAATATTTTATATAAAGTATTTTAGGCTAATTTTAATGTGGATGTTTCAAAGAACAATAAATAAATAAATAATATAATATAAAAAATATAAATGAAGATTTTTAATTATAGTTTAATGACCTGTCAATTAATAACTCTAACAAAAGATTCTTCCACAATTGTCGAAAATTTTAAAGATTATATCATGACGCTGCGCTTAAAGCATGGAAAGTGCGAGAAAGGAAAGAGAGAACAGTTTTCGGGGATTTTGCTGTGTGTGGGCGTGGTCAATGTCTCTGTCTCTGTCTGAGTTTGAATTTGCGTCTGTGTGTTGTTTGGTCTGAATGCTTGCGAATTCCCAAACTGGCCAAAAACCAACATAATTTACATGTCTGCTGGATAAGTTCGACATGGGAAACTGCGAGACGAGGTGCTGCAGGAGGTAGAGGAACTGAACCAGTCTGGACAGTCTGGACCGTTTGAACAGTCTGTTGGCCATGTTCGACCAGACTAGTTACAGTTCATGTTGTTGTTGTAGTGATTGTTGTTGTTGTTGGTGTTGGTGTGGCTAGTGGTGCACTAATGTTCATGGCAAAACAAGGCAGGTGCATTAAAGTTGTGCCTTGAGTAGGTTCTGTTTGTTTGCTTCACTTCAAGGTTTAATTTGCAGAAAAGAAACTTTTTGTGGAATTTAAATATATATACAATATATATACAATATGCATAGTTGACTAAGAGGAATTGGGTGCGTGTTAAAAATTAATTTTTATTAATTGGATCACATTGTTGCAAGGACTCTTGGCAAGTAACCGCAGCCTGGCATGGCCCGCAGCTGTTCACAGCTGTGTTGCATACTTTTAGGTAGCATGCAACGACACAAAATTGTTCGCAGAAATATTTGCAATCTGTCCAACACCCACACACACACACACACACACACACATGTGAATTTTTGATTTATGGTCGGGCAACGTAACCCAAATTTTTCAGGTTGCCAACTAATTAAAAGTGAAAAGTTGACAACATTCTCCAGTTGAACTATTTTCACTTTCGCGTTTGTTTTCATCATGATTTCAATAATTTATTTTTTTTATTAATTTTTTAGATTACTATGATTTATGGTGCACACTTGCCGAATAAAGTTGTGACCGCAACGCAGCGCAAAAATTAATGAAAATTCAATCAAAGTTTCGCCAATTTATATATAGATGCAGTATGTCTCTGCGGCAACTTGCAACATATGCCGGAGACATGCCACACTGTGACCTCGAAAGTCCAACAACAATTGTGTTTGTCTCTTGTTGGCCCGACCCTAATGAAGATTAATTTAGAACAAGTGCTGCCCGGTGCCAAGCCCTGTCTATCCATTAAAAAAAAGGGAAAACTAAAAAATTAACTGATGACGCACAATGAGGCACAATCTCATCTCAATTCTCCCTGGCTTTCTCTATCTCTTTCTCTATATATATCTCTCTCTCACTATCTCTCTCTGTCTGTTGATAGGCAATGAGATGTCTTCGGAGCACTCAGAATCAAAGAAACAATTTAATCGTATCAATTTCATTGACTTAGATTTTCAGAGCGATAAAAAAAAATGAGAGAGAATTTCAAGTGGAAGAACTAGAAAGTAACTGGGAGCTGTATAGGTGCGGTTGGGTTGCACCGACAGTTGAATACACTGACAGTAGAGTATTACTAAGTGAAAACAGCTATCAAATTTATTAATAAAATTCAATTAAATATATGCCCTATAAATATTATATGTTCTTAAAATATATATATTCTAAATTTTAAAAAGTTTCGTGTTTTATCAAGTCTAGCATACCCCGTTAATTAGTCATACCCGCCCAACTTAACTTCGGTTATAATGAGAACCTGCATTTAACTTTGAACTTTACACACTGGAACTAAATATAACGTTTTCATTTGAAAACATTTTCCCAAATGAAAAACTCTTGCTGCTGCTTCTTGTGCCACACACTTGAATCTCGATGATATCTGAGGTAATTAATTTATTAGACAATTTTCATAGATCGCCGCAGGGGGGCGACTGCCATTTGGCTTTCGAAATCTTGCACGGAGTCCAGCCAAAGGCATTGTTTACATTGTATTGTGGAGTATTAGGGGGGTCCACTCTATGGCTAATTTGTGCCACGTTAATTAGTGCGATCAAAAACCAGAAGAAGAAGAAGACGAAGAAGAAGAAATCAACCTATTGAATAATGTATAGAATGTAGCTGCTGACCCATGGCTGATGCTGCCTACACAATGTGTAACGAACGCATTATTATAATTTTTTTTTTTTTCTCATTTTTTTTATTTTCATTTTTTTGAGAAGCAGTCAACCTACTGACAGACTGACTAACTGACTAACTAAATTCAATTCAATTCGTTTATCTTGATTTTCTTTCAAGTAGCCTGTCCGAGGGCATCGTTTTGCTTCGGTTCGTTTAATTTTTTATATTTCTTAGTCCGTATCTCTTCTCCGTCTATTTTTTATGAATATTTATACATAACAAAAGAAGATACTAAACCGATCTACGGGGTTTTGCTTATGTTTATTCATTTTAAAATTTTCAATCAACATTTCTCTTTTATTTGAGACTGTGAAAAACTTGCCTCATATATATATATATATATATATATATATATATATATATATATATATATATATATATTAATAAATTTTAATGCAAATGCAGACCATGTTATTACGTCCAAAGTTGGCAATCAATAATTTTCTCAAGGCTGGCAAAAAGGGTACATGTTCCCATAAATCCATGCAACAACTTCGATCCCCATCTCAACTTGCATATAATTTTGTAAATCGATTTTGAAAACTAACAAAAGCAACTTGCCAAAATAAAAACGACAACCGACAACCATAACCAGAGCCAAAACTCAAACTCAAACCGAAACCCCAAGATATTAATAAACAGAAATGATTTATGTGTCTGCCCTGGACATGCATGTAGAACGAAGGATGGACGACGACGGTCTGAGATCTCAGCTCTCAGAACTTGCCACAAGTGGAGTCTGTTCGGCAACAGCAACAGTCTTAAAAACAATGAAAACAAAACTGTGGCAGTTGTTATCTTGGGTCCGTTAATCTAATCAATTGAACAGACTTTGTGAGAACTAAACTACATACACAACGACTATCCAAACACCCTCATAAAATCTGCTCAGCGGCGCCTGCGCAACAGGTATAAATTTGAAACACAATCAAAAAAAAAAAAAAAACAATAAAAAAAATTTAATAGAGAAACTGTATAGATTTTCAGCACATATTTTTGGCCACTCGCAACCTGCAACATGTTGTAGGATCGGAGGCAGGAGCCTTTGCCTTCAGGCGGTTCTTGTGGCAACATTCGGGGCGTGTGCATGACAAATGTTTTTTGATTTATTAACAGTTTTGAAGTGGTCGCAACTTTGTCAACATGGCCAGTTGGTCACGTTCTCCGCCTCGGTTTCTTCACAGGCTCACGCTGAAGGCATGGACTGCAGGGTCTGCCTGTGGTTATATCTAAGGTTGTGGCTATACTATAGGTCGGGGTCTGCCACCTGCTGTGCGAATGCTGCAAACATTTAAAAATAGCACACAAACTGCACCATGCCACATCAAAGTATAGATTGCGGCTAACATTGTTCAATATTTCTGGGATTGCATACACTTTCTAGGGGTCTTAGGGAATTGAGAGGGAGGTTGCAATCATATATGATATTTTCTAATTAATATAAATAAATACAAAATTATTTTAGATATATCTTTGAAGTTGGAATTAATCAAAATACTGATTTATCATATTGTCAAATATTCCTCTCAGTTATTATTTCAAAATGCATAGGGTATTTATTATACACTTCATATTTTTTGTGACATTTTTTCTTGATTTTTTCATGCTTTTATTTTTGCTCGTAATCGGAGCTGGCTTCAAAAGCGCGGAAACCTCCCAATCCCATAGTTGTAAATGTGCATATGTCTACCCTAAAATGCATTGCTTCCGCAGTTCGCAGTGTCGTTGGGGCTCCCATGGATGAGGGGGGCACAAGGTGACATGGGGGAGGGAGGGGTCTGGGAGTATTTCCCTCTGATTGCTGTTGTAGGTGTCGCCTGCATGCACACTTGACATAATGTTGTTGCCAGTTGGCGGCACATTTCATTTCAAAAATATGTTTTTTTTTTCCTTCTTTTTTTTTTGATTTTATTGTGCGCCCTCGCTGATTTCTATATAATTTTATTGCCGTTTGTGTGGGCGGACGGACATACAGTTATGGGTTCTTCATGTGGTTGGCTGTTCTTTTTGTTCTCTTTATTTATGATAATGGTATTGCAAAATGAAGGAGCTGCGTGTCCACATTGCCATATATAATCATAATACCTCGCTCAATGTAAATATTATGAGACAAGACAAATGTTTGGAATTCTGATAGAATATTATTTGCAAACATAATGATATTTGTTTTTAAATAATTTATAAATAATTTTCTGACTTTTCTGTATTTGACTTCTGAGCAAATTTATCACTTTCATTACATTGTTCTACTTTACTTATGTTGTTCTGGAATTAATTGAAAAATTGCTTAAGATTTGGAAATTAATCAATTAGTTTATTAATCATATTTCATCAATTTTCCAACATAACCCAAATTAGCTTATGGAAATGATGTGAAAAGTTCTCGTATAGTTGATGAAAAGTCTAAGATACACATAAGACCATATAAACTTGAAGATAATTTTATAATAGGTGATTGACTCATTTGTCAATCGATATCGCCAACTATCGTAAATAGCAAAAGCAAACTTCTAAAAGATATAGAAATACATTTCATATCTGAGACCACTGTGATAGAACACATTCTCAGTCATTCAGTCACTCAATCAACAATCTATCGAGCACATCAATCAAGCAAATAATGCGGCAGAATGAAATCAGAGCTAAAGCGCTCCAACAACAACCAGAGAGAACAACAATATAACGAAAGCACTAAACAGAGTCAACATAACCTCAATTTGGATATAGTGGGCATTAAGTTGGCCAAGCTAAATACAATATAATGTGGCGACGTTTAGTCCGAAAAGAAGAAGAAGACAAGGCAAAACAACAGAAACTAATCAAATTGAGTCACAAAAAGGACAACAACAAGGAACACAACTTGGGCACAATTGATAGAAAAAATAGAAAATTATGATGGAAAATTATGACTTAAGTTGGCAAAGTTGTCGACGACAACACGCGGCCAACTAACGTGAACCAAAGTCATTTATAAAACTGAATTGAGAACTGAGTGGGTCAAGAGAGAGACAGCAATAGTAACAGACAAAGTAGTGAGTGGGAGAGAGACAGGCGATTGTGATGGTCAGTTGCGGTCATTATGGCAGCACAAACATTGGACTCGCATATTAATAATGAATACTATACATTCAAGTAAATTCAACACTTTTCCAACTCCAAGACAAATAGACTCGACACGCAAACTGATCATTTTTCAAAGAGACATTGGAAAACTCGTTGCGATTTGGCTGCGAACAACGGGCCTAATGACCAGGCCACTTTTCGAGTTGGCTTCATGAATTTCACAGTTGGCCTAATGCAAATTTATTTGCATAGCCCAATTTTAAAACTACAGTTAAATAACTGATAAATCATCGATACAAAATTTCTTAAATTATTAACTATATTTGGATATTTGAACTACATCTACGTTATCCGCTGTTTATGAAGATTCATGAAATCTCTATGAACTAATTTAAGAATTTAAGAAATCTTTGTCTTTATAGAAAAATAGTTGATTATCAACATAGAATATATGATCAGTTCCAAAAAATATACAGAATTTCAACTATTTTTCAAAATGAACTCAAAGTTCAAGAATTTAAAGGTTTTGCTATCAGAGCAATATTTTTTAATATTTCACATAATTTCTAATGCACTCTGTTGGTCCTATCTTTACCATGCGATATCTCTTTTTTGCCAAATATCTCAACTTCTTTCCTGAAAAGAAAAAAACAAATTATAAAAATAAAACTGAAAATAAAAGTTTCATCCGCCATGCCGAACCAGAAAACGAAATGACAGAAATGGGATTTTCAAACATATCGCATATACAAAATGCAAACATGTCTGGCAAACACAAATCCCATAAATGTTTCCCCAACTCACCACCCCGCCCTCATAAATGTGAAGTATAGAGTGGGCGTGCCGCTTTTTGGAGTAGTGATAAAAACTTGCAAAAAAAATATTTTCATATGTGAAAATGTGTAAAGTGTAAAAGTTTCTACGGCTCCCATTGCCATTTGTTCGCGTTCACGTTGTTCGCTTTTTTATTTCAATTTTTTCTTTTTTTTTTTTTTTTTTTTGTTATTTCCTATTTCCACATTGTTTGTATTTTGTGTGTTGCTTCTCTGTGTTTGCAGTGTCTCTTTGTCTGTATATCTGTCTGTCTGTCTGTCCATCTGTCTGTCTGTTTGTCTGTCGCTGTCGTGAGCATCAGGTGCTGTGGCAAAAGAAATTACAACAAATCCATTTGTGAAATTGCAAACCGAGACTAACCACGACCACGATGATGTTGATTCCAGAGAATGGAGAAGGTGGAACACAATTCGGGATAGCGTATGGGAATCTCTAGCTTCAATGCTTATCCGGTTGCCTTTGATGCTGCCTGCAAGTAGTTTTTGTTTTTTTGTTTTTTTTTTTTTTTTTGTTTTTCTCTTCCACTTCTCGTTTTCTACTTTTTGATTTCGCCTGGCAATGACAGCAGTTTAAGAGCTCGAGCTGAGGCAGTAGCTAGCCGGTGCCAACCAATTACATGGTCCATGCTGGAGTTGGTTGGAGTTGGCGATGGAGATGGGTATGGGGATGTGGCCATGGCCACATGGAACATCGGCTCCTCCTGTCATTATGCACTCAAAAATCAAGATGGAAGGCACTCGCTGCCTGTCATTTGCCTGGGCAAACATTCATCTTACTAAACTTGGCCAGTCTATGGGGCCAACAATGCCCCTTAGCCGAAATCAGGCCTCCACCCACTGCATCCAGCAGTAACTGGCAGACTGGGAGACTAGGAGACTCGGAGATCCTTTGCTCGGCCCAAGAGTCGAGACATTCATCAATTTGTTAGACGAAGCCCGGGCAAAAAAGTGAAATTGAAACGAACATTTTTCGTCCTGACGCTGCAGCTTGCATATAAATTTGCGAAAATAAGTGCAACTTCAGAGCACACACCAAGAGCTTCCCTTCTTCCATCCTGCGTACCTCCCACCACCTGGCCCCGATTGTGCCAAGTTGGCAACTCTCAGCTCTTAGCTGTTGGCCCTCAGCTGTGCCAGCTCTCCCGCCAGGACAAACAGCAAACTACACACGTCAAATTTCAAACAAGTTGGGCCGCCGCAGGACATGCAACAAACGGTACCATGCAGTAACGTATCACCATTCAGTTAGCTCCCCCACTCCCTCCCTTCCAGTCTTTGTGGCAGCATAGAATACAGCTGTAAAAAGAGTCTGGCAAAGGAGCGTTGCAGACTCGCAGACATTCCAGGTATGAGGCAACATTTTTTCGTTTTTTTTTTTTTTTTTTTTTTTGTGTTGCAGGACTTTTGTTTTTGCAAGCGCTTACCTTGCCTCAGCTCGCATCCTTGCAAGCTGCAACAACGAAATGGCCAACTGGCTAAGCTAAAGGAATGTGAGTTGAGCATACTTTGCTACCAGCTACTCTGCAACATGCCACATCCCAGCATCCCCAACTTGCAGCAGCTAAAACTTTTTCTGCCACCTGTGAAAAATATGCCTCGGCTTTAAGTCTTTTAAAGTCTGCGAAGTTTTCGCCATTTAGCTTATAAGCTATTTTTGAAAAATTGTAGCTATTAAAATAATTATTTTGCAAATACGCAAAATGTGAAAATGTTACAAATTTAAAGAAAGTGAATTATTGAAATTTATAAATTTATTTTTTATCATTATTAATGTTAAAATCAAAGAAGATATCAATTGATGTTTTCTCATTTAAAAATTTATAATTGAAAAATTAAATTATCAGAAACATTTTCAATTAAGTAGTCACATAATTTTATTCCCATATTACCTTATGAGATTTATGCACCAGTTGCCAATTTGTTGGAGACCTTTGAACTTAATCTCAAATGGACAACAATTTCTATGTCTAAGCCACTTTTGTGCCTGAAATTGTATGAAAAGCAACAAGAACTTGAAGCACATAACTTTATAAATCTGAAGCCCAACTGAATCCAAACTCAAACTAAGCCAAAACCGAGACTGCCCCATGCCACATTGGACACCTGCTGCCTCTGCGTGGAAAAAACCTTATTCTATCACAGAGAAAAACACATGAAAAGAGTAAGAGAGAAAGGGAAGTAGAGAAAGAGAACTGAGTACACGTTAGTTTGGGGAATTGCAAATAAATATTTCAACTGCAGTTGCAGATTATTTTAGTGCTGTGACTCAGCTCCAAAAGTCGTAACAATGAGAGCACAAAATATATATGTGAATATACATAAAAAAATATATATGCGAAATAAATGAAAATACTTAGAATAGCAAACAAATGCTATAACAGAGAAAGAGAAAGGCAGTTGGAGAAAGAACTCTGCTTAGATTTCTCCAGGGAACTATGATAAAGTGTGCTTCTGTTCTTCTGCCTATAATGAAGACAAATATAGTAGAAGAGCTTGAGTTACATTTATGGCTTAACTTGGCTTGGCTTGGCTTTTGCCTCGAATAATTTCAATTTATTTGCCATCGATTCTCACAAATATAAATACAAGAATAAATACAGATACAAATGGAATGGATATGCTCCTCGTTCACTTTCTGTTCAGATTGTAGTTCCTTAGATAGATGCCGGCAACAGCTTCCTGTATGCGCCTGCGACGCTTGTCCTGCAGCAGGAAGGACAACAGATTCTTGGGTGTGAGTCCTCGGGCAGCATGACGCTCCAGCAGAGCCACCTCATCCTCGCCCAGATCATCATCGCGGTCGTCACTGCCATACTGAGTAGCGGCCACAGGTTGAGCCTGTTCCACCAGCTGAGCACCAGTTACTGGGGCGTCGTTGTCCGTGGTGGGATTCTCGGGGGCTGTGATCACCTCAGAGTCGTCATCCAGAATGCTGCTGCTCAATAGATCCACCAAGGGAATGGCAGCTTGATTCCTTAAACCAGATCGTCCACCAGTTCCAGTACCCGTACCAGTGGTGGTGGAAGCAGCAGCAGCCGCTTGTGGGAAAGTCAAGTTCTGGGCATTGGAAGGATTCACGATCACAATGGAGGGATAACTCTGGCCGCCAGGGGGGCGATAGGGTTGCTGATATGGTGGTGGAGGATAGTAGTCAGGCCAGTATGGAGGAGGAGGATGATGATGATGATTATGTCTGTCGTAATTAGGTTGTGGCTGATAAATCACAATTGGCTGCTGCTGTTGTTGCCCATCTCGTTTCACCCACAGGAAACGAGGTTGAATATCGCCGAAAACTGAAATAATTTATGAGAATAATATATAAATATTTTAATATATTTTATATTTTGTTTCCTACTCGTTCTCAGAGTGGCAGCATCTGCTTTTCCATTAGAATTGGCCTGGCAAATGCCTAGAAGATAGGCTAGGAGCAGGACACTTAAAAACGGTGTCTTGAACATCTTTGAGGTTTTGACAAACTGAGTTGACTGTGATGAAACTGATGAGTGCAAGTGTCTTTTATACCAATTGAAATCTTCACTCTTAACACATTCTAACTCTAAACTCTCTTTACACGCCATTTCTCTCCAATTTAGCTGAGCATTTAGTGCTAATTTGAGAATCTGATCAATCTGCTAGGTGCTGTTGAGTATTACGATTAGTCTAATCGGATCGTAAATCAATCAAAAGGCATCTTGTTGTTGAACTCTCTTTGCGAACTCGTGTGTTTATAGCCATCATAAAATGATTTCAATCAGTTGTTGAAATGTTCAACTCTTTGACCGACTTTATGTTTATAGTACTATATGTATCTTTTTTGCAGACACTGTGAGTATCTCAGCTGCTTTCATGATCGATTTAGCATTAAGTTGATATAGTTCTCGGAGTGTCTAGGGCGCTAATTTGTTTAGTTTATGAGAAGTCGAGCAGATATTTATGGCCTGTAAAATTCAGACTTGCTGTAGTTCTGGGCCCAGTTATAAATAAGTGGCCAAGTCCAATAACCCCGCGGCTGCCAAATGTACATTGAACTTGACAACTATTTATGGGCTTTAGAAAGGTGCGTAAAACGAGCCAAAACTCAAATGAGAAAGTTACCTCCGTTGATAAAAAACCTCAAGTATTGATCTTAAAAGTATGTCCCATCAACCACTTAAATTAATATTGGATATATTTTTCTTCACTGAGAAATTGACGATATTTTCGATTGCCTAGTTGGAATGGGTTTCATGTATCAATTTCCTATATCGTTAGTCCTTTGATAAATCCATTTCCTGCATCACGCTTCAGCAAATACCTAAATACCTCTCCAGTATCCCAAAACTAGCTGAAGAAGTAAATGGCAAACGGCAAGAATATGAAAACAGAAAAAGAAATATAAAAAAATAATATACAAAAATATCCATTGGCATACAGAGAAGTAATACTCGGGGAAAAAAGTGAAAGTTCTCTGCAGTCTTTTCGTCCTGTGCAAATGGTAACAATAAATCCTAGATACACACAGAGGCACATGAGGTAAATATTATTTAAAAAACCAAAACACGTAGGCAACACAAAGTACAAATCGCACTCAATCAAAATCACCTCAAGACCACAAAAACCAGCGAAAGCTTAAAAGATGAAATCCAGCCGAGACTAGGAAGAAGCAGGACGAGGAATGAGGACGAAGGTCGGGGTTGGTGAAGTTTGAGCAATGGTTCAAGGATGATGGCTGGGAGCGGCTTTTAGCCAGACTGCTCGCAGCTATAAGCAAAAAATAAATAAGAATGAAGGCAACAACAAGATAGAACACAAAAAAAAAGAGCAAAAAGTTGGAAAAAAATATAGAAGAAAGAAGCAACAATTGAAGCAGAGACAAATTCAAACACAGCAAACTGTCATGTACGAGGATTTAACAGATTTAAATTCTATTTGGCAAACGCTATGAGGATTTGAAAGAGAGAGAGAAAGAGAGAGATAGACAGATAGATATTGAGATAGAGATAGAGATAGATATAGAGGGCAAGAGAGTTGTCATTTAATATTGACCAAAGGCTTTCAACTCGTTGCTGCCTCACAGGCTGAAGCCTAATACGTTTGCCACGCGTCAAAGTTGTGTGTCCCCTATGTGTGTGTGTGGGGGTGTGTATGTGTGTGAGTTGCAGGTGCAACAGTTCTGTGTGGCACTTAGCCCACATTAAGAGGCGCCTCAGTGTGCAAATATTTATCGATTGCCATGACAATCCAATTCGTTATGCTTAAAACTACGGGTTCTGTCTTGACCAACCTTCCTTCGCCTCCACTTCTCTCTCTTTCAATTTCTCTTTACAATCTGCTCTCTCGCTTTCTCACTATATGCTTCCTCTCTGTCTCTTTTCTCTACACACTGACACATGGACTGAGGACACTCTGCTGTTGCCGTTGAGTTACCTTTTTTTTTGCCGATATTAAATGAAAAATCAGCAACTGTCCAGCTGCCACCTTGCAGGACATGAGTGTGGGCAGGATGGATGTGGATGCCGTGTATATCCTCCATGTGGACCTGGCCTATTTTGCATGTGTGCCAGCATTTTTACGTAAATTGGCAGTTAGGCCAGATGGGACAACAGCCGGACAACAGCTGAGGGGGTGTCCAAGAGCACGGGCTGAGCTCGGCTCAATTGGGCCACATTGTTTCTGGCCAACAGCAGCATCAGCAACAGCAGTGGCAACTTGGCTAACAAGTGTTTTTGTGGTAGTATATCTACAACTCAACTGAACTCTGCTCTGTTCTCAGAGAGCTTTTGATTTTGCTTCTGCTTCTGTCTCTGCTTGTCGAGGCTTAATCAAAGTTTGTTGTGGCCTCCGACTTGACCACAACGTGTTAATCTACAAAGCCAGGTCAGAAGCAGAGACAGGGGCAGAGCAGAAGCAGCTGCACTCTGCTCTAAGACCAGATAAAAGCCTGATTGAAGGCTGAGTTGGAAAACAGCTCAGCACAAATTGCTTTATTTCGAACATATCAAAGTGCGATTAATCGAACATCGATTAAAACACACTGTTGGCACTGCATTTGCTCGACAATTTCCAAAAACTATGATGATGATTTAAGCCTGAACATTTCAAATTTCAAATTTCCAGTTTAAATGCCATGCCATTTGTTGCCTGGGGTTGGCCACGTTGCCTTAAGTGGCAAGTTGCAAGTGGTTTGAGGCTGCTATTTCGAGCCATTTCCGGCCTGTTACGTGTGTATGTGTGTGTCGCGTTGCCATTAGGCATCCGCCGCTGGACATCGGCTCCCTTGCTCCCCCTTCGCTCCTTGACTCCTTGGCTCCTTGGCTCCTTGGCCATGCCTCATCTCCTTTGGGCCTCTTCTCGCCGGCTGACCTCGCTTCTCTTTCAGCTGCCACTCAGCACAAATTTTCGGCAGCATGCTTTTCCGGTTTGCCGACGCAGCAGCGGTGCCTTTCCTCCTCCGTTCACCCCCTCCCCACTCCCCTATATTCACCTCTCTTGCCAGCTCAGGCAGCTGACAATCTCTAAGGCTCACTCTAGTTCAATAAGGATTTCCGTTTCAATTCGTGCGCTACGCCATTGTTGCAATATCGTCGCTATCGTTGCTGCCCATTTTCGTTTATCGAATTTTTCACTTTGACGACCTTTGACCTGCAGAAGGCGGTGGTGGTGTGCAGGGCTCAACTTTTTACACTTTTGGCAACAATTTTCTTGAGCATTTTGTGTTCGCCGCTCGCCTTTTATTATTATTATTATTTATTTATTTTTGTGCTGATTTCATGCGTTTGCTTTGCGACTTTTCGGCTGCTTTTTGTGCTTGATTTGCTTTCCAATTTTCAATGTGTCACTTTATGAGCGGGGCCATTAATCAAAATACAAGAACAACAACAGCAGCAGCAGCAGCAACCAAACAAAGAACAGCAAACATAAAAAAAAAAAAAAAAAAACCTGAAAAGAGCGTCAAGAAATTATTGCTTAAACAAGCGTAGTATTCCTCCTTCTATTATTTTATTTTACTTCTTTTTTGTTTCTGGGTTAGTGAAAACCTTGTGAAATGAAGCGACCGCAGCGAAGAACACAGTAAAGAAATTGTATAAGGAAAATACACTGAGTTGGCATTTCTGTAAACTTCTCCTATTGATTTTTTTTGTAATATTTTTTTTTTTTTTAATTTTTTTCATGCGCCATTTGCCAAGGCAACATTTTGCATGCAACATGCCAGAACGCCACGCCTCAGATGGCTAAGGAAAATGAGACATACCACGTCCCCCAACTCAGCTCGAAAACAAAATGCCTCGAGTGCATAATTTATAGAGTCGAAACCCAATGAACACCACATTTAAAAATCAACAAATCAATTACAAGCACAACTCTCAGAGCGAAACTCCTGTCAGGGGCAGGGCTGCTCGAGAGTCTCAAGGCGGAGGTGGAATAATGACAGTGACATGGGCTGGAGTGTTGAGATTAACCTTGTAGTGAAGTGTACACTTTGTCTTTTTTTTATTGTTTTTGTAAGAATTTATAATAGAAAGTGTACCTTCAAACGTGTGCCTTGCTGGTAGCATAATTTCTTTTTATTTTTATAGATGATTCTACAAAAATCAGTGAAATTTCAAAAAAAATTTACTCATTTAAGACTTAAAAGAACTTAAAAGTAATGTAAAAATTAAGTAAAATTATAATAAATATATATTCAGCAACACCAAAGTTCCACATGTCGTATGTGTAATGTTGGAAAAAAAAACGATAACTTCTCCCCCACAAACTTAGCCCAAAAGAAGCCGAAAATAAAGACAAAAGGGCGAGAACAGCAATTGCGACGCAGTTGTTGTTACCATTGTCATTGTTGTTGCCGCATTTCTTTTTCAAGTGTCAAGTGTCAACGCCAAAATGATTAGGTAGGCGTTACCAACAACAACAACATGAAGTGGAAGAGGAAGATGTAGCAGCCACATCGAAAAGACAACAACTAGTTCTCATTTGGCTTGGGCTTTTGTAGGCGTGTTTCTTATGTTGCTTGTGCTGCTCTCTGCACCGAAAAGCTATTAAATGCTCTGCCAGAGACTCAGAGAGTTCAGAACACTGGCGCACCCCGGCTCTTCCCCCCCCCCCCCCTGTGGCACACCCCACCAACTGTTGCCGCCTCCCTTGGGTGCTCACTGTCAACGCCAGCTGCGTCATGGACACCAAATTCCCAGGTCTCAGCACCACAGATTCCAACACCAACACCAACTCCAAACTTCAACTTCAGTCCCAGCTGCAGTCTGGCAATCTGGCAGACTGGCAACTTGGAACTGGCAACTGGCAAGTTTCATTTAGTATTTTAGTTTATAGCATAGTTTTGATTTCAAAATATTATGACGACGACTGTTAAAGTTATAACTGCACGGAGAACTCATTCAACTCGAAATTGAAATCATTTTTAGCTCACAGTTGGCACTTACTTGCTTTGTCTCTGTCTCTTCCACTCTCTCTCTCTCTCTCTATCTCTCCCTCTCTTTCTCTCTGCTATGTTTTACTGGAGTGTGGCATTTGGCAGTTGCTTTTTATGTTTTTTTATGTCTTCATCATTCATATTTATGCATTTTTATTTTAATTTCACGTCGCACTTGCCTTCCTCTAACTAGTCTCGTCTCTCCACCCACTCCACTGCAAGTTAGAAGGTGCCACACTTTGGGGCACTAACATGCGGCATCTTTCGTGTGCCGCTAACACATGCGTGTGTGGGCGTTTTGAAGGGGGCGTGTGATATGTCTTGGCCCCCTTTTGGCCACGCCTCCCTGCGAAAGTACAAAAAGAAAAAAAAAACCTGGCACATTTGCCTCGGGGCATTTTGACAGCTCTTCGGCGAATGTCTCTCCGTTTGTCCGTCAGTTTGTCGGTCTGTCTGTCAGACTGTCAGTCCGGCGAATCGTTCGCATTTATGACTGTTAGGGCCAAAGGTTTTTGCGTTTTATGCGCTGAAATTGTTGTGCAAAAAGCCAAAAACTACTCCCACTAAACATGCCCAGAGAATTGTAATGACAGACCAGGTTGTAAAATGTAAGCACAGAACTACTTGCTACAAAATAGACAGAGATAGGTAGAGAAATCAGGAAAGAGACAGACAGATATGTTGGCAGCTTAAAATCTCTCTCTCTATATCCTATTCTAAATCATCAAAACTTTCAACATTCTGAAGTTATTAATCGCTTCTAAAATAGATAAAAAAAAACAGAAAGTGAGGGCATTTAACAGTCTCCGCAATTCTTAAGTGTACCATAAACTATTTGGCTATATTAATCGCCGCAATTATCTTGAAATTCAAGCGAATCACTTGGCCAATTAGAGGAGTACTTGCCACATTCGATAGACATTTTGTTGGCCAAGATCGTCGCATATTTCACGCCTAATCATCAACTGCAATGCTTTCCGGGCACTTCACGACCTACGCAAAATCCAAACACTTTACACTCTGTTGGTGAGAGGGCGATTATTACTCCAAACTCTGGTGACGGTGGGGCTACAATTTTGTTGCCAGTTTCTGGCACTTTTTTTTTGTTTGCTGCCATTTACATGGCCATAAAATATAAGCCAGGCCCATACTCACACTTGGCCGAAACTAGAGAGTGTTTGTTAGCTGGTGCTAAACTTTCGCTGGCTAAGCGAAAATTCCCAGAGCCATAATTTTTCACAAAAAAGCGTCTCTGACGCCGCATAATTGCAGCGTAATTTTTGCGCATTTAATTTCAATGTCTGGCCATGAAGGAGCACTTCTCTTCCTTTCTCGCTCACTCCTTTTGCTGTCTCTGTCTGTCAGCTATGTAAACCTTAACCTTAGCTGCAGTGGACCTCAGACAGGTCAGCGGGAGTTGAGCAGCTCCAAGAACCTCAAGCAGGAACACGACGACCTGGAAAAACTACAAGAAGAAGATGGCGTTGAATTGAATTCCCTTATGTGTGCATGGAATGATTTTTCCGCTTTCCCTCTCTTACCCGCATTTCATTTTGTTGATTCTTTTCTGTCATTTCCCCCGCACAAAACGAGATGTGTATATGTGAGGCGACTTTTGTATGCAATTAGCAACAAAAAAAATGGAAAGAAAAGGAAAGAAATGAAAACACAAACACAATGCTTAAATTTGTGGCTACAACATTTTGCACTTTCCATTGTCGTCAGTTTCTTGGCTGCCACTGTTGACCATGAACTGCTGCTCTACTCATAACAAAACTCTTTCACGGGGTATCTACACTACTAAGTGATGATAACAAAAAATAAATATATATATATATATATTTTTTTTATTAATTATACTATATACATATGTATTAGTTAGTTTTATATTTTATATAAAAATTGATTTAGTTTTTACAGTCTTAACTAACCTTTTTTATATACAGCAAAAATCTATTAAATTTAGTTCTTGCGGCCTTTATATTTTTTTTAATTAATTTTACTATTAATATATGAAAGTTAGTTTTTTATTTCATATAAAAATTGATTTACAGCTTTAACACACACATTTTTATTTACAGAAAAAATACTTTAAATTGAGTTTATCCAGCTTTTATAAAATTAAAAAAAGCAAATTTATGTATAAAAATAATTTTTAATATTAAACAAAAATAATAAAAATACCAAACATTCCATTATATGACTATATCATTCGCTTTTTTTATAGAGCATTAAATTTTCGTTGCATTTCTATTTGGATTTTGCTCTATTTTAATTCTTCGTGTGGCAAAATACTGCGTCCATTATACAAAAATATTTCCGCACACAGCACTCCACCTCTTCCTCCCTCGATTCATATCCCCATGCCCCTCTCCGTTAGCAGTTCCATCGTCACTTTGCAGCATTTCAATGATAAAGTGGTTTTTGTGTAGTTGTTGGCGACGCCGTTGTTGCATGCCACGAAAAATATATTAAAGAAAATGTTAAAAATTGCTAAAATGGTTTTTCTATTGTTCTGTGGTCGCTGCCTGCATTTTTCCAGACGCTGCAGTAAAAAATGCCTGGCAAAAATTGTTTATTACATTTTCAGCTTTCGCACAGAGGCGCACGTTGGAATATTTATGCCCGACATTGAATCCCATGCCAACCAAGGTCCCTCCACTGTTTCCACTGCCTATCTGGGAACTCCCTCCGTTCTCTCTGAGGGGGGTCGCACTGCATTGGGAAGTGGCAGGCAAGGGCAGCTTTTGGCCCTGACTCTACATTTTGTCTAAATTATGGCATCGCTTTTTCTATTCCTATCCATTATTTTGTTTGAGTTTCCTGGTGACAGTAGATGGCATTGAACTTAAGTCGGGAACTTGGCAAGTGTCAAGGTATTTGTCATTGACCCGACCGAACGGAATATGTTATATAAATATTTAAAAAATTGGAATTTAATGTAATTTAAAATTTTTTAGAATTATAATAATTGAATTAAAAATAAGTACTCCAAGTATGCTTCAAAAAATAATTTCAGTAATTGAAAGATTTTTATTAGAGTTAAATAGCCCGAGGTCTTCATCATTCTCACATTTCAGCTCCACCCACAACCACTCCACGTACTCCTGGAGTCGCCATCCAAGTCTCAGCATGCTGGTCTCTCTCTCTCTCTCTCTCTTGGGGTTCCCACATAAAATATCCATAACATTAACCACAATTACTCTGAAATTGTATACTCAGAGGAAATTGCAACAAGCGCAAATAAAAATTGCCATTGCCAAGCAACATGTTGTTGGTGTTGTTGTTGTTGTTGTTGTTGCCGCCCACAAAGTCCAAATTAAAAAATGGTTAAAAAGGAATTTTTTTCTATTAATTTTCCGAGTTGTCCTTTTTTTTCACACACACACATATATATAAATATTTTTTACTTTTTATAATTTTATTTTTGATTTTCTTTCTTTTTTTTTTGTGTGTGGTGGAGATGGCGCTGGAGTGTTGGCGTCGGCGGCGACGGCGTCGACAACATGTGTTGCATGTGGCAATTAAATGCCAGCTACACGCTGCCACAAAAAGAAAGCAAAATGCTGTTGCAAACAGCCAAGATTGCAACGTGGGGCTGCTGCCTTTACTGTTGAAGTTGTTTGGGACGCGTAATAATTTTCGGGCTCCGAGTTGAGTTTGCGCGTCTTGGAGTGAAAATAAAATGGCGCTTTTTAGTGACTCAGTTGGCGGCATTCGGAAGGCAGTTGGCAGTCTGGGTGAGTGCGAAAATAATTTGAGCAGGAGAGGCCTCAGGCTGCCACATAGTAAGTGGGGTAAGTGGGTGGCGGGTGGCGGATGGAGGATGGCGGATGGTGTGGGGAGCATAGAAATCTAAATGAATGACATGCCAGGGCGTCTGCAATGTCTGTCTGCGACTCAGACTACGACTGCGACTGCGACTGCTTTGGGGCAGTTGCAAGCTCTCCACAGAGAAAGAGACAGATAGAGAGAAAGAGAGAGAGAGAGATGTGGGCAACTTGCGGTCCAACGCCTGCCAGAAAATCGTCTGCGGCGCTGGCTTCAATTAATTTTCGACTTGGTTATTGTTTGCGGGTGCCGGGTGTTAATGGTCCACGTTATCAGTGGCAAAAAGGGATGGGTTGGGGTTGCAGATGCGAGTTGCAACTCCGTGGAGGCGCCTTGGGGCTGTGGGTTATGCGCTAACTGCTGCCAGCTACTGTTGACAGTTCACATAGACATTGTCAGACAGACTGACAGACAGACAGACAGACGGTGAGGGACTCGCTGGCAGTGTCCTTAACTGCTGTTGCAATGACTTGACAGCAATTGTGGCACGAATCTCTCGAGGCTTAAATATCGTTGCCAAATACAAATAGTGACTGTAGGTGGAAAAACATTAACTTGTAAATGTTATGCATTTATGATGCTTATTTCGCATTCAATTACATGTCAACGATCTGCTCCCATTTGATTGAACTTTGGTTGAGTGTCGCCGATGTGGCATGCCTCCGCCCTTTTCGGTAAACGATGCCGCTTTTCACGCGCTTCTTTTTTAACTTTGCTTTCGTCACATAAAAAATTTGCATACGACTGCAGCTACTGCAGTGAACTGCACTGAACTCCGGCAAATGGAGGAGCAGCTGCTGTTTGAATGCAATTGCAATTGCAAGTAGTTGGGGCAGGGGCACGAAAGGGTGGGGAGTGGCAGAATGGGGCATGGCCATAAAAACTATGCGACGACTCCTTTGCAGTGGAGTGTTCAAGTGGCGGCTACTAAATTTTATGCCTTTTATTTGGGACTGTGCCGCCGACAACAAAAACAACTGCAACAACAACGGCAACAACGACAACATCGTGTGGCACATTTGCAACTTTGCTGCCACTTCCACTGTCAAGTTGGCGTAAAATTTTTCATTTCGCATATGAAAGGAAGTGTGGGCGCCAGTCCCTCTCCCTCCTCCCCCACAAACCTCTCCCTCTTTCCACCATCCCAGACAAACCAACCAGATCTCCCCATGACCGTAGTCAGATCTCAGATCTCTGAATGCAGCCACAAAACGGCCTCAACGTTTGTCGCTTAGTTTTCTTCAACATTTTTATTTCATTTTTTCCATTTCCATTTTCAATTTGAGTTGTTGTTTTGTATGCATGTATTTTTTCTTTTGCTTTTCTTTTGCATTTTATTAATTGCTCGAGTGAATTCGCGTCGGCATTTTTCCGTTTGTGCCTGTGAAAATTTCTTTGTGTTTTCTCGCTTTTGATCTTTTTCGAGACACTTTGCCATAAACTTGGCAAACATGGCGAATGTGCCAACAACTATCATAATAGATATAGATATTGAAAAGTGCTTTAAACGCAGATTAAACAGATGTTGGCCACTCAAGGCATTACTTTTCTCTGGTTTTATAAAATGTGTTAAAATGTGCAGAAAGATATTTTATCTACTATAACGCAGATAGTTTTTTATTTTATTTTTATTTTATTTTATTTTATTTTATTTTATTTTATTTTATTTTATTTTATTTTATTTTATTTTATTTTATTTTATTTTATTTTATTTCACTTTAATTTATTTTTATTTATTTTATTTTATTTTATTTTAAATATATTTGTCAACTATCAATAGATTTCTACTATGAATTATAATATATCATTAAATTAAATATTTTTATATTTAAAAATAAAAATTAGAATTAAATAAAAAGAAATAAAAAATAAATAATAAATAAATTTAAATGTATTCTCAATTTATAAAAATTAAAAAAAACTTTAATTATATATCTATTATTATAATATTTTATATATTTTAAATATTATTATAATTATAAATTTTATTATATTTTATTCACTTATTAAATTTATTAAAAAAAAAAAAATTAAATTTTCTATTTCCGTTATAAATTGTTCCCCGTTGTTGCATAATTTTATTGGCATCATTTGACCCTTGATTTACTTAACTTTCGCCGCTTTCTACTGTCAACAGTCTGTGCCATAAATCTGCGCATCGCGTGCAACTTTAATTTCGACTGTTTAAAGTCAGACACGATCCTTAATTTCTACACCCCGTGTTGTTGTTGTTAACATCATTGTTGTTGTATTTCCGCCAGAGTAAAGGGCATATAACTGCGAGAGGGCAACGTTGTCTTTGCCTCAGACTCTGGAGCTGTGTCTGGTCGGCATTTTCGTAGAGTTTTTCTCGGCGTTTGTATTTTATTTTTGTATTTTGACACGTTTTGGCATGTCGCAAGCAGTTGAGGGGGGGAAATTGGGGAAGTGGGGCGGAGATTTGAGTGAACAGTTGAGACGATGCGGGTAAGGTAGGGTTTGGGTTAGGAGCTCTCAGTGCTCCGTCTGACAGTTTACATAAATTTCAGTTGGGTCTGCAAATCGTGTCGAGGAACTGCGCTACGATGCCAACAACTGGCAACTTGCAACTGCCGGCAACTGCCACATGCCACATGCCACATGACTTGCTGTCATGTGACAAAAAATGCGACAGTTTGCAAGGTCACGTCACATTAATTTGCTGACAATGATGTATTTAGAGGGCACCAAGGAGACACTAAACTCTCTCACTCTCTCTCTCTCTCTCTCTCACTCTCTCGCTCTCACTATCTCTCTCTCACTCTCTCCACACTCTCTGAACATTCTTAAAGCCACGCCAATTAAGTTGCGAACATTTTTAAAATGTCTTGAAAATTATGCACAATTTATCAACAATTCTCTTTCTACTTTCAGGATTTCATGTGAAAAATGTGACAATTTCATTTGTTTTTTTTTCGGATAATTTCTCAGTGCGTGCGAAACTAATAAAACTCACAAAATGCCAACAACAATAAAATTACAACGCAGGCAGCATTTGTTGTCTATTGATGATTGTGCGAAGAAAATTGGAATTCACCTCCAAACAGGACACAGCTGCTGGCATTTTGCAACAGATTATTTAAAAAGTAACTGTCACTGCCACTGCCACAGCAAGAGCAACATTCAGTGGCATCGCGTTCTCAATAATAATCATAAAAATTTATGCTGGCTGACATTGGTTTGGATTCTATTGACCGGGTCAACGGTTGGGGCAACAGCTGTTGCTGCCAGTCCAGCGAGTCCTGCTGGAGGCATGAAATCCTTAGAAATTGGTAAGTAATCAAAACGAATCAAAAACACGAAATACTTAAATTTTTAAATAAGTATTTGGATTAATCGAATGGCAATTTCCACTTTAAAAACATGAGATTTTTAACTTTATATTTTCTCATTAAAAAACGTGGTAAACGGATTAAATATTTCATAATATACTTTTATAATAGTTCTTTTTTTTAAGAACATGTAAAAATTGTATGAAATTGCGAAAAATATGAAATATTATGCACACTATATGTATTTTTGTCTCACATGTTGGGAATTTGATAAATGAAATCTAAAACGATTTTTTCGCATATTCATCAGATATGCGCATTTTTTTTTTTAAATATATATACTCGTTGGGACCGCATCGAATTTCCACATTGATAAACAATTTAACTGTTTTGGTCAACATCAGCTCGCCCCTCTTCACCCTTTGCAACACTGATCCTTTCCCTCTCTGACCAGTCTCTACAGAGAAAAAATACCATATGCTCAGTTCCCATGACACAAAATTTATGCATTTTTATTTCGATAACATATACATACACTCTGCTAACAAATTTATTGTAAAAAACTTGTCTGAGTGAAAAAAAAGGTACAAAGAATTATTATGGGAAAATGTAACGTGCATACATACAAATGTAACAAAGCCAATTGGAATCGAATTTGTTGCTCTACTTAGTTGAAAGGTTTAAAATATCAACAAAGGGAACTAAATATAAATGTAAATATACGATGAGGAATATGGTACATTATGTATATGCTTATTCATATTGTAATGCCTGAATGCATTCAAGAGAGTCGAGAACTCGAGAACTTGGAACCCAAAAAGCTAACACTACCTACCCTATTTGGCATTTTGCTTCTACTTAGTTCGTTCGGCTTCATTGCATCAGATGCAACAGCTCCTCGGACTACTCACTAAATGCTCGAGTGGAGGGAATGTAGGTCCATCTATTGGGCAATGGTATTGGAATAGTGGGAGCATGCGGATGAGGGTTTCACTTGAGGCTAAGTCCACAAATTAGCATTTGCATTCAGCAATCAACATGGAAATCAATCAACCGCAAAGGTACGGGCCCCTAAACGAGCCAGGATCTAAACACACATACACAAGCTCAAGTTGAATTTACCAATAGTAGTAGTAGTAGTAGTAACCGTAACCGTAACTAATAACTGTTAAGCAGAAGCTGGAGTTACAGTCGTGTCCCTCCCTGCTTGGCACGCACTCAACCACAACCAATTACAGAAATTTAGGCAAAATACCAGGATGCGCCTTCGACGACGTCATTAATAAACATGAGAACCAGAACTAGGCCTACCCTAGGGAGGGGAGGACACTATGAGGGGGTAGACGAAGCTGGTATTACTACTATATGTAGCATGCTGAGATGAGGTGCTGAGGTGCTCGGCTGCTGCCCAACCAAATCGAAGCCTCGGCGGTGCTTTTGATAGATGACTTGCCCTGTACATCTTCGACTTGCTCCATACTCTTCTTCTTGGTCGTGCTCTTGGTCTTGGTCTTAAACTTGGACACTGCTCATTACCATTGCTGATTGGCTACGTTCGTTGGTAGTTGGCAGTTGGAAGTTGGAAGTTGCCAGCTGCTGGTGCCGTTCTCGGTGGCTTCTGCTTCCTCTCAGCTCTCAGCTCTCTGCTCACGTGTGTGGTCGCGTCCATCACAGCTGGTGAGCTTGTCCAGCTACAGCTTTTGTTTCATTCAGCTCCCCCAGCTCAGACTGTTTGTTGTTGTTGCTCCCTCCACCTCTGCCTCTGCCCAGCATAACAAATTATCTCGTTGCGGGCCTCTGCCTCGTTAGCGAGCAACTTGTTTGCAAACCTCAAAAGATAACAACAATTAAGGATCATCGAACACTGAAGTACACTCCAAAATTAATATAAAATCAATACAAGAAAAATTTGACAATTGCAAATGCATTACAAGTATTTTATGCATTATGACAAACTGAAATCTTATCTACAAAAATATTTTGTTTTTCTTTGAAAATATGGTTTTTAAAAAATTTCAATTCTAGAGTATTTATTTATTAATACATTTTATTGAGTAAAAAATTCAAATATTAATTTATGATTTTAAATAAATTTATTTAAATAGAATTTATTTATAAATACATTTTGTTGAACAAATTATTAAATTGTTAAAGTATTAATCATGCTTTTTCATATATGATTTCATTACAAATTATTGCCAATTTTTCTGTCGAGACATTTGAAATAGCTGATGGACTTTTTATGGTAGGGTATTCCGTGGCATAAGCTGGCCAGGTCAGTAGCAGGAAATGAATAAAGCTGAATGAAAATCATGTTGTGTCTGTCCATATTGTCGATTGGTTTGGTTTGCTATGGTTTTGCTCGATTACGACTCTCAATCTGTATCTGTATCTGCATTTTGTATCTGTGTATCGGTGTATCTGTATCTGTATCTGTTCGTGTATCGGCGCGTATCTGCAGCAAGTACCGAGTATTTATTTAAATGCGTAAATATCTGCATGTCTGACATATTTCATTTGACCGTAGGCGCGTTGAAATGTTGCTTCGAATTGCTTCGTGGCGACCAAATAAAAAATTACCCTCCATAGCTTTGCTATATATACTTATATATATATATATATATATATGTTGTATTGGGAACAACATTTGCTGGTATATAAGTATTTAAATTGATAATCTTGCTGCTGTTGCTGTTTACGTTTTAAAATGCTTGTTGAAATTGGCATTGAAATGGACTGCCAGAGTTGTTGAAATGCTGCCCATTGATAACTTATTGTGCTCCTGACAATTCGATTGCCTCCTCTTAACAAATGAACAACAGATATTCGAAAGGAATAATCAAGGAATAATTTCAGCACTATATACAAATCTGACCATTTATTGCGATTATGATATAGCAGCTTTAGTTTGAATCTCCATCATTTCCCACACACAAAGTGAAGTGTGCAACAATTTGTGGCACTAGCAACGCACCCATCTAAGAGACAATTTGGTTGCATTAAACTCTCCAAAAGCAATTTCCGAATTAATTGCCTGGCCAGCCCCAATAGCCCATTTACACAATATATACCCAATATACCGAATATATACACTATTCACCCAGGCAAACTTTTACTTTCTAGCCTCAGATGGGCGACTTGTAATAGCCACGTTTAAACCAAATCCCACACACATGGCAACGGCATCTCTTAAAAATAGAAAAAGCAATCCACTTTCAATACAGAAACACAAAAAACCTGATATAGATTGGCTTTTCAGATGTTGTCGGTAGTCGCTTGTCAGTTGGCATCTTGGCAGCCGTTGCAACGGTGGCAACTGTGGCAACGGTGGCAACTGTGGCATAACGGGCCTAAAACAGTGGCCAAAAGGCGATAAACAAAACGCCAAAGCGTCAACTGCTGAGACCCATGTAATTTGCCCCATTGGCCACATGACTTCTAGTCTAACAGCAACCAAATATCCATGTATCTGCAAGATTTTGTTGCTTGCAGCATAAGCTTGCAACTGTGGCAATCAAAACTAAATACAACACTCACCTAATGCAAGTGGAAAAAATAGAGAAATTGCAATCTAATGAATGATATGATATATGCAGAACATTGCCCAAAATGTGACCTAAAAGTGCGATTTTCAAACAAATAAAAAGTAAATATTAATTTTTTTCCATTTTCGGAGATTTAAATATTTCGACTTTTGTTACTCATTTTTCATACCAACCCCTTGAAATATCATCAAAATTGGAAAAATTTTCAACTCCAACTTTTTGACGCAGATCGATTCTAAGACTCATAACTAGCATTCTGCTTTTTATTTGAGGTGTTTCTGATAAGTACTTCCCGAGATATGGCCAAAAATGTGTGGAAATCTCATTTTCCCTTAAATTAAGCTACAAGTTACCTTCAACGTGCTATAACATTGCCAAAACTCAACCGATTTATATGAAATTTGACAATCTACAAATGTGACTATTCCGAATTAACTCAGTTAAATTTGATGAGTTGCTGATGACTATTGCTCGAGATAAACCCCAAAATGTGATTAAAAGTGACCCAAAAATACGATTTTCGAAAAGTAGGATTTATTTCTGCCTTAATATTTATTTATTTTTTTTTTTTTTTAATTTAAATATTATCCTCATAGTTGTTTAGTTGGTTGGCTACCGTTTGCTTTGGAATTTTCTCACTTAGCGGATAGGCAGACTACATGACAGGCTTTTTGAGATAAATGTTTGCTGGGGCAACACATAGATGTAGTTTGCGATACCCATGGATATTTTGACAGCTCCACAAATGGCGGGCCTATGCCCCAGGGGGAGAGTCACCTCCAGGCTTATGCAGCCGACCTGCAGCTGCACTCCGAGATAGCAAGCCACAGATAAGAATCCGCCAACTGACGGGTCTTGTATCTGTGAGAATAAAAATACAAAACCAACAAGAATTAAATAACAATTAATAGCGTGCAGTTGGTTGGACGTGGTGTGATCGGGAGGGGGGTTGCTGGGAGTCTCCTTGGGGGCCAGAGGTTCCAGTCACCCACCAAAGCAGGGCATGAGTCGAGAGCGTTTTGCATGGTCAGTCGATAAATTAAAGTCAATGCAGTCGACTTGATAACTTGGCGACGATTAGGGGCAACTATATAGCCAGAGGGGGAAGAGTGATGGTGGTGGTAGGGGGCAGACATTGAACATGTTTTGGTTATGCTTTGTGTATCTTTTTCATGAACTGAACTGCCTTGTCTCGTCTCGTCTCTCGGTCTTCTCTCCGTTGTTTTTTGCTGCGATTTATGTTGGCTGCGATAGAGCGTAAAAGTGAATGTTCGAAATGTGGTGACATGCATTTAAGATACTTTGCTTATAAATTATGTTAATTTATGACCGAATCTATCTGCAAAGATACATTTGTATCTAATGTTGCCATGTTTAATGTTGCGTGTTAGAACTTTGTCACGTTCAGTGTTCCCTCCTTTCTCCTCTTTCTCTGCTCTCGTTCTTTGCTGCTACAGTTGTTCTTTGGTCTACTCACAACTCTCTCAATTAATCAGCATATTGCAGTCGAGTCGAGTTGAGTTGAACCTTTGCTGGTTTATGGCAGCAACTTCCGTTAGATACATGCGCTTACATCCGTCAGATACATTTTCCTTATCGGGCCGCCAATTAAAACGCGTGCGTAAATTGTTTTACACAAAATCTCGCGCTCACTTTCAGCCCTAACGAAGCATAGCCAAAAAGTTCTAGCAAAGGAATAAGCACCAGCTCTGGGGGATTGGGTTTGGGGATTGGAGCTGAAGTTGGTTGCTCATAAAGCACGCCTTGTTGCCCGCGTTGTTTATGAGCGCTGGCAGCGCAGATATGGCTCATTGAACGCGTTTCGCGCGCGGTTTGCGCGCGGTTCCCTCGCTGTTTCAAACAGCGAAACTTTTTGGCGCGTTCTTTGAGCCAGCAAACAATTCAAACAATCATCTACAATACAATCTACAATGCGCAGAAAAAGGTCAACAATTTAATACACTAACTATTATTAAATATAGTTATTTTTATTACTTAATAAAAACTTAAACTTAAATAGAAATAATTAGCTATTTAATATGTTTGGTAGATAATATTCTAATTAAAATAGTTTTCGAATATTCTTGGCTTTATAATTGAAAAACAATAATTAAAAAAAATTAATTAAAATTTGCCCAATGATTTGTTAATTATTTAAGTTTTCGAAGAGATGAAATATATTTAAGGAAATCCCATGACCTCCGCTTGATAATCAAGTCCTGCAATGTATCTGAAATATTTGCTTACATTTTGCTGTGGATTATGGCAATATGCAGAGCAATTTCATGCGGCAGCCCAACCCATCTTAGTCCTGTTTGCAACAGCCGCTTGCTCCGCACTTGCCACTTGCCCCCTTGCCCCCCTTGCTTTGCCTTGCATTGAACTGTAAAATTTGTGCAATTTTCAATTTTCATAAAGTTGCGCGGTGTGTGTTTCTGATGTTGTTAGTGCTGTTGTTGTTGATGTTGTTTTTGGCCCAAAGAACTTTGAGTTATGATTATCGCAACAACACACACACACATACACACACATACGCACACACACATGCGAATTGGGTGTGTGTTGAACGCACTGCAGAGGACATACTCGGGCCACGCACTCAAGTGCAGTTAATTAAATTTTGCGCAATTTATTTTGTGCAAAAGTTTACCAGCAACAACAACAACAACAACAACATCAATTTAAACAACAACAACGATAACAACGTCGGCAACAGCAACAATTGTTGTTTACGCCTCGCGTTGTTTACTTTTCACTTTGTAGTTTTTGCATTTTGCCGTCAGACTTTTGAAAAATATAGTCGAGTTTTCCACATACCGCGCTCTCAGCTGGTGATGCGGAGGTTTGGATTTTCCTATTGAGAGAAAATCTCTTTGTTTATGCAGTAAATAAAACGTTTCTCCATTTCCATCCAATTGCCATTGATTTGGCATAGTTTCCTCTCTATATCTCAACTCAACTCTTTCCTTCGCCTTCACATCACGGCAATCATCATCAGTCTTTCCCCCGGTTTTGCAGAGGGGTGCAGAAGTTAAGTGGAGTCTTGTGTCATAATTGATTACCCACAGATTATATTGGAAAAGCTAGAAAAGAGCACTGCGTCCATCGATCAGGCAACAGCATGCAACAGTTTTCCTCACATAGTTTTCCTGCGTGTTTTCCCTTCATTTCTTGTATATTGTATTTATTTTTCCAATAATTAAAAATTATTTATGAGCTGCAATATGTCAGACACACTAATGTAAATATTACCAACTGAAGCTGGTTGAATTCCTCGATGGGCGGCACTGTCAGGGGGCGGGGCAGAGCACTTGAATGATTACAACAATTTACAGGGCAATGGCAAAGTTCTACTCTGCTGTCTGTAGATAATTAAGCAATTGCGTTTTGGCCAAATGAGTTTTGAGATGTGGCTGGCAGAGGAAGACTGAAAAACTTGTTAAGAAATCGATGAAAGAAGATACAGTATCAATTTAAAGATAGAAATCCATAGAGATATTTCTAAAAACTCAAAGAAAATACTATAGTATTCATGGTAGATATAACTCATTTTCAGATCTTGCAGATAATTTATTTTTCATATATTTTCATGCTCAGTTTTACCGTAAACTCTTTCCTGACAACCCATCCATTAAGAGGCACATAAACCATAGACCCAAGAAACGAAACGAAGACACGAGACCAAAAGTTTAGTTGCAAGTAAAATGAAACTATATGTGTGGATGTAAAAGTATCTTTCACTGTAGATGCGCTGATAGGGCTGTCAAGTGGATACCTCCAAGCTGGGGATGGAGGATTGGTCTTAACTGGGAGAGCAGCTCAAAAGAATAGAATCGACTCTAGGCTGACCTTTGTCTAGTGCTGTGAGATGATGCCTTTGGCTCAGCTGGCTTTGACTTATGGTGCTTAAGTGCTGACTGATTGCATCTAATTATTCACTGAATGATAATATTGTTGATATTTGTGCCTGCCCAGAACAACTTCACCAAAAGCTTCAGCAGCATCTGTTGAGCACAACGGCACAAAGAGAGACAGAGAGAGAGAGAGGGAAACATTAAGAGAATGGATGCCGTTGTGGATTTGGGTTTGGGATGTGGCTGTTGATGATGCTGATGACGGCGTCTCAACGACCTATTCATGACCCTTTCGCGGTCTCTTGGGGGCCGCTGTCCCTTTGAGTGGAATCTCATATGAAGCGTCGTCAGCTGCTGATGGACTTGGACATGGAATTGGACTAGAACTCAGCTGGCGATACGACAAGTGGATCCCAAATGATAATTGCGCTTTTCATGCATTCTCACAGATTGTTTGAGGGAAATTGAGTCTCTCTCTCTCCCTCTCTCCATCTCTCGCCAACATTCTCCCCAATTTGATATGGCCTTTGTTTCTCATTTAATTAATTTATACGTTTGCCTGACAGGTGAGAAATTCTCTTGCATAGTATTTTTGATTTGTTTTAATTTGATTCCTGCACTCACTTTTTCCCTCTCTCTCTCACTCTCTTTCTCTATGAAAGAGAAAAAAACAAACAAACAATATATATATCCATATGGTTATTTTGTATAATATTTCCAGCATATTTCATTTTAATTGGGTGCCATTTTTCAAGTGTCAGTTGGCAGTGGGCGTGTTGGCCTGGAAATTTCAGCTTTTGCTCGTTATGCAACTCGCTGCAGGCCCAAATGCATCACCTAATTAATTAACATAAATAATTAGAAAGAGAAAGAGAGAGAGAGACAAAGAGAAAGAGAAAGAAAGAGACAAAGTGTATAATAATAATATATCAATCTCATTTTTAGGCACCTGCAAACAGGCTCTGGGCATGGAAAGCGGCGCCATCGCCGACTTCCAAATCACGGCCAGCTCAGCCCATGACATGGGCAATGTGGGTCCACAGCATGCCAGGTGAGTCTAATCAAAAAATAATATTTATCAATTTTGTATGTAATTATCAAGCGATATACGCAAAATAAATTACAGCAGCAGAGAAGTTATCAAATCAAAATGCCAACATAATTTTCCTAAACGCAATTAAAATTATACTTGCATGAGATACTCAATACAATAACCACAAATTCATGAGCATAATTATATTCAGAAGATACATTCAAATAATCACAGGCAATCGAATACTTCTGAGTTTGTTTATTATTATTATTGAATTTGCCACGCAAATTTCTAATTTTTGCATATGTATCTATTATTCATTGAAAGCAAACTGTAATGAAATTATAAATCCTAACTGAACTCAAGTTGGCCAAGTTCTGTGAGCTGGCTTAAAGCCTTGGGTTAGGCATGATTTAAATAAGCAAAAGTAATAATCATAATAATGACATGTTATTTATGTAAACTTGAAATGATAAACAAGAAACATGCATACAAAGCTGTCACATAAAAATGGCAACATTGATGAGAGTGAGACAGAGAAAAAAAGTGAGAGAGAGAGAGAGAGAGTTGAGGTCGTGGTAAGAGAATGCTGTATCCTGTGTACATGGGGAATGATTATGAATTATTTTATGGCGTGTTTAAATGCCTTTATGTCATTCGTGCCAGAAACAAGGCAAACACACAAATGACATAAATTAAAATATACACACACACCCATACTCACACACACACACACACACCCATAGACATTTAAATTATGTAGAATAATGATACAACTTATGACCGCTTTATATTTTGCTGACATTTATTTGCCAGTTCTCTGAGAGAAAACAAAAACAATTCTCTGATTTATCTGCTGAACTCGCTCAAATGCCAAATTCGCGCTCATCAAAACGTATATATGTATATACAATAAAAACATAAAAAAAAGCCAACAAAAATAAAGGAAATTCCCTGGTAATTATTTCGAATGCCCATTACTGACCCTGCAGCCCTCAGATCAGACGTTATTTTATATACTACAACTAGTATCGTATAATGAAACCCCTCCACATAAGTATAAACATTTTTATGACAACACTAAAATCATTTGCACAATGTGCCACAAAAGCAAACAAGACTCCAGCAGAATGGACACCACATCATATAAAAATAAATACGGCTAAAAAGCCAAAAACAAGCCCACAAATGTCAAGCTAAATAACTTGCCAAAGTTTAGCCGGAAACAAAACAAACCATAAAATATGTAAACTTTACACATCCATTAAAAATTTTGCAAAGTTTTTGGATATATGTATATTTAACATTGTATTGATGACCTTACGGCAAGGAAGCGATAATTGCCATAACTTGGAATAAAATCATCTCACATATGTATATGTAGAAGATGACATTAAAGGCAGATATGATTTATATATTCCCGACGTAAATGAAGCATACAGAGCTACACGCTTCTTCCCAGTTTTGACCTCTAAGGTCAACCCCGTTGCCTTAATGACAAGCCATGAAAATTGTGAGCAAAAGCTACAAAAGCTGCGATATGAGTGAAGTAACCGAAATATTGATTATAATGTCAATGTCGCCTTGGGTGGTGGGGGGAATCTGCTCAAATGGGTGTGGGGAGGCGAATCTGTGGCAAAAGCAAAGCGCATAAAAATAAAAGAAAAGCAATAAAATTATGCAAAGTCAACACAAAAACGACCAGCGACAGGCGACAGCCAACAACATTCCCTTTCCTTCCCTCCCCTCCACCTTTGAGGTTGACGATGGTGGTGCCCTGGTACGTGTTGACTACGAGGCTCCAGCTGTTATGTCCCAGTCCCCCCTGTCCCAAAAAAAAAGAGCCAAGTAAGGTACAGAGTGGGGAGTGGAGAGGAGTTTCTTCGGTGCGCTAATAAATGTTTGGTAGTAAAAATGTCACACATGGCGTTTTGCATGTGGCATGCCCCCAACACACACATATACAGACTGCGGCATGTACGTATACTGTACAGGGAATGTGCGTGCCCAGGCCTAATGATGTTTGTAGACATGAGGGGAGGTGAAGTGGGGGGATGGGGATGGGGCCAGTTTTACGCTAAACATGCGCCAAAGTCATATGAATTTTATTACAAATGAAAAGGTTGCCAGGCGGCAAGTGAAGTCAAGACTTGAGTAGGTTTTGAGAAGCGCAGAGAGAGGCACTGCTAAAGACAACAAGAAAGCACTCAGCATATTCCTATGATAAATGAAGGCACACGCCTGCCATATTGAAGGGTTAAGGCAACAACTCCTGCATATGATATTGTGCCTCTTTAAAGCCAAGCCAAAGTTGGCCACGATTTACGGCCGTGTGTTTTGGGCCGCTTGCCAAGGATACAAGTCAAAACTTATTAGCGTAGCCTACTTTCCACAACGACAGTGGGGAAAAACAAGAACAACAAACTGAGAATAAGTTGGAAAGTAAAACAAAAGGCGGTCACACTGCAAATGATGCCATTGAAGCATTCTTTATGAGGCTTACGTGACCAGAAACTCTTTGCCTATTTTAGTTTCACTTTGTACTAGACTTCTGTTTCAGTCGCTCCTTTTGAATGATTTTCAGGCGCTTTCACCTAATAAAATTTCGCTGCATAGTTTTCCACCTTTAGTGCCAGGCAATGCCAATGAAGAAATTGACTTGATTTTTGCGTGGCAAATAAAATGGATGTATCCATCCAATATCAAATGGAAAGAAATGTACGAAAAGCCTTGCCTGGGAAATGACAATGTGAATCGCAATGGATTTTTTTTCTTTTTTTGTTTCGGCTCGTGTTGGCAACATGAAAAGTCCATATTCATGCGTGAATTTTGATGGATGTCCTCTAATGAAAATATGAAATTCACTTTCCCCGCTTTCCCAACCTCGCTGTCTCTTTCCCCATGCCCCCTGTAGCTCGGTCTCTCCTCATTCCCTCTCAGGCATACATACATATATACACTTTCTCGCTGTTTCACGCTCTGAAGAGCTTTGACTCGTATGTGTTTGGCATAAATTTTTGACAGTTGAGTTATTTTCGACAGGCTGCCGTGTGGGCTGCTGCCATTTACTCCTAAAAGCTCCCTTTCTCCTTCATAGAGGTAGGCTCACGTTCGGGTCGCCTAAATGTAGGCTGTACATAAATTTATTTGGCTGCTTTTGATGTTTCCTTTGCTTCGACCGTTGTGGCTGTTTTGCCTTGATAATTGAAGCAATTTAAGAAATGGGCCAAAGGCACTTCCTATACTACGGCCATTTAGGGGCTTGCCGAATTTCATAACTGTGTCAGAACTTGAGAATCGCAGAGTGAGGCTCCGTCAGTCAATCAACTGTTTAGCAAAGTTCACCAAATTGATAATCGTTCACAATAAATTGCTGGAAGTGAGAATGCGAATCGCATATTAATCTAAAGTATTAAAAGCATTCTCCAGTTCGAAGCAATTGTATATTGATTTCAGCATATTATCGTACCTTGAACCCAAAACTATGAGTATCTGTGGCAGCTCCGCTGATTTTACCATTCAAGCGGCACTGATTAATAAAGTTAAATGACTTATAAGTCCATTAAGCAAACTTCTTCATTCTTGCGTAAAGTAAAAATGCCAAAGAAATTAGCGAAGCAACCGAGGGAATGGAAACGAGAGAAAAAAAGAAATAGCCAAAAAAAAAGAAAAAGCTTTTCACGTCTGCAGCTGATGGAAAATACACATAACATAACACAGCAAATGAAATTCGAAGGGGGCATGGGTCTGAAGAAAACAATTGCAAACATTTTCCAAAGGGGGTTGCATTTGGGGCGGGAAATAAGAAACAAAAAGAAAATACTCGTAACAAAAAGAACTACGTAAAATCTTATGGCAGCTTAGCATGCAATAAGCAGAAATCAATTGACCCATTTGGTTTATGTACTGGAAACAGAGGCAAACCCAGAGGCACAGACTGTGAATTCCATCACATGTTGGCTGGATAGTTGCAGGGATGGAATATTTGGATATATTCGACTCTTATTTGCAGCGTATCAAAATCAACGCATTCTCAATTGAAAACAGTGCCACAATCAGAATCAACTGCATTTCATATGTGGCAGCTTCCACAACTTAACTCGGCCACAAGAAACATTTCTTGTGCTGGACACTTACAACGATTTGCAATAAATGGAACTTGGATTGCGGTTAAAGAACTGCTGTCAGTGTCAATGAGGTTGATGGGGGACCGTAAATGGGGTAGCAGGGCAGGGTCGCAGCCCCAAACATTATAGGGTAATGTCAATGTCAATGCGAATGTGAATCCGTTGCTAGGAAATGTCAATGTCGGCAGAAGAAACTGTCAGCAAGAGACTCACGTCAAAATACGGCCAACGCTGCGTATGAGCGGCATTTTTTCTCTAAGCCATTTGATAAACAGCAAATTTAATATTATTGCAGGACTCTGAACAGTGGCCAGCTGTGACGTCGGTAAGAAATGGTACCTATCAACCTAAAGGTCAAATTATACTTGAATAATCTTATTGTGATTTTCTATTTTGAGCACAATTTTTCACTATTTTGGCCATATTTTGTAAAATATAGGTTAAAATCAAGAGCGGTAAGGTTTTATATACCTATTTTGATGTCAGAAATCGATTGAGCTCAAAAATTTCGATTTTAAAACTTTCACTTTTTTTGACATTTTTGCAAGGGGTTAGTATTGAAAAATGGCAAAAAATATACGAAAATTTAAAATTGCCAACAGGAACAAATTTGGGATGCAGATTTAAAATAGTGTCAAAACCATTGAAGGAGGTGAAAATATTTTGAAAATCGGTTGATTTTTGACGAAGTTACGGCTGTTCAAAAATTCGACAGACCCCTTTTTCCTATCTTGAATCAGTTTTTCCACTATTTTGACGATATATGCTAAAGTATTGCTCCGAATCAAGTTCGGTAAAAAGGCAATTAAATTTAGGTTCAAACCCCTTCCCGACAGTGAAAAATTTTAGAAAATCGAATGATTGTTGGCAAAGTTATGCCAGTTCAAAGTTTAGACGCAAGGACCTTTTTTGGAAAATTTAAATTTTCAGTCAATATTGCACTGTTTGGGCCATATTTCTTAAAATATTGGTCCAAATCGACTTCTGTAAAAAAATTTATACATATTTTGATGCCAGAAATCGATCGGGTACAAAAAATTTAGATTTTAAAACTTTCACTTTTTTTGACATTTTTGCAAGGGGTTAGTATGGAAAAATGGCAAAAAAATTACGAAAATTTAAAATTGCCAATAGGAACAAATTTTGGATGCAGATTCAAAATAGTTTCAAAACCATTGAAGGAGGTGAAAATATTTTGAAAATCGGTTGATTTTTGACGAAGTTATGGCTGTTCAAAAATTCGAAAGAGCCCTTTTTCATATCTTGAATCAGTTATTCCACTATTTTGGCGATATATGCTAAAGTATTGCTCCGAATCAAGTTCGGTAAGAAGCCTATTAAATTTAGGTTCAAACCCCTTCCGACAGTGAAAAATTTTAGAAAATCGAATGATTGTTGGCAAAGTTATGCCAGTTCAAAGTTTAGACGCAAGGACCTTTTTTGGAAAATTTAAATTTTCAGTCAATATTGCACTGTTTGGGCCATATTTCTTAAAATATTGGTCCAAATCGACTTCTGTAAAAAATTTTATACATATTTTGATGCCAGAAATCGATTGGGTACAAAAAATTTTGATTTTAAAACTTTCACTTTTTTTGACATTTTTGCAAGGGGTTAGTATTAAAAAATGGCAAAAAATATACGAAAATTTAAAACTGCCAACAGCAACCAATTTTGGATGCAGATTCAAAATAGTGTCAAAACCATTGACGGAGGTGAAAATATTTTGAAAATCGGTTGATTTTTGACGAAGTTATGGCTGTTCAAAAATTCGAAAGAGCCCTTTTTCATATCTTGAATCAGTTTTTCCACTATTTCGGCGATATATGCTAAAGTATTGCTCCAAATCAAGTTCGGTAAAAAGCCAATTAAATTTAGGTTCAAACCCCTTCCCGGCAGTGAAAAATTTTAGAAAATCGAATGATTGTTGGCAAAGTTATGCCAGCTCAAAGTTTAGACGCAAGGACCTTTTTTGGAAAATTTAAATTTTCGGTCAATATTGCACTGTTTGGGCCATATTTCTTAAAATATTGGTCCAAATCGACTTCTGTAAAAAATTTTATACATATTTTGATGCCAGAAATCGATTGGGTACAAAAAATTTCGATTTTAAAACTTTCACTTTTTTTGACATTTTTGCAAGGGGTTAGTATTAAAAAATGGCAAAAAATATACGAAAATTTAAAACTGCCAACAGCAACCAATTTTGGATGCAGATTCAAAATAGTGTCAAAACCATTGACGGAGGTGAAAATATTTTGAAAATCGGTTGATTTTTGACGAAGTTATGGCTGTTCAAAAATTCGAAAGAGCCCTTTTTCATATCTTGAATCAGTTTTTCCACTATTTCGGCGATATATGCTAAAGTATTGCTCCGAATCAAGTTCGGTAAAAAGCCAATTAAATTTAGGTTCAAACCCCTTCCCGGCAGTGAAAAATTTTAGAAAATCGAATGATTGTTGGCAATGTTATGCCAGCTCAAAGTTTAGACGCAAGGACCTTTTTTGGAAAATTTAAATTTTCGGTCAATATTGCACTGTTTGGGCCATATTTCTTAAAATATTGGTCCAAATCGACTTCTGTAAAAAATTTTATACATATTTTGATGCCAGAAATCGATTGGGTACAAAAAATTTCGATTTTAAAACTTTCACTTTTTTTGACATTTTTGCAAGGGGTTAGTATTAAAAAATGGCAAAAAATATACGAAAATTTAAAACTGCCAACAGCAACCAATTTTGGATGCAGATTCAAAATAGTGTCAAAACCATTGACGGAGGTGAAAATATTTTGAAAATCGGTTGATTTTTGACGAAGTTATGGCTGTTCAAAAATTCGAAAGAGCCCTTTTTCATATCTTGAATCAGTTTTTCCACTATTTCGGCGATATATGCTAAAGTATTGCTCCAAATCAAGTTCGGTAAAAAGCCAATTAAATTTAGGTTCAAACCCCTTCCCGACAGTGAAAAATTTTAGAAAATCGAATGATTGTTGGCAAAGTTATGCCAGTTCAAAGTTTAGACGCAAGGACCTTTTTTGGAAAATTTAAATTTTCAGTCAATATTGCACTGTTTGGGCCATAATTCTTAAAATATTGGTCCAAATTGACTTTTGTAAAAAGTTTTATACATATTTTGATGCCAGAAATCGATTCGGTACAAAAAATTTCGATTTTGAAACTTTCACATTTTTTGACATTTTTGCAAGGGGTTAGTATTGAAAAATTGCAAAAAATATACGAAAATTTTAAATTGCCAACAGCAACCAATTTTGGATGCAGATTCAAAATAGTGTCAAAACCATTGACGGAGGTGAAAATATTTTGAAAATCGGTTGATTTTTGACGAAGTTATGGCTGTTCAAAGATTCGAAAGACCCTTTTTTCTTATCTTGAATCAATTTTTCCACTATTTTGGAGATAAATTCTAAAGTATTGCTCCAAATCAAGTTTGCTAAAAAGCGTAAAAAATTAAGGAAGAATCCCCTTGTCGACAGTGAAATAATTTTTAAAATCGAATGATTTTTGGAAAAGTTATGCCTGTTCAAAGTTTAGACGCAAGGACCTTTTCTGGAAAATTTAAAATTTTCGGTCAATATTGCACTGTTTGGGCCATAATTCTTAAAATATTGGTCCAAATTGACTTTTGTAAAAAGTTTTATACATATTTTGATGCCAGAAATCGATTCGGTACAAAAAATTTCGATTTTGAAACTTTCACATTTTTTGACATTTTTGCAAGGGGTTAGTATTGAAAAATGGCAAAAAATATACGAAAATTTTAAATTGCCAACAGCAACCAATTTTGGATGCAGATTCAAAATAGTGACGAAGGTGAAAATATTTGGAAAATCGGTTGATTTTTGACGAAGTTATGGCTGTTCAAAAAATCAAAAGACCCCTTTTTCCTATCTTGAATCAGTTTTTCCACTATTTTGGCAATATATGCTAAAGTACTGCTCCGAATCAAGTTCGGTAAAAAGAAATTAATAGATTTTTATAAAACTTCAGTGCGGTAAATTTACTTTTGTACTTCAAATATTAATAATTTTACTTAAGGGAATGTGAACTTGCACTTTGCCAGTAAACACCTCAATGCAAATATGTGACACAAAGGAATTTGTATTTTGAGTTATTCCAGCAATTTTATTGACAATTGAACAATTTATAAGTTGTCTATGTTGGCATACCTTTCTCTGTCACCTCATCAACTCTGCCCCCTGACCCTTTTGTGCATAATGCTGATTATAGAGGATAGTTCTATGTTACCAGCAGCTTGTGGTTTGGTTTATTGTTAATTATGAATATCTGAATACATATTTTCTGATTGTTGTAGTAAACCAGCATTTGCTTGAGAAACCACAACAGAAGTGTAACTACGTTGTGAGCTGTGAATGTGTGCAGAATATCGATAACCGATGCTGGCCACAAATTGGAAAGCGCTTACGGGCAACTCTCGCATTAGGAACCAAAATTTCACATATGTGGCCAGTATCTGTGGCAGACCCCACTTCATCCCTTAATTGCCGCATTAGACACTGCATTCGGGTTGGTGTTAAAGTCTGACTCGTTGCCGCGCCACATAATGTTACAGCAACAAAAACAACAACAATCAACAACCATCAACCATCAACCTGTGCCCTACGCCATTAGAGACACCAATTGAGCTCCAAGCTGCCATTGTTACTCTCACCCTTCCATCTCTCATCCACATCTCGTTTTTTTTTGCTATTGCTTTTCAGCCTTGTCTGTGGCCTGTCGCTTGCTTAATCGCTGACAGTCGGTGGAGCTGCCTATCAGTCTCTCCCTTCCTAGCTCCCTCTCTCTATGTCGGTCTGTCTGTTTGTCGATGGCATTGATTTTCGCTTTTAGCATAGTCTACTTTTAGGCGCCTGGTAAAGGCACGTCACGCGGCCGGAATCGCAAGAGCACGCCTCCTGATTACGCCTGGAAATGTTCAACCAACAAGGAGTTTTCTGTCAGCCAGTCACGGCTTTTGGCCACTGAACGCGTTTTCCATTTTATTGCATTAATGTTTGATTTGGTTTTGCTTTATTCCCACCTCAAGCTGACACCCCTTCCTCCCCTCCGCTCTGCTCTCTGTGCTTGTTACGCCTGAATTGATTGCTCTGTGTGTATCCGTATCTCATGCTGTGTGTATTTGTATCTTTTGTAGTTGTGCTTCCCCTACTGGATTCTTGATCTTCTGCCAGCTCTTTCGGCATTTGCTCGCATTCGATTCGATTTCGTTTCGACTTGGTTTCGCTTCAGCTGTCAGCGATAGCTCCACAATCCCCCACACTTCCCCCTACTCCCCCAGATTCCCGCCACATTTCCAAGTTTGCCGCCACCCTCCACAACATAATGTGTTAATGTGCTTTTTATGTTACAAATGAGTCAATTTTTATGATTTAATGTTGCTCTACGTTTCGGCCAAGTTCCAATTCGAGTTTTGATAACGGTTTGGCACTTTTCCTCCATTGATTGTATATACCCCAAAATACGGGCCAATACATAAATTGTGCTTTTGCTTATTGAATTATTTATAAGATTTTATTGAATTTCTTCATTGCCACACATTATTTCATCCTCGCCTAAACATTGGCATTGATTTGGGTTTTTCTGCACTAATTCAAAATTTATAGGTTTCTTGCAATTGTAAAACATTTGCCTTCTGCTCTACTTAAGTGAAGTAAACTCAATTTTTGCTGCGAGCAACTCAAATTTTAGAGAAAAACATCTTCAGAGAAAACATCCACACAAGTGTCTCTCATCATATGACGAAGGCAGAGAACATGTTTTATTAATTTCATTTATTAAAAACGCACACCGTAGGCTGTTTTCATTAGATTTTGTCAAGCTGCCAGCTGCCGTTGCTCTCACAGCACTCCCACCCAAACAGAGGGAAAAATGTGCCGGAAAATTCCAGGAAAATAACAACATTCAACTATAGCTAAGTGAGAAGTGAAGATCTGAGAAAATCACACGTCAAGTATATCAAACTCAAAGTTTAACGAGAATAACCAATCCAAGAATAGAATGAAATGTTTTTTAATTATATTTGCCATTAGTTTTGGCATTTAGAAATGTTATTATTTTTGTTCATTAGTATTACAATTATCATTATCATAAAGCGTTAGTTGAGGAATTCTCGTAAGTCTATAAATATTTCGCAAGATGCTGTTAAGGTGTGTAAACCAAATGGCAATGGGAAATATACATACCATTCATAGTCTGGCCAACAGAGAGAAGAGAGCCCCCAGATCAACACAATTGAGACGCTTTCAGGCAGCAAATTGTGTGGCACGCATGCGTAACGAGAGGTGGCAGCAACTGCTAACCGCCAACTGGCAACTGGTGACTGGCAACAACAGCTATGCCAATGGCAGACAAGTCAAGTTAACCCAGAGCAAATACCATGGAAATGTTTGCGGCGATAATTGAAAGACAAACAGACGTAGATAAAGACGCTGAGGGGAGAAGGGGCAGCATATTGACAAGCGGACAGAAGACTGCGCATGTGCAGCCGACAACAATGCGAGCTGTGGCAACAACTCAATCGTGCTGCGGCAAAGGGATCTTGCAACAAATACAGAGATCTTGCAGCATGTCTGTCTACTGGCTACCACGTTATTTGCTTACGCATAAAGAGTTGGGCTGTTTGTTGAAAACGTTTTCACTCTGGTGAGTTGCAACTGCAGCAGCAGCAGCAACAAAGGCAACAAAAAACAGTTACAGCTTCTTGTCTATTTTTGTTGAATCAAGAATGACTACTAGGGTTGGGTTTTCGGATCTCTATATCCGCTAACAGTCTATGCCAAGTGTTTAGGCAGCTGTCAGACGATGTGACATTTCATGTGGAATTCATGATAAGAAAACTCAAATAATGAAAAGTCGAAAGTCCAAAGAAAAAGTCTCTTTTTAAACAATCACTCTATTCAAGGTTAAGCGAAATTTCAGTTTCTTAAATTTCTAGCCGAAATGAATATATGAATCATATTCAGCTGTTTTTGTTGAACAAAGCATCAACTTAAATCGATGAATATTCTAGTTTCATGGCTGAGTAAGTAATGTCATTAAAATGCATATGTAAGTTATGACTTTCTCCAACACTCTCTCTCAGTATTCTCTGCTCTGCTTCACTTTCTCTCTTCTTGGCCATATTGAGCAACAACATAACCCACATTGAAGACAGCTCGCCTTTTATCTGCTGGTCCTTTGCCTGACTTGGGCATTATGGCTTTTGTGTTATACTTTTATGATTACGGCCAAAACAAAAACAGGAAAATTCAAGCCGAGCTGAAACTCAAACTACCGTTAACCCTTACACAACACAAATTGCATACGAGGTGTATGGACAACAACAACAGCATGAACAATGTTGAAAGCAACTCTGAGGGAAGATTGACTAAGTGATACTCTTTCATTTTGAAAGGATTAGAGTCTGCTCTACTTACCAACCCATTCGTAGTCAGTGCTGGGTATCAAGAGCAAAGCAACAACACACACATCTGTGTGTTTCTCCATTTTTGTTGTAGTTGTTGTTTTTTGTTATCGATTTCTCGGTCTCTGTGCCATAAAACGCTAATGGTCGCCATCTTGTTCAAGTCGCTATAGCTCGTCTCTGCCAAAGAGTTTTTGCTGTTCGCCTGTCGCCATTTTGCTTTTCATATTTCTCTATTGAGCTTTAAGCCCTATGCTGTTGTGGTTATTGTTGTTATTGTTGTTGTTGCATTTGGCTTTCGCCTTAGACGCCATTTTTATTGTCATCTTTGCAGCATAGCTCCGGCGTGTTTGCCATTTTTCTAGGTTCTCGCCGGGCTCCTTCATCGCCTTCGTCGCCTTCCTGCAATTTCCACTTGACACAATGGCACACAAAATGCAAAACTCTTTTGCAGCTCGTCCCCCTCATCTTTCCCCCCTCCCCCCCCTCACTCACTACGAACTACACCACTCCTTATCATCCTGCTTATTGTTGTGTTGTCTTTGCCGTCTTGTTGTCTTTGTTGTCTTCTTGGTTGGCTTCACTAAAGTGTTTTGCCGGCATTTGGATTGTATGCATTTAGATTTCTTTTGCAGCCTTAAACCTAAGCCCAAGCCAAACTTGTCCTCAGCATGTCATTTTGCATTTTCCATTTTACTTTTCCTTTTCGTCAGTGATTCTTTTTCCAGAGTTTTTCTTACTTCGCTGACTCAGTTTGCTACTGCAACTGCAGTTTTCTTAAGTTGTTATTAACAGAGCGCAATAACTGTGACGAAGTCATCCTTTTGTGGCACGTGTCCTCTGCAGTTCCGTCATGCGGCTTGCAATCTCTCCCCCACCCCACCCTTCTCCCAACCACTGGCACGCCCTTAGTAGGTCGAGCCTGACTTTTGTTTTAATGGTTTGTCATATTTGGAAATGCCTGACAGTTGAGTTCAGCTGATGGGAATATGTATTTCATTCCACTGAATGACAACTGTCATATCAATTCATACTGTCTTTTTCTCTCTATACCTCTCTCTCTCTCTTTCTCTTTCTATCTTTTGCCATAAATATCTCTCTTTCTATCAGTTTGTTTATGTTGCGGTTGCTGCATCTGACATACATTTATTTATTAAGTTGAATATTTGCATATTTATTTATGAAAGTATATTTCTTTTTAATCCTGGCAATTCCTTTCAATTTTTCTTAGCCCCATTCAATGTCAATCTAAACGGTTTGGCAGCATTATAATAGCCTAGGTAACTGCCAAGTGGCAATTAAAGCCAACTGACGTTTGCCTCAGGACTGGAAATTAATTTGTTAAAGCATGGCCAGAGTTTCCTCAACTGAACTTAACTTGGCTCCAAACTCTTCAAGCTAAGCAAAATATTTTGGTAAAGAGAGCGCAGAGAGAACGAAAAAAGAGCGAAAAAAAAAACAATTTAATTAAAAACTTGGCAAACTGGCGCTAGATGGCGCTGCATTGTATGTGTAACTGCGACGCTCTCTATATGTATGTGCGAGTGTGTGTGTGCGTGTGTGTGAGATGGAAAGTAAAGCTTCTGCCATTGTTTTTCGATGGCTATAAGAGTGACAGCAGTGGCAAAAAGGGTTGCCTGTGAAGGAAGTATCCCGACGCTTACAAATGTCGGCGGCGACGTCTTTATGACAATCGTAAAAAATAATTTTTAGTAGCTTACAAGCCGCTGGCAGATGATAGAGCAGTAGAGAGAGGGGGCCGAGGAGGAAGATTGTTAGAGATGGAGCAGAGCAGAGCAGAGCAGTTGCCTTGGCATTTTAATTGCATCAAGTGCCATTAAAAACGTTGAAAGAAAAATTGGAAATTAAATGAAAAATAAATATGTATAAAAGTATGTGTGAGTGTTGAAGAGGGTTCAAGGAAGAGAGCATGATGACGATATAAACTTAGTAAGAATATGAATAGCAGTGGGTGTATGAAGAGCAGTGGTCTCCCCCACCTACATACATACATACATACATGCTTTAAATTGAAATCGCAAACATTTCCAACGTGTCACCTGAGTTTTTCTTCGACTTGCCACACGTGCCGTGCCATAAGCAAATGCCAATGAGATTGTCACAACCCTTCTGCTGTGCTACTTATTAGGCAGAGATACCCTGCTCAGAGGGTGGGGTACTGACGGGGGTACTGACGGGAGGGGATGAGGCTTGTTAGGGGCACTCGAACCAACAAACAAACCAACAAACATATGTGGCTGGCAGCAGCATTCATACCATTCATGAGTGTGTGTAAGCAGCTTAAGTTTTCTCTCGGACCCTCCTACACACACACCCCCTCTCTCACAAGCACACACACACACACACACACACACACACACACACACACACATACCCATACAATGATAGAGTGATGGCAAAAGTTAAGTTGCCTAACCAAACCAAGGCAAAGCAAACGAAACCGAACGAACTTCATTCATTGCAAATCAGCTTAACTTTTTGCGCTATAAACTGAAGCATATTTTCAATCCGTTACTTTCCCCATCTCCCACTCTGTGTCTCTTCGCTTAAATGCTGGCCCCAAATAGAAATCTAGACAACCTCATTAAAAATAAGAAAACATCAAGCAAACAAGCTGAAACGAAACTTGATAAAGACTGTTGTCTACCTCATATCCCATTCCCAAAAAGGATACGCAAATTCCCAGCAAGATATGGGGTAAAGTGAAAAAAAAATACCAAAGATAGACGAAAAGTAGAGTATGCACATATCAGCCTGGGGCGAAAATCTTCTCTCTATATTGCAGAGCTAGAAAAGGGTCAACTCTAGGGGAAGTTTTACATTGTGCCCTGGCACAACAAAAACCCAATTGGGCACCTAAGCTACAAAAGGTCTTCGGCTTTCTGCTCCATTTTACTGAAAAACATATGCAAATTAGATTTTCCATAGAGAGAGAGAGAGAGAGAGAGAGAAAAAAACGCACAATAAACAAGCAAAAGACTGGAATATTTGAAATTTAGATGTACCTATTGTATGAGACTCTAAGAGCATTTAAATGGACTGACAAATGGAACTGAATGAACTGCGAGTAAATGCACAAATTAGCTAACAATAGAAAGAATAAGTTAAAGACTATTTTACAACTACAAAACATAATAATGATATCTAAATATGTGATATGATAGAAAATGATCTCTTTAGAGCAGAACCTAGAAGGCCTTAAAAGATTTTCAGTAACTTTAAGGGCTAGCTGTATTATGATTCTTCATATTATATATGCTGCACATTATTTTATATATTTCTTCTTTCTATATATTTACAACTACATAATGACATTTTAATGTTATCATAAAGTTGAGCCCCAATACCTTTTAGAAACTCGCACAAATAATCAATTCTAATTTTATTAAAGAAATTCAGATTTATTTTCATTTATTTTATCTAAAACTTTTACCGAACTTTAAATACTTCAATTTATTCTAATTTGTTGCTGGTTGTGAAAGTCGTTAAATAATTTACAATAATTATTTGCCTGCATTGAAAAGTTGGCGCAGGAGTTTGGAGTTTTCCCAATATTATCAGCATGTGCTAACAATTTCATACCCAACAGCTGCCCCTCTCCCCGAACTGTTTTGGTTACTGATCACATACACACATATACAGACAGTTGGCTTTGTACGTGCCATATGACGCTGCCCCATATGCCACACACACACACACACACACACACACACACACACACACACACACACACACACACACACACACACACACACACACACTCGTACATTTATGCATATATTTTCATAATTATCTAAATAAATGTGTGTAAGGCCACAACATAGAAGTGAAAGCGACATGAATTTATATTAAAAACGGGCTGAAGTTTTGCCACAGTTCGTGTACCCTAGTACCCCATAAATGTAGCTCTCCCTTTCACTCACACATTCTGTATATATCTATCTCTATCTATCTCGATATATGTAAGTGTGTGTGTGTGTGTGTTGAGTCTAATTTCAGCCACGTTTACAGCCATTGCTGGCATGGCTTGTTCCCATAAAGTAACACAAGACCTAGTTAGACTAGCCTGCCAACTAGCTCTATCTACACAATATGAGTGTGTATGTATGTGTATATAACTGTGTGTGTGTGTGTGTTTGTGTTGTAAATGCAACATTACGGCCACTTAGTTGTTGTGTTGGCAGTGCTGTGTGCTGCAGTTATGCGATAGCTGCATCCTTTTATGGCATATTTTAGTAGCTTTGCCTAAATAAAACTGGCGCTAGGTGCCATTTCCTGCCAGCTGACCGTACCAAGCGAAAGCAAGATAGAATGATTGAAAGAAGGAGAAGCAGATAGTGTGGCATTAAGCACCACAAAGAATGCAACAATTTGCTGTAAAAGGAAACCTCAGCACCTAAGCAAACTATACACAACTACATGAATTCCCTTCCTCATTTTCACCACACTTTTCGCCAGCTGAAAATTCATTGGCATTGCATTTCCCCAGTTTGAAGGGACGAAGTTTTTTCGGGTATTATATAACTGGGAATACAAGTATAAGTATCGCAAGTATCTGTATCTGGCTCGTTAGTGCCAAATGAGATGCTCAGTTGATGTCGTCGTGGCAACGTTCAAAACGAAGCTAATGAAACGCTTCAGCTGAATGTGAACTGCTTCTCATCCTGCAGCTGCAAACGAAAAATGTAGCATACTTATCGGGGATGCATAACAAGCAAAACAGCCAAGAGTACTTTACACTTCGCCATTATATAATTGGAGCACGCTTTTAGGCACTGAGCATGGCCAAAACTCTTGCCAACAAAAGAAGGGCACCTCACAACCTAACAACTTTTCGGCGCATTATGGCTAACAGCATCGTCGTCATCGTCGTCGTCGTCCTCCATTATTATTTGCCCAATTTGAATGCGCATTGAAAAAACATTTACCCGGCTTGTCATGCAAATGATGCTCCAAAAATGCCATCCCAGGTGACCCATATGTTAGCGGCAATAAACAGCTGCAGCTAGGAAAGTGTGGGCAAAAGCCTATACGAATTTTAGATACTCTGCAGATAAACAACATTAATATAAATACTTCAAATTTACCATTTTTAATTTTATTTAATAAATAAAATTTATATTTAATTTTATACACACCTCAAATATTTATAAAGAAAATGTAAGTTATTAATTCATACCCTAGCATAGAATCACAAAGAGTAAGAGCAAAAGTCAAGTCCCTGAAGCCTTATAGCAGGTCACATCTCATTGGATTTATGACAACAGCATTGATATTAATGTGGAAAAGTCACTGTATGGGGGTAAATAGGCCGCCCAAGTGACTGGGGGCACAACCTACGATTGGTATACAACATCCAAACATACACATGCAATATTTATAAGCTTGGAGCACAGTCAAGTTTGCAGGTTTCCAGCGCCTATTTTGCATAAGAGTTGAGGTCTCTCTCTTACTCACTCACACTCTCTCTCACTCTCGCTCTTTGACTGTGTTGTAAACCGCGATTAACGCAAATAGAGCACAGAAAAAATGTCGCACAGTAGCTGCAAAAAAATATGACACAGAAAGATACACAGACACATGCACACAGCAAATGTAACCGAAGTGCAAAAAAAAGGGATGCGTCAGTGGAGCAAAAAACAAACCCAAAGCCAGCGCCAACGTTCCAGCCAAATCCAGATTGAGACCCATAGCCAAAGCCAAAGCCAAAGCATAATGTAGGTCATGGTGGGATAAGTGCGAGTTTACTCCACTGGAGATGGCCAGGAGCAGACCCATCTTTTTTGCCTCCATAAAATGTTGGCTTGTATATGTTGCATGTAGTTATGTTTGTGTGGGGCGCCTCGGCTGCCAAGCGGATAATTTGTTGCAATTTCCACTGAATGGGGCAGCTGCTAATGCCCTTGTTGCGGCCACTGTTGTTATTGCTGCTTATGCAACTGCAACCGTGGCAAGAGTTACTGCCACTGTGTTGCAGCAGTTAATTAGCCGCTGGAGTTTTTTATTGGATTGTCGATTAGCGGCGACTGTTGTGATTATGGAAAAAACTGCTGATGAGCCAATATATAGATAAGAGTAATAAAAAAAAACAAAAAAAAATGTAATAGGTAAGCTTATGGTTTTTTAATATTCGCATGGGATTAAAAAATGGTATGATTTACAATCAAAGCTAAGAAAAAATATATTTTAACATTAAACAAATTTTATTTTAAATATTCAGGAGAATTAATTTATTTTTCTATTTAAAATATTTTATTTAATCTTTAAAAAGTAAAATAATAAATATCTTATATATTTTAATATATTTAATATAAATTCTTTGACACTTTGCTAAATTTATAAATATTCAGAATTCTACTTAAATTATGTCATTGTATAGCATATATTTAAAAATGTGGGAAATATTTTTTGTTAAAGAACTTTTTCTCTACGCACATTGCGCAAAGTGGGGCAACAATAAAATGGGGTTGCAAGCAACATGTTGCAGAAGTAAATACGCTTTGCTATGGCAAAGTTTACGCTGCCCCAGTAATATAAAATCTACATGCTGTATTCGCCCTCCACCTCTCACTAAATCCCCCCCTCCCCCTTGACTGTATCTATTTATGACTTTATTCTGTAGTCCATGGCAAACAGTGCAAATTGTTTAAATGACTTTGCATGAGTCAATAACTTGCATGATTTAGTGCACTTTGGCACTCCTCTGCCATTCTAATACAAGCCAACTATAAACTAGATAAAATATGAATATGAACATATAACATACTCTATACGAACACACACAGACAATTTGATATACTTGTGTTCCTCGGATAAAGAAATTGTCGCAATGCAGTTGCAGTTTTTGAGTTTGGAATAAAAAAGTTGGCGCTTGAGTTTCGAGTCAAGTTGACTTGACTCGAGTCGAGTTGAGTTGAGTTGAGATGAGTTGAGTTGTTTTGAGTTTTCCATTTTTCCATGGATGAAAGTTTTATACGGCAGCGCGGCATGTGGTTAACTTTTTTGTTTCCAACTGTTTTGCAGGAACAACAATAAACTGAAAGTGAAAACTGTCAAACTGCAGCAGCTGGTCTGCCAAATAATTCAGGAATTCCGACTAAATAAAAACAAATATTCCGCAGCAAAAAAAAATAAAAATAAAATAATTATAATGAAAAATTGTAGAAATGAAATTAATGTTTATTATGCAGGGAAATTGACGAGTTGACACATATAAACTGTTATTGAATAAATATTGACACGTTATTTATTAACTAATGACAATAATTGAATAAAAGCAAACAAATTGACAGCTGAAATGGCCTGTTTATTAAAATATTAATTTTAATTAATTGTGAGCAAGTCTGTCATAATTATTAATGATATCGTAGAGTTTATTAAAAAGTTTAGATAATTCTGCGAATTTGAGAAAATTGAAGCTCAAATTGCGTTTAAACGTAAATTGTAATTTTCATATATTTTACTGGGAGTATAATATTTAATTTAATTAAATAATTAATATCAGCAAACAACAAAAAATGAAACAATTTTGCACTGGCAAAAATTAATAAAAAAAATATATATATATATCAACGAATTGGCAAAAAGCGCAAACATAAAAATTTGTTGGCAACAAACATGTTGTGGGCGGTTACATTGCAAAATGGGCGTGACAATGTGTTGAGTCAATCAATGAATATTCAAATTAATTATGGGACTAACAATTATTAATTGCGAACGATAAAAAAATCGAATAGAGAACTGAAGCGAACAGAGTTCTATTAATTACACTGCATTTTTAGTTATGTTTAACAATAATATTTAACTAAGTGAAAAGAGCCAATTTTAAATATTTATTAATTAATAATATTAATAAATTATGAGTGCTGACTATTGAAATTCTTACAAAGAATTATTAACTTTTATTGATATTTGATATTTTTTTATTCGATTTCAGGCTCAAAGTTGACAACAATGGAGGTGCCTGGTGTCCGAAGCATATGGTGTCCCGGGGTCTCAAGGAGTATCTGCAGATTGATCTGCTGCAGGTGCATTTGGTCAGCGCCATACGTACCCAGGGTCGATTTGGCAAAGGTCAGGGGCAGGAGTATACCGAGGCCTATGTGCTGGAATATTGGAGGCCCGGCTTTGAGAAATGGATACGTTGGAAGAGCATACAGGGCAAGGAGGTAAGAGGCAGCGTAGGCATATTAAAGTGCCAAACCTCAGTTTCCATTCACACATTAATCACAGCGAATAGGCTACGAGTTAGACAGAGACAAACATATTGAGAAAGAGAGGGAGAGAAAGGAAGAGAGAGAGAGAAAGATAAGCATCGCAATAACACCGCAAGCCACGAACAGATACAAAATGTATCTATATCTTTAAGCTGTACAATTTACGTGCGAATTATGGCGAGGCGCTATTATTGCGTAGGTGTCCCTCCAGATTCAGCTGAGATTTGCCAGCTCCATGCTCCATGCTCCATCTCCAACCCTAACTCCGACTCCAACTGCAAGTTTCCGTTCCATCGATTTATTGTGTGCACGCCAAGAAAATCAATTTGAACGCTTTTGTTTTTGTTTCTTCGTGCAAAGAGCTCAAGTTTCCCCCTTCACCTTCCCTTTCCCCTCCACAACTCACACCCACACCCACACACAACCACACAACAGCTATGATATTAATAACGTTTTATTTTTGTACTTCTTACTTGCAGATACTTCCCGGCAATATAAACACCTACAGCGAGGTGGAGAACGTATTGCAGCCCAGCATCTTTGCGTCCAAGGTGCGCATCTATCCCTACAGTCAATATGATCGCACCGTCTGCCTGCGCGCCGAGATCGTTGGATGTGCCTGGGAAGGTAAGTGCTCCATAGCCGCAGCCATGAATTATAGCTGAAATTGTGAGCAGCCCCCTCAACCACTGCCCCCACTTGCCGCTTTCTGTTCGTGCCACACTCCACACATACAGAGTCATGGTCGCACTTGTTCTTGCCCTGAGGCTGGCAAACAGCCAAAGTATCTTTTAGACAAAGCGAAAAAACTTCAAGAATGCTGACCAAGAAGTACCCTATAAATATTTTTTGACAAGTTTAAAAATTTTAAAAATATGTATCTACACATAAAATAGTAATAATAAACTTATAGTTAGTACAAATATATGTATAAATTTTAAAATTCGTAGCAAGTCCTTTGAGTTCATTTTTTACAGGGTATTTCGAAATGGAACTGCAAGGCGCATGCAATCATGCATTCGACAACCGGTTTTGATGACTTTGTTTTGCCATTTGTTGACCTCGGGCTAAATGTTAGTTAGTTTCTTTTATTGTTTTATTAGAGGACTCGTTGTGCCGTTGTGCTGCCACAGAGTCTCGGTTGCATGTTGCATATTTAATTTGCAGTTTTTAAGCAAACTTATCGCTTGTATTTTCGCCCAACAATTTACTCACATTTATGTAATTTGAACATGAGTCATGTGGGCCAACTGAGGCCATAAAATAGGCTTATAATTACGAGTAGCCCAAAACTGCTTTAAATACACATATGATGCCAGAAAATCGCCTTAAGTATTTACCATATCATACCTTTCACTAACTCGTTACAGAGGGAATTGTCGCCTACAGCATCCCGAAGGGGGTTCAACGTGGCATGGAAATCGATCTCTCCGACAAGACCTACGATGGCAAGGAGGAGGCCGATCGCTATGTGAATGGACTTGGTCAGCTCGTGGATGGTCAGCGTGGCAAGGATAACTTCCGCTTGGATATCAGTGGCTTTGGTAAAGGTAAACAGCAAAATATAAAACTGCAAGAAGAATGTCTGTTGATTTCAACGGCACAGATCAAAGGGGTCATAAAGTATTTCATAGTCTAGTTTGCAACTTGTTTGTTTGTATCTGCAACATAAAATTCACATAAAATACTGCTTAACTCTGACTAAGTCCGGTTGAGTAGCATATTTTAAGCAGATTTCGCTAGTTACGCGCCTAGTTTATAGCTATTGAGATCTACTTATGGGTAAGTACCTCTCAAATGAGCAGTAAAAATCAAGAAACTTGCTAGAGGAAATTGAAAAGTAACTGAAAGTTGAAACATCTTTGAATTATTCTTGATTTACTCTTTCTTAATTTTAGGCTACGAATGGATTGGCTGGCGAAATGATACCCTATCTGGGCGACCTGTGGAGATAACGTTTGAATTTGAAACAGTGCGAAATTTCAGTGCTGTTATCATACACACAAACAATATGTTCTCCAAGGATGTGCAGGTGAGTCGAATCGAATATAGAATGGAGTTGGAATTGAATCAAACAAAAATCATGGTAAAAACCATAACTGTCAACTGCAGCTGCCACTGCAATTGCAATTGCAATTGCATTTCGAACATTTCATCACAAAATTTTTATTGGCAATATTCCATCTGCATGTTAGAGACAACATTCCCATTTACGTATACGATGTTGGTTTCATTTTGTGGACAGACTGAAATTGGCTCTTTAAAAATGAAATACAACAAACAGCAATTTGATATTGTATAAATAAACAGAGAGTGTGTTTTGCGCCCTGCCTTTTGTTTGGAAATCGTAAAAAATCAACAACAGCCGCCATGAGGTACCCATGCCTCATGCCCCCCTCCCCCATCTACCATACCTCATGCCTCATTGCCATACACATATGCATACCGATATATAGTATATATATATACGATGTGTACCCATTTGGCAGTCTCAGTCGATGGCAAAGCCAGACAAACTGGCGGCGGCAAACTGAGCAAATAAATGCTAAACAGTTCCGACAACCACAAACAGTTGGGCAGAGAGTGCCAGTAATAAAATAAATTCAGCGGCATGGAGGGAGGCATGAAATGCGAACAATTTTTATAAACAAACCCAATACGAAATACGAAATCGAAATCGAACCTAAACAAACCGCACCATTTTGATAGGGGACCTACTCAGAGAGACCTGAGACCTCAGGTGGCACTCGAGATTGTCTGTATGAGTGCGAGTACAAGTTTATTGCATATACCATTATATAGTCTTTATCGAAAGTAAACAAAGCACCATCATTCCCCATATTCCTCTGCAATCCCTACAATGTTTTTGGGCGATGTTGTGTTTACCCCGGATAGGGAACGAGGGAGAAAGATAGTCTCTCTGATAGCATAATCTGGCCATAAAAACAGAACTAACAAAAAAAAAAAAAGTAAAAACGGAACAAGTAGAGAACTCTAAATGAGAATATTTTCAAGTCCATTGACCCAAATTACTCCAGCAATGTGTTAACATTTTTTCGGCTGAGACTGTTGACTGATAACAACTCTAAAATTGTTTCACTTTTATACTTGTTTTTTTTTTTTCTTTTTAATTAAAGAGTTTTCCTGGTACAAGTTCTTGTTTGGTCTGTTTACCCCCTCACTCTGATAGCATTTCCCCCGCTCCACATACAGTTTTTCCCATTTGCTGTAATAAATTTCTGGTTAACTTCTTCTGCTGACAGCCTCAAGTATCGTTCGACAGTTTAATAATTTTTTATATGCACCCTGTGTTTTTGATCTTATCGGCGATACCGCTAAATGCAGGCTACATGTGTTCCATATGCTTGTCAAATTTGTGTCAAATTAATCGGATACTGAACAGACTGATAACCAGTCGAGATTGGCCTGGTGTTATAATTATGCATTTAGTATGTTGGTTTAATTGATGAGAAGTTGTACATATTGAATAGATCTAAGTATGCCGACAAGACTTAATGGACGTAACTCTATGGAAACTGGGTCGAAACTAAGTTTCAATCAAAATTTAATTTTTGTTTCTGGAATATTAAGTATCCTAACAATATATTATGTTATTGACCATTTCTGACTGTTATCCTGGTCAGGTAATATTCATGAGTGGTTTTTCTGATAATTTTCCCATTCGTTTTTTTTTTTTTCATTTTCTCATTTAACTCTGAAGTTTATGTGGTTTTTAATATACAATTGGAGTTGAGTTTCCCCTTCATTCGTGTTCTGTGCAATCGGTTTTGTTTGTTGTTAATGTGATGCCACTCTAGATAGCGCATTTTTCTGGCCAGACTGGCTTTAACAATTTACCGCAATTCTGCTGACGTAATTAACCACAAAGTATGCAGGCCAATTGGCAGCAGCAGCAGCTTCAAACAGGCACATAAAATTTCAATTACCACAAATTTTCTTTGGGCTTTGATTTGTTGCCGCCATTTCATCGTGAACTCAACTTGGCTGAACTGAACTGAACTGAACTGAACTGGACATTGACTTGTAATTGGACTTGGACCTACAACTGAGGTGGTATTCCAGCTGAATATGTGGGGTGGCCATCTGCCTACCTGAAGGAGACTCTCTGGGCAATCGGTTTATGGCTTGCCATAATTTACACAGCATCAACGTTGTCGTCGCAGTCGTTGTCGTCTGCAGACATCTCCCAGTCGCTATAATTCTCATTTTTATGATTTTTCATTACCATTTGCTTGGCCAGCGCCATTCCGACTGCCCCATAAGTCATAAAATTACTTAGAGCGGCTTTTTCGTTAGTCCCTCAGTGAAGGTGGAGCGGGAGGACGATAAGGGGGAGGTGGCTTGTGTCTCTGGGAAACTGTGGACAGTTTGTGGTCGTGCAATAAATACTCAAAATGCCATTTGTGATGCATTGATAAGCCCAAAATTATGCTAATTGCGTTTTAATTATGACACGCGTGTGCCTGGACTGCACCTTTCACCGCACCTGTCTGCCAGCCACCGCCATCTGCCCCCCACCCCCCGCCTTGGCCAGCTTAGTCCAAGTCCAAGTCCAACTCCAAGTCCAAAGTCATTACATGTCAGATGTTCGATAAGCCCCTTGAGCTCTTGTTGTGTTGTCGGTTAGCGTCTGCTTGTTTGACTTTGTCTTTAGCATTTCTAATGAGTTCTCCCCCAGCTCCACCTCCGCCTCCTCCTACCCAACTGATTCCTCTTGTGTACTCTTTAAAATGCGTGCCCAGATTTATAACCCCGATTAAGACATTGTTGTTGTTGTCGTGGGGGTCGTCGAGTCATCGCAGTCAACGTATGTACGTGTGGTCCTATTAATTAGTGTGGGGAGCTTAGCTTGGTCTCCAGCGATTGTTTGTCTCCTTAAGTGGCTGACTTCCGTTAGACGCATCCAAAGAGAGACCCAAGAAAGTTTCTTGGGAAACTCTTTGACAGGTGGAATTAAGCTACGCCGAGAACTATGACAAACTTTGAAAGTAGCGGAGCTCAACTGATATATTGAATAATACCTGCGAGCCAAAAATATTGTTTAAGAATGATAATAGTTAATTTTTTTAAATAAAATTTTTAGTAATTTATAAAAATGTATGAAATGATAAAACCAGATTACGCTGAAAGCTAAGGCACACGTTAAATTAATACGTCTATATAATGGATTAAATTTTCAAAAATTTTAAAAATTTAATTTTAAATTATATTTTATATAAAAATTAAATTTATTATTGACCACAAAAATTATTATAATGTTCTTCACACTTTGTTAGAGGCGTGTTCATAAGTTAGTTGATTTTATGGGCCATCTAAGACACTATGGGTTACTATCGACACTCGTATCTATTTTCAATTGGTATTCAATGCGGCCCCTTAAATAAAAGTATAAAGTCCAAAGACGACACCTCCAAAACAAATGACCGGAGGCAAGAACAAGTCAACGACAACTCATTAGCCATGCTCAGCTCAATTGGCGTTGGGGGAAATGGCCAAGACAACACTTACACTTCCTGTTGGCCCAAAAAAAAAAAAACAATAAAAAAATTAAATATATGGGAAACAAAGTGTGGCCAATAATGGGTTAGCTGAATGTTTACATTACACACTATTGTTTTGCTCACTTATTTGTTTTTTATTGTTATGATGATTATTGCTTTCGGATTTTGTATGCGAGACTTCCGAGACCAAAACTGTCAGCAAATATGAGAATACTCGGACAATTCCAATAATAAATGTGATTGTTTTAATTATTATGCCACTCACAGACATAGTTATACATATGTATATAAGTATATATATATATATATATATATATATATATATTATATATATAAGCTCAACTTGGGGTTGGGCTAAAGTCTTGTATAACTGTTACTCATCAGGCTGCCTTTTCGCCTTTTCTCATGCTGTGCTCTCCTCTCCACTCACATCTCATCTCACAGGTATTTGTGCACGCCAAAGTCTTCTTCAGCATTGGGGGACGACAGTTCAACGGGGAGCCAGTGCAGTTCTCCTATATGCCCGACCAGGTCCTGGATCATGCACGCGACGTGACAATCAAATTACATCATCGCCTGGGGCGTTATCTGCAGTTGCATTTATACTTCGCCGCCCGCTGGATGATGCTCAGCGAGATTACATTTATATCAGGTAAGCAAAAAAACACACAAAAAATGGGAGGCAATTCCTTCCCTTCCTCAGTCACTTCACAACTTGCCACCTACCAACTCCAACTTGTGCTGCAATTGCAACGCCCGCTGGGCCAAAAAAATGAAAAAAAAGTGTTGCTGCAGAAATTATTTTATTAAAAAATGCAACGGAAGCACGCAAAAGGTAAAAGTTGCTGCTACAAAACAAACTGCACATAAATACTAAAGTATGAACAAAAAGGGTTCAACTTGCTTCTCAGTTTCCGACTTGGCCACATGCTGCCCCACTTAAAATAAATGCGAATGCATTCGTTGTCAACTCCATGGCCAGATGAGCATGGCAGCAGCAAATGGTGGCAGCTCAGCTTCTTGATGGCCAAGAAGGGGTTGTCAAGGGGGGGGGGTAGTGTCTGCCACTGTTGTTTGTAGCTGAAATTAATTGTCATGCTGGCTGCCTGTAAGTTATTAGTAAGGGTTTCAGAGCTTTTTTAAAATATTTTTAAAATTTTTAAAATATATTTTAGTTTTCAAATTTTTTGGGGTTGCTTTAGTAGATTGTAAAAAAAACATTGGATAACTTTTTTTTTTCTAATTTTAGACTATTTAAAGACTCTCATTGTCTAACTCCATACAGACATTGCAATATACTAGCAGAGGGAAGTCGAGTTTGAGTTCGAGTTTGTAAATAATGTTTGGAGCACCTGTGAATTTCTGGCAGTTTTTGCCCACTCAGAGACCTACCAGTCCTGGCATTTTATGGCTTAAACAGTAAAAATGGCAAACAAGTTGAAACGAGCCTTTATTTACCTGTTCAACTGTTCAACTCTTCAGCTGTTTAATTTTCATTTGCAGCAACTGCTTTCAGTACTAGGGGGGGGCAACCAACCAAGGGGCATATGGGAAAAGCGAGTATAACCCAAACAGTAAACATAATTTAACCAGGCAAAAAGCCTAAGCTCTGTGCTCCTAACTCGGCAATGGCTCGGCAAACATAAACTCCAACTGCAACAGCAACTGCCACAATAACTGCAACTGCAACAGCAACAGCAACAAGAACAACATGCTGTGGCAATTGAAAATTCCACTGACACTAAAAATTCGTTGCGCATTTCATTAAAACCCTTGGCAAACGAGACGAGAGTCGAGTCGAGTCGAGTCGAGTCGAGTTGAGTCGAATCCGACCTCAACTCGACTCCCCTTGACAGGAGTATATGTATGCTGAATATATGTGTGGAGTAAGTGTGTATGTCGATGGTGCAAAATATATTACCAAGTGAGAGTCAGGCTATGAACCAATTTTTACTTAACTCAGAAAGCAGCTGGGGAGCTTTGTTTTTGCACTCACTGTGCCGCTGCAACTACAACTACAACTACTGTTGTGTGCAATTGTGCATAGACTGATACAAAGAGAGAATCAGAGAGAGACAGAGACGAAGAGAGAAAGATGGAGAAAAAGAGGGAGAGAGACCATGAAGTGGTGAGGTGATGAAGGCAAATCCCAGTCTGAGTAGCGAGTCAGCAGCCATTGTAACTACCAGGGGAAACGGAAGCTTCATACGTATACTACGACAAAGACAACAGGGACAGAAAAAGAGGCAGTGAAAGAGAGAAGAATAGAACCAATGATGGCGTGGGACAAGGAGGTTGTGGAGGAGGGTTCGGGGGGTAAGGCAGATCTGTAGGTATATAGCTGAGCATATGCTTGACTAGAAACAGAAGCAAAGCACAAGGATATTGTGAAAATTAAATGAGTTGCATTACTTTTGTGCATTTGAAATTTGCAACTCAATGAGCACACAGACTACAGAGCTAAACATGAGGAATCCAGCCGAGATAGTACTACTGCCAGGGGGATAACTGTAACGTACATACATATACATATATATATATATATATATAACATATATATACACTGAAGCAGTCCTGATGCTAGTTGCAGTTGTAGATGTTGGCAATGGGGCAACATCGTGCTTTCCTGTCTCCAGCTTCCTCTTTTTACACGTTGCATAATAAAGCGCAGCTCGCAAATGCTCTAAAAATACAACGATACGGATTAAACTCTGCTCAATACAATTGACTAAAGACAATATGGCCAAGTTCCACAGATATTTAAAAATATGTATGTACGTTGAGGAAACGTATTTAATTTTTATTTCAAACATTCACTATGTGAATAGAGAAAGAGAATTCAATCATCGACTTGTTTCATTTGCGATTCCCTTTTGTTGCCTTTTGCCATTGGCTGTGTCTTAGTTCTGCTTGCTTACAGATTTGTTTTTTATTCCCTTCCTTTTTTTTCTCATTTCCACTTTTTATTCATTTTTTCCCCATTTTTACAACCCGAAGCATGTTTAAGCTACAGTTAGTGCTTTGCTTTATAAATCAATAACATTGCAATATATTTTAGCATGCTGGCAGCTCTCACAGATTTCATATATTTCAGATTTTGATGTATTCAATCAATCAGTCAGCCAGTCAATCAGTCAATCAGTCAAACAGTCAGTCAAGTATTTGCTGCATACAAATTCATTTCAATAACTTTTGTAGCGCTTTAAATCCTTCAGCAGTTTCCCTCTCTTAATCCTTTCTAATTGAAAATCGTTTTGTATTCCCATTCGAAAGAGAGATAAAAAGACGGAGGGAGAGAGAGAGAGAGAGAGAGTGCTTTTATGAGAATGTTTGTATGCTGTGGGCGTATCCTTGGGGGAGGGGGTGTGTAGGGGGTTGAGTGGAGTGGATGGAAATCTGCGAATGTAATACGTCCGTCGTTGATGCAACATGAAATTGCATCATCATACTCCATGGCTCATGTGCTGCACTTGATTTGTTGCACCAATCAACCCGGCCTTGAGCCCCATTCTTCCTCCACTTCCTCCGACACTCGCATTTTGCAACAATGTGCGTCATTTTGCATTTTCAAATGCCGGATTTCGAATTCACATTCGTACTCGAACTCGGATTTGGCTGCCATATTCTCATCGTAATTTGCTTAATGGTTCAGTGCAGTTTAGTTGAGTTGAGTTGAGTTGAGTTCAAGTGCCAGGCGAAGTGCATTGATATTGAAAGCATTAAAGTGCCGAGTGCATAATGCAATCAATGTTTTCTGAAAAGAGGAAGCTAAACTTCAGACAGAAGGACAGACACACAGATAGTCAAACAATTGCAACTTAATGGAGGTCACGTGTATTTCGACTGATTAAGATGAATATCTCTTCATCTCTACATCTCCACATCTCTCTTCTAACTGTGGGTGAAAACACATTCTCGCACTTAATCTTGCCTGCACTTGGGAAAAGTTCAAATCGATTTAGCCAGCTGGAAATTAAACATAAATCTTGTACAGAAATTAATTGAAAACAACTCGAAACATTTGCATATGCCAAAATATAATTTCAAATTGGGCAACGAGAAAATTGATTTCAATTAATCAACCACAAACATTGTTAACATTTTAATAACTATTAAAGTGTCTTTGTCTCTTTGTTCTCCAGCTCAATTCAACTGCCAATCTCAGACTTGCCACATGCCAACCAACCACTCCACATACGTCAGACATCAAGTGATGCCATTAACATTTTGTCTCTGGCAGCGTAACAAATTAGCATATTTGAGGTTTTTGCTTCAGGTTCCATTTCTAGTTTGGATACTGGGAATATATTGTATATGTAAGTGTGTGTGTGTGTGGAGAGAATGGGAGGTCTCAATTCACAGTGCTACTTCTGGATGCGGCAGACCAGCTCAAAGTTGCCACAAGCGAAACGTAACCCCGTTTGCCCAAAACCATTGACAGAATGATGGCGAGAATGTTGTTGCCGTTGTCGCTATTTGCATGGCAAATTCAAACACACGAAAGTAAACAACAACTTTTCTGCCAACAAAAAAGTTGACGCCAAGCAAAATAGACGACAGCAACAACAACAGCAGCAACAATAACAATGACAACAACAACATAGTTCAAAATCAATGCCAAGAGCTGTTAAAAATTTGCATTTCCCTCAACAGTTTTTCAGCTCTACTCTATTCGAAAATTTCTGCCAAAATGTTACTCTCATTTTTACTCGATTTTTGTTTTTGTGTGTGTTTTTTAAATATCGAACGGAGTGGAGTTCAACAAACGCTAAAGGCGGAAATGCATTTGGAAATTGTGCTCCGAACCAGGATAACCATTCGGGATAACAAAAACAAAGTTTAGCAGTCCGCTGGGTAAACAGTTTTCCCACTCAGAGCCAGTCAGATGTGATGAGGGCGGATCCTATTTTGCAGCGCGGGGTTGGCAACAGCGGGGACTCTCACAGAAGAGGAGCGACAGTTGTTATTGACGACTGTCTGGGCTGGTTGATGGCATTTTCAACGCTTCTGTTTATTGTCTGGCTGCGAAAGGTCAACAGCAAATAGCAACATGCACATGCCTCAACGCTTCCCCATGTTCCTTGTTTCTACACGTTCATTTTTTTGTAGGGCGTAGCAAGTGACACCTAAAAGTATGCAACACTAATTGGCACTCAACTGGGCGTTCTCCTCCATCAGAGCGCGCGTTGACATTAACTGAAGAGGCAAAAGCAGCTCATTTATCATAATAATCGCATCGCTTTCTCTCTATCTCTCTCCTCGATTCTCTCTTACTCTCAGTCTACTCTTGCTCTGTGGTAATTGCTCAGTGAGAGCCATTAGCTCGGTTGGTTTATCAAGATGAGCAGCTGTCAACCTCGCCATTTCCACAGTTCATTTTTTTTTTTCAAGCTTTTGCTGCACTTTTTCTAATAGTTTTTCTCTCCTGCTGCTGCTGCTGCAGCCTATTTTCCTCTCACATTTTCGTCTATTTGTCTCACACTTTTTCGCTTGCTGTATGTGTGTATTTTTCTTTTGCAGTACCCGTTGTGGGCAATTTCACAGATGAGGAGCTGCTCAATGTGCCGCCTTCGAATGGCGTCTCCGTGCCAAACACATCCGAATATCCATTGCAACGTGATGAAGTGGGACGTGCCGTCAGCAGCGGTGGTGAGAGGAGTCAACACACCACACAAGGTAAGCTCAAAGTTGCTCTCCTTATTCTTGGCAACAATTCTTGGCAACAGAATTTCAAAAAGTTTTCCTTAATTAAGAGTACGGCAACTTCTGCTCTTAGTTGAGGGGCCTTCTTTAGAAGCTGCTTCTATGTGCAACCTTTAATCGGGCAACTGCTAATTTGTTATTACCAGAGTCAGTTATTATTCTTATTTTTAATTACTCCATTCTGATGATTAACACCAAACAAAACAGGACAACACAACAATAAGAGAAGCCGAACTGTGGCCAATCCTTTTCTTTTTGCAGTTTACAACGAAATGCTGAAAATGTGCAATAACAAAAGAAGCTTTTCATTAAAAACTCGCACTTGGTTTTTTTTGTTCACTACTTCATTTTGTTTTGTTTTGTATTTTTTGTACTCTCATTATTCTTTTATGTCCTGGCCACAGAACTGTTTCATGTCTCTCTTCTATTTTTCTCACTGTAGTTATCTCGCCGAAACCCATTGACCATCAGGAAGCGGAAACAAGTTTCGTTGGCATCATAATCACAGTGCTGGCAACGATTATCCTGCTGCTAGTCGCCATTATCCTGCTGATAATAGCTCGCAATAAGCGCGGACGCGGACGTGGCAATGTTTTGGACGCATTCCAGCACAACTTCAATCCGGATACACTTGGTGGCGTTGATAAGCGACTCAATGGCAATGGCAATGTCAATGGCATCTTAAAGGTACGGATGCCAATAACCACTTGCCATTTGCTACTTGCCCCTTGACATGGCAACTGATCCAAAATCCATGTTAACACAAACTGTTGGAACAGCGGGAGTCGGGGGATGGGAAAAACGCACAATGGTTTCTCCACATTTCCCGGCCAGCTGAAGCTGCACATGCAGAAATCATGATTAAAAACTATAGCCTGTGTAGTGCAGTGTAGTTGGGTTGAAAAACTAGGCGACAATCATTTCATTTCTTCTCTGTTCGTATTCGTTTTCGTTTTTTTTCAACACATTTTTCTCACCTTTTGCCCTCAGGTGGTCACAACAATGGATGACAATGAGTCCTCCATTGACAAGAACAGTCTCTACCATGAGCCATTCAACGTGAACATGTACACGAGCGCGGCCAGTGCCTGCTCCATGAATGACCTGCAGCGTCAGCATGTAACTCCGGACTACACAGGTGAGTTCACACAAGTGGTGGCTGGGGAGGGGGGGGGTGTGTGGGCATTTGGTAGGGGATCGGGGAGGACTAACTGCAGCCAGCCATGGACTATAAACAACGCTCACAGCATGTTTGAAGCATCAACTCTTATGGCTGCAGCTGCAGTTGCTACTACCATTCCAACATCATCCCCACCATCTGCTCCTGGTTCCATCCTTTTTTGCTCCTGCTGCTACTGCTGCTGGTGTCGCTGTTGATGAGTTTGATGTTTTGCGTCCTGGCTGTGACAGGACATGCAAATGTTTCTGAGGCCAAGCCCAAACAAAAAATGAGAAATGCCAGCACATAGCAATGCTTAATTTAGCGCACAACATGAAACTCCAGTCCAGTGCAGTCCATCCTGATGGAGTTTTCACCAGGAGCAACTGCAGCATCAGTTCACGAGAAGAAAAAAAAACGAAAAGACACGAAAAATTGAGTGCAAAAAATAAAACTCGGCGTACATTGTTCGCGCCGTTGGACATAATTTTGAATTGCTTAGTCAGCGAAGCTGAACTCGCAAAAAGGGTATGCCTAATCTGTAGTGGAGTATGTAACAACCCAAAAAAAAAAATTTAAATAAAGCTGAATTGATTTTGATGGACGGAAAGTAAAGTAACTGGCAGCTGTTTTTCTGTGAGGAGGTTTCATTTAATCCTTCAACACAGGGAGTCTTTGAGCTGTGCTTAGTTAGTGAGAGTTGAAGAGTAACTAAATGTCTGTCGGACATTCTTTTCATTTATGCTGTGGAGTAACATGTTCAGTGTTTAATTGCCACATGCTACATGGCTAGCAAGGACCTTTTGTGCTTCAGCTTGTGTTGTTGGTTAAAGGTTACGAGCTTAGCTACGTAATTTGTAATGAATTCTAATGTCTTGTGTGCGACGCCTAAAGGCAGGCTACACATTTTTTGCGACCCTTGTGCGCTCATCTCTCTCACTCACATTCCATCCACATGCTGCCCCATCATCATCTAGCAGTATCTGAGAAACGGAGAGAACTAAGCGAAGCGAAGCGCATAAAATCGACAACATGCAGGACAAGCAGGACATTGTTTACACACACACACACACGCACACATGGACATGCACATTCCATGGCAAACATCATCTCTATCATCATTATCATTATCATCATCAGAATTATCATTAGCATTAGCATTATGAAGTTGATCATTGTCATTGCGAACGTTTATGGCACGCCTTTCATGCGCTCGAGTCATTTGGCAGAAAGTTTTCTGATGTTGCCTTTGGGTGCATTTTATAACTGGGCAGCAAATATTTGTCATCGTCTTCTATTCTCTCTCTCTCTCTCTCTCTCTGTCTATACATATCTGTTGTCTCTGTTTCACTTTTGTGTCTCTCACACACATATACGAAATATTTTCAAGCATGCCAGCTGCGTCTTCGTCTTTGTCTGTCCGTTGTCATAATAATTTAATTTAGCTCAAATAAATTATAACTTTGGCCATGGCAACTCCTCTGCCTCAACTCATCAACTCCTCAACAGTTATACTTCTCTTTTCCACCTATCTCCGTCTCATTTACTCTCTCTATCTATCTCTCTCTTTCTCTCTTTCGTCACAGTCTCGCGCGCACCGCACGCTTCAAATTGAGTGCTTCAAACTTCGTTCACAGACTGAGGCAAACTTCCTTCTGTCTTCTATCCCTCTCTTGTTGCCTCTCTCTCTCTCTCTCTCTCTCTCTGTCTACTGCATAACCTGCATACATTCTCCACACACACACACACACACACACATGCTCCACTCTGCTCAAATTAAATCCCATTTTTGAAGTCAACTGCCAATTTGCACCCACCAGACCCCTCTGCCTTCCCCAATGAAACTCCTCAGCTGAAATCGCAGCGAAAACTCCAGAGTTAATAACATTGCATGCAAATAAACATGGCAATAAGCGTGAGACCGTACACGAAACTCGTTTAAAAGCAGGTCGCATTTTCCTCAGCCACACATCAGAGAAAATCCAATAGTTTTCCATATACTGAATAATTCCATGAGCTATGTGAAAAGTGAATTTAAGCGTACCTAAAGACGACTTTGGCTGTAAATAGCTGTGCCACCTTAATAAGTGGGCGATTAAGAGAAAGTTTTAAGGATTCAAGTATACAAAATATGCAAATTAATTTCCTGGAAAATAAAATTAATGTAAAAAAAAATATAATTATACAAAATAAACTAAAAATTGTTGACATAACATATTTAATAAAGCTCTAACAAAAGAGAAACTTAATTATCAATATTAGTTTCAAAAATTCCAAAATCAACAATTTATAATTAAATTTTATAAAATTTCACATTATGTATTTCTGTGTAAAGAATTCGTCTATGCCCCACTTGAAGTAGAGTAGAAGAAATTTCTGCAATTTCAAGTTGAAAACGTAAGGCCACAAAACTTCAGTGCAACTTCAAAAACTGAGGCACTGATTGCTCAAATACATAGATACAAACACATACTATAGCATAAACAGACATGCCCACTCTCTGTCTCTTTCTCTATCTCAATCTCTCTCTCTCTCTCTCTCTCTCTCTCTCTCTCTCTCTCTCTCTCTCTCGCTCTTCCTCTTTCATACACACACACAAACACACATGCAAATTCATATACAGACAAGTTGCATACGAATTTCGCAGAGTCGTCGAAAAGTTTTGTCATTAACGTTGAATTGTCTGTCTCTCTGCTGCTCTCTCGCTCTGTTTCTCTATCTATCTCTTTCAGTGGGACTATGTGTCCTATACTGTTTAGTATGGGTGTCTCTTTCAGACGCTCTGTTATTTTATGTTTTCAACTACTTTTTGGCACAACGAATGCAAAAATGTCAGTCAAGACAGAGGCTGAAAAGGAGAAAAGACTGTTAGACACACACACATACACACACACACACGTACACATAGAAAAACTAAACTAAATAATGTTATTACAACAACAATAAAATTAAAACTTGGTCGTCTTTTTTCTACACATAGTGTGTGTAAGAGAGAGGGAGTGAGAGAGAGAGGGAGTTGTAGGGAGTGAAAGAGAGCACGGCAAGTTGCAATTAATTTCATTTAGTTTTTTGCCACACGCCATTTTGTCTTGCCCGGTATTCTGTTTTCCTACAGTTTTCCTCCATTTCTCCCCAAACTCAGCTCAACTCAACTGAACTCAACTCAACTCAGTGCAATGAGAGTTGACTAAATGGGAAAAGTTTGAAGTTGAAGGCAGCAGTTGAAGACAAATGAAAACGTGAGACAAAAGAAAAGTCCAGCTGTCTGTCTCTGTCTCTGACTGAGTGGCCAACATGCAGCTGACTCTTGAGTATGGTCACACTCAATTCTATGCTGGAGAGTGTAAAATCTTCGAAAGTGTGTTTTAAAAACATTATGGAAAAAAATTGTTAATAATTTTAAAGCTAACGAAATGATTTACAGCTTAAGCTATAAAGTTTATTGGGGATCTGTGTATTACTTTAATGTGCTGCAGTTAGTTATATTATCTATTTACGACTTGTGTAGTCGAGTGTAAATTTCACTTGACTATCCGTAAAATGTTGTGGCATCTTTTGTATAATTCGTAGTCGCAGTCAAAGTCGTAGTCGTAGTCGGAGTAAAAGTTTTTGGCAGGCACGTAAAATGGCGCTTAAAACTTTATTGTTTTGGCAGCTCAGTTCAGTTTTATGGTCAAAAATTAACACTCTCTGAACTGGAAAGTTTCCAACCTCACACTCTGACACTGAGGCGGCGTATATATCTCTCAACTATCTACATCTCATTCGGATCTCTGTTGTCTCTCCACAGATGTGCCGGACATTGTTTGCCAGGACTATGCGGTGCCTCACATGCAGCAGCTGCTACCGAATGTCGCTGCCAGTGGCACCGCCCGCAGCTCGCTAAATGCATCCATCGTTGCAGCTCCAGTTGTGGTCACAGCAACAGCATCAGCATCAGCATCAGTAGGAACAGCACCACCACCACCACCACCATCATCGTTGCCACCGCCAGTGCCACCACCGCCAGAAAAATATTACGCTGCAACACCAATTTGCAACAAGCCCGTGCCCGTACTTGGATCTGGACTGGGCCCGGCGGGTTCGCAGAGCAGCGGCTCATTGAGTTTGAGCTCGTCGAATACGGCGGCGACCACGCCCACGCCAACGGGCGGCAAACCGCATCATTACAATTTGGATATGAGCGCTAATTTCGCCGACATCAACGAGGAGCAGGCCAATTGCCAAGTGCAGGAGTTCCCCCGACAGTCGCTCGTCATTGTCGAGAAGCTCGGTTCCGGCGTATTCGGCGAGCTGCATTTGTGCGAAACAAATGTGCTGAAGTAAGTATCCCATGCACTGCTACTCACTCCTACCCGGATCCTTCTGGAGGTTCCTTTAGTCCGATGGCCACTGGCAGAGTAGTCTGTTTGCGAAAGTGCAACAGAAACTACAACTCGTGGCAAAACAGAAATCTGCAGCAACTTCAACAAGACGGCAGAGATGGGCAGAAAGGGAGATAGATAGAGGGAGAAAGAAAGAGAAGGCACTGTTTGATGTACTTTCCCTAATTGTTTGAATGAGCTATTTCAATCTAGCCGAACACTACAAAGAGATTAACCTCGCCAAGTTGCGCTAATAAGGCAACTTTCAATTGAGTATCCTTATGAAAGGATACAGCCATAGACTCCACTTCGATTTCACAGCCAATTCAATTAATGCTCTTAGAGACTAAAAGCAATAACTCAATGGGTTTTTAAGCCATCATGGCCATCAAGTGCAATCGGCTCTTTCTATTTTGACATATCGAACAAATTGTCTCCTACAAAGCAAAAATGGACACAATTTTCTCGTTCATAATGGGGCCCAAGTTGAAAATGTTGCTTACGTTGTCAGCTGAAAGGAAAATCAAAAATTCGCCTAACAATAGTTGACAATGAGAAAAACCGCAATACTTTAATAGAAGTACAATAGGAGCGAGAAGGGTGGAGTGGAATAGAGACAGATGGAGTCTATATCAAATGGTTAGATGAAAAGGCATAAGGCAAAGTGAAACCGATATGGTGCTGTGCTGTGAAGGGTCGTCTCGGGGCAAGTTGCAGGCAGACTGCAACAAGCATCTGCCAGATACCTGGATTGTGGCATATAATGCCACGTCTGCGGTAGCAACAACAATAGCAACAACAACAACGACAGCAAGTGAAGCATATGCTGGCCACAAAAAAGCTTATCAGAAATTCCATTATGAAAACTTTAACCAAAAAGGCAGCAACAACAGCAGATTCAACGTCAACAACCACAACCAAAACTTCACCAGCCAACGTGAGTCGCAGACACAGAGACACACCGCCCCAGACAACAGACAAGTTGAGGGAGTTGTGAGTTGAGGTACAACCATTGTTGTACTGGGCGAGAGGATTTGCAGCTACCTTTGATTTCATTTCTGCTGTTTAATTGCAGCTTTTTTTTTGTCATATATAGCTTACATTATATGAGAGTGAGTCTAAGTGGGATATGTTGGTACATCGGGGCGTATGCGTAATGCGTCTGGTTTGATTTTCAACTTGCATGTCTATTATAAATTTCATCTGTGGTCTCGCACAATAAAGTCCATCTGTTGTCTGATAACTGTCTATCCAGCTGTCTATTAATATTTTATCAGACAGCCACGCCCAGCACACACACATACACACATACACAGTCACACAACTACAGAACGACAATCTCGTTCATTGCGTTGGCCACTTGAAGTTCTTGTTCTGTATTGGCAGTCCTCAGAGCATTGACGCAGTCTGCATATGTATTGGTATATGTGTGTGACTGTGTGAGAATGTGTGTGTGTTAATTATTTTGCATACAGCTGGCCAGTTACGAGAGTTGCCCAGAGGTCATCCTTACTGCCATTGCTGCTGCTGCTTTTTCTCAGTTACTGCAGTGGCAATATTACGTATACGTAATACGTTTTGTGGCTTTCTAGCCGCAAAACTATTAAAGCAAGCAGGCAAATCGAATTGTTACGTAACGTATTGTATCAAAATTGCAAAAAGGGTGACTATTGACGATGCCTGGAGCAGCAGTCCGAACAGCATATATCTGATGTGACCGAACATTGAACAGGACATTGTTGAGCTGCTCTAATTGATTTTTGCGCTAGAGAGCAATTGTCAGAGGCATACTATATTTCAATTGTTATAGATAGATTGGAAATGTCAGTGGTCAGTCACTCACTCAAGTCGTGTCGAATCCAATCGAGCAGAGATGTGGTTAAACACCCTCCTCCATTTATCAATGGATAATCCCTAAACATAGCTCACTTTCATGTTGAATGCATACATACCTAAATAATAATATAAACTTTAGCAATTAATATGGAAATTCTCTCTCAAAAACGCTTACAGTGCCACCCTGGTTGCTGTGGCCACTCTGCGTCCTGGTGCCAGTGATCATCTGAGGAAGGAGTTCCGCAGCAAAGCCAAACAGTTGGCGCGTCTCAATGATCCGAATGTGGCGCGTCTGGTGGGCGCCTGTCTGCGGGATGAGCCCATCTGCATAGTGCAGGACTATTCCAATTGTCTCGGTGACTTGAATCAGTTTCTGCAGGAGCATGTGGCCGAGACGAACGGGCTGATGGCCAACAAGAGTCTCAGGTATGGCTTTAATACATAGCATATTTTCAGCTTATATCCCGTACTCTTTCTAATTGTGTGCTGTGTTCTTTTTCATGTTGCGTTTTTGCGTGCGTTTTTATCATGCTTCCTGTACCGACGCCATTTGCCGACGCTACACTTCCGGTCTCGTGTTCAATGATTACACCGATCCACCACCGAAACCAACCACCAACCACCAACCAACATGCGCAAACGGATGTAAAAACTTCGTTAACTTTGCTACTGCTACTGCTGCTGTTGTCCTTCTCGTTCTCGTTCTCTTTCTCTTTCTCTTGCCACACGCGAAAACTTTTGAAAATTCTCATTTGACGTTGTCCTCTGTACTCCTCTGTTATGCTCGTAGCTATGGCTGCTTAGTCTACATTGCCACACAAATTGCATCGGGCATGAAGCATTTGGAGCAAATGAATTTCGTACATCGGGATCTGGCAACAAGGTAAGTGCCAAAGATAAGAATACTTTCCCCCAAATGCGGCATCCCCTGTTTGCTGTCAATTGTGTCCCCAGTCTCTTTGGGTGTCTTCTCATTTTATTTTTTTGTCGCATCATTGCAGCAAATTGAAGTTTAACTTAACATGTTACAAAGTAACCGAAGATGTTGTTTCATTTTTTTTACCTATTTTTTCTGTGTACTTTTGGTGCGTGTTCAAAAAGTTTTTGAACTTGTCGTTGAGTGGCAATCGAAGCCAGAAAAGCTGTTTCAACGAATCATTTCCAAACATGGCAAAGAAACTGAGGGGAAATTGCTTGAAATGTGCAAAATCTTTAAGTTTTAAAATACAATAATACTTAATTTTAACAAACAATATTATATATTTGATATTTGATTCCTAGGGGAACACCTGTGGCAAACAGTAAATTGCTTTCTTTTTGCCTTCATAATTTTTGCATAGCTATCAGGTTACTTTAATGAAATTTGTTGCCCCAAACGAAATCAACTAATAACATGACATTATTACACAGCAAATTGGTGGCCAAAAAGACAGAGACAACGACAGTAAGAGACAGAGAGAGAGAGAGACACACAAGTTATAAATAAAATTGTAATTCAATATATTGAGACCTCGAACATTGTTGGGAACTGTCTGCACTTCTGCGCATAAAATGTAATCAATTAAAACTAATTTGCTAATGAAAATGTCAACAAGGAGCAGGCCGACAGCAGAAGCAGCACCAGCAGCGAAATAGCCTGGCCAAGATGCCATGAAATAAGTGTGGAGGGAGAAGGAGGGGGATACTAATAACAGTAGCTTGATGCCGAGACAAGCCATGGCAACACTTGACAACGCCGACTGTCGTTTATGGGCAAATTCTCTTGCTTGCTTCTCAAATGGTTGTCGTTGTCATTGTTTTTCTTTTTTTTGTGCTTTTAGCTTATAAATGAATGATAGACATTGTTGTTATAGCAGCCGAGTGCTCCCTCCAGCTAGGAGTTACTGTCATTGTCGTTGTCGTCATAACAAATCAATAGACATTTGCAGAGCATGTCACATGGCATGCCACGACAGGACACGGCACGGCACGACACAGCATGTCCTGGCCATATTTCTTCAATGTCCTTTGAAATCCAATAAGAAGTTCAGCTACATTTCGGCCAGCCTCGGCGACAAATGAATTTCATTGCATAACAATGCAATCCAATAATAATCAAAAACGAAAAGAGAATGCGATAGCGCAGAAGTGGAAAACGAAATGGAAATAGTATCTATTCATAGGTAAGCAACATATCATTTGACAGCAATTGGCCATGGCAATGCCATGAGTTATCCACTTTTTTGCTGCTACCACTATTTATTTATTTATTTGTTTGTTCGTTCGTTTCGGCTGCTTCCATTTCGAGCATGTGCAAAATTCGCTTTGGCTTGCATGAATTGCTGGCTATAAATTTGTGGACATGACAATGCGGCGTATGCGCAATACGACCACAAATATTGCGTATGCATGACGCGGTCGCAAGACTTTGGCATGTTTATGATGCCTCCATGCAACATTTTGACACTAAACCATGTTCAACATTTCAAACATTTAAAGCTTACGATATTTTCGATACTTAATATCAAAACTATGTAAATATTACAACTACTTTAGTTACTCTATGTTTAGCTTATTTGCCAAAGAAAAAAATTAACTAAGATTTCAGCACGAATTCACTTGAATAAGATTTCTACTACATTTGCCCAGGCAAACAAAGCATAAATACACATGGCCACATATAGACACTTAGTCAGAGTATCTGAGACTCAAACTACAGCTCTGGATACGAATCTTCTTGGCATTGTTTGATTTAGTATTTTACCTAGCAAACGGAGCAGACAACGAGACAGCCAAGAGGCAAATATTAGCTAGAAAAAAGCCACACTGAATACTGAAATAAAGTTGAATAATGTTACGTTATTTGCCAAGCGAAAGAAGAGTAGACGAATATGCCAGACAACTATAGAAATTAAATAAATTATCTGAGATCTATCAACATTTTGTCATATTGTATGACAATGGAAATGTTTGTCGGAATATTTCAAGTTTTCAGACCACTGTGCAGCTCCTGTCTCCGAAATTAGTTAAAATTTCACAACAGTTTTAGCCGAGTGCTGCCCGCACAACTGTAAAGTAGTTTTGGCCACAAGCCAAATTTGCACAAATTTGCTGACATTCCCCAACCCAACCCAACCCAACCCCTCTTCCACCATTCTCTATAGTTGCGCTTTGGCCATCGGCTGTTGCAAGTTGTCACAGCATTTGCCGGGGAGCCATACAATTTGTTGTTGACCGAACTCGAAACAGAGCCACGACCACCATTAAAATTTTATACTTAACTAATGTGTTGTCGTTGGGCAGTCGGAATGGCAGTTGGCTGGGATTCAGCCTCTGGTTGGGATTCCAGCTGACGTTGAGTAAATTCTCAGCAGTGCCACAAAAGAGGAAATTCAACTAAATAAGTAGACTACTGTACTGTGTACTATATATATATATATATACTATAAGTAGAAGCAGAGGAGTTGTTAGTTGTGCACATGAGGGCGATGTCTTTGCATTTTGTATCTTTTACATTTGGATTTGATTTTTGTGCTGCTGCTTTTATTACCATTGTAAATATTGTAAAGCGCTAAAAAAAAAGCTCTTCCCGCTCAGCCTTAAATTTCAGTTGTTGTCGACAGAAATGCTTAAATCCTATCGGCTTCTGCGGTTTGGTTTTGGTTGTCTGGCAACTTGCTCTGAACCCGGACTTGTATCATTGATTTCACAGTTTGTTTTTGCTGTTTATTGAGACTAAGGATTCCTGTTAGGGTTCCGTATGCTGACCAACTCTCTACTTTTCAATCCCAGCTGAGAGTTGGCTACAATCGTATTTATCAATCGTCTTGAGTTGCTGCTTAAATACAAAATAAGTTTGACATGTTGTCAGACTGAGCTAAACTTTGAGCTATTTTATTGCCGAGCTGCATTTTGTTGAAAATAGTATTGAATGAGTTAAAAAGTTGCTCTTAATTCGCAAGCACTTTAAATTAATTAAAGATATTATTTAAATGACAACTGTCATTATGGCAATATACTTTTTATCAACATTTCCTTAACGTGTATAAAGGAAATCATGAACTGCAGGATATGCGAAAAGACGAAAAACAAGTTGAAGATGAAGTTGAACAGGAAGGTATATTGAAAGCAGCTGTTATTTTCCCTCACTCAGCTTCTCTCTTACAGCTCCCTTGTACAAAAAGTGTAAAACAATTTCAGTTTCGGCCTTTAAATAGTTTTGCCTACTTTTCGGGGCCAGCGAAAACAATGTGCAAGATACTCCTCTTCGCTATACTATTGCTCTCACACAGCAATGCAAATATCCTGAAACAGACAATACTGAAGATGAAGCGAGAGACGCACCACAATATATATAGATATATATATGTATATATAGATATATATATATATATATATATATATATATATATATATATATATATATATATATATATATATATATATATATATATATATATATATATATATATGTAGATATAGATCGAGACTGGCAGCTGCACTTGTAGTGTCAGGCGTCGTAGTATTTCCATTTCCGTTCCTTTCCGTCGTTCAACCCACTCAACGTGCAACGCGAGAATCGCATATTGTATAACGACTCATTTTTTCCGCTTTTTCCACTCGCTACAAAACTCTTATCAGCGCCATTTCCCTTTTGGCCAACAGTTGCAAGGGGCAGCTAGCAGGAGGCGTGGCACTGCGTGCACCCAGAAATTGTTTAAAAATAGTTTCCAAGTGCCGCAGAAGATGATGGAAAAAAAACACGCTCACTCCTCACACACTCGAGTGAAAGCCCCCAAAGATATGAAATTTTTCGCCAAGTGTTGAGTTTTGTGTGAATGAAAGGGGAAAGCATGTATGTATGGAGCAAGCGGTGTAAAGAGGGAAGTGCTTATGGCTGTGGGCGTGTCATGCCCTTTAAATGCGTTACCCAGTATGTCTGTTCTGTCATTTATTGCCATTGCTGTGCGTAGGTCTCATGTAATTTTCATGTATTTTTTACCATCAAAAACTATGAAGTATAAACATTTGGAGTACATCAGGGAATACCATGGAAGTGTAGAAGAATAATATTATAGAAAAATTGTGAATAATAATGCATTATTGTTTGATTTAAAATAATACGCTAGAAAATATGGCCAAGCTAGTTCAAGTATAGTTTAGAAATATGTCAAGAAGAGTGAAAAAATCTTTCTAAACTGCTATATTTGTGCAAAATGAGTACCTTGCAAATTTTAAACAGTGATAACTCTGCCAAAAATCCACCGATTTTCAAAATTTTTGCAGATTTGTCAATAGTTTTGATCATATTTTAAAACTGCATTTAAGTTTTCCCCAAATTGTGAATTTTAAGATTTTCGATTTTTCCACTATTTTTTCATACTTACCCCTTGTTAAAAAGTCAAAAATGTGAAAATTTTCAAATTAAAATTTTGTTGTGCCTAATCGATTTCTGGCATCAAAATATGTATAAAAAACCTAACTTGAGTTGATTTTAAGCAATATTTTGGAAAATATGGCCAAACGAGTGAAAAATACGGTTAAAATAGTCATTTATTGAAAATGGAATTCCTTCCTAAACTTTGAACTACAACAATTTTAGCAAAACTTAACCGATTTTCAAAATCTGTATAGTTTTTAAATTCCTGGCATCGTAATTGATTTATAATTTTTTACTAAATATGATTTTGAGCAATAGTTTAGAAAATATGGCAAAAAGAGTGTAACAAATTCTTCTGAACGGGTATACTTCTGAAAAATGAGTTCCTTGCAAATTTTAAACAGTCATAACTTTGCCAAAAATCAACCGATTTTCAAAATTTTTGCAGATTCGTCAATAGTTTTGATCATATTTTGAAACTGCACTTAAGATTTTCCCACATTGCGAATTTTAAGATTTTCGAATTTTTTCACTATTTTTTCATATCTACCCCTTGTTAAAAAGTCAAAAATGTGAAAATTTTCAAATCAAAAATTTTTTGTGCCTAATCGATTTCTGGCATCAAAATATGTATAAAAAACCTAACTTGAGTTGATTTTGAGCAATATTTTGGAAAAAATGGCCAAACGAGTGAAAAATTCGGTTAAAATAGTCATTTATTGAAAATGGAATTCCTTCCTAAACTTTGAACTACAACAATTTTGGCAAAAATTAAGCGATTTTCAAAATCTGTATAGTTTTTAAATTCCTGGCATCGTAACTGATTTATAATTTTTTACTAAATATGATTTTGAGCAATAGTTTAGAAAATATGGCAAAAAGAGTGTAACAAATTCTTCTGAACGGGTATACTTCTGAAAAATGAGTTCCTTGCAAATTTTAAACAGTCATAACTTTGCCAAAAATCAACCGATTTTCAAAATTTTTGCAGATTCGTCAATAGTTTTGATCATATTTTGAAACTGCATTTAAGATTTTCCCACATTGCGAATTTTAAGATTTTCGATATTTTTGACTATTTTTTCATACTTACCCCTTGTTAAAAAGTCAAAAATGTGAAAATTTTCAAAACAAAAATTTTTTGTGCCTAATCGATTTCTGGCATCAAAATATGTATAAAAAACCTCAATTGAGTTGATTTTGAGCATAATTTTTGAAAATTTGGCCAAACGAGTGAAAAATACGGTTAAAATAGTCATTTATTGAAAATGGAATTCCTTCCTAAACTTTGAACTACAACAATTTTGGCAAAAATTAACCGATTTTCAAAATCTGTATAGTTTTTAAATTCCTGGCATCGTAATTGATTTATAATTTTTTACTAAATATGATTTTGAGCAATAGTTTAGAAAATATGGCAAAAAGAGTGTAACAAATTCTTCTGAACGGGTATACTTCTGAAAAATGAGTTCCTTGCAAATTTTAAACAGTCATAACTTTGCCAAAAATCAACCGATTTTCAAAATTTTTGCAGATTCGTCAATAGTTTTGATCATATTTTAAAACTGCAATTAGGTTTTTCCCAAATTGTGAATTTTAAGATTTTCGATATTTTTGACTATTTTTTCATACTTACCCCTTGTTAAAAAGTCAAAAATGTGAAAATTTTCAAATCAAAAATTTTTTGTGCCTAATCGATTTCTGGCATCAAAATATGTATAAAAAACCTCAATTGAGTTGATTTTGAGCATTATTTTGGAAAATATGGCCAAACGAGTGAAAAATACGGTTAAAATAGTCATTTATTGAAAATGGAATTCCTTCCTAAACTTTGAACTACAACAATTTTGGCAAAAATTAACCGATTTTCAAAATCTGTATAGTTTTTAAATTCCTGGCATCGTAATTGATTTATAATTTTTTACTAAATATGATTTTGAGCAATAGTTTAGAAAATATGGCATAAAGAGTGTAACAAATTCTTCTGAACGGGTATACTTCTGAAAAATGAGTTCCTTGCAAATTTTAAACAGTCATAACTTTGCCAAAAATCAACCGATTTTCAAAATTTTTGCAGATTCGTCAATAGTTTTGCATTTGGGTTTTTCCCAAATTGTGAATTTTAAGATTTTCGATATTTTTGACTATTTTTTCATACTTACCCCTTGTTAAAAAGTCAAAAATGTGAAAATTTTCAAATCAAAAATTTTTTGTGCCTAATCGATTTCTGGCATCAAAATATGTATAAAAAACCTCAATTGAGTTGATTTTGAGCATAATTTTTGAAAATTTGGCCAAACGAGTGAAAAATACGGTTAAAATAGTCATTTATTGAAAATGGAATTCCTTCCTAAACTTTGAACTACAACAATTTTGGCAAAAATTAACCGATTTTCAAAATCTGTATAGTTTTTAAATTCCTGGCATCGTAATTGATTTATAATTTTTTACTAAATATGATTTTGAGCAATAGTTTAAAAAATATGGCAAAAAGAGTGTAACAAATTCTTCTGAACGGGTATACTTCTGAAAAATGAGTTCCTTGCAAATTTTAAACAGTCATAACTTTGCCAAAAATCAACCGATTTTCAAAATTTTTGCAGATTCGTCAACAGTTTTGATCATATTTTGAAACTGCATTTAAGATTTTCCCACATTGCGAATTTTAAGATTTTCGAATTTTTTCACTATTTTTTCATATCTACCCCTTGTTAAAAAGTCAAAAATGTGAAAATTTTCAAATCAAAAATTTTTTGTGCCTAATCGATTTCTGGCATCAAAATATGTATAAAAAACCTCAATTGAGTTGATTTTGAGCATTATTTTGGAAAATATGGCCAAACGAGTGAAAAATACGGTTAAAATAGTCATTTATTGAAAATGGAATTCCTTCCTAAACTTTGAACTACAACAATTTTGGCAAAAATTAACCGATTTTCAAAATCTGTATAGTTTTTAAATTCCTGGCATCGTAATTGATTTATAATTTTTTACTAAATATGATTTTGAGCAATAGTTTAGAAAATATGGCAAAAAGAGTGTAACAAATTCTTCTGAACGGGTATACTTCTGAAAAATGAGTTCCTTGCAAATTTTAAACAGTCATAACATTGCCAAAAATCAACAGATTTTCAAAATTTTTGCAGATTCGTCAATAGTTTTGATCATATTTTGAAACTGCATTTAAGATTTTCCCACATTGCGAATTTTAAGATTTTCGATTTTTTTCACTATTTTTTCATATCTACCCCTTGTTAAAAAGTCAAAAATGTGAAAATTTTCAAATCAAACATTTTTTGTGCCTAATCGATTTCTGGCATCAAAATATGTATAAAAAACCTAACTTGAGTTGATTTTGAGCATTATTTTGGAAAATATGGCCAAACGAGTGAAAAATTCGGTTAAAATAGTCATTTATTGAAAATGGAATTCCTTCCTAAACTTTGAACTACAACAATTTTGGCAAAAATTAACCGATTTTCAAAATCTGTATAGTTTTTAAATTCCTGGCATCGTAATTGATTTATAATTTTTTACTAAATATGATTTTGAGCAATAGTTTAGAAAATATGGCATAAAGAGTGTAACAAATTCTTCTGAACGGGTATACTTCTGAAAAATGAGTTCCTTGCAAATTTTAAACAGTCATAACTTTGCCAAAAATCAACCGATTTTCAAAATTTTTGCAGATTCGTCAATAGTTTTGATCATATTTTAAAACTGCATTTGGGTTTTTCCCAAATTGTGAATTTTAAGATTTTCGATATTTTTGACTATTTTTTCATACTTACCCCTTGTTAAAAAGTCAAAAATGTGAAAATTTTCAAATCAAAAATTTTTTGTGCCTAATCGATTTCTGGCATCAAAATATGTATAAAAAACCTCAATTGAGTTGATTTTGAGCATTATTTTGGAAAATATGGCCAAACGAGTGAAAAATACGGTTAAAATAGTCATTTATTGAAAATGGAATTCCTTCCTAAACTTTGAACTACAACAATTTTGGCAAAAATTAAGCGATTTTCAAAATCTGTATAGTTTTTAAATTCCTGGCATCGTAATTGATTTATAATTTTTTACTAAATATGATTTTGAGCAATAGTTTAGAAAATATGGCAAAAAGAGTGTAACAAATTCTTCTGAACGGGTATACTTCTGAAAAATGAGTTCCTTGCAAATTTTAAACAGTCATAACTTTGCCAAAAATCAACCGATTTTCAAAATTTTTGCAGATTCGTCAATAGTTTTGATCATATTTTGAAACTGCACTTAAGATTTTCCCACATTGCGAATTTTAAGATTTTCGAATTTTTCACTATTTTTTCATATCTACCCCTTGTTAAAAAGTCAAAAATGTGAAAATTTTCAAATCAAAAATTTTTTGTGCCTAATCGATTTCTGGCATCAAAATATGTATAAAAAACCTAACTTGAGTTGATTTTGAGCAATATTTTGGAAAAAATGGCCAAACGAGTGAAAAATTCGGTTAAAATAGTCATTTATTGAAAATGGAATTCCTTCCTAAACTTTGAACTACAACAATTTTGGCAAAAATTAAGCGATTTTCAAAATCTGTATAGTTTTTAAATTCCTGGCATCGTAATTGATTTATAATTTTTTACTAAATATGATTTTGAGCAATAGTTTAGAAAATATGGCAAAAAGAGTGTAACAAATTCTTCTGAACGGGTATACTTCTGAAAAATGAGTTCCTTGCAAATTTTAAACAGTCATAACTTTGCCAAAAATCAACCGATTTTCAAAATTTTTGCAGATTCGTCAATAGTTTTGATCATATTTTGAAACTGCATTTAAGATTTTCCCACATTGCGAATTTTAAGATTTTCGATATTTTTGACTATTTTTTCATACTTACCCCTTGTTAAAAAGTCAAAAATGTGAAAATTTTCAAATCAAAAATTTTTTGTGCCTAATCGATTTCTGGCATCAAAATATGTATAAAAAACCTCAATTGAGTTGATTTTGAGCATAATTTTTGAAAATTTGGCCAAACGAGTGAAAAATACGGTTAAAATAGTCATTTATTGAAAATGGAATTCCTTCCTAAACTTTGAACTACAACAATTTTGGCAAAAATTAACCGATTTTCAAAATCTGTATAGTTTTTAAATTCCTGGCATCGTAATTGATTTATAATTTTTTACTAAATATGATTTTGAGCAATAGTTTAGAAAATATGGCAAAAAGAGTGTAACAAATTCTTCTGAACGGGTATACTTCTGAAAAATGAGTTCCTTGCAAATTTTAAACAGTCATAACTTTGCCAAAAATCAACCGATTTTCAAAATTTTTGCAGATTCGTCAATAGTTTTGATCATATTTTGAAACTGCACTTAAGATTTTCCCACATTGCGAATTTTAAGATTTTCGAATTTTTTCACTATTTTTTCATATCTACCCCTTGTTAAAAAGTCAAAAATGTGAAAATTTTCAAATCAAAATTTTTTGTGCCTAATCGATTTCTGGCATCAAAATATGTATAAAAAACCTAACTTGAGTTGATTTTGAGCAATATTTTTGAAAATTTGGCCAAACGAGTGAAAAATACGGTTAAAATAGTCATTTATTGAAAATGGAATTCCTTCCTAAACTTTGAACTACAACAATTTTGGCAAAAATTAACCGATTTTCAAAATCTGTATAGTTTTTAAATTCCTGGCATCGTAATTGATTTATAATTTTTTACTAAATATGATTTTGAGCAATAGTTTAGAAAATATGGCAAAAAGAGTGTAACAAATTCTTCTGAACGGGTATACTTCTGAAAAATGAGTTCCTTGCAAATTTTAAACAGTCATAACTTTGCCAAAAATCAACCGATTTTCAAAATTTTTGCAGATTCGTCAATAGTTTTGATCATATTTTGAAACTGCACTTAAGATTTTCCCACATTGCGAATTTTAAGATTTTCGAATTTTTTCACTATTTTTTCATATCTACCCCTTGTTAAAAAGTCAAAAATGTGAAAATTTTCAAATCAAAAATTTTTTGTGCCTAATCGATTTCTGGCATCAAAATATGTATAAAAAACCTAACTTGAGTTGATTTTGAGCAATATTTTGGAAAAAATGGCCAAACGAGTGAAAAATTCGGTTAAAATAGTCATTTATTGAAAATGGAATTCCTTCCTAAACTTTGAACTACAACAATTTTGGCAAAAATTAACCGATTTTCAAAATCTGTATAGTTTTTAAATTCCTGGCATCGTAATTGATTTATAATTTTTTACTAAATATGATTTTGAGCAATAGTTTAGAAAATATGGCAAAAAGAGTGTAACAAATTCTTCTGAACGGGTATACTTCTGAAAAATGAGTTCCTTGCAAATTTTAAACAGTCATAACTTTGCCAAAAATCAACCGATTTTCAAAATTTTTGCAGATTCGTCAATAGTTTTGATCATATTTTGAAACTGCATTTAAGATTTTCCCACATTGCGAATTTTAAGATTTTCGATATTTTTGACTATTTTTTCATACTTACCCCTTGTTAAAAAGTCAAAAATGTGAAAATTTTCAAAACAAAAATTTTTTGTGCCTAATCGATTTCTGGCATCAAAATATGTATAAAAAACCTCAATTGAGTTGATTTTGAGCATAATTTTTGAAAATTTGGCCAAACGAGTGAAAAATACGGTTAAAATAGTCATTTATTGAAAATGGAATTCCTTCCTAAACTTTGAACTACAACAATTTTGGCAAAAATTAACCGATTTTCAAAATCTGTATAGTTTTTAAATTCCTGGCATCGTAATTGATTTATAATTTTTTACTAAATATGATTTTGAGCAATAGTTTAGAAAATATGGCAAAAAGAGTGTAACAAATTCTTCTGAACGGGTATACTTCTGAAAAATGAGTTCCTTGCAAATTTTAAACAGTCATAACTTTGCCAAAAATCAACCGATTTTCAAAATTTTTGCAGATTCGTCAATAGTTTTGATCATATTTTAAAACTGCAATTAGGTTTTTCCCAAATTGTGAATTTTAAGATTTTCGATATTTTTGACTATTTTTTCATACTTACCCCTTGTTAAAAAGTCAAAAATGTGAAAATTTTCAAATCAAAAATTTTTTGTGCCTAATCGATTTCTGGCATCAAAATATGTATAAAAAACCTCAATTGAGTTGATTTTGAGCATTATTTTGGAAAATATGGCCAAACGAGTGAAAAATACGGTTAAAATAGTCATTTATTGAAAATGGAATTCCTTCCTAAACTTTGAACTACAACAATTTTGGCAAAAATTAACCGATTTTCAAAATCTGTATAGTTTTTAAATTCCTGGCATCGTAATTGATTTATAATTTTTTACTAAATATGATTTTGAGCAATAGTTTAGAAAATATGGCATAAAGAGTGTAACAAATTCTTCTGAACGGGTATACTTCTGAAAAATGAGTTCCTTGCAAATTTTAAACAGTCATAACTTTGCCAAAAATCAACCGATTTTCAAAATTTTTGCAGATTCGTCAATAGTTTTGATCATATTTTGAAACTGCATTTAAGATTTTCCCACATTGCGAATTTTAAGATTTTCGATTTTTTCACTATTTTTTCATATCTACCCCTTGTTAAAAAGTCAAAAATGTGAAAATTTTCAAATCAAACATTTTTTGTGCCTAATCGATTTCTGGCATCAAAATATGTATAAAAAACCTAACTTGAGTTGATTTTGAGCATTATTTTGGAAAATATGGCCAAACGAGTGAAAAATTCGGTTAAAATAGTCATTTATTGAAAATGGAATTCCTTCCTAAACTTTGAACTACAACAATTTTGGCAAAAATTAACCGATTTTCAAAATCTGTATAGTTTTTAAATTCCTGGCATCGTAATTGATTTATAATTTTTTACTAAATATGATTTTGAGCAATAGTTTAGAAAATATGGCATAAAGAGTGTAACAAATTCTTCTGAACGGGTATACTTCTGAAAAATGAGTTCCTTGCAAATTTTAAACAGTCATAACTTTGCCAAAAATCAACCGATTTTCAAAATTTTTGCAGATTCGTCAATAGTTTTGATCATATTTTAAAACTGCATTTGGGTTTTTCCCAAATTGTGAATTTTAAGATTTTCGATATTTTTGACTATTTTTTCATACTTACCCCTTGTTAAAAAGTCAAAAATGTGAAAATTTTCAAATCAAAAATTTTTGTGGCCTAATCGATTTCTGGCATCAAAATATGTATAAAAAACCTCAATTGAGTTGATTTTGAGCATTTTTTTTTGAAAATTTGGCCAAACGAGTGAAAAATACGGTTCAAATAGTCATTTATTGAAAATGGAATTCCTTCCTAAACTTTGAACTACAACAATTTTGGCAAAAATTAACCGATTTTCAAAATCTGTATAGTTTTTAAATTCCTGGCATCGTAATTGATTTATAATTTTTTACTAAATATGATTTTGAGCAATAGTTTAGAAAATATGGCAAAAAGAGTGTAACAAATTCTTCTGAACGGGTATACTTCTGAAAAATGAGTTCCTTGCAAATTTTAAACAGTCATAACTTTGCCAAAAATCAACCGATTTTCAAAATTTTTGCAGATTCGTCAATAGTTTTGATCATATTTTAAAACTGCAATTAGGTTTTTCCCAAATTGTGAATTTTAAGATTTTCGATATTTTTGACTATTTTTTCATACTTACCCCTTGTTAAAAAGTCAAAAATGTGAAAATTTTCAAATCAAAAATTTTTTGTGCCTAATCGATTTCTGGCATCAAAATATGTATAAAAAACCTCAATTGAGTTGATTTTGAGCATTATTTTGGAAAATATGGCCAAACGAGTGAAAAATACGGTTAAAATAGTCATTTATTGAAAATGGAATTCCTTCCTAAACTTTGAACTACAACAATTTTGGCAAAAATTAACCGATTTTCAAAATCTGTATAGTTTTTAAATTCCTGGCATCGTAATTGATTTATAATTTTTTACTAAATATGATTTTGAGCAATAGTTTAGAAAATATGGCATAAAGAGTGTAACAAATTCTTCTGAACGGGTATACTTCTGAAAAATGAGTTCCTTGCAAATTTTAAACAGTCATAACTTTGCCAAAAATCAACCGATTTTCAAAATTTTTGCAGATTCGTCAATAGTTTTGATCATATTTTAAAACTGCATTTGGGTTTTTCCCAAATTGTGAATTTTAAGATTTTCGATATTTTGACTATTTTTTCATACTTACCCCTTGTTAAAAAGTCAAAAATGTGAAAATTTTCAAATCAAAAATTTTTTGTGCCTAATCGATTTCTGGCATCAAAATATGTATAAGAAACCTCAATTGAGTTGATTTTGAGCATTTTTTTTTGAAAATTTGGCCAAACGAGTGAAAAATACGGTTCAAATAGTCATTTATTGAAAATGGAATTCCTTCCTAAACTTTGAACTACAACAATTTTGGCAAAAATTAACCGATTTTCAAAATCTGTATAGTTTTTAAATTCCTGGCATCGTAATTGATTTATAATTTTTTACTAAATATGATTTTGAGCAATAGTTTAGAAAATATGGCAAAAAGAGTGTAACAAATTCTTCTGAACGGGTATACTTCTGAAAAATGAGTTCCTTGCAAATTTTAAACAGTCATAACATTGCCAAAAATCAACAGATTTTCAAAATTTTTGCAGATTCGTCAATAGTTTTGATCATATTTTGAAACTGCATTTAAGATTTTCCCACATTGCGAATTTTAAGATTTTCGATTTTTTTCACTATTTTTTCATATCTACCCCTTGTTAAAAAGTCAAAAATGTGAAAATTTTCAAATCAAACATTTTTTGTGCCTAATCGATTTCTGGCATCAAAATATGTATAAAAAACCTAACTTGAGTTGATTTTGAGCATTATTTTGGAAAATATGGCCAAACGAGTGAAAAATTCGGTTAAAATAGTCATTTATTGAAAATGGAATTCCTTCCTAAACTTTGAACTACAACAATTTTGGCAAAAATTAACCGATTTTCAAAATCTGTATAGTTTTTAAATTCCTGGCATCGTAATTGATTTATAATTTTTTACTAAATATGATTTTGAGCAATAGTTTAGAAAATATGGCATAAAGAGTGTAACAAATTCTTCTGAACGGGTATACTTCTGAAAAATGAGTTCCTTGCAAATTTTAAACAGTCATAACTTTGCCAAAAATCAACCGATTTTCAAAATTTTTGCAGATTCGTCAATAGTTTTGATCATATTTTAAAACTGCATTTGGGTTTTTCCCAAATTGTGAATTTTAAGATTTTCGATATTTTTGACTATTTTTTCATACTTACCCCTTGTTAAAAAGTCAAAAATGTGAAAATTTTCAAATCAAAAATTTTTTGTGCCTAATCGATTTCTGGCATCAAAATATGTATAAAAAACCTCAATTGAGTTGATTTTGAGCATTATTTTGGAAAATATGGCCAAACGAGTGAAAAATACGGTTAAAATAGTCATTTATTGAAAATGGAATTCCTTCCTAAACTTTGAACTACAACAATTTTGGCAAAAATTAACCGATTTTCAAAATATGTATAGTTTTTAAATTCCTGGCATCGTAATTGATTTATAATTTTTTACTAAATATGATTTTGAGCAATAGTTTAGAAAATATGGCATAAAGAGTGTAACAAATTCTTCTGAACGGGTATACTTCTGAAAAATGAGTTCCTTGCAAATTTTAAACAGTCATAACTTTGCCAAAAATCAACCGATTTTCAAAATTTTTGCAGATTCGTCAATAGTTTTGATCATATTTTGAAACTGCATTTAAGATTTTCCCACATTGCGAATTTTAAGATTTTCGATTTTTTTCACTATTTTTTCATATCTACCCCTTGTTAAAAAGTCAAAAATGTGAAAATTTTCAAATCAAAAATTTTTTGTGCCTAATCGATTTCTGGCATCAAAATATGTATAAAAAACCTAACTTGAGTTGATTTTGAGCAATATTTTGGAAAAAAATGGCCAAACGAGTGAAAAATTCGGTTAAAATAGTCATTTATTGAAAATGGAATTCCTTCCTAAACTTTGAACTACAACAATTTTGGCAAAAATTAAGCGATTTTCAAAATCTGTATAGTTTTTAAATTCCTGGCATCGTAATTGATTTATAATTTTTTACTAAATATGATTTTGAGCAATAGTTTAGAAAATATGGCAAAAAGAGTGTAACAAATTCTTCTGAACGGGTATACTTCTGAAAAATGAGTTCCTTGCAAATTTTAAACAGTCATAACTTTGCCAAAAATCAACCGATTTTCAAAATTTTTGCAGATTCGTCAATAGTTTTGATCATATTTTGAAACTGCATTTAAGATTTTCCCACATTGCGAATTTTAAGATTTTCGATATTTTTGACTATTTTTTCATACTTACCCCTTGTTAAAAAGTCAAAAATGTGAAAATTTTCAAAAAAAAAATTTTTTGTGCCTAATCGATTTCTGGCATCAAAATATGTATAAAAAACCTCAATTGAGTTGATTTTGAGCATTTTTTTTTGAAAATTTGGCCAAACGAGTGAAAAATACGGTTCAAATAGTCATTTATTGAAAATGGAATTCCTTCCTAAACTTTGAACTACAACAATTTTGGCAAAAATTAACCGATTTTCAAAATCTGTATAGTTTTTAAATTCCTGGCATCGTAATTGATTTATAATTTTTTACTAAATATGATTTTGAGCAATAGTTTAGAAAATATGGCAAAAAGAGTGTAACAAATTCTTCTGAACGGGTATACTTCTGAAAAATGAGTTCCTTGCAAATTTTAAACAGTCATAACTTTGCCAAAAATCAACCGATTTTCAAAATTTTTGCAGATTCGTCAATAGTTTTGATCATATTTTAAAACTGCAATTAGGTTTTTCCCAAATTGTGAATTTTAAGATTTTCGATATTTTTGACTATTTTTTCATACTTACCCCTTGTTAAAAAGTCAAAAATGTGAAAATTTTCAAATCAAAAATTTTTTGTGCCTAATCGATTTCTGGCATCAAAATATGTATAAAAAACCTCAATTGAGTTGATTTTGAGCATTATTTTGGAAAATATGGCCAAACGAGTGAAAAATACGGTTAAAATAGTCATTTATTGAAAATGGAATTCCTTCCTAAACTTTGAACTACAACAATTTTGGCAAAAATTAACCGATTTTCAAAATCTGTATAGTTTTTAAATTCCTGGCATCGTAATTGATTTATAATTTTTTACTAAATATGATTTTGAGCAATAGTTTAGAAAATATGGCATAAAGAGTGTAACAAATTCTTCTGAACGGGTATACTTCTGAAAAATGAGTTCCTTGCAAATTTTAAACAGTCATAACTTTGCCAAAAATCAACCGATTTTCAAAATTTTTGCAGATTCGTCAATAGTTTTGATCATATTTTAAAACTGCATTTGGGTTTTTCCCAAATTGTGAATTTTAAGATTTTCGATATTTTGACTATTTTTTCATACTTACCCCTTGTTAAAAAGTCAAAAATGTGAAAATTTTCAAATCAAAAATTTTTTGTGCCTAATCGATTTCTGGCATCAAAATATGTATAAGAAACCTCAATTGAGTTGATTTTGAGCATTTTTTTTTGAAAATTTGGCCATACGAGTGAAAAATACGGTTCAAATAGTCATTTATTGAAAATGGAATTCCTTCCTAAACTTTGAACTACAACAATTTTGGCAAAAATTAACCGATTTTCAAAATCTGTATAGTTTTTAAATTCCTGGCATCGTAATTGATTTATAATTTTTTACTAAATATGATTTTGAGCAATAGTTTAAAAAATATGGCAAAAAGAGTGTAACAAATTCTTCTGAACGGGTATACTTCTGAAAAATGAGTTCCTTGCAAATTTTAAACAGTCATAACTTTGCCAAAAATCAACCGATTTTCAAAATTTTTGCAGATTCGTCAACAGTTTTGATCATATTTTGAAACTGCATTTAAGATTTTCCCACATTGCGAATTTTAAGATTTTCGATTTTTTTCACTATTTTTTCATATCTACCCCTTGTTAAAAAGTCAAAAATGTGAAAATTTTCAAATCAAAAATTTTTTGTGCCTAATCGATTTCTGGCATCAAAATATGTATAAAAAACCTCAATTGAGTTGATTTTGAGCATTATTTTGGAAAATATGGCCAAACGAGTGAAAAATACGGTTAAAATAGTCATTTATTGAAAATGGAATTCCTTCCTAAACTTTGAACTACAACAATTTTGGCAAAAATTAACCGATTTTCAAAATCTGTATAGTTTTTAAATTCCTGGCATCGTAATTGATTTATAATTTTTTACTAAATATGATTTTGAGCAATAGTTTAGAAAATATGGCAAAAAGAGTGTAACAAATTCTTCTGAACGGGTATACTTCTGAAAAATGAGTTCCTTGCAAATTTTAAACAGTCATAACATTGCCAAAAATCAACAGATTTTCAAAATTTTTGCAGATTCGTCAATAGTTTTGATCATATTTTGAAACTGCATTTAAGATTTTCCCACATTGCGAATTTTAAGATTTTCGATTTTTTTCACTATTTTTTCATATCTACCCCTTGTTAAAAAGTCAAAAATGTGAAAATTTTCAAATCAAAAATTTTTTGTGCCTAATCGATTTCTGGCATCAAAATATGTATAAAAAACCTAACTTGAGTTGATTTTGAGCATTATTTTGGAAAATATGGCCAATCGAGTGAAAAATTCGGTTAAAATAGTCATTTATTGAAAATGGAATTCCTTCCTAAACTTTGAACTACAACAATTTTGGCAAAAATTAACCGATTTTCAAAATCTGTATAGTTTTTAAATTCCTGGCATCGTAATTGATTTATAATTTTTTACTAAATATGATTTTGAGCAATAGTTTAGAAAATATGGCATAAAGAGTGTAACAAATTCTTCTGAACGGGTATACTTCTGAAAAATGAGTTCCTTGCAAATTTTAAACAGTCATAACTTTGCCAAAAATCAACCGATTTTCAAAATTTTTGCAGATTCGTCAATAGTTTTGATCATATTTTAAAACTGCATTTGGGTTTTTCCCAAATTGTGAATTTTAAGATTTTCGATATTTTTGACTATTTTTTCATACTTACCCCTTGTTAAAAAGTCAAAAATGTGAAAATTTTCAAATCAAAAATTTTTTGTGCCTAATCGATTTCTGGCATCAAAATATGTATAAAAAACCTCAATTGAGTTGATTTTGAGCATTATTTTGGAAAATATGGCCAAACGAGTGAAAAATACGGTTAAAATAGTCATTTATTGAAAATGGAATTCCTTCCTAAACTTTGAACTACAACAATTTTGGCAAAAATTAACCGATTTTCAAAATCTGTATAGTTTTTAAATTCCTGGCATCGTAATTGATTTATAATTTTTTACTAAATATGATTTTGAGCAATAGTTTAGAAAATATGGCATAAAGAGTGTAACAAATTCTTCTGAACGGGTATACTTCTGAAAAATGAGTTCCTTGCAAATTTTAAACAGTCATAACTTTGCCAAAAATCAACCGATTTTCAAAATTTTTGCAGATTCGTCAATAGTTTTGATCATATTTTAAAACTGCATTTGGGTTTTTCCCAAATTGTGAATTTTAAGATTTTCGATATTTTTGACTATTTTTTCATACTTACCCCTTGTTAAAAAGTCAAAAATGTGAAAATTTTCAAATCAAAAATTTTTTGTGCCTAATCGATTTCTGGCATCAAAATATGTATAAAAAACCTCAATTGAGTTGATTTTGAGCATTATTTTGGAAAATATGGCCAAACGAGTGAAAAATACGGTTAAAATAGTCATTTATTGAAAATGGAATTCCTTCCTAAACTTTGAACTACAACAATTTTGGCAAAAATTAACCGATTTTCAAAATCTGTATAGTTTTTAAATTCCTGGCATCGTAATTGATTTATAATTTTTTACTAAATATGATTTTGAGCAATAGTTTAGAAAATATGGCAAAAAGAGTGTAACAAATTCTTCTGAACGGGTATACTTCTGAAAAATGAGTTACTTGCATTCTAAATATTATTGCACTCGAAACTTCTTCGACTCAGTCCATCATTTTGGCAGCCGCAATGCAGCAAAGTTTTGTCCTTCTCCCACGCACACACTGACAATCACACACAGTCATATGACTGAGTTAGTATCTATGCAATTGAGTGTGAATATACATATACACTTCACATACGTGTATGTGTGTGTCTGTGTGAGTGTGCGAGTGTGTGCTGGCATTGCCGTTATGCCTGGGCCCCACAGCGCACATCAGCTAAGTAAATAACATTTTTCGCACTCTTAGTCACGTTCCTAATCATTTTTATTTGGTAACTGTTTGGAAAATGTTTGCACACCAGCACCAGCAGTTGGGTAGGAGCTGTAAGAGATACAGGGGCAGTTGTAGCAGTAACAGTACCAGTAGCAGTAGCAGTTCAACTTGCACACACACACGCGCGCAAAGACAGTATGTATATGTGAGTATACTGACAATATTTGTTGAAATGAGCTTTGGCACTAATATCGTTTATTAGCTTGGCACTTGAGTGTTTAAATGCTGAAAAATTGTTCGTGATAGTGCCTTTTTTGCAGGACACAACCGACGTGCAGGGGATGCACCCCCTATGTACCCCTAACCCCCCCTATTCCGACACAAGCAACCTCATTCGCAGCCTCAGCTATATATGCCTGTGCTTGTGGTTGGGCCAGCTCGTTGAGTTTAATTTGAAATTAGTTGAACAGTTTGTCGGTCGATTCAACATTTTGTGCTCAGCAAGCATTTTCTATCTCTCTGTGCCCATCTCACTCTAAGTACCTCCCTCTCGCTCTCGAATTGCTTCGCTTTTCGCATTAAGATTTGGCCAAGTGGATGTAATGTTGTAATAGGTCGCGGGTTCAATTGGCTGCATATTTGTGAAGGTCAATTCTGAGAGAACCTTTAAAGTACACTCAAAAATAATTAATTGAAATCGGTTTTAAGAAGTCGACTCTTATTTGACCGTAGGATAGGATATACATATTTGAAATAAACTCCATTTTGACCATGTCAACAACGCGGGTTGATGTCACAGCAACCGCGATTTTCATTACAGTTTTCAGTGGCAGCTATGAAATTGTCGTATATCATCGATTGTTGAACTTGACAACTTTTGCATTAAAAGCGAACAACTAAAAACTGACTGCCATCCAAGCCCAAAGAGTAAGCCACAACAAAAAGCTGCACCTGAATGTGGTCAGGTTGCAGCTACAACTCCAACATATACACAAATACTTATCCCGCTCCCAGTGTGTATCTAGTCCTGTTTGTATATGGGTGTCGGTGGGCGTGGCTGGTGCTGGTGCTGTGCTGCTGCTGCTGTTTGCATATTGTTATTAATTTTCATTTTGAATGGCATGTTGACAGTCACTTTGACAGTGACAGCTTTGCTAAAAACTAACAGAGCCAACTGGCAGAGAGATAGACACCGCCTCCTCTCTCCTGTCTCCTGTCTCCAATTTCGTGTCGCCTGTTTCCCATATCCTGCAACCCTCTAACTGCACTCTGCGTGCTTCATCCTCTAGAGTTGAGAGCTGTGAGCTGAGCTCAGCTCTGCTACGACCACTCGGCTTTCAAAAGGTTTATAATTTCAGCAACACGTCAACAATGTGCAGCAGGTGTAAATCACTCACACACACACATACACAGACACACACACACACAGACACACAGCCCATCCATACAGGGAGATAGTTAACTAAGCCAAGTTTAACTTTTGGCCAAAATATAGCAGCAACAACTGCCGCCTGTTGTTTAACTGATAAGCAAAGTGCAGACCGCATTTCAGAGCTCTCTGCAACTTTAAATCTGTCAGCTAATGATATTCTTCTTTTTTATTTAAAACTCTGCCCAGCCGATGGGGAATTTCCAGCATTCCGTTTTCTGTTTGGCTTGGCTCAAGTGTCGTTTCGTTTCTTCTTGGCCTGGTTGGCAGGTTGGGCCTGCAGGCCCTCAAGCTTTCGCTTTTTGCTTTCTTAATTACAGCACTCAAGTACGGCGTACAGCAAATTGCAGACATGCAAATAGCCGCAATACCCAAGCCACTTCACAGAATGCTCAAAATAACAAAACACATAAAATAAGTGGAGCGACAAAACGAAACAACTCAAGCTTAGGCCCATCCACAGCTAACTAAAAAGAATTTTTTATAAATGACTTAAAATCAACTAAGAATCAAAGAATAATATTATAATATCAAATAGAAAGGGTATCTGTAGTCGCATATGCCCCAATCGCAAGCATAACCTTGGCATGCTGCATGCAACGCTCGTGGGTGCATTGCATGCAAACCCAAAGAACCTTGCACCACGTGGCGTATGCGCAATATTTGAGTTTGCCGTGATTCGTATTTGTTTAGTACTCACTTTCGGCCATGTTACGACAAATGCAAATTTTCCTTGTGTTAAATAACAATTAGGGCGCCAAGTACACGTGTGAGAGTAGTACACTAACTATATTTTAAATTTAAATCGAAATTTAAATTATTTTAGAAATTAAGCGAAAATCAACATAAGTCAAACATAATAATTTGCAGATAATAACGAGTTATCAGCAATATTTTGATTTTTTAGTTAAATTTTTAATACACAAACAGTTTAGTTTTAAATACTTTACTCCATTCAATTCAATTCAAATTATCTATTTTTGTAATCAGATAAATATTTAAATAGCAGAGTAAATAATGGAGCTATTTCCATGACATTTACGGGCGAAAATTTATTTAAGTTTCAATTAGCTTAAATTTGTATTCAAACAATCCGGAATTCAATTTATAATTTGTGCTAAATATTTGATTTCACACAGAACCAGATAATACAATTTAAAATGTTAAAATAAAATTCACAAAAATGTCACATGAACAATATGAAAAAAAAAAACATATACATATACATATTGTTGGAAGCTAAAAAAAAATTTAAAAGAAAGGAGTTTTTAAAAAAAAAAAAGATAAAAAGTAAAATATGAAATGTGTGGTAAAAACATTTCATTGGCCGTGTTGCTGTTGCTTATGTTTGTTCTCTGCTGACATTTTTGAGGTCTCCTCGGGAATCGGTATTGGGGTCCTGGGGTCCGGGGATCCCATGTCCGCCGTTGGCCGACGACCCAGCCCGCATTTCGACACCTTTTTCGCACATAAATTTTAATAACACATTCCAGAAACGCAGTGCATGTAAATTGCACCCGCACGATACGCTCACATGACCCTATTATATACAACATATGTGTATATGTGTGTACATTTTTATGTGTATCACACACACACACACACACACATAGATATATACACAAAACAATTCCCAAATGTTGCGACACGTAACGCTGAAAAACGCTGCTGTTGCTTCTGTTACTGCTGCAATTGGCAAACAAGTCAAGGTGGTAAATGGAACTGAGCGAATGGGGCGAGGGGTAGGATAAAGGGGCAGGGGCGTGTACCCAACGGAGAGTGCCCATGTATGAAAGGGCACACACACACACACACACACACACATGCATATGTATATGACGCTCATTTTGTGTCAACTGCGCAACGTAAATTGCCGAAAGGGCAGCAAAGAACAACAAAGTCCGCCCCGTTGACAAGTTGAAAAGTTGTTGCAACAACACACATATACACACATACACATACACTCGCATATACACATAAACTTGTGGCAGTCAATAAACTATAAAATATGCAATGTTTGAATATTTTTTCAACGAAAAATATTTTATGCATGCAGGTGAATTGATTCAACGAGCTGCCAACCAATGAAACCAAACCCCATCCAAACCCACTCCAATCCAACCCGATCCAACCAAGGCAACCCAGGCTGGCAAACTACGTTGCACCCAAAGGAAATTAGCTTGACAGGAAATTCCACAACATTGCGACGAGGCTGTGAAACCAGTAAAACCACCCAGTCACTTGCCAAACAGCCAACACCTATGGCCATTGCATCAACCCAATCCTTGTCCCTATCCCCATTCCCACTCTCAATCCCTTTGCCTTTACTTTTGCCACAATGCACGTTGACATTTTCACTCATGCCGATTTTCATATTACATTTGGTTGAGCTTAAATGACAAATGTGGTTGGGTAAGCCGACGTCTGGGCCCGCCATTTCCCTACCATCCATATCCCTCTGCTGGGATTCAGGGGAAACGGGACTCCCACTCTCTCTCTCTCTTTCTCTCTCTGTGTGTGTGTGTCTCTCTGTCGCTGGTTCTCTGGGAAATGCAGATCGTCGCCGAGCTCCACTGAAGTTGAGGCATTCTCGGTTTGTGGTATTGTTGAATGACTGTCTGACTGACTGCATGACACTTCGTGCATCTCTCTCTCTCTCTGTCTCCATATATGTATATACACATATTTGAGTTGTCAAATGTTTGTATGTGTGTGTGTCTGTGTGTGTGTGCGTGACGGTGTCTGGTCGCATTGGCTTTGTGATTGTGATGGATTGTGTTGGCAATGGCAGAGCTGCGGCGACAATGTCTCCGTTGCTGTTGACTGACTGTCAATTCTCCATGAATACAAAGAGCGCGTGAAGCAGTGAATGAATATGAATATATGAATAGAAAAGACATAATTATCATGCTGCTATTAAATATCGGTCATAAATTCTGAAAATAACTGCAAAGTGATATGATGAATAAAATAGTGTAAATTAAGTTGGCAAGGAAATTAATATGAATATTATTCAGAAATTATTTACATACAATATAAAAATTGAGATTCTTCACAAATTTTAAGTGACTGGAAAGTGAAGTACTTTCTTGACAAGCCTTATTCAAAAATATATACAAAAGCTACTACGAAGATATTCAGTAATATTATTAGATCTTTGCTATATTTACGAGAGCATAATTTATGTATGTAGATATGTGCAATGCAAAATATATTACAATCAAGAGAACAAGTACCTTATAGATATAAAGACCAAAATTCGTTACGGCAACTGTGTTTAATGTACATTTGAACACACACAAAAGCCTTTTAAAAGCAACCCCTGTGCACTTTTGTAATGTATCCAAAGTATAACAACAATTATAGCGACAAAGGGAAACAACAACAACAATGAGATGCCTATCGAAACCTATAAATAAATTTGCCAGAGCCAAGTCAAAAGCAGAGCCAAGGAATATTTATACAAAGCAGGCAGTTGGCAAACGGTGAAAATACTAGTATATTTGAAAATTAATGCTAAGACATACATAAATACAAGAGGGCAAAGAACGAACGAACTTACCTACATACGTATACGCAGTGTATGACAGCGTTGGCCAAGATAAGGCAATGCCAATTGAGTATGGGGGGAAAAAAGCAATAAAAACCGTCAAGTTGGCAACATTGACGACCCAAACAACATCACGGGGCACGGCGACATCGTCGTCCCTGTCAACAAATAGAGCAAATACAGCCAGGGCCTATGTCAAGACTCCATCGTCAAGAAGAAAAGGAGAGAGCTCGGCCTACGCAGACTGTCGACTGCACCTGCGGCCTGAAAGTATGCAATAAAAATGGCAAACGCTTTAGTTCGTCGCCAATGCGTCGACGCCGTTTCGCATTAGTGCCGTGAAAAGGGCTTGTCGGTATTTCCTTTGCTACCCTGTAAGCGAGAGAAAGTGGCAGCATTGATGACAGTATTGATGTTCTTCAAAGTGAAAAGTTGTCAGCAAGCGAAGCATACCTAATTCAGCTTGCATTCATAGGGTATTTTGGCTGTCTATCAGCCACTTTATTGCGGATTCTTATGCTGTTTGCAATGCGCTTTTAATTTGACCGCGTCTAGCTGCAATACCAACGATAACGTCAACGACGATGATGACGATGACGATGACGACAACTTTGGCGTAGTTTCCTTTGCCTACGCAACGGCGCAGAAACTTAATTTTCCCCACTGTAACTGTAACTATCTGTAGCTGAAATGTTGTTGTTGTTGTTGTTGGGCTCTGGGTTTTTTGCATTTGCAGTGGCAAGTTTCGTGCTGGAGTCGCTAAAACTTTGGCCATTTGTTGTTTTTGCAACAATTTGAAGAACGAGGCTATTTGTTGCTTCGCTGGGCCAGACGTTGGGGCAACATCATTGCAAATGTCGCCCAAAACCAATCATTTCCTTCATGCTTAGAGCATGGTGGTCGTCGGCAACTCCTTTTGCTAACTCTCGGTATCTCAGCGGATGTCTTGCTAAGAGGGCAACATTTTAATATACTTGTGAATGCCATTGGCTCAGTGCCATTTAGTAGCGTATCCTGCTGCATTCAGGTTTCCAGTCTTCTGCTACTCCTGCTTATGTCACGCAATTTTGTTAGTAAAATAAATTTTATTTCGCTTGGTTTTTGGTTTACGAACGCCGCCACCGTCGACGCTGTCGTCGCCATCATCGTCCTTGTTGTTGCCGTTCTTCATTTCATCGAGCGCCTTGGCCCGTTTATGAACTCGCTCGTCCTTAAATTGTCTTTCTGCCATGGGCCAACTGCACGCCACTTAGTTGCTGTCCTTTGACCCAACCTGCTGGCCGACTGTCTGCTTTGGATTCTCCTCCACAACTGATATTCTTTTTTACTTGTTTTTTTTTTCTACTCTTCTGGCAAATATTTTGCGTTTTGGCAAAATGACATCCTTTGGGTGAAGAACACAAGCGAAGCGCCGAAATTTTTGCTTAAATTTAGTTTTCTGTTTTTGTGTTTGGGCTGCATACTTAGCCGACGTTTCCTGAGGGAAATTAAAATGTGCTTAGGAGAATAATTTGAGTACATTTGGCTACTACGTTTATTTATGCCAGCAGGGAATATACAGCAAAAGGATGACTAACACAAAACCACGGAATAAATAAAGTAATTTCTCAGAAATAAAATTAAGGTGAATATATAAAAGATAAAAAGCGAATTTTTTTTTCTTTCGCATTAATATAAGAAATCATGTTATACGTAAAGAATTTAAATATTTATTATAATTTCACATCTTTTTAAAGACTAAGGTAAAGAAGTTCTTTAGGAAGACTCTCTTTTTGGCAACATAATTTATGCATTTATTTGTGCATGTCAAATATCATTTATGTGACAATTTTTTAGCATATCCTTGAATGATTTCTCAATTGCTAAGAACATCCATTGAGTTGATTTCCTGATTTCAACAGTTTAATTTTAAACACTTATAATATAATAACATAATTTCTTCGATGAGGCAAGCAATTCCATATCTCTTACCAACTATTGCTTGATCGATTTCCATAAAATGTGCCATAATTGATGAACGTAATTCTCGAGTAGAGAGAGTAATAAATGATCAGATACTCAAAGGAATCAACTTAACTCTGGAGAAAAGTCTACAAAATTTAAATATTTTTTTTATTATTAAGGAAGTCTGAAAAGTCAGCTGTCAAATGCTGTTGTAAACTTATCAAATATTTGCAGTTATCTCATTTTCACTTTTCAAGTCAAAAACAATTATTCAAAATTAATTAAAACAAATAAATATTGCGTCTATTCCATTATGGACATCCTGCAGTATCTGTGGAAGCAACTGGCCCTATTTAACTTCCATCTCAACTCGGACTACGGCCTCATAATCAAGGTGGCCACTTGTATTGCCTTTGGATCAGTCTGTGGTTGGGTTATGGGCATATTGACTTGGATTATATTCAAGATAACCCTATATTTGGAGGGAGTGCCCATCAACCATTATAAGTATCCGTATGATGACATTGACTTGGAATCAGATCAGGGGTATAGTGATAACACTTCAACAGAAGGCCTCAAACGTCGAGTGGATTGCGTTCGTTAAAAATCAAAGCTCTTGTCATTGATCTAATGAGTGCCAACTGAAGTCCTTGTTCCTTTGACTCAGATTTATGGCTCTTAGACAGTCTCAAGAGGCAGTCGATACAGTAGCCACAAAGTCATTAGCACGACAACAGATGAGCTCATCGTTTCCAATTTTTTTTTTTTTTTTCGTGGGAGGAATATTTGCTGCACTAAATTCAATTACTCATACGCCACGTAGGCCAAGCCACATGAAAGCAGCTCCACTCCGCTGCTCCTCGCTGGCATGTGTGGTGTGTTTGCTTTCAACATTGCTGCAGGCTCAAAATATTTAATAAACCAATATAGCATCTTTTTTCCGCTTCTACATTTTCTCCTAAAATTTTATAAAATTCCAGTTTACTTTGGTTTATGGCCATGTGAGTGTGTGTGTGTTGATTTTCCTCAAATAGCTTGCAGCTATTTTTCCACAAATTTTATATAAAATATTGGCTGTCTTTTGACGTGCTCGGCTGCTACTGGCGATGTTTGCTGCCGTTGCTGCTGCTGCTACTGTTGTGGGTAATAATGAAGGTCATGACTTGATTTGAAATTAGCCTTAAAGCTGTCTTTGGAGCATGCCACCGACCGTTACTCCCACAGGCTGCCACTCGCTCTGATTGGGCCACGTTGCCAATGGCCTCCGAAATGAGGTTAGACTTTATCAACTGCAGATTTTTAATATTGATTTTCTTGCAGCGAATATACGACCCATAGACGTACATATGATTAACTGGCTCTTGATGGTAATCGCATGGAAATTTCTCCAATGGCCAAAAGATTATTAATAAAGTTATGGGAAGTTTAAAAGATGCATATTAAAGCAATTGATATATGAGAAAATAACTTGCGTATATCAATTGAGAAAGAAAAGTTTTCTCTTTTCAAGAAGAAATACTTCAACTTTCTCTCTCTCTCGTCCCTTTTTAGCCGCAGTTATTAGCCTACTTTCAGCAATTTGGCAACGTCGCAGCTCTTCTCATTGTTATTTAAAAGACCATTGTCTATTCAAGCACTTGAGAAATGCTAACAGCTGAAAACGCTCAGAAACAGACATTTCAATTGGCATAGCGCATGTACAGTGAAGCCTGACAGTGAGCGGCAACGTCAATGGCAACACCCCCGTTTCCAACTTTCGAAAACGAGTTATAATTGCAAAAATGTTACAATGCTGTCGACTGACGCAGCCATATTGCGGTAAGAATGAAAGGGAATCTCAAACTGAATAAATGGCATGACAAAAAGCGTTGGGTTCCATACAACTGAGAAGCATTTAACCATCGTCCCATGACATCCCTACTCCACTCCACCCAAACAAACCCGTACTCAACTCAACTCAACTCATCTCAACTCTGTGCTCAGACCCGCGTAATTCATTTAGTGGGTGGCGTTGAATACAAAGCTTAAGTCCAGTGCCTCTGCCCTTTCCGGCAGTAGGTGGAGGGGATGGTTGCTTGCTTCCCAAATGCGCTTAGGGTGGCAGATGAATGCAATCTTTCTACGCTTGCCATGCCCTGCACTCCACTCGGGACACAAAACAGCTGACAGCGTGGCAAATTTTCCAAATGCAACGTCCCAAAAAAAAAAGAAAGAAAACCGAGAAAAATGTATGTACTTTAACAGCCCTTAGAATAGACGACGTAACTGCACGAATACGACTTAATTGATACATAAATAACAGGCACAACTGCAGAAGAGTTCAACTGAACGACGCTCAGATACCCATTGAACACAGGGTATAAGAAAACCATATGCTAACTCTTAACAACTTTCCCTATTTTCCTTAATATGACATTATTATTTTGAAAGTTGTTTGAGCGATATACCCGATTTGCTGTTGATTACAGGGTATTAATATGTCGCGGCCAGACAGGCAAACGTTCTAAGCCTTTTGTGGGATGAAGTATAGGGCTTGTGGATTCATTAAGGTTTTTCATTTCATTGAAACAGCAGCAGCATTTGACGGAGCTGTTTTTCATATGTGAATGTGAATATGAATGTGAAAATGTATATGAATATGGATGAATGCATTCAGACTGCAGTACTGCAAGTATTTATATATAAATATATATATATTTAGTATATACATATTTACGAGATACTCATCTAAACATATACATATATTTACTCAATGAGTCGGAGGAGGCTTAGAACGAATTGGATTCGTTGGCAGCGGACTTTTTGGCTCACACATACACATAAACAACTGTATGTATATGTGTGTCTTTATTTGTGTATGATGTTGTTCTTGTCTAGGTAACGGCTCAGCGCGCTTTTTCTATGCAACAACAACAACAGCAGCAACAACAACAAAGGACCGTTAAGGGCGGCTGCTGTAGAGTTGCATTTTCCGGCACTCGCATTTCCATTGGGGAAATGGCACTACCAAGTATTTTACACGGTTGGGATGCTAGTGCTTCTTCTTCTTCATCGTCTGCTCCTTCAGCTCCTGCCTGCTCTGTGTATGTGTCTGTCTATCTGTTTGTATGTTGTGCCTGTCGTTTTGGTGCATTGAACTTTTCACTCTCTTCTCTCACTCTCTTCACGGAAAATTTGCTTGTTGTCTGTGTCGATGCGGTTCACTAGAGCTTTCCGGCTTTTCCATTTTATTTTTTTTTTGGGTGTTTTGTGCCAAACTGTGTATGTAATTTGAGGTATTCCTGCTTTGAAAAATTCAAATATTTAACAGCCAAAAAATGAGTTGCAAAATTATGCCGATGATGAGAGTTGAACTACTGTCGAGATGCATCTGTTGAACTGTGAAGTGTGAAAAGGTTAAAATGAATACATGCATTTAAAGAGCTCTTCTGATAACTTTTCCACTTTCCTGCCACACAACATATTAATTTCTTCCACCTCACAAATTTCTGGCTATCGTTGAGAAGATTGTCTGCAATTTGGTTAATTCGTGCGTTAATGGCCAACACATAAATAACAAAAACTCCATTCAGCTGTTTTTGACCTTTTTCTCACATTCATCGAGTAGCCGTCATGTGGACAGCAGAAGATATCAGATTACTACGACGTGGACGAACAGTGGCTGTATATCGTCATATATTTCGGTACAGTATCTGGCTGACCTATTGGATTTCCAGATGTTTGCACTTCCTCAAGTTGCGCTACAATTCGCAGACAAAGCGAGTGGAGCAGACATCCCACCACATTGTGCTGGCCAAGTTAGTGCTGCTGGGAAAGTTCATGATATTTGGCAGAGAGATGGTGGAGTACATGGTCTATGGTCTCTCCATTTGGATATGCATATTCCGAGTTGAAGGAGCTGCCGGGCAGAATTTTGTCATAAGTGTCCTTATACAATGTATGCACCTTTATGTGCTGCGGCGTGTCCTTGTGGTTCTTCATTCTGTGGAAGATCGCAGACTCTTCAGGCAGTTGATCAACGAGATCATATACATCACACGGACCATCGAGTCCAAGTTGGGCATCATCTATCACTGTGTGCCCAGTCTCCTGGTTCTCTACATCTGCAAGATTATGCTGGTCTACTTGCTGTTGGACAACTTGTGGCACAAGATTTATTTTTTGTGGATCAACTTCCTGTATTCTATATTGATAGAGTACTGCAGTCTGGCCTATTTCATATATCAGTTTATAGTGATCAATTGGCATAGAAATATTTCCTACTTTCTGCAAACGTTCATCGACCATCATGAGCATCAGAAGTTCATATCTCAAGGACATCATCGACGTCTCTTGTGGCTTCTTAAGATATACTTAAGGATTCACAAATTACATGAATGTGTTATTGACAAAGTCGGTTGGATGCCCTGCTCCCTCTACTTGTCCGTATTCTCCAGCATCTTCAACATGCAATTGATGCTCGAATGCATTATCTATGCCGAGGATGATATCGAAAATAAATTGTATATCATTGCCGACGGTTGCCTAGCTCCAGCCTTAATACCAATACTGAATGTCCTCATTTTGGGCATCTGCACGGATCAAGTGAGGGAAGATGAATTGATCATACAACAGCAGATTGTCATTATCAATGTTATCTATGCAAAAAAGACACATTTTATAGATAGATCTCTAAAAATCCTTTACAATGAGGTGAGTATGTAAATTTATATATGGAGAGAGTTAGAATCACGTTTCGGCATTTCTTATAGCACACCTCGCTGATTGTGCACCTCAAAATAGATACTCTGCAGAATGTCATCATCTTGAACCAAACCTGTGATCGTTGCTTTGCCTTCCAGTATTTTCTAACTGTTATCATAACGGCAATATCTTTCATGCAATATACCATCTCTATGGGGGGAGATGTGAGCGAGTGTGCGACGCATAAGTGAAATTCTTGAAATATATTTAATAATTTTATCAATTTTTTTAATATTAAATAATTGCCCTTAATAATTGAGATGTCTTTTAATGCATTTTATTGAAAAAATATACTGAAAGTCAATGCAGAAGTTTGAGTATGTTAGAAAATGTTTCAATTTCTTCTCCCTTCGCTCCATTCATCTCTCTTTTGTGTTCTTTTATTAATACAACACATACATTCATTTCTGTCCATCATTCAAAACAAATGCGAAAACAATTTCGATAAATTCGTGTGTTAATGGCCAACACATTAATTAGAGAAAGTCTCTCTAATCGACGCTTAGGCCATGAATTCGAGTTGCAGTCCTTGAAGAACTATCAGAATGTGGAGTCCAGAGGATATCATAAATTCGTGTGTTAATGGCCAACACATTAATTAGAGAAAGTCTCTCTAATCGACGCTTAGGCCATGAATTCGAGTTGCAGTCCTTGAAGAACTATCAGAATGTGGAGTCCAGAGGATATCAGGCTGCTTCGTACTGGATATACCCAGGCAGCCTACAGAAGGTTTTTCAAGTATAGTGCTCAATATCTGTATTGGACTTCGAGGTGCTTTCACTTTTTCAAGTTGCGGTACAATTCCCAAACTAAGCGGCTGGAAGATGCCACCTTCAATAAGATCTTATCAAAACTAATTTTGATGTTGAAAATTCTTGCGATTTTGAGACATGTCGTGGACTACCTGATGGTGGTCATGGTAATTTGGCTACATTTCTTTATGGTCAACGAGGCTGATGGGCAGAACTTTGTGATTGCCATAATTTCGATGGTGATTGTGATTAAATGTCTGCGACGAATATCCGTGTTTCTGCATTCTGTGGAAGATCGGCGAGTAATGAAACAGGTATTTAATGAGATCAGTTACATATCGAGGATGATGGAGTCTAAGTTCGACATGGTCTATCACTGTGAAGTGAGTCTCCTAAGCATATACCTGTTCAAGCTGTTCATGAACTATATATTGCTGGATACGATGTGGCATAAGATGTACTTCCTGTGGCCCGCATTCTTCTACTGGATACTGCTGGAGTACTGTGCCTTTGGTCTATTTATCTATCAACTGGTCTTGATCAATTGGCTAAGGAATCTATCCATATTCCTGCAGATCTTCATGCAGTTCCATGAGCAAAAGAATTTCATATCACAGCGCTATCATCGCCGGTTGCTGTGGCTCTTCAAGATCCACTTGCGGATCAATAAACTACACCGATTCATCAATGAGAAGTTCGCCTGGTTGCGATCTGCACTCTTCTGGTGCATAGTTGCCTGCATCTTCAACGTGGAGTTGATGATGGAGTGTCTGCTCTTTGCTAATGATGAAATCCAGAACAAACTGTATATCATCTATGATGGTTGTCTGGCCCCTGCATTAATGCCTCTGCTCAACATGTTCATCTTGGGCGTATGCACAGATAGACTTCGAACTGAAGAGTTGATGCTTCAACATCAGATTGTCCTTGTAAATGTTAGTTATGCACGCAAAACGGACTCTCCAGACAAGACACTCAATGTAATGTATGCAGAGGTGAGTTTTGGTTGATTTATGAAGACAATGAAATATCATTGGGAATTTATGTTTATATTTCGAAGCACACTTCGCTGATTGTCCATCAGAAACTGGAGCCGTTCATCAATCTGGTCATATTCGATCAAATCTGTGATCGTGAGTTTGCCTTTAGCTATCTGCTGACTGTCCTGCTAACTGCGGTATCCTTCATTCAGTACACAATTTCCACCGATCGCAGTGTGATCGAGTGCGTGACTCATAAATAAACAAACTGAATGTTCTATTATTTTATTAGAAATAAACCGTAAAATGTGTGCTGATTAATTTCTAATATAGAGTTGAATGTATTCTTTTAGGGATTTACCTAACATCGTTCTTTAATTTATGTACGTCGATTCTATTGAAGCAACAGTTGAAAATGTCTAAAGTCAAAGAGTCACGTTTTCAGCTTTTGCGAAATATTCAATTTTTTGACTACATTTTGCTAGCACATTTAAATTTATTTTTACAACCCTCGAGCAAACGTGTTGCGTTCCGTTTCTGAGCTAAAAACCTCCCTCTGGCAGGCGATAAAATAATAATCGATTTGACTTGGGTTTGAGTTATTTTTTCTCTTGTTCAGAAAAACCCACAATTCATCTCATACATATATACTTTTTCTACATATTTATATGTATGCAATTGTGAGGAACTCTATATATTATATGAAAAAAAAGGAAAAAAAAAATGGAGCAGCTCTGACACTTCCTGCTGGGAATCGATTTTCATACATTTCCCCAAGCCTGCGTTGCCTTTCCCCAAAATTTATGCGAATTTGAATTTGATATGGTTAAACTGTTTGCCTAGGCAACTTCAGCCATGCAAATGGTTTGATAACGTCGATGGATGGCAGGGGGGGTATACGGGGTGGGTGTATTGGTGCGGGGCGCTTGTGGGCGTGTCATTGTGCCTAGCTTTGTCGCATTTTAGTGTAAAATTAATTTGCTATAATTCATCAATGGGGGCCCTGGCAAAAAGGATTATTTTGCATAAAAAATTGTGGTACTTGTCGATTTTGCATAGTCTGCTCTCGAAAGTCGAATCGAAGCAGCTGTTTTGCCAGCCAGATATCCAGGGGAGCACAGAAGCATCTCATCTCTAATGTCTCTGAGTGTGTGTGTGTGTATGTGTGTAACTGACGCACTTTACGTAATTTATGGCTGCACATTTATTTTATTGAGTTTAATGTGGGCGCAGTTGTTGCCAGCGCTTTTCGAAAGGTGAAAGGTTCGAACAGCCCACAGTCTGGGGCAGGGGATAAAAACATGACGAAGGATGGGAACTGGTGGCACATTGGCGCTTTGTTATGCCTGACTAAACGCAATGGCAAATGTATTACATTTGAACGGGGATGAATGCTATTCCAGAAGATGCCACGAACACGATTCGTTTTGGTTTTTGCTGCTGCTCCCCAATATGAATGGCAGTGTTTAAATCATTTGAATATTAAATTGTAATCAATTCGGATAACTAGTTAAACTTGATTAAGCCATTGCCAAATTGGATTTGATATTTTAGCCATTCGATTGAACATTATTTGCCAACACTTCAGTTAACTTTTGCAACAATTAATGCACTGGAACATTGCACGCATTCGTAATAATTTCAAATGAATAAAATATGCTTTACCAATTTGTTGAGCGAGTTCGATTTGTATGTGGCCTAGTCCCACACTTTTTGCTGTAACTAATTAAGCATTCAAAAACGTTTTTGGCCTAAAGTTTAAATTGTCTGTGGACATGGGGAGACGTGGACTTTGGGGTTCTGGGGTAAGAAAATCCAATAATAAAGCCAAAGTCGAGAAACGAGACAGAGCGACAGTGGCACCGACTGCCGCTTAACGCTCATAAATTATAACAAATTATTAAGCAAGAGTCAAAAAAGTTTGCACCGCACGCTGCGAAAACAAAGTTTGTGGGACAACATAGCGTATACGTATTGCCGGACATTCTCATTGCCGTTGCCCCTTGTCGCAGTCGTAGTCGCTGTCGTTGTCGTTGTCGTGGAATGATTTATTTTTATTATTATTGGCGGTGAATTTTAAATCAAAAAGAGCGCACAAATGTTACTGCCAAAATTACGAGTAAGAAGCGGAGCAGCAGAGAGCGAGAGACAGAGAGACCGAGTGGAGCTCCAAAAAGTATGCTACAGATTTGTGAGCTGCCTTCGTTGCCAGCTGCTTTTGTCATTATTAATAACTGTTAATTATTCACCATTATAACTACGCTCGAACGTGCACGTCCTTCTTAGCCTTGTCGTCTGTGTACATCACTCTCTGTTCCTCTCGTTTGCAGTGTGTCCCATACTCTATCTCTATCACTCTATGTACTTTGCCGCTCAAGTAAATTCTCTTTTCATATTGTTTGGCATTACATTTTATGTGCTTCTTAGTTAACGCCTGAATGTCCATCTATCTCGCTCTTCTTGCCATCTCACTCGCACCGTCTCACTGTTGGCTATATTTACATATTATTAAAAACTTTTTCAAGCTCAGACGGGCGACGAGCAAAAACTTTTCTATTTTGCCTCGACTAAAGTTATTGAAAATTCATGAATAATTGACATTTATTGCAGTTGGCACAAGTGATGGTCGATAATGGACGACTACCACCTCGATCCACCGATAACGCCCACTCAATGCGAGTAACAGTTGTGGGCGGTCAGAATATATCTATGCGATAGTGAAGGTCTGTGTGTGCTCTGTCTCTGCACATTTACTGACATAAATACTAAAGTAGCTTACGTACTTAATTGTAAATTATGTATTCAATTAGTTATGCCAGGCTGCCCAACAGATAAAGTCCATTGCGGACGACAGTCATCTTCATCTTTACTACACCGAGTACATAAATGTCATAGGTAACTGAATAGATTTTCCACTTGCGCAAAATTCAATCAACTTCTATCTTACGCTTAGGTGTCTCCGAAATCGAATATTACAATGAGTATATTCTAAGATATAATATATATGTATGATGTATGATATAGGTTTTTTATTTGAAGCGATTCCGATGCGTATTTTTAGAGAAATTCACCAATATGTGCTGAAAGATGGCATTGTTGACAAGTACAGTTAATATAGTTTTCTTTTGCAATTTACATAGTTTCAAATTCTGAAATTGGCTTTTAATGTTCGTTAAGTTGCAACAACATTATTGAGTTGAAGAAAAGAACATACAAATAAACATTTAAGCTTAAAGACGACCTCAAGGCTTCAGATGTGATTTAACAGGGAATGTCTGCAGTTTTTGATTAAATGTGGCCTGCAGCGACTCGTATCATAGGATTCCCAAGCATGTAGACCTACGCACAATGCTGTATGGTGGAGGAATGTATGTGATTCAAATACGTATACGTACATATATTGCCATAAAATAACACCAGAGGGCGCTGTCAGAAACATAAGCTCAGCATATCCGTTTTTGTTTTAGTTGTAACTAACTGTATATTCTAGTTGTGAAACAGTTACAGTATCAGCATGAGTATGTGTTGTATGTGTGTATGGATGTGTTCAGATGGTTGGAAATATATCAAAACATTTATGTTGGAGTGTGCAAACCACATATGCTGATGGTTTCGAGGGAGACTGAGCCGACTCTATGCATTTCCAGGCATTTGCATTCAAATGCATTTAATTAAATCAACTAGAACCAACAGGAAAATGCTGCAGCAGCAGCAACAGCAGAAGCAACAGCAGCATCGGCAGCATCAACCGAATTCAGCCTCAATCCAGCGAATGACCTTCCCACCCACGCAAGCTTATATACAACCATACATACATAGCTACATACGTAGCTCAATATGAGCCTCATAACATTTAAAATTAAATTTATTTTGTTCAAATTTTGCCAGCTTCGTTAGTTTTAATTGTGTTTAGTTTTCATTTTCAGTGCAGTCCTGCACAGTGGAGCAAATTCACCGAATGCCAAAGAAAATTATACAATTTAACAAATAATTCCATTTCAAGTAAGCGTTTTCCGCATTTGATCAACTGTCATTTACTGAAAAGTCAGAGTCCTTTGTGGAAGCTGACAACAATTTTCACTATGCTCACAATTACCTTATTATATATTTATTTCTTATTTTACTTGCTGAGCTCCATTGTGAATTATTTTTGTGTCGATTTGACAGTTTTGGGATTGCGGTTTTTAAAAAAAGCAAAATAAGCAAAGCCATTAAATAAAACAAAAACCCCAAGTGAAACAAACTCCGACTCTCTTCTTGCCCATCCTGTTGAGAGCCGCTGGGTTGTCTGTCCCGAGGCCAATCCCAATGTCAATTAACAATTGGCTGGAACAGCGTACCCGCATCAAGCTGTCAAAAAGTTAAATGTGAAAAACTCATTCGTATCATTTATTTTATTATCGCTAATTGAAGACAAGCTCCAAGTTGAAGGTAATGGCCAATGGATGCCGATAAAAGCACCATTGCCACTCGCATTTCTCCAACTCTCTCCACACTCCCAAAACAAATCATGGCCCACATGATGATGAACTGATATCTGCGGCTCCCAGAGAATGAAAGGAAAGAAAAAATAAAGCAGAAAACAAAAAATGGCAAGCAGAAGAAAGGGATACCTAAAACACAACAAGATTGTGTTCGAGCTTATTAACACTCGAGTGCACTTTCTTTGTGAGCCAAGATACTTTCAACTCTTTTGGCCTTGTTCATTTCTCTGTCAATGGCAAATGCCAAGCCAAAGTCTTGAATTCATTTTGCTTTCATTCAGTTTATGTTTTCCTGTTGTTGTAAATTCAAAGTTATGCACGAATACACTGATTTCGTTAGGCATAAAAAGTCGGATAAATAATGAACGATATGGAATAAAAAGCAGTTGGGTGCATGAATTTAAATCAATATTTTGTTATGATTCTTTTCAAACTTAAAAAGAAAGAGAAAATGTCGTTATCAATGAATAACATTAAAGTTTTATTTCTTTTATATACATTTCTGATTTTTTGAGTAACATTTTCCATCAACTATTTGAGCACACCTCGCAAATCGCATTCGAAATTATGATTAACATACACATGTACGTACATATATGCGGCAACATTATGCGAGTTTATTTAATTAATTGAAATGGCAGCCATCTTGACGCACAGACAAACAGACAGAGCTACTTTGCCTATTTGTGCCACCGCCCCACTCTCCACACTTGCAACAACTTCAGTCAGCCATTAGTGGCATTTGGATGGTATTGAGGGGAGTGGGAGGTCAGCCAGGCATAATTGTGCCAACATTTAGCATCATTATTTTTGCGTCTTATCTTTGATCTTAATAGTTTGCTTTGACAATTTAGCCAGGGCCCAGTGGTTTTACTTTTGGGGAACCATTCCCTAAAAGCATTTAATGTGATTAATTAATTTAAAGTCCCCAGGGAATGAGGCAACTCTGACTCTGCTCGCTCATTATGTTTATAAATAAAACGTTAGTTGAATGTAGGAGCAAAAACAGGAGACTTCTGCAAGCAAAGTTCTCTCTAATTGCCTTCAATCAGACAAAAGCCTTTATTTCATAAGACACGTTGCCTGTGACACTTGAAAAATATGATGCCAAAACAAAGAACTTGAACAAAGCAAAAAAAAAAAACTAACGTATTTTAGGAGCAGTGAAAGCAGAGACCATTTCTTATTCAGGTGATGGTAGCGAGGTTGAGGAACCCTTTGAAAAGTGACACCAGGTGAGCAGTGGTCGCCATTTTTGATGGACATGCCGTTAACAGCAAGAGGCACAGGTACAGTTGCCACAAAAGGCGATCGGATAATTTATCATGGCAGGGGACAGGACAGCCGGCAGGCAACCATTTTAACTTAATAAACAATAATCAGACTGTAATTATATGATGGTAATGGTATAATGAGAGAACCCAGACAATACGTCAACGTCCTTGTTTGGCTTGATAATTGAAAATGTTTGTAATTTTCGCCTGCTTTCCTTTTCTTTTCTGTGCTGCTCTTCTTGGCTTTCTTTTTTATATTTTGTCTTGTCTTCTTACAAACTTTCTACTTTTATCTGTTGCAAAACTTTTGTTGGCCTTTTTTTCTTTACATTTTCAGTTTTTGTTTTTTTTTTTGTCGTTCTCGCATTTGTTGCTACAAAGTTTTGCGACAGTTTAGGGATTAGCAGCCCCGAAGTAGGCAACGGCAATCTCTGAAAGAGAAAAAATAAAAATAAAAGACGAGCGAAAAGTTTCGGGTCATGTCCAAATTTAAGTGCTGAAAAATTTGCTGGATTATGTGGCAGTTGATAAAGTTGTTGCGCCGGGAATTAAATGCCAATGCCTTCTGCTCCTTGACAACCAATGCACTAATAGATTTGTCTACGAAAAATATATAGTCGAGTTCTTGAACAAATATCCTAAGCATCGATCAACTCAACAGACAGAAAATTCAGACATATCGATTTGTTGTGTTTTTATTTTTTATAATTCGAACCAAATTTAATATTTGGAAAATGTTGCGAAAATATAGATACACTTTAAATAATACAAATAGAATGATACAGTAGGAGGAAAATTCCGACTATGTGCAGCTAATCAGGATTATCGCCCCAATAGCTGAGTATATTATGTTGTTGGCAACAGCATGAATGCTCTGTCTATACTATAGTTTGTTGTCTGCCAAATGGTATGGAAAATGAAGTCCGTAACGCAGCTGATGTGCAAATAATTTTGGGTACGAGTTCAAGTACATGCCAGACATAAGCCTGGAGCAGTTGCTTTGGCAACGACTTTACAGTTTACAGTTTACAAAAGGAATACGCAGGATGCCACGGACGAGGTGGATTGGGTCAAGGGGATGAATGCTTTGGTTGCTTGTGTGGGTAAAACTTTCCACAAAGATGCTTGTACACGTACTTTCATGAGCTTTAGCTGGCCGCTTGCGCAATTTAACTAAAAGCTCAATCAATCATCTCACATTGAAGGCGCCTCCATGGCAATGCTTAATTTCTGCTTATTTCCCCTCGATTGGACTCCTTCGCTTCCAGCGCCATCTCTATCGCTGTCTTTGTCAAAATGTTGTCATAGAGTTTGCGAGTTGTGCCAACAACCATTTACTTCAGAACACCCTCCCACCCCCCTTCAAGTTTTAAGCCGCTTTTCAAGGCGCTTTTTGAAGTTTATCTGGCCGGATGCTGGCAAAGACTTCAGGCTTACCTGGGCATGCATTTAGGCAACATACATATTTACTTAGCTGCAAAAGGGTTGATTATTAGGCACGAAACTGCCCCGAAATTGTTGTGGCTAATACCTCAGCAAAGAGCTATGGGCTTAGCGATTAAGTCGACAACGTGACGAGGCCTTAAAGTAATTGCTTGGAAATGAGCCGAGCTTTTGATCTACAACAGAATGTTGTGCAAGTTAAAAGCTGTCAGTATAAAAATAGGACACAGGAAAGCTAGTCTAAGTCAGACCAATGCGTGAGAACATAATCACAACTTTATTTTTATTTAATTTACATAAATTTTTTCTCCTTTCGTATGGTATACCCCACTGAATTTCATTTAAGAAAAAAATGATAAAAACTATGCTATATAATAACGTAATGCCTCAAGGCTGATGATGCCACAACCTCTACCCACTTGCAGACGATGAGAACCGACGACAATGATGATGATGAGCGGAATAAAATGAAAAAATAAAAATATGAAACAAGAGAATGCAGACAGAATCAAGCAGCAGCAACAGCAACAACAACAACAATAAAGTGAAAGAATATAATTATGTCTGCCTTCTGCAATTATTTCAATTATAAACACAAGCTGTTGCATTTTCCAGCATCAACAGCACCAACAGCAACAAAAACTACAACAATAACAACCAGCAACAACAACAGCTACAACCAACAATGAAAAGTTGCGACTGGCGCATAAAAATCTCATTGCATACTTTGCAGCGTCGTGGCTCATCGAGGGCGCGTCGCTTGCATAAAATGAGCACATTAGCCTAAAAGCAGGCAGCATAAACTGTGCAAACTCCGCCCAGAGCCGGCATTAGTGTGAGCGAGAAAACGATATGCATATGTACTATTGGAGGTGTTGGTCTGTGTAAAGCAAGACGTCCCAGCACATGGCACATCATTTTTCCTTTTTCATTTTCTCAGCTGTGTAAGTGCCGCAGATGCCACTGCTGCCGCAGCTTGTTGCATATGCAACATGCGCAGGCATAATGCGTGTCGTCCAGACAGTAGCAAAAACAACAAGACCATAATTACTATATAAACTGTGTGAGCTTGGCTGACTTTTGACTATATTCCTCTCTTCCCGTGTCACTTTCTGTTGCAGTCCGAGCGTGAGCCTCTTTTGGTTGAGTTTGTATTATTTTTGGCATGTGGCATGATTTGTTGTTGGCTCACGTCGACACAAACAGCAAGTCACAACAGAACACAGCACAAGCACAACACAACTCCCTTGCTCATAATAAAACTTTTACTATGACAGTAAAATTTTAATGAAATCACTGCAAAACTACAAAACACTTGTGCCAAGGCAACCAGAGAACCAACAATGCCAACCAAAGGAATGAGAAATGTTCCACGGGACGGACACAACTGCAACAGAGACTTACGACAACATCGCATAGTTTATTATTGTTGTTGTTGTTGTTGGTGTAGTGCTTGAGATGTTGTTGTTGCGGGACGTGTAAAGTGCACACAGCAGGCAATTGAAAACTCCAGGACTAAGGACCAAGAACTAAGCAAAGAAATTTGCACTGTTTGTTTGCCTGTTTGTTGTGGCAATTTGTAACACATTTTGAAAAATGTATAACGAAGAAAGAGAAAATGACGACTTTGTCTTAAGTAGAACACGTTGATCAAACTTAAAATGAAAGTGTTGTTCGAAGTAAAGCAACAGCGAAGAACACCGAAGCGATCCCGTTTCGCCTTCGTCTTAAGTCGAATGCGTTGTTCAAATTTAAACTGAAAGCGTTGTTCCAAGTAAAGCAACAGCGAAGAACGTCGAAGCGATCCCGTTTCGCCTTCGTCTTAAGTCGAATGCGTTGTTCAAATTTAAATTGAAAGCGTTGCTCGATAATTTATTAGTTTTAATATGCGATAATTCAATCAATTGCATATTATATTGGTATTTCACTTTACAATTTACAATATAATTTGCCTTATATAAATGTAGAGTTATTTATAATGAAATATTTTTTTGATATTATTCTTTGAGTTGTTGGAAATTTAAACTCCTCGTTGACATAATCTATCTCTCCAGTCGACTTTAATGATGCTTTTTATTTTGTGCTGACTCTCCTCACTTCTCTCTCACTCTCTCTCTATTTCTCTCTCTCTCTCTCTGTCTTCCTCTCCCTCTCTCACCCTCTCTATCTTACTCTCTCTCTCTTACTCTCTCTCTCTATTCACTCTCCATAACTCATATAAATCAATTGATTGGGTGTTGCCTTAAAGCCAACTACAATGAATATAAATCAAATCAGCAGCAAAAACCTTACCCAACAAAAAACAAAACAGACTCAAAAAATGCCACCCATAATGATTACCCCTCAAAAAATAAATAGAATAAAAAAGCACAATAAAAAAAGAAAATGTGAAACACAGTCGCTTGAATTAATTTGCATTATTAAATCGGGCGAATAAATCGTCGAACAGCAGCAGGCTTTGGCGAATACAAAAACGATAGAAATCCAGAGGCAGAAATAATAATAAAAAAAAAAAAATAGAATAAATCTAGAAAAAATACAATGCGATAATTAAAACATCCCCAAGGAGCTTGGAACTAATTGCCGCAGCCCTTTGGCAGTCGTCATTTGCCAGAGTGTTATAAATAAATAAATGGGAAACCAAAACCAAAAACCCAAACAGAATTCAAACAAAGCTGAACTGAAGCAAAGCGAAGCAAAGTCAACGTTATGCATAAATTATAAGCAAGTGTGGCACTGGCGCCTTAATTTATGCTTTAAAATTTCATATTAATAACGCACAGCGAGAAAATTGGCTTGCAGAAGGAGAGACGCGAAGAGAAACGCTGAGAGTCATAGAGAATGCGAGAAATTTGTTGCAAAACGCACTAATTCAATAATTTATGCACATTTTTTAACACATGAACGCATTTGGCGACAAAATGAACTAGAGAGAGAGAGAGAGAGGCTGAGAGAGAGAGAGAAAGAGAGAGTGAAAGCAATGCCGAATCCTTTTTCAGACGCTTTTAATTAATATCAAGCGAAGAAATTAATAACAGCAAATGTAATAATGATAGAACTCAAATACCCTGTAAGTACGGCCTTCACTGCTTAGCAAATATTATACAATATTCTTTCAATCTCGTAAATAATGTTATTAGTATACGATACCCCACTGTGCTGTAGTTACAGGATATACAAATAAAATTCAATGCGGGCAAAGAAGGCCAAGCATATTGAGAGCGCCACTTTTGCCTTTGCGTGCGTTTCAAATTGAGCGGATTAAGTTTAATTACAATTTTTCGGTGTGGCAACCGAGGCACCGAGTGAAGGGTGTGAAGGTACCCCACACATTCACACAGACACACACTCATACAGACACAGTGCCTTTGTACGCTGCAGTTGCAAGGGTTGTTCCTTTGTCTGCCGCATAAATGAAAAGTAAATCTTTATGCAACGCAGCGGGAAGCGTTGCAACGCTGCCAAAAAACCCCGAGCAGAACCGCAACCAAAAGGCAATCCTCTTGCCCTGCCCACCACCCCACAATCACACACACACAGACACATATAAACATATGTAGAACAGTGTGCGTGTAAAATTCGTTGCGCACACGTGTTCGTTCAATGGCATCATCGGGGGCAGCAACTGCATTGCTCCTGTTGCGCTCTGTGTCCTTATAATTGGATTTAGTTGTCGTTAAGTTTGGACTGCTTATTGTTTTGCCACCGCCGCCCATGCATATGTTTGCCGTCATTATTGGCACCCGAAGGCCAACATTGCCACCGACTCCACTAACGCCCTCAATCTTTGCCAGCTTTTAGCTTCTGCCACTGCCACTGCCACTGCCTCGTGCCACATACTCTATGCGTGTATGTATTTTGATGTGGTTTCTAATGGCAGAGGCTTTACCATTGCCATGGCTATTGATGTTGCCACTGCTGTGGGGGGTTGGCTCAAAGGCATTAAGCATCAAAATTACAGCCTCCGTTAAGAAAACTGATTACTTGACAGACAGAATCCTCATCGTCGTCCTAGTCGTTACTGCTGTTGTGGTCCTGGACCAGGTCGATGTAGATGTCGTCGTGTCAAGAGGGTTGTTGCACGGTTCCACAACATTTGCAAGGTTAATTAAATTTAATGCTGAATTTTAATGTACATATGCATGTGTGTGTGTGTGTGTGTGTATGTGTGTGTGTAACTCATAATGAATACTTACATGTGATTGTTGTTGATGGCAGTGCCCAGAACACTTGATTTATGACAACAATATACACCATTATAAAGCAATATCGAAATTGAGCTAGCAATCGAATTAATTATTGTGGATTGTTCTCTTGCCTTTCACACCATTTGAAGACATTTCCCACTGCATTTGACTACACAGAAATAATTGTGAGTTGCATATAATTAATTAATATTTTAGATTACATTCAAACTAAGTAAACTAAAATAAGCTACTTTTCGACAGAGTTTCTTAATGAGTCTACTTCAAATGGGGGATATTTAAATATATCTACCCAGTTTATCTACAAGCTGTTATTCTCTATAAATAAAGTGAAGGACAATTGCGTATTTCCAATTAATAAATGTCAATCGATTAATCTAATGATTGTATTCCAATTATGAAACGCATCCGATTAATCCAATGATAGTATTCTAATTACATAAAAATGTTGTATTGTATGCTTTGCCTAGTTAGGGATATATTTAATATTCCCTGAAATACATTTGGCGTTATTGGCCATTAAAGCCTTTTTGGTATTGGCCTGGCTTATTGTTGTGAACACGTCGGAATTATTTACAGAGTAATTACGTCTAATGCTTACGGTTTGCTCCAAGCTGGGCACTGGCCACATGCTCCTCTAATTACTTTCGAAAATTGTGATCAATCACACGATACATGTATATGTACATGCTTATATACTATGTACATACATCCATGCTATGTATATGTATGCATGTTACCCCTGCATAATGACCCACCCGGCCAAACACCTCAGACTGAATGAAAGCCAGAAGCCACTGGCATGGCTAAAAGCATTTCAGCCTTAATCGTTTCATGTCGCGCGACAAGTTAAACCCACTCCACAAGTGGCGGTGGTGGCCAGAATCGGAGTGGGAGTTCCTGATGCCATGGCTACCCTTGGTCAGCTGTGCGTCAGGATTTGTACAGATTAGCTAAACAGTTGGGTTCGGGCTTGGCTGCCGGCCAAAGCTCTTGATAATAATTGCAAATCAATGACAGGGAAATTCAATTCAAAAGGCTGCTAGGCGACTCCACACCCACAACAACAACAACTACAATAATAACAACAACAATAACATCAACGACAAACAAACACACACAAACAGTAACAATAACAATAACAACGAAGAGCAACAATAGCAACAGCTTGAATTTTCAATTGAATCGATTTGTAAAACGGCAAAAAGCGTTGAGACAAATATTGCCTGACATTTATAGTACCAGGGGATTTGCGTTTAAATGGCCAACGTAATTATGGCCAAGTATAATTATTACCACGTAGTATAGTATTAGTGTGTGTTAAATTGGTATTGGGCAATTTAATTGATTTAGGCAAGAATGACAAAGATTAATGGTGATTTAGAAGCAGCTGCAAGTGACTCAAAAATTTACTAAATTTTTAATGTGAAAATTGGACAAAAATGAAATATTAAAATTTCTTCATTTGTTACAAAGAAACTTCAAAGAATCAAAGTTTTTGCTTAGTATTAGAAAATAATCTCCTATAAGCCATTATGCTAAATAAGCTTTTTATATATTCTGATAATATTTTGATTTTAATTACTTTCTTGTATAAAACTTGAATTATTTAAAATTTCTTAAACTAACAAAAATACACGAAACTAAATAAATTAAACATTTAATTTCAAATTAATAAATATGAGCATCATCTTCTTCATAAAGGTTCGTTGTTAAACTTTATAATTACAATTGGGTTTCCCACTAACTTTATTGTATTCGGTAAAAATATATAAAAAAAATGTTTATTGAAGTTTTTTTTTTTTTACTACAATAACTTTTTTATTATTCATTACATTTATCAAGTGTCTCATTATCTCGGCTCGTTGTTCTCTGCGTTTAACTTTACACATTTTTGATCACATTTTGTCTGGCAATCTGTCTGTCTCTATGTGCATTGTGTAATCGATATAATTGTTTATAAATGCAAAACTATAAATATGGAAAATACACACAATTATATATTTATGCATATCGTCTACATGCATTGTAGTAGCTGTGGTTAAAACACTTGCAATCGATGTACGCATATTTACAAGCGATATTTTATGAAATGGTAATTGTTTATGGCATATTATAGCCATTATGTTACGTGCTTTCATTTATTTTAATATGGTTTCCATCAACACACCTCTTCACTCACATATATGTATATCCATATTGAAATATTCGCATATACCTATAAACAATTTCAATCAATTGTCATTTGCATAAAATCAACATTAAAACGGCGTCGTCCTCCAACCACAACATCAAAAAAAAACTCAACTCAACCCTGGCGAAATTTTTAATTAAAAATCAGCTTGCAACAAAGCCAACAACAATATCAACAAAAGGGGGGGGCAACAAAAAATTGCCAAAGAACATGCAAAAGTTATTGTTTGTGTTGTTGTCGTTGTTGTTGCTCCTGCCACAGTTGCTGTTGCTGTTGTGAAAGGTGGCAAAAGTGAAAGTCGCTAAATTTGAAAATGAAATTTTTGTTGAGCACGCCGGCATCGAAGGGGAATTTTGCAATAAATTTTGCAGCCAAAAAGAAGCCACATAAAAAATAAAAGAAACACGTAAGAAAAATACTAGAAAAATGCGCATAAATTAACTATAAAATGTTGCCAAGTGCAACTTGCCCCAAAGTGGGGAGGCGAAACAACTACGTTAGAGTTACGGCAGTTAGTTAGTTGTGCAAGGTAACGGCAACTTACCCTCATCCAACTAACTTCCCATACCCTTCCTGTCGCTTCCCATCCCTCACTGCCGTTGCAGTGAAAGTAGTTAAAGTGAAAGCCCTCAAAATGCAAAGCGATTTGCATAAATGCAAATGAAAATGAAGTTGGCGCCGACGACTGAGGATATATTGTTGCAGTTGAAAAACCACGGCACATCACTCAAAACGGTTCTGTTCTGTTCTGTTCTGTTCGTTGCACTAATGAAGCAACAAAGGAGGCGTTACACTTTAAAAACTAACCTGGGCGTGGTCATTTAAAAAGCATGCCACGTTTTGAAGCGACGCCCCAAAAGAAAGTCCACTAAACAGGCAGAGCAACATATATAGGCAGTATTAATTAAGAAATAAATATATAGATGGAAAGGAAGACCAATTTAAGTAGTACTAGATATTTTAAAAGTGACTGAAGGGATCTTAAATTAATACTAATCAATCAATTGGCTAAGATAAATGCAATTTTAGTCGCCAAGCAAGAACGTATACTTAATTTGCGCTTAAGAGTATGCTACAAAATTTTTTACTAAAAATATTACAACTTGTAAGAAGAGTTGTAAACTTTCATAAAACTATTGAAATTGTGAACTATCAACTTCTTTGATAAAACGTATAATATATTTGTGTGATGGAATCTTTAGCAATTGTCATCGACACTGACATTTTCCATTTTCTAACGAACTTTTAATAGTAATTTGCCAATTTCACACTTATCGTTAGGTGCGCATTAAAATGGAAACTTTTTGAAATTTGTTGCGAACTTTGATGCCATTTATGCACCACCATGAATCGAGTTGCATGACGAGATGGAGACGGAGGAGTTGGACTCAATCAATACCTTTGAATATAGCAACTACTTCCGCCTGGCTGCACATTATTTCCTGTGCAGTTTCCCCCAAGTGTCCGCCAATGCCATGACAACAACAACAACAACAACAGTAACAACAACAACGTCAGTCAATTGGCAGCTGCAGCTTCAGCTTCATCTCCAGAGTTCCATTTTCATTTTATTTGCACGGGATGCGTTGTCAAGGGTTAAATGCATGCGACACTCGTGGATTCTGCCCCTCAGTTCCCCCAGTCTTTCAGTGCAGTTGTGTATTTGACCTTTATTGGCAATGGCAACCATTTGCTTCCACCTGATCACATTTCACACACTCCTTCCCTCCCCCCACCAACAAGCCCCTTCCATCAATTTTTGCATGCGTTGACATGTGAAATTGTTGCACAGGTCTCCAGGCGATGTTTTGTTGTCTGCATTGTGCTGCTTCTTCTGCTGCTGTTGTTGTTGCTATTGGAGCGAGAATGGTGTTGATGTTTTAATTAATGGCCATATGTCAACTACATGCAAATAGGTTAAAAGCCAGCCAATTTCCGTGTAAATGTGAAGCCAAATACTCATGCCACTCACACCATTTCAATTGGTTTAAGTGCGAGTTCGTCAACTGAGTAGAAGATCCGCTTATCGATTGTCACTTGTGTATTGAAGAGTTTGTTGGCAGTTAAGCAGACGTCAGATACTTCAAGTGCAACATACAACATGCAACGTGTTAAACAACATTTATAACATTTTATTTAAATTTTCCACTTAAAGCAACTCAGAATATCAAATCAAACACTAACCCAATATATATAATACATAGTATACATATATAAATAAAAATCAATCAGAAATTGTGTAAAAGGGAAGTACAAAAATTGTAAATGCGAAATGAGGTCCTGTGATAACTTTTGACATCGCTGCTGACTGGGTCAGGACGTTGCCTTCATCCTTGCAGCTCTTCATCGTTATCATTAGCATACATTACGGCGTGACCCTCAAGTGCTGTCCAAATGGCCTATTATGTGCTTGTAGCTGGTTGCTCCATTGGCTTCCTAACTCATCTTTTGCATTGGTCAATGGCAAAGGTCCTTTTTGGGACCAATACATACGTACATGAATATGTATGTGTGTGATGATAATAGTTGGTACACACACACACACACACAGAGAAACTGCTTCGCTCTTTCTCTCTTCACTGATGTTGTCGACGTGATAAAAAAAAAGAGTCCTGCTCCAGTTTATGTGTTGTCCTTGTAGTTGTTTCGCCAAAGTCCTTCATTCATGGGGTCACTCATTCAAGCGTTTCAATTGAGTGGAAAGCCAAGCCATATATACTCTATCCAATGTGAATGTGTGTGTGTGTGTGTGTGTGTGTGAGAGTCCTTCTCATATAAGCTTATAAGCTCGTTTCGCTGCTACAACCATGTATATTTCCTTCTCATGTCATCATCTCGTTTTTTGGTTTTGCCTTTCGCCTTTGCTCATCATCTGCTTCTTCTTTTTCAATTTAACATCCGTTCTTGTGGCTACAGCAAGTCTATTATGTTGATGATGTCCTTTGACAATATACGGAACGACAAACCAGTAATAGTCCCCAGTAATGTCCACTGTTTGTAGTTGGTTTTTCTCGGTTTGTCGGTCGTGTATGGGCATCGATACCAAGGATTTTGTAAAGGACAAATGATTATATTTTTTTGTTTCTTCTGCGATAACATAACTTTATCGCATGATATATATTTTGAGTAATCAAAGTTTCTCAAGTTTGCCGTCGATGGACTTTAATATGCTTCAATACAAATATCATTGATGGGTGCTGATATCATGTGACCTATATATAAGTGGCCAGTTCCTGGGGCTGCCAGGGAATCGATTGTTTGGCGGGTCCTTTGGGGAAGTCAATAGTGTTGATTGGGGGTTGGTTGCTTACTAAGCCTCAGCCACCCCTTTGAGCGACGACTTGAGTTTAATTGTTTGTTTTCTTAGTTTATTGAACAGCGACAGACGCTGATGGACAGACAAACAAACAGACAGACAGACGGACAGATAGACACATGGACAGACAACTGACCAGTCCAGGCACTTCAATTGATGCACTTAATGTCGATGGCGTGTTTTTAATGGCCATCATTTTGCCTGATGAGGCCGAGTAACAAAGTGGCAGAGAGAGAGAAAGAGAGACGAAGGACTTTAATTAACTCGCTTTAAGCCTAAGCCGATGCCACATATAGAGAGCGTGGTGTTGACCAGGCCACATGCTCCTAATTTATAACCAAGTGCCAAGACATTCGCGACCGTCGTCGTCCTACGCCAAAGCAAATCCCAAAGTCGTTTATTTGTCCTTGCTACCAGCAATTTTATATATTTCTGCCATCGTCGCGTCCTGCGTCCTGCGGCAAACTCTAGCTGCACTAAGCCCACCACCAAATCGGGACGGTGTGCGGGGGTGTCTCAGGACTGTCAGTAGGGAGCTGGTAACTCAGTCTCTGGCCAACTAAAAACCCATAACTATATGTTTTTCTGACACATTTTAAAAGTGCGCCGCAAGTCGCATGCAATTTATTGTTATTGCGTTTTGTACTCGTTTTTCTTTCACTTCTCCCCTCTTCACACTGTGCTCTTATTTGTCTCTGTTGCTCTTCTGCTCTATATATCTCTCTGTATATATGTGATGTATGTACATATATTTGTAAATCCAAGGACATTTGTTGTGCATTTGTGTTAACCTAATATCCTTGTAATTGCCAACTAAAAAATAAAAAAAAAAAAAATGATAATAAAAAACAGCGCCAAAAACTAGAACAATGTTAGTGTTGTTGAGTGTTTTGTTGTTGCGGCAGTTGCTGCAACTGTTGTTGTTATTGTTGTTGTTGTTATTATTGTTGTTGCTGCCACAGCGCTTGTTAGTGAAAGTTGCGCAAAACAGGAATAACAGTACTAACGACCCCCATTGTCCATACTCGGCCAGTTTTATTTAAAAATATGCTACAAATATCACATAAACTAACTAGAAAGATAACATTAAATTTAAATTAAACTATAAATTTAGTTAATATGTAACATAATAAACATAAACTTTTTTTTTCTTGTAATAAATTGAATAAGTGAAGAATCTGTACAACTTAAAGTACCTAAAATATTAACATTCCGTTTGTTCAGATTTTATAAATATCTTCATATTTTTCTCATTTTTATATTTAAAACAAAAATTTAAAATTAAAATTGTATTTGTACTTCAAATAAACTAAAATTTTTACTATTTTCAGATTTTCAAGAAACTTGTATAATTTTTATTTTTATTTTTATAGGTCTACATTATATATTTATCAGCAAGTTTTCTTTCTTAGCAATTTGACTTGAATAATTATTTTAAATTATAAATATAGAGACTTTTCCTTTGCAAAAAAAATAATATTTATTAGCGTATTCGTTACGCTACTATAGTATTAAATAGCCTTGAATTCCCTTTAACCATTGTGATTGTGGTTTATTTTGGCAGTTTATTCTGGCACCCATTTAGCTGTTAGCTGTTGGCTTTAATTTGTTGACCAGCTCACAAATTTTTATGGCTCTTTTTAATTGACGCTGGCTGTAGTTCTGGTTCTGGCGGAGTTCCAGTTCCATTCCCAGACTAGTTTCAGTGGCATTGGCTGCATATACATTGGGCACATGGTGGAGTTTTATTTTCCAAAAAATATATTTCTTCACCAAATTTATGGTCGAGTCTCTGCTATGTTTGCTAAATTAATTGGGTTAATAGTGAGCGGTTCCTATATATATTTTCGCTATCTCTCGTTTTTTTTAAAAAGCTAATGGTCGATAGATATGATATTTGAATCGATTGAGTTACCACAATTCAGTTTAAAGTCGGATTGGTAATGTAATCGCAGTACCGATATCAATTGGCCAATTTGAAGACAGCTAACAGATATAGAGAATACGTCTGATATGGGAATGATTGGACAGGGGGTAACTCGACGGAGATGGGGTATATACATATATACAGTTTCAACCCTCGGCAAAAACCTCGACACGTGTCAATGTCGCTGTCAATAGATGTCAAGAGCATAGAAATGGTAATCCCAGACCATCCGTAAACTGCCTAGACAAGCCTACTTAACTACTCACTCAACAAGCGACACTCGATCCATGTTGCAACTGCTTCATATCCACATTCATACATATGCACGTCCATACAAACCTACATATCATACATACAGGCATACAGTCATACGTATGTTATGTATGTAAAGATGAGGCACATCGCATGTCAGCTGAAAATTAAACCTTTCACTCAACTCAAATTCAATTGTTGTGCGTCTTCAAAATCGAAATCTATAACGCACGAAATCAGAAACTGCCCGCCAAATGGGGTGGCTCCAACCCCAATTCCATGATATGTATGATGATGATGATGATGATGTTGATGTTGATGTTGATGTGCCATGGGCTTTGAGATTTTAGTCTAAACGCATTACACGTCGAGGAGTCACGGCACGGTCTGCGCTTTATTTGTAATATGACAGCACTTCATATCCTTTTTCAATGATATTAACAGGCACAACGAACAACAGGAAATTATGCACGTCAGACCTGTCTGCTTATGTGTAATAACCAAACCCATGCCAAACTTGCCCGCTGGCCCTTCGTCAGCCATGTTTGTCAGGGGTTTTGCATGGTTCGGTTGTTTGGGTCTTTGCATACTTGATTGCATTTCCGTTAATGAATTTCAAGTTGAAGTCCAGCCAGATGTGCGGTACTCACGACTACGATAACGATAACTATAACAGACTGCAGATAACAGTAGTTGATATGCTTTTTAATTCATAGTTTTTAGTATCCTCATTACTTTGAACTGCCATAGCTCAGTCAAATCTCAACCGATTTTGATGAAATTTGGGTTTCTGGCAATGTCTTTGATCCCAATTTAATGCTGCATCAAAATTTATTTCATATTTACAGTTTTCAATTTTTGTCAAATTTTAGCCATTTTACATATTATAATCCCTTGAAAATATCATCAAAAATTAAAAAAAATTTCAACTCAAATTTTTTGGCGCAGATCCATTGAAGGACTTATAACTAGCATTCTGCTTTTTATTTGAGGTGTTTCCGATAAGTGCTTCCCGAGATATGGCCAAAAATGTGTAAAAATCCCATTTTCCCTTAAATTAAGCTACAAGTTACCTTCGACGTGCCATAACTTTGCTAAAACTCATCCGATTGTTATGAAATTTGATAATCTGCAAATGTCGCCATTTCCAATTAAACCTGTCAAATTTAACGTATTTTCGTTAAGTATATCCAGAGATATGGACCACAATGTGCTAGAAAAGTGACCCAAAAAGCAGATTTTCAAAACATTAAGTTTTTATAACTTTGAGCTGCCATAACTTTGCCATTTTTCAACCTATTTTTATGAAATTTGGATTTTTGTCAATGGTTTCGATCCCGAAATAAATCTGCATTTAAATTTTGCCCATTTTCGAAGCTTCAAATATTTTTGACTTTTTTTACCCATTTTTCATACTAACCCCTTGAAAATATCATCAAAAATAAAAAAAAATTAAATTACAATTTTTTGACGCAGGTCAATTGAATGACTCATAACTAGCATTCTGCTTTTTATTTGAGGTGTTTCCGATAAGTACTTCCCGAGATATGGCCGAAAATGTGTTGAAAAGTGACCTCAAAATCTTATTTTCCTTAAAATAAGCGACTAGCTAACATTAACGTGCCATAACTTTTCAGTAATAACTAAAGATAACTTAACATAAAAATTATATTAACCCAATGAAATTAGAAATTTTTGACAATTTTAAATTTATTTTTCAGTTAAATATTTGTGGCATACTTCCGACAAATTTTAATATTCTACCGCATAGGTCACGTCATCAGTCATAAACTCAAACTGTCGTTCTATTTACTTAACTCTGGCACACTCCGTTTTGTCCAATATCAAATGTTGATTGTATTTACCATTTCATGGTTTCATTTACAACATAACCCCCGCAATGCAGTTCGGTTGATATACGTTAGAGGTTACGGCAGTCATCAGGCTAAATCCACCCAATCCTGGTGGCCCCATCCATAGTCACCAACTCACGTTGTCAGTCTCAGTCATGCTTCTGCGTTTGTTGATCTCCCCACCCAGTCTTTGTTGTGCCGCCTCAAAGTCATCTCGTTGCTTCCGGTTTTTTATGGAATGGGAGAGAAACAATAATACTACAACAATATATAGCTGCCAAGTTGCTACTGCAGCTGCTTTTCCTGCTCCTGCTCCTGTTTCTGATGCTGCTGCTGCCCTCAGGGTCAGTTCGTACTCGGACTCCGACTCGGACTCGGACTGACTGAGTGACCACTTGCCAGCTTTCAAATGTAATGTTAAATCTGTTTTGCACCGGCATCGCCCTCAGCCAAAAAACAGCAATGATTGTTAGTAGCATAAAGACTACGGAATACGCTTTAGATTTTCAAGTGAATTATAACATGCATATAAAAAGTATTTCATATAATATGCATTTAAATTCATCAAAACTTAAACTTCTCACACAAAACAGTACGTCGCGCCTTTAAGTATGCAACGATTTTTCAGCTCATATTTATGCTTAGATAACTGGAACTGTAGCTGCCGCCATTAGTCTTTGCAGTGCTGCAAAACGGTTGATAAAGTTGCAAATACCTCTTCGGCAACATATGCAACCCCTTAACATCGTGCAGAGTTGGGGCAGTGGCTAAAATGTCGAGGGGGTTCGTTTGACAGCGACGCTCATTTGGAATGCATGCGACGACAAGGATGAGCGAGAATGGAATTGAGAATGGGGTTGGGAAAGTGTGAGAGGATTGTCATATATGTATGCATGTATGTATGTTTATATGTATGTATGTGTTTGTGTGTGGTAGGACAACGAAGCAATCAACTCGTGTCAGCAAAGAGCATATCCTGACTGAGTGTGTCGCTCCAGCTAGCTCATTTACTCCCCCAAGCTATGCCTTAATATCTCCCCCTCGCTCTCTCTCTCACTCAATCTCTGCCTCTCTCTCTCTCTCACACACTGTCTGTCACAGTCTGTGTCTGTGTTGGGGTTTGACTTTTTAGCCTGCGGATGTGTTTGTTTATTTAATTTCTGGTATTTTTAATTGAATTCTCAATGCTTTGCCGCTGATTGCTGATGCACAAACTTTGCTCCTCTTTGCAGAAGCTGCATCATCGGACCCGAATTAAGCGTCAAGGTCTGCTCGATTGGCACTGTGATAAACCGTTCGGCCTATGCGGCGGACTATTGCCAACTGGAGGGCACAACGGGACGACAGACGCAGCCAATGCCCATACGCTGGATGGCATGGGAGAGTGTCCTACTGGTAAGTATTTTTTAAATACCTATAACTAATCCATAAGGACACTACTGTAAGTTAAGCGAATCTTTAAGTACTGCATGGGGTTACGATGGGATTTAGATTATTTTCAATAGATACAGAGTATCTATCACTTGTTGGTACATGCATAACTAATCGATATGAACACAACTTTAAGATAACCCCTACTTAAAGTACTTTCTTAGGCAAAAGCATAACTAATCCATAAGGACAGCACTGTAAGGTCACCCTGTTTGAAATTACTTTATTAGGTTAGAGTAACCTACAGCTTATGCTAAGTAGAAACAGAGTATCTGGCAGTTCGTCATTCTCTCTTCTGGTGCATCTCTTACCTGCTGTTGCTTTAGACCTCCTTTTGCTGCCGGAATTGTGCGCCCAGGCACAAGTTTATAATTATAAATTAATGAACAGTGTTCACATTTTTTCCACCACTGACTCCACCGCACCTCCCCCTCCCCCCCTTCCTTTCCCACTTAACTATTGTGTTTGTGTCTGTGAGCTTACAAGAAGTCAGTCAGAGCCCGTCGGAGTCGGAGTCAGAGTTGGAGTAGGGTCCTGGAGGGGTATGAGAGAGAGGAGGTGAGTCGATGCTTCGGGCAGCTTGACAGCAAAATGAGTTGTAATTGTGTTAATTATTTTTAATTTGCTTTTTCTGCTGCCTCTTTAAGCTGGCGATTTATGTCAGTTACCTTTTCCGGTCTTCAACTGTCTGAGTCCTGAGTCCAGAGTGCCGAGTCCTAAGTCCTGTGAGCCGCGTCATAATAAGTCCATTAGGACAGCTCGAATGGGCAAAGAGTTCTAATACGCCGTATTTGCCGTTTTGATAAATATATTTTCATATTTTAAGCTCGCAAAGACGTTTCTCTCAAAATGAATGCCAACTTTCAAATGCATAATTATAAACGCGGAAATTTAAATGAGAAATCTACAGAGTGAAAGGAAAGCACATCTACATCTTTCTCTGTAAGTAGAATGCGAAGAGTTGCTAATAACTTGACTAGAAAGTTACATTATGACTAGAGAACTATGTGCTATATGTTTGTTTCCATACAAGGACCTCAACAAAATGAACTCACGGATGAACTGCGGTCCATTAACCCCAGCCGCAAATCTACTCAAAAAAAGCTGCCAGTTGAGAGGTTGAATTCGAGCTGAAAATGGCGAAAAGAAAGCCAAAGCAAACAAATTAAAAGTGAAAAATAAAAATGGTGAAAAAAAAAACGAGAAACAAAACACAGAATATTTTGTAAATCCCAAAGCGAAAAACCGCACTAAATAAATTAATTAACTACATGAAAACTGAGGGAAGGAGACAGGACTACAGACAACAAACAGAGCACGAAATACACTCACAGATAGAAAGGACTTACATGCATATAGTTAACTTGCTCTCTCTCTCTCTGACTCTCTCTGAGTTGGCAAGGATAGATTCACATATACATTTGGCAAACTATCCTAGATATGGTCTTTATGTGTGTTTTTCAGAGAAGAGACTAGAAGCCGCTTTTAGAGTTTTTGGTAATGCCTTTGGGCCAAATGAATGGCAATTGTAAATGTGTATGTCTGTCTTTAAATATACTATATTATGTATGTTTATGGTATATTAAAAAGCGCAAAAGTTGCCTTAAAGGATATATGCACACTAGAGTCCCTTCACATACCTTTTGCTTTCTCAACAGGCGTAAAATATGAAGAGAATTTTATTTTTACAATTCCAAAATGTATTAAAAATATTTCTATATTTTCCTGAAAATTATTCTACATATTCCTATAAATATTTCTATATTTTCTTCAAAATATTTCTAAATTTTCATAAAAATATTTCTATATTTTCTTAAAAATATTTCTATATTTTCTTAAAAGTATTTCTATATTTTCCTCAAAATAATTCTATATATTCTTCAAAATATTTCTATATTTTTTTAAAAATATTTCTATATTTTCCTCAAAATATTTTTATATTCTCTTAAAAGTATTTCTATATTTTCATAAAAATATTTCTATATTTTCCTCAAAATATTTCTATATTTTCTTTAAAGTATTTCTATATTTTCTAAAAAATATTTCTATATTTTCCACAAAATATTTCTATATTTTCTTAAAAATATTTCTATATTTTCTTAAAAATATTTCTATATTTTCTTAAAAATATTTCTATATATTCTTAAAAATATTTCTATATTTTCATAAAAATATATCCATATTTTCATAAAAATATATCCATATTTTCATAAAAATATATCCATATTTTCTTAAAAATATTTCAATGTTTTCTTCAAAAATATTCATTTGATTGCAGGCTAAATTCAGCACGAAATCGGATGTTTGGTCCTTTGCCGTTGCTCTCTGGGAGATTTTGACATTCGCCCGGGAACAGCCCTATGAGCATATGTCAGATGCGAATGTTATTGAGAATATTGGACATATCTATCAGGATGACAAAATGCATGTAAGTGTGCCATAGGTAAATGCCATGAAAACTAAAATGTGAACTCACATGTTTTCAATGATTTTCAGGAACTGCTGCCAATGCCCGTCAACTGTCCTCGGGAAATTTACGATCTGATGTGCGAATGTTGGCAGAGGAACGAATCGAGTCGTCCCAATTTCCGGGAGATTCATTTGTTTTTGCAGCGCAAGAATTTGGGTTTCAAGCCCAGCACACAGACGCTGATGTATTGATTGATTCATTGATTGATTGATTAAATGGAATCGGTCGAAAATTGAAAATGCGAAATGCAACAAAACTACACGCGATTTTAACTCACATCTCAAATAAAATATAATTAGAATAGGAATATGATATGAAAATCTGAAAGAATTGCACAATGCGAATTAATGGAATATCGATCAATCTATCAATGCATTTTTCTATCGATCTATCGACGACACAGGACATGCTTAGACATTAGCTTAGATTTTGGTAAGGAATTTCGAGTCAATAGCTTAAGGATTTGGCACTCAGCATAACAATTGATATGATTAAATGTAAATATATACCATATATAGGATATAGGACAGACTCTCTATACAATCGATAAGCGATAAGCGATTATCGATAATATCGAATCATACTAAGTCCAAGTATTTGTAGTACTGTATCTATATCTATAACTATATCGTAAGAGTGGATTCTATTCAAAATAGAATCGATCATTGAACATTGACATATGTGTGTACCTATCGCTCCTCCACCTGAATGCTCTCTACATCTCTATACATATAGTATCTCATGATTTTGCTTTAAATGTGTATATAAAGATATCTATATACATTGACATACATATATTATACATCTATATATCTATTTATCTACTTAGTAAGCCTAGCTCTACCACGTATGCAACTTGCCCTCAACTCTATCCCTAATCTCGACTCAAAATTGAATTTTGATGGGTAACAAAATTGTTAAAGAAAAAAAAAATAAATAGGATGATAAATAACCTGCGTATAATTTTGACAATAAGTGAGAAAAATACTTCTAAAAATGAAATACCAACAAAGAATTGAGAATTTCCAATATGCTTCTAGAACTGCCTATTTAGAGAAGTGTACGACAATTTTATTATCGTAGAACTCGTGTTCAGAACTCTCAGCTTCAAGAACTCGAGTCATAAACAGAGTCAATTAGACGCATATCAGAGAACATAATTTCCGTTTCCGTTTCCATTATCATTTCGATAACTTGGCTTTTTATCATATCCTCAATTTATACTATATATATATATATATGTATATGTGTGTGTGTGTGAATGAAACAAACACTTTTCCTGTGCCTTTTTCCGCATTTATGTTTGTATACCTTTTTTATGTTGCATTTTGCAATTGTTTTTTAAATGTATTTTATAAGCTATGAAAAGGTTTCGCCACTCGCAAAAAAAAAATAAATAAAATAATAATAAAATTATCTGAATAATTCAAACATTTTCAATGGAAAGTTTTTAATTAATGGAAAGTTCGGCAGGCCGAAACTTGATTGAGTTTCCATGAGGGAAAATGACTTTGAAATGGAAATACTTATTGTGCAATTTAATTATAATTAATTGAATTTGAAATTAGTTTAGTAGTTTATTCCAATCATAAATGCTGATTTTGCATCTTAGAGTTAAATGCAATTAAAAAAATAACAAATTACAAAAACAACTACAACATTTTTGAATTATACTCAATTATACAAATTATTCACACAAGTTTCACCTGCAACGAAAATCAAATCAAATTATTGCATATTCCAATTAATTCATTTTCAAAACGTATTTAAATATCGAAATCAAATTAATATCAACAACAAATTTAAGATAACGTTGAGCACAATCATGTTAAATTAATAAACAAAAAAAAAAAAAAAAATTAACAATAAATTTAAACGCATTCAAAATGGCAAAAAAAGTCTTCAAAGAAAATGAAGAATGATTTGAAATGAAAAGAAAAACCGAAGACGTAGCTTAAGCAAAATTCCAGCTAAAGAATAATAGGAAAACAAAACTGAAAATTGTAACCAAAATCCTACACTAAATGCAAAAGTAAACAGATATAAAAATAAAACCAAAAAAAAGAAAAATAATAAGAAAAATTTTTCATTTTTGGCTGACGAGACATGGACAATGGGGAATGAAAGTGTAAGTGAAAGCCAAGCTAAATGAGACTTTGAGCCGCTGTGTGCCAGCCTACAGCTGAGTCCTGCGAATCCTTCGAATCCTGCGAGTCCTGCGAGCCCTGCAACCCAACGATGACCAGCAGGACCAACTGCGCCTCGCGGCTTTGTCCCTGGCAAATTAAATAACATAAAACACAAATCCGCAACAAATCCGAGGCCCCACTAGAAAATAATAAACTTATTAATTCAAACTGTTGTTGCGAACATGGCCAGCAGTGTCCTGGCGCTTGCCACCATATACTTGGATACCCGGCTCATCATTGTCGCATTCTAAAATCCTCAAAACAGCTGCGACTTTGCAGACTCAATTACAGACAGATTATCGCAGTAAGTACTACCCCCTACAGTCTGCTCACTACTCAAGCAAAAAGAGATGCGGCTTAGGTATATTATATATACCTCCCACATATATATATCCTCATAAAAAAAGAATAAATATGTTACAAATTTAATTAATTTGAAATTTAGAAGGTTTTTCTTTCAGGAGGATGGTAACCCTACACTCCATGTTACGATTAACAGTTCATTAACAGTCACAATCGCACTTGATTTTGAACGCTGTTAAATTTTTACATTGTTATGTTAACTCTATTGCTGTTATTTTTAAACACTTTTAGCTAATAATTCTGAAATTCTAGTTACAAATTTAAGTTATTTCGATATTTTTTCTGAATTTTCTTACTTTCCTTGTTAAGCTTCTCAACAGCATTCCCATTGTATGTTTTCCATGTGTGTTTTGTATGCCTTTCACAACTCACCTTATCCTTCTCCTCCTTCATCCCCTATCTTTCTCTCTTCCTTTCAATTTCGATTCACTTTAATTCTTTGTGTGTTTGTTTGGCCAGCTCTTTGGCCAGAAGTGGGATTTGGCGAATCTTGTGGCTAATTGGAAAAAACGCCGGCAGTAAAATTGCGGCTGGCGACAAACTCGTCCATCGTTGACCACAGAAACTCATACATATTTGATGTTGCTTTAATTTAAAGTTACGTTTCCTCCGCAATCGAAATCAATAAGTTATTATTTGGAGCAAGGCCTTCAGTTCGAGCTGAAGCTCTAGAGTGGAGTGTGGAGTGGAAATCCCAAGAGGAGAAGAAAAGGAGCGGGAGAGGGAGTGGGAATGTCCTGGCTTGCGCTTATTTGACTTGGTTTTCTTTTAAGGTTTGCGAAAACAAAATCCCAGACGCAATCTTTGATTTTATTGTAAGCAAACGAAAGAAAACAAAGCAAACGCAAAAAGAACAAACAACATGTAGCATGAACGCCCAGCAGCCATCAGCATCAACAAATGCGCTCAGAGATTTTGGTTTGGTTAGAAAAACAATAACAAGAACACAAGCCAAATGCCTCAAGGAACATAAAATGTGGTGGAACAGGAGGACGAGGATGAAGGCAACTCCTTCTGCACACACATCCCCCGACAGTGCAAATTGGCAATGTGCGTATGGCATTTCAAAATAGATAAAGCACTCATCTATAAGTAACATGCATGATGTATGCATACATATATAAACAATCAATGGAAACACTCAAAATATGTTGCCAATAAATTATTCAACAGCTGCTGTTACCATTTCAAATACGATGTTATTAACAGAGTGCGCGACTGTTATCTCAAGATCTGTATCAGAGATCTGCATCTGCACTGGTATTTTTAAGTCATCCCAAAAGTATGCAGCGGATCATACATTGCTGCCACATTTGAGAGATTTGGCAGGGCTGCATCATCAGAGCAGCTGAAAAAAATTTGGCGCGCAACTGAGAAATATTTTTTGCTTTATATTCGCTGTTTTCTTTAATAAAGTTCCACAAAATTAACGCTACTGCTTTGTTTCAGAGATGATGATGATTATTTTACCAGATTTTTGATTCACCACAGATTTATAATTTATATTTTTAATATCATTCTACTTGTTTGATAATTTTACCCTTTATTGATTCACCTCAGATTCATATTTTATAGTTTTAACATATTTTCTTTAGTTAAGTACTATCATCATACAAGCCGATGCAGAGACAAGCTTCTGGGACACCGCAGCTTACTTGCTCGATAACGAATTTCTGTTTTTGACCATTTTTCAGAATTATGGTCATATTTTCTAAAATATTGTTCCAAATCAAGTGCGGTAAAGTTTTTTATTCTCATTTTGATGCCAGAAATCGATTTGGCACAAGAAATTCCGATTTTGGAATTTTTATTTTTTTGACATTTTTGCAAGGGGTTAGTATGCAAAAATGGCAAAAAATGGGTCAAAATTTAAAACTGACAGTATGGAAATTTTTTGATGCAGATTCAAAGTACGATCATAACCATTGACAGAAATGCAAAAATTTTGAAAATCGGTTGATTTTCAGACAAGTTATGGCTTCTCAAAGTTGCAAAAATCTTAATTTTTGTATTAAAAATTGGTTTATTACCATTTTAACTTTCCTTGCCATACTTTCCAAAACATGTAATAAACATTTGGTACCGGGTTAAAGTATGACAAAATCCGTTTCCAGAAACGCAAAAAAACTGAAAATCGAATGAGTTTTGCAAAAGTTATGGTTCATCAAAGATGAGGAAGATATCATTTTTTGCTAAAAAAAGGCTGTTTTTGAGCATTTTTCAGTATTGTGGTCATATTTTGTAAAATATAGGTGCAAATCAAGAGCGGTAAAGATTTGTATACTCATTTTGATGCCAGAAATCGATTTGGCACGAAAAATTCCGATTTTGGAATTTTTATTTTTTTGACATTTTTGCAAGGGGTATGCAAAAATGGCCAAAAATGGGTCAAATTTTAAACCTGACAGTATATAGAAATTTTTGATGTAGATTCAAAGTATGATCAAAACCATTTATAGAAATGCAAAAATTTTGAAAATCGGTTGATTTGAAGCAAAGTTATGGCTTCTCAAAGTTTCAAAAATCTCAATTTTTGTATTAAAAAACAAATTTTATACAATTTTTACTTTCCTTGCCATACTTTTCAAAACATGTAATAAACATTTGGTACCGTTATAAAGTATGAACAAATCCGTAACCAGAAACGCAAAGAAAATGAAAATCGGCAAAGTTCTGGAAAAGTTATGGGTTCTCAAAGATGAGGAAGATATCATTTTTTGCTAAAAAGGCTGTTTTTGAGCATTTTTCAGTATTGTGGTCATATTTTCTAAAATATTGGTCCAACTCAAGTGCGGTAAAGTTTTTTATACTCATTTTGATGCCAGAAATCGATTTGGCACAAAAAATTCTGATTTTGGAATTTTTATTTTTTTGACATTTTTGCAAGGGGTTAGTATGCAAAAATGGCAAAAATGGGTCAAAATTTAAAACTGACAGTATGGAAATTTTTTTGATGCAGATTCAAAGTATGATCATAACCATTGACAGAAATGCAAAAATTTTAAAAATCGGTTGATTTGAAGCAAAGTTATGGCTTCTCAAAGTTTCAAAAATCTCAATTTTTGTATTAAAAAACAAATTTTATACAATTTTTACTTTCCTTGCCATACTTTTCAAAACATGTAATAAACATTTGGTACCGTTATAAAGTATGAACAAATCCGTAACCAGAAACGCAAAGAAAATGAAAATCGGCAAAGTTCTGGAAAAGTTATGGGTTCTCAAAGATGAGGAAGATATCATTTTTTGCTAAAAAGGCTGTTTTTGAGCATTTTTCAGTATTGTGGTCATATTTTCTAAAATATTGGTCCAACTCAAGTGCGGTAAAGTTTTTTATACTCATTTTGATGCCAGAAATCGATTTGGCACAAAAAATTCTGATTTTGGAATTTTTATTTTTTTGACATTTTTGCAAGGGGTTAGTATGCAAAAATGGCAAAAATGGGTCAAAATTTAAAACTGACAGTATGGAAATTTTTTGATGCAGATTCAAAGTATGATCATAACCATTGACAGAAATGCAAAAATTTTAAAAATCGGTTGATTTGAAGCAAAGTTATGGCTTCTCAAAGTTTCAAAAATCTCAATTTTTGTATTAAAAAACAAATTTTATACAATTTTTACTTTCCTTGCCATACTTTTCAAAACATGTAATAAACATTTGGTACCGTTATAAAGAATGAACAAATCCGTAACCAGAAACGCAAAGAAAATGAAAATTGGATGAGTTGTGGAAAAGTTATGGCTTCTCAAAGTTGCAAAAATCTCAATTTTTGTATTAAAAAACTAATTTTATACAATTTTTACTTTCCTTGCCATACTTTTCAAAACATGTAATAAACATTTGGTACCGATTTAAAATATGATCAAAGCCTAATCCAGAAATGCAAAGAAAATGAAAATCGGCAAAGTTTTGGAAAAGTTATGGGTTCTCAAAGATGAGGAAGATATCATTTTTTGCTAAAAAAGGCTGTTTTTGAGCATTTTTCAGTATTGTGGTCATATTTTCTAAAATATAGGTGCAAATCAAGAGCGGTAAAGATTTTTATACTCATTTTGATGTCAGAAATCGATTTGGCACGAAAAATTCCGATTTTGGAATTTTTATTTTTTTGACATTTTTGCAAGGGGTTAGTATGCAAAAATGGCCAAAAATGGGTCAAATTTTAAAACTGACAGTATATAGAAAGTTTTGATGTAGATTCAAAGTATGATCAAAACCATTTATAGAAATGCAAAAATTTTGAAAATCGGTTGATTTGAAGCAAAGTTATGGCTTCTCAAAGTTGCAAAAATCTCAATTTTTGTATTAAAAAACAAATTTTATACAATTTTTACTTTCCTTGCCATACTTTTCAAAACATGTAATAAACATTTGGTACCGATTTAAAATATGATCAAAGCCTAATCCAGAAATGCAAAGAAAATGAAAATCGGCAAAGTTTTGGAAAAGTTATGGGTTCTCAAAGATGAGGAAGATATCATTTTTTGCTAAAAAGAGGCTGTTTTTGAGCATTTTTCAGTATTGTGGTCATATTTTCTAAAATATAGGTGCAAATCAAGAGCGGTAAAGATTTTTATACTCATTTTGATGTCAGAAATCGATTTGGCACGAAAAATTCCGATTTTGGAATTTTTATTTTTTTGACATTTTTGCAAGGGGTTCGTATGCAAAAATGGCCAAAAATGGGTCAAATTTTAAAACTGACAGTATATAGAAAGTTTTGATGTAGATTCAAAGTATGATCAAAACCATTTATAGAAATGCAAAAATTTTGAAAATCGGTTGATTTGAAGCAAAGTTATGGCTTCTCAAAGTTGCAAAAATCTCAATTTTTGTATTAAAAAACAAATTTTATACAATTTTTACTTTCCTTGCCATACTTTTCAAAACATGTAATAAACATTTGGTACCGTTATAAAGTATGAACAAATCCGTAACCAGAAATGCAAAGAAAATGAAAAATGAAAAGTTTTGGAAAAGTTATGGGTTCTCAAAGATGAGGAAGATATCATTTTTTGCTAAAAAAGGCTATTTTTGAGCATTTTTCAGTATTGTGGTCATATTTTGTAAAATATAGGTGCAAATCAAGAGCGGTAAAGATTTTTATACTCATTTTGATGCCAGAAATCGATTTGGCACGAAAAATTCCGATTTTGGAATTTTTATTTTTGACATTTTTGCAAGGGGTTAGTATGCAAAAATGGCCAAAAATGGGTCAAATTTTAAAACTGACAGTATATAGAAAGTTTTGATGTAGATTCAAAGTATGATCAAAACCATTTATAGAAATGCAAAAATTTTGAAAATCGGTTGATTTGGAGCAAAGTTATGGCTTCTCAAAGTTGCAAAAATCTCAATTTTTGTATTAAAAAACAAATTTTATACAATTTTTACTTTCCTTGCCATACTTTTCAAAACATGTAATAAACATTTGGTACCGTTATAAAGTATGAACAAATCCGTAACCAGAAATGCAAAGAAAATGAAAATCGGCAAAGTTTTGGAAAAGTTATGGGTTCTCAAAGATGAGGAAGATATCATTTTTTGCTAAAAAGGCTGTTTTTGACCATTTTTCAGTATTGTGGTCATATTTTGTAAAATATTGGTCCAACTCAAGTGCGGTAAAGTTTTTTATACTCATTTTGATGCCAGAAATCGATTTGGCACGAAAAATTCCGATTTTGGAATTTTTATTTTTTTGACATTTTTGCAAGGGGTTAGTGTGCAAAAATGGCCATAAATGGGTCAAAATTTAAAACTGACAGTATATAGAAATTTTTGATGTAGATTCAAAGTATGATCAAAACCATTTATAGAAATGCAAAAATTTTGAAAATCGGTTGATTTGGAGCAAAGTTATGGCTTCTCAAAGTTGCAAAAATCTCAATTTTTGTATTAAAAAACAAATTTTATACAATTTTTACTTTCCTTGCCATACTTTTCAAAACATGTAATAAACATTTGGTACCGTTATAAAGTATGAACAAATCCGTAACCAGAAACGCAAAGAAAATGAAAATTGGATGAGTTGTGGAAAAGTTATGGGTTCTCAAAGATGAGGAAGATATCATTTTTTGCTAAAAAAAAAGGCTGTTTTTGACCATTTTTCAGTATTGTGGTCATATTTTCTAAAATATAGGTGCAAATCAAGAGCGGTAAAGATTTTTATACTCATTTTGATGCCAGAAATCGATTGGGCACGAAAAATTCCGATTTTAAAATTTTAATTTTTTTGACATTTTTGCAAGGGGTTAGTGTGCAAAATTGGCCAAAAATGGGTCAAAATTTAAAACTAACAGTTTGCAACAATTTTTGATGTAGATTCAAAGTATGATCAAAACCATTGACAGAAATGCAAAAATTTTGAAAATCGGTTGATTTTCAGACAAGTTATGGCTTCTTAAAGTAGCAAAAGTCTAAATTTTTTGTACCAAAAAACAGCTATTACCTCAGAACATGTTCGCACAGTGTTAGATCGAACTTGTCGGAAGCTGTTCTTGAGCCGATCGGGGTATGTCCCATCGAACTGGGGTATGTCGCTAGAATCGAGCCTATACCGCATAGAGAGTGTGTGATGAAAAACAGCCCCCGAAATGTTCTTGAGAGTAGATCATTATTTGCTATTGTGTTTTGTGATTCGATTCGCATGTGCGTAAGTGTATGTGTATTTGTATTGTATTTGCATTGTATCTGCATGTTCGTTTCTGAAACGATGTTATTAACAGAGTGCGCTTCTGTTGTTTGCGTGTGTGATCTTTACAGAAGACTGTTAATTCAACATATCGATTATGTTTATATATCGATTACTTGTTGGCAGTTACAATTCAAATAGTTCACTGAAATGTTAAGTGGAAATTAATTGGAATTTAAAACTAGAGTATAAGAAAAAGTTGGCCTACTCTAAGCATGAATAAAATTCAAATTTAATATAAATATTTTTTTTAAAACCCACAAAGTCGACTCACACAGTACAGGCCATAAAAATGCAGACGAAGCCTGTGAGAAACGTGTAACCAGTTACAAGTTACTCTAAAGCCGCTGCACTGCTTCCATTGCACAGCTCCTGGGGACATGAAGTCATCAACTAACGTACAACTCCCCTGAATTCCATTCCGCATGCTGCTCTATACCCACTTTCAACACAAAAAATAGCCCACTGCACCTTAAGGATTTGCGTTTTATGTTTATTATTTCTATTTTGTTTTTTCTCTTTCCTTGGCCTCTTTGTGTATCTCCTTCTCTATTTACTATGTGTGTGTTGTTGGCCACGTGGCCTGCACCCTTCGCCAATTCGACGCGCTAGTTTCACACCCTTGTGCACCCTGCACCCTTCCCCTGCCCCCTGCCATCGTCACCGTCACCGTCACCGTCTTGATCCTTAAGGAGCGAGGAGTGAGGAAGCCGCAAACGAAACATGTTGCGTTTTTTATGTGGCCTAGTAGAGCTAGAAGCCCAAATCCAAGAGGGTTACAGAGATGAGTTTTCTGTGCTGAGCCGCTGTCTATGTAAGGTCATCAATAATGGCGTAAACATGCATTTAAGACGTTTGCTCTGCATTAAGTCGAAGCGGCTTATTGAAATTGGTACACATCCTGAGCCCTTTTCTTTTCTTTTCTTTTCGTTTCATTGGTTTTCCCTCCTTGACTCCCTGGAGAGTCACTATTTTCAATAAGAATTTGTTTATATATTGTGGACAGTTTTTTGTGGTATTTCCAAGGGGTGAGCGACCTGCATTCAGTTTGTTTACTACTATAAATAGACATAGTTATTAAGAAAAATGGCAATAAAGGACGCGTTCTAAAAATGTTGAGGAAAATTTCGGGAGAAACTTAACGGAAACACCATAAAAGAAGTTACAATTGCTAATTCAAATATATTGAGAAAATTTTAATTACTTTACTTTACATTTTTTTCTTTAAACTTGCATACTTTTTTTCATAAGTAAAATAAACGCTTAAATTTATACTGTTACAAATATGTATTTCGTGCTCTGTTAACCGCCAATGTTAACAGTTGAAGATTCTCGGTGCAACCTGTTAACGCAAAAATGAGACCGCTCTGTTAACAGCAATGCTGCCCATCGTGCAGCATGTACTAAAAATTGTCGGCTTGCCACCACAATTATTCGACCGACATTAGTATATATCGCGTGGGCAACACTGGCGCGGCGAGACCCATTGTGCATTTTTTCTACATTAAAATGGCATATGCAAGTCTAATAATTGTTAAATAAAGTGCAATAAATTGAAAAATAGTTCATTGCAGGTATGCTGCCTATGAAATAACAAGTGAATACAGTGTTTTCAAAGCAGCAACGTAGCATCTTTTCTGCTTCACAAATCTACAATCGTGTGCGTTTGTTGAGTGTATGTATGTGCATATCTACGCGCGTGTATGTGTGTGTGTGTGTGTGAGTGAAATTCCAACAATGCGCAGGGAGCAAACTGTTGTCTGAAATTTCTTTATGCAAAGCGTACGCAACAAAAAAAAAGAAAGAAAGAGAAGAAAAAAGAGGCAGCAATAAAGCAGCGCATTAAGCTAGGGAAATTAACGAAGTGGCGTTTTGTATGTGAGTGAATGTGGCGGCAGCGGCTAAAAAAAGTGCGTATAATTAGCAAGTGCAATAGATATATACATACACATGTATATACATACATACTTATATTTGAAAAGAGCAGCCTACATCAAATCATTGAACTGTACAAACACGCCCATATTTAGTGTATGTGTGCGACGCTTGGCTGACTGTATGTGTACGTGTATGAGTGTGTGTGTGTGTGTGTGTCTGTTTTAGTGTGGACAGTGTTTATTTATTACACTTTGATTTTGCAATAAGTTGCTCTTGTTGCTGTAATGGGGCTTATCCAGCGAACGGAAGTCGTCGCCTACAATTTTCGTGTTTTTTTTATTTTTATTATTTTTCGCTCCCCCTACACTCGCAAGCACACGCACACATACAGCAGAGTCAACACACAAAACAATCCAAGAGCTACACGCTGCGCAACACATACATGCATACATACATGCATATGCCCACACGCTTCAGCATAGCCTGTGTAGCGCTGTCAGCGTCAGCGTCGTCGTCGACGTTTCATTTACTGCTGCTGCTGTTGTTGTTGTTAGTGTTGCTGTCGTCGTCGTCGTCAGCGCAGACTCAATTGCATGAGAATTTTTTGATATCTGTTGTGTGTGCGTGTTTCTTTTTCATTTTGTTTTGTTTTACATTTTGTGTTTTGTTGTCGTCGCAGCATTTGACTTAATTTATTGTAGGCATTGTTGTTGGCGGTGCTGCCGCAGTCACTGTTACTGTTACTGCTGCTGCTGCTGCTGCTGCGCCTACTGAAAATGAAAGTGTGTTAGTTTGTATGTGTATGTAAATGTGTGCACAGTGCAAATTGTGCGAAACAAAAGCGAAATAAAAACAGAGAGGGAATAAATAAACCAAACAACAAACCAGCAACAACAAAATTAACCAATAAAATCTCACAGCAATTTTGTGTTTTTCTCCCTTCAGTCAAGAGATTTAAGAGATTTCATTATTTTGCAACTTAATTAGGTGAATTCTGTCCAACAGAAACACAAAGTGTGTTTCATAATTTATAATAGTTTCTTTTTATTTCTCATTTATTTTATTGTTATTACCGTTAACTGCCAACTGTTTGCGAGCGTGAAACAAAAACAAAAAAATAATAGTTAATATTTTGCTGCTGTGACTCAGATTTGGGCAGAGATTCAAGTAGTCACATAATTATGAAATAAAAAATTATCGAAAATCTCTCTAGATCTCTCTTCCATTACATCCAAAGAGTGTTATTGATATACTGGAAGTATATCACTTCCAAAGAGCATTCTTAATATACTGGAAGTATATCAACCTGAACTTCCAGACTTTCGAAAATCGGTATTTTTATACTGGAAGTGTGTTAAACTGAACTTCCAGCCTTCCAAAAGTTTTGTTACTATACTGGAAGTACTGGAAGCCTTTAATACTAATGATAAGACTTGCACACTTCAAAAAACCATTCTTAAAGTACTGGAAGCCTATGATACTTAACTGCCTGGAATGCAAACTATTTTTAAAGATGTATTCATGTATGTATGCAAATAGATTTTATAACCGTGTAAATATTGCAATTGCAGATTAAACCCAAGGTCTAAAGTTCATCACATATCACAGAACTGATTAGTGGCATGCCGTTGTTGCAACAACAGAAGAAAAAGAAGAAGCAGACGCAGTAGCAGCAGCAACAGCAGCAGCAGCGCCTTAAATGGATCCATATCATCATATCAGACATCATGTAAGTGGAGAGTCTGTCTACGCACCCATTGTGTATCCATTAAAGAATTCTTTGATCTTTCGTGCAGTATCCACCCAGTAGCACCGCCAGCGGAACGACGGTGGTTGGCAACAGCGGCAGCAGCAACAATCCAATCAATCGACCGGAGTTGCATCAAAAATGCAATCGGGGATCGCATTCGAGTGACACTAGTTCAGCATACAGTGGCAGCGACACAATGGCCTCTGTCTATGGTTCGTCACTGGAGGCCGAGGAGATTGATCTCTCCGGCCTCGTCGAGTCTGTGGTGGACTCCGATGAGGAGGATCTCGCCGAGAGCATGGATGTAAGTCACATCATCCAAGACTCCTTTGGCTTGGTATCTAATCTTCCTTTTTTTGTTTTTTTGGGACTTTGCAGAGTTTAACTGTGCGCGATGCTGTGCGGGATTGCCTGGAGAAGGATCCCTCAGAGCGCAGCGAGGATGATGTGGAAGTACTGCTGGATTTTACGCAGGGCCTCAAGGCATTCACAAACATAACCCTTGCTGTTCGCCGAGCTCTTTGCTCCGTCATGGTCTTCGCGGTCGTGGACAAGGCGGGCACAGTTGTCATGTCCGATGGCGAGGAGCTGGATTCATGGTCTGTGCTCATCAATGGCGCTGTCGAGATCGAACATGCCAATGGCACACGCGAGGAACTACAGATGGGCGACTCCTTTGGCATACTGCCCACCATGGACAAGCTCTATCATCGTGGTGTGATGCGCACCAAGTGCGATGATTGCCAGTTCGTCTGCATCACCCAAACGGATTACTATCGCATTCAGCATCAGGGAGAGGAGAATACGCGACGACACGAGGATGAACAGGGCCGCGTAGTCATGGTCACAGAGCTGCGTTCAATTGGAGGCAGTGGAGCGGAGAGTGCGACCACGACAGGCAGTGGATCGGCGGCCACAGCCAATCTGAATACAAAGCGTGGCCATGTGGTCATCAGAGGCACACCGGAGAGACTTCTACAGCAGCTCGTCGAGGAGAATTCAATGACAGATCCTACCTATGTCGAGGATTTCCTGCTAACTCATCGCATTTTCATACAGAATCCCCAAGAAGTGACCAGCAAATTGTTGCATTGGTTCGACTTGGAGCAGCTAGATTCCCATAAGACGCAGGAGTTGCGAGATCGCGTCACTCGAGTGGTTCTGCTTTGGGTTAACAATCATTTCACCGACTTTGAGGCGGATCACGAGATGATGGAGTTCTTGGAAATCTTTGAGGCTGGACTGGAGCGGAAGAAGCTGCTTAGTCAACTCCGCCTTCTGCACATTGCGTGTGCCGCCAAAGCCAGAATGCGCAGCTGCATCCTGACCCGCTCATCCCGCGACGAACCGCTCAATTTCCAAATCATCGGTGGCTATGAGCTGCGTGGAGTGGCTGCAGCCACTGGAAATGCCTCTGTGGGCATCTATATCTCACAGGTGGAGGCAGGCTCCAAGGCGCAAGATGTGGGTTTGAAGCGAGGCGATCAGATTCACGAAGTGAATGGTCAATCGCTGGATCATGTGACCAGCAAGCGAGCCATGGAGCTGCTAACGGGCACCACCCATCTCAGCATACAGGTGAAGAGCAATCTGTTGGGTTTCAAGGAGATCATGCAGGCACTGGAACATGGCAGCGGCAGTAATGCCAGTGGAGGCGGTGGCATCTGTTCCAACGGCAGTGGCAGCTTCAAGAGTTTACGGAGTCCGCGACGGATTTGCGTCAATGACATTGCCAAGCTGCATGGACGCAGCGACAGCACCACGGAGGAGCTCTCAAATCGTGCCCACATGGTGCGTCTCAGTTCGGTGGATATGCTGCTCGATCAGCCGGACTGTGCTCCACCCCAGACGCCGCCAGTCAGTGGCGGAAGCAGCAATCTGGCATCTAATTTCATGCAGCAGCTGCTCCAGAGTGTCAACTCGAACTCGGCCAAGAAGTGCAGTGGCGAGGACAGCAAACCAGGAGGCTTTATGACGCTGGCGCCCAAACGGCGCCTGCAAAAGGCTTTGGCCAAAATGAATCTACTGAAGCAACAGCAGCAGCCCCATGGCACTGGCAGCCTTAACGACAGTTCCGACACGCTCCTCAATGAGCCGCAGTGCAAACCGAAGCTATCGGCGGCCAGTTCCGGCAGCAGCAGCTGCAATTCCACGACCAATGGCATCTGCAACATGGGTGGACGTCTCTATCAGTCGCAGTCGAATCCCGATTTGAGCAGTCTCAACTATGAGAACAGTGAACCCACAGCCACCACGCTACAGGTCAACTATTTGCAGGCCAATGTCCATCGTCCTTCTGCGGCCAGCACGCTGACGAGTAGCTCCATGCTGCCACCGGACTATCCGGAGCATGTGCTCAAGGTGTACAAGTCGGATCAGACATGCAAGTATGTGCTCATCTACAAGGAGACGACAGCTCACGAGGTGGTCATGTTGACGCTGCAGGAGTTTGGCATTCACGATCCCAGCTCCAACTTCTCCCTCTGTGAGGTCAGTGTGGGCGAAGGGGGCATGGTCAAACAGCGTCGTCTGCCCGATCAGCTCCAGAATCTGGCGGAACGAATTAGTTTTGCTGCCCGTTATTATCTCAAGCTCAACGACAGCACGGAACCTCTGGTGCCGGATGAGCTGGCTCTGGAATTGGTGCGAGAATCAGGCGTACACTTCCTGCAGCTGAATGCCTATGAGTTGGCCATACAATTGACGCTGCAGGACTTCGCCAACTTCCGGCAGATTGAGTCCACGGAGTACATTGATGAGCTGTTTGAACTGCAGTCCAAGTACGGAGTGCCCATGCTGAGCAAGTTCTCGGAACTGGTGAACCGCGAGATGTTCTGGGTGGTGAGCGAGATCTGTGCGGAGCATAACATTGTCAAGCGCATGAGAATCGTGAAGCAGTTCATCAAGATTGCGCGACACTGCAAGGAATGTCGCAACTTCAACTCGATGTTTGCCATCATTTCGGGACTGGGACACGGTGCCGTCTCCAGGCTGCGATTGACCTGGGAGAAGTTGCCCTCCAAGTATCAGCGTCTCTTCAATGATCTGCAGGATCTGATGGACCCGTCGCGCAACATGTCCAAGTACAGGCAACTGGTATCCGCCGAGCTGCTCGCCCAGCATCCCATCATACCCTTCTATCCCATCGTCAAGAAGGACTTGACCTTCATCCACCTCGGCAATGATACGCGCGTCGACGGTCTCATCAATTTCGAGAAGCTGCGGATGTTGTCCAAGGAGGTGCGTCTGCTGACGCACATGTGCAGCTCTCCCTACGATCTGCTGGCCATACTCGAGCTGAAGGGCCAGACGCCCTCCAATGCCCTCTTCTCGCTCAATCAAATGTCCGCATCGCAGAGCAATGCTGCCGCTGGCACTGTGATCGCGGCGAATGCTGGACAGGCAACGATCAAGCGACGCAAGAAGTCAACGGCTGCCCCCAATCCCAAGAAGATGTTCGAGGAGGCGCAAATGGTGCGTCGGGTCAAGGCCTATCTGAACAGTCTCAAAATACTCAGCGATGAGGATCTGCTGCACAAGCTGTCGCTGGAATGCGAGCCACCGCATGGATCCACCTACTCCGGCAGCATATCCCATGGCAATAGCTCGCATCGGAGCACAGGCAGTGGCAGCATTGGTGGCGGAGGCACTGGCAGCGTCAATGCTGGTGGGGATCAGCTTAGTATTTACTCACACACCAGTTCCAGCTCGGCCCCAAACTCATCCCTCTCGCTGCGCAAGCGACATCCCAGCTCACCAACACTCTCCACCACCAGCTCAACCAGCTCCACTAGTGACCATCAACGTCAGCGCCAGCAATTGCATAATAATGGTCCCAAATTCGGCACAGCTTCGCCGCAGGCCGTTAAAAAGATGCTCTCCCTATCTGAATCATCAAAGATACGACCTCATCAGCCATTTGTCCCGCGTCATAGCTCCGCAATTCCCGGCGTCATACCTCCGTTGCATCATCTACATGCCGCACATGGTTTCAGCACGCCGGCAACCGGCGGAGTTTCAGCTGCTGTCACCTCAGCGGGTGTCGCCAATGCACAGTGTACTCCCAGTCCCAGTCCCTGTGCGCATCGACGATTGGCATCTGGAGGTAAGTACTTGAAAATTCTTAATCCCCTAACTTAAGATGGGATTAGGCATACCCAGAACAATGTAGGATTAATGTAAAGTGAAGAGAAGTGATTTGTTGAAAAGTTGTTATGTGTAAATCCCATTAAGCAAATATTTATGCATTTTGGAAAGTTGATGGTTGACTGTACTGGGAATCAGAGAGTCGGGGATATCAAAAAATATTTCGAATTATTTTATGAAACAGTGTCTTGGTATGCATATAAGTTTATTGTAGAATTTCTTCTTAATAACAGGTACCGGGTATCAGCGAGTCGGTGACAATTTTAATATCAATTTAAAAAAAGAGATTTTTCAAAGGTTGGATAAATCCGGCATGAATACTAAGCCATTAATTGTTTGCTTACAATTTCTCAAACTGTACTGGGCATCAGAGAGTCGGGTATACTCGATAATCTTATGAGTTGCTTTATTAAGCCGAATTGTGTTGTGGGCATGCATCCAATTTGATTATATACGATTTGTCGTCAAATTCGAGTACTGGGTATTAGCGAGTCGCTGACACGCAACATACGAACTTTTAGAGAGGTGTTTTAACCGTGGGATTAATCCGACATGAATGCTAATTAATTTCTTTCATTTTCATTTGCAATTTCTCCGTAGGCAACATAATGCCAACTCGGGCGCTGCACGAACGTTCGCATTCGGATACGCCCGCCCCCCCGCCGCCACTGCCCTCCGTTGATCTATCGCTGGAGAGCAGCAGTGTGACAACATTTCGTGATTTACCGCTGCGCAAATCCGTGACTTCCGGTGAGTGTTGATCTAGACTAACATTGATAGAAACCCCCCAAAAAATAACTAAACTAGCTTAAATGCTGCTACTAAAACGTAAGAAACATTCCATATTAGTGACTAGTTATTGATTAATATTTTAGTGCTTAACTTTAGTAATATTGGCCGCTTATTAAACGAAATTTAAGAAAACAATTTTAAAAAAAAAGAAAAACAAAAAATGTTAGTTGTGCTTTATTAGTATCCCTCTATGGCTAGCATCATTTTGGTGGTTGGTTATAACGCTGCTTTTGGCTTTGGCAATTGGTTGTTGGTCTCCCACACACACACACACACACACACACAAACACACACACACAGACATACATATGTATGTATGTATTATGTGAGTGTGACACACTTTACGCTACTTTTACTCTTCACTCATTGCCACCAAACAAACAACAACAGGTTCAGTTTCATCGTGCGACAGTGGGCATGGCTCCTACGCCCAGCAGCAACAGCAGCAGCAACAACAGATACTCCAGCACTTGTCATACCAGCAACAACAGCAACAGGTGGCAGCTGCACACTGTGAAACATCGCCACCAGTTTATACGGCCGCCGATTGTCGTCTATTGCAGCAAATATCGAACAATGCCGTCACGCGGAATTTGAACAGTCCCTGTCAGAGCACAAGCACGCCACCACCCAGCACACCCACACCACCACCACCAGCACCACCATCGACACAGCTGCCACAACAACAATCACAGCAATCTGCACCGCCTGCCACCTATCTGCATATGCGGAGCCATCAGCAATTGCAGCAGATACAGCAGCAATTGGCCATGCCACCGCCACCACCGCCTGTGTACAACAGCAACAGCAGCAGCCTCTACGGCCACCACCATCACAGCAGCAGCAACAACACCGCCACCAGCAGCAGGCATCTCAACCACATGCATGGTAAGTGGAGACAGACTTCAGCAAATGCCAAAAGCAGCGACATCAACAATGGATGTGGATGCAGCATGCCACCGACAATAGAGGGAGCTAAATGAGCTAAATCTCTTCCAGCTAATAACTATCAGGCCTCTCTCTTTATTCGATTTAACTTGCTATTATTATACTACATATATGTGTCGACTCATTTGTTAATAATGTATCATTTAAATAATGTGTGTGGTCGTCGTCTCGTCTCTTCATGCGCAGGTGGCCCGCCAAATTTTATGGATAGCACCAAGTGTACCATATGTCCCATGCCACCAATGAATCAATAAATCAAACTGTGCTGTTTTATCCGCTAAATGTTAATTTAATTAGTTGTGAGTAAACCATTTGCCATACTACATAATGAATGTAATTAATGCTAATCGATTTCTTATCGTTGTTCTTCCAGCATATACTATATAGATGCCAAAATTTGTTAATGGTTGTGGTTTCCATGTTGTCGCCAGCAAAAACAATACAAACAAAAAGACAACTCATTCAACTCACATATACAAATACATATGTATACATATATATTATATTATATGAATTATATGTACATATACATATATTGAGCACACACCCCACATATATAGTACATATGGTACATCATCATGTCATCATATCCCCATTTATCGGCAGAGACGAGCCCCATTATGTCACGTATTCATTCTTTAGAGATTAAGCGCCTAAGGTACAGTTATTTGCTCTACACGTATTTGTTTTTAAGTCGCATGCGTTTAATTTTAATTTAGCACAATTCTTTGTACACAATTTCCTAACACAAAAAAAAAAAACCAAAAAACAAAAGAAAAGAATTACAACAGTTGTTGCCTTCTCAAATGCTGCATATACAAGTAACGTCTGCAGGCAGACCCAAAACCGCAGACTCAATCAAAAAACACATACGATTCGCAATCAAAAATGAAACTCTACGCAAGACTTTTAGTCCGCATTTAAAAATCTTAATATTAAATCTTAAAACACGACAATTTCAATAATTTGCCCAGCACAGCAACACTTAAAAAAAAATTAACAAAAATTAAAAAAAAAGAGATCGAGTTTTGCTAAAGACTCGACCAAGTGCTTGTATTCCATTTATGTATACTTTAGCTCTATATGTACTACTTATAGTTTTATATATCTAAATATATATGTATATGTATACAATCAAGCTATTTACACATATATATATGTATATAGAAAGAAAATGAGAAATACCTTCGCTCCAATTCCAAAAATATTTAGTATTTAAGCTAAGTGAGATTTTTTCGAATATTTTCCAAATGTTGTTAATATTATAATTTAATCAGCAACAACAACAACATCAATATGAAAAGACAAATGCAATCTATTAAAACAAACGAAAAGAAAAGACATACTATACACGAATACGATGAATGAAAGTACAAGTAAATCGAAACCAACCAGAAAAACAAAATTCAACATTGAGAAGAACTTATAACCTGAGACTATATAATAATTATAAACAATAACTTTTTTGTAAACATATTTTCCTCACACGTAAAGGACTCCAATAAATATTTTTTGTGTGTAGAGTATACATATATACACACACATATATATATGCAATTGCCTGTTATATACATAATATATTTACATATATACATACGACTATATACAAACAAATCTCTTATATATATATACCATAAATATATGTATACATTGCCTATATACAAACCTGAACAAAGTGCAGCCCAATTAGCCTAATTTGTTGTATTGTCAACATCAAAATATAATGTAAAATGAATAATCTAATATACAAAAGATAAGCAAAGAAAATAATGAACAAAAAAAAATCAAACAAAATGCTAAATGTTTAATGTATAATTGTGCTCTTTTATGTTTAAGTTAAGCTAGCTGAAAAAAAAATTACTTTTGCTTTTTATGGCTTACAATTAAATTTAATGTAAAAATTAATTAAAAATGTTTGTGCTTTTTTCGCTCGAATTAATATTTAATTAAAGTAAACAAAATCCCATATGTAATTACTGCATTATATACTTTCTAAAGCTGGGGAATTGACTCTAAAGAGAACTATTGGACAGACTGAAGAAGTACCCGCATTCCATTTGACGTCACTGAAGTCCCTCCTTCCAGATCATATCAACATCGGGTTAATCTCATCATATTTACATGCCGAAACATTATGGCACAGAGAACAAAATAACATACAATTGAATAAAATTTCCCTCAATAAAAATATTTACAACTCATTTACAATTTGAAACATATTTATGTACTTCAATTAAGATTCTTTATGTATGTGAGAAATATATATATATATTACATATATTATGAATTACCAAACTGAAAGTAAAAATCAAACTGACAAAATTTATTATTAATAATAATGTTTTATTGCTTTTGCGTTGCGTAGAAATATGCATATCAATTGGTTCGTTTTAAAAAAAGTTGTATAAATAATTTGGCTTTAAACCTAAGCACTATGATTAACATTAACACAAAAGTTTGTTAGTTATCGCGTTGGGTGGATGGCTCCAATTTTGGTAACAAATTCAAAACTTATGTATAAACGATTGATTTGATTTGGGATCACAAGTTAAATACACAAAATGATCAAATGGAGGTGGTATATCATATACATATATGGTATATAGTAGCTGCCCCCTATTGGAAGAACAGTGGTTATCCTTAAGTTATGCTTGGATGCAATGGAGTTGTTCGATTGTGTTAAGCTTAGACATCAAAATACTATGATAAGCCAGTGGCCAGGATGTTGTTGCCTCAGATCAACCTGGTGCGTTTCAGATAGGTGATGAGCAGATTGTAGATGAACTTGTATTGTGCTAGCGATGGTATAATGCTGTCCCGCTGATGTCGCAGCTGTCCAATTACTCGTGGAATATCCAAGTCCTGCAACAATTTATAAAATCTTTCAATTATCTGAACGCTGTGGATGAGTTAATCCCATTACCTCATTATGATCGAGGGTATACAGCAATAGGTCTGCGGTTAATGTCACACCCGAGCGTCCGCCACCTTCCAGACAGTGTATGAGCACTGGAGGATTCGTGTTGTGTCCTGGCGGCACCTCCTGCGTCGATGCCAATCGCACTGAGTTGAGCTCCTCGAGGAAATCGAGAAAGTGATTGACATCCCGTGGACAATTCTGTTCCGCCCAATCGGCGTATTGCAGATGCCAAACGGACCGATAACGACGCGAAGGTGCATGATATAAACGTAGCTTGCTGGTGGTACAGCGATCCGTAGTTTGTGAGAATTCCTGATAAACCTGGAACTAAAGTTGATCCCAAATGATTTTATAATCAATTGCTGAATCATATTGATTAGCAGATTTCGAACCTGTCCAAACTCCATGCTCTGCTGACTATTGAGCGGTATATAGTTGATATCTTCCGTCAGCTGCACCACCAAGTAAACATCTGCCTCCCACACACACTGCCAGAAGATGCACATCGTCTGCAGTTCCTGCGGGGATTGCGCCACAATATAGAAACGTTGCTTCGTTCCTACCGTAGCCTAAATAGAAATATATATTTGTTAAAGTAAGTTGACTTATAGAAATCAATGTTAACCCACCGATATGTAGGAGGCATTCACATAACCATGCCGATTATCCATGGATGGTGTTAGGCGAACTCGATTATCGTCGTATGGCAGAAAATTGGGATCATGATTTTTTAGCTCATTCTCCTCGAGCAGCGCACAATCATACTGGGCATGCTCTCGTCTCTTGGGAATGCGCTCAAACTCCATGAAGAGCTGTGCATCCTGCAGCTTATCGTTTAATATCTGGCACTAAGTGAATCCAAGAAAGTTATCAATTTCTGCATATATTAATGAAGGTTCCCTTTTGAAGATATCGATTCTTACCAATTTATCCTTAGAGTACTGGCCCGAAATGGGCTGTGGTTTGCTCACACCCGTTGACCAGCGATTCGGCAGATTGAGATCATCCTGGGCCAGTTTCATTTTCGTTGCCAGCTTTGCATGCTGAGCTGCCGATGTGCCCGCCTTTTCACGACCGAGCGTTGCGGACTTCTGCTTATCCGGAGTTTTGCTGCGGGACAAAATGTTCCAACGACGCCGTCGTTTCGTTTCCTTGCTGGCCGAGGATGATCCTGTGGTGTCTAGCGTTGAATTGAACATGGAAGAAGTGGACGCTGATGTATTGGCTGACAGATTCATGGCACTGAATTGTTGATGTAGTGAATCGCCCGCTGGTGAGATTACATCTACGGTTGACTTATTTAGGCTGGCCGTGGAGCGATGTTGACGTGGCGGCGGTGTGGCACCAATGGCGGGTGCCGCACTTGCAGCACGTGCTGTCCGCTGAGGAGCTTGCGGCTCCAAGAACTGCAACTCAGTGCTGGCAGCACGATCGGCACCATATTTCTTAATATTCCTGGTAATCTCATCATCCGCTGGAGCGTTGACAGTTAGCGAAACGATGTTGTTGGTCCCATTGCTGTTATTAGTAAGCCGAGCTGCCGGCACCGGAGCCACGCCCGGTGGTGCTGACTGTATGGAGGAGGCACGTTGACGCATTGCATCGGGATTGGCACCATGTCCACCATGGCCACTGCCGCTGCCACCACTAGCTCGTTGTGGCAGTGGCACATTCTCATATATGGGCTCAATCGAACCATTCATAGCGCTCCGCTGCAATGGCGTCGGAGTCGCCGCACTCGGCTGCGGGCTGCTTGCCGGCGGTGGAGCTGAACTGCGATAACCGCTTGGCGGCAATGTGGGTGATCTAGCAATACCAAGAAAATACCAAAGGTTACCAGGAGTACTGTTGCTATTTCAAAATCATTGACAAGTTATGGATGTTCAAAGATTGAGAGAAACCCGTTTCAGGCACTTTTTCACAATATTTGCGATAATTTTGTAAATATTGCTCCAAATCCACTTCTGTAAAGTTTTTAATACATTTCCTGATGCCTTTTATTAACTTGCCGAAAAAAGTGAGAATAGGTTGATATTTGCAAAAGTTATAGTAACTCAAAATTTGGAACAAATACCCATTTTTATAATGAGCCAATTTTGAGCCCATTTTTACACTTTTTTGGCCATATTTTCTAAAATATTGGTCTAAATCAACTGCGGTTAAGGCTTTTATACCTATTTTAATGCCAGAAATTGATAAGGATCAAAAAATTTCGATTTCAAAACTTTCACCTTTTTTACTTTTTAACAAGGGGTTGGTATGCAAAAATTACCAAAAACAGGCAAAAAATTTAAAACTGCGAATATTGGAAAAATTTTGATGCAGAATCAAACTATTATCAAAACCATTGACAAAACTGAAAATTTTTTTAAAATCAATTGTTTTTTGGCAAAGTTATGGATGTTCAAAGATTTAGAGAAACCAGTTTCAGGCAGTTTTTTCACCATTTTTGCGATAATTTTGTAAATATTGCTCCAAATCCACTTCTGTAAAGTTTTTAATACATTTTCTTATGCCTTTTATTAACTTGCCGAAAAAAGTGAGAATTGATTGATATTTGCAAATGTTATAGTAGCTCAAAATTTGGAACAAATACCCATTTTTATAAAGATCCAATTCTGAGCCCATTTTTACACTTTTTTGGCCATATTTTCTAAAATATTGGGCTAAATCAACTGCGGTTAAGGCTTTTATAGCTATTTCAATGCCAGAAATTGATTTTTTTGGAAAACTTTGTTTATTAAATATAGAACCGGTACAACAAAACGTACCATAACTATACAATTACAACTACTTAACACCTAACCCCTTGCTGAAGACAAGAGGATTGATTTATATATGTATGTATGTACAAAGGAATTAAACTAAATTATTGTCGCCTCCCCAGCGTCTTGGCAAAGCCGGGTCTTTTCAGCCTCCTGAGAGGCCTGGCAGGGAGTAGTTGCCGTGCCAACAAACTGCGGTGCCTCTCCAGCCTGTCGCCGTATCTACTGGTATGCCTGTTTATCTGCTCCTCTACGGTATGCAGATTTAGGTCTCTATGCAAGGTGGAGCCACGAACGTACCAGGGACAACCAGTTATATGTCGCAAGGCGCGATTCTGCATTGTCTGGATACGCTTGTATCTCGACTTCGCAGCGATGCCCCAAATCTGCACCCCGTAGAGCCAGATCGGCAAGATGCAGTGCGCATAGACTGCCCTCTTGGCTCGCAGATTGAGCGAGCTTTTTTTATGTATCAGCCATCGCAGTTGCTGCATCCTCTGCCCACACTTTTTTATAGTTGCTGAGATGTGTGCTCCAAATGTGAGGCGTTTGTCGAGCGTGATGCCAAGATATTTGGCTTGTGGGGGCTGCTCTAGTAATACGCCCTCAAGCCTCAGCTCGGGGGTAGTAGACCATAATTGCTTCAGTGTGAAGCAGGGGTTAGTTGTTTTGGCTGGGTTAATCTTCAGATTCCACCTCCTGCACCAAGCTGCTAACGAGTTGAGATACTGCTGGAGACCATGCGCAGCCTCACGTCGGCATTCGCAGTTGTACATGACAGCGATGTCATCAGCATATGTGGCTATCAAGGCCTTCCAAGGCTCGTCCATGTGGGCTGCGCTAGGGGTCGGGATGTCGGCGGTGTACAGCGAGTAGAGCAGCGGCCCCAAGACACTACCTTGCGGGACTCCTGCTCTCATTTGGCGTGGGGTAGAGTAGGCATTTCTTACCATTACTTTGAATTCCCGTCCTGTTAAATATGACCTCAGGAGTCCAAAGTAAGGTGCAGGCAGGTAGTTTTTTATTTTATAGAGAAGGCCATCGTGCCATACCCTGTCGAATGCCTGTTGCATGTCGATAAAGACCGCATTGCAGTAGTCCCGTTGGTCGTAAGCCTGCAGAATGTGCCTAACCAGCCTGTGTACCTGCTCAATGGTGCCATGGCCTGTACGAAATCCAAATTGGTGATCCGGTATAATGTTATGCTGCTCTATTGTTTTTTGTAGTCTCTGTGCAAGTATCCTCTCCCAGACCTTTGAAAGAGAAGGCAGCAGGCTGATAGGGCGATAGGATTCCGGATCGTCCTCCTTTTTTCCCGGTTTGTGAATCATAATAATCGCCGCCATCTTCCACTGCTTCGGAAAATGCTGCAATGTTAGCATAGCGTTGAAAATGGCCTCAGTTCGTAGCAACGCACTATGCGGAAGAGCCTTCAAGGTGTTGTGGCAAATTCTGTCGAGTCCGGGCGCCTTGTTACGCGGCAAGTTAGCAATTACCTCACCTATTTCGTCCACGGAGATTGGTTGGATTGGTGGAGACATCTGTAACGGCATCTCAAGGCTGGTTAGGGTCTCCCTGATCTGTGCCACTGTGGCAAAGTCATACTCGGTGAAGCGAGCCTCCAGGTGTTGGGCAAAAACATTCGCTTGCTCCTCCTCATTTTTGGCTGGGCGTCCTCCTGAGCAGCGGACAGGGACTTGCCGAAATGGTTGCCTCTTTAGGGACTTGGTACACTTCCACAGGGAGTAGTTGGCATCAGCTGTGTAGTCCATTGATGCTAGTTTTTGCTCGAAGAAGTCGCTTCTTAGTTCTTGTAGCATGCCTCGTAACTGTTTCGCCGCCCGGTTCCACTGGAGTCGATCCCAGGGATCTTGCGTACGGATCGCTCGCCTTCGGAGTCGCCTCTTAGCTGCAAGCATTTCTTTGACCTCTCTTGTTAGTAAGATGCCATAAGGGGCTGGTGCTGTCGGCTGCGTATTGGGAGTTGCAGCTGCAGCAGCCCTGGATATTTCGTTATTCAAGTCCTCGACTGCCTGGTCAATATCGTCCGCGGATTCCAGTGCCATATTATTCTGAAAGGCTCTATCTAGGTGGTGCCTAAACAGCTCGATATCAGTGCGGTGAGAAATGAGGCGAGGCTTTGGGTCGACGTTCGTTCCAGCTGCACCTAATGTAACAATTAACGCTAGATGGTCTGAGTCTAGGTCCCAACTGTCATGAATTCGAGTTATGGTATCGGGTATGCCATGATATATAGCGAAGTCGATGCAAGTTGGTGTATGGCTGGGCACATAAGGGTATCTGGTGGGTGACCCCGTAGCCAGGATCTTGGCTTCCGTGGTGGCTATTGCTGCAGCGAGTTCACTTCCCCTACGTGAATTATATATATCACCCCACAGCCAGTGCCGTGCATTCCAATCTCCACCAATCAAATACCTTTGACCACAGGCCCGGAGTAAGCTTGCGAATTGCCTTTCCTCAATTCTGTTCCTTGGAGAGCAGTAAATAGCGCTGAATACCATGTCACCCAGTTCTGTGGTAACCTTCACTGTAGCCAACTGAATATCTCTCGTCTCAATAACTCTCTGAGGGAAGTGGCGAAGGGAGTTTCTCACCAGAACTGCTGCTCCACCGCCGCTGCGATTGTTGGCCGATGGTCTGTAGGCTGGGTAGACCGCATAACCGTAAACTTTTGCAATAGTACCCCGGTTTAGCCTGGTTTCTGTCAGAAGAAGGATATCAATGTTATTGTTGTGAGCGAAAAGTTCGACATCCTTGGCTTTCCCTGAAATGCCATTGACATTCCAGATAAGGACCTTTAACTGGTTCATTGCGAGGCAGAAGCTTTGTCCTGGAGCTGGGCCCCAGTCAGCTGACTAATTTTTGTGGCCATCTCTGACACAATTCTTTCAAGCTTCTCTAACCTTTGGCTATCAATTTGCTTCTGTAGTTTCTGTTCTTGCTGTTGCTGCTGTAACCATAGAAGGAATTGCTGTTGCTGCTGCTGCTGAAGCTGATTTTGCCACTCCTGGAATTGTTGTTGTTGCTGTTGTAATAGTGTCTGAATATCCAGTTTCTCTGTGGCTACAGTTCTGCTTGCGCTACCTTTGGCTATAGCAGCGTAGGAGCTTCTGAGACTTATCTGCGTTTCCTGCAGTGATTGCTGCGATAGATGTTGATTCTTATCCCGTCTGATACGCCCATGTTGCAGTAGAGGAAATTGTTGTGAGTCCGTAAAAGCTGGGGTCGAGACTACGGCTGCGGCTGAAGCTGCAGGACGAAAGGTAGCTTGCTGATTTGCAGACCCTCTGTTCTCCCTAAATGGATTATTAGCTCTCTGCCCAGGCCCCCTAGAGCGTTTAAGAAGCTGCTGGTACCGTTCACATCCCTTATAGCTGGACATATGGCTTTCTCCACAGTGGAAGCAAGTGGGCGGATCATCTGGTGCCCGCATACAGTCTTTTGTATTATGGTCTTCTCCACATCTTGCACAGTTAGGTTTGCGACGGCAGTATCTGGCTGTGTGGCCATATTCTTGGCATCTCAGACATTGCGCAATTTCTGTAGCTTTACGCATTCTTTCGATTCGCACTCTCTGTCTGCAGAGAGTCCGGACCTGGTATATTTCATTTATATTTGTGCACGGCTTAATATTAATGAAAAATATGTTAAGCTTTTCATCCCTGTTGATTCTAGAGTACGGGTTATGGATGTGTAATACTTCGAAGCCAATTGATTTGAAGCCTGCAATGATGTCAGGATTTAGGGTACTATGATGTAGGTCCCTTACTACTATTCTATGCGGTTTTTCTGTTTTCATTTGATATGTGTGGAATTGCAAGCCAATGTCCTCTAATCGGCTCACGATTGCTCTATATGTGTCACTATCCTTAGGAAGAATACGAACAGTGCTTCCTTGATTGACCTTAATCAGAGCATTATCTAGATTAGCTACCTCCTGTATAATTTCTAAGAGATCATTTAGGTTATCAACATCGGTGACTATTTGAGGTGGCTTCGGGGAGCCTTTGAGCTGGTTGCTATCAGCAGTCGCAATAGGATCGCTGTTATCTGCCGCAGGCCCAGTAACATCAGAGCATGGTTCGGCAATATCTTCAGGAATGACTTCTTCATTACCATCTATATCCATATCAAGAGTAGCAAATCTATTGCTAGAGTTTAATACCTGGCTCATGCTGGAGCTCGGGCGTCGAGCTGGCTTGACGTCCACGCGCTTGGCACTGATAGCATTATGGAGAGGCTTACCTCTCTTTCTTTTTATCGTTTTTGTGGCTTGTGCAGCAAGCAGTCTGGAAGCGGCTGTGGCTCTAGAGATTGTAATGTTGGAGGAGCACTGAGGAGCATTAGTGTGAGTAGCATATGGGCTACTGTTTGCAGTAGGCGATAGTATGCATTGGCTAGCAGCAGCGCTGGTGGATGCAACTTCGGTAGAGGTGTTGGCTGATTTTGTTGCAGCAGTATAGCGTTGGCAGGCTATCAGTGATCTCTGCGTCTCTAGCCGGATCTCAGAGAGTAATTCAGCAGACTTTTTGCCAGTTATACGGTACATTTCCTCGTGCACAGCCTGCTTATTGCTAAGCGAGGTGTCAGAGGAATTTACCATATCCATATTATTGGTACGAGTTGTTATTGTAAGTGGTGTTCCAAGTTATTTTAGTTGTTTACAATCGGTTCACTTTGTTGATAAGTGTCTCGGACTCTACCCCCTCTTGTACGAGCTCGCGCGCGGTGAGAGGGGTGTATCGTTGCCCAGTGGGCAAGCAATGCAGAAGAGCAACTCTTCTTTTCTGAGTTTGCTATTGTCCAAATGCCGACACCGCTTGAAGCAGTGCCCAAAACTCAAGTTTGGTGCGATGTTTCACTTATTTTTTCAAAATTTATTTCTCGGATTTGTAGAAAAAATTTTTTGATGTTGACGCTTCGACTGCTCGAACTCACCCAGAAATTGATTATTCACAAAAAATTTCGATTTCAAAACTTTCACTTTTTTTTTCTTTTGAACAAGGGGTTGGTATGCAAAAATTACCAAAAACAGGCAAAAAATTTAAAACTGCGAATATTTGAAAAATTTTGATGCAGAATCAAACTATTATCAAAACCATTGACAAAACTGAAAATTTCTTGAAAATCGATAGTTTTTTGGCAAAGTTATGGATGTATAGAGTTTGACAGGATCCCGTTCCATAGAAAATGATCGTTTTGTAAATATTATTTGTAGAATGATTCTTACCTTTGGACTGCTGCTGCTGCGGCTGCAGCTTGACTCATGGCTGACTGACGTAGTTGGGACATTATGGACGGTTGTTCCTCGATCATGTTGAGGTTCTCGAAGGTGCCATGCGGAGGCAGATAGGGCTGCGAGTGACCCATGTGGCCAATGTACGGATACTGATGCAGCATGGTGGCACCTGAGGATGTGGGCATATTGCCCCCATGCATGCTACCACCACCTCCGGCTGCTGCCAAGGCCACGAACTGCCCACCATTGAGCAGATTCCGATTGGAGACCAGATCAGGCGATGAGCCAGACACGTAATTGCGATAACCCTGCAATGGACGTGGCGTGGCAACGGCTAGATCCGGTGTAGAGGACGAGCTCAGGCGATTGACTGGATAAGGAGGCGGTGCCTTGTGTCGCATCATGTGCATGCGTTGCGAAAGCTCCAAATATCCTGCCGGTTGTTGTTGCTGCTGCTGCTGTTGTGTCTGATAGAGATGATGGTGGTGCGCATGCATAGCTGCTGCCGGCTGTGCCACATCCGGATACCGATGAGCCGCTGTCAGATGATGGCCAAACAGCAGATTCTCCCCGTAGACAGCCGAGTTATGAACATCCGGCTGGGAACCGGCATAGTAAGCGGCTGCATTGCCGGGCGTGGCAAGTGCCAAGGCCACATTGTGCAGCTCAGCGGACGGAGTACGGTATTTGAGTTGCACGGCTGTTTCGTAATCCGGGGCTGGTCGATATGTCGGCAGCATGGCCTTGAGGCGTTCCCGTTCATGGGTATCGGCGGTGTTACTGTGACTGCCACCACCATTGTTGTTGTTGTTGCTGATGTGATGCAACATGCTGTTGCTGCTGTGCAGATTGTTGTTGCTCAGATCCAAGCAACTGCTGCTCTGGCCCAGCAATTGACTGTGGCTCGCTGCGAGCGATATATTCGACGACAGCAACTGTTGCTGCTGCTGCTGATGATGTTGTTGTTGTTGCTGCTGCTGCAATAGTTGTTGTTGCTGCTGCTGTTGTTGCTGATGCTGCAGTTGCTGCTGCTGTTGCTCTGCTGCTGCCGCCACATAATCATAGTCGACGTAGCCAACACTGTCAGTCGCCATAGAAACTCCATGGTTGCTCTCCATATCCGCACCACTGCTGCCCAGGCTCGATGGGTTGTCCGTGTCAATGTACCGCTTGAAGAACTTGTGCTGCGTTATGCACAGCTTCCAGAAGTAGCGGGCGGTGTCCGCCTCACTGAAGATGAAGCTGCCAACGATGCTGCCATCGCCATCCAGTTTATTCTGCTCGATCTTGATGGTCCGCTTATCGATGGTGACTGTGTGGAACTCCTTCCAGGGGAAGTACTGCCTGCCGTTGTCCGCATTCACGATCATGCCGTTGATGGCCAGGCCAAGCAGCAGGTCATTACCCAGCGTATCCTTGGCGGCGAAACGCTCCTCGCCGTAACCATCCAGCTGCTGGCAGCACTGTATGTACATCTCCTCGGCCTGACTCTGACTTAGATGGGCGATACCTGCGTGCTGCTGCAGCACCTCCATAATGAGGCCATCCAGCATGCTGTCGTCGTTGGCCAATCCCTGCATATTCCGTGGCAGCACCAGTGACTTCTTTAGATAATCCTTGGACTGTTTGTCCCCCTGATAGCTATCGTACTCGGCCTGGCGACAGTACAGCGCCAGCAGAATTGCGGTGCGTATGTCACAGGCGATTCTCCCCTCGTAGATGTCGCTCTTGAGCTGCAGAAAGTAGTAGAAGCGAGTCGCCTCGTCGGTCAGGTGACGTACTCCGGTGGTCACGTAATGACGGACACGTAAATACATCTTGGCTGTTGCCGCATATTTCTCCAGTTGGCGGCTGAGCGACCGCTCCAGATCGATCCACTTGTACTCATCCTCCTTGTCTTTGACCAAATACCGGAGGCCAAAGAACTCCGGATGTTGAATGAAGAGTCGCTGGCATACATTATCCAGGCATTCCTGTCCCTTGCTCTCTGAACTGATTGTGCAGTCGACTGTGCTTGAGGTATCTGTTGCCAAAGAAGATACATTTCTAGATAAAACGTGCGCAGATAAGTATGTAGATAAAACTTCAAACCAATCCCAAAAGTCACTTCCACAAAACCAACAACAACATAAATAACGCTCGACAACAGAGCACGCGCAAATATGCTAATGTACACAAAGATATTTTTTGTTGTCTAATCGCTTTTTATTTCTCTTCTCTCTTTTTGTGGATTGCCTTATACATACGTTTTATTATTGAACCAAAACAGGCGGAAATCGTTCAATATGCTGTTGTTGCTATAACCGCACAAATGTTAACTAACATGGGCCTGTTAAATTGCTCAATGGCATTGCACAGATAAATTGTTTATTGGCGGCAATTAATCTTTTAATTAAATAATTGCTTTTTATAATATCTTAATACTTGTAAATATCCAATTAGTTCTGTAAAAGAACTACTTCAACTTCTGGTTGTTTTACTTAACAGAGATGCAACAAGTCATGAGTCGCAGGACATGCAGGCGATGTCATGTTAACACAGCGCTACTGTTAACTGGCATGTGTCACTGTTAGTGAAGTTTAACAGAGGCGCAAAATCTCAAAGTCAAGTCACAATTCACAAAAATGTCGTTTTGATTGTTGTTGCCATTGTTGATATGTTATTGTGACTGCGGCAAATTCCAACAAAACTGGTAATAACGAAAGCCAAAGATAAACTCGGAGCTTATCTGACATTGTTGGCCATATAAAAAAAAATTAACAAACACAATTATGTGTTTCCAATTAAAAACGGCACAAATGACTAAATAAATCGACAAGTGTAATACTTGAAGGCAGCTGTTGAACAAGAGATCTTGTGTTGCCATTATTATTTTCACTTATATTGTTGTTATATTTAACTAGCGACGTTGTGAGTTGTTATTGATAGTTTTCTTCTTCTTCTGCTAGTCTGATACGCCCCCCACTCACACACACACACATACACAGATCTATGCACACACATACATACGTAGAGGGACTCATGCGAAGAGACTCACCTAGCAAATGATGCACAGATATAACAAATAAACTTTTGGACGTCACATTATACTGTCGACACTTTTTAAAGAATTTTAGTGGCATTTCAGTGCCGTTGTGGACACGTTCTGTATGGAGCTATGCACGAAACACGCTGCGGCTGCGACTGCGGCTGATGTTGGCTTTGGTTGTTGAGCTGCTGCTCTGGTTGGCGTTGTTTTTGTTGTTGGCCAGCAGGTACCAACGACATTTGCATGTAAATTACACAATTGGTATTTTGTTAGCGGATTTTTGAAGCTGTTTGGGTACAGCTTGTAAGGCACTTTGAATAGAACACAGTTGTGTACACGTTAGGCATTAAAATGTAATATTTAAAACTAATCTAAAGTCGTTGCAAATAATAAATAATAGAGTTAACAAAAAACTAAAAACGAAGGAGAAGTTTTTGTGGTGGTATCGAATAACTGAATGAGTACAATGGCTGTTCCCAAGAGATGGACAATACTATCGTTACCGATATTGACGATGATGCTCCGATAGTGAACCGCACTATCGGTTACATTTAAAATTCGATATTATTATATTATCTATTTATTGGAAAACGTAACTATAAAATATTGATTGTATTTAAAAACCAATACTAATACTAATACTAGTTTAGTTTGATAAATACCAATTAGAATTTCAGAAATTGTACTATTGATATACAGAAATTGCTCACTTTCGTTGGGTTACTGACTCAACGAAAGCAGACGCAACAGTGCCATTTGAGTAATAATAACAACATGAACAGTTCCACTTTGCTAAAGCTGCTGATCGGACGTGGTTTTCTCTTATAATTTGTTTCGCGGGACAGCTCAAATTATTTATCAATTGGTGGCTGACTATAAAACAATTTAACTCGAACTGCACAACGACACGACAGTTTATTATACGAGCAACAGCTGGACGGAGACGTAGACGTACTCTCGCGTTGTACATTGTGAGCTAATCTCAATACGCATTCATCAAATTGAAACACGTACGAGCACGTACGCACACATACATAAGTGCATATATGTATGTATAAGTGTGCGCCTACAGCGACTGTTGCAGTCGTCGTCGCCGTCGTCGTGGCTTCCACTTTTAAACTAAATAAAACAAATTAAACGCTCGCGCAACGTCGTCATCGCAAAACGTGCACGAAAAAGGAGGAAAACTGAAATCAAATTCGCCAAATATATACGTTCATACGTATATAAAACAGATAATTTACAATTGTAAAAATTGCATTCATCTCCGTTTCGGATTCATCTCATATACACGCATTGTAAGTACGCATTATAGATACACACACTCACAAAGACAGAAACACCCACACAACACCAAAATTTGAGTATCTTTTGTGCTGTACGATTGATCATTCTTTTTTTTTGAGTACGGCATTTGATGGTCAAGGTTACAGCAACAATAAGAGATCAATACAGATACACAGACACATATGCACACGAACATGAATATGAATACAACACTGATTGCGAGATGCGTGTGTGAGAGAGGGACAAACAAATATTACCGACATACCGATAGAGTGTAAAGTTCAATACCTGTTGCTCCGCTTTGCGGCCTGTTTGTCGACGTTAGCGTTTGTGCGAGCGAGAGTGTGAGTGTGAGAGCAGTACGTCCATTAAACAGGTTGCATGCTCGTTAAATTTGAGGTTACATTTGACCAGTCTGTCTCGTTCGCACTCGCTCACAGCTATGCTCACCATAATATAACGCACGTTATGTTTGCAAAGTGCAATTTAATTCAATAAATTTAATTATTTTCGTTAATAGTAATCGGAGAGGCACGCCCAAAGCAAACAATTTGTAATATTTTCATTTTGCCTGATGCAATACTTAATAATACTTTCGTTGAGAACAAGTCAGTTGAGATATTCCTCGTTTCAGCTGATTTTGTTATTGTAGTCAGCTGAGAAACTGTGTAATTTCGAATAACAATATACTCTCTGGAAAATATTACGTCTTATTCGATGAATGCAATTAGCTTAATTGTAAAAATCTATTAATAAACTAAACAATTACTTGAGCCACTTAAATTCAATTGCCGACTTCGAGTTTGATAACAGCAAGAAGTCCATTAACATTCCGTTAAGTGTAGACGTTAACATATAGTTTAACATTATGTTTTAGCAAAGTGAATTTTCTGTTAAAAAGTAGTATTCATATTTTTATGTCGGGGTTTTTGGCATTTTGAAGCTTACACTTTGCACGTTTCGATATTGATCAATGCAAAATGCAAATAAAAAAAATCACTTGACATTGAACTAAATAAAAGCGAATGTTAATAATTATATTTCGAATAGGGTTGTTTGTAAGAGATTGCTTGAGTTAAAGGCTGCTAACGAATAATTATAGATCAGGAAACTTTTTAAGTGACCTACCAATGAGGCAAACCGTTTTCAAATAGCAACAACTTTTCACAGAGATAACAGAATTCAACTAAAAATTTTGCAGTCTCATGCTTAGTATTAGACTTGTACACGTACACACCAACATCATAAAGAGAGCATTATTTGCTCTTCGCGATTTCGACAGATTTGATCTATAATTCCCTCGAGTAACCCTCGCCATTGGTTGGGTAAATAGTCAACTCAGCGTGCGTTCAGCAATTTTTGCACTTTAAAGAGTTTGTTTTGACCAAATGAGAGATTGCCAAAAATGAGAATTCTAACGTAATTCAGCAATTATTTTCTCTACAAAGACTTATTTGATTTACAAAACTTATCTGACTATGTTCTCAGTTTAAATTCTAAAACGATAAAGATACAAAGTATATCAGATCAAAGATTAGACTATATGCGTATATGAAAGGTTAATAACAGTTCAGCTTTATCTTAAATTGCTGCCGTTTATTTCCCGCCTAGAACTGGACTCACTTCCAGACAGTGTACTAGTTCTCTTAGACCTTTCGGATAATGAGTCCATTGTCAGTCTAACGATGGCGTCACACCCTTTCTCGGCTGTGACCCAAAAAGTCGACCAGTTTTTACTTAGTGTAGTTCTCACATGTTCAACGATTTTTTTTTTTTTTTTTGATTCAACTATGAGACACCTTTCCTAATTCCGAGTACAACAAAAAGTTTGATTTGCATATTCGTCCGTCGTCGATTTGGTCGCCGGCTGTTCCGATGTTTAATATTTATTTTTTGCCATTTGTTGACCACAGCAACAAAAACTAAATATTGCACGAACATTTTTTATGCAAAATACAAACGCACCTAGTCGAAACACTCGCTTTAGACGTTAATAGAAAAATAGGAGAATCAAAAATACTACTCAGAATTCAAGGTACAACCTCAACGTGTTTCTGATGATTGACGAACTTGTTCGAACGCACGAACCCCCTTATAAGTCTGGGGTAGAGATCAGCGATGCAGGTGATCATATTGCTTATTTATCACTCAAAAATGTATACTGGAAATTCTCATTCATAGTGACTGACTGGTATACGACATATCACGATCAAATTACGAATCTCGTTTATGAATTGAATATCGAAAGAAAAGAATTTCGTTATAAGCATCACAAATTTAATAAGTTAATAGAGACTAATGTAAACAAAGAGTTTAAAAATATCGCTATTAGTCACATTTTCACGTGGTGACAAAAACGTTAAAATGTTTTTCGAATGCACGTTTAGCGCTTTCATCATTATTTTGAATTGAATTCTAATCAATTGATAAGCCAAATAAATGCTGTGCACAAATGATAATTGTTTGCAGTTTCGACTGCCCGATAAGACAAACCAACCGTTCATATTTTCATGGACAGGCATAAAGTTGTTAGACACTGCCCAGACGCCTGCTAGTTAACAGCGGACTGTTAAACCGAACGGACGTAAGGTGAGCTGTGGGTTACCGTGCGCGGCATTTCAATTCGATTCGACAAAAATATAAATAGAATTAGAGGAGGTGCAGAAAAATAACATTAATTAGTTAATTAAGCACAAAACAAAAAGTTGCAGTTAATAATATATGTATGTATGCGGAATGCCCATATATTAAGAAGGCGAAAGCAATTTAAAATAAAAACATTACAGTGTCAATGTCAATGCAAAAGCGTGTGCGAGACTGTGCGAAAGAGTTCGAAATACCGATAGAAAGAGAAAGAGAGAGAGAGAGAGCGTTAGGGAGTGTGATTCGTGTATTGAGTATCGAGAGTACCGTTAGAACAAGTGCGGAAGCTAGTTTTTGTGCCGTTAGGCGCCTCCGGTCGGTCGATCGCATGCAAAATAGAAATAGAACCCCAATCCAATAATATATATATTGACTGTACTAGGGGAGTTTTGATTTCTACTTTGAATTTCTTTAGCTTACGTGGCATACATTAAGTGTGTATGGGCTCAAAGTGCTGTATGCAAATCCCAAGTCTCCCGCCACATTTTCGGCCCCTCCCTTTAACCTTTCTCTCGTACTTGTGCTCGTGCTCGTGCTCGCACTCGTGTTGAGTGTCGTGCGTAACAACAGTGTATGCAAACTATTCTCACACAATGCAGAACAAAATAACGAGAATTCAATTCGCTTTTCATTTCTGTTTCGTTCTGCAGTCGAAGCATATAAATAATGGCTAGTGAGCAGCCCATAGTTGATGGAGCAGCGACAGTCGCTGCAGGCGATGAGCCCTTCCTTGGGCTCCTGGATATTGCACTGCTGGCAGTGCTAATCGGCGGTGCCGCATTCTATTTCCTGCGCAGCCGTAAGAAGGAGGAGGAACCTGTTCGCAGTTATTCCATACAGTAAGATCTATAAAAATGGATACACGTTTTCTAAGTTCCTAACGCGGTATCTCATCTTCCAACAGGCCCACAACAGTATGCACCACCGCAGCGACGGATAATTCATTCATTAAGAAGCTTAAGGCATCCGGCCGTAGTCTGGTCGTGTTCTATGGCTCACAGACGGGCACCGGTGAGGAATTCGCCGGCCGTTTGGCCAAGGAAGGTATCCGCTACCGTCTTAAGGGCATGGTAGCCGATCCCGAGGAGTGCGATATGGAGGAATTGTTGCAGCTCAAGGATATTGAGAACTCATTGGCCGTGTTCTGTTTGGCGACCTACGGTGAAGGCGATCCAACCGATAACGCCATGGAGTTCTACGAATGGATTACCAACGGCGATGTGGATCTAACAGGCCTTAATTATGCGGTAAGTGCATAGTCCTAACGTTTTCCGATAAACAATTTGGGTTCGTAGTTTAGCTTTGACTATGGCAATCGCCATGGCCTTCAAATCTTTGGCATGTTTCACTTATCGAACATTGGCTTGTTGATAGCAGATACCGTTATCAATTACGACTATGAGTGTAATATTGAGTTTGCCACAAACAGTGACAAAACTAAATGGAAAACAAATGCTGTGAAAGATATAGACGATATCTCGATTTCTATATATACATAAAGTATTTGCGGAATGAAACTATTTTTGTTCAATAGTGAACTTATCAGGAAGTAAATACCGTCAACCGCATCGCATTTGCTCACTTGAGCGTGGAGGGCATTTCATATTCGATTATCATCGTAATTCTCCATATATAGCAGGTTTTCAGAGAGGAAGATAGTGAAAGAAAAAAAAAACAATCTGTAGATAATTGACCGGCTAGACACAAGCTCATACATACTATATCAATAGAACAGCTGCCGTTGTATTATATAACCGAATACAGAGAGTATTTCTCTAGTGGAACGGATTTCGAATCTCAAACACGGAATATTTCTCGAGTTTTGAAATCACTCGTTACATACAGTATTAAGCTAGAGCCAACATCGCAATTAAGTTCAATATGTGCTTAATTACATTTCAATATGGAATCTTTATGCAATCGGAATATATTTACATTATATTTTCAAATCGGAAATTAAATGGTAATTGAGTTTGTGACGTCAGAAGTGTTACAGCAGCTGTTAAGTAGAGGCTGCTTACGCTGTTAATGTTAAGTTCCTTCTTGAGCATCTGTTGGTCATGTTAACTTGTCACACTGTTACACAGGCACGTAACAGCTGCTATTACAACGTGCACACGCGAACACTCAACACGCACAACTGTTGCGCAATAGTTGTTGTTGTTATTGTTGTTATTATTGTTTAGCGATGCGAAATGCTGATAATTATAATAATTCGAAATGTTGAATGAAAATATTGCGTTGTTAGACTGCCACTGTTAGTCTAGAAAAATGTTAAACATGTTTGGGGGCGCCGGCGTTGCCCTTGGCACGCGTCGATGTCGATGGACGACCGGGCGCACTTTGATCTGGCTTTTAAATAATTTATGTAATAAACGCTTAAATAGACGCGAAAATACCCAACGTGGCGTAATAGATAATCATTATGTGCTGTCTATATTGTTGCCTAAAAAACACACGAATACTTATCTACATACATATATGTTGTTTCCTCTTTTAGGTCTTTGGCCTGGGTAACAAAACCTATGAGCATTACAATAAAGTTGCCATCTATGTGGACAAACGTCTGGAGGAGTTGGGTGCGAATCGTGTGTTTGAATTGGGATTGGGAGATGATGATGCCAAGTAAGCAAAAATTCTTTAATATCTTTATTTGACTTTTAATAATAAAATTATTTGCCATTCCAGCATTGAGGATGACTTCATCACATGGAAGGATCGCTTCTGGCCCGCTGTCTGCGATCACTTTGGCATTGAGGGTAGTGGCGAGGAGGTACTGATACGTCAGTATCGTTTGCTCGAGCAACCCGATGTCCAGCCAGATCGTATATACACGGGTGAAATTGCCCGTCTGCATTCCATGCAGAATCAGCGTCCACCATTTGATGCCAAGAATCCATTCCTGGCTCCGATTCGCGTTAATCGTGAGCTGCACAAGGGAGGCGGTCGCTCCTGCATGCACATCGAGCTGAACATTGATGGCTCCAAGATGCGTTATGATGCCGGTGATCATGTCGCCATGTATCCCATCAATGATACTGGTCTGGTTGAGAAACTCGGACAGCTGTGCAATGCTGATCTGGATACTGTATTCTCGCTGATCAACACTGACACGGACAGTAGCAAGAAGCATCCATTCCCGTGCCCAACCACCTATCGCACTGCCTTGACTCACTACTTGGAGATTACTGCTATTCCTCGTACCCATATCCTTAAGGAGTTGGCCGAGTACTGCACAGATGAGGCCGACAAGGAGTTGCTTCGCAGCATGGCATCTTTGGCTCCCGAGGGCAAGGAGAAGTATCAGAGCTGGATTCAGGATGCGTGTCGCAATGTTGTCCACATTCTGGAGGACATAAAGTCATGCAAACCTCCATTGGATCATGTCTGCGAGTTGTTGCCTCGCCTGCAGCCACGCTACTATTCCATTTCATCGTCGGCTAAACTACATCCCACCGATGTGCATGTAACCGCTGTTCTTGTCGAATACAAGACGCCCACTGGTCGCACCAATAAGGGCGTGGCCACCACCTATCTCAAGAACAAGCAGCCCAAGGAGGGCGGCGAAGAGGTCAAGGTGCCCGTCTTCATACGCAAATCGCAATTCCGATTGCCCACAAAGCCCGAAACACCCATTATTATGGTTGGTCCTGGCACTGGTCTGGCTCCTTTCCGAGGCTTCATTCAAGAGCGCCAGCATCTGCGTGATGAGGGCAAAACTGTGGGAGAGTCTGTGCTCTACTTCGGTTGCCGCAAGCGCAGCGAGGATTACATCTACGAATCCGAATTGGATGAGTGGGTCAAGAAGGGCACGCTGACCCTGAAGGCAGCCTTCTCACGCGACCAAGAGAAGAAGGTTTACGTACAGCACTTGTTGGAGCAGGACGCCGATCTGATATGGGATGTGATAGGCGAAAAGAAGGGACACTTCTACATTTGCGGGTAAGTCGAAAAGACCTATACTTATTTCCAACAGAATCCTCATAATCTGCTGCTTACAGTGATGCCAAGAACATGGCTGTGGATGTACGAAATATTTTGACGAAGATCTTGTCAACGAAGGGCAACATGAGTGAGACGGAAGCTACGCAGTATCTGAAGAAGATGGAGGCTCAGAAACGCTACTCCGCCGATGTCTGGAGCTAATCGAATCGATTGGCCCACAACCTATGCTCCATTCTGGTCGCTCAGCCTGAATCAAGTCGCGGAACAAAGAAGCAGACACGCTCACAGAACTATGAAACTAGAAGCCGCACATTTACATAAGCATAAAGTCGTAAAGTTTTAGTCACTTAAGCTACAATAATAAATGAATAAGATAATTCGGTTTGGGAACTTCAGCTGCGGTTCAACAAACAAGCTGTTTAAGTAACGATTATGTCTAATATTAGTGTGAAATTGATTGATTGATTATATGATTGTATATTTGATCAAGAGATCATGATGATTATGATGCCTTTTAATTAGTGTTGTGTGCGAAAGTAATTGATTGATTGATTGATGTGAACTATTATGATATGATGATATTGATGATTGTAACTATTTTAAGTAGCCACTTTTTATTAGTGCTAATCTAATACTTGAAAATGCTAAAGTCCCATTTTCATATCAACTTGTGCATTTTACTTGGTGATTTCATAAGCAAATGACAAAATTTGTGCAATTTGCAATTTTAATAAACGTAAAATTGTATTTAATATACGAAAAATAAACTAAATAAACGAAACCAGCAATTTGTTTAATTTTCTTATAGATGATAATATTATGTTACCCATTTACTAAGCGCTGCGCAATGTAAGAAAATTATGCGAAAAAAAGAGTTTAGATTTCCAAAGATAGTATATGCAGTATGCCAGATATGACAGTTCTTAACCAAAGTTATATTAATATTATTTTGAATTTTTTTCAATGTTGATGTTTCCCACCTGGGTATTTTTTAAATATACAAAAGCCCGCGTTATTCCTGATCGCAAACGATCTGGCAACGTCGAAGTCGCTCAAATGCAACCGTGCATGCAACGGTAAATGTAAAAGCTTAGCTGCAAATTTGTGTAAAAAGTGCGCGTTTTTAATTTTAATCTTTTATTCATAATAATTAAGTAAAAAGTAACAAAAAAAAGCGTAAAAAGTGTGTAAAAAGTATATAGTTGTAAAATTGTGATATAAACTACGCTTGCACAATATAGATGAACACCTAAACAGGTGAGTGAATTCTTGTTATTGTTTCTCGCACTCAATCAAAGACCCCTGCGCGCTCGAAGTTGGGCAAAGCATAGCGGAAAGTTTTTTCTAGTCTTGGTGAGGCAAACAGCTGCTCCGTTTTCTGCTTGGCGAATTCCGCATCATTGAAATTCTCCAGGCTACTGTCTGAGGCATGAGCGCTGTCCTGACTAATGGTGGGTAGAATGCCGTAGGAGGCGAAGAAACCGTAGGCCTCACGGCGGTGCACTTCGGTCAGCACTTGCTGAAAGCTGGGAATGGGTATGCCCTGATCCAGATGGATGAGGGTCTTCGCCAACCGGTTGTGATAGGCCTTCAGCAGCTGCGGGCGCTTGTGCTTCAGCACGTCCAGACGCAGACTGGTGTAGAAGAAATAGTTGAGATCTATGCCTGGACTGCCCCAGTAGCTTAGTTGGAAGTCTATGAAGATGACGTCCTGCAGCTGCTCTCCTTTGGTATACTTGAAGAGCATGTTGTTGACCCACATATCGCCATGATTAAGTACTTTGATCTCATTTTCGAGCGGTGCCTGGGCTCGCACCAATTGGTCGCGGTGATCCATCAGATACTTGGCTATCTTGTCGGCAATTCCCTCGAATCCTGGCCAGGTGCTGACCATCGAGTGCAGTTGATGTCCATTTTGATCAATGAAGCGCATCAGTAGACCTTGGTCCCGTTCGAGTCCCTTAGGTGACAGCATACCATCCCCGAATGCAGCTATAACGTCCTTATCCTGGAGGAGATTACGTACTTGCAACTATTCTTCCCAATGATTCTTTGCGTAGGCTACTTACCAGTTTCGCCAATACCATAGATGTAGCATGAAACTCAGCTAGGCGTTCCAGCACTAGACGGGCATGGTCCTCATCGAGGCCAGATTCACGAGACCCGTTTACGTACCCCAGCTGACGCAGGTCCTCGAATGCCAAAGTACGGTCCGGCTTCTTCATGCAGTGATATAACCTGTAGATCCGCGTTGGTTTCAATTAATTTCTTCACCTTCACATCACTTGATGTACACTTACTTTGGTCCAAAGCGTCGCTTAAACTGCATAAGTAGATCGAGGCGTGGCAGGACCTCATAATACATGATCTTCTCCTTTAAGTAAAACTCCAGATCGTCGATGAACTCCAACGAACTCTGTGGCATGTTCTTCACTATAATCGAAATTTCTTGATCCTTCGGCTTCGAGCCTTTCTCACTTTGCCGCTGGTAAGTGATGTTCATCCGGTAGACTTGACTGCAAAAGTTCTCCCCGGAGCAGCTGCCCATGCTGCAGTGAATGTTGACCAGCTCTACTCGGGAGGTGCGTAGTGCCGTTTCCAGCACTTCCTCAAAGAACGGCACATCCAGGTGCTCCGGCAGCAATAGCTCCAATCCTTCTTCGTAGACAATGTTGACCATGTTGTATTCAAAAGTGTTTTGAAAACCTTTGCTGATGTTCAACCCTTTTTATATGCCCAACACAAGGCGGATTGTTGAGATTGTTCTGTCACTTTTTCCGATTGAATAAAGTATATATGCAAATATAATATTTAATTGCGATTATAATTTCCTATAATAGGTGATAGCCTCGAAAAGCTTTTTGTCTCCCACCTCTCTGGAGGCGGAGATCAACACGCGACCTTTCCTAAGTCAAATAGTTTAGTTGTTTGTGTGTTACTGTAATGTAAGATTTATAGCTCATCAACTTGGAAGATCGAATATATCATCTTATCACAGATTCATCTACAATATCTGTTATATAGCCCAATCATCTTATCAGAAATTCAACCAGCGATGTGTATGGGGAGTGTCTAGATATGTCTGCTGACCCTATATCTTACTGATAACTATTTTGCCCTATATCTTCCTGCCCTTAATGATCTTCCATTATTTAACTTTGTGCTGAGATTTCTGCTTTTTACAGGGTATATTGGATATGGTTACGTACGCTAATTACTTCTGAAATTTTTCATTATATTTAAAAAGTTTCCCAACATTTTGATTGTTTTGAATTCGTGAACTTTGCTCAAATTGTCATGACGGAATTAGTTTTAATTATATTTTATTAAATGTCACACGCCATATGTAAATTATTCAAATGCTTATCTCATGATTTCTGTCAGTCAAATTTAATGTATTTATACAACTATTAAAATTAAATTAATTACATTCATGCTTGTCATTTTATGTAATCAACAAACGTCTGTCGAAAAGCAACAGATTTAAATCAATTAAAACATCATTGACTTTAGACTGATCCCTTGAGCTGTTTTCAATTACAATTAACAAAAAGCTACATTATCAATAACGGAAATACAGAAATATAAATTATTAGAAATATATATTATATATTTTGTTTATTGCTGGGAAATTGATTAAGCAAAAGCTGAATTATATTTAGTGGGAGCACTATAAAATATTATATATGTATGTATATTTATTAACTTAAAAAAGGGGGTGTGTTCTTAACAAGGAAATTCGTTTGTTTGATCGTGAGGCTTTTTGTAGTTCTCACGTATTTTTTACATTATTTTTTTAATAACAAAATACTCTCTGATAAATGCCGTAATCAAGCGTTAGCAACAGATATTTATGTTAATAATAGCCTCAATTACTTGTCAGCTATTATTTAAATTTCTTGTTCACACACAAACATTTTCTCTTTAATCTTATCTAATTTTTCAGCAATCGTTTTAATTTTGTGTCTAAATTAGTATTTTATCAAGAGTTGAAGCTATATTTTTTATTATTAAAAGTGGCTTGGCCCTCATAATACTCGTAACTATTGTGTGGTTAAGGTACGATGAGAAGTACGGATCCTACACTTAATAAAAAAAAAAAAAAAAAAAAAAAAAAATATCGTACAAAAATTTGATGATTAAACAAAGCTATGATTGAGATATGATCCTGATACTTGGCTAATTGTATCAAATATAGTTAAGAACTTAAATCCTTATATAATGCTCTCTAGAAGCTTGGAGTTCTGAACGAATGTGTGAATTTTTGTTCATGGGAATAATGATCTCGTTGTTCTCACATCCATTAAGTGTAGACAAAACTGCAGTTTATTGATTGGGGGCAACTGACGTGTTGCATTTTGTATTTATTTTATTATATATACATATATAAATATATATTATATGTATTTGAATTGGAATCTTCGCACATGCAATTTCTAAACTGGTTGCGCAATTGACAGTCTATGATGGGGGAGGGGCCAAGAGGGCGGAAGACGGCAGCTATTCAATCAAAAATGTGCAAGTCATCCAGACGTTTCAATGTGAACTTGAGACTCTCGAGAGTGCGCGTGTTTCCCTCAAACATGAGCTGGACCTTCTGTCTAGCGAATTCCTCATCATGAAAGTTCTTCAGCGTGTTATCCTCAGAGTCCACACCAATCATGCTCATCAATGGAAAGAAACCGAAGGCCACAAAGAAGCCATAAGCTTCTCTGGCTCGTATCTCCGACATGACGGCATCGTACGTGGGCAGCGGCTTATTCCAAGGCAACTCCTTGAGGCAATCCACGAAAGCATTGTAGTAGGCATCTATGAGCTGCTGTCGTTGGGTCTGGAGCACGTTCAATTCCAGGCTCGTATTCAGAAAGTAATTGATGTCAAAGCCCAGACTCCCATAAAAGCACAGCTGAAAGTCGATCTGAAAGATAATATAGTATATATTGATCACGAATATTCTGTTAATTTGCGCTGGATACTCACAATCCTCGTGTGCTGCACTTGGCCGTGGTCATCGTACTTAAAGAACATATTGTTCACCCAGAGATCGCCATGGTTGAGCACATTGTAGGCTCCACGCAGAGGATAAACAGACTTGAGAACACGCTCCGTGAAGTGTTCGTGGTATCGATAAAGTTTCCTAGTGATGGCTCCAAAACCATCGCAGTCGTTGATCAGTGCAGCCAATTTAAGGAGCTGTGTGCCAAAGAGCAACTTAAAGGGTTCCGACTTGATGGCATCCATGTGGAGTAGTCCAAAGGGGTAGCGATCTATGATCAAATCTGGTTCGTGCTCTGCCATGACCATTGTCAGGGCATGATATTGGGCCAACTTGCGCATCACCAGCAGGGCATGGGCGGCATCCAAGCCCAGCTGACGGCATTTCAGCTGATAACCCTCAGCACACAGATCCTCAAAGACAATGGTCTGCTCCGGTTGAGTGGTTGAAGACAAATGTCTATGAAGAGTATTTCACAGATCGGTTAGGGTTAGGAAATATATTTTCCGCCTATTTTACTCACTTGGCTCCCAGTATCCAAGGTTCTTCACAGGACTTTGCCCGCCACATGAGTGCCTCTAGTTTGGGTTTAATGTGCATATAGAATAGAGTCTCCTTATTGTAGATATGGAGTCTGGCCAGGATGGCCTGCTTGTCAGCCGGCATGCACTTCACAATCAGTGAGCAATCCACAAGCTCCTGATCTGCCGAAGTATATTTTATATGTGCACGATATATATTGCTGCAATAGTTCTCCCCGCCACGTGTCAAATCCGTAAGCTGCACATCCAGCACCTTCAGATCCTGCTGCTGCAGTCCATGCTCCAGGATGCGCCTGAAGAATTGTGGCGTCAGGTAAAGCGGCAATGGTTCCGTCGAACACGACATTATCTTTAACTATGAATCACTTGGAGTCTCAGTCTCTTCGCTTTATATACCAAATCAAAGCCATCGATAGACATTTCTATCAATTGACCCCAATGGACGGAATCTCTTTGCCTGCATCTTGGTCTGCATCTTGATTGGCTTAATCGAAATGCATTTCATGGCGCGACTCTCGGATTAGCGGTCCACTTGAGGTTGGTGTTGTGACTACCGACTATGATATACCCTGTATGCCCACACAGTTGAAATTGTAGACTCAATGTGAACTTTCCTTAGTAAAGCCTAGCCTCAAGTTCAAATTGCAGTTAAAAATAATTTTTCCCAATTAAAAAGTATATTCGATATAAATTTGTGGAGACACACAGCTATGTTAGATCATTTTATTTGAACTCTGGTCTATAAAAAGCAAGATATAGCGTGTCTTAGGAATTAGAACTAGTTCTGTCTCCATTTGTAGCACCGGTAGCAGAGCTGTATCTTCCTTAGCCCAGACTCTTTGGCTTTATGGCAAAGGTCGATGAACCCATCGCCTCGTGGCGTTCAATTTAGTATTAGTAATCATTGAACACGCCCAGCTCCTCAATACGTTTCAACGCCCATTTATGATAATCATTGAGGAACTTTTGTGAGAAGATTGCATCCATTTTCTTCTCCTTGAAGCTCTCATCATTCATGTTCTCAATGCTGTTATCGTGGGACAGTTCCTTTGGCAGGGTAACCATGGGCAGGAAAGCGAATAAGGCGAATAGTCCGTAGATCTCACGACTGCGCAATTCCCACAACAAGTCCTCGTAGGTGGGAATATCCACGAATCGTGCATACTCCAGAGCTTCCTTGAATGCCTTATAGTAAACCTTGATGAGGTCCTCGCGGCGGTTCTTCATCAACTCCAGTTTGATGCTCGTATTCAAAAAGAAGTTCAAGTCGCATCCTGGACTGCCATAGAAGGACAGCTGAAAGTCCACAAAGATGGCGCGAGTGGGCACATCTGGTTGTGCTTTGTTCTCATAGGTATACATGAAATTGTTGGTCCACATATCACCATGGTTCAGCACCACATAACGATCCTTCGGCTTGGGTTTGGCAGCATCCACACAAATCTGTCTGAAGTTGTTCGAATAGCGTTGCAGCTGCTTGGAAATTTGCTCATAGCCTGGCCAGGAGGACGTGGCTTTGATGAGACCCTTGAGAAAACCATTGAACATGTTTTCAAATGTATCGGACTTCAGTAAAGTAGCTTCGCTCAACATTCCTTTCTGATATTGCGTCACAATTGCCGGATCCTGCAATCATCAAAATTATATTACTAAAGGGGAACTTTTCATAATTGATGGGTGTGATTAATACCTTCTTGGCCAGCACCATTGACGTGGCATGTAGTTTTCCCAGCTGTTGGAGTATCAATGAAGCATGCTCCCAGTCCAAGCCTGCCTCACGTGATGCTGTCTTGAAGCCATCAACCTTCAAATCATTGAAAACAATTGTCTGCACAGGTGCTTTTATCGAATGATAATATCTAGATAGAAATTTAGATATCAGATTGTTATCGACTTGCATATTTATCTATAGCTTACTTGGCACCAAATTTACTGCCATTAGTGAGTATATCCAGGCGAGGCAGAACATCTGTATAGGTCTGTTTCTCCTTGATGAAAACACTGACATCCTCGAGAAACTGTGTATCCTCCGAAATGGGTATTGTTTTCACAATCAACGACAACGATTCCCTTTCCTTTGCCTCTTTGCCATCTGCCCAACGAGCGAAGTTCAAGAGCACCCGATAGATGGCTGAACAGTAATTATCGCCGGGATTACTGCCCCATTCAAAACTAATTTCGTAAAGGGAGACTTTTGTCTCTCGTAATCCTTCCTCTAAGGTATCCACAAAGAATTGCTCGTTGAGGTACTCGGGCACCTTAATGCTTTCGTCATTCTTTATAATCACCATTTTAGAAATTTCTCTAATTATCTTTCACTTTTTCGGTTTAATAGAATTCCCACTATTATTCACTTCGCTACGATCACTTTCCGACGACGACTGAATTGATTAATGTTGGACCCCGGTATTATATACACGCATTATATCGTTGTGGTCGAGTTTCGTGAGTTTAGTCAACAAGTCGACGACATTTGGTTCTCTCCCTCTCTCACTAGTCGAAAGCCACGTAACTGCACAGGGGTTCCAATTAATGAAATAGAAAAATTTTCATGAAATTCATTAATTTGGTTTATACTGTTTTTAATATTATTTGATGATATATAAATTGAGAGAATTTTTTTTTAAACAGAATATAACTATTTTAGTATTCTATGAATAATTCACTGTTTGTTTAATTATTTATATATTTCTGAAGCTAGCACCACTGTGCCTGTTATGACGTCACATTCTAGTTTTGAAGCTTCTCCAATGTTTTGAGGGTATTGTTTGTGTTTTTATTTTGCATGTTCATTATATTTTATTTCCCTTGCCGAGCGTCTTACACAGATAGTTGCAGTGACTAAAGTGAGGAAACGATCGTTTAGTTGGAACACCGCCTGTCCAAGAGACCGAAAGGCAGGCGGTGCTTCGGCCTATATACTCACACTTGTGTATACCAAGATAGCGTTATTAGCAGTTTGGTGACAAGTGTGTTCTTCCCATGCATATACTCTCAGTGGCAAATTGAGATGTATGATACGAGAGCTAGGAACTGATTATTAAAATTTTATAGATTTACACATGTACATACATAAATGTGTGTGTATCTATTTATATGATGACGGGAGAGGTCTAAGGTATATTGAGATAGGTGTTTGTCTAGCGCGTGCTGAAGCACATATACACATAGTCTCTCAACCCGGAATATTTTCTGTGTGTCTTATCGGTGTGTAAAAACCAATGTCAAATTAGATGATAAAAATTTGTTCTGATATGTTTTCGTTGATAAGGTTCATAAACGAAATTAATGTGGGGCAAGGTGTTTACTGCCTTTCCAAGTTTCTGACGGGATTTACTTTGATTTGCTAATTAAGCTGCAGAGTACAATGACTTTATGATTTAATACAAATATAAGGGTATTTTAGATTTCACTTGTAAAAATGGATTATCTTTTTATATCTGTTTCATTTCTCTCATTTGGTTGAATAAAAATCACCTTTGTGATACACGTGTCTTTGATACGCTTGAATTTATCTTTCGTTTTTAGCGAATGCTGGGAATTTATTGATAGTCTAGACACACACCCTGTATATTCCGGACTTGAATAGATAAATTTATTATCCGGGGTATTTAATGAAATCCTTTCGGAATAATGTGTCAGGGCTAAGAAGTCCTTTAGATAAAATAATGGGAAATTTCAGTGTAATTTTAAATGGGGAATTTTTGCGTTTGGTTTGTGTATATACTTTTAATGGATGAAAAAATATGTAGTTTTTACATTATCTTAGGGGAGTATTCTATGTGTTATCGCAGCAAAGTAATTTTGATATCTTTACTAGGAATGATAATCCAACATTTAGGTAGAGTTATATATCCATTGTATTAAGTTACTCGTCTATACCAAATCGACAGACTCATGGATGTAAAGTAAAAAACGTAATTAATTTGAATTAAATCTTACTCTTAATCTAAACTATCTTTATATATACCCTTAGGAGATCATCAAGTTTATAGTTTATTTTGCAGTCTTAAATCTTCAGTCAAGAAATATTCAGTTATCTTTCTAAAAAGGTTGTTATAGTAATTTGACTTCAAACTTTTGTTGTTTAAAAAAGGTATTAGTAGAAAAATAAATTGAATAAATAAAAAGAAATATTTAAAATTATACACGATATCGAAAATACTGGTTGGAATTAGAGAATGTTCTATTATTATAATATTCATTGTTCTCTAGAAAATATTGTTCATTGTCTGATTAATTATTTGGTCAAGTTAGTGCCAGAGATATTCCCATAACTCCAGTATAAATTTCAGCACATTGAAGAGCAATAATCACATATTTGAGAAGAGGGTCACAAAGTGCCGAATAAAAGAAAAGGTTGAGGGAACTCTTGCCCCATTCTCGTAATTATTGCATTTTTTGCTGCTGCCTGCGATACGCATCACCAGTTGCATTTGTTTTTTTTTCTCCTTTCCTTTCCTTTTTTTCTCTTTTTTTTAGGGGTGCCTTTGGGGGGAGTCTTCGGTTGGCGAATGTGAAAGTCGAGGGACATGAAAGGCCAGTCTGCCATGTTTGCTATGTTTGGCGCTTTGCCTTTGAGTTGCCAGCGGCTATACACATACATACATACGTACCGTACACACACATACGCGTGGCAAATACGTATAGAATTGTGCATGTCACGTGCTTTTGCAGTTCATGACGGCTTAATTAAGTCGCGTTTTAGTTTTTGGTATCCTTTTGCTTTTGCATTTCATTCTCATTTCCTCTTTGTTTTCATTTTTGTGTGTTGAGTTTTCGTTTGACGCATTCCAGATTTTTTAGCAACACTGCGTATGACTTTCCGTTAGTTTCTCTTTTTAGTTGTTTATACAACAAACCTCACATCACTTCAAAAGAAAAAAGAAAAAATCAAAAAAAAATAAACGGTTGTAAAAATTGTAACATAAATTTTGCATTACATGGTAAACGGAATGCATTAATAAACAACGGCGTTTAAATGCGCGATTGCACACAAATTAGTGACCGAGAAGCTACGGTTGTCTGGCCACGCCACCATCTCCACAAAAGCCAACCACACCACACAGCTACAGCATCCCCCCGAAAAAGTAACCACACTAGACTGGCACCCCACTTGGCCACCACACCACACACGATCCTTTGACCAGCGTTGATGTATGCGATTTTAATCGTACGCTCAGACACAAACATGATGCGAACCAAAATCCATGGCAACCACGCTGTGCCTGTTCCTCATGCCATCTATCTATCTATGTGCGGGGGACAAAATATAATGGAAGTTGGGCTCTTGATGAGTGAGATGTGAGATGTGCGGATAGTCGAAAGTAGACACAACAACTCGACTCGATTTTGCAGACACGACTCTGAATAAATGACCATAATCAAACACTTTACGCCTGAAAGCATGCTTCCCTGACATGCTTTTCGTTCCATTCTCTTGCCATTAAAGAAAGCAGCCGCCTAAGCTGCAGGAAGTGTCCCTCCCTGCTCCCGATTGTATTCGGAATTCGAACTGACTCCGTAGTCCACGAGTATCTGTGTGCATCAAAGTAGCCGTCGCCGGTAGCCAAATTTAATTAGTACCCTCCAGTGGATTCCCTACTTAGTTTCTCTCGATATCCAATGGGGTAACTGGGTTTTCCCATGCAGTTTGAGAAGGAAATTGAGATTGCATGCATTTAAGTATTAATAATAGAAATTACAGCATCAATGAAAATAGAAGACGCCACTTGCCGCTGGCGACCTTTTTACTGATAACGAAATAATTTCGAGCTTCATTAAAATATGAAATGATAAGGCAAAGTTATAAATAATACCATTGTAAGATATTTGTAGGGAATGCCAGTGTTCTATGTAAACAATTTAGTTAATCATTTTTGTTTCTGTTGTTTGGCTACTGTTAAATTAAACCTCGCTTGCCAGGAGGGTGTTGCAGCTTGGCTGCCAAAATGCCAAATGCCGCATGCTGCATGCCGCCTACCGGGTTGCCCTTTAATCACAGTTGGCGCAAATCAAACACAAACAAATGCCATTATCATGGAGTGCGAGGTGTGTTTATAGGCCTCTCTGAAGCGGGAGGTTATTGTCAAAGAGGGTTATATGGAGATGGAGATATCGTTGCTGTCTGTGGGCCTGTTGGCCAAAAACTGTTGCATACCTTTGAATGGCGGCGTTGGGCAGTCGAATGCCTTGCATACTTTTTAGCGCATGAATAATTGATTTCCATTGCCCAAATGTAGCGCGATCTCTCATTATGGCCGTCTCGCTCACACTCTCGCTATCGGCCGCTTTTACAGTGACTGAATGTGTATTCATCTCTTTTCCTCTTGAATGACTCACACTGCTGCTGTCTCGCATTCATTTGTCAGAGAAAAGAGCGTCAGTTTATTTGTCTGTCTCTCTGACTGTTTGTCTGTCTGTCTGTCTGTCTCGCTCTGTTTGTCGCTTTGTTTATTTGTTTGTTGCTGTCGTCGCATGCAACATATTTTCACTCGGGCCATGCATAAGTCGCCTCAGTCTCCGCCTCCCGCGTCATTCTGCTTGGACTGCCATTGTTTTTTCAGCCTGTCGCTTATCAGTTTATTTTTGTTCATGCCATTTGCGTGCTTTTGTCGCTGATCCCTCCCACTTTTGGTTTCCCCTCTCTGCCAAATCCTTTCTTATTGCCATTGGCATGTGTTTTGACTGGTCGCGTGTTCGGCTTTAATCCCATTCAACGCAAGGACTGTCCGTTACTCCCTTGGCTTAAAACCGACTCGCCAAATTTTTACTCATTTATGTCCGACCAACATATCAACGGATTTTGGGTTCTAACTTCCGTTGGCAATTCAATTGCAGTTTATATTCAATGTGTATGCATATGTATTTAATTAACATAAACACATATTTGCATTACAATCACTTGATCCCTTTTCCTTTTGTTCTTTGTTAGCCCCTTGACATTCAAAAGTACTTCAATCACAAATATATAACTATTATTATGTTCATTTGCAGACCGTTGATGATTCTAGCGTGATTTATGAAATTAAGTTGCCAGCAAAGGGTTGCCTAACAATGTTTAAAAGGATACATCTTGTTACCGGTTGAGGGATGAAAAGTTAGTTTGTCATAATGTTAAAGAACAGCAGATTAATGTATATATTTTTAATTTTATTAAGTAACTCATCTTCAGATTTTTTTTTACCCAAAATATTTCAGATATTTGTTAAATTCATAAAAATCTCCATTTCATCTATAGACCCTCTCTACCATCAGTTCTGAGTTCCCAATAACTTTACAATAACAACTCTCACCTGGCAGGTTCGCTTTTATTTGGTTGAAGCTTAACTGGTGCATTTCCCTAGCATTTCAATCTTAATACGCTGGGCCTGCTAGTGACATGCCCGTTATCGGAAGAGATAGTCGTTAGTGGATCCATATCAAAGTCTGTCCACACAGCTTTAGATGGACCGTGATATATGCGCAGACATTGCCTGTCTGCGTGGCATGCAGCATTGAATGACTCGCTGGACGGCAATAAAAGTCAGACGGCAATTAAGTCAAGGTATGCGGCATGCCACGCGGTTGCTGGGGTAGCAATAAATGTCCCAAATGACGTCACACTCAATAGGGGTGTATACTAAGTGGTTTTCCAGTCCAGCATTTCCAGTGAGAATTGATCCCTTACCCCTGCTGAAGAATTTCCCCAGATAAATTTCTCTCTCGCTCTCTCATTTTCCATTTGTTTTGGGATATTTTTTGTTGCGCTTGGTTTCCTCATGGTTACCACCAAACTCGAGACGTTTGTCAGGTGTGCATGCTGAAAGGGAGAAAAGAGGTTTAGTGAGGGAGGGTGTGTTGTAGTGTGTGTGTTCTTGGCTCTGAGTTAATGGAAACTGAAACACCAGTTGATTGCCCATTGGTGTTGCATTTCAGTTTTGCTGTCCTGCCTGCTGCCCTCCAAGTTGCGTATATATTGCATGTGGTTTCTGTGGCATGCACACCACAGAGCAACAGAGAAAGCAAGACATAGACTAAAAGAGAGAGAGAGAGAGAGAGAGAGAGATAAGGGAAGTGGGAGCATGTCAGTTAGTTGAAAATGGTTTCTAGTTTCTTATGGCTAACTGTTTTGACAAGCCAATATTAATGTGTAAGCCAATATGGAGAAACAGAGAGAAAGAGACCGAGAGAGAGAGAGGGACTAAGAGAGAGTGAAAGAGAAACAGAGTGTTACACAGTCGGAGTTGTGGATGCAACATTCTGTTGCATAGCTTGCGGCCCTGCATGTTACACTTTTTGTGCCTCTCTCATGTGTTGCATGTGCGTAACCTCCTCTTCACTACGAACTCAAAATGTAATTAACATGCGATTTGCCTTTTGCATTTCAAGGTGTCATAAATCAGCGCATTGTTTAAACTTCACAAGGGTTCACAGGTCACAAATGGGGTGTGTGTGCTTCATTAAAAAGCTCACATTACCTTTGATTTCCTAGATGCATTCATTTGGTAAACATGGTCAAACAAATAGACCGAAAGTGGGAATATAACCCCCTTTAAGAACGCCTCTGCTTAGCATAACTCATATGGCAGAACCCCGTTTGTTTAGAGTCTTCAATGAGAGCCGTAAATTTTGCAAATATCTGTGATGTAGATTTCAACACTGCCGATAAGAGAACGAGCCAGGCTCACACAGTTGACAGACATCCCTTCACACACACACACACACACACACATAGGTTGCTAATTAGGTGTGAGCTTGTGGGTGTGGCAAGTTAAGAGGGGGGCGTGCGTCTGTTATAATTAACTAGAGATTGCCATAAATCTGTTTAGCACATTAAACTTGAAAATGGCTTTAAATTTTCAAGTAAATTGAATTGAAAGCTACAAGCAACAAAACATACATAATATAACAAAAAAAAAAGAGATGGGAAAACAAACACAGAGGGGAACACTTCCGTCTGCTGGTTGTCATTTCCGTTTCCGCAGTGGCGCGTGCGTGGGTAATTCAAGCCAAACTAAGCCAAGAGCTCGATGTTGATTGCCTCACAGCCTCTGCGGGCTCTGGAAAAATAAATGTAAAACGAATGTCGCCAAATCAAATCAGAGCAAACTTCAAAAAAAATAAACGAAATAAACGAGACTTTAACAGCCCTCATTTGGCTTAGACTACCATCTAGCCCGGCTAACACCCCAGCAGGCCTAAGAGCCAAGATCAAAGGCAGCCAAGCATTAGGCCATGTCATCTTGTTTTGCATAAATTAAATGGCCTAGACCACAGTCTGGTTTAATGTAACTAACATATAACAAAAAAACAAAAAAAAAACTCAACTGTATTTGACATACTTGAAGGCGACTTTAAGTTGGCCTGATTGAAATGTCTCGTGTCGTGTCGCTTGCCAGCCACAAAAACCCCAAAAACACACACTCATACAAATATATTACTTGGCACTCGTCCTTTGCAAAGGAATAGCATAACTATGCAACCACCTTGAGCCACGTGTTGTGGTTTGACTTAATAGTGTAACTTTTTCTAAACTGCGTTTAAATGTTACATGATGGCAACGAATTTATGCATGGAAATTATGGGTTGATTTTTAGAGGATTTTATTTTAATATCACAAATTTTATATCTCTATAAACATCTTTTAATTTTTCTTTGAATGTCTGACAAAATCATGACAATGCCTGTATTAACTGAAGGAAACTGCAGTCCTTTGGCAATATTTGGCAAGCTCATTTAATTAGTGAAGCATTTATTAAGATAGGGATAACCGACGAAAGTTTCTTAAAAATTAACACTCAACTTGTTAAACGGAAGAGTTAAAAAATATTTTTTTTTTTACTATTTTTCCATTTTACTAGACACCTATACTCATAGAGGCACTCGGTCTTTCTACAGAAAGCTAACACAACTAATTAAAAGCACTTTGTAGCGATGCCTTCAGACACATTTATTAGCGAGAAAGACGCAAAAGCAACGACATAGAGAGGAAGAGAGATGAAGAGGGAAAGTTGAGCCTTTTGGCAAATGCCGACCGCTAAAGATGTGGGCGTGCCTGTGGGCGTCTTGAAACAAGAAACCGCAACGCCAAACTTCATTAAAAATGCACACGGCAGTCGCCAACTTTATTTGAATAAAGTTGATATAGACACAAACACACACCCACACATACATAGTTATACACTTTCTATGTGTGTAAGTTGGCTTAAATTTATGACGTCATTAGATGCAATTCTCGAGCACCTGAACAGCATCGTCCTCATGCCAATTTGGCAGTCGTTCAACAATTTGCTGCAATTGCGCTATCCCCAATGCCAAAGATTTTCGCAGCCAAAAGTGACCCTGGAAAATCGAGGCCAGTTGGCTTGACAGCTGCCAGACAATACAGATTACAGATACAACCGCCCTCGACTTTTCGACCAGATCAGGCCAATGTGCAATGCAAACGTTTTCTAATTTTCCACACCATTAAATCAGGGATTTCAAACCAGACGCATCCTTGTGCGATTCCAACTGCCATTGGCCAGTGGCACTGTGACATGAAACGTCGCCGTGGCTGAAGGACGACAATCTCGTTGCAGTTGCTCTCTGCTGAGTTGGCCAAGACAAATGTCCAACAGGAATGGCAAAGAGAAAAAGTTGGTAAAGTCAACTTAAATAGAATCTGCAACTCGAACTACAAATCATTTGGAGTGCAAACTATTTAATTGGCGATTTATGAGCTTATTTATAGACTCAAAATGTTCAATTGATTTTCGTTTAATAAACTCTCCTCTCATTAAATCTGAAAATCTGGAGTTCTTAAAGCATTAGCTGCACATCTGGGAGATCTCTTTGGCTAATGGAGCATTTATTCTCTGTTCACATAAAAGCAACAACTAGTCGGTAAAGTTTTAAATTTATAGCTGTGCTGAGCTGACCTGTTATAAGGATGGTAATGTGGTTGCCGCGTCTCCTCTTGCCTGCCCTGCAATTGCATCTAAAAGTCAGAAAGCAAAATACAAAGAGATAATTTCGTTGGAAAAGCATAAAAAGAAATAAGTTTTTGTGGAAAGTTTTTCTCGCGCTGGGCAACAACGTGACAGCCCAAAGAAAAGTTTGGAATACAAGTTTTAACACGTTTCAGTTACCTTTTTTGTCACGCCCACACAGTCAGACCTCCTCCATCCCTCTCAATTATGTTGAAATGAATGCAATGCAATTAATTGTCAACACATCTCTGCAAGGCATTTACGCCGTAGACTTTGATTGTCCCAGCATAAATTTAATTGAAAAACTTTTTGCAAAGATCTCTGAAATGAGTTTGTAATGTTCGATTTACCAGTTCCAGTGTCGTAATTACCGCTAACATTGCCAGTTGCATCATCAATAAAAAAATTGTGCAACAATATCAGCCTAATAGTTGACAACTGCATCCCCATTTCGGTTCTGGGGGTGAGTCTGAATCCGTGTGTTGGACGGGTCGAGAGGCTTCACCTGAATGCTTCTAACTTTCTGCGCGTTTTCTTGCCAAAGTGCAATTCAGCGTCAACTTGAACTTTGTGATGTTTTGCAACGTGCAACAACTCCAAATCCGTTACACTTTCACCCTTACCCCATGGGGGACTTATCACTGGTTTATGCGATTTGCTACATTGATTTTGTATTCTCAAAGTTGCAAAAGTCTCAACTTTTTGTACCAAAAACAGGTTAATTACAATTTTTTCACTTTCCTTGCCATATTTTTCAAAACATGTAATAAACATTTGGTACCGATTGAAAATATGATCAGAGCCGTATTTAGAAATGCAAAGAAAGTGAAAATCGGTTGAGTTGTGGAAAAGATATGGGTTCTCAAAGATGAGGAAGTATAATTTTTTGCTCAAAAGGCTGTTTTTGACCATTTTTCAGTATTGTGGTCATATTTTGAAAAATATTGGTGCAAATCAAGTGCGGTAAAATTTTGTATACTCATTTTGATGCCAGAAATCGATTGGGCACAAAAAATTCCGATTTTGGAATTTTTATTTTTTTGACATTTTTGCAAGGGGTTAGTATGCAAAAATGGCAAAAAATGGGTCAAAATTTAAAACTGACAGTATGAAAATTTTTTTGATGCAGATTCAAAGTATGATCAAAACCATTGACAAAAATGCAAAAATTTTGAAAATCGGTTGATTTTCAGCCAAGTTATGGCTTCTCAAAGTTGCAAAAATCTAAATTTTTTGTACCAAAAAACAGGTTAATGGCAATTTTTTCACCTTCCTTGCCATATTTTTCAAAACATGTAAAAAACATTTGGTACCGATTGAAAATATGATCAGAGCCGTATTTAGAAATGCAAAGAAAATGAAAATCGGGTGAATTGTGGAAAAGATATGGGTTCTCAAAGATGAGGAAGTATCATATTTTGCTCAAAAGGCTGTTTTTGACCATTTTTCAGTATTGTGGTCATATTTTGAAAAATATTGGTGCAAATCAAGTGCGGTAAAGTTTTTTATACTCATTTTGATGCCAGAAATCGATTGGGCACAAAAAATTCTGATTTTGGAATTTTTATTTTTTTGACATTTTTGCAAGGGGTTAGTATGCAAAAATGGCAAAAAATGGGTCAAAATTTAAAACTGACAGTATGGAAATTTTTTTGATGCAGATTCAAAGTATGATCATAACCATTGACAGAAATGCAAAAATTTTGGAAATCGGTTGATTTTCAGCCAAGTTATGGCTTCTCAAAGTTGCAAAAATCTCAATTTTTTGTACCAAAGAACAGGTTAATTACAATTTTTTCACTTTCCTTGCCATATTTTTCAAAACATGTAATAAACATTTGGTACGGATTGAAAATATGATCAGAGCCGTATTTAGAAATGCAAAGAAAGTGAAAATCGGTTGAGTTGTGGAAAAGATATGGGTTCTCAAGGATGAGGAAGTATCATTTTTTGCTCAAAAGGCTGTTTTTGACCATTTTTCAGTATTGTGGTCATATTTTGAAAAATATTGGTGCAAATCAAGTGCGGTAAAGTTTTTTATACTCATTTTGATACCAGAAATCGATTGGGCACAAAAAATTCCGATTTTGGAATTTTTATTTTTTGACATTTTTGCAAGGGGTTAGTATGCAAAAATGGCAAAAAATGGGTCAAAATTTAAAACTGACAGTATGAAATTTTTTTGATGCAGATTCAAAGTATGATCACAACCATTGACAAAAATGCAAAAATTTTGAAAATCGGTTGATTTTCAGCCAAGTTATGGCTTCTCAAAGTTGCAAAAGTCTCAACTTTTTGTACCAAAAACAGGTTAATTACAATTTTTTCACTTTCCTTGCCATATTTTTCAAAACATGTAAATAACATTGGGTACCGATTGAAAATATGATCAGAGCCGTAATTAGAAATGCAAAGAAAGTGAAAATCGGTTGAGTTTTGGAAAAGATATGGGTTCTCAAAGATGAGGAAGTATCATTTTTTGCTCAAAAGGCTGTTTTTGACCATTTTTCAGTATTGTGGTCATATTTTGAAAAATATTGGTGCAAATCAAGTGCGGTAAAGTTTTTTATACTCATTTTGATGCCAGAAATCGATTGGGCACAAAAAATTCCGATTTTGGAATTTTTATTTTTTTGACATTTTTGCAAGGGGTTAGTATGCAAAAATGGCAAAAAATGGGTCAAAATTTAAAACTGACAGTATGAAATTTTTTTTGATGCAGATTCAAAGTATGATCAAAACCATTGACAAAAATGCAAAAATTTTGAAAATCGGTTGATTTTCAGCCAAGTTATGGCTTCTCAAAGTTGCAAAAATCTCAATTTTTTGTACCAAAAAACAGGTTAATGGCAATTTTTCACTTTCCTTGCCATATTTTTCAAAACATGTAAAAAACATTTGGTACCGATTGAAAATATGATCAGAGCCGTATTTATAAATGCAAAGAAAATGAAAATCGGGTGAGTTGTGGAAAAGATATGGGTTCTCAAAGATGAGGAAGTATCATATTTTGCTCAAAAGGCTGTTTTTGACCATTTTTCAGTATTGTGGTCATATTTTGAAAAATATTGGTGCAAATCAAGTGCGGTAAAGTTTTTTATACTCATTTTATGCCAGAAATCGATTGGGCACAAAAAATTCCGATTTTGGAATTTTTATTTTTTTGACACTTTTGCAAGGGGTTTGTTGAACCACTAAGGTTTTTTAGCGGCGTTTGTGATATTAAATAAGAAATGCACGGGATGAAGTTCAGTTATTGTATCGTTTATTGTGCACTGTACAACTGTGAAGAACGTACATAGGCGTCTTGACACGGGTTGACGATGCGACTGATATGTAAGCGATGTTAAGAGACAATGTTTGTAATGCAGACAATAGAAAGTGTAAGAAGTCGCTGCCGATCTGCGAGGCTGCAGAACAGTTACAGAGAGAGAGAGCAGCGCAGTCGCTGCCGGCAGCCTGACCATTACAGTTTAACAGCTACTGAATCTTATGCTGCTCCCGACATACTCCCCCCGTTGGAAGCTTCTCTTTCAACAGAATCATTAGAGGGCAGCAGACACACAGCTCGCATGGTAGTTCCAGTGGACGTCTTCAGTTCATGTCGTTGAAGCTGCTTACGCCTATTGAAACCCTGCCGCAGATCTCGTTCACGCTGGAAAGTCTTGTCGCAGACATCGCATCGGACACCTCGAGATCCCTTCGAGGATGACTTCGCCTTGGGTTGCAGCGGCGCCTGTTTCTGATAGGCTTGCGGCTGTAATTGCCCAACGGCATCTGCTTCCACGTACGGATGTAATGGCTCTTGGAACTGCTGCTGCTGCTCTACTGCCGTTGAATTCATGGCAAGCCTTGTATTCTGTTGCTGGAGTTGCACCGCGTCACGCTTGAAGTGCACTTGCTGGTGAATCCGCAACTTATCCTTGCGCGCAAATGATGTTGGACAGCGATCGCATTCGTACGGCTTGACCTCGGAATGTGATCGTGTCTTTGCTAGAAGAACGGTTGATAGCCGAATACTTTGAGCTCTATATTGCTGTGGTGCTGAAGGCGCAGCATCTGGCTGAAAAGACATGGATACTTGATCCTGCGGAACATAATGGTGAAGCAATGTGTGATGCCTTTCTGTACATTGGCGACAATGGCTGGCATTACAGTTCCGAACAGTATGCCCGAACTTCAGGCAGTTAATGCATCTTCCGATTCGAAAAACCTCCTTATAACGCTGTGTTGCCGTCATATCCAAAAACCGAGGACACGAGTAAATTCCATGTCCACCAGTTTCGCAGCATGCGCAGACGTGAGGGTTACTCTGAGTAATGACAGGCGCCTTCCGACTTGTGTTATTTGGAATGTCAGCCCATAACGCGGACATGGCATGTTGCAGACTTTCAAGGCGCTGACATCTTGTGTCCAAGAAATGAAGGAATCCGTCGGTTGTGGGCACTTGGTCGATGACTGACTTTTCTTCCCAATCAGATTGCGTTGCCCTGTCCAACCTTTGCAGGAGTATCTGTACGACCATGCAGCCTGCTATCTGCTCCAAGCTTCCCAACGACTGCAATGCACGCATGTGTGTCTTTACTTTGGCAGCAAATGTTCTCAGAGTGGTTGCTGAAGCAGGATCTGCGAGCCGGAGTTCTAAAATCTTCATCACGTGGGCCTGGAACACGAGTTTCTTGTTGCTGAACCGCTTGCGAAGCATCTCCAAGGCCACGGAATAATTCGAGCTCGAGACCTCTAGAGAACAAATCGATTCCAAGGCGCATCCCGATAGGCAAGAGCGGAGATGCTGGAATTTCTCTATAGGCTCAAGGTGTGGATCATCATTCACCAATGTGTTGAAGACCGAAACGAAATCTGCATATTCCGTGTACCCACCAGAAAATGTTGGGAGCTTAAGCTCAGGCAGTCGCATTCGACGAGGCCTTTCGGAGGCACTACTTGACTGCCCAAAACTGTCGTCTGCCCTCATGGTGGATGAAGTTGGTGCACGCAACTGACGATGCTCAAGATGAAGGCGAAGTCTGCTCTTAAGTGACAAGATCAGCTCATCAAACTTGTCACGCAGTTCACTGCCGATCTCGTCGTAATCTAGCTCCTCTAGACTATTGTGAGTGAGATTAAACGTGGCTTGCATCTCTTCGACAAGTTCAAGTCGCACCATGATTTCGGCTGCACTATACGACTGAACACACTCCTCATGCAGCGTTTGGTCCAACCGCATTACTCTGTTAAAGATTGACGTCGACTTTCGCTTTAGATATGGAACCCTGTTTAAGGGTGTACCAATATCTCCGGACGCGACTGTGCTTGGCAGCTCGTTTTGCATGTTGTACTTAATCCAAATATAATTTCTAAACAGCTGAAGCAAACGAACACAGCACAAAGAGAGCGCGCGATAACGGTCAGACTTAGGTTCACGAGTATGCTTGTGTGAGCGCACAAGTTGAAACGTTCAAATACTAATTGCACCAACAACGTTTAACTGTTCGCAGCACAGTGGTTCGCGACACGCGTAAACTTAGTCAAATTATAAATGTTTGTATTTCGCGAATATTGTTTTTTCACTTGTTTATATCTCGCCGGGGCCTCCAAATGTTGAACCACTAAGGTTTTTTAGCGGCGTTTGTCATATTAAATAAGAAATGCACGGGATGAAGTTCAGTTATTGTATCGTTTATTGTGCACTGTACAACTGTGAAGAACGTACATAGGCGTCTTGACACGGGTTGACGATGCGACTGATATGTAAGCGATGTTAAGAGACAATGTTTGTAATGCAGACAATAGAAAGTGTAAGAAGTCGCTGCCGATCTGCGAGGCTGCAGAACAGTTACAGAGAGAGAGAGCAGCGCAGTCGCTGCCGGCAGCCTGACCATTACAGTTTAACAGCTACTGAATCTTATGCTGCTCCCGACAGGGTTAGTATGCAAAAATGGCAAAAAATGGGTCAAAATTTAAAACTGACAGTATGAAAATTTTTTTGATGCAGATTCAAAGTATGATCACAACCATTGACAAAAATGCAAAAATTTTGAAAATCGGTTGATTTTCAGCCAAGTTATGGCTTCTCAAAGTTGCAAAAGTCTCAACTTTTTGTACCAAAAAACAGGTTAATTACAATTTTTTCACTTTCCTTGCCATATTTTTCAAAACATGTAATAAACATTTGGTACCGATTGAAAATATGATCAGAGCCGTATTTAGAAATGCAAAGAAAATGAAAATCGGTTAAGTTGTGGAAAAGATATGGGTTCTCAAAGATGAGGAAGTATCATTTTTTGCTCAAAAGGCTGTTTTTGACCATTTTTCAGTATTGTGGTCATATTTTGAAAAATATTGGTGCAAATCAAGTGCGGTAAAGTTTTTTATACTCATTTTGATGCCAGAAATCGATTGGGCACAAAAAATTCCGATTTTGGAATTTTTATTTTTTTTGACATTTTTGCAAGGGGTTAGTATGCAAAAATGGCAAAAAATGGGTCAAAATTAAAAACTGACATTATGAAATTTTTTTTGATGCAGATTCCAAGTATGATCAAAACCATTGACAAAAATGCAAAAATTTTGAAAATCGGTTGATTTTCAGACAAGTTATGGCTTCTCAAAGTTGCAAAAATCTCAATTTTTTGTACCAAAAAACAGGTTAATTACAATTTTTTCACTTTCCTTGCCATATTTTTCAAAACATGTAAATAACATTTGGTACCGATTGAAAATATGATCAGAGCCGTAATTAGAAATGCAAAGAAAGTGAAAATCGGTTGAGTTTTGGAAAAGATATGGGTTCTCAAAGATGAGGAAGTATCATTTTTTGCTCAAAAGGCTGTTTTTGACCATTTTTCAGTATTGTGGTCATATTTTGAAAAATATTGGTGCAAATCAAGTGCGGTAAAGTTTTTTATACTCATTTTGATGCCAGAAATCGATTGGGCACAAAAAATTCCGATTTTGGAATTTTTATTTTTTTGACATTTTTGCAAGTGGTTAGTATGCAAAAATGGCAAAAAATGGGTCAAAATTTAAAACTGACAGTATGAAATTTTTTTTGATGCAGATTCAAAGTATGATCACAACCATTGACAAAAATGCAAAAATTTTAAAAATCGGTTGATTTTCAGCCAAGTTATGGCTTCTCAAAGTTGCAAAAGTCTCAACTTTTTGTACCAAAAAACAGGTTAATTACAATTTTTTCACTTTCCTTGCCAAATTTTTCAAAACATGTAAAAAACATTTGGTACCGATTGAAAATATGATCAGAGCCGTATTTATAAATGCAAAGAAAATGAAAATCGGGTGAGTTGTGGAAAAGATATGGGTTCTCAAAGATGAGGAAGTATCATATTTTGCTCAAAAGGCTGTTTTTGACCATTTTTCAGTATTGTGGTCATATTTTGAAAAATATTGGTGCAAATCAAGTGCGGTAAAGTTTTTTATACTCATTTTATGCCAGAAATCGATTGGGCACAAAAAATTCCGATTTTGGAATTTTTATTTTTTTGACACTTTTGCAAGGGGTTAGTATGCAAAAATGGCAAAAAAATGGGTCAAAATTAAAAACTGACAGTATGAAAATTTTTTTGATGCAGATTCAAAGTATGATCACAACCATTGACAAAAATGCAAAAATTTTGAAAATCGGTTGATTTTCAGCCAAGTTATGGCTTCTCAAAGTTGCAAAAGTCTCAACTTTTTGTACCAAAAAACAGGTTAATTACAATTTTTTCACTTTCCTTGCCATATTTTTCAAAACATGTAATAAACATTTGGTACCGATTGAAAATATGATCAGAGCCGTATTTAGAAATGCAAAGAAAATGAAAATCGGTTGAGTTGTGGAAAAGATATGGGTTCTCAAAGATGAGGAAGTATCATTTTTTGCTCAAAAGGCTGTTTTTGACCATTTTTCAGTATTGTGGTCATATTTTGAAAAATATTGGTGCAAATCAAGTGCGGTAAAGTTTTTTATACTCATTTTGATGCCAGAAATCGATTGGGCACAAAAAATTCCGATTTTGGAATTTTTATTTTTTTTGACATTTTTGCAAGGGGTTAGTATGCAAAAATGGCAAAAAATGGGTCAAAATTAAAAACTGACATTATGAAATTTTTTTTGATGCAGATTCGAAGTATGATCAAAACCATTGACAAAAATGCAAAAATTTTGAAAATCGGTTGATTTTCAGACAAGTTATGGCTTCTCAAAGTTGCAAAAATCTCAATTTTTTGTACCAAAAAACAGGTTAATTACAATTTTTTCACTTTCCTTGCCATATTTTTCAAAACATGTAAATAACATTTGGTACCGATTGAAAATATGATCAGAGCCGTAATTAGAAATGCAAAGAAAGTGAAAATCGGTTGAGTTTTGGAAAAGATATGGGTTCTCAAAGATGAGGAAGTATCATTTTTTGCTCAAAAGGCTGTTTTTGACCATTTTTCAGTATTGTGGTCATATTTTGAAAAATATTGGTGCAAATCAAGTGCGGTAAAGTTTTTTATACTCATTTTGATGCCAGAAATCGATTGGGCACAAAAAATTCCGATTTTGGAATTTTTATTTTTTTGACATTTTTGCAAGTGGTTAGTATGCAAAAATGGCAAAAAATGGGTCAAAATTTAAAACTGACAGTATGAAATTTTTTTTGATGCAGATTCAAAGTATGATCACAACCATTGACAAAAATGCAAAAATGTTAAAAATCGGTTGATTTTCAGCCAAGTTATGGCTTCTCAAAGTTGCAAAAGTCTCAACTTTTTGTACCAAAAAACAGGTTAATTACAATTTTTTCACTTTCCTTGCCATATTTTTCAAAACATGTAATAAACATTTGGTACCGATTGAAAATATGATCAGAGCCGTATTTAGAAATGCAAAGAAAATGAAAATCGGTTGAGTTGTGGAAAAGATATGGGTTCTCAAAGATGAGGAAGTATCATTTTTTGCTCAAAAGGCTGTTTTTGACCATTTTTCAGTATTGTGGTCATATTTTGAAAAATATTGGTGCAAATCAAGTGCGGTAAAGTTTTTTATACTCATTTTGATGCCAGAAATCGATTGGGCACAAAAAATTCCGATTTTGGAATTTTTATTTTTTTTGACATTTTTGCAAGGGGTTAGTATGCAAAAATGGCAAAAAATGGGTCAAAATTAAAAACTGACATTATGAAATTTTTTTTGATGCAGATTCGAAGTATGATCAAAACCATTGACAAAAATGCAAAAATTTTGAAAATCGGTTGATTTTCAGACAAGTTATGGCTTCTCAAAGTTGCAAAAATCTCAATTTTTTGTACCAAAAAACAGGTTAATTACAATTTTTTCACTTTCCTTGCCATATTTTTCAAAACATGTAATAAACATTTGGTACCGATTGAAAATATGATCCAGAAATGCAATGAAAATATAAATCGATTGAGTTGTGGAAAATTTTGAAAATCGGTTGACTTTTATTCATAGTTTACTAAGGATATCCTTTTATAGAAAATGCCCTGATTCACGGTTAGTTTTTTTTACTATTTTAGCCATATTTCCTAAACTATTTTTCCAAATCACTTTCGGGTAAAAAATTATATTTCTGTAAAGATGTCATGAAATGACTTCCGAAATTTTTTTTTGATAATCGGCAGATTTTTGGCAATTTACCTCAGGGGAAATCTCCATTTCTGAAAATAGGTATTTTGAGCCCATTTTTCACATTTTTGCCCTTATTTCTTTAAATATAGCTTTAAATCAACCTCTGTATTATTTTTTTTTATAGCTATATTTATGCTTGAAATATACAAAGACAGATTTAAAAATTTTTATTTTATGAAATTACTGTCATTTGGTAGATCATTCAGATTTCGATGTAATAAAATTAGTTCGGTGAGAAAGAAAGAGAGAGAGAAAGTAGTGCTGTTGTTGCTGCTGTAATTGGTGTACGAGTGGCGGTTGCTGTCGGTGTTGTTGTTGTAGTTAAAAGTTAGTCGACAACAACGACGATGGCAATGACGATGATGTCGTCCGCAGGTGTAGCCCGCCATAAGAGGCAAGAGGGACTGACTGCCACCAGTAGGTATAGCCATTGTCGGGCGGGTGTCGCTGAATTCGCCCAGAAGGCACCTATAATTTAGCGCTGTTTATTTGTAAATGTCTGTCGTAGACTAGGGATGAGGATGACAATGGGCATGAGATCGAGTTGCAGGTTCGTAGTCCTTGTGCTCGTCACGCTTCATGTCTACAGCGGCAACTTCATTGTCTGTCTCCTGGCAAACTTCACCTCGTTCACCAGGACTCTGTGTGCATGTGTGTGTGTGTGTGTGTGTGTGTGTGTCAGTGACATTAAGTGCAGTTATGTTGTTGGTTTGTCGATTCGCAGAAAAACGTTTTGCAATTTATTAACTGACATTTGAAGTGGTTGCTGTTGTTGTTGCAGCTCTTGCTGCTACTGCTGCTAGGGGGCAATGCGATGGCAACTTGAAAAAGGAAAACCTATGACACTTATTAGTGTAGCAGCTGCTGTGTGGCAAACAACAGCGGAAAGAAACGCTGTCGTTGCATGCATATTTGATTAAGCGCCCCAAGGTAGGCAATGATATTTGCAAGCCAAACTTTGCAGACAAACGCGCCCTCAGCCATATCGCGTAGAGCTGAGAGGAAAGGCAGGCATTCAAGGGTTAAGGCCACGTTGTTAGAGACAGCAATAATAATGCGTAGTAAGTTTTTGGACCAAACAAAACTTGCAAAACGCTTGGCGTTTAGGTTGCGAGCATAGACAAAATGGCCGGAAGCGGAAACTGTTTTGTACATTGGCAAATTTGATATTAAAACGTGTGGGGGCGACAAGAAACTTGGCTAAGCCCCAACCGACAATCAGACTGCAAGACAGACAGAAAGGCAGACAAACCGTCGGCCAGACAGTTGTCGGTTTTTGTATGGTTATTAAACGCTTATTATGTAGGCGGCTCAAAGAGCAGCAGGTGGGTTTTTGTCGAGCGTAATAAAAAGCTTAGCTAACTCCATTGAGGCACAAAAAAGGAGTAGATAAATAGAGATGGAGATATGTATGTAGTGCCCAAAAGGACTTTGCAAGTTTGGGTCGATTAGCAAATACATAGGTAGAAATGGAACTAATAGTAGTGGGCATCCTGTGAACTTACACAAGTGTTGTCAAGGTGGAGGGAGCCTAATTGCTTATTTATGAAATGGACAATCGAGGAGCAACTGGAAGTGTACTAAGCTCTGGGTCTTAACTGAAGCTTATGACTGCCGTTGGCCGAGTGTGGGAAATTGCCTAGGGAATTTGTGGGAAAGTGTGCTTTAACAATTTAATAAGCTGAGTGATGAACTTAAATGGAAGTAAATGATTAATTGATTAAATAATATTAACTAGTAAGCAACTGATTGATAGTTAATACAGCAGATAATTTAAAAAATGTTTAACTTATTTTGAACTTATCTATACAACAGCTAACTCTTTTTATGCTGTGCTAATCAGGTTCAACCACAATTATAATCCTGTGTTGTTGCCATTTGCATGGCAGCCACAAAATATCAGGCAAGTCCATCTGTTGTTGCCCCATTTGCGGAGCTCATTTCGTGCAATCTCAGGTGTCATATTCCAGTCGTAATGATGCACACTCACATTAAACGACCCTTGGCCAGGGCACATCTCATCTCATTCATTTGATATGCATGGCAAGGCAAATAACAAATTGGTTGGGGGTAAAAAAGGCAAGCAAACAAACAAACACAACTGACAATGGCCATTTAACACTTTAATGTGCCACACAAACACATGCCACACACATGTGTGTACACCCCATATGTGTGGGTGTGTGTGTAAAAACTTCAATTAAAATGCCAACGTAACAATGCAGAGTAGAGATGATGATACCCCACATACACACATACACTCCTACCACACACACAAACGCACTTTGAATTTGGCTAGCTGTACATTTGCAATTTAATACAAAATAGCCGTAAAGCCACAAAAAGGCCAAGCGGCCAAAATGGCAAGGGCAACAAGAGCAGCAATGAAACCGTTGTAATGCTTTTGCAATGCTCACAATATCATAAAACGCAATGGAGCCCTTAACGGCCAACAACAAAATGGCTGCTCAGAGTGACGATGGCGCTGACAATTGTTTTTCCACTTGAAGCTAAAGAAAAACTCGCCATATGACGGAGGAAGCAAGTGAGAAAATGGCAGTACTGACACTGTGAGAAGTCCGCGAACTGCGTGTTTAGAAATCTGAACGCATTCTCAAAATAATTTTCGCCAACATAATTTTTAATTTTTGCTTTCTATCTTATTTTCCTATGTTATTCAAGATATTAGCTAAAATTATTTCTAAATCGGGCGGATATTCAGTTGAAATTGTTTCTCAGATCGTCCTTTTGCCAAATGGCATTGTTTTGTTTTCCGTTTGCACTGGGAAAATGCTATAAAAATTTACAGTTAAGTGATTTTGTAGCAATTTGCAGTTTGTTGGCATTATAAGCACAGGTAAGCGGCAAAGTGGTGTGGCAAGTAGACGAGGCAAGTGCGGCCGGAAGGCCACACTCGTAAATCCTGCAACAAATGTCTGCCTGGTCGTGCTCCCAGGTCTCTAGGTCGCTCTCTTCTCAGGTCTTCGTTGTTGTTATTGTTGTTGTTGTTGTTGATCTGTCAGTAAATTCAATTTATTTAAAAGCATGTCAACAATAAGTCAAATGAAATGCTTCGCTCTCAGCTGTAAATATGGCGGGCAGCGTAATAAACCTGATTTATTTGCCCTGCTCAGATTTACAATCCCATAATTGTGCAACATATAAAATTTGAATCTAAATTGAATACTCTTACTTTACACTCAAATGAGATGCTTCACTGAACTGTTCTACCCTGTCATCCTCCTATTCCCTCTCCTGCTCCATGTATACTGTGGTTATTGTGGCAATATATTCAAATACAACTCGACAGTTGGCAGTTCATTTGTCCAGGCAAGTATTTGCAGCCATCAAATACTTACTACTTCTCCTTCTGAAGTTGGTCACAAGTAAATAAATCCTATCGTGTGGTTTAAGCCATGGTAAGGTCAGCAGTATAAGCTCCAAAAAACCAGTTAGCACAACATTGTGTGCATGGAACTCGATTGGCTGCAGGACATCAGAGTTTAAAGGACTTCTACAATATTGCAAGAAAGAACATTTTTTGAAAGACTTGGAAGGGCGAGAATCTTTAGTTGAAGATTTTCGAGTTACTGTTAATATTATTATCCAAAAATAATATTATTTTTATGCCCAAGCAATTTTTTTTTTATGTTTTAAGTATATATAATATATGTATATATATTGTTCATTAAAATTGCAGAAAAACACTGAATTGATAAATAAAGCAAGTAAAAAAGATACCATGTGTCCCTCGTACTTGTCCAAAAGTCAGACATTTACACACATTTTGCTTTCACCAACCTTAGGTTCCCCTCAGCCCACACATAGCTGAATGCAGTTGAATATGGAATCCTTGGGGAATGTAGACTGGAGTGTGGCATGGATGGAGGACGCGGTGGAAAAGTATCCCCATTTTCAGTTTTTTGTGCTGTCATAACAAACAAATTCCCAGCATGTGTGCGGGGCCATGACCTCGGACCGTTACCGGGACCGGGACCGGGACTTGGCATTGGGACACACGCTTGGTCAGCTTTGTTGTGCTCCAAGAATTTAATTATACTTTTGATTTTAATGAAAATACAAGTAAATTGCTTTCATGCTCTGTCATTTTGTCAGACGCTGAGCAGCACATATGTATGTATATGTATCCATTAAAGTTGGACTCTGCTTTTTTGAACATTACTTAACTTTTTTAATATTTTCATTTACTACTTAGTTAGATAAGAGCTTTGTGGTTGTCTCAGCAAATATGCATTCTTAATTATTATGGAGAGAAATAAAACATATTTTAGTTTAAGAAATTCTGCAGATTTGAGCGGAAGTCCTTTGAACTATGCCACAACCCTTTAGAGTGCCATTCGCTGATTTACGAGTTCATACGTATTTAATATGCAGCTCATGTCCTGGCAGGCCTTGCCACTGAACCGGATGCTACTGCCACTCGAGCAGCCTCAGTTTGCGGCTGTGGCAATTGCTTGGCGAGGAGTTGGATGAGGTGGTGCAGGGGCAGGGTCTGGTCACTTGCCACGATGCATGCATAACATGCACTGGCACTTGCACTTGCACTCGCAATCAAACATGTCCGTTGAGTTGCGCGCCATTTTGCTGAAATGGCGATGGGATTGGGTCTGGGTGAGGAGGGGTGTCTTCTACTTTGTGGTTCGAGATGGAGACTGGGTGCATCTTACAGCTGCCAACAGCCTCTCAGCTTATTTGCATACAACACTTTGACGCATTGTACTTTGTAGCCAACCAAAAGGGGCAGCTACTGGAAGCAGATGCAACGGCAACTGCTGCCATTGTGTCTCCACCCAGCTGCCTCTTCAGCTGCCTTTGACTGGTCGGGTGAGGCACTAATTAAAAGCAAATTTAAGAATACTCATTCCATTGTGTAAAATTCGCCAGACGCACGAAATTTGCCAAATGATTACGTTCAGCAGCAAATGCTCTGGATGAGAAGCGATAACACGGGGCGTATGCGCAACGTGCACTTTGAATGTGATTGTAATGTAATTGTGTTGGCAAATTGAAAAGTGCTTGGCTCAGCTCAAGTCAGCTCAGCAACCAAAATGAGTGTTAATTAATACGATTTTGGGTTAGCAGACAATCAATGCAGATCTTGATGAGCAGTTGCTCTGCTGGCTTCATTAACCCATTTCAGGTGCAAATCCAATTAGACAAAAGACATGGCCAAATCGAAATTTGAAATCTGAAACTGTCTGTCGATAATTAAATTTGCATTTAAGTGTGCCAAGATGTGACAAGATGTGAGTAACACTAGATGTTCCAGCTTCAGTTCAACCGTTGTACAACTGTTGAGCGGGCTTATAAGATATTCAGCAGTGACTATAAATCACTTGCCGTTGGCGGTGGTTGTGGCGCTAAGTGAAAATCTTTTAAGAGGAGCCCAAGTAATGCACATAAATAATAAATACAACGCGAAATTAACTTTCCGGCGACAGTCGTGTTGTGCTTTCCACGTGCCCGACCTCAACATAGACCAAAAAAAGCAACTTGATATATACTCTAAAAGGGTATATCAAATAGTAAATAGTGTTTGTAACAAACAGACATGGGGAATATCACTTAACAGCTGAATTTTGATATCCCAATTCTATAAATATATACGAGTTTCTTTTTTCAGTTAAAAATAATAATTGAAAGGGTATTTAGAAATAAGCTAATTCTATCTAAACTCCACTTGTATATATAGTATATTTTTTTGTGTGTTTCTGTGTGTTACCTGGACGCCGTCAACTATTTAGAAATGCAAAGCACATTGAAAGTTGAAAGCGTGCAACGTGGGTTTTTGGTTTTGGTTACGGTTACGGTTACGGTTTTTGCTTTTAAGGTGCCAAAAGCAAACAAAAAAATGGCAACGGGAGCATCAGGAAGTAGGAGAAGGAAAGGGAAGGGAAAGGAGGCAAGCCAAGCAGAAACTGTCAACGCACGCGTTAAGTTGACAGCCATGGCCGTTAGGCAGTGACTGGAGCTGAAGTTCGTGGTTTTGTGGGGGACTGTAAAATCTCAGTACGCCAGCTATAAAAATCATAAATTTTATTATGTATTAATGTCTGTGGGGCTGTTAGCGGCTACGATGGCGATAAGCGGATGGGGTAGAAGGACGGTGACATTTTTTATGTTGGCGATGGCAAAATATATTTGTGAATTATTCAAAATGCTTAGCATACTTTTCAGCGCAAGATGCCAAGTTTAAGGTCAACAAAGACTCGGTGATGGTAGTGGCACTTTAATGCACAGCAAACAAAGCAGGGGGACAATAGGACCGCTGGGTGAAGTGTGCGTGCATATTTGACTATTTTATTAGATTAAATTTCATATAAATGTGTTGATAATGCCAACCAGACAATGTCTAGACTCGACGCACACACACACACACACATACATACAGCTGACATCTGAGACATTTGCCAAAGGTAGAAAATGTGAAATACTATAAACTATAAGTGAGGTGGCATGGAGCAGGAGCAGGTGCAGGGAACTGGCGGCAAGGACATAACTTCATTGCATGGCATGTCACAAATGCCACAAAATCCGCAGGACTCCGACTGCAATGCAAAATTAATAGCTGTTGCATACAAGTAGTATATTCTAGTTTGAGATCGGATCAAAGTTTGTCTGGCTGACAGGCATGCTGACTGTTTGACTGTCTGAATGTCAGCGACTGTCTCCGCTCTTCGACAAAGTTCGCTATAATTTCAACAACATCATCATCATCAGCAGCAACATCATTTGGTGGAAATGTCAAGGGCAAGTGCTCTGACATACGTTAGTTGTAAAAACTTTTTACTTTTCCTGACGTTGAATGTATGTTTGATTTATGCAAGGGAAATCGTATTTGAATTTCCCTATTGCCGTTTAACTTTCAGCTTTATCATTGAAGTGCTCTAAGCCTTTAATCGGTGTCCGGCTAACAAAAAAAAAAAAAAAAAATCAACTTGGAGGGCGAGTTGAGAAAAATTGTTGCAGGAAATTGTGCTTGTGCACAGTTTTCCTTATGCGGCCGATTTACAATATACAGGGTGTCTTATTCAACTCGAATTCAGGTTGGAAAAAGTAGGGGTCTAAGATTTCTTATCAAGTTCAAGATGACAAAAAATTTGGACTGAATTTATGCATGAATCATCCTGTATATACATTTACTATAAGAAACATTCAAAGTGACATTTGCATTTTATTGTTGAATGCCGGGCATTACAACGCCAACTTTCTGCTCTTTGGCTTATTGTGCAATTTCCTAGCTGCTGCCACTGCCACTGCCACAGCTCCTGCAACTCCTTCTATGATGCTCCTCCACCTTCCTGCCACTCTGAGTGTGTCTGCATGAAATAAGAGTTAATCTTGCGTCCATTGGGAACATACGCAACCGTAGAAAGAGGGGTACAGAAAGAGAGAGAGAGAGAGAAAGAAAGGGAAAGAAAAGTTGAGTAGCCCAAGATGGTGTCCTCTGGACTCGTCTTCGTAACAGATGTCCTTGATATTTCATTTGACGTGGAGCATTGCTAGCGATATTTCAAAGGCAAATGCCGTCTACTTTAGATTCGGGTGCAATTTTCTTTTGTGTGACATCAAAGTGCAACTTCATCAAGTAAATCCTTCAGCCAGTTCAGCTTCGTTTTCGTCGCAGCTTCAAAGCCCACAAAAGTATGCAATAATATTGTAACAATCGAATTGTCAACGCAGCACCAGCAACGAACCTTCTCATCTTCTTTATGCTTTTTCATAATAAGAATAATAATATTTTAATAGAAACAGCAAGCCACACAATTTTCTTAATCTACTTAACTGTGACTGGTCTGGTGGTGGCTTTTGATGTTGATGTTGATATTTATGTTGGTTTCCCCAGGTTGCTTGACGCTCTCAGCTGGAGAAGGTTTTTTGATGGATGAATTGAAGTTGAGCAAAGTAGCATAAGTAAAGTTGTTTTCTTTCGACTTACATATCATAAATCATGTGTGTGTTCATTTATTTTGAGCACAGAGAGCGGGTAGATCGACTTGCATCTCAATAAAAGAATATATTTTTGTGCTGTATTTTTGGAAATTCTTTTGAAGCCTCTTCTAGTATTTTGTTAGCTACTCTTGAAGTTGATCAATTCATTAACGAAAAGAGTATATCCTTGTCGAGTCGTTGATTTACTTGGAGTATTATAGGTATCATATTTCAGGCTGCAAATTATTCAGGACTAACTCGTGACATGACGCACGACTTGTTCGTTTCCATAGATATGGTATATGTATATAGTAGTTGCTGTGGTGTCGTGTGGCTTATTAAATGTTGTGGTGTATCACAGATGCGTGTGTATTTGTGTGGGAATGTATTTTCAGCTCCAGTGAAGCAAAATAATTGGGACATGTCGCTGTCCAGGTGAGCTTGTACTATATGTATATATATATATTACTGAGATGTAGCTTAGGTCAAATGTCTCTCTCTTTGTCTTGGGCTTGTTAGTCCCTCATCGTGGCCAATTGAGCCTCTTGTTAGTTGGTTCACAATTGCCTTTAAGCTGTCGATATTGACCGTTGACTCGGGGTAGAAATGTGATTGTATGTGTGCGAGCAGCAATTTTTAATTAAAAGTTTCCTGGACAATGACTCGACTGAAAACGCGCATAATAAGATTGCTGGCCATACATCAGCCGTAACTTAAGCTCCCTTGGCCAAATGACAGTTGACTTTCTGCTCATTTATTTTTATTTTTGCTTTTTTGTGTTTCCCAGTTTCCGAGGTAATTAAGTCTCATCCACCTGCCAGCAATGTGGACACCATTAGCTGAGAATCCGCTGCGAGTCAATCTGTTGTCCGACAACTTTTGGTACACATTTTAGCATTTTAGCTTCAGCTCGGATTTTATACACAAAATGGCTGCTGCTGTGTTGGGTCAACAAAGCGCCATTAGTTGGCCATTTTACAGTGTCACTTTATTCTTGCCAAAAACAACTCTTAATTATTGTGGCTCGTGATAACAGTGGAGAGCAGCTGACGTTGAGTATCTAAAAGAAATACAAATATTTTTAGGTGTTGGCTATTCAATAAAAATATATTTAAAGTCGACCACGTAAAACTCAATTTAAGTTGATGTTTGCCATAACTTTTGAAAGTTTCTCACTTTGGTTTCTAACCCATTTATAGTGTGGTCTGTGTGGAAAATTGCTTGTTTTGCTGTCGTTGTTGAGAATCCGCTGAAATTTCCATGTTTTCATGTCTGGCAATTGCCAAAGTTTAAATTGAATGCACGTTGAGAGAAAATCTGCCGCGCTCGATTAACTCTCAGATAGAGACACATACACACACACACTAGGAGCTGCTGCTCATCTGCATATATGTATGTATGTGGACATGGCATAAGTGCCACTGGCAACACAACTTGCAATGGCCAAGAGCCAAGGTTTATTTGCATTTTTAATTAACTAACAAGTGCTCGCAATTAAGCCCGCCCCTAGTCCAAAGTCCTGGGCTCCATTACCATATAAATGTGCATAATCAGGAGGCAGATGGAGGAAAATCAATTAGGCATAAATGTGTATTTTGTGACAAACTGAAGTTGGCATAAATTACCAAACATTCCAAACTGTTGAATGTTGAATGGATCTGCTCTATGCATATTATTAATTAAAATAATTACAATTATTTCTTTTTTATTTTTGATTAAATTAAGAGCCATTCGTCATGGGCAGAGTGTCAGCAAAGTTAAGTTGCCAAGTCATGTGTATGTGTCAGATTATGTCAGGAATATGTTAAACTGTTGCCCTTCTGACAGCCGCCATTTGGGTAAAATCTGGAGTTGGCTTTGAGCCAACTTCAAGAGTCAAAAGTCTCTCACTTGACATTTATTAGGCTGTCTTGACAAAGTTGTGCATGTGCCCTCGATTGCAGCCAACACAATTTGACAAGTTGAGCGTGGCAACGGCAAACAGCGACTGACAGCGCAAATATTTTAACAACTTACTCGACTAACTCTCCAGGTAACTCTGTGATTCAATACTTGGTTGTGACTATGACTATAGTTGGTATGCCTGACTATCTGGCTGGATGGTATTTGCCCTCGTTCTCGTCTTGCCGCATTGACATAAATCAAACGTGATCATATTTTAGTAGAAATTCGCACAAATTCAATACTCGTTTGGCAAAATATTTTTCTTGCCATTACGCTGACTGTTGGCGTGCAACTAATTTCGTAATCAATTACACTTATTTCCAACCCACGCAGAAATATACAACCTTTGAATTTCAATAAGCATAATGTGTATATTTTTTGAACATTTCTTTATTCACCATTTTTTGTGCTTCATTGAACAAGGGGGCGTTGTCGACCAACGCTGCAGGGCAACAATTCCACAGGGCGTATGTGTAATTTTTTTGTATGTGCAAAAAACTGGGGCATCTCAGTTTTTGAGGTGGACAGAGATGCCGCAGTAAGGAATTATTAATTTTAAAAATATTTTCTAATTTTATATTTATTCTATCCACTTATTAACTATTTCCCAGACAAATGTATAAAAATTCCAATATATTAATATTTTTAAACATCTGTTTCATATTTGAGAGTGTATGCAAGCAACCTGTTCAAACCGAAATAACTGCTGTTGTCGTCACCGCATTGTCCTGGCTCTGCATACCCCTCGTAACGAAAACCCAAAACAGTAATGCCGTCGCGACAGGCAAATGAAAAATGATTGCTTGTTGTGCGTTTCATATTTTTTTCACCATTTCCATTTGTTGTTTTGGTTCGCACAATTCACAATTCACGTGTGGTGTATATATTTAAAGTTCGGTTGTGTGTGCATAAATAAAATTACGCATACGCCCCGTTTGGCGTGTCGCATACTAAATAATAGGAAAGTTAAAGCCAAAGCAAGCCAACCGCTTGATCCCTAAGGGATACTCAGCCTGACCTGCCGCAACAACCGCAAGGAACAAGTAATAAGAACAGGAACCGGAGGAGACGATAACCACAAACAAACAAACTATGCTTAATTGCAAAGGGGTTTTGGGGCAACGCGTTTGGCTGCTCTCAGCAAAGTCAAGTAAATGTCTCAATAAACTGCAAAGTTGCCCAACCCTGCCCAGCCCGCCCCAGACCTCAGAACTCGAGGACACCACTTGGGAGCACGACTTAACCTCAATTTTGATTAACAATGTCTGGCAATGAAGCTGTCAACGTGCGGCCAAGACACACACACAGTCATACAGACCCAAAGTGAAGACAGGACGAGTTGCCAGTGGAGCTCTCCCTCTGTGTGCTCACAATGAGGGAGAGACAACCAAAGAGGAGCTCGCACAGCAAGCCTGAAAAATGAGCACAATTTGTTTGTTGGCTTGCCAGCTGCGGCCTCGGCTTCAGCTGGTGCTGCTGCTTCGACATCGACACCAACACTGAACCCAACCTCAACCTCAACCTCAACTCAACTCAACACAACTTCTACTCCAACTCTCAATATCCACTCTACAACCCCTAGACCCATTAGTGGCTTGTTGTCGCACCAATTTTGCCGCAAATATATATTTTATTTGTGCACATTATTCATTTGCTAATAACATGTTTATGGGCGAACGTTTGGCGTTGCCACCTTTTAAACTGTGCGACGGTCGCCGCCGTCTGCTGTGGCCTCAGTCCCGGCTCCACCTTCAGCTGCATTATGTATTGCTCCAGCTGACTAGGCACATTGTGACGCAGGTTGTGAATCGGAGCCGGAGCCAGGGACGGAGGCGGTGTAGTCCCAGTTGAATTCATTCGTCGCCTGCCACGCAAACGCTGACTCAGTCCCCGCATGCCACAGGCGGGGACTTCGATGCATAGGAAATAGGCGATTTCCATGCCGCTAATCAGTGAACAACCCAAAAACAGCCCAGCAATGCCACCAAAACTAACTAGATGCGCGATAATGAGATACTCAATTGAAAGAACTAAAGTGAGATATATTTGTGACTTACCCATTAAGTCGACCCAGCCAAAGACCAAACTGGTGCGATAAACCATAAGAGTCTCGAAGCGGAAATGCACATCCAGGTCCACATATGATGAATTGCCAAGGACTTCCGCTGGCAGAAACGATGGTCGCACATCGTTTACATAATTGAGGGAGTAACAGTTGCGAAAGCATTTGCAGACCATGCCCTCATAATTGTTCCTCACATAACGCTCCTCGCCCGGTTGGTGGGAGTAGAGAAGTTTATCTACGAGGTAGTTGGGAGAAGTGATCAAGAGATGTGAGACTGTCAAGTGTGTGCCTACCATTGTTTTCGGCCAGGCAGAGCAAGTCCTGGGAACGACAGGAACGATACTGACCTGCAATAGAGTAACAATAAGGAGTGCAGGAGCAGCTCGGCAAATATGTGCTGCGGTTAAACGGAACGTGCTTACCCGGCGGAAAAAGCAAGTCCATTGTACAATTACAGTACCTCACCAGGTACTCCTGATGGCACTCCGATTGGCAATTCTCAATCATGTAGATGTAACCGTAGAGTGACTTGAAATCACGACTATTGTGCTCATCCTGCATGCAAAGGGAACAGTTTAGTTTCAATTCAATCTAGTTGACTGCCAATATTGAAAGTGGTTGAAAACTAACATCAAAGACACATTGACGCTGGTCGGAACTGACCGACCTCGTATCGTTGTCGTAGAAGTAAATTGTAGGTTCGATTTCGATGGCTGTTTGCGTGTTCGCGGGCACCGCATAGGGTCCGTTGTGCCAGACATAGGGTTCGGTTAGCATCACGTCGATGCCCTTCTCATTCTTCCGGCCCGGAAAGTGTTTGTCCGGCTGTATGAGCACCCGTACAAAAAGTGCAGTCATAGGTCCTGCTGAACCGGTTCGCCAGGGCCACATGGGATCCAGGAGCTGCATGCGTTTTCCCTCTACGGTTTCCAGGGAGTTGAAGGCCCAGCATAGTCCATTCTTGCTGCGTCGCTTCGAGAATATCTCACAGCAATTGTAGGAGTAATGTCGCCACTTGCAATCGGTCAACAGCTCATCACAGGTCCAGGTCATGAAGTCCACCACGAGACTGAAATTAATGTGGCTCAGCAGATGTGTGGGCTCATTGCGTAGCTGGCCAAAGGATTGGAAGTGGGCGAAGGACATGTCATCGTAGCTGCCGATAATCCGCTCGAACAATTCCAGCTGCACCGCATCGCTGACATTGGCCATGAATCGGCTCTTGGCCTGGCCCAAACGTTGCCAATTAAGGCGATTGCGATTGCATATTGTGACCACCGGATATGCAATGCGATAAACCGGATATCGCGTGCTATCCACCACCGTCTGAAAGTTGCCATCATTGTAGCGCTGCGATAGTATCAGGCACACATAGACCGCGCCCAGGAACGCGCTTATAAACGTACACAGCCAGACAAAGCGCTCCCAGCGACTGGCACGTGTTGCCAACAACCTGTCCAGGCCATGGATGGTGGTGCGTCTGCCAAAGCGCAAGGCCAGCTGCCAGACTGCCACCCCCAGCTGTTGCAGCAGCGCATAATGACGCGGCTTTAATCCCAACTGCGAATGCACCGGCCGTATCACAGGATAATGAGCCAACGTCATGGCTGTCGAGCAACTGAATCCGTTGAGCTCTCGTCTCGCTGCTTTTATAGCGAATGCTTTGGTTAATTGGATAGTTGGGGAGCTGTCAGTGCCCAACGTCCTGTACGAAAATTGTGTTTAACGCCTATTAAACTCCTTTTGGGGATAAACTTGACACTGAGGTCAAGTTAGCCCTAATCGATTGCAATTCCCCAGAGACGGTGAGAGAAGAGGCAGGTCTTGACTTGATTTGCATTAAGGACTCGTCGACAAGCAACAAATGTATGTCAAGTTAATTGGACAAATACATTTCAATTGAATGCAAATGATTTGCACACAGAGATTAGAGACAATCTATAGAGTCGCTCTATATGCATTAAGGAAACCGAATTCTGGTTATTCTATCTAAAATTTCTGCTCAAAATTACAAAATATTTCTTTCAATTTCGTTGGCTACAAATAACTGAACATTTTAATTTAAAATCGGGAAATAGAGAATATGAACTTTATGAAATGATTTTACCAAGTGTTGCGTGCCAGGCTTTTGGAAGGGTATCCTTCAGACTCTGCTATATAAGTCAGCATGTTGTAGGGCATATTAGCAAAAGATGCATATCAACCAGGTGAAGAAGGTCATTAGGAAACGTAAGGCACACGCTGCTTGGCATTACCAGCAACAGCAGCAACCGCAGATAAAACAGCAGCAACAGCACTGCAAATCCTACTGGATGCAGTTCATCAGTCGTTACACCGTTGGCTCCCATATACACGGTTTCTATCAGTTGTTCTGGCCAACTATGCGTCTTCGCATGCGGTGAGTTGCAACGATTATGATTTTCTATCCTCCGGTCCTCACTCCTATAAACTTGATAGTTTACTCTGGGCACTGGCTTTGATCTCTGCCTTCACGGCACTAATATACATAACCTATTTGTTGGGGGAACGTCATCAGCGCAAACACTTCCAGACCATCATCGCCGACTCCCGTTGGCCCATATGGAATATTGCCTTCCCAGTGGTCATTGTCTGCAACAAGAATCGATTGAACTGGTCACGCCTAGACGAGATCATTACCCGATATAATATCAGCAGAGCACAGAGGGATTTGTTGGAACGTGTGCTCACGGGCTACGATGCCCTACAATTTGGCAAGTTTGATGTCTTCGATGGTCTGGAGGGAGAGCATCTCGGTTCGCTGAATCATTTGAACTTCACACAGATTGTAAGTGAAATGGCCTGGAGATGTGATGAATTGTTTGCAGAGTGTAGTTGGCAGACGATGTCCAGGAATTGCTGTGACATCTTTCGACCACGTCGTCTGCCCTATGGATCCTGTCAAGCCTTCAACGAATTGGAGGAACGTCCTAGCGCGGAGGTGGGCAGTGGCACAGGACTCATGGCGCGTCTACGGCTCAATGAGAAGCTTCATGCTCCAGGCAATAATCAGTCAAAGGGATTTTTGGTGTGTGTAAAGAGATCCTCTCATCGATGCTCATTTAACCCACCTTTCTTTCGAGGCAGCTTAACATCATTGAACCAGGTGTTTGGTATGATATACCTGTGGAAGTGTTACCCGATCTGAATACGGACATTGCCATTAAGGCTGTCTATCACTACTACGATGAGGGAACGCACTCCCTGCATATTCTGCAGCGAAAGTGTGTTCAGGACTACGAGATCGATACGGAACATTTTCGCACCCTCGAGGGGATCAAGTATATGATGGAGAACTGTTTTGCCGAGTGCCAGCAACTGTATCTGCTCCGCTTCTGCAATTGCACTGTGGATCTATTCTATCCACCATCGAATCGTGCTGCTTGTCAGCTCAAGGATTTACCCTGCCTGGCAGCTCATAATCATCTGATGCAGAACTATGAACAGCCTGGCGAGCATCCATATGTTTCAGTGACCGAAACAGGACTCAACTGTGGTTGTCTGCACAACTGTAAATCCCTAACCCTTGTAATGGATAAGCGTGTTCAGCATCCCCAGCCATGGAGTGGCCCCAATAGAAAGCTCCCCAAACATCCTGACAACCGATCAACTCTCCTCAATATTTTTTACAAGCGACCTTCTATATTGGTTTATAAGACCAGCCTCATTTATAGCTGGATGGATCTGATTGGTATTATAGTCAACCTAAATTAATCAAAATCCACTTAAATAATCTGTAGATAATTGACTTAATTGCAGTTTCCTTTGGCGCGATTTGTCAGCTTTGTTTGGGTTGTTCTATTATTGGCTTCCTGGAGGTATTATATTTCGGTCTCATCGATGTCCCTCATTTCTATTGGAGATGCTATGCGTTGCGACGATTTAATAGAACTATCCAATAAAATTGCCACTAGGTGCGCTCTTATGTATGCTATACATTTTATTATTATGGTTCCCCTTATTGCTCATGGTCTGGTGCATTTTGTAGAGCTCTGGACTCTGCTTGACATATGCAAAGCAGAACCTGTCAGAAGCATCTATTGTTCTTTAACTTGAATTGCTTTTTGCTTGGAGAATATTTAAAAGCAAAAGCTCTGCGTAGAGCTTTTACATAAGTTGTGGGGTTTGCGCATTTACTTCCATCTGCGCTTTAGAAGCAGAGCAGCATAACGGTAAAAGCAGTGCAAGCAGTCCAATTTGTCGAAGACATCGACAAAACATAGTCTTGTGGAACATAGAAATTTCGTAAATTGTAAAAATACATAGAAAACATAGAAATTCAAAATATATAAATAGCAGACTAATCTTCGAAATTGAAAACATAGAAGAGTAGTAACATAGAATTCGTTTATATAGATTTTAACATAGAACATTGAATTTATTTTTCAAGAGATTTGCTATAAACTCTAACCAAATAACATGTTATTTGGTCAGTGATTGAATGCAAAGCAAGCAGTGTGAAATTTACTTCATCCACTTACCGCCAGAGTGCAATTTAAGTGAACTTTTTAATATTTTTACTTTATTTATTTAAGTGCTATATGCAATTCTTTTGTAAATTCAATAATAAACTAATTGTTAAAATTTTTTCATTTATTTAGTAAATTAAATGTTTATTTCACTTATTAATATATTTACTTGCATGTACAAAAATAAAACAAAAGTCTTGTAAACTACCCTTAAGATTAAATTTTGCAGCCTTATATGTTTATTTTCATTATTCTAAATACTTCTGATTGCTAAATAAATGTATGCAGTGCCAATTGTTGACAGGTACACGAAGATTTTACAGTTAAAACCATATGTTTTTGTAGACATTTAGAATTATCAAGTTAGCCTGGCCAAATATAGATTTCTCGACTGTCATTCAAGTTGTTTTTTAACGGTTTATTGACTAGCCGCGGGCTGCGACTTAACTGCTGCCACTGTCGCTCTAACAAGCAGCATCCGGCTAAAACCTGGCAGGAGGAGTCACCTCCCTCTCAATTCTGTATATTACACACATACACACACTGACACACAAACAGACAGACATACAAATATTCGCACAGAGAGCATACAGCAATGAAGCATACAGCTGCTCTGTGTCCGGGCGGGCGCCTTGTCGAAATTACGCTCATAAACGTGACTTGACATAATAATCTCTCTGACTGTGGAACTCTTTGTAGAGAGGGGGGATTGAGGGGTCTCTGGTTGCGCCCGCTGGCTTTGTCTTTTACTTCAGATTCTACTTCTACGTCTTTTTTTTCTCGCCGTTGCCGCTCAGACAGATTTATTATGCCCCGCAAAGTATGCCACAAAAAAGGGTACTCCTATACACTGGTTAAAAAACATTCCCCCAGCCGCTGCACAATCTTAAAATCGTCTGTCATATTAAAAGTAAAAGTATTAGGTAAATATCTGATACCCTGTCAATTTGTGGGATATATCGAATTTTTCGAGCTCACTATGTTGAGTATTCTTGGGTCGGACACTCTCAACACTTTGAGGTTTTGGGTTGAAGGGGCGTTAATTTTTTTCGCCGTCTTTTATTGTGTTTTCTTTTAATTTTTTTCTTTTCATTGCTTTTGTTTTTGTTGTTGCTGTTGGTATTTCGGGGTCAAGCGTGGTTTAATTTTTTCTTGGTTTCTCTCGTTTTCTTCTATTTTGTTACTGTTGTTGTTGTTATTGTTGAGTTTTGGGGTCAGCAGCCGGTTGGCTAATATTGCAAAAATTTCATTAGTTTTACAAACAAGCAAACAAACAAAGCAAGAAACAAATATTTGTGCTTGAATTTTTTAGCAGTTTAGTTGGCAGTTGTTGTCGCTTGCTGCTCTTCCTGTTGATGTTGCCTCTCGTTTCTTTGTTTTTGTTGGCTACGTTTTTATCTAAAATAAAAAAGCACTGCCAGCTGGGGTTATGGGGCCAGGTTCAGGTGAAGCCAAGAGTCGCCTGGGATCTGGCGTAAATAAATAAATGGAAAATCCAAGACGATAAACTGATATAATTGCAACGAATAAGGAATACACTTTACATTCATTTTTTTTTTGGCAATATTTGCTAAATACTCTTCAATATAAATATTTTCAAATTTTTCAATCATTTATTTGTTAGTATATTTTCTGGGTGTGTTGTACTTTTGGAAGGGTATTCAAATTCAAAAGCACGTGCTCTTCTACTAAATTACTTTGCTCTTTTTAATTGAAAAAAAGAAATATTTTGGACGGGACACAAACTAAATTGTACTGTGCATACACATTAAATGGTTGTGTGTGTGTTTGTGTACACGTCATAAATCTATGTAACATATTTGACTGCCTCGCTAATTTGTTAGTTTAAAATGCATAGTGACCGGTCGAGTATGTGGCATCTGTTTTCTCATTTCATTTCATTTCATTTTTGCAAAATTCTTTTTTTATTTGATCCATGTGTGGCCGGGAAGTGCTCTCATGACTTCACAATGACTAAACAAAAATGCGCTGCGCTCCATTTTTGGGATAATTAGATGTCTCTGTTGTCCTTTGTCTACCGCTCCTCGCAGTTGCCCTAGAGGCAAAGACACAGGGCCATAGCTGCTTGGACATTTGACTCTAGTGGCCGCTACCTTTTTTACGTTATACCCTATAAACTAGTAATAGGGTATACTTGTGACTTGGATTTCATGTAGAATGTTTCATTTTAATTCATTTTAATTTTAATATTTGTTTATTTTAATAAAATTTATTTCGGACTTTAATAGTATTTCAAGTAAATTGCGTCGTATGTTGAAATTGTTCAGACCGCACAGATGCTGTAGCTCCATTTGGCCCTTATCACCTTGGCATATAAATTATGACGATGAGGTTACTTTGTAATCAGCAAATTAAGTTTATAGCCGCCAGCATATTAAACGTATAAACATGGGAGCCCGAAATGAAAAGTAAACTTGTCGCCGACATTTCTTTTCCTTTCCTTTTTAACAATCTGAGCTGTGGTTTTTGGTGTTGTTCTTGTTGCTATTGCTATTTATTTGCAACAAAATGAACAGCAAAATGTGGGTAAATTTAAGACCCTCTCTTTGGTACCGACAGCCTGGGCAAACAATACACAAATCAGTCATTAAATTGTGCAGCCATTTTGGGCGTTAGATAATCGAAATTTTAATGCCACGCCCGCGTATATTTGTTTGCATTGCGGGTGGGCGAAATGGGTAACATTACTTACATTCCTCCCCTCGCAGACCCAGTCGAGTGGTTGGCGCCGTCTAAATTTTGCGGTCTGTCGCGGTTTTGCTCGCATTGTTTTTGCCACTGCTCAACCCACACACATCCTGGCTGAAAGGATGGGATGGGGGAGCGGTGTGTGTGATAAATACAAGTGTAGACTGTGTGTGTGTGTGTGTGTGTGTGTGTGTGTGTGTGTGGGTGTGAATGTGTTAGTCTGCCTACAGTGAACACCCGCAGCCGGTAACCAACACATGCGGTAATTTACCTAATTTTCAGTCGTTAGGCCCACAACTTTTTTCGTGTTATTTTTGTTTTTTTTTTTTATTTTTGTGCTGAGGTTGTTGATTGGATTTTAGGAGTATCTGCTCCTGTGATTTTCGGCTCATAGGACGCGATTTAATCGAATGCTTCTTTTAATATCCAACGCATTTTAATATCAAATATTTTGGGGGGAATCTTTTTCCTCACTTTTGACACTCCGGCTAGCTAATTTTCAAAATACAAAATACACGGCAAGTTTCGGTTAACACAGCTTGACGTTGGCCAAACACAATTTGCTTTTAGTACGCAAATTTTCCAATATGCATTTTGTATGAGACATCGATTATAATGCGGCCCATACTTCTTTTTCCTCCGCTGCCGCCGCCTGCGAAAATTGCGATTAGTTGTCAGAGGATGTCACAGAGTGGGGGCAGGAGTGGGTGACATAGTATATGGGGAGGATTGAGATTGGATTTGGCTGATAGCTTGCCGGCTTATTAACGTTTTACGCATATTTAAAGGTCAGAGGTTTTTTGATAGCTGAGCTTGATAGTTTAATAGGCTTATCCGTTGACCCTTATCAATAACTGAGCTGGCTTAGGTTTAGGCCAAGACTTACTATTGACAAGGGTATAAGAATCATGTCTGTAATATCTACAGGTAAAATGTACTCTATTTTATTGTTAAGCTATGGATTATAACTCACGAAACTCCATGAACTAAACATAAGATATTTTCAGAAATCAAAATCTGTAGATAAAACTGTGATATTTATTAAATTTTTACATGAATTGAATTCTAATATCTTCTAGAATACATTTTTTTCCAAGAGTATTTAAGATTCGTAAGATAAAATAACACATAGAAATGCATACGTTGTGAGTTTCTTTATTTGGTATTCAATTCCTCACATGCTGTTCAATTAATAAAATCAACACCAACCGAACATGAATAAGGACAATTCTGAGAAAAGATTCAAACGGCTGTCAAACTGTCGCATCAACTGATTTTCATTTAGTTCTGGGTAACCTCCCAAATAACTCGTAACTCGTATGTGAAGGCAAAGCATATGTGCTGGGCATCCTTCCACCTACCACCTGACAGACCCAAATCTTTACTTCCTGACGCGCTCTGCGGAGCCGTTTAATAAGACACGGATTATCGCCAGGCATTATTTCAATCACATACCAAGTGTCGAGTATTTAGCAGACAACAAACACGCGCCGAGCTTGGATATATGTACATACATAGATGTCTCTTGCCAGACCCTTGTATCCTCTCTCCCACACTGCCGCTTTAGATTGGCTACTCTGGCATGAGCTGCTAAAAAAGCCAATAAAAATACTTTGTTTGACAAATAAAAGCCACAGTGAGAGCTTTGGCGATAACACATTTTCTAGATAGTAGAGCCCCCCCAAACCTGAAGTTTCCTTGCAAATGCCTGTTTAACTGACAGTCCCGTTAAATCGCACATGTTTAAGTGTGTGTGTGTGTGTGCGAGAGTGTGTAGGTGTGAATATGTGAACGGAAGCGTACGTATGTGTGATTCTTTATGTCGCTTGACTTTACTTTACGAGCCGGAGCAAGTCCAAATGTCCAGACCATCTTGCCGTAGTCTCAGTCTGTGTTTATATTCTCATATGGTAGTTACATGTTGGCCATATACGACTTAGGCTAAGCAGTTGACGACAATCTATACGATTTATGAGTTATATGGTTCTTCATGAAGCAGAATTGTATGTAACCTGTTAAGTTGGCACCACAAAAAGAGAAAATAATAAAAAACATATTCAATTTTTAAGGTGATATATAATAAGGTATTAGTTATCAATCTACTCTCCCTAAGGTTATATCAGCCTTAAAAGTCTATGTTTCATCTAATGGCATATAGCCCTTTAATATTGTTAAAAGAATTATTAGTTCCATGTTATTATTTGTTTAATCAATTTTTTTTTTTTTTTCAAAGAAGTCTCCGCTTTTCTAGGGTATTTCTCGAACTTAATTTAGTGTTGCCACCTTCACTTGCTATTTGTTTGGTTTACTTTATGTTGACTTCCACTCAACGATCATGATTTTGTTGTAAAGTACAACAGCAACAACAATAACAATTTTCCAGCTGCTTTTCTCAGACTGTGCGCTCTGTTTGACAATAATCAGCGCTGACTCCGCTGACAACGATGCTGTCGCTGACGGCGTCACATTTCATATACTCGTATCGTACTACATACGAATATGTATGTATGTACATGTGTATGTATTTGCCGACCATCGCTGATATGTTTTATACGCGCACATATTTATTCTAGCCTCAGCTGATGATGACGTCATCACATCAAGGGGCAGAGACATACAGCGCCAACAGTTCATCAGTTTCGCGCGTGTCTGCGTGACTTGGCATTCTGCTGTCAGCTTTTCATTTAGACAAGACGAGCAGACGCTGTCAAAACTAATTAAAATTGCATGACCAGATATGTATGTACATATGTATCATACGTATATTTATTGGTAGCAGTGTGGTGCGGGTTACAATTTCGCATAAAGTGAATAAAAATGTTGCCTACTTTTGGGCATAGTTTACGAATTGCAATTAAAGATGGCAACCGTCATTGAAAGTTTATGCTCTCGAGCACGTTTCGGGTTTGAAAAGCTCGTTACGCATTGCGTGTGCCCATGTCCTCTGTTTGTTCATATCTGCTGCAATTATGTCAATACACAGACATACAATCTCATGTACACAGACACACATACATACATTTGGCAACATTATTAATCGACATGTGATGAACTCAGTTCTCAATTCAGTCGATGTCGTCGTCATTAAATGCCCTGCGTGCTCTTTGACTGTTATTTAATTGAGCCCTCGTTCAAATCGGTCCACGTCAATACCCTACATAGACCCTAGACTATGCGAAATGCAATTTATATTTTGAGCCTCTATCAATCAGACCTGTTGCTTACGAGCTATGTAAATGTTCAATTTCATGAGAGCTCTATATATTATTGGAAATATGAATATGTGTTTGTTTATCATTTGCTTACTCTACTGTATATATGTATTATTTACCAACAACATCAACGGTAATTAACGATTTAAATAAACATGTAACAACTGCAACAATTTTAGGAATTGGGAGAAATAATAATTAACTCCAATTACTAATAAAAACATAACTTTTAACTAAGCTACGTTTGTTTAATGAAATCTGGAATGTCAACTTTGATTTAGCTATATTATCTTAAAATGAACTAAGTTTATTAAGTTTAGAAATCATACTCTTATTTAAATGTGAAAAGTTTCAATTTTAAAAGTATTTCATTTCATTCAGTTGCAGTTTAAATCAATTGACTTTTCAACCACAAAGAATGTATCGGTATCACAATCAAGCTGCCAAAAATTTCTGACTAGCAGTAGGTCAACAAATCAGGAATAACAATTTCAAATGCAGCCAACTCTCTATCTCACTTTCCAACAAAAAAATAGAAAAACATTTACACACTCTGTGTCCCGTTGAACCACTAAAATGGTTGTTTTGTTGGTGTTTTGGGAATGGCTAAAATGCCGCTTAATAAACATGCTAGTTGCTGCCACAGAGTTGAACTTGGATGGGGGAGTGGCAAGTTGGCAGAGCAGCTGACAGCAGTCAAACAGTTAGACAGGAGAGTAGAGTGGAGCAGAGCAGATGCTGTTGTCCTGCTGTTATTCGTCCTGTCATGGGCACTGGCAACGTGCACGGTTTTTGGCTGCTCTCACTTGTCGAGAATATAACAGGATATGTGGCAATATTTTTGCACCTTGTTTTTGCAAAATATTGCATTTCAATCCGAATGAACTTGTTGCCACAGAGTCACACTGATTTCCGACTATTTTCCACAAATATAAACAGAATACTGCTGATTTCGCCATTATCTTCAATTAGTTGCTCTCAAGCTACATCAACTATATTAGTAATTTGGCGTTTATGTGTGAGATATTCAGGTCATTTGTTGTGTGAAACCATCAGCCGAGTTGAGTTCGAATTCGAAATTGAGTTTCAGTCCGGTCAGCAACAATCACACGTGACTTTTGAAAAGCCGGACAACTGACAAAAAAAATTCAAAAAAAAAATATTTCTCGCCTCCGGTCACCAGATTGAATCTGGGGCCGAGCTAAGCTCTAGGCAAGCGTGCCAAACGCCCATTGGTTGTGCTCAATTCAGAGTTTTGTGGGTCCAACTGCGGTTCGGCAGGGGTTTCTGCGGTTCACTGAATGATTTTGCCCACTATACGCAATTCACAGCACAAATTGCGTCACTCGGACAGACACGTGAAATGCCCGCTAAGCAGTTTAAAATTGAGCTTAATTATTAAACGATTCAGAGCAGCAGCGACAACTAATTTGACTTACATGAATGAATGAAATTGCTCACTGATAACTGCCCATACTACATATATATACATGTATGTATGTATATACATATGTATGTATGTATGCTTGTATAGATAGAGATACGAGACGTAGAAATCGCACATGGAATATCAATTGGTGTGTGGTCGCGCGAGTTGTCGGCGAGTCGAGGAAACCGCAAGCCCAGCAAACTGCGAATACGATCCGACGACGATACAAACTGCCGACTTAACACTAAAACAACATACAAACATATATACAAAAACATATATACACATATAGTCAGCCAGACTACGGCAGAGACAGAGACGATTTCATAAATGCGCATAAACCCATTCTCAGACTTTGATCTTTAATGCTGAGGCATATTCATTCTATAATGTCATTTGCAAAGTATTGTGCAAATTTTAAATTTTACCAAAATTTAACTTGCATTATTATTTATAGCTTAGCAAAATACTTGTTTAAAGGGTATATTTGTCGTTTACTCTTAAAAACAATCCATTTAATATCTGTTATCAACGCGAATTTAAACGTTCCCATAATATCTGCAAATTTAAAATTCGCAAGTGAAATATACACAGCGAATTTCATCATTCAATTGCATTTTCACAACTCATTCAAAATCCGATTAATTTTACATGACATTATTAAGTATATGATATTCATGATTTTTAATTAAAAATTGCAGCACTGACAGATTAATTATATATATACTTAAATGTATATATGTATATCACTATAATGATTGCAATGGGTAATTTTACAGGCGACTCGGTTAACAAAAAGGGTATTTATCTCAGCTATAGGCTGGATTAGCTGTAGTTTCTACTACTTGAAGATTTTTGTGTGTAGATAGAGTTTGGTATGTGCATCACGTGTATCGCTGCTGCCTGCTTAATGGTCTATTAATGTGACCGCCCATTTTGGTTGACGGGTTGCCAGGTGACTTGTTGTGATGGGCGTATGTGGCGTATGAGTAATATGCCGAAACGACCTTCGATAAGTTTTTGATGCTCGAATTTGTGAGCTTGTGCTCTCGGCAACGCAGATTTTAGCTTTGATTTGACTTCCACATCGACTTTGGCTGCGTCTGTGGTTGACTGTGTGGCGGCACAGGAAACGCGTTAATTAGCAAATAAATAATAAAAAGCGTGCCGGGAAACAGAGCACGCACTCTGAGCATATGCGTATACTTGTTTGCTTGTGTGTGTATGTTTGAATTGATATGTATGTACATAGCACACACACAAACATACATACGTATGTCTGTTTTTATAGACGATGTTGACTTTGTTGGCAAATACTTTATGCCGGCTACGCATTTCATTTACTAGTATGCATTCAAATTAATTATCACTATTTTGTCAGAAAGTGGCAAAATTATAGAAACTTTGGCTTGGAAGACATACTTATCTCAAATTTAAATATTTATGCTGAAATTTTTTAAATAAATATTTTAAAAGTATATTTTTATTAATTTTTCTGCACACTTGCACTTTTGTCAAAAATAAATTTAGCTTAGATCGGGTGTATTTTCTTAATTTAAGTGAATTTTGATGGGGTGATTTTCATTCATGTTTGATTGCAATAAATTCAACTAATTCAGCAAGATGAAGGTTATCACACAGTAATTGCCTGGTCTCTAATCTCATATTGAAACATGCCATGAATTGCACATTTTTAAGCAACTTTTTTTAGTAATTCTAGTGGCCGATAATGCTTCTCTATATACCTTATATACGTTTCTCTAATGACTTTAGAGTTATCCAAATAGCTGAAATTGAAAATTAACTTGAAGCAGTGGAGTTGGTAGTGGCTGTAGCAATGGGCGTGGCAGTAGCACGTTCTTTGTTAACCATGAAAACCAAAGATTTCAATTGGACAGTGTCGCGTGTCGCATACTGATGTGCCTCAAACTCCTCTCTCTGTTGATGTCCAGACAGGGCACAGACAATGTTAGCCTCCTGGGAGAGAGAATGTCTGGCAAGAATTAAGTAACACAAAGAGAGCAAGTAAATTTCTTATAAATAATTTTTATTTACAATACTTGTTGTTGCCTAACTAATAGTTAAAGTTTAAAATGATTTCTTGCTAAGCGCTACCAGAAGCTGCAGCGTTTTGTAGGATTCATGGGAGTGCCAGGGGCACATTGGAAGACCTCGGCGAACTCGGGCATCTGGGCGAGCACATAGTTGAGACGTTTGCTGCCCTTATCGTGGAAGAGGTCAGCCTCTTCGCCGCAAAAGAACTGCGCAAATTGTAGAAAGTACAAGTGGCCGTTGTGGCGCCTCTCCGCCGGCTGTTGCATATACGTTTGCAACGCCAGGCGAGTGCCACTAATATCTGCGGCACGTTCATTCAGCATGACAACTTCAGTGTCGTTGAGGCAATCGACTCTCGCCATGTAGCCACTGTTCAGTCTCAACTGATCGCTATAGTCCCTCATCATACCCTTGGCATCGTAGTCGATGAAGTAGGGATCGAAGGCATGCAGCATTTCGTGGCCCAGAGTGTTGGCCAGATCCCCATATAGCAGGGCTGGCCAGAACTGGGCATGGTAGAAGGGCAGCTGCACATAGGCATAGGGCATAATGATGATGCTGCCCAGGCAATAGAAATATGGCGTGGCATCGATGTTGTCCAGCAACTCGGGGGCATGATGATTGAAGCTGTAGAACAGTTGCCTCATCGTCTCGTCCTGCGTCTGCTCCATCTCAGCCAGATGAGAGTAATAGTGTTGCAAGCTTAGCAAATGATTCTCATAGAAGTCGCCATGCACTCTCCAGTGCCTGGAGCAGTTGACATAGAACTCGTGGCTGGCATTGCGTGGCATGTTGCCCACATTAAGACGCACTCCATCCACCTTCGACTGTAGCTCCACCAACAACTTGGCATCCAGGGCGAACTCATTGCGCCGCAGCTGCTGAGAGAACTGTGCCTTCAACTCCTCGAAGACCCCGAAGATGACATGTTCATCGGCGGCACGCTGGGCGGAATAGTGCGTCCTCTCATAGGCGTAGTTCATGGGCAGATAGAGCGTCTTCCGCATATGTTGCACGCATTCAACGCTCGTCTTGTTGTGACTGTTGAGGGGATTGTGTGGCAACTGTAGCAGGTGTTGCAGGAATCTCGCCAGGCTGTAGAGACGCAGAAATACTGGTGACTCCTTGTTGAGCTGGTGGATGATCTGGCGCAGCAATGGAATCTCGTCTACCATCAACTCATGGCTGCCATCATAGATGATGCCCATTTGCTGTTGCAGGACATGAGTCCAGTTCACCTGGGGTATCTCGCGTTGCAACTGATCCAGAGTGAAGGTGCGCAGTGTTTCATCATCGCTGCTGTTGCTTTGCGGCCTGGTGAGTTGCTCCAGTTTCTCCTCCAGACGCCGGAACTGATCGCTTAGATGGGATAATGGTGGCAAAGTGATTTGCAAGTGACGTTGAAGTGCGTTGAAGGTTTTCACAGTGAGATTCAGGCGCAGATTATAGTTGTGCCGCTGGATGACCAGCATATGGTTCGAGATATTATGCTGACTCACTTCGATCTTGATAAAGTGCTCGTGGTAGCCATAGCTACCCAAAATGGCCAATTGGTCCAGCCAATGGTCTGACGGTGATTGTCGCATCTGATCCAAGTATCTACGCAGATGGGTTTTACCCAATCCACGACAGCTTCTGTAGTATCGCAACAGTTTGGGAAACATAGGCTGTGAGTGCTCCAATGCACTAGAGTTGTTTATCATTCTCTCAAAGAGCTCCACATAGCTCTGATCGATGCGGGCGCCACTTATGGACATGGCTGAGATGTCGGCTCCATGCACTCTCTGCCAATTGCCACAGGCATAGCCATGGAAATCCTGGCAAGCATCCACCTTGGGCTGCACATAACCCTCTAGCTGCTCAATGTGCCTCACATTGATGTCCGTGTTGCACGCAGATGCACCTCCAGTTAACCGGCAACTTTTATTCAACTGATTCGTAGGCAGGGCCCAAACACTTGCCCACAGCACACAGATCGCCCAGAGGCGTAAAAGAATCTTAAGCACATCCATTTTAGAAATATATGTAATTGATTTAATTTATTTTGAATCACTTGTGTATTTAATTTATTTACTTTTTTAATTTCTTTCTATTTTGCTATTTATTGACTGCAGTTCGCGGCTCAAATTGCTTTTGTTGTTTTTGGTTCTGTTTAGGCACACACATGTCCAATAAATAATTGAAATTATTTGGGGTTCTTTGGTTGGTTTGATTTCACAATATTCTTGTTGTCGAAGGGGGCAAGAATTTTTGTTGCGCCTTTGCCGCTTGCTAAATATCAACTAAAACTCGTTTCACGCGTTTCCAATTCTTATGTTCACATCTACATACATACATTCGTTTGTTAATTCATTCGAACCCATACACACTCATACACTCATAAAATTCTTGCAGCGCGCTTTTTTTTTTAAATTTTATTTCAATTTAATTTTTTTTGCTTGGTTGCCTTATCAGCGTTTTAAATACGTCTTTTCTTTTAGTTCGTACAGAGCGACCTTATCTGTACCCTCTGTGTTTCATTTACATACATATTGAAATAGGTTTGTTGTATGTCAAACATGTTATTTAAACATAAGCATATTTGTCAAAAAAAAAAACAATTAAATTATTATAAACCCTGAAAGCTACCTAAGAATATGCCAAAGTAAGTTTCTGCTAAAATTCGAGTTAGTTTAGTCTAATTTTTAGCAGTGTAGAAAATAAACTATATATAAAATTGTAAACTCAATTCATGCTCTTTAGTTATTAATTGTCATCGTTGTCGCCCTATCATTATCGCCTTTGGATTAACGAATGACGCAATTGAGAACTGCAATTATTCACTAACCTCCAGCACGAGAGGTTCGTCATGGGGTCACTTAACAGTAATCGATGCGATATGCCTTAAACTGAATGTGCCTCCGCAGCACAGATTTTTTTATACATGTTGTGCAGTCCCCAGGCAACTGGTAAATGGAATTTTTCTTATCAGACGGGCTGAGTTATTAATTTATAATCATCAAATTTTGTAGACATTTGTCCAAACTTTTTTATAGTATTCCATTTATTCACTTTAATTGACCTTTCTTTAATCAACATATACAGTTTTATTTTCATACTGAATACTTGCATTTCGGTTTTGAAAACATCTGCATTGTCTTGAGAGAATATTCATCTTCGCGCCAGATCTCCCACCACATGGCTCTATAGTCGATAATTGCAGACCATTTAACACATAGATGGGACATTTAATACAACGAAATGGCCACGAAATTTATTAGCGAGATACCCCAGTTCGATGCGACATACCCCGATCGGCTCACACAAGCAGCTTCCGACTTGTTCGATGTATTTTTTTTATTTTCGTATTGTTTTGTATGTCACTGATTCTGTAATTGGTATCCCAACAGATCAATGCCTGGCAGAATATACAAATACAAACATAGCTTTATGTTATGTTTGTATTTGTGTATAGTGTGTACATATGTACATGCATTTATCATCTTTGAGAAACCAAAACAGAAACGCAAAGAAAATGAAAATCGGATGAGTTGTGGAAAAGTTATGGTTCATCAAAGATGAGGTAGATATCATTTTTTCTCAAAAAGCTGTTTTTGACCATTTTTTAGTATTGTGGTCATATTTTCTAAAATATTGGTCCAAATCAAGTGCGGAACAGTTTTTTATTCTCATTTTGATGCCAGAAATCGATTGGGCACAAAAAATTTCGATTTGAAAATTTTAATTTTTTTTACATTTTTGCAAGGGGTTAGTATGCAAAATTGGCCAAAAATGGGTCAAAATTTAAAACTGACAGTATGCAACAATTTTTGATGTATATTTAAAATATGATCAAAACCATTGACAGAAATGCAAAAATTTTGAAAATCGGTTGATTTTCGGACAAGTTATGGCTTCTCAAAATTGCAAAAATTTCAATTTTTGTATTAAAAACTGGTTTATTACAATTTTTACTTTCCTTGCCATACTTTTCAAAACATGTAATAAACATTTGGTACCGTTTTAAAGTATAATCAAAGCCGCATCCAGAAACGCAAAGAAAATGAAAATCGGACGAGTTGTGGAAAAGTTATGGTTCATCAAAGATGAGGTAGATATCATTTTTTCTCAAAAAGCTGTTTTTGACCATTTTTTAGTATTGTGGTCATATTTTCTAAAATATTGGCCCAATTCAAGTGCGGAACAGTTTTTTATTCTCATTTTGATGCCAGAAATCGATTGGGCACAAAAAATTCCGATTTGAAAATTTTAATTTTTTTGACATTTTTGCAAGGGGTTAGTATGCAAAATTGGCCAAAAATGGGTCAAAATTTAAAACTGACAGTATGCAACAATTTTTGATGTATATTTAAAATATGATCAAAACCATTGACAGAAATGTAAAAATTTTGAAAATCGGTTGATTTTCGGACAAGTTATGGCTTCTCAAAATTGCAAAAATTTCAATTTTTGTATTAAAAACAGGTTTATTACAATTTTTACTTTCCTTGCCATACTTTTAAAAACATGTAATAAATATTTGGTACCGTTTTAAAGTATGATCAATGCCGCATCTAGAAACGCAAAGAAAATGAAAATCGGATGAGTTGTGGAAAAGTTATGGTTCCTCAAAGATGAGGTAGATATCATTTTTTCTCAAAAAGCTGTTTTTGACCATTTTTTAGTATTGTGGTCATATTTTCTAAAATATTGGTCCAAATCAAGTGCGGAACAGTTTTTTATTCTCATTTTGATGCCAGAAATCGATTGGGCACAAAAAATTCCGATTTGAAAATTTTAATTTTTTTGACATTTTTGCAAGGGGTTAGTATGCAAAATTGGCCAAAAATGGGTCAAAATTTAAAACTGACAGTGTGCAACAATTTTTGATGGATATTTAAAATATGATCAAAACCATTGACAGAAATGCAAAAATTTTGAAAATCGGTTGATTTTCAGACAAGTTATGGCTTCTCAAAATTGCAAAAATTTCAATTTTTGTATTAAAAACAGGTTTATTACAATTTTTACTTTCCTTGCCATACTTTTAAAAACATGTAATAAATATTTGGTACCGTTTTAAAGTATGATCAATGCCGCATCTAGAAACGCAAAGAAAATGAAAATCGGATGAGTTGTGAAAAAGTTATGGTTCCTCAAAGATGAGGTAGATATCATTTTTTCTCAAAAAGCTGTTTTTGACCATTTTTTAGTATTGTGGTCATATTTTCTAAAATATTGGCCCAATTCAAGTGTGGAACAGTTTTTTATTCTCATTTTGATGCCAGAAATCGATTGGGCACAAAAAATTCCGATTTGAAAATTTTAATTTTTTTGACATTTTTGCAAGGGGTTAGTATGCAAAATTGGCCAAAAATGGGTCAAAATTTAAAACAGACAGTGTGCAACAATTTTTGATGGATATTTAAAATATGATCAAAACCATTGACAGAAATGCAAAAATTTTGAAAATCGGTTGATTTTCAGACAAGTTATGGCTTCTCAAAATTGCAAAAATTTCAATTTTTGTATTAAAAACAGGTTTATTACAATTTTTACTTTCCTTGCCATACTTTTAAAAACATGTAATAAATATTTGGTACCGTTTTAAAGTATGATCAAAGCCGCATCCAGAAACGCAAAGAAAATGAAAATCGGATGAGTTGTGGAAAAGTTATGGTTCATCAAAGATGAGGTAGATATCATTTTTTCTCAAAAAGCTGTTTTTGACCATTTTTTAGTATTGTGGTCATATTTTCTAAAATATTGGTCCAAATCAAGGGCGGAACAGTTTTTTATTCTCATTTTGATGCCAGAAATCGATTGGGCACAAAAAATTCCGATTTGAAAATTTTAATTTTTTTGACATTTTTGCAAGGGGTTAGTATGCATAATTGGCCAAAAATGGGTCAAAATTTAAAACTGACAGTATGCAACAATTTTTGATGTTTATTTAAAATATGATCAAAACCATTGACAAAACTGCAAAAATTTTGAAAATCGGTTGATTTTCAGACAAGTTATGGCTTCTCAAAATTGCAAAAATTTCAATTTTTGTATTAAAAAAACAGGTTTATTACAATTTTTACTTTCCTTGCCATACTTTTAAAAACATGTAATAAATATTTGGTACCGTTTTAAAGTATGATCAATGCCGCATCTAGAAACGCAAAGAAAATAAAAATCGGATGAGTTGTGAAAAAGTTATGGTTCCTCAAAGATGAGGCAGATATCATTTTTTCTCAAAAAGCTGTTTTTGACCATTTTTTAGTATTGTGGTCATATTTTCTAAAATATTGGCCCAATTCAAGTGCGGAACAGTTTTTTATTCTCATTTTGATGCCAGAAATCGATTGGGCACAAAAAATTTCGATTTGAAAATTTTAATTTTTTTGACATTTTTTCAAGGGGTTAGTATGCAAAATTGGCCAAAAATGGGTCAAAATTTAGAACTGACAGTATGCAACAATTTTTGATGTATATTTAAAATATGATCAAAACCATTGACAGAAATGCAAAAATTTTGAAAATCGGTTGATTTTCAGACAAGTTATGGCTTCTCAAAATTGCAAAAATTTCAATTTTTGTATTAAAAACAGGTTTATTACAATTTTTACTTTCCTTGCCATACTTTTCAAAACATGTAATAAATATTTGGTACCGTTTTAAAGTATGATCAATGCCGCATCTAGAAACGCAAAGAAAATGAAAATCGGATGAGTTGTGGAAAAGTTATGGTTCATCAAAGATGACGTAGATATCATTTTTTCTCAAAAAGCTGTTTTTGATCATTTTTTAGTATTGTGGTTATATTTTCTAAAATATTGGTCCAAATCAAGGGCGGAACAGTTTTTTATTCTCATTTTGATGCCAGAAATCGATTGGGCACAAAAAATTCCGATTTGAAAATTTTAATTTTTTTGACATTTTTGCAAGGGGTTAGTATGCATAATTGGCCAAAAATGGGTCAAAATTTAAAACTGACAGTATGCAACAATTTTTGATGTATATTTAAAATATGATCAAAACCATTCACAAAACTGCAAAAATTTTGAAAATCGGTTGATTTTCAGACAAGTTATGGCTTCTCAAAATTGCAAAAATTTCAATTTTTGTATTAAAAACAGGTTTATTACAATTTTTACTTTCCTTGCCATACTTTTAAAAACATGTAATAAATATTTGGTACCGTTTTAAAGTATGATCAATGCCGCATCTAGAAACGCAAAGAAAATAAAAATTGGATGAGTTGTGAAAAAGTTATGGTTCCTCAAAGATGAGGTAGATATCATTTTTTCTCAAAAAGCTGTTTTTGACCATTTTTTAGTATTGTGGTCATATTTTCTAAAATATTGGACCAATTCGAGTGCGGAACAATTTTTTATTCTCATTTTGATGCCAGAAATCGATTGGGCACAAAAAATTCCGATTTGAAAATTTTAATTTTTTTGACATTTTTGCAAGGGGTTAGTATGCATAATTGGCCAAAAATGGGTCAAAATTTAAAACTGACAGTATGCAACAATTTTTGATGTAGATTTAAAATATGATCAAAACCATTGACAGAAATGCAAAAATTTTGAAAATCGGTTGATTTTCAGACAAGTTATGGCTTCTCAAAATTGCAAAAATTTCAATTTTTGCATTAAAAACAGGTTTATTACAATTTTTACTTTCCTTGCCATACTTTTAAAAACATGTAATAAATATTTGGTACCGTTTTAAAGTATGATCAATGCCGCATCTAGAAACGCAAAGAAAATGAAAATCGGATGAGTTGTGGAAAAGTTATGGTTCATTAAAGATGAGGTAGATATCATTTTTTCTCAAAAAGCTGTTTTTGACCATTTTTTAGTATTGTGGTCATATTTTCTAAAATATTGGTCCAAATCAAGTGCGGAACAGTTTTTTATTCTCATTTTGATGCCAGAAATCGATTGGGCACAAAAAATTCCGATTTGAAAATTTTAATTTTTTTGACATTTTTGCAAGGGGTTAGTATGCATAATTGGCCAAAAATGGGTCAAAATTTAAAACTGACAGTATGCAACAATTTTTGATGTATATTTAAAATATGATCAAAACCATTGACAAAACTGCAAAAATTTTGAAAATCGGTTGATTTTCAGACAAGTTATGGCTTCTCAAAATTGCAAAAATTTCAATTTTTGCATTAAAAACAGGTTTATTACAATTTTTACTTTCCTTGCCATACTTTTAAAAACATGTAATAAACATTTGGTACCGTTTTAAAGTATGATCAAAGCCGTATCCAGAAACGCAAAGGAAATGAAAATCGGATGAGTTGTGGAAAAGTTATGGTTCATCAAAGATCAGGAAGATATCATTTTATCTCAAAAAGCTGTTTATGACTTTGTTTCTTCAATGTAGTTTGTACTCCTTCGCATAGACAACTGCCAAGGATAACGCTTAGAACTGCCTAGGAAATCCACTTCGACGTCGACATCATTCAAGTTCCGATCTCGTTGGCTGTAGAGTTTAGTAAAATGGACCCCTATATAGTAGTTCTTAGGTCCGATTATAATATTTGAATTAAATCTGCGAATAACCTCGACTTCTGTATGTCATTCAAAATTTTAATGCTTTGTTATCAAAAACTGGTTTGGGCACCAAACTGAAATTTAAATTGATAGGCAAAAATCCGAAAGTTAATAACTATGGGTATCAGAGAGGAACTCATTTGATATTTAATGACAAAGTGAAAGTTTAACGCAAATTATTTATATTAAAAATGTTTGCTTTTCTGACACATTTTCCGGCATGTATGCAAAGGGATGATATTGGCTGCCATAAAGCAAAATTGCGTTTTAATATATTAATTTATTAAAATGAGAAAAGCATGAAATTTATTTACCACAAGGTAAAGTAAAATTTATATAAAAGAAATGAAAAATTGTGTTGAGTGAAGGTTTCGCAACTGTGTTAATATTTATATACTCTTTTAAAATCGAAAAAAAAAAATAAATAAAAATACTTTATAAAGTACTAAATAAATTAGAAGATGCATTAACAATAATTTTAACTCATAATGAATAATATAAAAAATTTAATTGGATATTTGAATATGAAAGATTTATAAAGAAAACCTTCTTTTTCAAGAATTTACATTGATAGTGCATACAAAGTCGTACTCATAACATAACGTGCATAAAGCAAAAGTGACCCTCATGATAGAGACTGTATGAGGAATGTTTTAAGGAGAGCGGGGTCACAAAGTGTTTGCCTTGTTAAATGCTCACTTACAGCACAGACTCAATGTCTGCCCCTCATCACCGTATTCCAAGTTACCACTTCCATGCACTTTGACTTCTTTTGCGACGTTGTGATTCTTGCGATGGGGAGAGCACTTAACGGTTGCGGCTTGTTGCAGCATCTTAAAGTCAGAAACGAAGTCAGATTCCTCTCAATTTGTTAGTTGCTTTTTTGTTTCGTATGCTGAGTTTTTAGTCTCGTGTTACCCAAGTAATTCAATTTCCGGCGTCTGAGGCGCCATTGAAATGATATTAAAGTTATAGAAAGCGAGGCAAACAAAACCAAACATAACAAATAGAACAAACAGACAGACAGACAAAGTAGAAAAATGAAATGAAATGAAATGTGCAAAAACCTTTTACCCATTGGATTTGAGGTTATTTTACTTTATTTTTTTTTTTTTTGGTAAATTTGTTGTCTAGACAAGTTTCCACGCGTGGAAATATGCCACGTGGCTATTAGCAAATTGAAATGGGCGATTTTGAAGACTGAACTCCATATTGTGTTATGGCCACAGATGACAATAATGATGATGGTGGTGGTGTTGTGGAGATGCTGAAAAGTGCCCACCCAAGTGTCTAAGGTTTCGCTCACAAATGTCATCATCAGCATTCAGCGTCAATTCCAGCTTAGCACCTGGCAGGATCTCTCAGCTCTCTCTCTCTCTCTCTCTTTCTCTCTGTTCCCCTTCGTTCGGTGTCTTTTCCCTGATTTGCATAAGACGGCAAATGGCGATGCCAACCCAACAAAGTTTCAACTCACGACGAGCTTCCTCTGTTGGGACACACCAACCTCCTCCAATGATAACAAAATCCCACTCCCACAGGAGCTTCCTTCATCGACAGCGACAAACTCAAATATTCGTGTGTGATTTTTATTGTGGCACACAAAAACGTCTCTCGAGTCTTGTTAGTACTCACATTTTGTGGCATCTTCTGTTGTTGCTGCTCCTGCTGCTACTCTTAAAGCTGATGGCCATTGCAATCTGAATCGACTGTAAAGATGGCAACTTTTCGACTAAATGTGATGCCTTTCTGTTTTTACAACTCGTCCAACAAATTGTGCATTTTAGAAGATTCCTCTCCTTACAGTTATGATTCTGATGAACTATATCTTATATAGTTTCTTATATATCTCAGAGAGTTACAGATCTGTATCAGATCATGTCTTTCTGAATTTTTGGGCAGATTCTCTCTTTATATTTATGATTCTGATGAACTAGCATAGCGTAGATATCGATTCTTCTGGAACTGCATATGCATATTTCAGATAGATTATTTATCCCAAAGATTACTTCAGTATCCGAAACCCGTCATAAAACTGTCCACACCCACCTAAGAGGAAGCAAAGGTTGCTTCAGTTTAATTGGCAAATCGACTAAGTGACAATGTTTCTTTCTTTCTCCTAACCAAATTAAAATGTTCGAGAAATCTGAAATTTTTTACCTGTTAAAATTTTTTGCAGATTTCCACAGATGCGCGAAGATTCGCGTAATTCCAGGAAAGTGATTAAATGCGCGTTAGGAATTGTGAAAACCCCAGAATTGCAATCGCGGTGACAGCTGTCCCTCTATTAGATGACCTGACCCAACCCTCGATTGGATCAGAGGATTATCAGGTATCAAGAAATTTGCATGCTGCTTACCTGCCTGGTTGCCTTAAAAGGCACCTCCTAAGCAAGAATCCTTGCAGTTACAAACTGAAACGTCTAACGTGAACAACGTGAAACTCTTGATAATCTTTGAAGAAAATTGAAAATATTGAACAATAATTGAATATATACGTACACTTAAAACATGGTGCTAAGTAATTCAACACCCAACAACAATCATAAACAGCACGAGATCGTCGTGGATACGGCGGCCATGAACAGTGCCGATCTGTCTGAGTTATTGCAGTTGAATGCCGAGATCGAGGAGCGTCGTTCTCGTCATGTCCACTCTGGTGATGTGAGCGATGCCAGTGGTTTGCTGCGTGCCACCATGACGCGTGAGGAACTCTTTGAGGTATCCTCCTTGGACGACGATCGCTTTCTGACCGCTCTCGAGCATCAGAATTCCTATGTGCCGCCATCGCGTGTCCAAATTACCGACTTGGATTTGTCCAGCATCGAGAATCTCATGAAATACTTTGATGAGGAGGTGCCCGTCACTCCTCGCAAAGAGGTGGCTGCAGCAGTGGCCAACTGCACCGGGAAGGTAGCCAGTGCTATTGCCAAACTGTCAACCCAACAACCAAGCCAGCCGGCAACTCCTCCCAAGCAGAAGCTGGACGGTGGCAAACAGAAGATCAGCGAATTGAAACAGAGGTATGAGCAACAGCAGGAGCCACTTGCCACACCACAGCCTGTACGTGGTGTCGGCAGAACCAGCTCCTCCATGCTGCCCATGAAGGTCAAGGAGATAGCCCAGCTCTTCAACACGAAGTTCAACCAGGTAATGGGGCGTTCGGAGCCACCACAATACGCCATGCTGCAGAATGAACTCTCACCTCCGGTTCAACTTCGACATTCGTCAACGCAGCAAGAGGAACATAGTTTGCTTACAGGACCTTGTCTCGTTGCCGAAGATGTCTTCCGCGAACTCAGCGTCAAGGATAAGGTGTTGCTCTTCAATAAATTCGTCAGTGATATTGCCGCCAAGCATCCCAAATTCAACGAACATGCCGATGATCTCAAGGCACAGGCCAAGAAGCAGATGGCACGTGGTGAAGTTATTGCCGAGCAACAGGCAAGTGTTAAGCTGTTGGCACAGGAACTGGAGGCCAAATGTATCCTACAGGCCACGCCACCAAAGCCAGTAGCACCAGCATCCGCTTCCGCTGGAAAATCAGTCACACCCGTGACCAGCACCACTTCACCCACTCTACATGTGAGCACCTTAACCGTCATCATCAAACCCAGTCCGGAGCGTCGTCTGGTGTCAATGGCTGCTGATCAGCACGCTCAGCCGGAGCTGGCCATTTCACAGAAACGCAATCTCTCGGCAATACGCAGATCTCTGCCCACCGAGGCATATGCTCCTCCGAAGAAGATTCGAAGAACCCGCCATGAACGTGCCGGCAATGATTGTAATCCATTTTTTCAAAACGAGCCGCTGGAGAGTCTCTTTTACAATTGGCTCTCTACCGAGAACGGCGTGCTCTTCGACATCACCAGCTCATCGCATAAGGAACAGACCATCGAGATAGCCAACTGTGAGGAGATGCCCGCACAGACCACAGTGTCCTCCATTGATGATATTAGCCAGAAATCCGCTGTGGAACGTTTGCTCGAGGAGGCCATTGCCAAGTTGGAGCTGGAGAATACTAAGAAGGAGTTAAGCAATGTGGAAGTGAAGGAAGCAGATACCTCAACGCCAACATTGACATCCACACCCAGTCCCATGACCACAAGTCAAACCAATACACCGGCCACACCTACACCCAGGAAAATCAAACGTCAGGCACCTCCAGTGCCCGCCCCGCGTCCAAGTCTTATCCAGGGACAGAGTGGTGGCATCACCTCAAGCAGCTCGTCCAGCGGCAAACCATCTGATGGTGAGGAAAGCGAATCTGGATTATCTACATTACCCAAGGTAGGTGTAACTGCATCTAGGTTGCTTTTCATTTTCGAAAATATATATTTCTTTTCAACAGTTTGAGCCTACATTTCTTTGACACTTTCACACAAAACATTTAATGGCAACTCTTGAACTCTTGCAGATAACCAGCGATGAATCTCAGCCAGAAACTGGAGAAACTCCACCAGAGGCCAACGACTTTGACTTTGCCAAACCCGTGCGTCCGCCGCGCAAGAAGAAGATGCGACGCACCTTGACCTGGAAGAAGGAAAATTCGATTGTCGAGGCAACGGCAAATGCCGTCACCACCACCGACTCGGATTCGGATTACAAGCCGACAGGAGCAGCTGCAACAGTGGCCGTCAAGAAGAAGCCAATAAGCAACCAACCAATCACACCAGCAGCACCACCTATGCCGTTGCCACTCCCCGAGCAGAGCTATATCGAACTGGACAAGTCCCTGATGCGCCAGGTGAATTCGCCTAGAAAGATAAAGTCCGCATATACCTTGACTGTGCTGTCCTCGCCGTCACCCAATGCCGACAGTGATCAGTCCTTGTCGCAGACTCCACGTCAGTCGCTGGATCAGCAGATGCGTGACAGTTTCGTTGACCAGGGCTTCGAGACCTGCTCCAATGATGCCAGCCCGTTGCGTCGACAATCCTTGGGCATAGCACAAGCCAAACCCTCAGGGTTCTCTACGCCAGTCAAGGGACGCGATGGATGCAGTGCAGCTCAACAGCAGTTGTTCAGTCCTATTGGGCAGCTGGATAAGCCACGTCGTAGTTCGATTGCAATGCAGGTGATTCGGGAGGATCATCCTCTGGATTTGGCTGCTTCCTCGGATACACCCACAACACCTTCATGCAGCGAGCGCGAATTCTTTGCCAATGCTCCGACTGTGGAGATCAGCGCCTCCCAGATCGAAGATCTGCCAGCCAACCAATCAATGTCCAAGTTTTGGATTACCGCCGGAGACTTCACCGTGTCCATGGATGTAATGCACAACTCTTTAGCGAGATTGCGCCTGCTCTTTGAGATCTTCACCCAGAAGAGTTGGGAAACTCGAGAATTAACCTTCGGCATTGATGGACACAAGTTCACCAGGTCCACAAACGCAGATGGTAAACAGGCAAAGGCTCTGCCGGAGAGACCTCCAAGTGTTAAGGGCAACTCCCACTATTGGTTTGCCAGTGGTGATCTGGCTGTGCCCTTCAGCGGTCAACACATCTCCAGCGAGAAGATCGAGCGTTTGTTCCAGTTTCTGGATGCCGAATTGAACAGTGGACCAGACATGGAGCTCCGCTTTGGTGTGGATAACTTTGAGTTCAGCAGCAGTCCCGAATTCTGGCATACAACGCCCAAGTTCTCCATCGAGAGCAGCTACAGCATGTTGGTTGGACTGCAGACTGGCAACAGCAATGGACTGGAGGGACGCAGTAAGGATGCCTGGCCCAATAACCAGAGCCAGAGTAGAAATAGCTCCACCAATGCCATCAAGACCAGTGATCTGGATCAAACTGAATTCGAGTCTGACACCTTTAGCCACAGTGGGCGCTTGTCCTTGTCGCCGGACCTCTTCACCCAGGAGTTCGAGGCGGTGCCCCTCGATGAGATCTTCGATAAAACCCTGCCCGTCATTCGGTCAGCACCTGCAACACGCGGCAAGATGCCGGCAATGACTATGCCACAAATGTTGCGCACCTTGCAGGAGCAACAGACAAGACTGAAAAGTGTTGAGCAACGCATGAAGAACTACGAGTTGCCAGCAACATTGAATGAAACCGCATTGAAAGAGGTCCGCAGCAATCCCGAATACGCCCAGCGGATGAGAGATATTGATAATATCGCCCGAAGCAACGGCTTTAAAACGTGCTCCATGGAAGAGCTCGAGGGTTTTATGCAGTTCCTCATCGAGTATGCCGACGTCTGTCTGGGCAGTTGCAGCGATCACATCAACAAGATAATCGATTCAATTTTGGATCAACGCGCCGTAACAGTTTAAATTTTAAATTCTAATTCAATTCATTCGCATGTCAACTAACTTACTTACACGTATATATCTCTATATGCAATTTTAAGCAAAAACATTCAATGTTACAAAAACAGTATTCTTTTTTTATATATAAAATAAACTTTATGATAAAAAGTTAAACAAATCTTTAAGAATGTTTTTTGAAATATTTTCTGTAGCATACTTTCAAGCTATAACCAAAAAAGAATATCTCGGGCTGTTTAAGGGCAATGTGACAGGTAAAGATGATCTGATCGAAATGATTCGAATAAAGCAGGATAACTCGAATATGGCAAGGACGATTGTTGAGTCGCATTCATTGGCATTTTCATCAGATCAGATCGGCTTGAATCAGTTAGTTGGGGTATTTTATGAATAAACTAGGTTTAGTTTACAATGCAATTCAGTTCAGCCAGCATGAATGTGCTGTAGCACATTTCATGCTTTCGTTGTTTGTTTGCATTGCGTATACGCCACGTAGTGCAAGTAGTGTCACGTTGGCGTTACGTTATACTGTTGCCGTCGCTTGTCAAAATATTTGCCTTGAGTTTTGTGGGCAACAAACAAGCCACAGGAAGAGCTTAGCTTGGCTTAGCTATGCAGCAACAATGTCTCCACTGGATGTCTGTCGAACGCTGCTCCACCTCCTCCAGTGGCATGTGGAATGTGCAATGGTTACGCCCACAGACTCAATAACAATTTCACGTCCAAGTACCCAAAGTGATGTGCAAACAGGAATTCAAATAAAATCGAAAATCAAAGAATGGAACCATAAACAGTTGTATGCTCAGTTGTTCGGTTGATTGGTCAACTTATCCGAATGTTATTGGCATCTTGACATATAGTAAAAGAGACTAAACTAAATCCAAGTAATTATATGTATATGCTGAGCTGGGGAAGGTTTATCTTTAATTATCTGACGTAATTAACACATCGATTTGCATATGAAGCAATCTCATAATCATGTTTATTCTGGCATTTCTTTTATCCACTGTTAAGTTGGGATTAATATCATTAAATGTACATTATCACTCTTATCAATTAGAAACACAAACTAAAGCCTATGATATATTATATGTATGTTTATATATATATATATATATATATTATGCAAGTATATCATATTTAATTTAGTTTACTCTTTACTTTAGTTTTCTTCTTAATTAGGCTGCCTTTCGATTATGTGAGCATACTTATGTGGGCATTTTAATCATTCATTCAAAATTAATGAAGTGTATTAGTGTATTTGTTTATAGATTTGGTTTGAGCTTAATACTTTCTTTTTTTTTTTTTGATTAACTTGCCTGATATTTGCGAAATAATTCATAATGCGTTGTAATATTTCATTCGTTTTGAAGAGCAATGATTTGTTAATGCCTATAACGAGTACATAATTTACAAATGTTTCTCCTTGTCTCTCTGTGATTGTGTGTGTGTGTGTATGTTCAAATATTTACATATGTATGTGTGAAGTCATATTAATTTTCAACAATTTGGCAGCATGTATTGCTCGATTTATTCAGTTTAGCTCATTTCCTGTTCATATCATTTTGACTGATATTCGTTTTTTCTTCTTCAAAATTATACCAAATATTAAAATTAATAATTAATAAAATAGTAATGATTACTTATGCCTAATGAAACCGAAACAGAAATGTGGGTTTATGATTTGAAATGATAATGGGAACGGATGTAAATATGAATAAAATTTGGCAATAATCTGATTGAAAATCATTCGAAATGTGGATAGCGTATTTGCTGGTCGGCTATTGCCCAATTTAATTATCTCTCTATCTGCCTTTCTAATACATTTAACCTAATTGCAAATCGCAGTTGCCCAATTTAGTATCTGTATCTGTGTTGTTGTTGCGAGTTTATTTTAGTTTAGCTTGTGTTCAGTTTCGGCTTAATATGTTTCTTCATTTCGGTATTTAATTTCTTTTTTTAAATATGTGTGTTTTTTTTTTTTGTTAATGGCACTTTATTAATACAGCTTGTTTTTGCATATTCCTAATGATGCGATTGCGCTGCCAGCATCGAGATAAGCACTATCAGCCAGCACTGTGATCTGAGGTCACGTCCACCATTGCGGTTACCCTTGGACCAATCGTAGGCATCGGGATTGCTGCCCATCAGTTTCTGCTCGGACTTGCCGATCTCATTTAAGTTCGATTGGTATTTGTTGCCCACTGCAAGAGTTCCCATAGATACACAGATTGTTCATTCATTCGGTCAATCAACCATATGGTATATACTTACGCTTATCAATCACAATCACCGATTTTGTGGGCACATCGGCAAGGCCATAGCCATTTAAGGGCGTGTTCGAATCGTATGCGAAATTCATGGTGGTGGTGGTTGTTGTGTGCAAGGTCGTGGTTGTCGGCGGTGGTTGTGTGGTTGGTGGACTCGACACTGTAATGAAAACAAAAGTTAACTTCTGTCATAAAAACATTTCTTTAATGGGGAAACAAACAATATTGGCAAATCGATTTGTTTTAATCTTCAAGTTTAAAAGGTCGATTAACAAGGTATTTCCAAATTTTATTGAACATTTTCTGTGCACATTTTATTTGGCACGTCTACTTTTTTTTCTTCTTTTTTTGTTGGACATCGTAAATTGTCTACAGTTGCTTGGCCTTTCAGTTTCAATTTCCTCCTGCACGAGAGGATGTCCTTTGGTGCCATATCATTATTCGACGGCAATTTGTAGACTAAATTTATGACGCTTGCCTTTTGGCTGCTGGCGCCTGCCGGTTGTGGAAGTTGCAAGTGGCAAGTTGGAAGTTGGCCTTGCCTTGTCCTTCTCTCGCAGTCCCGCAGTCCTCGATTGTTTATCAGTGGCAATGCCAAGGGATGGCCGTGGTTGCCATACGAATGCTGACCACTTAATAAAATTGACACAGGTTCATTGTTCTCATTGTGTGTTGTCTGTATTAACTGAGAGTGTGTGTGTGTGTGTGTGTTACCTCCTATTATCAGCTGCTGCTGCTGCGGTTGTTCTTTGTTACCTTTAATTGGAAGATCGTTACAGTCCTTGTCTACCACAACCACTCCCCCACCCTCGGCTAACACACCCCATTGTATTTTTTTTGTGCGGCAACATCGACTGCGTTTTTATCGGCAGTGCGCCCAAAAATAAATTAACTTGTCGCATTTTCACATTGACAATTTGTGGCCTCTATTGGCAATCGTCCTGCTCCTTTTCATTTATATACAGCAAAAAAAAAGGAAAGAATGCAAGGACAACATAGTACATATTTCATGTGGAAATCGGAGGGAGAGCGTTTCAAGCCGGCTATTTTATATTGTTTTATGAACTTTTGTAATGGTTTCCGAGTTACGTACTCTATACATATACTACTTTAATGGCTTCAATCTGCAGGGAGTGATTTGGCAAATTGACAGATTATTGGCATTTTATTGTTCAGCAACATTTTAATTGTCGCGCATACGCCACGTTAACAGGCCGCATTTTGAAGCAATGGCTGCGAATCACAAACCAAACGTATCATATCGATTAGCAGTCACTGTTCAATAGTTGACAGCACTTGTGGGCATATTTAAAGCTAATTAAGCCCAACACAAAATCATAATAACATAAATATTTAATATGGATTAGCGAAAAACAATCAAAGTAAATAATATTTAATAGTGAGTACACAATCTAATCATATGATGTTAAAGTATTTAAAGCTGTACAGATTCTTCAATTATTAAATTTATATAAAAATAAAATAAAAATATTAATTTAAAATTGCAAACAAGTAAATGAAAAAAAATACTTTGATGAATAATAAAAATAATCACTTTTGGCTACAAAATACAATACAAAACAATAAAAAGTGATAAACAATAATAACAAATTTAAATTTCAAATAAAATATAATTAAATTAAATATAAAAGAATTGTATATTATAATATAGAACAAATAAATTTCACTTTTAAGGCTTTAATCTGGTTAGGCCAAAAAATGTATAAAAATAACTGGAAAATTGAGATTTAAAAAAATAATTGAAAATAATATTAAAGAATATATAATTAAGCAATGAAAAATATTTAAATTAAAATGATAATAATGTAAATGAAATATATAATTAAATTTAAATAATAATAAATGAATACAAGGCATATAAATTGCGAAAAATTAAAAAAAAACTGAACTAATAATAAAGCATTCATCTTGTTGCCAGTTGGAGTTGTTTTCTTTCTTTCTGCCTGTTGCTGTTTAGACCATCATCATCAGCAACGATGCAAATAAACAACAACTTGCAACGAGCTGATTTAGTAACCATGCAATCAGCAACACACACAAACACACAACATAATTAAAGCCACAAATGGCATAGTTTTCAATTTACTAGAGTTTGCCAAATGCAGCCACACAGTGGGAGACTCTACTCATCATTGTTTTCGGCAGCTGCCGATGCGGTGACTCCCCTCCCCGCCCGCCTATTACCATTGGCAATATTGAAATGTATAAATAACGCAAACACACTTACTATATAGTTTGATGTTGCCATCCATATCACCACGAGGATTTTTGGCGACGCACTTGTAGTTGCCATAATCGCTGCTCTGCACATTGGTTATCGTCAGTCGCATTGTCGCCTTGTACGATGGATTGCCCGGAATTGTTTCGGTTCTGCAATGACAATCAAAATTAACAAAACGTGCATACATTATACATATGTATGTAGTTGTAATAGTTGTGTACGTATGTATGTATGTATTGCTAACGAATATGTTTTGATATCCCAGCAAGTTCAATGGCAGCCCATGTATATAGTGCCTATATATATGATAGTATGGTGGGTTGGGTCAGTTGCAAATGGCGCAGATTCAATGAACGTCAATCAGAGGAATCAAGGCCAAGGTGAAACTGATAAGCGCTCTCGTCGGCGTTCACTTAAGCCTAATCAAAATGCGACCCGGCACACTGGAACGCTATGCACAGTGGTCACAAAGTCATACAAATATTTTCTTTACATATTTTCAAGTATGTATTCCTAATAAAAATATTCTGAATAATTAAATTCTAATTTATTTAATATATAAATTAAATTAGAATTTCTCAATAAATTTGTATAATTTATTTACTTTGTATAAATTTTGCATTATATTTTAAAAGTCGGGACGAATTTATTAAACATAAATTAAATTAAGAAACCACTTAAATATGTTGTTTTTTTAATTCTTTAATATAAATATTTTTCAATACGTTTCTTTTTAAAGATAAAATAAAGAAACGACTAATAAATAATGTTTCAGTTGATAAAAAATTTCCATCACATTTTGTATCGAAATGGATCCACTGTACTTCTGGTGAAAAGTAGTGCGATGAAGACTGACAGGTAGTCAACAATGTAGTTTCATAGTCACCATAGTCAACCTCAACCAACCTCACCAGCTGATCATGCTGTGGCTCAACAGTTCCAGTTATATCGCAGCAACATGCTGAAGCTAAGCTTGATTGGGTGGCTGCTATGCTCCCTGGCCTGGCGCACCACCCCCACCAGCTGCCGTCAGACGCGACCAGCACCGAGCATACAGGAGCTGTTGGCCAGTCAGCTGCAGAGTTACATGGATATGCGGGCGAAGCCGTGCGAGAATTTCTATCAGTATGCCTGTGGCAATTGGCAGCTGCAGCAGGAGGAGCACACACACAGCACACACACCTCACACACACTGCATGCACAGGACTCACAGAGCAGAGACCAGAAGGAGCAGCAGGAGCAGCAGTTGCAGCCATCCGATACGTTGGCTGTGTTGGATTATTTCCTGAATCGGCAGCTGGAGCAACTGCTGCGACGTTCAGCGCTGAATGAGAGCAGCATCGAGGAAGTGGAGCTGCCAGAAGTTAACGACAAGATGAGGCAATATTATCGCACCTGTAAGCGTCTCAAGCCCTACAATCTGAAGAAGTATCTGCAGCTCCTGCAGCCTGGCAGTGGATCCTATTGGCCACTTCTGAGTCGCAATTGGCAGCCACAGAAGTTCAACTGGCTGGCGACGATTGGAAGACTGCGTCTGCATGGGTTGAACGGGGTACTGCTGAAGGAGCAAGTGCTCCCACGTTGGGATGACGCCAGCAGCTACAGCCTGTACCTGGACAAGCCCAGTCTGGCGGAAACGGCTCCCATGGGCGAAGGCGCCATCATAGAACTTCTGCTCGACATCGGGCAGACGAAGAGGGTGGCCAATGAGTTGGCCCGCCAAGTGAGCACCTTTGAGCGGCAGCTGCACCGCCTGCAGGAGCTGGAGGATGACGAGGGTGCCAAGGAAATGCAGCTGGGCTACCTGGCCGAATACCTGCCCCAGCTGCAGTGGCTGGAGTACATGCAGCCCCTACTAAATGCCACTTCCGACAACAACACCATGGACATGCTCTCCACACTCTTCATACAGAACCTGCCCTATATGCGTGCCTTGGATGAGTTGCTGAAACGTCAGAAACCCGAGACCATCTGCAACTACATAATGCTCCGGTTGCTGTCCTTCCTCAAGCAACAGGGTCCGGCAGAGGTTTCCCGTGTGGAATGCATTGCCAGCCTGAGGCGTGCTATGCCCCTGGCCACCAGTTGGATGATCGGTCAGCGGTTCCATGATTTCGAAGTGGAGCCCATTGTGGATACACTATTCCAGCGATTGAAAGCACGCTTTGATCAGCTGCTCACCGAGAATCGCCTCCAGCTGCAACAGCCAATAGTGAGAATGCTGCGAGAGAAGCTACAGGCGATGCAACTCCAGCTGGGATTCATCCAGTTGAATGACTCCAACTTTGTCGAGGATTACTACAGTGGAGTGCAGCTCAATGGCCACAATTTCTATGCCAATCATCTGGCCTTGCTGCGTCTTCGTGTTGAACGAAATCATGACCTGCTGCTGGACACCACCATGTCGGATGCGAGGAATGTCAGCTATTTGGTGGAGCACTGGCTGAGCAGCAGCTCATCTCCGTTGTATGTGAAGCCCAGGAATCTCGTACTGCTGCCATACGGTCTGTTGCAACTGCCTGTGTGGCATCGCAACATGAGTGAGTTGCAACAGCATGCGATGCTGGGATTTGCCTTGGCCCACGAACTCATCCATGGCTTTGATAGCTCTGGCATCGACTACGATGGCGTCGGCAATATAATGGGTCCCAGTGAGGAGATTCTGGCCAATGCACGATTTGCTCAGGGCATCAACTGCATGCAACAACAACTTGCCACCGGCTCGAGGTCACTCAATGAGAAATTTGCGGACTATGAGGCACTCCGCTTGGTCTATGAGACCTTCTTTGGCGCTGATATGTTGACCGCTCGCAAGGAGCCACGTGATGCTTTGTTGCCTCAATTCAGTCAGCGGCAACGATTCTTCATCAGCTTTGCCCAATTCTTCTGTGGCAAGTTGCAGAGTCTCAATCTCCACTCCCAGCACCTGGAACATGCTGTGGACGAACTACGTGTGCTACAAACCCTGGCCAACTATGAGGAGTTCTCGCGGGAGTTCGGATGTGAGCGACGAACCAAAATGAAGGCTAAACAGAAGTGCAGAATATGGTAGAAAATAAGTACAACAAAATTGGTTCTCTTTTTTTTTAATATAAAAAAAGTTTATTTTATTTGCAGAAATGTATAGTTTATTTTTGAATTTCACTTCTCAATTTAATAGAGACGACACTTGCGTGTGGGATTCATTTTGTCCACGTTCTGACGGCAGCTGTAGGTCTCGGCGAATGCAGGAAAGTTCATCACGGCCTGTCTAAGGCGAGTGGCATCATCATCGTGATCCTCGGACTCGACCAGAAATGAGTCTCCACAGAAGAACTGAGCCACGTTCAGGAAGAACAACTGTTTCAGCGGCGTACTGGTGAAGGTCGGCTGAGTCTGACTGTAGTGTGACATGGCTCCGAAGTACAGATCATAGGCCAATCTGATGCTAGTGACGTCTGCCTGACGTTCATCCAGATATTCAGTTTCGACGCGGTTGAGGCAAAGGGCTGCCCCAGCTATTCCTGCTGTTCCCGAGATGTCTTCGGTCTGTTCACTCATGTTACCCTGCCCATCATAGGCAAGATTATCACCAATGAATCCCTTGACGAAGGCATTGCCCAACACAAAGCCCAACAGTCCGACCTTGAAGATGTCGTGAGATTCCAGGCTGAAAACGGGCTCCTGCATGAAGGCGTATGGCACGATGAGTACGTTGTTGCGGACCAAATAGAAAGGAGGTGAGCTCATCGCAGAATCCACGTCGGTCAAGAAGAAGAACTCCCTCTCCTTAAGAGCTGGTGCACCCACCAACTGCAACGAACGAAGTGCTCGGAACTCAAGTAATCGCAAATGATTTTGGGCAAAGTCATTATCTCCAACCTGTAGATCGGAATAGAATCTTGCCACAAAGTCCGAGTGAACCAAGTCCTTCGGCATATTGCCAAAGTTTAAGGTCATAGTGAGTGCCTTATTTTTTAAGATTTCCAAATGTTTTCTAGACAATTCCACATTATTAGCATTCAGTTTCTTCACGAACTCCTGCTTCAGTTGATCAAAGAGCTCCAATAGGTAGGTCTCTAGTTGCCTTGCCTTATCGACACCAATGAAGCGCTGCTTGTACAAAAAGGATGCAGCCTGTTCCATATTTCGTCGGACTTCCTTAACACAGTCGATGTGTTCATCACTCTCCATGGACTCATTCTGTACATACATCGTATAACGAAGCATTATGTAGCTGGCAATTACCTCAGCATCGTATTGTTGGAGCAGATTTTTCAAGCCAGAAAGGTATGGCATGTTGTCCACCTGCATCTCGAACCTTGTCGAGACTTGTTTCCCCAGAAGAATGGTCAAGTATGAGCGGAAATTAAGTCCACTGCGTCGCTCCAAGTTCGTAAGAATTACATCGTCAGCCTGTCCACTCTCCTCAGTTTCCTTCACCAGTTTTTTAAGAGCGTTCTCCAAGTATTTAATATTTCTGGCTAAACCTTGTGCCTTCTTGGAAGACACTCCGAGTGAGAGGAGCGTTTTCCGTATCGTTATAATGGACCTCAGTTTTTCATGTTTCTCTTCGAAAGTGGGAGGCACGATGTTGAGCATATATTTGCTGCTATTAAAAATATCCTGAATGACATCCATCTTGAAGAACACATTCGACAATCCGTATCGGCGCAAATGAGCCAATGAATCCAACCAGACAAAAGCTTGACTCGACCATTGCTTATATCCAGAGTTGAAATGTGGCCATGAGATCAGGTCATTGGGCAGCACCAGTTCCAGATAGTGCCTGTTCGATCTCGTATTGTTATTCGCATACCGACATGCCTGAAACACGTTTAAGACCTTCTTCTCCACGGAATTTGGGGCCAGTGATCGCCGAGACAGTTCACCCATGAGCGTGAGGAGATCCTCGTTGAATTTGTGATCCACAAATCCTGTAATTTCCATGTATGGATCGTCCTCGTGAAGGGACTCCCACTTGCCACAGGCATATTTGTAGTAGTCACCGCAAGGAGCAACACTTTCATTCACATAGCTAAAGATTTGATTCGACAAACGCGTATTAGGATCATTCGATAGGATCTGACGGGCTTCACTTCCAGTAAGAACACATATCAGCAAAATTAGAAATTGTTTAATCCCGAAACTTGGTGAGGATGGTCTCGCCATTTTAGCGGATCGTAGCAAACTGATATTTAGCCCAATCGCTGCCCTGTCTTATCATATCAATTATTATATAATTACGTGTGATGCGCAGTATAAAAATAGCAACTACAGATCACTTGTTGACAGAGTTTTTGACAATCGTGGGGAGCTTTTTTGTGTAGAGAAATTATATAGAGATTGTGTCGGGGGTATCATTTTGCAAATTTCGAGCCGCTAAAGAAGCTTTGAACTTTGAAACTGGAAGATGTGCGAAATTCGATGTTCTCGCTATGAACTTGGGTTAGGGGAAATAATGCTGATTACACATTAATGCTGAAAAGAGACAGAGACATCGAGCTTTCGCTGCTTATGCTTATGTATGGCCGCCGCTGCGACGCCGACGCTACGACTGCGACAGCGACTGCGACTGCATAGCCGAATATGTGCATATATTGTCGGGAATGCTTTGAGCCGAATACCCGAAGCATTACCGAAGAAGGTGTGTGTGTGTGAAAGTAACGTGTGCAAACATGCCGAGCGGCAATACGATAATGTAGAAGACAATGGATTTGTGACGTCGGCAGAACGCCGTCGCTGCGCAACCTCTGGTCTGATCAATCTGTTGGTTCAGCGTCGCTGCCGCTGCCGTTGCCATAAGCTTAATATTTGGAGATGGAGAGAGCTGCGGCTTCTGCTAGAAATTAAATATAACACTAACTTTATATAAAACAAATTCAATCATCACATTTTATTCTTAGATTTCACTTTCGAAATTCACCAGAGGCGACACTTTCGTGACGGATGCATATTATCTAGATCTTGGCGGCAGTTGTAGGCGTCGGCGAATGCAGGGAAATTCATTAGGGTCTGTCTGAGGCGAATTTCATCATCATCGTGATCCTCGAACTGGGCGAACTTCTCGTCTCCACAGAAGAACTGAGCCACGTTCAAGAAGAAGAACTGCTTAAGCGGTATACTTGTGAAGGTTGGCTGAACCTGACTATAAGGAGATCCATTCCCAAAATATAGATCATAGGCCAGTCTGATGCCAGCGACATCTGCTTGACGCTCATCCATATAATGGGTCTCGTTGTGGTTAAGGCAACTTGATGCTGACACTATTTTGCGTGATCCTACGATCTGTTCACTAAGTTCATTGAGGTTTCCCTGGGCATCGTAAATATTGCCACCTGCAACAAATGCATGCATCACTTCGTGACTCAATAGGAAGCCCAGCAATCCAATTTTGAAGACATCGTGAGATTCTATGCTGAAAAGGGGCTCTCGCATTATGCCATAGGGTACCACTATGATGTTCCTCCTAAGTAAATAGTAGGGGGTTGAACTCATTGCAGAACTTGCGTCGGTCATGAAAAAGAAGTTTCTTTCGGTTAGTGCTGGTGAACCCACCAATTCTAGCCAGCGACGCGTTCGGAACTCGAGTAATCGCAACTGAGTTTGGGCATAATCCTGATTATCTCCCAGGTGCAGATCTGAGTAAAACTTTGCCACAAATTCTGTATGATTCATATCTTTTGGCATATTGCCAAAATTTAAGGTCATATTGAGCATCTTTGTTCGGAACAAGTTGAGCTGTTCCGAAGTCAGTTGAAGATTATTGGTGTTCAACTTCTTCAGGAACTGTTGCTTTAGCTGATCCAAGAGACTTAACAGGTAGTCTTCTTGCTGTTTGATCTTCTCCTGGCCAACAAAGCGCTGCTTATACAAAAGGGATACGGCATGTTCCATATTCCGTCGAACTTCCTTAACACATTCGATGGGTTCATCACTCTCCATGGACTCATTCAGCACGTACGTCACATATCGAAGCATTATGTAGCTGGCCACAATCTCATCATCGTAGTCCTTCAACAGGTTGTTCAGGGCAATAATGTAAGCCATATTGTCTACTTGAATCTCGTACCTTGAAGGAACTCGTTTTCCCAGAAGTTTGGTCAAATAGGGACGCCAACGGAATCCACTGCGCCGTTCCAAATTGTACAGTTTCACATCTTCATATTCTTCCTCATTCTCATGATCTGTAGCTAGCTTTTTAACAGCGGCCTCCAATAACTTTACGTTTCTGGCTAAGCCTTGTGTCTTTTTGGCGGGAACACCGAACATCTGTAGCATTATTTTTGTTAAGGTAATTGACCGGAGTCTTTCGTGTTGCTGCTCGAAACTGGGAGCCGCGATGTTGAGCATGTATTTGCTGCTGTTGAAAATATCCTGAATGACATCCATCTTAAAGAACACGTTCGACAATCCGTACCGCCTCAGCTCAGCCAATGTATCCATCCAAATGAATTTCCGACTCGACCACTCCCTCTCTTCGTATTTTATGTGTGGCCATGAAATTTGTTGATTCGGTTGAACCAATTGAAGATAATGTTTGCTCAACCTCGTGCTTTGATTTGCTTGGCGACATGTTTGATATACAGTCAAAACCTTCTTCTCCACGGAATTCGGGTCCAATGTACGGAGCGACAGTTCATCCATGAGTGTTACCAGGTCCTTGTTTATATCGTGATCCACGAGACCAGTAATTTCAAAATATGGGAACTCTTCGTGAATGGTGTCCCATTTTCCACAGGCATACTGATAGTAGTCATCGCACGGCGAAACACTTTCATTTACATAGCTCAGGATTTGATTGGACAAACGCGAATTAGGATCATACGATATGATCTTTCGGGCTTCACTCTCAGCAAAAACACATAGCAGCACAATTAGGAATTGTTTAATCGCGAATCTCGATGAGGATGATCTCGCCATTCTAGCGGATCTTGGCGAACTGTTTACACTGATCGATTCAAATCTGACACTTAGCATAGCTACTGTTTTCTTATCACCTCAATTGGAATTGAGTATAGACTCAATTAGTATATAGAGCTGATAATGTGTCATAGACACATGTCATTGAGCAGCAACGTAAAATCCCGAATATAATAATGCAAATTTTAGATTCAATTCACTTACTTGTATTTGTGGGACTCGGTGATCATTTGCTCATTCTCGCGCGTCCAATAATTGAGAGATGTGGGATTTGCTTCTATGAAACATTCGAGGGTTACATTGAAGCCCATGGGAATACCAACTAGCTGATGTGGTATCCAGACCATGGGGGAAACTAGAAAGGAATTCAACTGATTGGAACCACATATCTAAGGGCAATCTCAAGATTGTCATCAACTTACAGTCCACGCTGACTTTGATGCGCTTGGAGACGCTGGGAGGGACACCGTTAGAGGCAATACAGAGATAAGCACCCATGTGGAGTCGAGAGATGCGCTCCAATTCCAATGAATCCGATTCTAGGTCATTCACTGAAACGAGGAGGAAACACAAGAGGAGAGTTGGAACATTTTTTATGAAAATTATGCTGCAGCTGGTGGACTCACCTTCAAGCGTTTTGTTGATGACAATTTTATGGTTATCATCCCGTTTCCACTTGATGGACGGCTCTGGGCTGCCTTTCGCCTTGCAGCGCAGTGTTACATTGTCTCCCTCGCGCACGATGACATCACTGGAGGTCAGAGCATCGTCAATGTTTGGCGGTACTGCAAAACACAGAGAACACGCAATGGATATCATTATTATTATTTATGCCGGATAAACACAAACTCGAAACTCGGTGCAAGCACCACTTGATTTAAATGCAAAAAGTTTTGCATCTTTTTTTTTTTTTTTTTTTTTTTTTTTTTGGCAATGTCCTTTGCCAAGAAGTAATTTCATAAAGTAAAAATGAGACTACAACGACTGTAGTATACTCTTGACGATTACAGAGGTGAGCAAACTGTGATAAGAAATGTTGAGGTCAAATTCAATAAATTATTAAGTTTTGTTTTTGTTTTTAATCATTTCTACAGAGAATCAACTCAAGTTCAAGTTCGAAGTGATTCATCTTCTTAAATAAGCGAGCGGAGATGACCGAGGTTAGTGTAGAAAAAAAGCATTTCACGCATTGTTGAGCTTGACGCGAGCGCTGATTCAACGTTGTCCCGGGAGATATTTTAGTTTAAGCCTAATTAGCTTTGCGACAAGACTTTGGCCCGGCTAACTTCTGGGGCTGACTCGGTTAATTTCAAAATCGATGCAGCAACCTTCATCAAATTGTCATCAGCCCGGCGGGAAAAATTCCGCTGCTCTCTGCTGCCATTCAATTGCTGACTGAACGCTTCTGTCAAACCCTTTTCCTTTTTTTTGCCAAGTCCTGCCAAGCCCCCTCAATATCGCCACTTTTCGTTTACTTTTACCCTTCAAGTAGAAAATCTGTAATGAAAAATCTATGCAAATCGCAGCGCTCAAAGCTGGAGGCCATGGCTTGGTGGGGTAACCCCCAATTCCAAAGCCAGACGAGCAGACAGTTGAATGAATGGAGCGAGACTGGACGAGACTGGACATATGGGGCGGGTTGTCGAACCCGCGCGGACAGCAGCTGCAGTTTGTCTCATTTTATATTCCGAGCGTAGCCTGTAATCAAAAGATATCACATGCAATTTTTTCAGTCGGTTCAAAAACCCGAATCGGGCCTTTAGGTCACGTGCCTAACACGTTTAGCCATAGCCATGATGGGTTGACGCCTTTTATTTTTGGAAAAGGCATCAATGTCAACAGGGTTTGGCTTCAATTTTTTAAATTATTTACTTTAAAGTCTAGTCTAGTCTTATACAATTAGTTTAACTGATTTCCACAGAAATATAGGTATTCAAATTAATATAAAAAATTATGATATCATGAATAGTAATTGTTTAATATCATCATTTTAATGTGCATTATATTTTCCATTTGTTCAACTAATTTGCAGTAAATATAATAGAGTGAGTGTATTTTGCTATCTAATAAACTAATTCTCTTCGCCACGGTTGCCATTTGCCGCTTTTTCAACTCTCCTTTCCCTTTAAAGACCTTCTGGACTACTAAATTAAATCTTTACCTTTTTGCCACATCCCTCAGGGAGGCATGCCGCATAAAAGCAAACTGTAATTAAAAGTTGCAATTACTTTAACTTTTTTCTACGCTGTAAACTTTTGTCTTTGTGCTGGCTGCAGCATCTCAGATCTCTCATAATGCGACGGACCTTTATGACCCAAAAGAGACACCAGGACCCAACCAGAAAGAGAGGCAACGAAAGCGGAGACAAAACGATGGAAAAGTTCGACCGCTTGAACCGTTTGCTTAGCTATTAATAAACGCTTGATGTGCTAATCGCACAATGCAGGACTCGACATCACCGAATCGCTCCTTGGGCAGCTGTTGTATCATAGTTGTTCCCCATTCCCTATATGACATATTAGTTTCTTTATTGATATTTAGCAGCTGGCGACAAGAAAAACCTCAAACTTTTTACACGGACGTGTTCTTGGGCAATATATTGTTTTTTTCCCAGAGCAAACTTTTCACATACGAGCCAGAAATTTAATTAGTACAAAGAAGAAACCGCTACGAGAAAAGTTTGACTTCGAGGCCTGCAAAAAACTATTCGGCATTTGCTCATTACCTCTACAAATTTATAATTGCCAGCGTTATCAAAAATAAGGATTCAGGGGATAATGACCTGGACAACGAACACTTAGCCATGCAACTTGGCAGCTAACCTTTTAATGACCGGCAATTAGTCTATAAATTAGACCGGGGTAAGTTTATTTTACATAAATCGTCCACCAGCATTATAATTAAGGAAGCATTCTGAGAATATGGAGTCAGTAACATTAAGTATTAAATCAACTCTAAGGTATATAACTCAAACTTGCTTTCAAATTTGTTTGCATCTTAGACATTTCTATAGTTCTATGCCCCTTAACTTTGTGGTTAAGAAATTGTAAAATTCTACTTTCGATTTTTTTGAACCAAATCGATTTCGGGAAGTTCAATATACAATTAAAACTAATTTTGACGTGTTTATGATAAGTATTTGCCGATATATACCCAAGGAGAAAATTATTTTAAATTTTTGAAGATTATTTAATTTTTGTGCCTTAAAAGCATTGCCAAAAAGTTGACCTATTCTCACAAGATATTTTCAAGTTCATAAATTGTCTATCTATGTTGAATATAAGCAACATTCGCATTCAACAACTGCAACAAAGGCTGCAACATTCGCCAGTTGCACCTCCCATTACATGTGGCGTGTCAACGCTGTAATTGAATTTAATAAATTGCCTCATTATGAGGGGAGAAATTAAAAATTATGCGCCAACAGAGTAAACATTGTACAGAGTCTCTTTATTGTTGTTATTGTTGGCAGTTTGTTGTTTGTCTTGTTGCATTGTTGTTTTGCATTTTGTGTGGTCATTTGGCCGACTTTTGTACTATGCAGTTTTCCACCAGTTTCCCCACATTTCCCCCTCATTCCACTGCATGATGTCTCTCTGGGGCGCCACAGCCGCTGAAGCCCGTTGAAGCCACATTTAAATGCATTTTGTGTGCGTTGCTCATAAATTCAAACGCGTTTAATGTTTGTTTTTACCGGCACGCCCCTTTTTGTAACGCCCCGACATTCTATAATGTTGCAGCTCGCAGCTCGTATAGATTTTATTTCATTTGCCTTGTGTTTCGAATTTGGCGCAATTTCTGTTTGGCTCAGCAAATTTAATTCACAAAATTCTCCACCTCGCTACCAAAATTTATTTATTTATTTATTTACTCGTTTGCCGAACAACAAACTGCACGTTATATTTTTTTGGTTTTTGTTGCGTTCATTTAGAGGGCAAATTCAACGTTTTAATTTCATTACATTTGCTACACAATGTAATTATCGTCATGTTGTATAAATTTGTTTTTTTCTTTATTTTTTTTTTTGCTTGTGCCCACTTAAACAGTTAAATTGAGTGCCAAAATGGGCGAGAAGTTAAGTCTCCGATCAAATATAATATACTTTTTTTTCATGGTATTTCACGTCATTTAATATTGTTGAGCTTAATTGGATTTTGGATGCAAATGAAATGCATTTCGTTTGACAAATTCAAATTTGTATTTATGTTTATTTGTTTGGTTTTCTGGGGAAAGCGGGGAGGAGTTTGTTTGGCTTCGGGGATTATTCATGAATTTGATTTTTAAATTATTTTTAATAATTTACGCAACAAATCAATTCATGTCAGTTGCGATATTTAAATATTTAGCAGAAAGAATTCAACTATATTTACCTGTTAGTTTTTCGAATATTAAGTCTAGGATGAATTGTATGCTAAATCTGCTAAATATGTTAGCTAAATTATAAATGTTATCTTTTTACTTAGAATTCTCAAAATTGGCTGACAATTTTCGCAGCTGCAGCATTCTGAAAGTTAAACTATAAATCTAATAAAAACGTATGCCAGTTTCAATGTCCAAGGAAATGTTGGAATTTCGAACAAGATCCGCTTTTCAAGTTGACAAATCAACATCATCCGGTGGACAAACATGCAACGTACTGGTCACCACGATTTGGTCCTTGCAGCACCATTCGGCCTGGCAGATAGTGGAGGCAAAGGGAGACTCGGCATGAGCAACAGACGTTTTGCGGCATTCACATAAATCAGTTTTTGTGGCAAAACTTGAAAAATATGTGCGCAAACAAATGGCAAGCAGTCGGAGGAGGCTGCAAAACTGAATACTGAATAGTGAAAACTGAAAACTGAAAACTGCGCCATGCAACAGTTAGAACATGAACGAACACAAGGCAACACTGTAGAACCACAGTGGCAGTGGCTGTGGCAGAGAAAGAGACAGCGACTGAGACAGAGACAGAGACAGAGACAGCAGCGAAACATTTACATACATGAAGTCGAAGTCAGACCTCTCTCTGTCTGTGTGCCGCATGCATGCAAATTCGCGTGGACATAGAGGCAAGGACACATATGCTGCACGTAGCAGGATTTAAGTTTAGGCTGGTTGCAAAAATCTTCAATGAGAAAAAAAAAGGAATATGCTAAACTTGCAACCGGGCACAAGCGAAAGGAAAAATGGAGAATATTACGCCTATTAGATTGTGAATTATCCAAACATAAGCAAGGTTCAAAACCGACTACAAGGATATGCTAATTTACATGCTGTTCTTTACCTTTCCTCGATGGTTGTTACTATTAGTTCATTTAACGTTGTGGAAGAAATTATAATTAACTTTTACTTCTTTCCTTCCAAAATTTAACTGACTTTGTTACAAGTGGCTTCTAATAGTTAATATACTCTAACTTGTTGTGGTATGGAAATGCCTCTAACACTTTTTATTTTTACTATTTTTTCTTTTTGCAATTTTTTGCATATTTTGTTTTGGTTTTTGGCCTGTGCCTGCTGACCAGCAACCAAAGTTGTCATACTCTTATTTTTTACTATTAAATTTGCCAGGATGGGACTTTTGCCACATCAGCGTGTGCACAGCATGTGCGGCTGTTGCTGTGTGTGTGTGTGAATATGTGAGATAAGTGTAAGCGGTGTCTGTAGGTTGAAAAAAAATTGTTGTAAAAAAAGGGAGAGAAGAAGAAAATGGTATAACAACGACAGTGCAGGAAAATGTTATTCGTGGCGAGGTGGTTGGCGTTTTGGTCACGCCATGTCAAATTGCCAGGACACGCGTGTGGTGCGTGTGAGGCGTGTTATTTGAGCATTTTACAACACTGAAGCGTGCTTAACGGCTTTTTGAAAGTGCTATCAGGGCGTTGCGGAGAGCGTAACATAAACATAACACACACAAAAAAAAAAAAAAACACACACACACACAGAAAAATCAGGAACTGTATAGTCAGGCATATTGTAGAGCTAAGTAAACATGCAACGTTTAGAGGAACATGCATATGCACTTAGGTGGTCTCTCACCGATTTGCCTTGAATTCAAATAGACAGTGAGTATTCTAGTAGAGAAAGCAGATGCCAGTATGTTAAGTGGTAATCAGCGAAAGTTGTGATTTCTTTAGAGAAATTTCTATGAAATTATGCCTTTCTGACGCAAAAATTGCATCAGTTTTCAAAGTCACTTTTCTGGTTTGCTGACACTGTCAAATAACATGTATCACATGTTGATCTAAGATCATATTTACTATATGACAGCAAGTTGCTAAACTTGGGCTCCGTTCTCATATTTTGTTCAGTAAAACTGGCATGAAAACATTTTCCCACAGGCCCATGATGTGACCTCCTGTGTTGAATCAGTGTGCAGAGGCTGAGACACTTCACACAATGCCATTGTTTATGTGGAAATGTCAAATGTGTATGTGTGTTTGGGCGGATGTTAGAGTTAGAAGAGGTGTGAATGTGAGTAACGTCATTTGAATTGCAATTTTTTAAAGCATACTTTTGCGGGCAGCCTAGACTGACAAAACAGTACATAGACTTAGATTCTGTGACTATGTCCGACAACCGTGACTAGTCTAATGTTTGTTTGCCTTAATAAAGTGCTTTGCATGGAATTTAATTGTATGTTTGTTTATTTAACTGGAGAGCTGAGCAGCTTAAGCTTTGTGTGAGTTGGATAGTTGATGAGAAACAGAGACTCTAATATCTGGCAGCAGTTTGTTTGGCAAATGAAATGAAATATGCAGGGGACATGTGTCTAAGTTTGTGATGAGATGTCCATGTAATTCAAGGCGTATGCCAGAACAAATAATTCAATGTCAGCTACTATACTGACAAACATACAAATATCCACACACGCAATCTCACACACTTACCGACTACTTTGACAAAGCCATATTGGGTTTTGGCCGTCACCGTGTTGATTTGGCACATGTAGCGGCCCATGTCCTCCTCCTGGACGTTGTTGATATGCAGAAACCAGGTGCGATGCTTGTCGTGCTTATCATGCGTGACGCTAATCCTCGGATTTCGCGTTATTACATGATTGTGCACCGTCAAAATGGCCGATTGTTCAAAGTGCATCCACGCCACCTGCAATCACAGCAATAATCATTAAATAAAACTCATATCAAATTGTTTTCTAAACCAACATTGTTGCTTAAAGCTGTTTATCACCCGCTAAGCAAAGTACACATCACATCAAACGATCATTTATAAGCAGCTGACAACAAAACTGAGCGAGAAACAAAAAAAAAATGGAACATGTCAGACTTTCGTTATTGGCAAACTTGGCTTCCATCATCATCAATTTTTATGAAGGATTAACGACAAAGTGCCACCGGATGGCAGGCGGTACTGTTGGGACCGTTGGTCAAATTGGTAAAGTTCGCTTGGCGCTCTGTTGTCACATGTGGTGGCAGCTGCTGCTGCTGTTGCAAAAGTTTACTGACTTCATGCGTCATCAGGATGCGCCTGCTGCTGGTCGACCTCACTTATGCAATAGTTTCGCCCCAAAACAGCCAACAATTTATGCAAATTGAAGCTAAGACGTGCTAACTGTAAAAACGAAATTCACAAACATCCATTGTCGATGCCATTTCCATGATAAATTTTCCCCACACACGCACATCGCAAAGAAACAAAAAAAAAATCAGATAAATTGGCGGCAACTTCACCAAAAGGAAGCAGGAAGGAGAAAAGACGACAGATCAACATGGTAAACAGCAGTTACAAGCTAACGGTATTCCACTAGTATATGACTATATAAGACAAATGTCCTACAGCAATTATTAGCTGGCGTAATTCATCTGTTATGATTGATAACCTATGGCCAGAAAGAGATGCACGCTCATCATCATTATCAACAGCATGCACTTTACTTAATAACTCTTGGACTAGAAACTTGCAGCAACTTTTACCTTAATAGTAATGGTTTTACTTGATATTATTGAGAATAGAAAGTGCTCTCTCTCTCTCTCTCTCTCTCTCTCTCTCTCTCTCTCTGTCTTTATTTATGCCAAGTAGCAAAAGCAGCTTAAAGCATTGCTGGCATAGTGTCAGGCAACATAGACAGATATTGGTTAATTTTTCAATGTCTGCAATGAAAACGTGAGGCATCCCCGACGAGACGATACGAGACGAGTCGTGACGAGATGGTATAGGGCCACTGACAGTCGCCTTTATCCTCCCATTCCTCCGCTCACGCTTCCAACAGGGAGTTGTCGATGGCGTTTATTTACATTGGTTCGACGCGATGCCTGACTCTTTGACATCATCAGTTGAATAAAAATCAAGCAGCTGTAGAGAAAGAGATAGATATAGCGAATGAAAGAGATAGTAATAGAGATAGAGAAAGAGAGTGAGTTTGCCTAAGTAGTTTACCAGCCAACTCCTCTCCTCGCTCAGACATGTCAAACCAACAACAGCGTCAAATATTAATGAAGGCAACTTTATCAGCACAACATTGGAATGGAACTAAAGAAACTTCGCGTAGAATCAATAGAGAGAGAGAGAGAGAGAGAGAGAGTCAAATAGAGGGAGAACATCAGCATTTAAGGCCAACTGCTGAAAATGCAACACACAGGGAACGAAAATATTTTGTCATTTTAAAGTGACACCCGGAAAATTCCAACAAAATTCGCTGCATTTGCATTTCACATTTTAGTAGCATTTATACCCTGACTCTTTGAAGAAAATCAGAAAGGGCATTACAAATGGCCCTATCCTCATGTCTACGTATGTAAGCGACTGTTTATCAGAAACTGTAAAGGCTTGACATTTTAAAAATTTTCGTCAAAAATCGTTTCATTTTAAAAAATTTTCCATCGGTACCAAATTTATAATATTGAATTTTTGTCAAGGATTTTCACCACAAGTTTCAAAATACCATAGCTTTGTCAAAAAGGTAACAATTCTCATTATTTTCGGTTGTATTGAAATTTCTGATCGATTCGTACCAAAATCTCAATATCGAAAATTTAACCCAATGGAAGTTGAATTTTCGCTTGTGAACTTCAGTTTGTACCACCCTTCGAACTTTAAAATGTTATAACTTTGTCAAAAATGATTCAATTTTTAAATTTCCAATTGTTCCAATTTTCATTATTATTATTACCAGGGCATACGGTATCTCAAAGTCGATAGCATTCGACTATAAAGTTCGTGTTCTTTTTGGGGTCATTCAAATGAAATTAATTAGGCTGGTGTAACGCCAGCGAAAAAGTTGAAAAGCCAAACAAAATGTGCACGGCCTCGACTATTCCCCGCTTTATTCTCATTCCAAGCAGGGAGTGCCCACCGGTCTGACAGGGAACGGGGGAGGAATGAGTTCGTGGCTGTGGCATGGTTTGAGCGTGTGACATTTTGGCTTCATAATTGCAGCTTGGCAAATGTCAGCGAAAGTCAAGGCAAAGTTGGCCGCCATGTGGCCCGTTTGGTCTGTGGCTCTGATACTATAATAGGCCTTCCATTCCCTATTAAAATTTTACGCATACTTAAATCCATTTATAGTTGTCCCCATCCACGCTTAAGACCGAATAATGAAAGACGTCTAGTCTACTTTTGAATATACTCATGTTGGTCCGGTTTATGCTTTATAAGACTATCTCTAAATCCATGTGAATGAATTATGTTTTAAGAAACTATTAACATAAAATAAATAAGGAATTATTGGATTGATGAATAACAATTTTCAAAATAGCGAAATCAAATATATGGATATTGACAAAAATAGTAAATCGATTCCCATCTTCCCATACCGGGAATTGAACCCGGGCCTTCCGGGTGAGAGCCGGATATCCTAACCACTAGACAATATGGGACGTGATCGACATATTCCCTAACCTATTTTTTATCATAGAATGGAAATTAAAAATTTCTTAAAAAAGACTCAATTCTTCAGAAAATATTCTACAAAAAAATCGGGAAATTTTCTTAAATTAGAATAGCCTTACTGGTATGTAAAACTTTACTTACTATTGTTTTAAAATAAAAAAAACTGAATTTATTTTTCTCGCTTCCCATACCGGGAATTGAACCCGGGCCTTCCGGGTGAGAGCCGGATATCCTAACCACTAGACAATATGGGAGATGGAAACTGAGGATGGTAGAGGCAAAGTTCGCATGAGATTTATTTATAAAAATATATGCAAGATTTATCAAATATCTTAAAATAATGAAATCGAGACTGTTCTCTTTGGATACATTCAAAAATTTGTGTATTTTGTGAGTTATTATAAATGAAAATTTGAATTTTGCAGCTTTGCAAGTTTATCCTTCTATGCTTCGCTTGGTAGTTGAACTGCTATGTAGTTACTTAAAGTGTCTTTCAATTTCGTTATTATTTATATACATTTTCATGACTGGCGCTGGGCATATGCTGATGCCATGGATAGACTTCGATAGACGTTGGCAAGCAATGGGCAATTTGCGTAATGGCACAAGTCTCTGGGCTTTTGCCCTTGCTTGGCCAGATCTCCGCCACTAAATGAAGTCATAAAAATTTAAACAACATTTTTTCTTTTTTTCTTTTTTTTTTAAAAAAAAAAGGGGGAGAACAAAAAACTATAGCAAACTTACAGCCAGAGCTAAAATAAACACACTTTATTATGCCAGTCAAAATGTTTATGGTTCGTTCCAACAGAACAAGAACAACACAAAGAAGAAACACCAGAAGGATAACTAAAGTTATGCTTATGTTGTTGGTAGTTTGGTAGATTGTTGTTATAATATCCCTGGCTCTTGTTTGTGTAGGCGTTGAAAATTGAAATACAAACAAGCATGTTTTCTACGAATAACTGCAGACAGTCTGTATTTTAAGCTCTGAGTTTAAGATGCTAAGAACGGAAAGAGGGGATGGTTTGATGACACACCGACACGTCGACAATGCTGACAAAATGTAGACAAATGTTAAACGGCAAACGGTAAATGGTAAAAGCAGAGCTCCAAATATTAACAATTTAAAAGTAAACGTGTTGAGAGAGCGTCGAGGAACTACGCGAGTTAATTTACACGCAGCTCAAATATTTGCATGCCAAGAATAGCAGCAGTTAAAAAGAATTAAGAAACGAAATTAATCTTCTCTTCAGAACGAACAGCGAGTACTCTAACCATCAAATCCATTTAGTTAAAATTATTTATATTTTATAATAATAAAGTGCCAAATATTGCTACTTTCGTATCAATATAATATAAAGTTTCTTTTAATTTCAAAATTAATTTAAGATAAAATTGTTTTTCAATTTTACAATAGAATAACAAGCAACGAAAGAAACTTTTCCAATAACAGAGACTTTAATGATCCTTTAAAAGTTACTTAGCTGGAATAGAAGAGGCGTATGTATGTATATTGTCAAATCTGGCAACAAAGTTCGTATACCCTGGCCAAAGATGTAAAAATCAATTCCAATGTAACCTGGCCTGCTGCTGGCGGCTACGCAACTATTTTGCATGCAAAGTCACGTTTTATTGCAACTACGCTTTGTTCCTCTTCCAGCTACTTCTCATATTCCTGTTGTTGTGGCTGTTGTTGGTTAACTCTGGAGCATACCTGTGGTAAGACAGCTCGCTTTTGGGATCCCTGCACGACTCATTCTTAAGTAGTACGTTGTGTAGTACTAGATATGGTCTGAGACCGGGGTTGAGATGCGATTGCATGCCAAACTTAAGGGTCATAAAAATTATTACGAGCACATAACATAAGATGAGCCGGCATAGCTCGTTTATCGTTCCTGGTTGCTCGTTTCTCGTGTCAAATGAAATTTATGCACGTTTCGGCCGCCTCACATTATGGAAATTCAATTGCATGCAAATTTAAATTGCCGGACTCAACACACACATACATATATACATACACACTCACACACTCACACACAGCAAGCCACAAAGAGAAAGCTCTGTGTGAAGTATGCATAACAGACGGCGCTTAAAAGTATGCAACACTCAATGAATATTGATCAAGTGAGAGCGTCCAGCGGATCCTAAGCAACCCATGGCCCCGATAGTGATTAACGTGCTGTGTTCAAGCAAAGACATCTCTGATGCAGCCATTTTTTTTTTGTTATGCGTTGCGTTGTGTCATCTACAAAGACTTCAACACAAATTACTTAATTAAAGGCAGCAGCAAAAGCAGTTACAGTTGCCCAAAATGTTAGCTGAGCTCAGCTTTCATTGAGTTCGGAGTCTGCTCTGCACTTTTGTTTGTCTGTGCTGTCAAGCGTTGAGCAAAAGAGCAAACATGAGCTCACAATGTACATATGTACATGTGTACTATGTATGTATAAACAACAAGAACAACAAGTTGCTTAGCTGGAGAGACAAGCACTCCAACTACATACATACATACATAGTACAAGTCATGGCAAACTCAAGTGCCGAGAGATAGTCAACAAGTTCAATGCGTTGGCCTTTCTTGTCAAGTCGCCACCACTACCGCCTGTTGATATTCCCTGTAGCGAGACCTTGACTCAATTAGCTATCCATGTGGTAACCGTTGTTGTTGTGTCCACAGATCGTGGCATGAATATAGTTGCCTTCTCACATGCCTGTCAGTTATGCCCAACTTAAAGTCAATAAAACTTGGCATGACTTGAAGGTTTTTGATGCGGAAAATATGTGTTGAAAGTTTTGCAGAGTTCAACTCGAAACGTCACAATTCTAACTAAACACAACTCAAAAAGATTCTTGACTTACCTTATAAGAGCCCAGATTCTTAACAGAACAGGCCAATTTGACGTTACGTCCCGCGGGTACTGTTATGTTATCAATGACGTCCGTGAATTCCGGATCTTCCAGAATGACTGCAATGAAAATTAGAGACGACATAAGTAATTAACACACCAGCTCAGAGAGTTTTCTCTTTAGGAATATGAGTTTCCCATGCCACATACATATCTCTATAAATAGCTTCACCCCTAATGAAAATACTGAAGATGTTTATCATCCGCTCATGGGAAGTGTATTTATATAGATTTCTGGCATTCGTTTGTTTTTATTTTTACACTTGGATTTATGTCGGCACTTCAGAATTAAGAGCTATAAAGCAGCCAGCCAAGGCGATTAGCGTATTAGCACGAATAAGTTTTGACAGCGAAGAAAAATTAGAATTAAAAATAAATGGGGAAAGGAAAAGTTGTCAATAAAATATGCATTAAGCGTGTGAGTGGCACATAAGATATATGCCAGACTGTCAAAATGGATAGATATATAAGAAAACCTCTGACAAAGACAATAAATCATAATTAAATTTCACACCATGCCACACTTCGTGCCACACACTCTCCTCTCCAGTCCAGTCTGGTTTCGCTTCGTTGGCAACTGTTGCTGCAGCTTAGTCTTGTGTGAAATTGCATTTCATTGCATTGTTCTTGGAGCTACCACAATTCACAATTGTGTTGAATTGCTGCTATTGTTGTTACTACTTTAATCCCTTTCCCATTCTGCAGCACAGAACACCCCAAGGCGAAGCATACAGTACCATAAATCGTAGTCAGTCAGGTTGCAATGTAATAAGCGTACGTTGTAAGTCGAAAGCCGGTTTCAATTGTTGGGAATTTGTTGTCCAACAAACTAACAACCAATGACAATTAGCCATATGTCTAATATCAGTCAACAGTAGTGCTTTAAATTCTCATTACTGTGGCTCAAACATATTTTCCAAAAATTACAATTTTGGACCAACTTTCAACTGACTAAACGTTGCCACTGTTGCCGCTGCTGTTGCTGTTGCAACTCATTTAAGTTCTAATCACCTGCAACGATGGCAATTAATTAGCCGACCCGGGCCAACGACAACGGCAGCAACAGTCATTAGTTTGTCGTTCTGGCCAAGAGTACCGAGAGCACCACCACTAACCCTTTGGCAGCATCAGATAAACAACCACATCGGCATCAGCATCAGGAACAGCATCAGCATAATGCGGCAAAGCGCAACCAGCCATTGGATGGTGGAGTGGGGGGGTGGCAGGGACTGAGGGAGAGGCAGATGAACACAGACCAGGGACACTGTAAGCGTTTGTAACCAGAGAAGAGATTCAGCTGGAGTTTGAAGCACCTCGAGCACTATTAAAGCGACATCCGATGTTACAACAACAGACACTGCCACGGATATTACAAAGCCCCAATGGAAGCAGCAAAATTGACAGCAAAAGCAATCCAAAAATGTAATTAACAGAGATACAAAGAGAGGAAAAGAGAGAGAGAGAGAGAGAGAGAGAAAGAGGAAGTGTAAGAAATTGGCTTTTAACGAAATGTGATCTTAGTAGATCCTAGTTTTAAGGGGATCTTTTGTCAGTAATATTGCAAAAATATAATATTTCAGAAGTTAAAATCTTGAAAATATATCTTAAAACTGAATATGTTTATATTTTTGGGTTTGGCAAATGAAACAATAATTTTATGATAATTTAATATTTCAGAATTCCAGTTCCCTACAGAAAATCCTTGCACTTGGCCTTCATCATGTTGAAGGTGACGCTGCCCACATTCTGTGCCGCATTGTTGATCATCTCAAATATATGATGATTCTCCTTGCCCTGATCCACAGTACGCTCATGGAGTCGCCTCAGTGCCTGAGAATAGGCCTCATATTTTGCAGAGCTCTCCGTGTCCAGCTTGAAGCTCTCGTAGAATTGTTGTATGTCGTAGAGTTGCCGACTATTCTCATCGTAGAGCAGGCTGGGAGTCTGGGGCAGCAACTGTGACCAATGCTCATGGACTTGTTCGAGGAACTCAAAGTTGCTAAACAGAAATATGACAAACAAATCCAAACCCTTGGCTTTTAACTGATCGAGCAGCTGTTCAGTTAGATACTGCTCCGAATCTCTATTCGATATGGTCTGAGGATAGTCCACTGAGAGATGTTGCTTGAGGAAGGCGTAGACACCCTGGCGTTTCTCAAAGAAATCTTGAATGGCTGTCATGTTGTCTAATTGCTGTACAAGTCGCTCCAGCTTCGTGTTGTGCTCCGCCAGGTCAGCATGCTCCGCTTCGAGTATGTCCTCCAGGAGACCTCGCAATATATGCAAATAATTGTCAATTATCTGGGCACCTGACAGCTTAACACGCTCGTAGAGTTGCTGGCCAAAGTGGTTTAAGTCGAGACCGCCGCCACTTGAGGTGCTCTGGGTGAGATTCAAGTGCTCTAGAGCGGCGGTCACAGTCTGCTCGTTAATCAACCGATCCCTGCGTTGCAGCGTTGAACGTGGCCGTTGAAACTGCTGGCAGAGGCGATGTAATCGCAGCTGGCGAATCTCTTGGGCACTCGCATCTCTAGTGGTCCTCAGCTGCTCCTTAAGGCGGCTGAGGAACAACAGGTTCCGCAAAACACAAGTGTGCTCCAGTTCAAGCTGAGATTGCTGCTGATGTTGTAGTTGTAGTTGTAGTTGTTGTTGGGCATCTAACAGCTGCTTGATGAGCAGTACCTTGGACTGGTGGTTCCTCTGTGCGCGGGCTGATGATAATTGTGTGCTATAGTTGGCATATAGTGCATTATGCTCCAATTGCTGTAGGTAATCATTGAGGCTGGACTCGGCTCGTGCCTCGGACTCGTCGGCGAGAGCACGTAGAAACTCCAGTTGAAATTCCTTGTCGTTGAGTTTCAATGCAGTAGAGGAGGACGAAGTATCTCCAACCACAAGCCAGAACAATGTACACGAAAATAAAAGCAACAAATTGAACATCTCGCGAATACGTCGAATTGCCAACTAACTAAAATGCCAGATGCTCCAACTATTTTAAAACACTGTACTCTATACTCACTATACTATCAACTATTTCTAGTCGCAATGTAAACAAGGATGGTAGATCGAAGGGAAATGACGGAGTAGCTGACTGGAAATAGGGAGAGCAGTGTAGGGAGAACAGCAACGATTCGAACGGCAGGCGTTCGTGTTGCGGTTCAACTCATAGGTCAGTCGGTTTGTCGATTACGACGACAGCTGCTGAATAAACTGAATGAACTAAGCAGAGCTTGTCTGAGCTTCACTTGGAACCTTATCTCTAGACGAAAGAGACAGAGAGAAACTGTGAGATTGCATTTTGCACTGAGCGAAAATGTTGAGGTTGCTGCCCCCATGGCACGCGACCGAAGCGAACCGCACCTAACCGCACCTCAGCGCACCGCACCGCAAAAACCAAAAGCCAATTTAAGCTTCACAATATTTCTAACCAGACATGAGAGCATCAGCAAAGTCTAGTTGAGCAGGTGAAAACGTTTAAATACTCTGCTCAGCCGTAAACAAATGCATATCATGGTGGAGGAGTATATCCCTGGGTATATTTTGAAATAAATTCCTTTAGCTGCAACATTAGATTTAATGGCTTAAGTAAAACTGCAAGATGTTAGATACAAGATGCATGCTGCATTGAAGAATAAGGATCATTAGGACTTAGTGCAGGTTTATACGGCTTTCGACATAAATAGCAAGAAAAAAAATCCAAGCGAACCCCCTTTGTTGCTGGTTTATGCCCGTTCCCCTTTTCCCCTCCACGCCATCCACATCATCATCAGGATCTGCCAACCTCTCTACGTGAGTGCATGTGCTACACGACACAATTGTTGACCAAGCTCAATTGCTTTGTGTGTGTCCAGTGTGTGTACATGTGTGTATGTTTGTGTGTGTGTGTGTGTATGTGACCCTCTCACAAGTTAAATAAAAGTTGCAGACGCTTTTCATTCATTGACAAAACTTCAACAGCATCCTAATTGTGCCATGGCGTGACTTAGGATGTGCTCTCCAATCTATTCCATGCCAGGAACCAGTTTCTGCAGCCTGTTTTTACCGCAGCCTGATTGAAATTTGTCAGGTTGATTGAACTCTTTTGGTCGTCAGGTGATGTCGTTCAACTGACGCTGATGATGAAAGAAGGAACGACCTTTTGGCTACTTTAAACTAGAATTGGAAAATGCTCGAAACAAGTTTGGTTACAAATTTCATTTCGTTTACTTTTGGTTTATTTGTATTTTGATTTCTTATTTTTTGTGCTTTGTTGTATTGAAAGTTGGCAGGTCTCCCATTTTGTTCATTAGCTTTAAATATTTGATCAAAGTGACTAATGGCCAAACACACATTGTGCACTGAGCTAAAAACATCGACGAATCTCGCTCTCTCTATCTCTATATCTATCTGTTTCTCGGATTTCCAGCAATTGGTTGGCAACAATTCGCGTCCCAAGAAAACTTCATGATTGCCAACACCTATTAGGAAGGCTCCCAGTTAGCCCACAGGATAACCAGAGAAGCCGCAACAAACAAAGCTTGCGGCATTTCAGAAAGCGTAAAAACTAAGGCATGACCAACAGAATAACAAAATAAAAGTGCAAAAGGAGGGGAAGAGACAGAGACAGAGAGAGAGGGGGGAAAAGAGAAGGAGAGTTGGAAAAAGTCACAACGTACAAGTTTTTAGCAAAAGAAATTTTCCAACAATTGCACAATTGGCATGCGCTACGCATGTGGATGAATGCGCTCCTGGGGACTTTCAAGTCAGAGAATTCTGGCCAAAAAAAAAAAATGGGATTTTTTAGGGTTTGGATTGTTAAAGTGCAGATTGAGATTACAATTTCAAAGCGCTTCAGTGGAAATAGTTTAATCTTTTCTTGAATTTCTAGAATAATAAAATTAGGTACTGCTCTTTACTATCTTATAATTTGAAAATGTAAACATAAACTAACCCTAATTAAGTTAAATTACGATTCAGCTGAGTATTTGCCACAATGTAAAGGAGTTTGGCCAACTCTAGTTAGCCAGGTTATTTTTTGCTCAACTCATATTACTCAGATAGTTTTACTTTGTGCGTCGCAAAAGTTTGCAATTTTTTCCATCATCTGCGACGCCAGAGATATATATATTTTTTGTTCACTCTGTGGAAAACCGAAGCTAAACTTTCGCAGCCATGGGACGGGATTGTCGACCATGGGCAATCCATAATGCTCTAACTGAGCAGAGAAGATGTACGTATCCTGGGCTCACTGACTGGCGTGAAAAGCGCTAAAAGCGTTTAAATGAATTTAAAAGAGCGCAACTTTTGTTTTATTCCATGGAAAAGAATAAAAAATAAATGAAATTACTCAACTCTGTGTGGAAAAAAGGTTTCACATTGTTTGCAACAAACTGTGATTGTGTTTAAAGCTGTAAAGTTTTACAAGGATACAAGAGAATCGAGTGGTCTGTCAATGCCTGAATTGGCTAATTTCCATGCAAATCCTAAGCTAACTTAATTGATATGCTTCGAAAGAATAACAGAGCGCTCCGACAGTCAACTGAAATTTGAGCTAAACAAACTTTAACCCTCGCAATCCTTGCTGCCATCCTGAAAATTCTCCACGCTGTCACAGTCAATTGCTTTACCCGGACTCCATGCTGTAACCCAATTCGCAACTCGCAAGTCACCCAAATTGAGATGTATGGGCCATATAAATGCAACGGCAAATATCTCGAGCCAAAAACTAAAAGTCAAGCTCACACACCGAACACCGAATTAGAAGATACGCTAAAAATCTAAAAATTATTCGAAAATAGAAATAATAAATATTATGAAAATAAAATATATATATTAAAACACTATTGGAAGCATGACTTTCTCCTTTTCGTTAGAGTTCATAAATAACTGCACTTTTGGCTTAGAAAGAGTATCTTTGAGATAGCGATAGCTGCTAGCTGGCGGATTAAGTGATGAGTTGAGAAGCAGCGAATAAACATATAAAATAAACTAGACAAACATATATTTTTTACTTAAGTTTACTTTTCGCTTCGTTTTTGAATTCGTTCCTCGTTTTGCTGCTGATGAAAAGTGCACTTTAAATTGCAGGCCCCATAAAGTAGGCTACAAATTCAGGAATTTATGTAGTTGCCTAGTTGGCACTAAAGTACATCCCATATATGTACATATCTATATAGGTACATATCTATATAGGTACATATCTATATAGGTATGTTATTCAGCTGCACTGCATCCGATGTGGGTCAGGGTTACGGGTCGCTGCTTATGCATTTAACAACGTGTCTCGTCTCCCATTGGCTTTGCAAACTGGCCTCTGGTTTTGTTTTTGTTTTTCTCTCCTTTTTTTTTTTGGCCAAACCCAAATCCAAATCCAAACGCTTGCCAAGCTTTTTGGCCGCTATCAACATAGCACCCTGACATATCAAAGCACACAAAAACCCAACTACAACTACGGCAAAGGTGGTTACGGTTTGAAATACAGAAAAAGAGCTAAACTGAACTGAATTGAACAGGCCAGAGTTGAGCACTGAGTGAGGAGCTCAAGTTCAATCAAGCAAATGTAATGTTGCCTTGACTGCCAATTGCAGGCGAAAGCACCAAATACAAAGATCGAAACTCGCATTGACAGTTTGACTGACTGAATGAGTGACATGGCAACACTGTAGCTGCAGCTGTGCAAGTGTAGGTCAGGGTAGTGTTGTTGTTATTCCTGATGCTTTTATTGAAGTCCAGGCAATTGAGAATCAGCACGGCGCTCTTCAAAAGTTTTTCAATTAGCATATATGGGTAATTAATTAAGATACATTTGGAGAAGAAAGATATTAAATATTACAAATTATATAGAAATTTGAAATAAATTTAAATCTTAATCATTTAGTGTCTCTTGCTTATCTCCGACATTTTATACTTATTGTTCAACCCACGCAAGGAACTAACTTGGCACTTAAACACACATTCACTGACTGAATATGCACTTAGAGTTGTAAGCAAAGCAAGTCAGGGATGGAAGCTACTCAGGCGGAAATGTGCATAACTGCATCACAGCCATGACGAACATATTACACACAGGCACACACACACACACACATGCACACACTCATAGAGTCAGAGGGAAGTTAAGGACACATGTATTAGCTGTTTTGCCAATGGCAATGGCAGCATTCAAGGCTTTGACTTTGCTTCCATCAAACACTAAGTGCTGCTTTATTAACCAGGAGACAGCAGCTCCAGCTCCAGTAATAGTAACAGCAACAGCAACTTCAACTTAAACAACAGCAACATGAAGTGCTCTGATTGGATACGATGATGACCACAACAAACAAGCTAACAAACTACAGAGAGATAGATTGAGGACCGAAACAACAACAGAACCGAACCGAACTGAACTGAACTGAATTGAACTGAGTAGCTCTCTTAGATCGACTTGCACAAAGACTTTGACTGTTTAGAGTTGAGTTTCAGATACATACAAATACGCACTTACTACATTTGTGTGTGGATAGCTCTTCAATTATGCACTTTATCTGCAGCAGGCCGATTGAATTTCGAGATCCAAATCGCATTAGGAGCAGCAAAATGGCCAATGACATGCTCGCAAATGATTCGAAACGTATGTATGCAAAGCAAACCAAGCAAATCCAATTACAGGTGCTTGAAGACGAGTCAACGATCAGTATAGTGCCGACCATGGAGCGATACAGTCTCAAAGCGGTTTACTGTTGCTGCCTAGAACTGTTACTTTTGCTGCTCGTATCACACTCAGGAAAAGCTGATGAGTAAGTATCATATGCATGTATGTATAGAAAATAACTTTTTAAATTCCAACAAAAAAATATGGTGGCTAACATATGTTAAACCTTTTCTAAATTTCCATTAAATCAAAAATACCTCCTCACATATTTATAGACTGAGTATTACAAATTACTAAACATTTGTGATGTCTGGCAATTAGTTCAGCTGTATTGCAGTGTGACGAAATCACAATAAAGTGATTTTGAAAGTAAAATAAAAATAACGTCACTATTGTAACTTCGCCTACAGCACAGTAAAAATTAAAAAAAGATTATACATTGAAAGAACCATATCATCACATGTCACATAGCTTTATATCACTTTGACAATATATATCATTTTCCTTTCTCAACAGGGATCAGCCAGGTTACTATATAGTGGCTGCCTCTGGAACTATTTTCTCTGGGCGTCCTTATGGCGTTGTCGTCAGTGTCTTCGATACCGACGAGGGCTGCAGCTGTGAGGTCCAACTGAAGGGTCCCAGTCTCAATATGAGCATCGATTTGCACATGACACCCTTCTATCCGAGCAGCTCTTACCGATTTCAGATCCCCGAACTCAGAAAAGGACTATATACGTTGACTGTGCGCAGTGTGTGGGGCATGAAGTTTGAGAACTCGACGAATTTGATTATGCAGGATATCCGAAATTTCATTAAGATTCAAACACCCAAGCTGAACTATCAAGTTGGAGAATTACTACAATTTCGTGTACTATTTCACAATGAATCAATGCATGCTGTATACCCGACTTCAAGTTCAATGGTTTGGATTGAGGATTCCCGGAAATATCGTGTCAAATTGTTTAATAACGTCGATGTGGTTCGAGGCGTATTTCAAGGGAGACTGAGACTAGGTAGATTTCCAAATCTCGGTGCATGGCGCATCTGTGCAAAGAATGGACCTCAGTCAATGGAGGAATGCGAATTCATACAAGTGTCCGAGACTAAAATGTCGCTATTTCAAGTTAGCATACAAGTTCCCGTCGAAATATCGCGTACCGTCGAAGAATTACCCATCAAAGTGAAGGCAAACTATATCACGAATCAAACAGTTGTAGGTAACTTGACGCTAGATATGCGAACATATGCGGATTCCGGCGAGATAATAACCCTGATGCATAAACAAGAGAATATTACAAATGGAGAATATAATCTCAATGTTATAATGTCGGATTTTATATCGAAGATACCTCTCCGAGGTACGCGTATCATTAGAGTTGTTATAATCGTTGAAGAGCAGAAATCAGGAAAAGTGGTTACAGCCTACAAAGATGTGTCATATAATCCCGATCCAAATGCAACCTTCCGAGCTCCACCTGGGCCCAATAAAAGTATTCCCATCAGACTAAAGAAAAACCTGTAAGTAATTCATACTAAATTCAATTAATTCAATTACTATAGTCTGTGACTCCTTGTAATGAATAGAATTACTATTGACTATGGGCAAACGACGGGAGATCCAGTGATCGTGGAGTTGAAACCTCAACATAATTTTACTTCGGGAATTTGTGTAGTAATGTTCAATGGACTTGTGCTCACGGATAAGCAAGTATTCTCAAATGAAAATTATACCTTCAGCATACCAGTTCAGTTAACTCAGAACATGTGGCCATATGTTCACGTCTTTTTGTATGCAAAGATACAAAATAGGTCGGAATTATTCGTGACTGTTGAAACGATTAAAGCCAGGAACCGCGAGCATGAGCATGTAAATAATTTTCTTAAATTTAATTAAATCATGAATAATTTCTCTCTGAATAGATGGAAGTTAAAGTACCCACAGAGATTCAACCCGGAGAGGAGATAAGTATGCGCATCAAGCCGCTACCCAAATCGTTTTTCGGTTTTCTCGCTGTGGATACAAGTGTTCTAACAACCAGCGATATTTCGAGCCAAGATTTTTCCGAACTATACTTCGATATGATAAAGTCGAAGCTCAGTTATGTTGCGGCTGAAAACTTGGAGAACAAAATGAAAACAGCTTTCGACATGGGACTTATAACATTAACAAATGCACCAACTCTTACCGAACTGAAACCAAGTAAACTATATAGATCATTTCAATCAATAATCCATTTCAAATATTTTATTCATGCAGATAAAATGGTCCTTAAGAAGTACTTCAAAATGGTCCCTCTAGAGGTACCCATTGCAAATGAAGTGGATAAAGAAATACTGCCTACAGATGTCAATGAAACTATGACGGACACAGAAGACTTGGAAAAGATTCCATTACAGAAAACTACCATAATCCCGAAATCAAGAGGAAGACATCTTTTTCATACAATTATATCTCCACGTTCACCATTTTCTCGCATTAAGAAACGGATAATGAGACCCATCATCAGTTGCTGTGACGAACCACCGAGTGGACAGGAGTCATCCAATATCTGGATATTCAATAGCAGCTCTGTGGAGTATGTTTTACAGCATAGTTATTGAAGTTACAAATATTTTTTTTTTTAAATCTTTGATCTAGTCTTGAAAAACCTGGCTGGCTAACTTGGAAAATGATTGTACCAAAAGAGATAACTACTTGGAGGCTAACTGGCTTTTCTGTAGATGGCATCACAGGACTCACCCTAATGGGACAGCCACCCTACTTCACTGATATAAAGTGCACAAATCCAATTTATTTGAAGAGTGATACACCTTATAGCATAAAAGTGGGTATGTATTATATAAGAATTATTATTCTTAATTCAATATGTAATCAAGTTTTGAGATTAGGTGAAATTCTCATATTGCCCGTGGAATGTTTCAATGAACTGGAAGAAACAATTACAGTTACAATTCGAGCTAAGAAAGAATCAAATAATTTCCATTTACTCAATCATAGCTCCGATTTGCGAAAACATAGTATGATAAATAGCGACCTGGAAATACCGAAGGGGAGCTCAAAGTCTACACTCATCCATCTGAGAGCTACGAGATCGGGCACCCTCACCCTGAATATCACGGCCAAATATCATTCATATGAATATGAACTAGCTCAGCAGATTGAAGTCCTGCAATCAGGACCACTAATATCGCATCAGTTGGTTATGTTTGAGATTCTAAGGGGTGATTTCAACGAGGAAAAGAATTTCCACCTGAGGTTACCGCACCATCCCAATTCTGATGGGGTCAAGTGCCAACTAAGTGCCGACATGATAGCTGCTAACATGCAGAGTCATCAGCCCATTCAGAAGATTGACAATGCCGAGCAATTGCTGACCAAAATGCTGGCCATTTATTACCTCATGGATTACATGCAGGACCAGAATAGTCTAAGCAATAATTGGAGGCAATATTTTAAGCGACAACTCGTTGACGGTTTTCAGGCCACATTGCGGATGAGAAAACGTACAGGAAGCTATAGCTACTTGGACAATGACAGAAATGGTTGTGCTTCAACCTGGCTAACTGCATACACGTTGAGTATGTTTCAAAATCTGGAGAAGTTTCCGTTCCACTTTGATCCACGATTGAGAGAGAAAACTGAGAATTATCTGCTTAAGCAACGTCGCAATCATACTAAATTTACGGATAATTGCATAACAATAGAACGAAGGTATCTCAGTCAACTGGAGCTAAGCATGGAGGTGATGAACGGCTTGCAGCTATCAAAGCGAATGATGAAAATACAGAAATCTGTGGAATGGATGAGCGAAGAGATTCGAAGTACCGATGAATATTACATACAGGCGAAGCGAGGCATCAACCTTGTCAGTTGGATACCGCCAAAGGAGCAAACAAATGGCAACTGGTCCGCATATCGACGTGATCTAGAGGCTTCTGCCAGAATATTGGCCCTACAAATAAAGCGAAACAAGATACCAACTGTGGAACTCTATCAGTGGCTAGTGAAGCAACTCTATAGCGAAAACTGTGCGACCGACTCCTATGAGTGCTCAGTGGCGAGACGAGCTCTGTACGATTACATGAAGCAGCCAGGAAATGAAGCTCCGGCACACATGGACATATCAATCTGGTCGGGCAAGGGTAGGGAGCAAAGCTTGAATCTGAATGATTCCAATAAGCAAAAGACTCAGGAGATTCGCCTAAAAGTTAAGAACCAATTGGTCAACATTAAAGTTTTTGGTGTTGGGGAATTGTTGGTTCGATGCAGCTACAACTATAATCCAAATGATCAAGCTGTGAAAAAGGCTTCTCCAACAACTACAAAATTTAGATATCAATTGCAAATACAGAATATGAACTTTCGATCCATGGAAGCAACACAAATCTTCCTGAAATTCTGTGTTCTTCGGTCTGAAAATGATCGAGAATACTACATTGGTACTAATATTGTATTGGATGTACCTTCAGGATATGTGATAATACCGAAGAGCGTAAAACGTATCATGTCATACAAACTAGTACAGGTTAGTGGGAATAAGTAAATATATAATTTTAATTTAATTTTTTTTCTTTAATTTGAATATTTTCTAATAGCAATCGAGTTTGGAGAATGGCAACACAAGATTACGCCTGAATTTCGCACAACTTTTATACGGAAAATTTGTTTGTTTATCCGTTTTATCGAGCCATGAATTTACTGTCAAAAATCTGCAAAATGGCACATTATCTGCGTATGACAGAAATTCATTACTTAAACCAGATGTGATTTCATTTAATATGACCAATACAGTGCCTTAACCAGCAAACATTGTACCAATCTCATATGAATAAACCACATACACATATTACTAGAAGGACTTCTCATTAGCTGGATGGTAATATTGTAACTCACACTACAAGTATATATTCACTTCAGAGTATGCGCCACCCATACGAAAATCTGTAGAGGAACCTCAAACACACCAAAACCGCTTGTAAAGTTCAAAAGCGATGATGTGTTCGAGGGAGGAGAAGTTCATGGAATCCTGATTTAATGACTGACGCGTGTCGGTCGTGTATTTGTTTACGCCTCGGAGGCAAAGACTTGTTGGTTTCTGTCTCAAATTTTGGACTCATTTGTCTAAGAGTGTCGGAGCAAATGGACTTGTTCAACCTCCACTCAATCCTCAAGTGAACTCGACAGAAACCTACTTCGACTCTCAAATTTCATGGCATATTAATGAAGCTAAGGTGAACATACTACAGATGAAAGATTAAGTGTCTCAGGGGTGTGTGCATGCTTCGATAAATACAAATAAATATAAATCAGACTAAAAAGAAAAATTACAGATGGTAAGAAGAGGGAAAAACATTTGTAAATTACGTAAAATATAATAGCAAAACAATTGTGATAAGGGAAATAATTTATAAAACAAAGCGAAGGGTTCGAAACTGTAGTCAGTCTGTTCTCATTCATTATCTTACATATTTATACTTAAAGTTTCATACTTCATACAAGTGATTACCATAGAAGTGCAATTTTGACATCAGGCTTTAATTTAGCTATCAAAAAAATAAAAAAAATGATATAAAGAGCACAAAAAACCTGACAAGATATAAACAAAAAAAATCCCTTAAAATATGCACAATATCAAATTGCCTTCAGTTAAGTCAGCCAGAAGAAGAAAACACCGAATAATGCTTGTCTAAGTAAAATTCAAAATGTAATAAAATTTTCAGCCAATATTTTGACAGAAATTGCCATGCCAAAGGCTCACCGAACAATGAAAGCTGGTCACAAGCATGTCGAAGACACTTCGATATGCAAAGCTTATGATAATGCCAAAAATGTCCAAGTGCTAATAAAATGCCGCCGACCAATATAAAATCTCAGCCTGCAGGGCGGTTCCCCCACACAAGGAACGGATGGCTTCGGATTGCCCCTACACATATTTTCAATTTCTTCAGAAAATACGAAATGAAAAATTGTGCAAAATATACATAACATACGAGTGCACAAAAATAACAATAGTCAAGCTGAAAACCAAATATGATGGCATAAAAAATTGATACACATAAGAATGTAAAATAAACTGAGTAGCGAGGGCTGTTCAATATTAACATACAAGGTTAATTAATATTGTTATTATTATCTACAGCCTTATTTTCTAATAGAGAAAAGTTCAATTTTTGAGAGGTTCTATTTACTCTGCTTACAATATTTTCTTTCAAATACTGCTCCAAATCGACTACGGTAAGAATTTAATATCTCACATCAGATTATATCTGCCTGAAATTAAATGGCTATACAAATTTTGGAAATCAGATAATCTTTGACAAAGTTACGACGAAGTAAATTATCGAAAGAAATCACTTTTGCAGAAATACCTATTTGATTCACAATTTTAGACTTATTTTGTAAAATATTGCTCTACATCAACATCTATAAAGTTTTTTTTTATATATATTTAGTGATGAAAGAAATTAACTTGCCGAATAAAATCAAGATCAATAGGATTTGCAAAAGTTATAGTTGCTTAAACTTAGAACACAAATCCCATCTCTATAAAAAACCAGTTATACACTCTTTTGTCCATGTTTTCTAAAATATTGGTTTAAATCAACTAAGGTAAAGATTTTTATACTTATTTTAATGGTAGAAATCGAATAGGCACAAAAAATTCCAATTTAAAATGTTTCACTTTTTTTACTTTTTTGCAAGGGGTTAGTATGCAAAAATGACCAAAAATGGGCAAAAACTTAAAAATGCAAATATTGGAAAAATTTTGATGCAGAATTAAACTATTATCAAAACCATTGACAAAATTGAAAATTTTTTGAAAATCGATTGATTTTTGGCAAAGTTATGGATGTTCAAAGTTTGACAGGAGCTCGTTGCATAGTAAGTGGTCGTTTTGAAAGGCATTTTTCACCATTTTTGCGATCATTTTTTAAATATTGCTCTAAATCAACTTCGGTAAAGTTTTTTAATATATTTGTAATGCCATAAATTATCTTGCCGAGTTTAATAAAGATCGAAAGGTTTTTGCAAAAGTTATAGTTGCTCAAACTTAGAACACAAAACCCATCTATACAAAAAACCCAATTTTATACTCTTTTGCCCATATTTTCTAAAATATTGGTCCAAATCAACTAAGGTAAAGATTTTTATACTTATTTTAATAGTAGAAATCAAATAGACACAAAAAATTCCAATTTAAAATGTTTCACTTTTTTTACTTTTTTTGCAAGTGGTTAGTATGCGAAAATGACCAAAAATGGGCAAAAACTTAAAAATGCAAATATTGGAAAAATTTTGATGCAGAATTAAACTATTATCAAAACCATTGACAAAATTGAAATTTTTTTGAAAATCGATTGATTTTTGGCAAAGTTATGGATGTTCAAAGTTTGACAGGAGCTCGTTTCATAGTAAGTGGTCGTTTTGAAAGGCATTTTTCACCATTTTTGCGATCATTTTTTAAATATTGCTCTAAATCAACTTCGGTAAAGTTTTTTAATATATTTGTAATGCCATAAATTATCTTGTCGAGTTTAATAAAGATCGAAAGGTTTTTGCAAAAGTTATAGTTGCTCAAACTTAGAACACAAAACCCATCTATACAAAAAACCCAATTTTATACTCTTTTGCCCATATTTTCTAAAATATTGGTCCAAATCAACTAAGGTAAAGATTTTTATACTTATTTTAATAGTAGAAGTCAAATAGACACAAAAAATTCCAATTTAAAATGTTTCACTTTTTTTACTTTTTTTGCAAGGGGTTAGTATGCAAAAATGACCAAAAATGGGCAAAAACTTAAAAATGCAAATATTGGAAAAATTTTGATGCAGAATTAAACTATTATCAAAACCATTGACAAAATTGAAAATTTTTTGAAAATCGATTGATTTTTGGCAAAGTTATGGATGATCAAAGTTTGACAGGAGCTCGTTTCATAGCAAGTGGTCGTTTTGAAAGGCATTTTTCACCATTTTTGCGATCATTTTTTAAATATTGCTCTAAATCAGCTTCGGTAAAGTTTTTTATATATTTTGTGATGCCATAAATTATCTTGCCGAGTTAAATAAAGATCGAAAGGTTTTTGCAAAAGTTATAGTTGCTCAAACTTAGAACACAAAACCCATCTATACAAAAAACCCAATTTTATACTCTTTTGCCCATATTTTCTAAAATATTGGTCCAAATCAACTAAGGTAAAGATTTTTATACTTATTTTAATAGTAGAAATCAAATAGACACAAAAAATTCCAATTTAAAATGTTTCACTTTTTTTACTTTTTTTGCAAGGGGTTAGTATGCGAAAATGACCAAAAATGGGCAAAAACTTAAAAATGCAAATATTGGAAAAATTTTGATGCAGAATTAAACTATTATCAAAACCATTGACAAAATTGAAAATTTTTTTAAAATCGATTGATTTTTGGCAAAGTTATGGATATTCAAAGTTTGACAGGAGCTCGTTTCATAGTAAGTGGTCGTTTTGTAAGGCATTTTTCACCATTTTTGCGATCATTTTTTAAATATTGCTCTAAATCAACTTCGGTAAAGTTTTTTAATATATTTGTAATGCCATAAATTATCTTGCCGAGTTTAATAAAGATCGAAAGGTTTTTGCAAAAGTTATAGTTGCTCAAACTTAGAACACAAAACCCATCTATACAAAAAACCCAATTTTATACTCTTTTGCCCATATTTTCTAAAATATTGGTCCAAATCAACTAAGGTAAAGATTTTTATACTTATTTTAATAGTAGAAATCAAATAGACACAAAAAATTCCAATTTAAAATGTTTCACTTTTTTTACTTTTTTTGCAAGGGGTTAGTATGCAAAAATGACCAAAAATGGGCAAAAACTTAAAAATGCAAATATTGGAAAAAATTTGATGCAGAATTAAACTATTACCAAAACCTTTGACAAAATTGAAAATTTTTTGAAAATCGATTGATTTTTGGCAAAGTTATGGATGTTCAAAGTTTGACAGGAGCTCGTTTCATAGTAAGTGGTCGTTTTGTAAGGCATTTTTCACCATTTTTGCGATCATTTTTTAAATATTGCTCTAAATCAACTTCGGTAAAGTTTTTTAATATATTTGTAATGCCATAAATTATCTTGCCGAGTTTAATAAAGATCGAAAGGTTTTTGCAAAAGTTATAGTTGCTCAAACTTAGAACACAAAACCCATCTATACAAAAAACCCAATTTTATACTCTTTTGCCCATATTTTCTAAAATATTGGTCCAAATCAACTAAGGTAAAGATTTTTATACTTATTTTAATAGTAGAAATCAAATAGACACAAAAAATTCCAATTTAAAATGTTTCACTTTTTTTACTTTTTTTGCAAGGGGTTAGTATGCAAAAATGACCAAAAATGGGCAAAAACTTAAAAATGCAAATATTGGAAAAATTTTGATGCAGAATTAAACTATTATCAAAACCATTGACAAAATTGAAAATTTTTTGAAAATCGATTGATTTTTGGCAAAGTTATGGATGTTCAAAGTTTGACAGGAGCTCGTTTCATAGTAAGTGGTCGTTTTGTAAGCCATTTTTCACCATTTTTGCGATCATTTTTTAAATATTGCTCTAAATCAACTTCGGTAAAGTTTTTTATATATTTTGTGATGCCATAAATTATCTTGCCGAATTAAATAAAGATCGATAGGTTTTTGCAAAAGTTATAGTTGCTCAAACTTATAACCCGAAACCCATCTATACATAAACCCAATTTTATACTAAGAATTTGTCAACACATTTTAAAAAATTCGTTGTTAACTATTTTCAGTTGAACCTGTTTTCTGGTCAGAAATATCTTTCTTCAAAAAGTGCTTACATAATCTTACGAGCGTCCCTCGTTAAGACCATCAGTTAGACTGTATGACCATATTTTACGGCTTTATGCATAAGTAATATCATGTTAGTGTCAATAGTTGTCAACGTAACGGCGATGACAGTCCCCATCTGCTCTGATGACATCTTCACATACACACAGAAAGATACAAGAAAGGAGCCAATAAGTGCGACTTACTCCGCCTTCATTCTCAGTGGATTGTGTTCTTTTTTATTATTATTATTTTATTTCATTTTTTCTATATTTTTTCCTCCCTTCCACTCTCTCTCTCTCTCTCTGCTGTAGATTTTTTTGTGGCACTTCGTTATCGCCGAAATACTTATGTATGTATGTTAGGGGAGTTCTGCATCCATGTGGCACAGGCAGCGGCGCCGCCCCCATCACTGACCCTGCGAGGCAAACACATGCCTCACATTGTATTATTTTAGATTGGCATTACTTTTGGGGCCTTTGGAGATGGAGATGCCTGTGCTAAATACAACAAAGCTCGTTAGTTTTGCTCTCGGCATTCTGATTCCGTTTTTTTTTCTCCCTATATTCGGATTTTTTTCGATTTGTGGAGATGTTTTTTGCGCTGCGTTGCCAACTTCCGGCGGGGCAACTCACGTTGCCTATGGCGTGTCCGTCAGGCAACTCCTTGCTAGTTACTATTACGTGTGTAGACGCATCACTGTCCATGTGAATACATATACATGTACATATACATATAGCCATAAGTGTAGTGAGATTGTGTGTGATGTGAGCATGTGTGAATTTGTTGGAGGGACGCATATGTTACTTTATTGGCATTCAATTTGAGTTATCGCTATTTTTTCCTGTTCATATGCGTTTTTTTTTGTGCCCCACAGAAAACGAATTTTTCTACTTTTCACATTGTCCATTGTTGTTCTCAATGCCACATTGATGTTTGTGCCACTTGTAGTAGTAGTTGTGGCTCTCTGGGAATGACTTGAGTGCAACTCTCTCACTCTCTCCCCCCGTTGAAGATTTGGAATGCGAGTTTTTCCTCGCATCCGAGCACGTATTTATGTGCTGAAAGCCAACATGCAACATATTCGTATAATCACATTTTATTTTAGCTTTTATTTCACTTTATTTGATTTCATTTCTTTGCCATCAAGTTTATTTAGCAGACACACATTGTTTGTTATTGTTTTTGCAAGTCGCATCCTGGGTGGGCAAAAAGTCTGTTTTATTTTTTTGCAACTCACAGCAAAGTTCAAAGTTTATACTGATTGAGTTTTGCTGGCCTTTTGGCCATTTGGGTATTGGCCATGGCCAACAAACAGAAAAACCAATGACAAATTTAGATGAATCTATGCAAGCTCAAAGCAAAACTATCTACCACAAACTTATTTCAACTTTGATCTTTTCAATGAACAAGGGCAACTACGTCATAGAAATACATAAGATAGTTCAACAAATAAATTATCATTGAATATGTAGACATTCTCAATTATTCCCAAATTTTACAATAATTTTGAACTTCTAAATTTTGCCAATTTATATTAAAGGCGGGCTACTTAGCGTTAACTTCTTTGTTCCTGACAGGCTCAAGCCATGACTGCTCCATTCTCAGTCCTTCTTAAACTTTGTGAACTTGTTGGGAAAACTCAAAACAACGAAAACTCCCACCAAGGTGCCATGTGCATCCGGTCTGGTGCCTATCGTCTATTTCATGAATGACGCTTTTAATTAAATTAACAACACGAATTGTCAAACTCAGAGGATGCTGCAAGTGTTGCACGAAGCACAGGTAAACAGGCCAAAAAAAAACTTGAAAAAATATTTACACAGCAATATAAACATGCCAACAAGAACTTAAGCAACAACCTTATTAAAAACGTGTCAAAAACATTTTCATAAATATATCAAGTGAAGTTTTTGTGGCTTGTCAAAGTGCCACGGCCAAGTGTCAAACAAGGAATTTTCGTGTAGGAAAAACAAAATCAATAAACTGAGAAGTTTACTCCTTACTCTCATCGATACACGTCCAAGCAACAAGTTGAAAAACAAATATAAAAATTAAATACAATATGCTAATGAAAATGAAAATGAATGGCGACAGCAGCCCAAAAAGATTTTAAAAATTCCTAATAACCAAAGAGAGAGATTCTTTGTACAATAATCAATTCATTTTATTTATATGATAATTTACGACGGAACAAAATGTTTTGGGACTGCCACATAAAATGAAGTTTGTGGAAGCTGCCAGCGCTATCAGAGCACTGGCCATGTAAGCCTCCTTTAATGGTTTTCTTTTTCGGTATTTTTATTCGTGGCCGATCTGACTAATAAAATCAAAATAACACAAGATATCAATAAGCAACTCGAATAAAATCAATTGTTATGACGCTATAACATATCACGCCCCTGTCTAACCAAAAGCAAACCCCAATGAGCCACCCTTGGGAACTGAGGACACCCCGTTGCAATGTGGACTAAAGTTTTTTGTTTGCGTTGGCAAAAAAAAAACTTGTAAAACAACTACAGAGTGGGTGGTAGTTACATAGATGGTGGGTTAGTTGGCCACTTGGTTGCCCGGGTGGTCGTGGGGTGTCTTAGGGCAATCTTTTTTTTATTTTTCTATTCTTTGTGTAAGACGACTTGGGATAAACAAAGCCATAATTCAAGCAACGTTTACTCGCTCACAGCCTCAACTTGCGACTTGCATAAACAAATTGTGCTCAAGTACTATGACTATGGGTTGTATGCCAGCAAGTTACTTCCTCTCACTTTCCCCCACTGCCTTTCCCTGGCCTCTATCTGGGCGAATCTGTTAGTCTGGGAGCCTCGTCAAACTCAGCGTAAACATGATAGATTTATAGTTGGCTTTGTTTCTGCGGTTGCCGGCGACAACATTGCAACCAAAGCGCGCACAACGTGTAGCATACTTAATGGGGCTCGTAGAGTTGCCACCACTTCTGCTACTGCTATTGCTATTGCTGCCTTTAGTGGTGCTGATGCTGAGTTTGGTAGCTGTGTTGCTGCTTAGCTTATCACACAGCTCGTAAACACATGAAGGACCCACATTGAAAGTGGCATACCCACAGAATCGTTGCAATCTCAGCTGTAGCCACGATTTTGGGTTTCTCGGCACTTGACTTTGTTTTCGTCAATAAATTTAGGGCAAGTTTTTCTCTCTCACTCTACCCCCCGTTCTCTCTCTCTCTCTCTCTTTCTCTCTCTCGCTCTCTTTCTCTGTCTGTCTATCTCTGTCTTTCTGTAGTCGTCTCAGCTGCCATTTAGCAGTCGGGCTAAAAACCACATACCAGGCGCCTGTTGGCATGCCACAGTTTTTTGCACAGCTCTTTCAAGGAGAACTAAGTCTAGGCAAGCGCCGTGCAAATTTGTGTTTAAATGGCGTGTTAACATTTAAATGTTATTTTTACGCCTCATAAAATGGCTCCATAAAATGAGCAAAGAAAAAAAATAAGACAAACCAAAATAAAAGTTTCTAGTCAAGTCATTACAGAATGACAATCCGCAGACATTCACATTTATTTGGATATCATCGAATAACAACTCTTTTTCAGCATAGATATCAGAATTTTCTGAATAAGCATAAAAATGAGGAAAATCCTTCAACATTTGGTTGTTGTATTTTGGCTAATCTAAGAGCCAAGGCTTTGAATCATTGCTTATGCAAATTGCCTGACTAATTTTGTAAGGACTTGTCTTACAAATCCTTTTTTTCCTCAGTCGCTTAGTGAACCTTTTCAAACGCTAACAATTTTATCTAGTTCGTTTTTCCTTTTGACTTGATACAGACACAGACAGTTGCTTTATTTCTTTATTCTCTTCCCCATTTTTTTTTTGTGGAAAGAAAGAAACTTTATTTTCGCTTAATGCGCTTGAATGAGTTGTGCGTTTCGTTTGTTATTTTTCTGTCTGTTTTTTTTTTTTTTTTTTTGGTTTACTTTCTTTATTGTTTTAACAATTTTTTCGTTGTATTTTCATTCACAGATTTCTTTCTTCTCTCCACCATTTGGCAGGCTATTTTGTTTCTGATATCCTCTTAGTCCACTGCCTTAAGCTTAACTTTGTACTCTTGCTTGTTTTTCAATAAATATATTTTCTACCTCTCTTTTGTTTTCCCATGTTTTCCACCTTGAAAGCGCTTATCGGTTTAAAAATGACAAGCGAATTGAATAACAATTACTTAAAATACTTTAAAGTATATTTGCAAATCATTTTAAATTAAAAGGTAAAATTAGCACCTCAATATATATTTGAATATATATATAAATTCCTGAAAATCCTTTGCAGGTCAAAGACTGTGATTATTGACTCCCGAATTTTAAGAAAAATTAAAACGATTTCATATAAAAAAATAACAATATACAGGGCATCTCATAGTCGAACACTCCCAATTCTAACTCTAGCATTCTAACTTGTTCTGTTGCAGTTTAAAGCAGCGAAATGTTGGCAATGCGGGTACTTTGACTGCTTGTTTTTTTTTCATGCAGGGCACGCCTCGCTGCCGCCGAAAGGACCCGGACTTGACGCCAAGGTCCTTTATCAAAGCGAAAGTTGTTGCATACACAAATACGCATCCATTGCACTCTTATGCCAACATAGATATACTCGCTCCCTAGCTTGCAGGTCAATTATCTCGCTTTGCATCCTACGAGCAGCTCAACTCTATGACTTGTTGTTGTTGTTGCCTTTGGCGTCTGAGAGCTTCTCATGCCAACAGACATAGAGAAAAAGGAGAGAAAAACCAAAAGCCAAACAAATTTGTAGCCTGGAGCTGCACCATTGGGCTGCCACCCCTGCCACAGTTCGTGTATCTGTCTATTCGTTTGCTTGTCTATCTGTTTGCTTTGGATGACCTGCGGTTAGCAATTGCCATGAAAACTTTCTCTCCCTCTCTCAAAGTCTCTATGGCGCTAATTAGGCATTACGTATACGCCCCGTCTAAGCATCTTAGAGTGCACTAAATTGCGCTAATCATAAAACATACTATACACACACACAAACAAACATACGCACATAATTACACTAAAATATGTAAAAACACTTTCACTGGTGCCCAAACAACAAGCTGCCTGCCTAGCTACCTCTTGTACGCCTGTAAGTATGCAATGTTCTATGTAAATTATGCCACAGCAGCAAGTGCAACGCCAACTTCGACACCAAATGCAAGGGCAAAGGCAAAGGCAACAATACACTCCGTCTAGCCCAAGAATTGTGGCAATGTGCACTCAGCGTCATTTAGTAGCACGCCCACACATGCCACACGCCTATATGCTAGTCGTTCTATGTATGTATATGTGTGTGTGTTGCCACCCCCACAATGTGGCACATTGTGCGCGCATTGAAGGCGCGTGCAACCAAGTGACTAAGTTGAATCCATGAATACATATACATACATATACATACATATACATACATGTTCGTATATACATATATGTATATGTATGTATGTCCTATATACATACATCTGTACTTATGATATGTTTGTGGCTTTAAGTATGTGTGTGTTGGGTATGCTTTCAAGCGGGTGTGTTTAGAGTGAAATTGTGTGTAGGGTATGTGTGGGAGGTGTACTTATAAATATGACAGTAAGTGTAGCCTCCTAAGTGCTCATATATGTTGGGTTTCTAATTGGAGGAGAAAAAGTTGCCTAATTCTTAGTCTCCTTTTATGAATTGAGCAAGACTATAGGGTGAAGTAAAAAGGTATGCTTTTCTTGATCCCCTTGATATTCAAATACTTCTCAAACAGTCTTTAATCAGCCTTCAATCAACTTTCAATCAATCTTCAATTAAGCAGCAATTCATTATGTTTGTTCATTCATCTTTACATTTTATAATTTTAAATTTTATTCTATTGTGAGATATATTTTAAATTAAGTTTTCTTGGCCACTGCGCAGAAATGATGTCCTTATTGCAAAGCCATAACCTTTGCCGCTGTAATTCACACCTTTCACTCGATTACCCTAATGGACATGGACACAGTAACCATTAAACAGACGCCTAATTGGAATTCAGACTAACAGGATAACGTGGCCAAGGCATTGTCTGACTTTGAGGGAGAGCGGAGAGCGCCTGAAGGTCATAAAAAGTGGAAATCCTTAACTGCTTGTGGCTGTCAACTAAATTTCATATGCAAATCCTTAGACCTGACTATCGCTACCTGATAATCTACTTGATTTATGCGACTGCACACAGTCACTGCCCGAGCACCAGGACTCTGAGACAGTTGGGTGAGTCTAAGAGGGTTGGTAGATCCTGCCGGGCACATATACAACGCTAATAATGCCAACGCCTAGGCACATCATTAATCTGGGTCCATGCGGGACATTTTCCCGATGCTGTCCCCTTGGACCACATGGACTCAGACTACATGGCACTTGGTTGTTCTGTCCTATCCTGTCCGGCCATGACAATGCCAGCCACGTGGCTGACCTTCAGCATAATAATTCAATGTTAGTCTGATGGTGGCTTGCCGGGATTTGTAGATGGTGGAGAGACACGTGCTAATTGCTAATCAGCGCAGATAAAGCGTTTCCTCCCCGCAGACTCTCTGCTCCCTCGACTGGCCATTAAGCGACAATGTGAAGCGGAAGGCGTTTTACTTTTATAGCCACCAGAGAGAGAAAAGGAGGGGTGGGTTCTTTAAAAAACCCTACACACATTTCAAGGAATAGCTTATCCATCGCGTCCAGCTGTCACAGTTGAGTGTTTCATAATGGAAGAAACAGATTTTTGCCCTCTTTGCTCACTGACAAATGATCTATGCTTATGGAAATAACTTGCTCTGTATGTGTCTCTCTGTCATCTGTTTTATCCTCGACACTCTCTTTGCTCTCTCTTGACTTTCTCACATAACATTATACACTCCACTCCACTTCACTCTCAGAGAATGAATGCTCACTCTCTCTCTCTCCATCTATAGTTGTAACCACTTGACTTTTTGGGGACCTTCTTTTTGTTATTGTGGATTCTTTCAGTTTCATTTCTTTTCACATGTCAACAAAGCCATCAACACATTTCACACGCGTTTCCTTTGTTTAAATGTCACATTACATAATGACACTCAACACATGACTGAGAGCAGAGCAAGAGGCTGGAGGAGCGGTGTGGAAGGGTGTGTGGGAATAGGTTGACTGATGCCTCAGAGACACGCCCCAAATGCCTTTTTATGGGTTTACGCTAACAAAAGAAAGCATTTGCGACGTTGTCGCCACTTAAATGCCAAATTAAGTATAATTTTTATTGTGTTTACAACGCCACAAAAGCAACAAACAACAACAACAACAACTGCCAACAACTTGACTTCAACACTTGACAAATTTGATTTTTCCTGACTGAGTTAACATAGCTTCCTCTGCCATCTTGTTTCGCGCTTCCTCTCTCATCGCTCTCTCTCTCTCTCTCCCTCTCTCCCTCTCTCTCTCTCTTTTGTCTCTCTCATCTCGTGGCTGTCATTAGTGTTTGTTGTTGTTCTTTCTTGTAATTGTTTGTGTTGTGTTATGCATATGTGTCAGTGTATGTGCATGTGTGTGTGTGTGTGAGCGTGTGTGTAAGTGGAGCCACTGAAGCGGCAAAGTGGGGAGCAACTTTAGACTGACTTTTAATTGCTACAAATTATGAAACATCGCGACACCCGCAACATGTCAAGTGACGTCAGCACTTTTGACACACAAAAGATTCAATTCAAAGTATTATAATGATCTCATTGAGAAAAGTTGGACAGTTGGCAATGAATTACTTTCAAAGGACTGTTAATATTTTATACATATGTATATTTTTACAACAACTAGAAGTCAACTGTGAAAACAAGTTCATTCAGTAATCATTAAATTAGATAACTAATACATTAGCAACAATTACAGAAGGAAACTATAGATCATATATGCATATGTTTGTGCACTAAAATTACAAAAATTCCACACATACACACACACACATGGATGGAAACACTTGTATACGCAAGCGGCGCGCTTTGCATTTTTCGTTGCCTATTTGGAGGCGCAAATATTTGGCACACACAGACAGAGAGAAAGAGAGACAGAGAGAGAGACACGCTCACACATTCAGAAATGCGTATGTCTGGCGTGGATTTAACTTAACCCCAGCATATCTGCGGGAGATGCTGTAAATAACTTTCGTTTTTTTTTGAGCATGCCACTCCTACCCCCTTCCCCCTCTCTCTCTCACTCTTTGTGCTTGCCACATTTACTCATTAGCATTATTGCCTGGCTTCTCTCTGTTTGCTTGTCTCTGTTGGCTTCTTACAGCATCCACCGCATCTGCCCCGTTGTTGTGGCCGTGCTGCTTTGGCACGCAAATGAGAATTTCATTAACGTTATTAATATTTCCATTGTTGAGCATTTTGCATTTGGCTGGAAGGCCTGTCACGCCCACCACACAAGCCGCCCAATCTACAGTCTACAGGCAACAGTCTCCATAGAGTATATATGTATATATATGTGGCAGTATAATAACTTGATTATGATGTTTGTTGACTTCTGTTGTCTCTGTCTCTCTTCTTTTTGTTTGCTGCTGTTGTTGTTGTTGTGCTTTTGTTTTTGCATGCTGTTTTCCTTGTGGTGTTTGCTGTTGTTACTGTTGTTGTTGTGATTTACATTTTTCATGGCTTAATAATTGCTCATTTCAGTTGCAGCTGTCTTTTGTTTGTGTTTGTTTTTGTTGCTCCCGTTTTGTTCGTTGTTGTTAACAATTATGAGGCCACTTAAATAAATTTTATTGCTGCCAGGCATTGTCCTGCCCCGCCTACAAACAAATTGACAATTATTTCGCTCGTTGGCCAAGAACCCCCTCTCTCTGGAAAATGACAAACGAGCGGCCAAAAAGTTTTCATGCCATTTATTAGCTCGAGAAAGTTTTATGAGTGTGATTTTGATTTAGCTTAAGGACATTTCCTGGCCACCTACATACCCACACCAAATCGAATGTTGGCCTAATGAAGTTCTCTCAGTGGTCGGGCCAGTTCAAGAAAAGTCCAAGTTTTGGCGCCAAACAATTGACAAGCGAGGGACAACGGAGAGGAGAGGCTGCCAAGTTGATGTTTGAGAGTTATTTATCTTTAGTTACATTTTAAATAGTTATAGATAATTTTAATTACGCTCCATAACTGAACTAATAGCTCAACATTTCGACTCATTAATTATCAAATACTCGGCATAATCTGCATAGTTTAATTGGCCAGAAACTTAAGCCATTCAAAACTTTAGTCAATTCAAATCCGATTTTCAGCTGTGGAACATTTGCAATTTATAAACTGCCTTGAAGCTCCCTTATTTCCACAGTTCTTAACTCACAACAGGCAAGTGATTAAAAAGCTTTTAAAGTTATTTTAAATATTATCTATGTTGCTGTCGAAAATCAGTTTCGAAACTATCAGACCTTGACTTCAATTATTTATAAAAAAAAATGGTAAAACATCTGTCAAATTGTCATTAAATGATTGTAAAGTTATTGTTAAATAGTTGTAAAATTATTGTAAAATGATTTTACAATTGTTGTAAAATTGTCGATAAATTATTGTAAAATTAATGTAGTTATTGTAAAATGATTGTAAAATTAATGTAAAATTATTGAAAATTTGTGGCAATCATTTCACTCACCATTGTTCGCCGTGGCACCACCAGCCACGCCGGGTGCAGTGCCTCCATCGCTGCTCAGCGCCAGAGCTACGAAGGTGTGTGAGATGAGCAGTAGTAGTAGCGGTGTGAGGAGCAAGTCATAGAAGGGATGCAGCCACATGTTGCACGAGAGAATGAGTAGGAGGGGACGAGGTGTTTACCACAAAATGTCCGTGTTTTCAGGATTTATTGCTCCGCTTTTATGTTTATTAAATTTTATAGAAGCGCCGCCTGCAGACAACTTTTTATCATGGCCAACTGAGTTTTAATACGACACGAAGTTTTGTAATTGCCTCGTTTTGAACGCTATTCAATTTATTGAAATGTTGCACATTTAATTGATCATTTCTATCGACCTGCAAAAAAAACATTAAATATATATATAAAAAAAAAAATTCAAAAATAAATTAATTAAATACAAGTCTGGACCGGAGCTCATAAATATTCTGTTAAATTAAAGGACAGGCTTCAATTTGTGTTTATTTAATATAAAAACCCGTCTCTGATTATTTATTTGCCACTCCCCAAAACACACCCCCCCCCTACACCGCTCCGCCACTCCCCGCTAACAATGATAATAAATGGGGAGAGAAATGGGAGAGAATAAAAAGCAGTGCAAATTCTTGATTGAATTTCGCCTGACGTAAGCGGATTAAAAAGAATTTCTATGAGAGCGAAAAAGAGCAACAAAATTAAAACAAAAAGAAAATGCGAAAAACGAATAATAATAATAAAGCGAAGCATAAAACAAAAATAACGGTCAAGTCATAAAAACGCAGCAGACAAATGAAAGCCAAAGCAGCCACTGAATGAGACTAGACTTTGAGAATGTAGCAATAGAGATAGATAGAGACAGAGAGACCAATAAAAAGAGAGAGAGAGTTGCAAAGGATTCTCCGAAACAGTGTCTGCGGCCTCAATTCCCAACAACTTGCGACACGTCGACTCCACAGACTTTTGCAGACAGAACTCCTGGCACTTCAATTACTACAACTAACATCAAACTCATGTAAAGGTTGTGATTGAAGGCACAAGTATTCCAATTAACATGTTCCTACAGCACATGCTGTATATATGTATGTATGTATATATTTTCAATCATAATATTTTGTATAGCCTCTCGTGGCTGCTGCATTTACACCTATGCCACAATAGCCTCAAGTAGAACCTAATCAAGTCTCATCCATTGCCACTTTCCCACTTTCTCTACATTTTCCACTCTTTAAATTGCTGGTAAATGTACATTCTATGAGCCTCAGTGAACATTATGAACTGATGCTCCTTCTGGTCCTGCTGCTCCTGCCAGTGCCAATAACTCGGTCGCTTGTCCAGCACTTGGGAAGCGCTTAACAGCTCAACCCACCTACAACCAACACCACTAGGACTAGTACTACAAGTACAATGTGGCTCTTGAAGCCAAGCAAATGCCATGGCCATCATCATCATCATCATCAAATCCCTCGTCAGCGTCTGCTTTAGTCTGTTGGCGCCAGGACATGCCTCTGGCTTTGCTTTCCTTTTGCATACATGACAGCAGACTCTCAACTCCTCCCAATACAACATTTGGATACACTATGACTGCATAAAAAATATACAGAATTACCAATTTTATGTAAAGTTTTATGTTGCGTGAAATTCACATAAAATGCAAGAATAATTTTTCAAAAAATTTGTATATCAACTGAAGGGTATTTTCTGTTCGGTTTAATTGAAAGTAGGTGGCGTCTTCTCATTTGACATTTCCCTATTTTCGTTCGTTTTTTGTCTGTTCGTGTCATAAGCGCAAAGCAATTTGCTGCGTCAGCTGTATAGCCGGAGTTTCCTTCGTTCACCGCTCCCAATAATATCCTCCTCGATATCCTTGTCTATTTTCCATGGCAAGTAGCGCCCTATTGCAATATGAATGCATTTCAATTAAAATGCGGGCGATGCTTTCTTAACAGCAGCTGTTGTGGGTTTTTCTCGCTATGTTTGTTGTTTTATTTTGTTTAGATTCGTTTCTATTCCTTTGCTATCCTTTCCTTTCTTTTCCATTTCTCCCTTCTCTTTGCCTTCTGTGCTGTGTTTTGCTTTGTTTTGTTTTGCTCTGTTGAGTGTTTGTCTTCTGTCTTAGTTATTGAAATCAATTTTGTAAACTTAATTGAAAATGCCATTTTCCTGTTAAAATCGCTTCCTCTTCAAAACTTTTAAATTTACCTAAAAAACTAGACAAGAGACTAACGAAAAGCGAAAACCTGCTTACATATTTTTGACATGTCTATTAGCCAGGCTAACAACTAAAGGCGGCTGCCCGCCCATTGTGGCGGAGTCTTATAAATTTTAAACAATTTCTTTCATTTTTTTCTGTGCACATCCCAACGAATTGGGCTCAGCTCTCGCAGTCAACCACCCACAATGCCACATGCCACATGAACTGAGCCGAGGCTTTTTGTATTATTGCCAAAAGTTATTATGCCGTGGCATTCCATATACCTACATATATTTCGCTTTGTGTTGCATACTTTGCGGCTGGCTGAAAATTGTTACAGTTCCCGTTTCGCCATTTTGTTTGCTGTTGTTGTCTGTTGTCTGTTGCTACTTTAAGCGCGTGATTTTTGCAATTTGGCTAATAGCGAAATTCAACGGTGCTTCGTAAGGGGCTTTTGAATGCCCCCCCCTACTCCCATGCCTACTACATATACTGACAGTGAGTAATGGTGGACGAAGATGCCTCATCCGTTGTCGTTGTGCAGCCAGCCAATGTTGCACTGCCACTCAGTTGTGTCCTTACGCAGCGTACATTTAAATCAATATTAATAGCGCAATGTTTACGCCCCCGCAGGCAATGCAAATCTCAACTGGCAACTTCAATTGAAGATTTACCTTCATTTTCATTCGCTTTTCCTTTTCTCAGCTTTTATATTCTTCCTCCACTGCTTGGCATTGTACTCTGGCCAGGAAGGCAGTAAGTGAGCAAACACATTGTGTATATGAATGGATGTGTTGTGGATCGCTGAGGAAGGGAACGGGGGGGGAGGAAATGCGTATGCAACTATCTCGCCTACCAAGTCAAGTCCTGACTGCATTCAGTCGCCTGTGCATAATAAATCAATTTACATTTTTTCTCGCCACACGCAAAAAATGAAATGCAAATAAAGGCAACAAACCATGAACCATGATGCACAGTATATATCTTATATATGTATGTATATGTATATGTATATAAGGGCATCAGTAAATGTTCCATAAGAGGACACGGCCAAAAGGCTGTGGCACAGAATGCCGCTTAAGCAGCATCAGCCAAGGAAGTCATGGAATTCAGTGGGAAATATAAGTTGAAGGAGCAACTCCGAAATAGAAGAGAGGGGAGAGGAGAGCAGAGAAATCTGTACTTTTCACCGCAGAGATTTACGCGCACTTAAATCACAGCCAACAGAATTGATCGCCATCAATGCAATGTATTGGAGTAACAATGTATCGTGGAATCTATATGTATATGTATATTCAAGTGAGTTCTTATGCCGACTACTAGAAGTACCCTATAAATAATCAACACATTAAGAAAATAAGTATATTTCTCTCCTAAAAGACCACATCTGTGATTCCCACTGCAAATGGGTATATCTACCAGGATGTTAAATTTCCAGCTGCAGTTCGTGACCATTTTCGGAAAATTCTTTGATTTTTCACTTACCGCGACACTTAACGGGCATTAAATATGTTAAATATCGACTGAATATTGTTTTTGTCCTGCCTTCCCATGAAAAAGGACAATAACGAAGTCCGTGATGTTATGCAAAGTCATTGTGATACATTCATCAACAGTTGCCTCCGCCACAGATCACTTGCTTTTTAAAAACATGACAATGGTATATTATCATATATAGTCATTTTGTGTGACAAATTTTCAGTTTTTAAGTCATTGTCAAAAGATTTAATTTTGGTTTTAAACTAAAACATAAATAATAATAATTAATTAATTAAGTTAATTAAAATATTAAAAATGTGAAAGTTCGATTTTAATTTAGTAAGTGAACAAAAGTATTAAAGTATAAATAAAATATTAAATAAAAAATCTGTTCATTAATATTTCAATTTAAACTGATGGTAAATCTTTCTGAAATTTGTTATAATCCATTAAACATTTTTAGTCTAACAATTAGCACAATAAATAAAAAAGAACATTTAAATATATTGCCCTCTTTGTATAATAATATTCTTCATTAAATACATTTTTCTAAGTTTTCCATCTTAAAAATTCATTTTCCTTCAAACTAAAATAAACTTATGGCAAAACGATACTTTTTCTCTTTTCGAAAACTTTTTGTACTTAGAACTCTGCTCTACAATATTTTCCACTTATTTTTGTAATTGTTAATCAAAATGAAATTTTCGAAATGAATTGAAAACGATAATTACCATAAGTGTGGAAGTTCGTGATTTCGCCACAATTGCAAAAATAAAGCAGAACTCAACCCTCAACCCTCTATGGCAGCTAGAGTCTTGACTGCCGTAGTGTTAAATTTGCAACATTTGTTGCAAGTGAAGTTCATCTTAAGTTTGCAGCAGTGGAATTCGTGATTTTTCAAGCGTAGAAGCGATTCTCGATGCTCTGACATAGTAAAAGTTTCTAAAGAGTTTAATACGATGCAATTGCCATGGGTGGTAAAGTGTGAATAGGATATGTAGGGGTGGAAATCCACATTGGAGATTGTTCAAGTTGGGGGCATGCAACAACGGAAGCAGCGCATAAACAACAGAAAGCGTTGCCAATGCACAAAAGGCAACATTTCTGCTGCTGTTGTTGTTGCTACACGCATTAATAAACAAAACAGACAGCAAAAGTGTTTAATAACTCACAGGGTCAGGGCACTTGGGGCAAGGGGAGATTCCACAACTGCAAATGGGCGTGATGCACAAGAAAAGAAAAACATCTGCAGCAGCAACAGTAGCAGCAGCAGCAACAGCAGCAGCAGCTGCCTGCACTCAGTTTAATGTTGATTTGTATCGATGATACCCATGCCATGTGGGAGTGTCTGATGCCAAAAGTGCCTAGGAGTCATGCCAGACAATTGATTATATCGATGCATTTCAATGAATTGTAATAACGATCAATCGATACATCGTTAAACACTTGGAACTATTGAAAGCAGTTAACAGACACTTAACAGTCTCACACCGTAGATCAATTTTGATCACTTGCCCAACACTTGACTTTCCTTCTCAATTCCTCATCATATCCATTTCGTGATACCCCTAATCCAGCTGTTGGGCAAACTCACCAAATGTCAATGTCTTGTGATGGCGAAAGATGATTTCTGCTGCAGCTCAACTCAAACAATGTTAATTTATAAATAGATGCACACAAGGGGAGAACGCGGCGCATTTGATTTTGATCGGTTTTAGCAACAACATTTGCACAAGAACTTAATTAAAGAGACGCGTTACACGACAGGCGGTATACGGTAGACGGTAGACGATAGACACGGGGTCGCCTTTTGCCGGCACACACTCTGCACACAAAATACACGCACACACTGGCACTCAGTCAGCAGAACGATTTGCTTAAAATATCCGTATGACAAATTAATGAACAGCAGCTTTTCATTGCAATTACTATTACAATTACAATATTTTGATTACAATTGTGTTTGCCTGCTGCATGTAAACAGACAACAACAAGCCAAACACGCGTACGACACACACCGATACAATTGTATACGGAGCAAAGCGACCCGCTGAGTAAAAACAACCGCGCGCAACGACAGACGATTTGTCACTGGAACGAAGCATCCAAGCGAACAAGCCAGCGAATGAACGAACGTGAATGCAGCAGCCAAAGCAAGCAGCAATCAAATCCGAAGCTGCTGTTGGTGCCGACGTGCCGAAGACAAGATGAACACGAGACGTAAATGCAGACATCGCGCCGAAGTTCGGCCACTACTGTTCGGCTGTCCATCAAAGGTGCGCTTAGTCGCAAATACAGTTTTAGAGTATCCAATTGGATAAGCTGATGCTGATGAGGTGCTCGTAACATACTCATTGTGTTTGTTCTATTATTCCATTTGAAGAGAAATTCACTTTCAGCGATAGGAAGAGAGACAATACAAGCTAATGCAGCTCACACACACTATGCCAAATGCAGATTATAATGCTATTGCTGCCTAATGGAAGTAATGTATGGGAGAAAGGGAGAGAGAAATTGGAATTGATATAATGGAGTTTATGATTAAAGCTTTTTATACAAACAAATATGAAAAGAAAAGAATGTTTGCTACATAACTTCTAAATAAAGACTTAGCAGCTCACAGCACATTTAATGCATGTGCCAACAGTTTAATAGCATATCTGATACTCCAATCCATTTGCTGCTAATGCATAGACGAAGGCTGTCGAAGGGGAAACTAAAAATAAAAGACTTTTTGGTCCCAACTGATCTTTTGCGGATGTCAAAAGCAAATGGCGCCGATCTGTTAAAGTAAACAAAATTCGTCTCTGCTGAGCTTCAACACATCACACGCTGTAGTTTAACAGACACATGTTAGATGGAATAGATCGCTGTGCATCTTTAAATCATAAAACTTCTTTGTATACAAAATTCTAAATGGGTTTTCTTAGATAACACAACATGTGAGAATAATGTGTGAAAAAAGTAATAGTTTCAAAACAGCATTATTCATGGGAGGCAATTATTAAAAGAAAAACGTCTGGTAAATATTTTGCAGCTTACAGAGCTGCTAATACGGTATTGCATCACATACAGTAACAGCATTTCTACTTAACAGATGTTAATATGGTATTGTTTGACTTACAGTAACAGCATTTCTCCTTATCATGCGCAATTAACTGCTAAGTTTAAGCTTGCACCCATAACAGCAGTATGTTAACTATTGCTAGCAGTAGTTCTGTTAACACCAAATTTACCGTTATTACCCCACCACCACAACGAAAGCTCAGGCAAGCAGCACAGCGAAGCTTTCGAAGCTGAAAGCTGCTTGCAAGCTTGCTTCGTTTCCTTTTTGACTTTATTGAAATGACAGTTCGTAGAGCGAAACGGTAAAATGAAATCAGCTGATTGTCAAAAGTCAACTCCCCTCACCTGCTGCTAAAAGTCGCTGTCAGCTGGAATTACAAATGAGAAACAGAGAGCGAGAAACGAAAAGTTGCAGTCGCTTGGCTGCGATTGTTTCAGTTTACACACACGAATGGAACTCAGTGGAAACATGCGGTGCGTCACCAAGTGACGTCCGCACGTAGACAAAACAGTTACGCGCGTGATATGTATATGAACGAGAGTGTGTAAGTCTGTCTGTCTCTGTGTTAGTGTCTTTGTATGTGTGTGGAGTAACATTGAAAAGCGCTCAACGCCAGACAATAGCCAAAAAGGAAGTCGGAAAAACGAGGCAAATTGAGCCTTGACCTGAACCAATGCAAGTGCAAATAACAAACATCAACGAACAAACAACATACAACATACAAAAGAAAGCGATAAAACGTGCCATTAATAAAAGACAAATCATGAGGAGACATATTATTCACGATACTGGAAAACCCACAACGACAGGAGCAGAAGTTTAAAGCAAGTGAACCTTGCAGCAACAGCAGCAGGGGCAGTTCTGGAGCATGGGTTCATGTCTTGGTAGCTGTATTGCCAGCGCCATCGCCAACGATCCCAGCTCCAACTCCAATTCTAACTCGGTCTCCGCCTCCGTCTCGGCCACCAACTCAACAGTCTCCTCGTCTTCCTCATCGACCAGTTCCCCAAGCTGCGTTACTGCTGCCGCCAACAGCTGGTACCTGTGGTAAGTCCCAACCAGACTTTCAGCCCAAAAACACTCGCACATAGATACGCACTCACACACAGTCACACACACACACAGTTAATTAAAATTTCATTTTGTTTACATTGGGTCGCAGAAAAGTATGCTAGCAAATCCAATAAGCGTGTGCTGCTGACTCGGCAATCAATATCACACCACAACCTACTGGGTAGGTGGCGGTCCCTGGTTAACTTTGATGTGGGCGTAGAGTGAGGAGTGCCGCCTAAGGCAACCTAATTAGCGCAATTCATGTAGCGCGAGCACCTACAGTAATTGTTTCGTTTTATGTTCGCCTTAGTTTTAAATTGCAGTGGTAAACATAATTCGTGGATGGTCACAGTTGCAGCGCCTTTCATTCGTTGGCCTATTGGCTGCCTGGCAGGGTCAACAGCCTAAAAGTATGCAACGCTCGAGTGCGTGTTTTGCCGCCTGCCACAAAATGGGGGCTTCTGTAACCTCCACATGGGTGTGTAAAAAGAAAACGTAAAAACAAAGACTCCGCTCCAACTAAATGAAATTGCAGTTGTCACACTCCCGAGATACCCTGTTGGCTTAACAGCTAGTGTTAAATAGCTGTTATGCTTAACAGAACAAAATTAGCAGCAAACTGTTAACGAGTGATAGCTGCTTAATGTTATGGAAATATCGTCTATGTTTTTCCCTACCGACTTCCTAGTTGATTCAACCCTATTCACAATTTTTAGGCGTCGACCCAGAGTGAGAGGGAGAAGCAGAGCAGCCGCTGGCGATGAGCCCGAAGCAGAGTTACTCTCGACAGCCAACGAGCGATGTCAACGTCGTGGCCTTGTCTATCGCATACTGAAGTTCAAGCGGAAGCAACAATGCCCACAGTTCCTGGACAAGTATTGGGAGCCCCAGCCAAGCTATGCGAAGCTACAGAATGACAGGTGAGTGAAACCATCAAACATGCCTCTGGGTGAAGGGCACTAAATCAATTTGGGATTATTGCAGTGCCCAGGCCGAGATTGTGCAACTTCAGAATCTGGACGTGCACAAGCTGCTAAATGCGGCAGCCACGACCAATAAGGAGACGGAACTGCAGTGTTACACACGCATGGCCAGCTCTAGGGCGAGCTCATCGTTGGACTTGGAATGGGAGCATGAGTACTCTCAGCTCAGGCAGTATCAGCAGCAGCATCAGCAGCACCATCAAAGGGAGCATCTGCAACAGCAGCCACCGCCACAAGATACGCCTCCAATGACGGCTTCGCAGACACGTTACGCTTCTCTGGACCAATTGACGACAGCAGCATCAATGGCCGCCAGCCATGGACGCCATGCGATGGCAAGGCAATCCCGACTGAGTGGACAGCGCTATGGTGGCTCCTTTACGCGCACATCCTGCTGTTCATCCACGCAGAACTCCTGGTCACACATATCTACGCCCGAATCCCTGGAATGGGACATCGATGCCGAGCAGGAGCAGCAGCGACAGTTGCGTCAGGAGGATGACAACTTGGACGAGGAGACGCTCAAGTTGCTCCATCAGATCGAGCAGCTCAAGCACCACGTGCTACAGGAGACTGGCGATGGGCTCAGCATAGGCGCTGTCGGCATGCCCATAGGCGTGGCCGTGGAGGAGATTAGCGAGGGTCTACAGTTTCGGGCCTCACACTTTGGTGTGGCCAGCGGGTCCGAACTGGAGGCACACATAAGTTAACGATCGGTGACGAAGATAAAAATGTAAATAGTCAGAATATGGGAGAACTACAAAGGACCTAAAAATCAGATATATATATATAATACTAATCACATCTTAAAATCAGATATTATTCAGCGAATCTCTCCGAAATGTTAAAAATGTTCTTGAATAAGTTGAAATATTGATTTGATTAATTTGGGGAAAAACAAATATTTATTTTTGAAATAGTTCAAATTTGAAGTATATATGATCATGCGAATCTTTAACAAAGTTATTGCGCAATTTAAGTGCCTAGAATAAAGAAAAAATGCAATTCAGAAATTCCCACAAAATATTATAAAAATATATATCTAGTCGCATCTCTGTAAAGATGTTCACGAATAGAAAAGTATCTCTGCTCTATTAATACAAAAGCAGTAAATAGTTAAAAAAAATCGTTGCTAATTATATATTTTCAAAGTTTATTAGAGAAAAATGCAAACATCAAATTATTAAGTTACGTCCTTACATAAAGCGAGTATTACATAACATACATAACATACAGACAGACATACACACATATGTATAGATGCATATATATGTACATATATTAAGTATTAGTTTTGGAGGATCGATCTCGACCCAAATCGAACATGAAACACACTCTTCTCCTTTAAGACTAAACCAGTAGATTAAAGAAACGTTTATATAGAAAAATTGATGAATTCCTTCGATATCGTATTCATATTCGTAATCGTATTCCTAATGGCAGTTACTTTTTTTTCGAATCTTAACCAATGATGTCGATTAACTTATTCTTAATCTTGGCGATGGTGCCGGGGTTTGTCTGAAATATAGTAGATAGAGCAAGGTTAGCTAGGGTTTATGGGGTAATATTTTTGAAGGATCACTTACCGTTGTCTCGACCGGGACCTGCTGACCGTAGCTGGTACCGTAACCCTGTCCGGTCAGGTCCTCGACCTGAAACTGATCATCCTTGTCATCTAATATCTGCTGCTGCTGACCAACATCTTTGAACTTGTAGTTGGCATTCCAATCACTGTCCTCGAGCTGCTGCTGCTGCTGTCCACCATCCTCTTCCCATCCCAGATCCACTTGCTGCTGTTGTCCCAGATCAGCTAACTCAACCTGCTGCTGCTGACCGATGGGTTCCTCACCGGCGGCACGACTCCATTTACCTACCTTGGCACTGGCTGTGGCCGAGGAGCCATCAGCTCCTCCAGTGGCCGAGGCCGAGGCAGTTCCAACTGGCACATTGAAGGTGTAATCGGTGCGACGATACTCATAACCACCACTGGGTGCACCATGATAGTTGGGCAGAGGTGCAGGCGTGGAGGCGAAGGGAACGGGCTTGGGTAGTGGTGGCTTGGTCTCACCCTCCAGACCGGGCTCGTCCTCCTCGTTGTCGTTTTCATCATAGACATGAGGTGGCTGATCGCCGCGATCCTTCGAAAACACGGGCCTATTCACAGCTGTGGCATCGGCACGACCTGGATCCACAATGAACCCACCATTGTTGTTGGTGGGCAGATCAATCAATCCCAGGCTGAGCAGATACAAAGTGCGACGCCAAATGCTCAACTCTTGGCCGAACTTGTTGTACCTGGTCTTGAGCCTCTGCAGACGCCAATGATGCCGGGACTCAAAGCTGTGAACCTCGGTCTCGGTGAGCAGCTTGCGGTGATTCAGGAAAGTCAAATATTTAAGTTCTTCGTCGCGGAACTCCTGCAGCTCCATCAGGGTCATGCCATAGTAGTGGGCGACGGCAGTGATCCGCTCGAACTCCTTGATCTGCCAGGCCTTAAGGTCGGCGATCGTGATCTGATACTGCTGGGATAGTCGCTGGAGCTTCTCATCGTCCTGGCGCTGCCAGTCGCGCAGCTGTCGCAGTGTCATGTTCTGGGTGCCAATGAACTCATAGATGCGATCGCGTTCCTTCTGCTGCCACAATGTGAGATCATTGAGGCGACGATGTTCCAGCAACTGCTCCTTGTTCATGTTGACGATGTGAATGCGCTGGACTGGAGCCAGTTGCTGCAGTGCAACGTTGTATAGGCGGGACAGATCCTTTTGGTACTTGTTATCCGAGGAGATGAGCTGCAGCAGCTCCTGCTCGGTGATGATGACACTTGAGCCAATCTGACGCAGGCGCTGACGCTCCTGTTCCTTCCAATCGCTGGCCGCCACTGTGGTGTCCACAATCAGACCCATGTCAGCAAATCTCTGCAGCTTCTCGCGAATGAACAGACGCAGCTCCTCCACAGTTACATTATACTGCACCGCCAGGACATTCACATTGCGCAGCAGCAGCTGCTCCAGGGCCAAACGATTGATGGGATGACGGATCACTGTCTGATAGATGCGTTCCATCTCCTTCGTCTGCCAGGGCACATTGAGGCTCTGATCGATGCGACGCGAATCCAGGAGCCGCTTCAGCTCCATATTGTACCAGGTCTTCAATTCCTCCATGCTGATTTGATATTGACGCATCACGTCCAACAGATGCTGCTGATCATGCAGCAGCTTCAATCTGAGCTCCTCAATGGTCCACTTCTGACGTCGACGCAGCTGCTCATTGATCAGATCTTGTATGTGTTGCTGCTCCTTGACCTGCCACTCCTCGGCAGTAAAGGTGCCCGTGATTAGACCCTCCTGGGCCAACTGTTTGGCGTAGTCGTTCAGCCAGAGGTGAATCTCCTCGATGGAAACATTGTATTGGCGGGCAAGTGCCTCATGGGCAGGCCGATTGCGTTCCAAATACATCTCGAACTCCAGCCGGGACATGGGCTTCAGGCGCGTCTCGCTTCGAATGCGGGCAATAAGGAATTCCTTCCAGGGTTGAGACTCCGTCTGCTGATTCCAAATGTTGATCTGGTCGTACTGAAAGTTATTCTGCGGTTTATCGATGACACCGATCAGTGACAACCTGGCGGTCTCCTTCTGCACCCATTCCTCGACCTGCTCCACAGTCACATGGTAGTCATTAGCGATGCCATTGAGACGCGCTTTGTCACGCTTCAGGAACTCTACAAAGTCCTGGTAGCTGGTGGAATCCTGCTGCTGCTTGAGCCAGGTGTCGATGCCGCCACTGATCTGCTTCTGCCATTGGGTTTGCTCCTCGAACTGCACCAGTCCGGAGTTCTGCAGACGCTTCAGCTCATCATGGAGCCAATTGTCCACCTGCTCGATGCTCACATGATTCGTTTGCGAGAGACTCTCGAGGCGCTGATGATCCTGGGCCAGCTCACGCTCCACCTGCTCATAGTTGGAGTCCTGCTGATGCTTCAGCAACAGTTCAATGAGACGCTCCTGCTCGGCAAGTTGCCACTTGGTCAGATTCTCCACCTTGGCACTGCCAGTGGTCTTTAGATTGATCAGTTGCTGGCGCAGCCACTGCTCAATCTCCTCCACGTTCACAGAGTACTGATTGGCCAACTTCTGGAGACGTTCCCGTTCATGCTGCAGCTCCATCTCGAATTCCACATAGCTGATGTGGGTCTGCTCCTTGACCAAACTCTGTAAACGCTCCAGCTCCGACACTTGCCAGGTGCTGAGACTCTTCAGAGAGTCCTCCGTGTTGCCACGCAGTCTCTTCAGCTCTGCGATCATCCATTCCTCGATCTGGACCACATTGACGCGGTACTGATCCGCCAGCTGGTTCAGATGGGCACGATCTGCGAGCAGCCGCTGCTCGTACTCATCAGTGGTCAGGCCATTCTTGAACTCAGCAATCATAGACTTGATGTAGTCGCGTTCAACCAGCTGCCAGGCCTGGAGCTGCTCAATCTCGAACTGACCCTTCTGGCGCAGATCTTCGATCACCTGCTTCACGTAGGTTTCGATCTCCACGATGCTCACGTGATGCTGATCGGCCAGGTTAAGCAGGAAGCGTCTGTCATTTCGCACCTTGGATTCGAATTGCTCCAGGGTAATGTTGGACTGGGACTGGAGCAGGGACAGAATGCGCTGATGCTCAGCCTGTTGCCAGGCGGTCATCTGCTCGATGTTGAGCTTGCCCTGCTGCTTGAGTCGCTCGATCTCGGACTGGACCCAGCGCTCGATCTCCTCGACGGAGGTATGATACTGGAAGGCCATGGTCTGCATGTGTTCGCGATCGTTGCGCAGCTCCGCTTGGAGATCCTCGGCGTTCCACTGCTTGTTCTGCTTAAGCAGAGTCTCGAGACGCTCACGCTCCGCCAGTTGCCAGGAGGTGAGATTATCAATCTGTAGCTGACCCTCGTCACGCATGCGTGCCAGCTCCTGTTTCATCCAGCTCTCGATCTCCTCCACCTGCACACTGTATTGTTTGGCCACCTTCTCGAGCAGCTCCCGATCCTGACGCAGACGGGCCTCCAGTTGCTCAGTGGACTTGTACTGTTGCTGGGCGAGATTCTTCAAGTGGAGACGCTCCACTTCCTGCCAGTTGGTTAGACGCTCACTTGGCTTAAGCAGACCCATGCCAATGAAGCGTTGCTCCTCCTTCTTCACGAACTGCTCGATCTCCTCGATCTGGACATTGTGCTGCATGGCCAGACTCTCAAGGCGGGCACGATCCTCTAGCAACCACTTGTGGAACTCCTCGACGGTATAGTCTCGCTCCTGCACCATGTTTGTCAGATTTCCGCGCCACTCCTGCTGCCAGTTCTGGAGTCGCTGCATCTCCAACAGACCATCGGTCTTGAGCTTGTCCAGCTGTTGCTTCAGCCATTGCTCGATCTCCTCGACACGCACCTGGTTCTTCTGGGCCAGGCTGTAGAGATGACCGCGATCGGTACCGATGCGTTTCTTGAGCTCCTCCAGCGACAGATTGTTCTTGTTGACCAGATCGAGGAGTCGTTGACGTTCAATCTTCTGCCAGTTATTGAGCTGCGTCTCCATGTGAAGTTGTCCCTCACGCTGCAGACGATCTCCCTCCGACTGAATCCATTGCTCGATCTCGGAAACCTTCACGTTGTAGACCTTCGATAGGTCATTGAGGCGGGCGCGGTCCGCAAGAAGTTTCCTTTCGAACTCATCAATGGAGAAGCGGTTCTGTTGCACCAGCTTGGAGATCTGTTGACGCTCAGCCAGTTGCCAATCCTTGAGTGCCTCAGCCTTGAGCAGGCCCTCGCTCTGGAGGCGGACCAGCTCCTGTTTTAGCCAATCCTGTATGTCGGTGACCTGAATTTGGTAGGTGTTGGCCAGCTCAAAGAAGTGTGATTGATCCTTCTTGATCTTGGCCTCCAGTTGTTCCACAGTCAGTGAGTTCTGCTGTACCAGAGTCTGGAGACGCTCACGTTCCCGCTGCTGCCAAATGGCCAGCTCCTGCTGCACATCCTTGAGCAGACCCTCGGACTTGAACTTGTTGAATTCACTTTTGATCCATGTCTCGATCTCATCCACGCGCACCTTGTAGGTGCGTGCGAACTGCTCTAGGCGGGCACGATCATTAATGATGGAGTTCTGGAACTCCTCGATGGTCAACTGATTCTGGCCAATGATGTTGCGCAGACTGGCGCTGACACCCATCTGCCAGTCCTTAATATGGCTCTCCAACTGCTGCTGGCCAACCAACTGCAAACGATGCAGCTCCTCCCGCTGCCACTTCTCCAGCTCATCGACGCCCACGCGGTATTTGGCGGCCAGATTCTGGACGTAGCTGCGGTCCTGGGCCATTTGCTGCTGGAGTTCGGAGAGACTGCCGCGATGCTGCTTCAGCATGGTCTCGAGACGGGCACGCTCCGAGCTCTGCCAGGCGCTTAATCTGGTGACCTGTTCGTTCTGTTCCTTGATAAGGTCGCCAATGCGGTTGACCTCACCGCGAAGCCACTGGGTCTGGCTCTGCATGTCGCCTTGGTACTTAATGGACAGATCCTTCAAGCGCTGCTGATCGGTGCGAATGGAGTTCTGGAGGGCAGCAATGGTGGCATTGTGCTGGCGGATCAGCTCCTCCAGACGCTGCTGCTCCTGGGTATTGTCCGCAATAAGCGAGCCGCTGTCGGGTATCGATACGGGAGCCTGGGGGCTAAGAGAGTCGTTCACATTGTTGAAGTGAACGTGGAGGCGCTGAAGCTCTTGGCGCTGCCATTGCTGCAGTTGATCCTGCTGGACGCCATAGGAATGCGCCAAATTCCGTAGCTTGGCGGTATTTTCACGCTGCCAGCGATCGAAATCCTGGGCCGAGAAACTATTTTGATGGATGAGCCAATCGAGTCGGCCACGTTCCTGCCTCTGCCAGTTGCTGGCATCCTGCACCTGTGACTGATATTGACCCAACAAGGCCTGATAGCGTGCCAGCTCCCGACGATGGAACTCCTGCAGCACCCGCAGACTGGTGTGATAGCGATGGGCCACGCCCAACAAGCGATCCTCCTGGTGGTGCTGCCAGTCCTCCAACCGTTGCGGAGTCGTCAGATACCAGAAGAAATGCTCCCGCTCCTCTCGCTTCCACTGTTCATCGCGTGGCAGTGACGTTTGACCAAAGGGACGCTTATTGTCGTAGACCAATTTACCGTCCACCCATTTCTGCTGCGACTCCGAACCATCCACAGTTCGTGTGCCATCAGCATGCTCCGTAATGGCCTTGTTATAGTGCTTAACCGTCACGGTCGAGGTCGAATGAGGTGATCCCAGCTGACCGTAGGTTGGGGTGAGGCCCATCTGGCTAAAGGATGGCGCATTGAATCTTACATTTCTGGAGTCGTCCACATTCACCACCGATCTGTAATCCATTACAGCTGGCTCCATTCGGTTTCTAATCCAATCCTGCAGTGCTGCGCTGTGGCCAGAGGTTGTTGTGCTGCCAGAGATTCGGCTAGGTCCGAAGAAGGTCTGCTGACCGGCACTATTCTCATAGGTATTAGTGATTTTGGTGGCCTCAGTGCAGTTGCGATGCACCACATAGGTCTTGCCATCGATGACCTTCACCTCAGCCGGATACGCATAGTTCTTTACCTCATCGTAACCACTTAGGTCAACAGCCTCGAATGGTTTCAAATCCACCGTATGCTGTACATTATGGGTGGAGGCCAGATATTCCAGCAGCTCAGCTGCCAAGTCATCAAAAAATTCCGGTTTTGCTATATCCTGATAACTGAGGTATCCCTGTTGAATGGACTGCATCATAAGGTCTCCATACTTATGACACTTCTCACTCAGCTCATTAGCATTCATCCCAGTCAGCTGCTGAATATTTGCTAATTAAATAATAATAATGAATTACTTATTTAGTATACATAATTTTATATAATTATTTAGAGATAAGCAAATGATTATTTCAACTGAGAACTCGGTCAATTTTTCGATCTTATTCGATGTGTCCTCCTCAGCTTTATTTGAATTCTACTTTAGAACTATTTAAAAGTGGCTCAACAAAATCTCAGCCCACATTAAGCTTGTAAATCCCTTTTGAGTCATCAGATAAAAAATCTATATCTATATTTATATTTATATTTATATTTATATTTATATTTATTGTCACCAATCGATTTTGTGGCTTCAAAATAATTAGTCAATTATTTTCAAATTCTTATTTGGACAATATTTTCGAAAATATCGACAAAAGAATAATGTAAAATTCTGTGGCTTAATCTCAGAATGATGTCATAAATTATTTTCGAATTCCAAATTAAATTTTTTAACTTATCACCGTATATATACTAAGCCTATAATTATAGAGAATTATTATTTTTTTTTTTTGTAGTTTGCTCAGAAAGTTGAACATGGTCATGTTTTTCCTCAATTCAAAGTATTATCTCCGAGTGAACCGATTAAGGTGTTAGTTTGGCCTCATCCGAGCTCTTTATCAAACACAAATTTATTGAACTCAGTGTGACCCCAATTTAAAGATTGAAAGATTTCTTAGAAATACATAAGTCGAAATCAAATTATAATTTCTATACTTACCACTCCAAGTGAAGGCATGTCCCAGAGATGGGGTTCCTTCCGATGAGATTATGGCATTGTATTCCTGAGTCAATCGATTGGCAAATTCGCGGACCTCATGCAAATGACTGTAACCCCAGGCGTTCATCTTCATCGGTACTTTCAAATAGTTCATTGCTATGGAAAGGCCCTGGCAATTGGCGATTGCCAAGAGTAGTGCAAACACACCCAGAGCTCTCATTCTGGGTGTAATTGCCTGATAACTAAATAGGGAAAAGACAATCAAAAAAAAAAAAAAAAAAACAATGTCATTCATAAATTTCATATTTGGGTTATATATTTATGTACGTAAAGTCGATGTATGCCGAGACTGGAAGAGTCGACAACAATTCCAAAGAATTTGGCTGCCTCAAGGCGTTGATAAGGCGCCAGAAACTCAAATCTAGTTCAGTTAATATTATTGGGTTTAAAATAATCACAGAACAGAACAGAGCAGAGCAGAGCAGAGCTTAGGTCAACTAAGGTTAACCGACTGATAATGTTAATGCTACTTAACGCAGCCGATTACATATACTCCTATATAGTAAATAATCCAAGTCTTTTTAAATAATTTCAATTATGTATTTGGTTTTTTGGCAGTAAATTAGGTTCTTTCATCTTCCATCCGGTGCTGTCTCCTGATAAGCTCTCAATGACGACGTGGAGATTGAAGACAACAAAAACAAAGGCAGAATATCATTTGCATTGGACTTAAATTGAATTTGAATTTGTCGGACGGAAACAATTGGAACATCAATCAGCACCTTGAGACTAGTGACTGCCTAATGTTCGCTCCAAATATTGTATTTTTATTTCTGGAACAACTAATTTTGGGGCCAGCTGCATATTGGGCAGAGTGCAGGCGGTGTCTATTTTTGGGATGCCTTCACACACTTCTGTGCAGCACAAGCAGCAATCGGATTATGACTGCAAGATGTGTATAAAGTTTTTGAAATGCTGCTTTACTCACTTGCACTAATCACTCGATCAATTAAAATAAAAGTGTCTAATAGAGTCCCACAAGGATTCAATTCTCGATACTATAATTCACTTTCACTGTTATCACTTCCAATTAGCCCGATCACTTTGCCCGATCACCGAAAACGTTGCGCTGCTTCGTTCAGCTGCGCGGCCGAACACCAACTGACAGGCGCACGCATAGCCGAAAGCTTTTATTAGAAAATCTTAGAGCACCGAATGAGAGGAAACTGGGAGATAGAGAGACTGTGAGAGAGTAAGCATGGCAGAGGGCGCTTTTGAGTACGTCTTATCAACGCAAGAGCAGCATCTTCTTCTTGTTTAGTGTCTTCTGTAAAAAAAAAACAATAGTTCAGCAACATACATAGGTTGTTACCACGAAGACGCAGGTAACAACATTAATCTTCTTGGACGTCATAGTTGAAAGGCAGCAACTGGCAAAGATCTGTTCGCAATCTCTTAATGAGCTCATGTGCCAAATGCTTGTGATTCACAAGCCGTTGGGCAGCTTCCATCGCTTTGATTTTGCTGACACCTAATGACAATAGCTCAAAAATAATAAAAAAAAAAAGTAACAAAACAAAGATGTATAAATAAATGAACTCTTTACGAATATATATATGATGTCATATCGAAGCTCCTCAGTCCATCCAGCGGTGCTGCACTTACATGAGAGTGACTGTTGCCCGTCGGGTGGAGGAGGAGATTGAGGAGGCGCGTCACTTGCGTGGGGGTCACTTGTATTTCAGATATTTAAAAGTGATTCAAAACAATTAAGAAGAAAATAGATACTGCAAGCAAAGACTGTATGCAAATTCCTCTTGAATGACCTTGTCAACCTTTCAAATTTTGTCAATTCAACGGAATACAAGGGGAAACCCACTGACCGACGTCCTTATTGATATTTAGAACTAGTTTCTCTAAATCGTAACCACAAATCTATTAACAAATTTAATAAATTTCGAGTAAATGGTGAACTAGAACGTACCCTACATAATATACAAAATATATATGTATATATATAAATTTCTGATTTCACGTCTTGTCATAAATCAAGCAGAGCAGAAATCGCGGCAATAATTGGCTATAAAATCAAAATACAAATTGAATGAAAAATACCTGGGGCTGATGAGCTCAGTTAGTCACACATAAGGTGTGATCGAGTGTTCTTAGGAATTAATACGTAACGTCTATATTTTCTTAATAAATGAATTAATTTGCAATATCCGGTTTTATTTTTGTCAACAAACAAAATTGTTAAAGAGCTGCTAGCGCCATCTATTGTCAAAAAAGCAAATGAATTTGCAAGCTATCATTCGAACAGTGTTGCTTAACGCCAAAGCGAAACTATAGATGATAAAACTAACAGAGGTAATGTTATGAGTATCTTTTGTTGCAAACTGTAATAATATGTAAAAGTACAAGAAAAGAGATTTAATATTGTAGTAACTAAGGAAACTTATAAAAACATTTCCAGGAAGTTAAGCACGAACTATCGCAACAGCTGTTTCTAATTCATATCGATAACATAGGCGCCCATCTCTAGTAAATGCCATGATTCTAACAACGTACGTGGTTGATTTGTTGATAATACGCCAACAACCTGCATAAAATGTATTTACGTTGCATAGTGTTCAGCATTAATGTAAAGCAGAAACAGGCCCACAATTAAGCGGAGGCCCCAGGATAACAGTAAGTGAACATCATTGAGCTGTTCATGCCAAGCAGATGGTCACAAAATGTCCTTCCATTCCACAGGTTATGGCAGAGAGCGAAGTAAAAAGCGATGGCCAGGAGCAACGGAGTCCACAGGCATGTCATCTAACATATCGTTTTACACTATTTTTTATTGCCGGAAGCGTGGCTGCCTTCGCCCTCCATGCGCTGGCCTCATCTGGCTGGAGGCTACAGTTGCGTCAGCTGCACCATCTGCCAACCGCCCACTATCTGCAGACACGGGATGAGTTCGCGGTTTATTCAGTGGATGAGCTGAATGCGTTCAAGGAGTTCTACGATAAGAGCATCAGTGATAGTGTCGGCGCCAGTTTAACTGAGGCCGAGCAGACGAACATTAAAGAGGCTATGGGTGCACTGCGTCTCGCACAGGAGATGTATAGGACGGGCAAGGATGACAAGGCATTGCGACTATTTGAACATGCGCTCGCACTGGCACCGAAACATCCAGAGGTTCTCCTACGATATGGTGAATTTCTGGAGCACAATCAACGCAACATTGTGCTGGCAGATCAGTACTACTTCCAAGCACTTAGCATAAGTCCCAGCAACTCGGAAGCTCTGGCCAACCGACAACGTACTGCCGATGTAGTTCAAACTCTGGACGAGCGACGTCTGCTGTCCCTGGACGAGAAACGGGACGCACTCTCCGCCATACACGAGGCCAACTCGGCGCTGAGACGTGCCAAAAAGGAGGCCTATTTCCAGCATATTTATCACTCCGTGGGCATTGAGGGTAACACCATGACGCTGGCGCAGACGCGATCTGTGCTGGAGACCCGCATGGCCGTCGATGGCAAGTCCATTGATGAGCACAATGAAATTCTGGGCATGGATTTGGCCATGAAGTACATTAATGCCAGTCTCGTACAGAAGTAAGAATCCCTATTAGATTTCTGTGAATATATTTATAAGTATATTTCGATTACAGATTAGAAATAACCATAAAGGATATACTGGAGCTGCATCGACGCGTATTGGGCCACGTGGATCCCATAGAAGGTGGTGAGTTTCGTCGAAATCAGGTGTATGTTGGTGGCCATGTGCCTCCGGGTCCCGGAGATCTGGCGCTCCTCATGCAACGTTTCGAGAGGTGGCTTAACTCAGAACAGAGCAACACATTGCATCCAGTGAAGTGAGTTCCAGCACATGATATCGGTATTATTTCCCGATAAATTCCGTTTTTAATCCTTTAGCTATGCTGCCCTTGCCCACTACAAGCTCGTGCATATCCATCCGTTCATCGATGGAAATGGACGTACTTCGCGGCTGCTCATGAATACACTCCTTATGCGGGCTGGATATCCGCCCGTCATCATTCCCAAACAGCAGCGCAGCAAGTATTACCACTTCCTTAAACTGGCCAACGAAGGCGATATTCGACCATTTGTGCGATTCATTGCCGATTGCACGGAGAAGACCTTGGACCTGTATTTGTGGGCCACCAGTGACTTACCTCAACAAATCCCAATGCTCATCCAAACGGAGAGCGAAGGCGGCGAACTGGCCAAGCTGCAGACGCACCATGTTCACCCCAACTTAGAGTTGGAAACGGGATCAGGATCGGGAGCGACGCCTTGACATTCAAGTCTCATGCTTAGAGGAGCTATCAACCATTTATCTGTTTTGTTTAGTCTACAAATATTATTTATTCGAATTCAAGAAAGAATTGTTACCAGACTGTGATCATATTTAAATTTAAATTAAATTTTATGTTAACAAAAGCTCTTCTAACAAAATACTTTCTTGAAGGCATATTATATAAACGCGCAAATAACAACACATTATGTTCGATCAATTGGAACATATATATATATAAACATATAGTACTATAAATGTAAATATGCATGTACTCGTAAGTAGTGAAAATTTATATTTAAAACCAGACCATCAACTGCAAGTACAATATAATACTTAATAAAAACAACATGTACATAAATAATCTGCAACCAAGACATTTTTGAGTTTCATTATCTATAATTTATCTACGTAGATCTATCTATTTTTATCTATGTATATATATGTATTCTTACAAATTTATAATAATTTATAATTTTATATTATTATACTGATATATTATTTTCATTAATTTATTATTATAATGATTGTTATATTATTTAATTTTATGTTAATTAACATTATCTGGTAAAAATGGGATTTCCCACTTTAATATTCTGATAAGTCGTCTGTTATCATTGACTCAAGTCACCTCTTAACCATTTCAGAGATAAGCCGCACAATGAATAGATTGCTACAGTCGCCAAACTTTGATTTACCCCACATTTATGCAATTTAGCGACTTTTTTGAAACTTCAAAAACGTTTTTCCAAAACTATTTGAAAAATGTAATCCTATAGAACTCTGCGGAATTTAAGTTCTCAGGAATATTGAATTGTAATTTATGATTAATAAAATAATTCAGAAAAAGGCTGTTCTCTTAATACAAAGTATTTTGAAGTCGGTATTACTGGTCAATATTCTCAATAATTCCTCATGATGATAATATTAATGAGCTGAGCTATAGATTGCAATAAAATCTGAACACTCAGTGCTAAATAATAGGTTCTAGAGAAATGAAGATCCTCGCAACGTTCGTGATCGTCTGTCACATAAGTGTTTTATGTGCTGCTGGCACCATAAAAAAAAGTTTGGACAATAGTGTAACTGAGAATTCTACTGAAATATCAGAGTGGGTGCTATCATATTATGTAATAATTAAAATACCTGTTTAATTATGATTTTCAAAATTCGATTAGGGCGGAGGAGCAACTGATTGAACTGTTTGCCTTGGCCAAGGAAGATCTCCGAAAACAATCCAATACAAATGTCGCGGATATTATTCGAAACTTGATAGATTTGAATGCTACGGGTGTCCTACAAAATTCTCCAGAGTCGTGTCCACCATATGCCAACGCTCATGGCATTTATAAAGTTAAGTTGGGAAATCTTCAACCCTTCGATGTGTTCTGTGATACACAAATGGCAGGACCTGGCTGGACTGTGATCCAACGTAGAATCGATGGAAATCTGAATTTCTATAGGAACTGGACACAATACAAAAATGGTTTTGGAAATATTTCAGAGGAGTTCTTCATTGGCCTGGATAAGCTCCATGCAATTACTTCGGAAAAACCCCATGAGTTATATATTCAGTTGGAGGACTTTAATGGGGAGAAACGTTATGCCCGATATGAGGAGTTTCGTATCTCAGATGAAGCTAACTATTATTTACTAGAAAAGTTGGGTTCGTATTCGGGAAATGCGGGTGATGCTCTAGACTACCATAGGAATATGAAATTCACCACTTATGACGCGGATCATGGTCCAAGTAATCAGTACTGTGCGGAAGTGGAAATGGGCGCGTGGTGGTATAAAGATTGTGCCCATAGGTAATCACATCTTTTCTATATGTTATTATAATATAAATATTTATTCAATATTTTTAAAATATTTAGCTCACTTAATGGACTGTATCTCAATCCAAATCTTTCTTCTCGGATGCAAGAAAAGGGCATTTACTGGCATCACTGGAAAGGAACCCAGTATTCTTACAAATCTGTACAGATGATGGTGCGTCCAAGATGTCCTTGCTCTTACTAAGTCCTTACGATAACCTTTTAACTACTTACCCTTTTTTTTGGAAAATATATATAAAAATATCAAAAGAAAATCCAAAAGGCATTTATATTTTTAAATTGACATTTATATTTAATTTAGTTTTTTATTTAAAGTATGATATTGTAAAAAATTTCCAACAATCCTGGAATATTTCTCCCTCAAAGCGAAACAATAGTAAAAGTGCATAATACTAGAAACATATTTATTTTATTAATATGTCAAGCTTGATCTTTAAAATCAAATATTGCATAGATATATCACGTATTAAAAAGCAACGAGTTCAAATAGAAACTTCTTGATAACAGAGAATCAATTTAAAGGCACTCGACGCATAGATCGGAACTTAAATTTACTAATTTAAGAATTGAGTATATACGGGATTACTTTGAATCATCTAAGGAAGTTTACAACTTGGCTCGTTGCAAGTAATTCTTATAGGTGACATCACGCCACCAATAGGGACGCTCATAGACGCCAGGAGTGGAGACAATTGCACGCTGTAAATGCTGGTAAACCTGGTTTGGGGAAAAAAATATTGAGAAATGTGAGAAAATTGTTGAAATATGATGGGTTCTCCCTCTTACATTGCCATCACTCATGCCCAATGGAGAGTTGAGAATGAAATCAATTGGTGCAATGGCATCCACCAAAGCGATAGCTTCGTTCTTTAGCACCGGCAACAGATCTAAGATACCCCTCTGATAGAGCTCAATGTGCGAACTATTGCGGAAATAGCCGCCTTGATAGAACAACGCAGAGTATTTGGTAATCAAATTGGCGCCATAAAATGAAAGGACCTTCCACAGAACTTGCTGCTCAGCGGAAGCTGCCAAACCGGTCACAAATTTATAGAACACATAGTACATTGTGCGCTGTATAAGAGAAAAGGTCGTATAGATAAACATAGATAAAATTGTAGAGACACATACCTCAGCATAGATAATCGATAGTTTTTGGGCTGCAAAAACCTGCATATCGTTGCGGGTCTCAAAGGGATCCTTGCCAGCAAACTGCAGCTGCTCGTAACGCTTCACGGAAGCATCAAGTTGCCAAGCGGTAAGCCAATCCAGAGCCTTCAGCAAATCTAATGATAGATAAATTTAAGAGATCAACATTTTTCTTATTAATTGTCTACCACTTACTATGCACATCCAATGCCTGCTGAGAGGAATTCTCCTGGGCCTTGGTCTGCAGCAATTCATTCATGTTCTTGAGGAAAGAGACTGTGGCCAGTGGAGAAGCATCTACAAAGTTGGCATTATTGCGGCGCAAGTTGATCAGCCAATTGGATGCCTGCTGGATGAGGGTATTGTTTTCCCCCTCGTAGGTGCAGTTTGCATCATTGTCATTCCTAAGGTCGCCCAGACCCGATGCCTTGAGGTAGCCATGACCGCCGCAAGCTTCACGGCACTCTTGAATACCATCTCTGGCAGCCCAAGTGGTGCATGGTTTTAATGCAGATGAGATAGCGTGTATTTCCATGCCCACCTTGGAGGTATCCTCACCTGTCAGGTTTCTGATCGTCATATCGGTGTTGGCATTTCCAATCCACATCGTCACCACACGCATTGCAATGGCGGTGGCCAAGTGTGGCAACAGCCGATACTGTTGCGACTGATACTCAATCACTGGCCACTCCAACTTGCTATCGGCGGGTCCAAATTGACGACGACTGGCCGAGTACCGGATGGCAATGCTAATGGCCTTGCTCAGCGCCACATAGGTGATGGCTGTGATATTCACACGACCAGCGGACAAAGCTCCCATTGATGCGCCCAGACGCTTGCGCTCATCCTTAATGGGACTGCTATAATTGCCCTGGGCATCAATGTCGCCCGTCTTGGACAGCAGATTTGCCTTGGGAATGCGATACTTGTTGAACATGACGAAGCTATCAAAAAGGTGATATTTCAGATCTATGGCATTTAAGAGCAGATCCATACGCACCCATTGTCGATGCCATTGAGACCGATCTTCTCTCCCAGATCTCCGACTGTAACACCAGGCAGAGCCAACAACGTACGTTCATCGCGAATGGGCACCAGGAATGCGTTGAGACCTTGATGCTTGCCATCTGGCACATACAACTGTGCATAGACAATGGCATGGGTGCAGGTCTTGCCCAGATTGCCCACCCAGCACTTGGCCGCCTCAAAGTCCGGCGTGTGTATGATAAACTCCTGGGTATTGTTATCATAGGTGGCGGTTGTACGCATGCCTGTTAACATTGGAATATTGGAATTTACATGGATATCTATTAAGGAATCTTCTTCAAATCCATACCATTTGCATTGGTGCCATGGGAAATTTCGGTTAGAGCAAATGCACCCACAATTCGATCATCGGTTGCTTTGGCTATATATTTGCCCAATCTCTCGGTGCCATTGGACACCAGTGTGCTGGGAAACATGCCATTGGACAGCGAGAACTTCACAGAGAAACTAAAGTCATAACTGAAGATGGCCTGACTGAAGGCCAGCATTAAGTGTGGAGAGCTGAAAAACTGTAAGGAAAGTTAGTTGCAATTGAGAGAAATCAAGACGTGTGTCCCTTCCTACCTCCTCAATGCCAAAGAACTTCTGTTCCCAGAGCAAGTGATGACGCCGGTTGGCCAGCTCACGAGTACGCTCCAGACTGGGTGCCTCTGGTTCACGTTGGAAATCCGGATGTTTTTCCATCCATTGCCAAATCTTGTGCTAAAATTAATGTTGATAAGACGGATTAACCCAAAATGGCATAATAAAGTTAACAATCAATTGCATTTGATAATCGATCTAATCAAAGTTAATAAAGAAGAAATATTCCATTTGCAGATAAGCTCTGCAAATCACATAATTAATTCATTTAAAATTTATGTATAATATTAAATACATTTCAACTCCACTTTCAAGTCAATAATGTATGTATATGATATTGAATTGTGGTTAATCACTTCATATAATTGCACATTGAACTTTGCACGATGTTTAAACTTCAGCCACTTAATCGGATTACTTATGTACATAACTGCGTACATTGTTTGCAGTTATACATATATATGTACGTATGTATATGTATATGCAATTAATTTTATGGCACTCGCGGATTTACCTTTAGGCGCAGGTGCTCTTCGCCCTCGAGCAGCACATTGAGGCGCTTATAGCAGAAGCTCGCCTTATCGCGGTACTCGTCGAGGGGTCCGCTGCCAAAGCTGGGGAATATCTTCTTGTCCTCATAGATGTCCACCTCGCCACGCACATCCTTTTGCTCCTTTCTGTAGTGATTAAGTATGGAATTGATTACATTGACAATGTTATTCTCCTCCATTTCGGCATCACTTCTCTAGCTTCGTGCAATGTCAAAGCAGCAACAACCGAACTAACTGTATTTACTCACTTGGTACTGCGAAATGCAACCATGTTATCGACTGGAAATGTTATTGTCGCCCAACTCTGTTCTGTGATGCTTTAACGGTCAGCGATGGACTCGAACTGTTTGAAATTCAGCAAATGCTCTGCTATTTAGAATAGTTTGACGGTGCAGGTGTCAATACGCTATAATATTTTTGTGTTTTAGCTTTAATAAAATAAAGATAGTGACCCTGCTTAACGTTTCCGTTTGCCAATATCACTGGCAATCGTTTTGGCCGTCGCGTAGACCAGGTCCATACTGTCCGGCTAAGCCGCAGCTGATAAGCCCATTGATAACACGTCAGCGTTACCAAATTGAATGACATTGTTATAATTTATATTTGTTGTTAGATGAACGTTGCGAATACTTGTTATTGGCCTATCTATTATTAGCTCAGATTATCACAACATATGCCCTACAGCTGTTACAGCAGTGTTGGAAAATGTCCCAAATTTGGCGCCTTCATTTAATTTCAGATGAGTTTATTTCAAAGGCAGCAATCAATTGATTTAAATATTTATTATTTAATTTATTTTACTTACACAATTAGGTAACATGCACGGCAATCGCTTGGCTATTCAAGTTATTTCGGGTTTTCTATATTGTATTAATTTTTATTGATTATCATTACGTTATCTTGCGCTTACTGCTATTAACATATTTGATCATTGCAGCATTAATTTCATAAGTCTAAACTGAATATTCATCCAATATTGTACTAAGGTTCCCAAAATTCAAATTCCATATCTATTTTTTTGATTGTTTTTGTTTTAGCTTGAATTTGGATTGAGTCATTGTCATCGAAATAGCCTAATTATGTTTTCTATATTCTAAACTAATTAGGTAACATGTAGTCATTGATTAGATATTTGTAAATCTCATTGATTTGATTTTTCCTATCGTTAGGATAATTTCTGGCATTAATTAGTTCGTCGTGTTTATAAAAAGCCATATAAAATTAGCTGCGCTACAAATATTACAAATATTATGATTTATCCAATTATATGTGATATATGTAATATATGTGTAAGTGTATCATTGAAAAGGCTGCTATATATTGTATATTATATTTTCTAATATGGACTAATTGACGCTTTCAAATGAATTACGTGATATTTCAAATACAATTTCAATCATGTGATACAACCATATACCATTCTATATAGATACTTATATATTCGTAGTCGATCAATTTATCGAATCAATTTTGGCTTGATATTGACGTCCGTCAATAATGATGATTGGCTAATTATAGAAAATGTCTAGAAAGACGGCAAAAATTGTGCTAAATGATTACGAATCGAATCGAACTAAAGTATTTTTTACTTAAACTAAACCAAATTCAATTTCAATTTCAAGCAAACTTGTAAATTCTTAAACTAAACGAGATTGCAAATTTGTGTCTTAGAAAAATATATCTGGTGTATCAAATAGATTCAAGCTCTTTTCCATTAATGTGCCCGACATTAATTCCAACTCCAGTGGCTCCTCCCCACTGGGCGTCGTTGTTGCCTTGGTGTCAGCGGTGCTCTGACCGTTCGTCTCATATCATCGACTCTGGCAGGAGCTGGCCGCAGATGAATTTGATGAGAATGCCGACTGCAGACTGGTCATGGATCCCTTGTAGTTCACAGAGCTGAGCACCTCGTAGAATATATTTAGCTGAGCTCCGGAAGGACTAAACCAATGCATCAGATAGCTATCGGTATGATGCATCACGTGCGATCCTTGCACACTCTCCTTGTGTCGGCACACCAGAGTAGGTTCCTCTCTAAAATAATTCACGCCCTCAACAAAGTCCTGCAGATCAAAGTATGATACAGCCGCATCTGTAAGACATCATCAAATATATAATATAACTCTACCGACATGTGATTAAAATGTGGATGTACCATTCTTATCGGGAAGTTCCTCAGTTACCCGATACAATGTAAAGTGCAAGTCATTGCGCATCACATCAAAATCCCAGGTGAGCACACTCTTCGGATCCATATTGCGGATGAGCAGCTCGTGAGTGAAGCCCGCTTTCAGATCAACGGTCTTGTAGAGATTCTTGTGATCATGCTGATGGGCGGCAGACAAACGCTTGCCCTCACTGGAAGCATCACCAGCAGCCGCAGAGTTGGCGCGCGATGCAATCGGGGTCTCATCATCGGCATCCTCCAGTGAGTTCATCTTGTATAGCGTCTTGGGCACAAGGCCACCCTCATGTATCATGGTCTATGACAAAAACAAAGGCAAGCACAATTAAGGACATTCAAGGACTCAGACATCTCCATAACAATGTTGGTTAGACATTCGCCTAGCTTGGTCAAGATACAATGTGAGTGAACAAAACGGACATGGACAGGGACATGGACTTGACATAGTTCGCAGAACACAGAGGTCGAACAAGGTGCAAAAAGGACATCGAAAACATTATTAACAGCACTTATTTTAAATTTTGTTTGTGCATTTATGGAATAGATAGATTTAAAGCTGCTTACACAATCGCATTGAGCTAAATAACAGTACGTGAAGTATTTTTTATTAACTTGTTCCACATGCGATAAATGCGTCTAAGAATCGCCCAAGGTTTTAGGGAATTTTGGATAAACAAATTTTACAATAAATATAACAATGAAATTTTAAGGAATATATGTATGTATATATACAATTTTAACAGCATATACTCTCTCCTCTCGCACTCAGAATTCAACTTACCTTACAGGTGCCTCCCAGAAAGTCTGGAATGATTTCCTCGTCGATATACTGAGCGAGGCCATCTCTCATGTGTTCGCAGTCGGGGCCATAGAACAAGAATTTGGAGCGTGTGTTCTCATCTATGAATAATATGATTGATTAACGATCATAACGGTGAGGGGAATGTATTGATTATCTCACCAATAAAAGCGCTAACAATAGTCCAGGCGATCGGGAATACGCGAGGTGCCCGCACCACCAAAACACGACCCATTGTTTCCGGATAGTTACGTTCTACGGTCTCGGTGATGTAGAGCAGAGCCTTGATGCCAGGACGCCACAAGTGACGCATGGATAAGCCTTCGAGATCTACCAGCAGTGACCAGTTGAGCACCGGCTTATCCAAACGCTCGGCGGACTCATTAATCTTCTGTATGCCCTCCTCACAAATGTGTAGAGCCTGTAAAGTTAAAATCCGCTAAAGATTTGTGGGGAACCTAAGAAATTTTCAAACTTACCAATCGCAGTAAACCTTCCATGCCCAAGGACTTGAGCAATCCCTTCACATCCATGTGACCCAGGCGAAGAATGTAGATGGGTCGGCCATCCTTGTCGTGATGATGCCAACCGCCCGGGAAGTGTTCAACCACAACAGCTGGTTGACTATACTCCTGGAGAAGATCATCGATGCGATGCTCGCGACGCCATCTCAGGGAATCGCACAGCATGGCATAGGCCTGACTGACGTGCCAGTCGCGTGCTGACAAGAAACGCAAAATGGTCTGATAACTGGGCATGCGCTCCAGATCATCGACACCATCCAGCATTTTTCTCAGCTCCAGCAGCTTGGACTCCTGCATCGGCGACAATTGCCCCAAATTGCGTGCTATGAAGTCACCATCCAGCAATATATCATGACTCTCGTCAGCTTTTGGAGATTTTGGAGCATTCAATGGCGGCACCCAACGATCCACATGCGTGATACCCTCCTCCTTCAACTGACTGATGAAGAACTCAATGATCTCCTTGCCCTTGAGCGTAGTCTGTGTGTACTGCTTCATGCCCATTTTCTCCATCGAGTGCTCGAATCCAAAGAAGTTCTTAATATCGAGAGTTGCGGTCTGATCGAAACACGTCCAGTCCGAGTTATCCGGATGCGCATAGTACCGACAACGCTCGAAGATCTCAATACGGGATGAGAAGCTCTCGTTCACAGCCTCAATGCTCAGCGTACGATTGGTCATGTCCAGATAGTTGTGCTGCAGGAAGAACACAAAGTCCACGCCGATCAACTTCTTGAAGATATAGGGAGCATCCACGGCCAACTTGCAACGCCGACTCGTATTCCGCTTAGCCCCATTCTCCAGGCACTCGTCCTTGATTACCTCACAGTCCAACACTATGGGCATCTGCGGACATGTGGGAAACCGACGCTCATAGGCCTACAGAAAAAGCGAAAATCGCAAAAGGTTCATTATATACAAATATTTTGTCGGCATGCTGCCAATTGATATAGTATTCGGATTTGGCCTTGAACAGTCGCCAATTTATGATTGGCAAATTGGTAACTATACATGAACTTGGCCTAGGGCCATGGTCGCAACTGCAACAGCTGCATTGACAGGGTTAAATATTTACAAAAATAAATGCCAAGACTCAAAAAAAAAACAGCTGCCACAACTCATACATCCCCAGAATATAACTTACGATTTAAAAATACTCCAAAATACTTAAAATATTTATTACATTTTTTAAGTATTTTCTGAAGTCATACTTCCCTAGATTATGACTTACGATTTAAGAATACTCTAAACATTAAGAAATACTTGAAATATATAATATAAACCCTTAAACATTCCAAGTCATCAGATCTTATAAGAATTTATTTACCTAAAAAGCTTTAAAAACTTATCTAATTTTTTAAAGTGCAAACAAAGCACACTTTCTACGCCCCAAATGAAATAATATATAATCTATATGCATACATATGTACATATATCGTAAATAATTACGAGAGGCGGCACTCTCTGAAATACATACATTTTGTATAATATACTATAATATTCATGTGTTGTCAGTCATCGTCAAAGAAATTTCTCACATTCATATCATATGCATCATAATGGGTTCATAACTTTTGCACTTGGTTTCGTATTTTAACGGGTAACCGTAACAGTTTGAAAATTCTGTTTTCAAATTTGGTTCATGTGTGTAGGTCTGGGAAGGACACGAACCTGACCGCGTGTCCTTTAAAACTATGTGTTCCGTGTCTCTTATTTTCGCTGGCACGCCACATAATAATTAAGTCTGTTTTAAATAAATATTTAAAAAGTTCAAGGCGGATGGAAAATGTGCCAGGCACGTGTTGCCTGCCCCCAATAACCGTAACCGTAACTGTAACCGTAACAAAGGTTAGGAAAGGAGAGGCAAGGAACGGAAGGAAGTCAATATGTTCCTTATTGGGCTCAATTATTTAGCGTCTGAACAGCGTGTGAACAAGCACTTGAGCTGCACCCAGCTTAAGTCCCAGACAAGCAATTTAGATACATACATAGGAATGTATCTGAGGTCGTGGGGAGCCGCCTCCCATCGCATCCAACAAACAGCAGCCGCAACCCCAGCCCAGTAAATGGCAGATTTATGACCTACTCTATTGTGTTGGCTACGTTGTGTAAATTGTGTTACAGTCACAAACAGAGCCAGAGCCTATCTCATTTATAATGCTAATTGCCCATAAAAAGAAAGCGAGAAATAAAACAAGCAACAAGAACCCCTTTAGGCAAACAAAAAGACGTATGTTCCCCGATTCTAAAGATATGTATTTGTAACGAACACTATGCAAGTTCTTCAGGCCGACGTGACGTATGCGTAATAACGGCACTTCAAATAGGATTCCACCGACACTATTACACACACACACACACACACGCATGCAGAACGAAAGTGGAAATTGATGGTGATGGCCTTGAGCACTCTCTACACTGCATTTAGCCGCAAGCCTTTTAACCCCCCCTTAACAACAACTTACGTCACAAAACACAAAAAACAAACAACAACAATAAAAAACAACTTGCAATTTCTCAGGATGTGTCTAAAAATAGCTGACATTTCAGACACATTTTCACCATCTGTGCATCTTTCGTAACTTCTGGCCATGTTTTAACAATTTTATCTACTATTTGTAAAGAGATAACTGAACCTATTTTAGATAGTCAAAAGTTCTCTAACAGATTCTCATACTGAATGGTATTATCTAAAATTAGAGTTGAATTCGAAGGTAAATTATACGAAAGAGATATAGTTTTCATTTGTTGGGTTTCTAATTCTTAAGTTTACTGTTATCCACTTCCGTTTGATCGGCTCTGAACGTGACGTTCTCATGGACGGACACACGTCTAGTATAAACCGATTATTTTTACTGTTAAGCCAATTAGTTCGGCAGCTTGTTTCTCCCTCTCCTTCTCTCACCCTCTCTGGTTGCCTATAACTTTTCAAAAGTCAATGACATTTGGCATCGGCAATAATGCAACTTTGTACCCGGTGGGTGATAAGCGAAAAGAAAACGCAAACTATGTAATTTAATTGTTTATAACAAATGGATTTGTTTGCCACTCTCACACATCATTCAATTACTGCGCCATTTGTCTCCGTTCTCAGCTGGCCGATTTTGGATACCCTTCCCAAAAACAACAACAGATGTACATATAAAAAAAACCCATGATAAACAGAATATCCAAAAATCCATTGCACGTGATCATATATTTTACTGATAAACAAATTAATTTAGATAACAATTAATGAATTCTCGTCTCACCTTGTTGCTATCTAGACTGAAAGGGTATCTGACAACAGGGGATTTATGTATGGAAATACTCTACAATATAATATGCTCAATATTAATTCGTGTCTAGTGTCTTCTTGCTGTCTCTTTCGCACGCCTTTCACACTGATTGTAAGTTATTATATACAATTACCCATAATCGCATATTTCCTGTCGCTGTCTCTCTATGAGAGACGCATCTCGCATGCAAAACACGAACAGGGCAGCTGACCATAACTCTGACCCCCCCCCACACCGTGGGCTCTTCAACTACAGTCCAACACCATGACAAACACAATGACTTCCATTCATGAAATTATATACGCGGCGGCGGCGGCTTATACAGTTGCGAGAGAGCAACGAGAGAGCGAGAGATAAAGAGAGGCCAAGGTTAATTTTATTTATCTTCGTTGCATGCGATGCGCAACGAGAGAGTTGACAGAATAAAAGAATAAGGAAACGATCTGTTAATCTGGCTGAGAAATGACTGTGATTGCGGGAATTGCATCAAATGGTATGACAGCTGCTCGCAATTTCCTTTCTATTTTAATAAAATGAAATAATTCTATATTCTCAAACTATGCAATCTACACTCGTCAGGCGCATGCACATCAGCAGACCCCCCTCTTTCACACAAACGCACACACACACACTCACACACAATTACGCAGACACACTCATAGATGTGGGCGGCTTATGTGGCACGCCTACTGCAAATAAGATACACACCTTCATAACGAGCTCAAAGGGATATTTGTAGACGCGAACTGGTGATTGAAATTTTTGCACCATTTTGCTGCTGCTGTTGTTGCTGTTGGCACTAACACTGGATAAAAAATCAATTTTTATTTCACTTCCTTATTGCACTTCTTTCTTTGTTGCACACATAGACGCGCCAAAAAGTATCTATTAGTTTGGCACTCAAAATTTGAGCAAAATTTTTCCTATTAAACGATTTTTGTTAGTTCCGACACGTTTAAAAAAACACATTCGATTTGATTTAGCTGATTTGTCGAAAAAATCAGGTGTCTGAAATTTCTTTGCAGCCCCAGCGTTTGTTGTGTTTGCAACTGCTGCAGCTGGCTGAAAAGAAAGCCTTTCCTTTTTTGTGTACACTCCGCGAATGTTTGACTGTTTTTCGCTGCGAGTAGTCGAAGAGGTATCGATGCATCGATTGTATCTGTAAAAGTACATTATATCGATATATTAATATCGTTTGTTTTCTGTTAAGTAAACCGGTTAACATAACTCAAATAAACTAGCTCTGTAGAATTTTAAAAATTTAACGAAAGATATTTAAATACATCTAAGTAATGGATGCATGTCCATCCAGAATCCGCTCAAGCAAATGTGTCTGCGTTACATATATTTTGACATTTTTGTTACTGTTTTTTTTCTTCCATATGTTGCTAACGAGCAATGTTGAAAGCGCCTTGAAAATAACTAACTTGAGAGACGATATGACTTGTTTAATGGTAAATTATTTTCGAATATGTTACAATTCTTATAAAAATATATTAAAAAAAAATTTAAGAGGATTCTTCAAAGTGGAGATAAAGAATGCATGGGAAAGAACTTTGATGGAAAAACAACACAGAAGTTCTTAAGGAATAATCCAAGTCAACCAAATAAAGTTTACGATACACGAGAATTGAATTCTCTTGTTGATTCATTGATTAAGAGCAAAATGGACCCCATCTTGGACGATGTGTACAATATGAAAAGGCAGATGGAGAAATCGCAGAATTGTCCTGCTCTGAGTAAAGACGCATTGTCTGTGATCAATAATCGAATCAACTACGCCTCAGAAGAGCTGGGTGCCCGTATTACATCTGTTAAAGCGATTTCGATTGGTGGCAGCACAATATTCAAATCCCTATTCTGCTTAGACTTTTGTACGAACGAGCCGATTAATATGTTACGGGCAAATATATTGCCGGGATCTTGTTTTGGCTACCAAGGATCAGAAGCCACAGTTAACATTCGATTAGCCAAGAGTATAATTGTTGAGGAAATTGCTTTGACCCACATTTCGAAAGAAATGTCACCCTTGAAATGTGTGGATAATGCACCAAAGGACTTTGAAGCATATGTAATCGTAACTATATCTTTATTGATGCCAAGAAACTATTTCACACACATTTTTCTATTTAGGGAATTTTGGCTGATAATAACGAGGTGTTAATTGGTCGTTGGAAATATAATAATTCGTTAAAGACCCGCACACAATATTACAAAGTGAAATGTTCGAAACCCATTCAAAATATGAAATTTATATTTAAAACAAATTATGGCGCCAACACAACTTGCATTTATCGGTAATTATTTAAATGGCGATTAATATTCTTTTTAATTTTTTTCTGCTTATAGCACGGAGGTATTTGGTAAACTTAGTTTTAATTAATAGTTGGACATTTCGTATGTGGATTTTCTTTCATTAAGTTATTGAAAATTTTCTTTTTTAACATTTTTAATAAATGCATTTATTGGTGTGAAGTACTCAGATGTAAAATAATTCATTTGTTTCTGTGACTCGTTTTATATCGATTATTTCGATAAGTCACGTCCATCTCTAAGGTGTAGGTTTTAAGTTAGACATGAGCGATAACGATTATCGTTTTGGTTTTGGCAAAGACAAAATTGAAATAAATAAATTAAAGTACGATGGTTTGTGGCGATTAAATTTAAACAATAACAACAATTTGGTTGGATACAACATAACGCAGAATCTGAGCGGTCCCGATGGCGAGGAGCAAGCTGCGCTGCAAAGGACAATGGCAAAAGTGAGACAGAAACAGACAACAACAGCAGCAGTAGTAGCAGCAGCAGCAGCAGCAGCAGCAGCAGCAGCTGCCACAGCAACAACAACAACACCACCAGCAGCAATAACAGCCCCAACAACAGCAGCAACAACAACATTGTTGGGAGCTGTTGCTGTTACGCCCACTTGTGTTGCTCACATCGAAGACGAAGGCGGAGGAGATGAAGAGTGCGAGGGAGCTGCCGGGGACGACGATGACGGCGACTGCGCTGCTGCAGTCAGCGCAGGACTCGCCACCAGTGATAAGGTACGTGCTTATTCTTATTCTCTATCTCCCTCTCTTTTTCTCTGTGTGTTTTCCTCCCCCCCATTCTTTGCCCAGTCTTTGTCGGTATTGTTATTATTAAATTTTGTTGTAATGCAGTTTTCGATTCAGCGTAATGGCATCGATGTGGCAGCTGCCTACACGTTGCACTGCACCGCACTGTCTGCCCTCTCGCCCCTCAACTGTGACTTGGCTGCTGCTGCAGCGGCTGCCTCTGCACTTTCGCCCACCGATGCGGCCGTTGGCGGCCTCAGTTCCAGTCGCACCTCCATGAACAACTCCACTGAGAATCTGAGCTACGCCAGCGACAACTACTATGCGGACGATCTCATTTTACTGGATGACGATGACGATGATGTGGATGGCGAAGAGATCTCCCTCAACTCGGACGATTGTGTGTATGCATATCGGGGGGATGCGGCCGACTTTGATATGGCCGCCCTGGATGCCAGCACCGGTCGTGGTGGACGCAATCTGGACTTTGGCTTGGTTCGCGACGATGAAACCGATTTCCTGGAAATGGACTTTGAACCAGATCCCTCCTCAGAGCTGGAGTTTGTTGCCAACGCCCAGGAAGCTGCCGGGCATGCTAATCTCCTGCTCATGCAGCGCGACTATAGCCAGCTCCAGAGCGGCAGACACATGGGCACGCCAACTCAATCCCGCCAGCTATACAGTTCACCCATTGAGGAGTTGCCTCTGCCACAACCGCAGGAGGCGTTGCAGCGACTCAGTAAAAAATTTGCACGCATTAGTCTCAACTTGGACCAGATTCGGGCCGATGCGGATGCAGGCTCCGACGTGGATGTTGATGAGCTGCTTTGCGGCAGCAGCAAGGATGAGGAGGATTACGCTGATGTGGCCATACCGAATGCCACTACTCTTGCACACTCGCTGCCCAGCACGCTAGCCTACACTGGCTTCAATCGGAGCACCAGTGTGCCCAGTGATCATACCCATAAATCCGAGGAGCCCTGCAACTCCAAGCTAACTGGTGCTAAGCCGAAGCGTCTGAGCACGCTTTCCACATCCTCATCGTTAGTTTCCACCAGCAAGAGCTGCGGTTCCTCCTCCAAGTCTCGTCGCTCCCAGCCCAATTATGACGAGCGTTGCTACAGCTGCACCGATTTCCGTGCTGTCAGCAGCTCCCATCAGCATCGCCAGCTGCAGCAGCAGCAGCAGGAATCGGATGTGGCACCAATGCTGGTGGCAGCAGCTGCCGCTGTGGCAGCAAGTGCAGCAATGGCCACCAACTCGACGCAGTTTGATTTGAGCAGCGGCGAAGAGACGTGCCTGGACTGCCTGGAGAAGGAGTTCCTGGCCAATACGATTGGTAAGGCGCTCGACTTGAGCAGCTGCTCCAAGTGCCGTCGTCGCCTGGGCAATCGTGGCAGCAGTCTCTCCCTCTACGCCCGCGCCGAACAGACACGTTGCCGGAGTGGTTCCCCCGGCTATTTGGATGAGTATGGTGGTCTCTTCAGCTGGCACAATTCGGCGTCTGGTGCCATTGACATGGCGCACTACAACCAAAGGTTTATTTCGTGTGATAATAATTTTGGCGGCATGCAGGTAAGTTCAATACAGAACCTCATCTATACTGGGAAATAAATATTTGATATTATACTTGGGGCAGCTGCACAAGCAAAGCTTTTCGACTGAACCGCTGGTGGCGCAACTGTCCACGGCGCATCTGAGTGAGGAGAATCTGGTGCAGGCGCTGGACAAGCTTCACATTTCCTACAACGCATCCTTGCTGCGCGCCTACTTTGAAAGGTCACCCCCGGTTGCTGCAGGCAATCTGCGGCAACTGTTGCTGCATGCCTCCAAGCAGCATTGCAATCATCTCAAGCTCAAAAAGCTGATCGAGTTAATTACCCAGCAGCAACCACATGAGCAGCAGCTCCAAGTGCACTTCAAGCGGGTAAGCATACTCCTTTAACTATCTGAAAGACAAGTCCTAAAACCCTACTTAAATTGCAGGAAACCTCCGATAGTGCCACATTGGTACCCGTCAGGGTAACCGATATACTGGCGGCTTGGCAACGTCAACCGGATCTCTACATGCTACGGCAACTGGATGTGCGTTTCCATCGCGCCAATGTCATCGGTGAGTGCAGTTTGCCCTAGTGGACCTACGAACCTCAGACCTCATTTGCTTGTTTCCTCATTTCAGGCAAAATTGGACACATTGTGCGGCAATCACAGCAACTGGCGGCCGCGGCAACCACTGCTTCCACATCCGCATCAGCTTCAACATCAGCGGCGACATCAGGGCGTCAGACACTGCCCGAGTTTATAATGATACCGCAGTATTATGAACATGGAGAATTAACATTGACGCGAAAATGTTAGAAGACCCCATAAAAACTCATACACTGAAAAAATCTCATCACACACACGCACATACACAACAATGTTTATACGCGGCTGCATTTCGTGAAATCGCTTGGCACACAATATATATATATATATGTATATGATATTCAAGTCGATTCTGTTTAATCTATATTTTATATAATTATCTGTTATATATATATGTTCTCAGTTCGCCATCACATTGCTCCTCTCACTTATTTATCAGAATCACTTTGAATAATTTGTCAGCGATAAATGCTAAAAAAAATTATGCTAAATTTTTGAAAATGTTTTGTGGCCACGTATAAACCCTGAATCGAATCATCGCTGCTGGCTTAGGAGCAGGGCTTGCCTTGGGCACGATAGGGAGTTCATCGTCATCATCAAAGGATGTTCGAGATAAAGCGCGTTCTTGATTAGTACGAGTATGTGTTATAGCGTTAATCACAATAAGCGTTAACCGATTTGCAATATTTATATAGTACCATATACATACATTCATACATACATACATACGTGCATAGATAAACCGTAAGCCATGCCCACATACGGCAATATCAAGTATACACATAAAATATAAAATATATAATATAAATATAAATGTATTTAGCGTATATAGCTTAGCTTGTATACTAAACTAAACAAAACTAAAATTAAATATTAAACTATTGTGTAAACTGTAAGTAGGAAACTAAACTCGCACAGAAACGAAACAAGCCGCGTTTATACGATGACATTATCGTGATATATTCAATGCAATTTACTGATATTATTATTATTATTCACTTTTCAACTCATACAGTGAAGATCACGATTTGCACAGTTCATCGTATAAACGTAATCATTATCTTCACTCTCTCTCACACACACACACACACACGCACACGCACACACACATACTCATTAAGGTACGCAGACGCAGCCTCTCAACCTCCAGTCTCCCCTCTCACCCCTTGCGCCCACCACGAATAATAATGCAACGGTGTGAAATGTTTTGTTTTTAATAAAATTACGCTTTATTAATATTAATTGTTATTCTCTCTTTCAACTAAATCCAGCAAAATGTTTTCTACAGTAGTTATTGTTGTTGTTGTTGATGAATGATGTGGATCCTCAGTCAGTAGCGTTGCTGCTGCTGCCGTCCAGCATTATAGTAGCCAGGAGGTCCTCCACCACCACTTGGACCCATGTTTGGTGGCATGGGAGGAGGCGGTGCCGACGTCGTGTAGTGCGTGGGAGGCGGCGGCTGCTGCGTCCAGGCATTGCCGCCGTAGGGCGGCAGTTGGACGACTGGAGGTGGTGGCGGTGGTGGAGCATGGTACATGTGATAGTTGGCGGAGTTGCTGTTCAGATTATTGGAGGGCGGCAGTGGTGCGTTGACGGCGTTGACAGCGCCCAGAGGCAGTGCATCGTTGGGCGGCGGCACGGAGACAACGTTGACGGGAACGGCACTGGCCAGGGATTTGATGCTCTGTATGTTGTTCAGTTCGCCTCCCATGCCAATGGAGCCGCCATTGCCACTTGACTGTGCCGTAGGCGGGTCGTTGATCTGGGACTTGACGTTGGTTGTGGGGCTGTCGGCGCGGCTCGGTGGCTTCTGTGGCGGACTGTTGGGCTCCTGGCCTTCCTTTTGCGTGGACTGATAGAGATCTAGCACCTGGTGACAGATATCCTCCAGAATTTCCATGGTCACATTCGACACAAACATCTCCCACCAGCGCTGATGCTGTGGCTGTCGTCCAACCCACTCCAGGACAGTGAACTTGCTCAGTTTACTGGCCAAATGGATGAGGGCCACCGCAATGATCTCTGGCTCCCATTGCAGACAGACGACGGTGCTAAGGGAATCGTTGACAAAGTTCCAGGCCATTTGCACCATCTTCTGCAGCTTCTGTTGGTCACCCATGAAGCACTTGGCATACTTGAGTAGAAACGTATATGGATGCTCCACCTGCAGATCGAATTTGATCGTCTGCAGCAGTATGCGCTCCAGCGTCATTACCTCCTCCTTAGGATCATCCCCAAAGGAGTAGAAGTAGTTGTCGTTGAGTATCCCGCGAGCGGTCTTGATGATGTCACGACACTTCTTGGGAGTCTCCTCCACTTTCCCGGCTAGGAACAGACAACAGCAGGCGGTAACGTAGCGTGGAAAGCTCTTGAACGAGTGGAACATGTAGAAGCGATGGAAGTACACGACACCGGTGGCCATTGTGTTGTGGACGAGTCCCATTTTGGTGCCGCATTCCATGATGAAGCGGGCGCCCTCTTTGCGGTAACGGCGCTCCGTTTCGTAGGTGACTCCATCCAGTATTGAAGGTGTCTCGCGCAGCTCCTTTTTGTCATAGTACCAGCAAGGCATCTTATTATCACAGCCTGCAGACTTTTCTGCTCTCAATAATAACAAGATTTCGGCCAAAACTAGTTTATTTTTAACTGGATATTTTAGGGTATTTTCAGCTAGTATAATTAACATAAGGTGGCAACGTGTGGTAAATTTCTGTAAGTCTGGCAGTCCCGACTGAACTGGCAGTCAGAAAACAGCTGTTGTACTCAGCAGCGAACAATGTGACCAACATTCAGAAAATTTAATACCCGCCAAGTTTAACTGATGGATACTGTTAAGTTAATGTTAAGTTGCTGTTAAGTTAGCGCTTTTTTGTACAACATCGGACAACTTAGATATAGTAACATAGTTTAATAACTGATGCTGTTCTCACTTACACTTAGTTTAATTGTCCGTAGCTGTCTGGCTTCAATAGGTCAGTTAGTTGATTTGCCAAAGCCTCGCCATTGCAGTCAGCGCCGTCAGCTTGAAAAGAAGAAAAAAAAAGACAAGATGAAGAAAGAAAATGGATCGACCACAACAACCTGTCGCTAGTCCATGGCCAATGGACGCCAATTAGCCGCAATGCCTTGGCATAGTTGAGGTAACTATTAATAACGAGCCTTTCCAGTTGTCGCTGTGCTCACAGTCGTTATTAGCTTAATATACTCCTCGCAACATTGCCATGCAGACGACGCGGTCATAGTAATGCGGTCAACAGCTTTGCACACCAGTTTGGGCAGTCTGTAGTCTAACAGGAATTTCGTTATATGCCAAACTTCCAACTCCTCCAGTTTTCCAGATTCCGTCTTATGTATGTTATGTTATATTTCGCTGCTCATGTTGCCAACGCCCACTTTTGTCGCATTTGGGAACCTTTGCATAACAACAACAAAAACAACAACAGCAGTAGCAGTAGCAGTTAAAGCAGCAACAGTATTGCAAAATATGAAAATGAAACTAGTTTGCGTTTAGCTTGAGGAAGTGTTATGAGGCAGAACCACACAATGGCGCACCCTAGGGAGTCCGATCAAAGCATACTATGTGCATACATAGAGCTACAGGCCACAAACTCTGCATCAGCTAAAAACATGCATGCATGAAGATTGATAAATGTATTTGTCGGTTCATCTACAATTTACCAAGCATTGCATATTGCATTGCATTTGTCTCACATTTCATAAACAATTTGTATGCACAGTTGCGGTTGCTGTTGAAGTTGCAGTTGCTGTTGCTGTTGCGTCTGCATTTTTCGTCTCGCTACAATGTTATTAACCTTGTTCAGTGTATTTGGGGAATCTGGTGGGGGCCACAGACAGGTCCAGACTTCGTCTATAGACTGTAGAATTGTGCCGGTCCAAGCGCAAGCAGCATAACCAGTTTCTTTTTATTCGTTACGTTCTTTGTATTAGCTTTTACTTGGTCCGATCACCGGCTCCTTCTCTTTCTCTCTCTCTCTCACATACACGCGCACACACACAAGCACACACACGAATACGCTCACTTACTGACGTTGCGCTCTCGGCTGTGTCTACTCTACGTTCGCTCTCTCGTGTGCATCTTTCTCGCTCTTGCGTTTACCTTCGTTTTGGCCGCTTAAGACACGTTTGCAGCTTCGCTGCGCTTTGAGCTGTTCGACGCTTTTCAGTCACTTGAGAAACGTTGTCAGCGTCGGTAGTTACTAAGCGAATCGCGCACTTGCTCGCAACAACAACAACAACAACAACAACAACAACAACAACCACAAGAGCGCAAACAACAACATTCCGTCCAGTTCAATTGTAGTTGTTGTTGCTTTAATTTTTTGCCTCGTCTCTTAATGCGCGTTCGTTTTGGGCTACGGCTCTGCAAAAAAAAAAATGTAAAAATAATAAAAGTGGCTCGAGTGCTTAACAACAACAACAACAACATCAAGAAATAGAAGAAAAAAGTGTGCTTGCCTAGGCATAAAAAGTTTTACAATAATACAATAGTAATAAACGTGTACAAAGAAGCAATAAAGTGAAATATAAATATCAAGAAAAAAGTGCTAAGCGGAGCGCCATCTATGCATCTTCGCGCCACATTCAAATAACAGTATCTTTCCCAATCTCCATCCTTCTCTCTCTCTCTCTCTCTCTCTACTGCGTGCATTCCTTGGAATCATTTTATGTGGATTATCGATATCGTTATCGAAACAAAAAACATTGCGTTATTTGGAATATTTTTTACGTTATACCTCAGGCTATAACGCTAAATAAGTAAGTTTACGTTTTTATTGTTGTATTTTCATTAACAATTAACACCAAATGAATCAGTTCCAATTCAACCCACACCACATGCAGTCGTATTGCAGCTTTGTTAGTTTTGCATTTCGCTGCCAACACTGACAGCAACTCCCCCATCCCCCATCCCCAATCCTCCCTTCCCCCTCTATTCCACAACTAAGTGTTAAGTGTTTGGCGATTAGATCATCCGTGAGGCGTGTCAAGCCGCTTAGCCGAGCTAATGAGTTATTTTATTTAGCCAAGCCAAGGCCATGCGAGCCTGGCTTAGTCGCTGATGTTACAGCGTAAAGTTGATTGAACCTGCCCCACGAGCTGTCGTGGGGATGCTGATCCAGCCATGTGGCAAGTTGCAGGTAGTTTGTTTCCTAAAAAACCTGAAAGGAGCCACTAAGCGTCGTACAGTGAGCGTAGTAATTATAGACACACAAGTGACGATCTCAGTATATTAATCATGTTTTGTTTTTACGTTGCCTAATGAATCATCGCTTATTGGGCGAGATTTTTAGATGAATACACAAAATCTTTTTGAATCTGTAATCTGTATATTATAGACTATTACAAATCGGTCGACTCATTTGTGGGGTTCTATCTATAAATCATAGATTTAATTAGCTTATTAATGCTATAGCTAATTCAATATAGTCGGCAATCTCATTACGAACAAAGAAATCATGTTAAGCAGTCTTATGTTATTATCAATCAATGTTATGTTATGAGTTAACAGCCAGGAATGCACTTAACAGATTTATGTTATTACGCCCTTACTGCCGTTAACATAACTACGCACTCGTTTGCCAATGTTAAACTAACAGCGTAACGACTTTTATTCAAAAATATTAAACTGACTAATTTTGCAATGAATCTATTTAGATATGCATTATAGTGAATCGCAATTGCAATTCATATCTAGTTTTCGACCACACACTCACACTCATCCAGCCCATGTGGATGTTATTAGTGTAACTGGCTGTTGAGTTGTGTTTTGATTTTGAGGTTGTGCTTTCCACAATATGTTAACAATTTTGATTGGCGATAGCGATGCGTGGTGTTTGCATTGTTTTTAGTCATCGTCGATGCCGCCGTTGTTGTATCTGTTGCATGTTGCAAATTGCAATTGCAAACTGCAACATACAGTGGCAGCAACAGAGGCATTGTAGTAATTGTTTTAGCCGCCGCCAAGCGTAACCAACAATCATCCCAATGGGGCGGCGTTGAACTCATCGCTTGGCCGAAACACTTTGCAAATCATTCTCCACACAAAACACATTCTTGGCCACCTCAAAAACCGCACGCAATGACTGAATAGATACATTGCACAGCATAGTTTATTGAATAGAGACAGAGAAGAGAGATACAGATACAGCGGAAGACGAGCGACTGAGAACGAGAGAGAGAGAGAGAGAGAGAGAGAGAGAGAGAGAGAGATGTCGGAGACAACATCTCACAACGTACTCGACTTGGCCATAAATCACGCGTGCCTTGGCCATATTTGTGGTACTAGGCACAGCTACAGTTACAGTCGCGGGCCACAACCCATCAAATGTCAGCTACCTTTTAAGTTGTTTTTTATTGTCTTCATAGAAGTTGTTTTGGCCATATTTGTAGCTGGCAAAGTGCTCGTAATTCTCTTGCTGCCGCTTTACAAGTTCCTTGACGCATCCATCCCAACGTATGGATAATTATCCAAAAAAAAAAATTAACTCAAAATAAAAACTTTATAATATAACTGTGTTTATATTATTATGTATTTATATTATATGGCATGTCGGGTATGACAACTGCGTAAACAATCTGACTCTTTGGCGTCGTCTTTGTTATCGTGGTTTTCTCCCTTTATATAATTTATTTAAACGGGTTTCTTTGTTTTTGGTGTTAGACGATTATACAAATATTTAATGAAATATTAAAAATATTTAGTCACATATTTGTGCTCATATTACATCAATCTCCAACACATTTCAGTTAACCTAATAGTCATAGTTTTTCAGTCTATGGGACATTTTATCTACTACATAGCTCCGAATCAACTCCGCTAAAGATTTTTATACTTATTTTGATGCCAGAAATCGATTGGACACAAAATATTTCGATTTAAAAAATTTTTTTCACATTTTGTCAAGGGGTTAGTATGGAAAAATACCCAAAAAAGTTGAAAATCTGGAAATTGCCAAAATGATCGATCTTTGAATGCAGTTTTAAAATGTCATCAAAGCCATTGACAGAATAGCAAAAATTTTGAAAATCGGTTGATTTTTGGCGAAGTTATGGCTATTCAAAGTTTACTAAGGTACACGTTTTATAAAAAATGGCCTGATTAAGGGAACTTTTTCACTATTTTTGTCATATTTTGTAAACTATTTCTCCAAATCACTTTCGGTAAAAAATTATATTTTTATTGCGCTTCCAGGAATATATTAGCCACAAAAATGTTAAAAATCGGTTGATTTCTTGGGAAGTGATGTTACTTTAAAGTTTCGAAAGAAATCCCTTTTACTTTAAATGCCTAATTTTCACATTTTTGGCCATATTTTCTAAAATATAGTTCCAAATCAACTCCGCTAAAGATTTTTATACTTATTTTGGTGCCAGAAATCGATTGGAGACAAAAAATTTCGATTTAAAAAATTTTCACTTTTTTCACTTTTTGTCAAGGGGTTAGTATGGAAAAATAGCCAAAAAAGTCGAAAATCTGAAAATTGTCAAAATGATCGATCTTTGAATGCAGTTTTAAAATGTGATCAAAGCCATTGACAGAATAGCAAAAATTTTGAAAATCGGTTGATTTTTGGCGAAGTTATGGCTATTCAAAGTTTACTAAGATACCCCTTTTTTTAAAAAAGCCTCAATTTAAGGAAACTTTTTCACTATTTCCGGCATATTTTCTAAACTATTTCTCCAAATCACTTTCGGTAAAAAATTATATTTTTATTGTGGTTCCAGGAATATATTAGCCACAAAAATGTTTAAAAACGGTTGATTTTTTGGGAAGTGATGTTACTTTAAAGTTTCGAAAGAAATCCCTTTTACTTTAAATGCCTAATTTTCACATTTTTGGCCATATTTTCTAAAATATAGTTCCAAATCAACTCCGCTAAAGTTTTTTATACTTATTTTGATGCCAGAAATCGATTGGACTCAAAAAATTTCGATTTAAAAAATTTTCACTTTTTCACTTTTTGTCAAGGGGTTAGTATGAAAAAATAGCCAAAAAAGTCGAAAATATGAAAATTGTCAAAATGATCGATCTTTGAATGCAGTTTTAAAATGTTATCAAAGCCATTGACAGAATAGCAAAAATTTTGAAAATCGGTTGATTTTTGGCGAAGTTATGGCTATTTAAATTTTACTAAGATACCCCTTTTTTTAAAAAAGCCCCGATTTAAGCAAACTTTTTCACTATTTCCGGCATATTTTCTAGACTATTTCTCCAAATCACTTTCGGTAAAAAACTATATTTTTATTGTGGTTCCAGAAACATATTAGCCACAAAAATTTTGAAAAACGGTTGATTCCTTGGCAAGTGATGTTACTTTAAAGTTTCGAAAGAAATCCCTTTTACTTTAAATGCCTAATTTTCACATTTTTGGCCATATTTTCTAAAATATAGTTCCAAATCAACTCCGCTAAAGTTTTTTATACTTATTTTGATGCTAGAAATCGATTGGACTCAAAAAATTTCGATTTAAAAAATTTTCACTTTTTCACATTTTGTCAAGGGGTTAGTATGGAAAAATAGCCAAAAAAGTCGAAAATCTGAAAATTGTCAAAATGATCGATCTTTGAATGCAGTTTTAAAATGTGATCAAAACCATTGCCAGAATAGCAAAAATTTCGAAAATCGGTTGATTTTTGGCGAAGTTATGGCTATTCAAAGTTTACTAAGATACCCCTTTTTTTAAAAAAGCCCCGATTTAAGGAAACTTTTTCACTATTTCCGGCATATTTTCTAAACTATTTCTCCAAATCACTTTCGGTAAAAAATTATATTTTTATTGTGGTTGCAGAAACATATTAGCCACAAAAATTTTGAAAAACGGTTGATTTCTTGGGAAGTGATGTTACTTTAAAGTTTCGAAAGAAATCCCTTTTACTTTAAATGCCTAATTTTCACATTTTTGGCCATATTTTCTAAAATATAGTTCCAAATCAACTCCGGTACAGTTTTTTATACTTATTTTGATGCCAGAAATCGATTGGACACAAAAAATTTCGATTTAAAAAATTTTCACTTTTTTACATTTTGTCAAGGGGTTAGTATGGAAAAATACCCAAAAAAGTTGAAAATCTGAAAATTGCCAAAATGATCGATGTTTGAATGCAGTTTTAAAATGTCATCAAAGCCATTGACAGAATAGCAAAAATTTTGAAAATCGGTTGATTTTTGGCGAAGTTATGGCTATTCAAAGTTTACTAAGATACCCCTTTTTTTAAAAAAGCCTCGATTTAAGGAAACTTTTTCACTATTTCCGGCATATTTTCTAAACTATTTCTCCAAATCACTTTCGGTAAAAAATTATATTTTTATTGTGGTTCCAGGAATATATTAGCCACAAAAATGTTTAATAACGGTTGATTTTTTGGGAAGTGATGTTACTTTAAAGTTTCGAAAGAAATCCCTTTTACTTTAAATGCCTAATTTTCACATTTTTGGCCATATTTTCTAAAATATAGTTCCAAATCAACTCCGGTACAGTTTTTTATACTTATTTTGATGGCAGAAATCGATTGGACACAAAAAATTTCGATTTAAAAAATTTTCACTTTTTTCACTTTTTGTCAAGGGGTTAGTATGGAAAAATAGCCAAAAAAGTCGAAAATCTGAAAATTGTCAAAATGATCGATCTTTGAATGCAGTTTTAAAATGTTATCAAAGCCATTGACAGAATAGCAAAAATTTTGAAAATCGGTTGATTTTTGGCGAAGTTATGGCTATTCAAAGTTTACTAAGGTACACGTTTTATGATAAAAGGCCTGATTTAAGGAAACTTTTTCACTATTTTTGTCATATTTTCTAAACAATTTATCCAAATCACTTTCGGTAAAAAATTATATTTTTATTGTGGTTCCAGGAATATATTAGCCACAAAAATGTTTAAAAACGGTTGATTCCTTGGCAAGTGATGTTACTTTAAAGTTTCGAAAGAAATCCCTTTTACTTTAAATGCCTAATTTTCACATTTTTGGCCATATTTTCTAAAATATAGTTCCAAATCAACTCCGCTAAAGTTTTTTACACTTATTTTGATGCTAGAAATCGATTGGACTCAAAAAATTTCGATTTAAAAAATTTTCACTTTTTCACATTTTGTCAAGGGGTTAGTATGGAAAAATAGCCAAAAAAGTCGAAAATCTGAAAATTGTCAAAATGATCGATCTTTGAATGCAGTTTTAAAATGTGATCAAAACCATTGCCAGAATAGCAAAAATTTCGAAAATCGGTTGATTTTTGGCGAAGTTATGGCTATTCAAAGTTTACTAAGATACCCCTTTTTTTAAAAAAGCCCCGATTTAAGGAAACTTTTTCACTATTTCCGGCATATTTTCTAAACTATTTCTCCAAATCACTTTCGGTAAAAAATTATATTTTTATTGTGGTTCCAGAAACATATTAGCCACAAAAATTTTGAAAAACGGTTGATTTCTTGGGAAGTGATGTTACTTTAAAGTTTCGAAAGAAATCCCTTTTACTTTAAATGCCTAATTTTCACATTTTTGGCCATATTTTCTAAAATATAGTTCCAAATCAACTTCGGTAAAGTTTTTTATACTTATTTTGATGGTAGACACAAAAAAATTTCGATTTAAAAATTTGCAATTTTTTCACTTTTTGTCAAAAAAATGGAAAAATATCCAAAAAAGTCGAAAATCTGAAAGTTGTCAAAATGGTCGATCTTTGAATGCAGTGTTAAAATGTGATCAAAACCATTGACAGAATAGCAAAAATTTTGAAAATCGGTTGATTTTTGGCGAAGTTATGCCATTTTACTACGATGAGCCATAAGAATTTCGAAAATTTGTTGAAGTTTTGTAACGTCAGCTCAAAGATTTCAATCATAATTCAAAATATTTTGGCTCTGGTTGCCACGGAATTGAATATAGAGTAGCTCGACATATCTGACCCAAAAACACAATCGACTTGCTGATCTTGAGGAAGACTCAAATTAGTTCCCCGGGCTCGCTCTATTATAGCAACTAAACTAACAGTGCTTATGCCGTGTTGGATCTATAATTTCGTTTAATTCATTTAATTTCATTAAAACGAAGTCAGGTGAAAACACTTGGTCAGTTGGCGAGTTGGTGAAGCTTGGCCTTTGGCCAAAAACTTATTCATAAATGTTATTTCTTCTTCACTTTTATTATTCTATTTCTTTTAACGTGCTGTGTAGTTTTTTGATCATTTCTTTTAGCGTTGTTTTTTTTTCTCTCCACTTCTATACGATGACTGTGAGGCGGATGGATGTGTATATGTGCTGACCTGATTAACGGCAACACGCACAGTTGGCCTGGCTAAGACCTCAGTGGGTTTTTGATAGAAAGTGTCTCCACTCTCTTTTCTATTTCAAAAACCAATCTGACATTTGTGGCCGACACGGCTTATTGAACTATTTGTAGGCTAGCGGCATTTTTGGAGCTCGGGTGCCCCTCAAGTTTCGCCTCTAATTGAAAAATAATAAAAGTCAACCAGTTTTCGAAGCTGCCAGCTGTCAACTCTGACATACAGAAAAAGCTCTTGTCAAGAGTTCATTGAAACAAGCCAACAGCAATATAACAAAAAAGTAATGCTGACAAAAAAGGTTTTTAAATATTATGACAATGCCGTGAGTCCGTTGGCTAAACGAGCTTTAAACTTGAGCCCTGTTAATCATTATGGGACGGGGGACGGAGGGGGAAGAGGCGGGGAACTGTTGACTTAAACGTAGATTTTTGTTTAGATTTGTTGCTTTTGCTTTCGGCAATGCCATGTGTGTTGAAAATTCTAATTAAAATGTTCACAAAACAGAGAGAAATATTATTTTATGTACGAATATAATGTTTGAGAATCTTCTCACATTTATGAGCGGTTCACTCGGCTGGCGAATTTTATAGCCCATTGTTCAAGAAACCTCCAAATCTCATGTGTTGTAGTTTTAGAAATATTGCGTAAGAGAAAGAAATACATACATATTTATGTTTAACTTTCAGCAGATGTATTGCTCACATGAGACAATCCAGTGTTATTTATGAATTTTGATGTGAGGATAAAAATATATTTCTTTTGATTTGTATCTTGTCTTAAGTCTGGAATTCTAAAATAAACTTCCAAGGCAGTTTATAAATTTTCAATAGAGAGAAATCGCAGCTCTATAAAATATTATAGCCGTGGAAATTGTAATAAGTCGTATTCCGATGATAAATGATATTGTGAATAAATTAAAGATCTACAATCGATTGATTTGGAGCATCAATTTGGCTTTCAACATACTCTCTCTCTCTCTTCAGATTATTGGGATACGCCAGTCAGAAAATTAAATTCAAACAATTAACAATTGGAAACGCCCCAATTTTCTTGAGTTGTTAAATGGGATGGATGTTAGTTAGCCTGGCTAAGACTGAAGGCCGTACCGGTTGAAATCTTGGTTAAAATCTTGGATATCGACATCGCATATGAATGTGTTTAGACACAGAAAGATAATGACTAATAATGCTGCCGATTTGCATGCCAGGCAACAGCAAGAGCTCTATAACTACGACTCGGATCTCTTGAGAAACAGAGAAAAAAAACGTAAAGAAAAATATACAGATACAGATACAGAAACAGAAACTGGTTTTATTTACGCTTTTGTTGTTGGCTCTCTTAGTCTGTATTGGATTCAGATACTTATAGTATTGCATTTTGTAGTCGTGTGCATTGAAGAAACAATGTGAAACAATTATTAAAAGCTGTAGTAGTCAGAGATCCGGTCTTTGCTCAAGTTTATAGATATCTTGAGCTGAATATTGATTTGTGTTTTTATCTGCAGTTGGCAGTCAATAAATTTGGTTTTAAGACATCATCTGTAAGCCCTGATCTATTGATCTACTAGAAGTGTGTATATGGCCACAACTAATTGGTAATTCTTGTTGATCTAATCAATTGCAAATATCGTTACAAATCGCACAAATTACAGCATAAATGCTTCGAGTTTTTGGCCATTTCGACACGTCCCATACTCAGCACGTTTGGTAGTCGTAATGCCAACTAATTCACTGACCAGGCTAGGCTGTCTATCCATCTGTTGCTTTTGGCCATTTTAGGAGGTAATTGTTTCTGTTTAGCTCTTGATTAGCATTCGTTGAGTTGTGAGAGTTGTGCTTTTAGCCGAGTTGAATGAACCTGTTTGCCTGGACTGCTATATGGCTTTTGATTCTCTTTTTGTGAAAACTGTTCATTTACAATATGTTGGTGGGGGGTTTGTTAACACTTCCGCCATGCAATTGGACACGCTGTTTAGTAAATGTCATTAATTGAAAATTCATTTTGTTAATTTGTTGGCAATTAAAGTGCATTTTGATTGAGAGTTTTTGCTGTCACAACTTTCACCATTCAAATGAATATTACAAATAATTTCATTCCATTAATGACTTTATCTTTACTTTTTTTGCACTCTACTGAGCTGCCATTGGCCTCACATCACAACAATCAAGCCCACAAATTTGTCACAATTATTATAAAGCGACAAATATTTATGTTACGTCTATTGAGATACACACACACACACACACACACACACACACACACACAATATGTTGTGTTAGGTGCAAGTTGTAGGTGTTTGTTTGGACACGGTCCGATTTCTTTGTTGTTTATTAACATCTTTTCTGTTTGGCTTATTTTCTTGTTGGCGTTTTTGTTTTGCTTTGTTTTGATTTGGTCTTTTTATAGTTCGACTACCGCTTTTGGCTATCTTGGCCTAAATTTGCATAATTTATGTAATTTCTGCTCGTTTTTTTATTGACTCGCATTCAACTATAAACAAAAATAAAACTACAAGCAAACAGCTTGAAGTTTGCAAGCATAGCCCGCAGCATAAAAATTATTTTTCTTTTATTTTTCTTCTTCATTTTATTTGTTGTTGTTTTTTTTTTTGGCTCAAATGTTGTGTTGGATGAAGAGCAGCGGGACTTAACTCTATCTATGGCAAATATATACATGAATATACATATTGTAAATATGGCAGTTCATTCAGCAATCAGACTAAAATATAGTTTGAATTGATTTTTACTTTTGCGTCATTTCAACTAGAAATATTATTTTGTAGTATGATTGATATTTTTCTGAAATTATTTTTCTTTTTGCAAAAATAATTTTTAGATGTATTAATGTTATATTGTAATATGACAGATATTTTCTTATAATTTTTCTTATGGTTCATTTTTTCAATTTAAAAAAATATTTAATTTTAATTGAAAATATTGCAGCAGTCTGAAACAGCTAGAGCTATGTAATTATAATGAATTTCAAAAATAATATTTAATTTTTTTTTAACATTTTTATTGATTTCTTGCTTAATTGAAATTTTCTAGTTAAAGTTCCGTTTCATATTAACCATCCTCGCCTTTCTCTCTGCATTTTCAACGCTTTTTTTCCACAAAGGTTCTGATTGTGTTTCTTGTCTCACAATGATACTCGTCGTCTAACAGCACTTTAGGGGCCGTGTCGGGTTTCTCAGGTGTACGAGGTGTACACAGTGAGAACCAGAAGTATTCGTTGGCATTGTCCGCTTCGAGTGTTAACCAACTGCGATGATAGACCGAGGATGACCTTGTTCCCACAGAACGCTACAGTGTCAACCCCAAAACGCCATTTTGTTTCATTTACTCGCAGACTGATGATTTCTACAGTTTTCTGTTTTCGCTGGTTTATTTTGAAGTGTTGTGTGTTTTTGAAGTCTGAGCGAAAAGTGGAAGACGACAGCAAATGGTAGAGACAAAATGAAGAAACTTAATCAAGCGAACCGCAGAATAAAGAAATCAAAAGGTAGCCAACGATAAATTCAAATCAAAGTCGACTCTAATTTATGACCAACCTACCCAACAGAGAGTGTATGTGTGTGTGTGTGTGTGATAACCATGAATGGAATCTGCAAGCGTTGCACGTAGCACGTCTTATGTGGCACCCACGTTCCCAGTATACCCCAATCTCTGATCTACATACATACCGTTGCTCTGTTACCTGTGCTGCAGCTGATTAAAAAACGCCCACCTACTTTCCCGCAGTCTGCCTAACTGGGCTTATCATTTGGACGACGGATGACGGGTTCGCCTGTCTGACGGTCATTCAAGTGCTGGATTCCTAACTGCCACTTTGCCATGCTTCCAGCTCCCATCTTCCAACTGCCAACTGCCATCTTGAAGCTGTTGCTGCTCCCACAGTTCCAACAGTTGCTGCGCCTGCGCTGAGGCGTGTCATTCTCTGCATTCTCTACTATTTCTCTCTCTCTCTCCTTCTTTCTCCATCTCTTTCTATTTATTATTGTTTTTACTTAGCTTTGCTTTGCTTTGTTCGGTTTGTTTTTTGTTTTTTGGTCTTCCGCTCTCTTGTGCTTAATAATTTTTGCGCATCTTGTGCCACTTTTGAATTTGGCACACAGTTGTGTTGCCACCGCAGCTCGTCCCCCTCTCCCTCTCCCTTTGGTTATGTACCTTCTGTTCATTTGGCTGCCTCATCTCCGTTTTGCCATTCCAAAAAAACTAAAAAAAAAAAACAAGTTGAATTATTATTTTTATTATTATTTTTGCCTAATGGCATTTTTATGCATTGCAAATTGTGCTGCGCCTGCCGCATTTATGGAATTTGTGTAGAGTCATGACTGAAATATTGAGATCTTCGAAAGGGAATCTCTAGGCAAGTGGGTAGAGAAAGATCGAGACCGATTCCCCATGCTTATAAGGAAATGCAAATTTAATAGATACCTAACAAAACACATATTGTGATATTTAAATTGCAATATTTGATAATACATAATTTATAGTATCTCTTTGCAAAAATGAAATCAACCGTATTTTTTAACTAATAATTTCATATAATTAAGGTAATTTTTATACAGCGTAGCTGGTCAGCAATATACCTTGAAGCAGTTTTCAATTATTTTCATAAATTATAATTTAAACTGCAAAGTTGTTATTATAAAATTCGAATTTATATGATTTTATTAAGATTTGGAATAATTTACGTATATAATTTATAAACAAATTTGTATCTGTATAAAAGTATAATATTGAGTGGATAACTTTTCATGAAATATTCTTTTTTTTTCATTCAAACTACTTTATACACTCTTATTATATATTTATATTTTTAAATTATATTTATTTTGCAGCAAATATCAATTAAATTGTTCTGTGCTTAAAAAAAATTTAAGAATATCAAAATACGTTTTTAATTTAGAAAATTCTTCTCTCAAATGCTTTTCAAACAAGTTGAAGCTCTGATTATTACTCCAGCCAAGTCATTAGACAGTTGAGCTCCGACTTAAAATGTTATTAACTAAATGCAACAACAATTTGTGGCAAGAAAAATTTAATAAACATTTGCAAATACTCAATTTTGCATAATAATTCCAACGAGAATTATGATGATGTTCAGTAATGATCATCTTCTGTTTGATGAATTCTAGAGCAGTTTATTCAGTTGGGAATTAATGAAGATGTCTAATAAATTGCGTTGAACAACTTTTGCGGTTTTCCCACGACATTTTTATTTTGATTTGGATTTCCATTTTTTTTATTGTCATTGTATTCTAATTTGCTGGGATGATTTCGCACATTTTGTTTTGCGATTGTTGCACAAAAAATGTCAACTAAAGTCAAATGTGAATTGTGTTGTTTGGCACAGTTACGAAAACAGGAATCGAATATTGAAAGAAGGAGACAAAAGAAACTGAAAACCGAAACTACAATCAAATTATTAGACCACAACAATTTGGCCGCAAGGTTGGAAAATCGCTTTGAACATTTCATTAGAGCAGAAAATATGATTTTTTTAATGAGCTAAGCGAATTTGCATGAAACTAATCGAAATGGCAACAAAAAAAAAAAAAAAAATGAAAGAAATACTAGTAACTAATAAAAGGCATTGGCTAAAAATACAGTAGGCGTGGCCCAAGGCACGAGTTTTGTCTATAAATACATATATACCTATAGTATATAGACATATGTACTTGTACTATATAGCTGTTAGTTAATGCATTCACTTTTCATATCGAAACTTCCTGCTATAGTGTGCTGCAGACAGTGAAAACTTCCAGCTGAAATATCTCAAAAGCGTTGCACAACTCCTGAGAATAGCCATGCCACAACTCTCCATACAACAAACACTACAACAATCACTACAACAACAACAATAGCTAAATTTCGTAAGTTTCCCGCAATTGAAAATGGCCAAAAAGGCAGCCTGAAGAAGCCGCAACAATTGCGAAGACCCAAAAGCACCACAGCAACAGTGGCTATGCACAGCACGACTAGCAAATACCCTACAAAAAAATTTAGATAGTTTTCCTTTTATATTGAAGTCTTTCAATAGTATTGATAGCGAACTACCAAATCATTCATTCTTTTGCAGAACAAAACTTGCGATCTCTGTTCAATAGTCACAGTAGTAGATATATTATATTTTTTACAGGGTATTTCTTCAGTTGAAACAAGCTAAAGTTGTTTGGTGTAGGAGTTTAAAATCAAGTTTTGGCCAAGAGCGGCATCTTCAGCTGAAGTTGAATGGAGTTCGGTTTCATGTCGACAATTGTTTGCACTTTTGCATTAAACACGGTCGGGACAAAGACTTTTTTGAGGCACAATCAACCGAAATGTTAATGAATCTTTTAATTTAGTTGCATATCAAATGGGAGCTCTGATCCAACTCTCTGCCTCTAGTTTTTGGTTAGACGAAAGTGAAAGTCCATTCATTCATCCATCCATCCATCCATCCATCCATTCAACCATTGAAACACTCAACCATCCAACACTCAAAGTGTGTGCAAAATGAACGAATATGAATAGAAATGCGAGCGCGACTTTTGTTTCTCCGTTCGTTTCACACGCAAGTTTATTACACTTTCAACTTTGACTAGTTGGTGTTGGGAGCAGACAACAAAAGAGTAGAAAATAAAAAAATAACTTAACTAAACTAAACTTAACTAAAACTGATCAAAACATCAGCGAGAAAATGAGTAGCATAAATGTTAAATGCATTCGAAAACAGTTGAAAATACAGACAGCGAAAGGTGTTAAAACAAATTGCCAGCAATGAGATCATTTTAGTTGAAATCTAGCTAAAGAGGGAAACTTAAGAAACTCAGACTAAAATCTAGTAGGTATTACTAACTCTTAATGGGATATGGCTTTGGCTGCTCATCACTTTGACTGATCATCTTTGATTGCTGATCATTGTGAATTTCAAAACATATGCAAAGAGCTGCATTTTTTTTAACGTTAATTAACACTGTTTTATGCAGCTTTTTCTTCTGTCAATCGTTATTTAACACTTGTGCTGCTACAGCTCTTTTTATAGGCTTTTTCAGCTGCAATTGCTTAGAGAAAACTTTAGCAAAAAAAAAACAAAACTGGTGGAATTTTAGAAAAAACTATCAAAGAAATTTTTTTTATTTATTTATTTATCTTTTTTTCTTAAAAAGGGGATACATATTACTTATTAACAAGCACACTGCTGCGCTCTTAGTAATTTTAGTACAAGTTTTAAATGGCAATTATATTTAAAAGCTTTATGAAAATATATTAGATGGGATTAATCTTTTAAGGATTTCTCTGAAATAAGCGATTCATATTTTATTTGATTTTTATGCGCTTTTAATGCTCATATTTAAGCAACATTTGATGAGCGAAAATCTTAGCAAAGTAGCTATAATTCTAGAATTTCTGAAATTGTAAAAGAATACTTTCAACTTAAACTTTTTTTTACAAATCTGAAGTTATTTTAAAATTGCTTAAATGGCTAGTTTTTAATAAAAATTTCAAAAATGAAAAGTAAATAGAAAAAAGAATAAGGAATTATCTTCTTGCTTGTGCTTGGAAGATTAGCAATAACATTTAGTACACTTTCTCTACTTTCTTTCTTCATTCATTGATTATAAAGTCGATTGCCGTTACTTAGTTTACTTGAGTCAAGAAATCGCATTGATAAGCTGATTAGTTTTTGTTAACTTGTTACCGGCTTGTTGTCTGGCAATATCATTCAGTTTTCGCCTTGGGCCCAATCTAAAATGTTAAGCAAAGTAATCAGTGGGTGTCTATGCGTGTGTGTGGAAGATATTTGTTGCTGATAAGGCTTATCACAATGTCAGTTGTCGCCTTGTCTGAGTGTGTGTGTGTGTGTGTGTGTGTGAGAGAGAGATTGCCGGGAGAGGTGCCAAAAATTGACCACACACAGCTGACCAGTTGGATTTGACAGCTCGTGTGGAAAGGAGGCGCGTCATGCCCCATCAATGTGGTAAGAAGAGGAAGCGGCTGCAGCTGCAGCAACAACAAATTTTCAATTTCATCTCTGACATGATGCAGATTACGTATGTAGAAATTGAGCAAAGAAATTCGCTGCCAATTGTTATCTGTATGTATGCACTTATGTAGATGCGGTGTAGTGCGGTGACGGTGGCGGTGGCGGCTGCAATGTTCGGCAGTCGCACGAATCGCACAGCCTGTGCCGATTCGCTGCGTTGAAAAATATTAAATTGTAAATAAATACAAAAAACGAAAAACAAAAAAAAAAAAGAAGAAAAATTATATATACAACAGGCAAACAGAGAATTATGTTCGTGTCGCCGTCGACGCGGCAACTCTTTTGTCTGTGTGAGTGTATGTGTGTATACGTTTATGTGTGTATTTGTGTTGTGTTTTATTTTGTTATTTGTTTTTATTTTTTAGTAGTAGTAGTAGTACTAAAGCGCACCTCAGACGCAGCGGTCGGCGGTCGGAAGGAAATGTCGTTAGTCGTTGCCTTCACTTTTCATAAATTTACACAAATTTCGTCTCAGTTTTTTAATTTTTTTAAATTTAATTTGGCCGTACTTTCGCCTTTAGACCGTGCTAAATGATAGTTTGTGCCGTTTTTTAGTACTAAATCGAAAACGAACATTATTTTTTACCAATTCGAATGTGTGTGTGTGTGTTTAGTTGTTTTTCTTCACGCTTATCACCGCTCACAGAAATTGTTATGTTCTGAAAGATAACAAAATAACAAGAAAAAAAATTTAATTAAACGACATTTAACTCTGTGTACATATGAGCTAAATATGATAATTAGTGCCTTGGTGTTAAAAATTATGAGGTTTTAGCACAACGTTTAAGGATTACGCAATATATAACGAAACTTCCGATTCTTAACGAACACAGGTGAGAAAATTCCAAACAAAGCGTTTAGTTTCTGCATTTAGTACAATTGGAGCGTAATATGTGCTAATCTGTTGATCTAAAACGACATTATGAAACATGTACTAAAAGTGCTGTTATCTGTCTCATTAGTCACGAAAGAGTGTTAATATTGGAGTACGAAATTTGAAATGTACTAAATGTACTAAATTTATTTGCATTTACATTGGGATCATGTGAAGAAACGACTATTTAACAAGTTGATACTGCAAAATACCCTTAATGCACCATATTGATCTCTATTTGTTTCTATCTTTGGTCATACTTATAACGATATAATATCGCAAAGTGCCGCCATTGAGGCAAGTGACTCATTTGACAGCCAACAAGAGGTGCGCCCTCTCCGAGAAAGAGAAAGACTGAGAGAGAGAGGAGAGAGACAGTGATAGAGAGAGGGAGATAGCAAGAGTGGGGTTGTTGGATACCCCCTTTATACAATAATTCATCTGAGCTTTGTTGTTTATGAAAGGCCAACAACTGGCAACAGCAGCCAGAAATTGTTTCAAAAATTAAACAGCAAAAAAAAAACAAAACAGAAACCAAAATAAACAGAGATTCATAAGCTGAACAGAGAAATGAATCGAATAACGCAATGCGTAGCCAAAGCATGGCTAACAAACGTCATCAGCTGGTAGGGATGACTCGACGAAGACATACCCTATAAAGAGTTGTTGACTTTAAGATATGCATATTTGCAAAGTTTTATTAAGCTGTTACTTTTCCAAGAATATTAACATATTAACTACTTATCTATACTAAGGTCTGCAAATTGTTATACCCTTTATAAGTGTTTATGTTAGGGTATTTTGAAATCGAACACACATATAGGAAACCATTTAGAAGTGCACATTGCTGTGGCAAATGAACTTTTGCAATTAAAAGCTGCTGGCGGATGTATCCAAACAGCTGCCTAGAGGCAGAGGCCTAAAGATCTGTGCTAAACCGTTTAAAGGAAGAGAAAACCAGAAATGAAATTAAGGAAATTTTCCACTAGTTTCGGCGAGCAAATACTTAACACACCGACTGTGCCTGTGTATAAGTAAATTAACCAGACTCTCTAATAAAATAATTTATGCTTTTCTAAGAACATTCTTCCTGCCCTTCTTGGACTTGTATCATGTTGTTGTTGCTGTTTCTTGGGCTTTTTTAAGCATTTTATTTATAGACGAGTACGAAATGTGACGCATTTCGTTTAATTTGGCATGTGAACTTATTTATTTATATATGTTTTTTTTTATTTTGATTTTTTTAACGGCTCTTCTTTTTGTTTAACGAGTCCGTCGAGTGAATGACATTTTGTGTGTATAGAGTAAAGTATATGTATTATTTCATTTAGTACATGCGACAATCTCCCAATTGAACAGCACATTATCTGCAAGCCTACAACTGATATCATGAAAAAGGCCCTATATAGAAAGATATAGTATAGTATATACATACATATATGCATTCGTCTATCATTTACCTTCCTCATGTGTCTCTTTTCGTTTTCGCAAATGTTCCAAAGTTCATCGAGTGGGGGCTTAGTTGGCACACAATTTTGATGGATGCATATTGTAGCCCAAGGTAAATAACTTCCGATCTATAATTACAATACAGGGTGTTCTTTCCACACCCACAGTAACTTTCCACATACACCCTTAGTTTATCTTATCTCATGTGTTCTTCTCGATTGTCTGTAAATCATAACTGCTAAATATAAAGCCTTTTCCCTCTCGAAGATAAGCTGCTGAGGTAGTCAAAGATACAAGATTGATGTCATTTACTTGCTGTGATTTAGCACAGACCCCACAACATGTGTTTTACCTCCAAGACCTGTCAGTTTGGTTAACACTCCCCCGAAACTGAGAGAAAAGAAAAGTATTTTGAATATGAAGGTGATTAATTGGGCTCGATATATTGCAGTTCCCCACGTTGTCAGTTATGACAGCTTTCTTTTGGGCTTTTCTAGCTCAGCAAAGAAAAAGTGAAAATAATTTGTTTTTTTTTTCTTAATTTAGCCAAAAATAATGTGTTCTAAAGAGCGCCAACATAAGCAGTCAGCTGTGCTTGTCAGACTGGGAAAATACATACTATCAATGAAAGGTGTGCTAAAAACAAGTACTAAATCAACTTGAGTGTGGAATTCGGTGTTAAAACGGCTTATTATATTTTGTAAAATAATCAGGCCTGTTCTCAGTTCCAAATCCGAAACAATAAAGGTGTGCTAAACAATGTACTAAATCAAGTTGAGTGTTGATTTTTGTGTTAAAACTGCTTATTATATTTTCTAAACTAGTCCGGCCTCTTCGCAGTTCCGAATACGAATCACTGAAGGTGTGCTAAACAATGTACTAAATCAAGTTGAGTGTGGAATTTTGTGTTAAAACTGCTTATCATATTTTCTAAAATAATCAGGCCTGTTCTCAGTTCCGAATCCAAGTGAAATGAGCGGTTTTACAGTAGCTTCGCATGACAGAATATTACTGAAACAGAAAAATTTGTACTAAATGTGTACAAATGTGTACTAAACCCGAACTGTTGTTTTTCAATTAATTTGAGTACTCTTCCTACCCGTTCTATTTCAATTGCAAGTTGTACTAAAAGGATCTAAATATTTATGTATGACAATCGCCTGATAATTTTGGAACCGTCTTTATAGAGACACTTAAGCGTTTCCAGCTAGGAAAGTACTCTATTAATCTCAAGGAAACAATACCTGTCGAGTGGCAATGATTCGATCAATCTACAGCCGTGATATTGTATTTAGAAAAAACAGTCGAATCATTTCTGTTTACTTGGCACTGCCTTGACATATCTCCGGCATAATGGTAACAAACTATTTGCTTTCATTTCGGTTCAGCTTAACATAGTTTGTTGTGGATTGGGCAATTTGTATTGGATATATCCAATCCAATCCAATCCGATTCAATTCAATTTATAAATAAATTGAGTTTACATAGCGCGAATTGCGAAGTAAACAGCAGAATCGAATGCCCCCTCCGAAGAGATGCTGGGTTACGAATGATTTCCCTGTTTATATGGCAAGGGAAATCGACATCGAAATCGGAATCGGAATACATATGGAGATGCCTCAGAGCACTCAGCACCCCTTTTGACATTGAAAACCATGGGTAGGTTGGGGGGCAGGCGGAGGCATCGAATTGGGTTATCGCTTGACTTGTGCAATCCAGTCCGGCATGAAAAATACTTTAAACAGAATCTAGAAATTGTAAATTATTGGGAATATACTTAACTATGTATGTATATACTATAAAGTGTAATGAAATCCGCAAGCAATGCAAACAACTTGCAACTCTCTCGCCCATCACAGATCACTGATCGCCCACGTTGCAGTTGCGCTTCACGGTTCCCGATTTGGATTTGGATTTATATATACTTATACTTATACTTATACTTGCAGTTATCATATTTATAGATTTGACAGATGCGAGTCAAATTGAGATATGTATTTGCATATAGTTAGATCTATAAAATGACGCCCCCAAGCTTCAAACTAGATATTCACTAAAACAATTTTGTTTTTATAGAGAAATTGAACTCTTGAAGGTTGAAATATGAATTGTAATTAATTTGTTTAATAAACTGCAGCTGTACTAATATGTGCTAAAATTGTATGGCAAACGTGTTTTTCAATATATATTGTAATATTAAATTGCTGATAACTAGTATACTTGCCTTAGACTGATATATATACTTAACAGTTGATCAAGTGTCAATCAACATATGAAATGTTGACGTAAATAATATCAAGTTTTTATTTGAAATATATTTCAATTACATGTACTAAAATCCATAAAGTTTAGATTATTAATTTCAATTAAAGTATCTAGTAGATTTTCATAGTACTTTAACATACATTAATTTAAGTGTTTTCAGAACTTTAAAATAATTTTTTTTTTTAATTTTTTTTAGCCATTCTAAATATATTCGTACTTGTTTTAAATGACGTCATGGGTTCTTTCATTCCGCAATTGTTTCAATTTTGCTTACGTTTTGTTTCACTTTGTTTTGTTATTTGCAGATATCGTTTTCGCTTATCGAAAATACAACAAAAGTCTGTACCGAATGCTGCCGCCAAATTGCACAGAAACTCAATATAATTGCGATAAGGCAATTGGAAATATATATGGTGCCTATATGCCCCAGTTGCATTCAATGAGCAGAACCTGAAGAATCAGAAACGAACCGATGTGATACTTGGAGACTTGCAACTTGCAACAACGATATACAAACTAATACATTAGTGCTATTTAGTAGTAGCTATAGTATCTATCGATTTAGACCGACAAACCAAAAAAACCAAAAACAAAAACAGCTCAGAATACTTTTGATAAAAGTGAAGAAGTAAAGCTGAGAAAGAGTTGAGCTGACAGACTTGCCAATATATTCAAAAATATGGAACACTTGGATCTGGCGGGTTATCTGAATACACCCGTTAACTGGAATCTGGGCGCATTTGAACAGCAAGGTAAATATATATTGCAAATTTTGCAAAAATAATCGTAAATTGAAGATCTCAATAGTTATGAAGTTAGTAAAATTCCATGGGTACTGCTTGAGAAATAATTGCCGAAATGCTGAGACAGAATGACAATAAAAATAATCATCATTTCATAATCATACAAAGAAATTCATATACCTAATCAGTAATCTAACGATATATTCGCCAATTTACTAGACTTGCTTAGAATTTGCAAATATAAGTAACTTTGCTAAGACTGATACCATTTTCAATCATATCGTTATTTTATAAATAATATTAATTTCATATCAATATGATTTAAGGAATTTAAGGAATTTTAGATTTTATTTTAATCACTGGCCCTTTGCTTAGAATACGATTTATTTAAATATTTTTTTGAGGAAATATTTTTTATAGATTTACTTTACAAGTTTATATTGTTAGTTTCGAAAATTTTAGCTATATTTGTCAGAAATTTTTGGAGAGAGTTCAGATTTTCAAACTGATTCACGTTTTGTTTAGGATTTTATTTCAATCTCTTGTCATTTGCTTAGAATACGATATTCATTTACGATATTAAATTGTCTTTTTTTTTGTTCATGGTTCCTGCCCAAGTTATAATTATATAATTCCAAATTGAGTCAAGAAATTTTTGAATTGATGTGCGTTTCCGGCTTAAAAATCCGCTGAGTGCTAAGTTGCCATAGCTTTTTTAAAACTCAAATTGTTTTCTAAAGAAATATATTTTGATCGTAAGGAATTTCATAGTTCCCCAATGAATTTTTAAAATTTTTAATTCGATAAAGAAGCCGAAATAATCATTTGATCGTTTTACGAATAAATTAATAATTATGTTTAAAATTGTGTTAAATCTGAAGATATTTTAAAATTATTTCTTAAATGAAACCTACAGTTGATATAAAAGTTTGCATTATTAGAAGTATATAGTGATATTTTTGAAAAGCTGTTTTAGTCGAGGAGCGGTCAGTGTCGAGTCTGTCCGACTTGCACATACCCTATCTCAGAGTACCCAGCTGGTGTCATTCATAATCAACTCAGCTGGTCAACTTCTTAATGCAATGTTTTATTAATAAATTGCATAATTAAAGGGCATGAATCATGCGCTGAGACACACTCTCAGAGAGAGAGAGAGGGAGAGAGGGAGAGAGAGAGTGTGTGTGTGCGATAAGATCTGTGTGTTGCAAACAGTTGCGGTTGCAGTTTGCTGTTGTCAATGGCATAGGACTGTGAGATGTGAGGCTAATGAAGTTTGACGGGAGTCGGAGACGGACACAGAGACGTAGTTGGAGATGTGGCAGACGAGTTGTGCATAGTTTGCAGCGAGTTTAGTTTTGTGGCAGGCACAGCTGGAGACGGTGTTGGTGTTGCAACAATGCGCAAGTGTCAAACGCGTCTGCCAAGTGCGATATATTTGCAACATTTGCCACAATTTATTGTTAATAACAATAAAATATATGTTTACTTTCAGATGCCATTTACTTGTCGAGCTCGCGACAGATGCTGGAGCCCATCATGGAGGAGACCTCCGAGGATGAGGAGCATGCACAGAACAGCTGGAATGGCTACGATCAACGCGGCAGCTGTGGCGGTTTCTGGAGCTCAGCGGAGTCGGAAACCGGTTCGGTCATAAGGGTCGAAGTTAACAAGGGTAAGTCCGCCACAAATTCTTCAACTAGTTCAGATGTTAATCGCTGTCCATTTGTAGATATCGACGCCATATCCGAACGTGACTTCGCCTGTCCCCCGAAACGCGCTCGCCGCTCACAGGACGAACTGCTGTCATCACAGCAGCCGCACAGCTTGGAGGATGTGGTGCAGTTGCGTCGACCGCCGCCGCCACGCTACGATGCGGATGCCCACAACAGTCTGGAACGTTTCCTGGCCCTGGAGGCCTGCACTCGCGACAGCTACGGCAGCCAGGGGCATCGCAACAGCACCGGCAGTTGCCGTCGTGGTGGCGGCAACTTTGAGGACTTCTACTCGGACAACGATTCGTATCATTCGCTGTCCCGCAGCTCCTCGCTGGTGCAGTTCGAGTCGCTGGAGCGACAGTTGACTCTACAGGAACAGCACCAGAGCATGAACAGTCTGGGCAATAGCTCCCCCTCGCTGATTAGCTGCGAGACGGTGAGCAGTGGAGGTGGAGGCGGCAGTCACAGCAATCCGGACAGTCGACGGGGATCGGCGTCGTCGCTGCTGAAGCGTTACGAGTCGAGCGATGGACGACTGCATCAGACCTACTATGAGCTGCACAAGCTGGACTTTGAGGATCAGCAGCGTGAGCTGTTTGGTGCCTGCAAGAGCCTGCACCAGGCGGAGATCAAGTCCGACTCGGAGTCGAGCAGCACGTCCAGCAGTGACAGCAGTGGTCACAGCATGCTCAGCGCCTGCCCGGGAAAACAAGATGCGGGAGGGACGCGCCGATTGCCGCTCAATTCGGCGGAGAATCTGTCTGAGGATTCGGGATACTGTGAGCCGAGCACATTGCGACGCGCCAAATCGAAGAGCATACCAAAGAATTTCGACAAACTGTGCGAGGAGGAGGAGGTGGAGCTGCTGCTGCTGGAGCATTTGGATGTTGCCCAAGTGGCAGCGGCAGCGGCAGCGGTGGCAGCGTCGGCATCATCAACAGGAACGCATTCCAAAAACTCCAATGATTTGTGTCAGACAAAAATAGAGCAGACAAATGAGACGCCATCGTTGTCGTCGTCGTCGTCGTTTCTATGCTCTCCAACGTCATCTATAAATAGCTGCGAGAGAACCATACACTCCCAATCGCCATCGCCATCGCCCAGCGGATCAGCAGCCTCTACATCGTCGGCATCGTCAGCGTCGTCGTCGTCGTCGTCGTCGACGGCATCGTCGTCAGCGTCGTCGTCGCCAACATCGTCGACGTCGTCCGCCGCCTCGTTCACATGGCTGCGCAACAGTTTGCCCGATATACGCGAGCCGCGAGGTTCGTCTCCCAAATTTCAAACGGACAACAACAGCTACGTGCTGGCCAACAATAACAGCAACACCTCAAGCAGCAGTAGCAGCTCCTCTGCCGAGTGCTCCCCTGTGCTGGCGGCGCGCACCTCAACCAACACGAGTAGCGTGCCCAACGAGCTGCAGCAGCTGGGACGACGACGACGACCACGTCGAACGAATCAACAGCCGACCAGGAATTGCCACAGCAGTGACGGCTACAGTTCCAGCGAGGATTTGGATACCTTCGATCCGTGCAGTTTGCCACGTATTCGTCGCAGCTGCAGTTGGAACGATCGCTGTGCTCTTTTGGGCACTGGAACTGGATCAGGATCGGGAGCGGGAGCGGGAGCGGGAGCTGGAGCAAGTGGAGGTGCGGGATTTCTCAACGCTAGTTATCAGAATCTAACGTTGTTGGACTACACGGATCAGAGTGAGAATTGTAAACGCGGTTCAGTGTCCGACATGGATAAGCGTAGTAAACGTCCCGTTTCTGGCAAGGATTACGAGCACATGATATGCAAGGGCAACTTCTTGCTGGACGAGCTCAGCCAGATCTATGATAAGAATGCCTCCATACTGAATGACAAAACCGTTGAAGACGAAGGTCCCACGGTCACTCAGCGCACGTCCTATCGAGACGAGACGGATGCAGTGGAACCACCGCAGGTACAGCATGTCCAGTTGACCATAAGGAAGCCACCGGCACGCCAGAAGCGCAGCAACATCACCCAGGAGCTGGTCGTGCTGTCCCAGGAAGTAACAACACCTCCGCCAGCTGCCACCGTCATCAGTTTCAGCAGTTTCGGCAAGACCTTCGATCAGGATCCGACCAACTTGCGCACCTCCTACGCCCAGTCACTGGAACAATGCAATCTGGAGCCTCTACAGCAGCAGGAGCAGTATCAGCAGCCGATGAGAAACCACACGGTGCAGGCGGTACGTGTGCTGCCCAAGCGTCGCTTCCAGAGCACAACGGCCAAACAACGTAGTCTGGTGAGCAGCACACCGAATCTGTCGGCATTTGATGGTGGCCAGGAGGCCGAGGACGATATCTATGTGAGCAGTGCGCACAATTCTATGCACCAGCTGCCACAGACACCGACACAGCCCAAGCCACTGGGGATACTCTTGCCAGCTGGATCACGTAACTCGTTCAGCAAGGAGGTGAGCTTCTGTCCGGTGGTCAGCAAGTATTGCTGGCAAGAGCAATCATCGGAGGAGCCGCAGGAGGAGCAAGAGCAGGAGCATGAGCATGAGCATGAGCATGAGCATAGCAGTGATGAGGAGCAACGGCAGTCACGTCGCTCCAACAACAACGACGACGAGGAGGAGGAATTGTTGGATAACAACGATGCCACTGTTATTTATAACACCAAAGAGAACGAGAATATCGCAGCGCGCTACAACGAAGAGCAGCAGCTAAGAGCAATGCAGCAAGAGCAAGATAAAGAGCGAGTCCAGCAGCACCAGCAACAGCAAAGAGCGCAAGAGCATGCCGAGGCAATGGCGATCGAAGAGAAGAGCATTGAGAGCGATGACAACAACGAAAACATCGCCGGCATGGAAGCAAAGCAACAGCAGCAAACGCTGCCGCTACAGTCGCAGCCGCAGCCGCAGCTACAACTACAGCCGAAAACATCGCAAACATCGCCGCAGCCCGTTTCGGTTTCAGTTTCAAGCGTCGCTGCTGCTGTCAGTCTTGAACCGCGCGTCGTCGTGAGCTCATCGTCGCCGTCAACCTCGTCAAACGCGATCGCAGTTCCAGTTACAGTTCCAACAACGACAACTAACACCGTTACGCTTCCAACACGTCCATTGAGCCTGCACTTGCCCATACTCAGCGAACCACCCACAAATCGCGCCCATCACATACTCTACGCGTCGCAGCAGCTGCTGCAGCGTTACGATACGGATACGGATAACAGCAATCCGGACGTCAGCCCCAACATGCCCAAGTCGCAGAGCATCAGCCCCATATCCGCACCAGCTGCTGGCAATAACAATGAGTTGCCGCTCAAGTCCAACTCCAATAAAACCGACGAGAAGCATCCCAGATCTAAGAGTTTCCTCTCGCGTTTCGGTTTGCGTTTCTCGCTGCGCAGCAAGAAGAAGCAACAGAAGCAGCAGCAACAACAACTGCTACAACAACAGCAACAACAACAACAGCAGCAGCAAGTAGCAACAGCTGCCAAGTCACAGATCAATGGCAAGTCACAGGATATAGTGCATATACCATTGAAGCCGCCACGCAGCAATCAGAGCATGCTCGACGAGAGCAACGTATCCGAGGCGAGCACCGTGAGCATGCACAGCCGACAGACAACATCGGGAGGGGGAGGAACAGCAGCAGCAGCAGCAGCAGTTCCAGCTGATGGGGCTGATGTGGCGGCGAAGACATCAACATTGCAAAAGGTGGTAACTGGTAAACCACCATTGCCGAAGCAGCCGCCACGTCAGGCGCATGCGCTATCCGGATGCAGTGCTGCCCATCAATTGTCAGCCGGCAACAATGCTGCCAATGCGAGCAACGCTCTCTTGGATGCCGAGCGGGCACAGTATGCGGCATTTGCCAAACAGTTGACATCGGGCCACCGTGAGGCGACAACGGCAATGCGCGACATGTCCGGCATGGAATCGTTTACGGGTAACGCCACCACCACCGAGTCCCCATCGCGTGCCTCCGTCGCACAGAAGACGCAAATGTTTAATCAGTTGGGTGCCGGTGGCAGTAGTCACTGCTCTGCTCCACAGCGTCCACTCACCATGGTGACAGCGGTGCCGGTGGCCGTTTCCCCAATGCTCGACAATAAGATGGGTCTCATCGAGACCAATTTGGATACCCACGAAACGGTTATATCGGGCAAGACGCGGTCCCTAATGGACATTACCAGCAATCCGTTGCAGTTGCCGCACAAACGTTACCTGGTCAAGCGATTGAATGTCACCAGTGCCGCCTACGATGCCGAAGACGATGATGATGATGATGTCGGCGTTGGACGGGAACTGGATGTCGATAGTCAGCGCATCATCAAGACATCGAATCAGGCGGGCGGAGTACAGATTGCCTCGGTGCGAAGACCACACAAAAGCATGGAATTTCTGTTGGATAAAGAGAATCAAAAGAATGTTTTGGTGAGTACCAAAAATCCATACCCAGTGGGGGGAGGGGTTGGCAATACAACCCACCCCCTACGCCACCATAATGACCCATTTCCCATTTTGCTAGAGAACTACTGCCACATAGTTTTTCCTTTTATGGCTTTTGTCTCGTGTAACATCATCATCATCATCATCATCTTGAGGAACCTCGCCTCAGTTTTGGGGGTTGGTCGCACCCTGCAACCGTTGTCCCCCATTGATTATGCCGCAGGTCGCGTTTTGGGGTTCTTTGGGTTTAATGCTAAGCATAACATTGCTTCACAATTACAGGGTATCTGCAGGTCGTGCAGGTTTTGTGGGTTAAGTCGCTTATGCTTTTGTGCTTTTGTTTGCGTTTTCTTGTTTATATTCCAGTGTGCAAATTATGCATGCGATGCGATTTCCATTTTTGCTTAGCTCTCTCTCTCCCTTCCTCTCGTTCTTCTTGTTCTTGTTCTTCTTTGTCTGTCTTCCATTTTGTTGTTGGCTTGCACTTCCAGTTGAACGCCAATAGATTGCGACTTTGATCTTCCTCATGCCTGTTAATTGATTTCGGAAGCTCTTGTCTCTCTTGTTTGCACCTCTCTCTGTGACCCACTCGCTCTCTTAAGCTGTAACACTCCCATTATCGACCTCCCTCCCCCAAAGCGTTGCTCAGTCGCGCGTAACAGACAATAATCGTGAATTTGGGTGTCATTCGTTCGTGCCCTTTTTTCTTGTCACGTCTGCTTTGCGCATTGGACCACCTACTTCGTCTTCCACTCTCTCCACACGCTCTCACTCTCTCTCTCTCTCACACACTCTCTTTCTCTCTGCGTATCCATTAACATTGTGTGCGTATCCTTTTAAGCCCATAATTCGCCCACTAAGCAGCTTAGCGACTTGCACGCGTCTTAAAACGCGCTTAAATCGCCTGGCGTTAATTTTGATTTACACGACGCCTGTGCATGTATTAGTACATTAGTTATACTATTATGAGTATGTGTCTGTGTCTGTGTGTGCATATAGTGTTTAGTCCTTGGGGACCATCATTGTTGTTGTTGTTGTTGTCGTTGAGCTGTCGCCCCTTCAGATTTTCTCTTAATTTGCCGCGACTCAGACGCGTTTTTATGGGTTGCCCCAACAAATTACGAGCAATTTAATGACATCTTCTGAGATGGAAGAAGCGTGTGTGAGCGGGATAGCAACAATGACCACTTGACCTTAGTTGGGGCAGAGATTGTGTAATAATCTCTCTCCCTTGGACTGGCATTGTTTTTGCGGCCCTTTTCTTGTGCATAATTTTTTTCCCATTATGTTAATCAAGTCGTCGTTGGCTTTGCGAAAAGGTCCAACAAAGTAAAAAAAAGTTGGCCCAAAAGTTGGCCCAGTTATTATATTTCATCTGTTAATGTTTATGACAGATGTCTAACAATTTATTATTATTTTTGTTACACATTTGATGTTATTAAACAAATCCATTAAAATGGAGAAACTTTTTCTGTTTTTTTCCTGTTTTTTTGGCTTAACGATTTTGTTTGTTAATAGTGTGCACTTTATTATGGACACGAGTGTTAGATAATTTTGCATAATTTATGCATTGGGAGTTCACATAGTTTTAGCTAAACATAATAAAGTTCTTAACTAGTAGATTATTAAAATTTTCAATACATTTTCTAGTTAAAATTTTAGTAATATTCATTTTTTTTTTTTAATTTTCAAGTAATTTGCTCTGGTTTTTGTTAAACAGACGGACAGCTATGAAAACATTGTTTATAAATAGCTCGAAATCTTAAATCATTTAACTGATGACTCAATATATTTTCGCAAAAACTGAAAGATGCAGAAAATTGTGTATAAAACTCAAGAGTTTCCATTCTGTTTTATTTTATTTAGGTAGTAAAATGTATACACACATATACAAATTTGTGTATAAAGAAACTTATTCATACTCGTATTTATTTATTGTTGTTGTCTATATTTGTAAGTAGTTAAGGGGTATCTAAGTGTCGAGACACGCCTCATTTGCATAGAATTTTTTATGTTTATTGCGAAAAAAAAAAACTTCGCCCCGTTTTTAGTTTGTCTCTTCGTTGCTGTTGCTGCTTCTTCTTTTCTCACTCTCTTTAGTTACGCCCAATTCCGCCTACGTCGAAACTTTCGCCTTGATTACCTATGTATGTATGTATGTATGTATGTGAATTACTTAGGTATGGGTGTGTGTGTGTGTGTGTAGTTGTAGTTGTATTAGTTGCTCGTGCGGAAATTTGTTGACTTTTGTCGTTGCGCTTCATAGTGTTGTCGTCATCGTCATATGGAATAATAATGAAATCTCATCAAATAATGAAAGTAAAGCAATGCATAGAAATTATGCTGCTCTAGGCATACAAATTAAAATTAAAATTACGCTTGTAATGCAAACAAAACTCTTACGATAAGACAACTAATTCTACATGGTAAATCTCCAAAGCAAAACAAACAACCGAATAGAAAAAGAAATGAAGAGAAATGTATGCTAACTTGTTGGTCAACTTTGTTCTTTTGCCTGCCTATTACCACCTACTTACTACGCCTTTATTTATTATGTCGCTTATCTTGTTATTCCCCCCACCGCCGTCAATTGTGCGCCGCGCTTAGATTTCATTTTCATCAAATATTTGTTGTTAACATTCTCATTCAGTTTATGAAGGCACCCGTTGTAAATATTGAAGGCGAAGGCGAAGGTAAAAACATAGCACACGCAAACACACACACTCTCATACGTGCAAGTATATTAGTTTGAGATATGAAAGAACATCGCACAAGCCGCTGACCAACTGTCTCTCTCTTAGTATTTGCGCTCTCTTAGTTGCTGTGACGCTGCCAATGTTACATGATCGGCGTTTGTTACAGACTATAGTGCGCTGCTGTTAACGCGCTGTTAAGTCAACAACATTATGCTCTTCTCTTGCGATGACAGCATCTGTTGTTGTCTAGTATATTGTCGCTCTCTTTGCAGTTGTGCGTTATACTGTCGCCGACAGCAGCTGTGTTGTTGCTGTTGCGATCGATGTATTATCTACCTGTTTCTACCTGTTATAAGACACCAATACCAATGCCGGCTTATCTATGGTCACAGCTGTAAATTGTGTCTTTGGCATTTTGTTATTTTTGTTTTTTTTTTTTTTGCCATATTTGTAGCAAAATTTGTTGTGCATGAACGATTGCATGTCTGTCATTAGCGAGCGCATAGCGCTCTCTCGCTCTCGCGCTTGACTGAAACGACTGAAAACAATTGCGACAAAAGCAGCGAAAAATGCAACTGGATTTCCAATGGCAACGGAAAATTCAACTCAAAATGGAGTGGCAAAAAAACAACAACTTTCTTTTAAATACCCACAAATTGCAGACATAATTGAGATACGTATTTATTTAGATATTTTAATGTATTACAGTTGAGATCATTGCTCAAGTATTTCGATGGCATTGTCTGCTCTCATAAATAGTTTCCGTAATTTATTCAAATTAAAATGGCATTTAGGTTGCTTAGGTTTTTTTCTTTTGGTTTAAGGCGATTATTGTGTACAGTGGCTTCCCACACAGTGGGGCACGCCTTGTGCGCAGGCAGAGGCAGAGTCAGAGGCAGGGGCAGAAAATTTAATTAATTTCAGTTTATGTTCATCAAGTTTGATGTTTATAGTACTATGATTGTTGTTTCTGCTTTGGTTTTTCACACGCCTCTTATTTCGCATTCATTCTTTTCGCAGTGTGTAATTTTCTTCAGTGTAAACAATTGAAAATTGAGAAACTCTTAAACAAAACAAAAGTTTATTATTTCGCACTTTACTTTCATTATATTTTTCTTGTTGTTTTCCTTTTCATTTTCCTCTAAAACTGACAAATTTTAAACTGTTTTGTGTACCTTTCGAAATGTGTGGGAGTTGCGAACAAGACGTAGTTTTCCCTCAATTTCCTCACACACACACGCACAGTTTTTCATTTGGGTGTGTGTGTGTGGGTGTAGTTGGTAAAGTTGATAAATAATTGCTGGAATTTGTATTGTAATTAATTGAGGCGTCTTTTCTTTTAATTAATAACAGAGCATGAATCAATTCAATTGGGCAATTTATCATAATGGAAACGGTTGTAAAAGAATTCAACAATAATTAATTATGATCAAATGAACAACTTTTTAAGCCAAATTCATGCACATCAACGAAATTCCATTCTTTTTTTATTTTTTTTTTTATTTTATCTGTTCATTTCCATTCACACCTCGTCAAGAACATGCGAAATTGTGAAGCACAAACAGATTATATTATTTAAATAGAGCTTTTTTTTAAAACTGTATCGAGTATCGAGTATATTGATTTACACAGTCTACACAGTTCGTGCCCTGCTCCAGTTTCAGTCAAGTCAGCTGACTCGTTACCCGTTGCCCGTGACTCGTTACCCGACCCTTTACTTTCTTTGCCAGACATTCACTGACTCATAGAGCTGATCGAATGATGTACATATGTACATACATATGTATGTATGTAAATACTTTGCTTATGCTAAATAAATGTTCATTGAAATTGCAAATCTTTCAAAGTTTTTAACAGATTTTACGCAGTTTGCTGCAACTTTTCACGAACTGTTAATTTTCCGTAATTTCGAATACGTTGATTAACAATAACAATTGTACTTAAGCGAAATGAACTTGCGATCTAAAAATACAAAATTAAAATATAAACATGAAATATGTATTTCAGTATACTAATGATAATAATAATAATATACAATACTCCTACATATAGAGAAATATCGTATCTACATGCAAAAGCTTTTTCAAGTTATTTTGTGTGCAGGAATTTTAAAGCTGCCTGCAGCTTGTTTCTGTTTCTGTTTCTTGTCGAATTCTCTTAAATTGTTGTTTTTTTTCAAATTGTTGTTTTTTTTTTGTTTTATATATGCATATATGTATATTAGTGGGCATCTCCAAAGTAGCTCTTGTTATTCTTTGTGCTCTTCTTCTTCTACTATTTTTAGTCATTGTCTATAATAAAAAATTATGATAAATTATTGCATGGCCAGCTGTGTTTACTTCAACACACATCTACATATAATCTGCATACATATGTACATATATCTCATACATATATCTCATGTCGATGCTGCCCCGCCCACTCCCATGGGGAGCAACTTTGTTGTGATGCTGAGTTATTTATGAGTTGGCGACAGCAACATTCCATTGGCATTCTAATAGCGTGTGGCAGATACTTATGTATGTTAAATGCGAATGCAACATGCTGCACACAGCTAATACCCCAATTAGATGCAGAGCTGCCACATGCCACAATGCCGCATGCCACATTTCACTGACAGCTAATTCAAGTTGCAAGTCTTTTAAAGCTGTTAACTTGAAGTGGCTGTGGCTGTGGCAGTGGCTGTGTTGCCTGCCACCAACCCAACCAACAAGTCAAGATATGCGGAAGTTGCAGCTTTGCAACAAACTCGAAAGGGCTGCACACCGATGTAGCCCAACAAAGAACTCGAGCAAGAGGTTAAAGGACTTTATTATGCCGCGTTGCACAGAATTGGAGCACAGTCTGCGCACGTTAGTCAACACTGCAGGGAATGCGTCCAGTGTCCTTTAAAGCCGTTTGCCAAGTCATTAAGAGAACTCAGTGAAAGCAAGTTGGGAAATGGGGTTGTTTTCAAATTTGTATAGAGTGGATATTATAACAGCTGATATAAGAAATTTACATAACAGCTTTATTTCATAATCCAAAATCGCATTTTTCAAAGCTATTTCTAGCTTTGAATTAACATAACTACCCCAAAATCAACCGATTTTCAAAATCATTTCATGGTTAATAAATTCCTGCACCTCAATAAAAATATAATTTTTTACTGAAGGTAATTTGGAGAAATAGTTTAGAAAATATGACAAAAATAGTGAAAACTTTTCTTAAATCAGGCCATTTTTTATAAAATGGGTACTACAGTAAACTTTGAACCGTCATAACTTCGTCAAAAATCAACCGATTTTCAATATTTTTGCTTTTCTGTCAATGGTTTTGATCACATTTTAAAACTGCATTTAAGATTCGGTCATAATGACAACTTTCAGATTTTTGAATTTTTTGGCTATTTTTTCATACTAACCCCTTGAAAAAAAGTGAAAAAATTAAAAAATTTCAAAACGAAATTTTTTGTGTACAATCGATTTCTGGCATCAAAATAAGTATTAAAAAACTTTACCGGAGTTGATTTGGAGCTATATTTTAGAAGATATGCCCAAAAATTTGAAAAATGGGCTAAAATTAGACTTTTCTCTATTGAAACTAATGTAACTTTGCCAAAAATCAACCGATTTTCAATATTTTTACCGGAATCAATTCATAACATCGTTATAGAAATATAATTTTTTACCTAAGGTGATTTAAAGAAATAGTTTAGAAAATATGACAAAAATAGTGAAAAAGTTCCCTTAATCAGGCCTTTTTTCATAAAACGAACACCTTAGTAAACTTTAAATAGCCGTAACTTCGCCAAAAATCAACCGATTTTCAAAATTTTTGCTATTATGTCAATGGTTTTGATAACATTTTAAAACTGCATTCAAAGATCGATCATTTTGACAATATTCAGATTTTCGACTTTTTTGGTTAGTTTTCCATACTAACCCCTTGACAAAAAGTGAAATTTTTTTAAATCGAAATTTTTTGTGTCCAATCGATTTCTGGCATCAAAATAAGTATAAAAAACTTTAGCGGAGTTGATTTGGAACTATATTTTAGAAAATATGGCCAAAAATGTGAAAATTAGGCATTTAAAGTAAAAGGGATTTCTTTTGAAACTTTAAAGTAACATCACTTCCCAAGAAATCAACCGATTTTAAACATTTTTGTGGCTAATATATTCCTGGCACCACAATCAAAATATAATTTTTTACCGAAAGTGATTTGAAGAAATAGTTTAGAAAATATGACAAAAATAGTGAAACAGTTCCCTTAAATCAGGCATTTTTTCATAAAACGAACACCTTAGTAAACTTTGAACAGCCATAACTTCGCCAAAAATCAACCGATTTTCAAAATTTTTGCTATTCTGTTAATGGCTTTGATAACATTTTAAAACTGCATTCAAAGATCGATCATTTTGACAATTTTCAGATTTTCGACTTTTTTGGCTATTTTTCCATACCAACCCCTTGACAAAAGTGAAAAAAGTGAAAATTTTTTAAATCGAAATTTTTTGTGTCCAATCGATTTCTGGCATCAAAATAAGTATACAAACTTTAGTGGAGATTATTTGGAGCTGTATTTTAGAAAATAAGGCCAAAAATGTGAAAAATGCGGCTTCTGCCTAAACTGTGATCTAAAATAACATTGCCAAAAATCAGCCTGTCATTGAATTCCATTGTCATTTTACTGTTCTTTTTCTGTTCTTATTTATTTCTTTTTTTTCTGTCCAGCTGATGAGTTCTGTGAGCTTCTCCCATATGCAAACAGTAGCACCGTTACAAGTGATACTTAATAGTATTTTGCACTCTTTCTTTGTAATCTTGAGCCCCCACACAGTGGTGTCTACAAAATTTGGCACACAAGCATAAGACTTGAGCTTCAACCAGCTCATTTTAATTGGACTTGAAAAACGGGCTTTGGTTTCAAACTGGGTTACCAAGTGTCTATGTGTGCGTGAGTGTGTGTCTGTGTGTGGGCCAATGGCAAATAATAATTAAGTTAACAAGCGGCAAACAAATGCTCAAGGCTAACAACGCATTGCTGATTGAAAAGCACATTCCAATGGCAACTGCTGCTGTTAATGCACCCTTCCACTAGACGCACACCTGCCTGGCCACACTGTGTGGCACACATATGTACGTGGCACACACACACACACACATACACAAAGTGCACCCTCCAGAAAGAGAACAACAACAATAACAACAACAGTTCGACAGAGAGACAAATAACGCGCACTTCCTTTTCCGTTTGCCGCTGGCGCATTTTTCCCGATTCTCCTTGGACTCTCCTCTCGCCGCATACTCTTCTCTACTCTGCACTGCTGTTTGTATATTCCAAAAATAGTCGCACACTTTGTTGTTTTGTGGCTCTGGTCGCCGCTTCTTCTTCATCTTTCAGCTGCTTCTCTTGGCATTTTCATCTATGTATATAAATCACAATTTAATGTGCCGCATCTTTCAGTTTTCAGTTTGCCGTGGATTCTTTCGCTCTTTTCTGCATTTTATATGCTTGTTTACCTTTTCACCGTATGCCATATGCTGTCAAGAATAAAGAGAGACACAGCGAGAGAGAGAGAGAGAGAGAGAGAGAAAGTGCCTAAGTGTAAGAAATTTTGAAGAGAGAGATATATCTGTAGAATTATGTAAAAGATGAACATTTAGATGACATTCCTCGCTGTTCTCTGTTAGATGAGGCGATGACGTGACATTGAAGGAATGTCAGTAACCAAGATAGGCGATCCATCAGAAACCATATAAGAGAATTAATCTTTGACCTTTTTGAAATATCATGAATATTTCATGAAAAAAAAAAACAGAAGTGCGTTAAAAAGGTAAAGATATATCTGACTCATCATATTCATAATTGAAACTGTGCTATATAGTAGCTATATCTTTAATAGTTAGGGTATGCATAGTATTTTAGCTTTTCTCTCCCTCTCTCCCTCTCTCTCTATCTCTGTCCCTCTCTAGTTGTCTCAGTATGTTTTGGAATATGCCATGTGCATTAGCAGAGTTTCCATGGGGTTCTTTTTTTTTCGTCACTGACACATGCAAATGGAAGTGACATTTGCCCTCGTCACTTTTCTCTCGCTCACACTGCTCGTGCTGTCTCTATCATTCCCTAACGCGCGCTCTCTCTCTATCTCTCTCTCTCCCTCTGTGTATCTGTCTTTCTCTAAAGGTCACACTGCCTGCATTTGCCGCTGGCTGCTCCTGGGGGAATGCGAGATTTGTTGTTGTTGCTGGCATTCCTCTCAAGCGGCGACAGCTGATTCAAGAACAAAACTCGATATAAAATGTTGCCTGTGGTATATGGAAGGTTATATAAATATAAGGCATTGGCATTGTCGGGGAATAATATTGGGTGCTATAGTTAGGCGAGCGTGAAGTGGAGGAGGATCAGTGTTATCAACGAGGGGCAGCGTTGCGTGAAATGCGTTTGATAAATGCGAGGCACGTGCAGCGTGAAACAGTATCTAAAAGTTGAAGTGCTGCCAGCACTATATGTGGTTGTTGGCCAAGTTCCGTTAGCCAAGTGACTGGCAGTGTGTGCATTGCCATTTCTGGAGCTTATTTGTTTACAGTTCTCGGCCATAATCAAGGCTTGGGCCCATTAGGCGTAAGCATGACAATGCTTCTTAGCCTCGATGCCACTTCACACAGCTAAACCGACAGACAAACAGACGGACCTGCAGACAAACCTACAGAGAGACCTATCTACAAGCAGACCTACAGACAGACCTACAGAGAGACCTACTGGCGGATAGGCAGACAGGTCGTCATATCTGATAGTTTGTCTGCCTCAACGTTTTATGTTCTTTTTGCCCGTTTCATAATTACAAAACTGTGTGACATGGTCGCCTAATTGCAAGCAGCAGGAAGCATAGGTTGCATAGATGCAGTTAGATATAGATATAGTAGATGCCATATGAGGAATATTAAACTGTGACTGCCGTTGGTAATTATGGTACGAGTTTCATTTGCATACCCTAGAATGCAGAGCTTTCAATGGGTTATGCAACCATTATACATTACCTATATAGCTATATAGGGTATTGCGCTAGTCGAACAGATTGTGTTGGGACTGTAGTTGCTTTGGTCCGTAAACGATTTGGGCACCCACCACTTCCGTTTCCGGTTACAGTCACGTCACCTTGCTGTGTTGGCGAACTTTTCAGCTGAGGGTTAAGTTCTTTCACTCAATTCGCCTCCTGCCAATCAATAATGTTGTGTAGTGAAGGGGGATAACTTGATGGGGTGGTCACAACAACTACTGCAACAGTTTGTCAATCCATCAAGTTCACCAAGTTGTAGTCCTGCCTCTAAACGGGGCATGTGTCAGTGACCCCCAGGTGTGCTGACCACAGACACCATCGAGGCACCACATTATCTTCCTCTCTCTCTTTATTTTTCTCTCTCCATTTCTCTCCTTCTCGACCCCCGCACATATCTGTCTCACACTCTCTTCAGTTAGCTCAGTGAGGCAAGTTTTTCGTTTGAATAAATGTTACAAATTATCATGGTTGGAAAGGGTTGCAGCTGCATGGAGCCAGGGCTGGGTTTGTGTAGCGTGCAATCGGTGGTTGGTTGATTCTATAGATATAATCTGCATATGCTTCCATACACATTTAGGATTATGTTGTTATGTTGCCTAATAGCGTTAGATAAGAACGGAGTACAGAACATGCTTTTACAATTTGTCATACTACATATGAAATATGAACATTTTGTAATTATTGCGAACAACGTGACTTTCCGTCATTATAAAGCTATTTAAAGGTTGTTTAATAGATATTGTAGTTATTGTATAACTTATTTATTGAGCAATAATTGCAGTAATTGCGAGAGAATGTTGCATATCATACGCCAACCAATCAACGAACCAACCCTAATACATTTCTCCTCACAATAAACTGAACAAAGCAGTAACTGGCGCCATCTAGTTGTCGATTTTGTTTGCTTGTGAAGCAAATTGCAGCAGCAAATTACGCCAAATCTTAGTCTCAATCATGTCGATTGATCAATCTATTGACAATGCTGCATTGTGCACAAATATTTGTTGTACGTATAGTTGACAGAATCACTATGACCTCGTCTCTTGATTGTGTTCGACCTAGATTTGCATCAAGTGTTGCTTTATTAGCACACATTACGCATACGCCGCATTGGCCCATCGGATTATCAGAATCACATTCAATTACGCAAATTGTGAGCTCTATATAGAGTTGAATGTATAATGTATGCTATAGTTAGATATCCGTTGCCCAAAACATGACATGTCTGACTTGTCTCCACATTCATCAAGTAAATATATGTATGCATATATACATAATATGTATATTCACATCATCGCTTTCGAGTGGACAAATTGCGCTGATCCAGCAGCGGAACAGACTGTCAAATATTATATAGATAATGACAGTCTCAAGGTCATGTTAGTTTTACAAATAGTTTTCAGTTATTTATCAAGTAATTTCTGCCATTCAATGGCAATTGAAATATTGATTTATATACTATATGCAAATGAATATATTCGTATTGAGATTATTGCATATTTATAAATAAATGTCGACTTTGGATTTGCTGTGTTAGTAAACAAATCGAAACCTTCCTTCATCTTATTGTAATAGAACTCGTTTCTTTAAATTCCAGTCTCGTCTACAATATCTGTCGTGGTGTTGATTAAGTCTCTGGCGTTATATGATATCATACTGAGTCAGAGACGAAATGTTACGCAACATTTTGAGCTGAACAGTTGCCAGAGGGTCGCTTAAGCATGTGTGCAAATTAAATAATAATATTAATTAAATTATGGCAAATAATCCAGCTGCTGTTTGCTATTGTTGTTGTTATGCAATGAACTGAGATCATTATTAACACTTAGGTCATCATTAGCTGGCATATTTGTGTGGCAACCCTCGCTGATGTCAGCAATTAGCTTGATTAACGCCCCTGCTTAGCAAATTCTCTTCTCTTCCCTCTCTATTCACTCCACTCCACTTCAATCCAATTCAATTCAATTCAATTGCTTAAGCAACTAGAAAATTATGCAAAACGCACTTTTCACGTCGCTGAGTCAACTTTGTTGGCAACTTTGTTGGCCCAGTTTCGATGTAAAATCTTAAATAGACTCGCGATTACTTTCGTGTTTAGGCCTGCAAAATGCTAAGGTGCTATGAACTCTCACTCAATCTCTCTCACTCTCACACTATCTATCTTTCTCGCTTCATTTTGCTGACTGACCGAGTGGGGATGCTGTCTCTATCTCTTCCTCCCTTCCTTTCTCTCTCTCTCTCTCTATTTTGTCTGCCGCATGCCTCACATTTTTCATTACTTTCAGCTTGTTTTTATACATTTTTTTTATGGTTTTAAAGTTAATTGGACAGCAGTTTCATTGTTGGCCCATTGCCCAGCTCTGACGCCAGCAAAAATCAATCTTGGCTAAAATTTAATTAAACTAAAAAAATTATAACAAAAAATTATTGCATTGGCGTAACTTAATTAATTCACATTTATATTTGAGCAGCGCAAAACAATGGACATGAAATTTGATTACACAAGTCTGACAGTGTCCATTAGCAAATTGTTCAACTAATTAAAGCTGATTATGAAAGCCAATTAAAGTGCTAAATCTGCCACAGTCGCATATACTCGACTGTAGGCAACTGTTCTGATTTTCATTGCAACTTTTTCAACGCCCACTCCCTCTGGACAATCCCATCTCAACTCGCAGCTCTCTGTGGGTTTTCGAGTGCAATTTGTCAATGAAAACAGATAACAACAATATGAATATTGCGACAATGAATTTGCGTAACTTCATATCTAAGGAGTATGTACATATGTATGTATGTATATTTGAATAGTGGTAAGTGGAGAAGATAGTTGGAGGTTCCTATTGAAAGAATTTGATTCTTTCACCAAGAGTATCTGTATCTGTAAGTATCAAAAGCAATTCATTCATTCGCCAATGCGGCGAAAAGTAAAGAAGAAATCGCCGACGAAACAACCGCCCCATATACATACATAAAGACATACATAGTTACTACATACATACATATGTACATACATTCGAACTATATTTTTGCTGAGGGCCGAGGCGAAGGTTCAACAACCCCACAAAACAGAGACCAGACCCGCCTCGTTTAACAAAACAAAGCGCAAAAGAGAAACAATCTTCTACTCTCACTCTCTGGCCACTCTCTCCAACTCTCCCGCTCTACGGTAATAAGTTTTAATGTAAAACAGAGACGCATAGATTCTTTGAATATTCGCTAGATGAGATCAGAGATACAGATGCGTTCTCTATGCGTGTGCAACGAAATTGGGCTGGGTCCATTCCGCTGTCGGGTTTAACTGGAATTGGAAGTGAACTCAAATGGATGGAAATGGATTGGAATGGAATGAAATGGAATGGAATTCCAGGGAGCATAACGTAGTACATTAATAATAATTACACGACCGCTAGCTTGACATCTGTTTGAAGTTTATGCTGGCTGCCTTGGGTGGATGGAGCACATCATTGATGCCACTGATGGAGTTACTACAATGGCCCTATAAATAGACTGGGCAGAACTCGTGGAATGCATGACAGCAGCTACTGCTGCTGCTTTCCAGCAGTCTTCTTTGTCTTTAGTGTTTTGACCCTATTAGGGATCAGAGAGCTACGCTATGGATCCAAAGATCAGAGATCAGCTTCGGCTACAGCTACAGTTGTCGTTGTGGTCAGTATTGAGGGAGGGCTTGGCACGAGTTCGTTCAAGAATTGTATTCTAGCTAAAAATAGTTTATTTCTTGAGAACGTATGTTATATTTCTGCTTCTGTTTTGTATGCAATACTTTCTGACCCCCTTTTGAGCTACGCCACTGCCACTGCCTTTGCCTTCTGTCTTTACAAATGTAAAGCAATTGAGGTTTCGGTTTTGTAGTTTGTTTCATGTTCTTGTGTGTGTATTGTGGGTGTCCATCAACGAGCATGAAGATGGTGGCGGAGGAGGAGATGACACAGTAGTTGGGGATAATATGACCCCTTGTCTTGGGCCTGTCACTTGCCAATTGGCATTTATGTTTTGTAAATTGATATTTCCGTATCAACAACTGCAAGAGACTCTTAAGACTCTGCTTCAAAAACAATATATGCAACTCAACTAATTTTGTATTTTCTCTTCTTCATTCCAGGTATGTAGAACTCTTTGTAAACCTGTTAATCCCCTTGGGCTATTTGGTATCGTAAGTTGTATATTATCTAAATCAAGTCTGTTAATTGTTTGCCACTGCTGCTGGCAATTAATTTAAGTTGTTAAGTGGGCAAAGAGACAGCAAACAAACAAGTTGAAACTTTGAAGAATAACAATTTGCAGCTCGTTAAAGGCAACGGCATCAATGGGTTAAGTGTCGGCACTGTTTCCATTTTCATTTCCATTTCTCGCTACGTGCTTAATTGAAAGTTCAATGGATTTGAACAGCAGCGGCACAGCTTCATAAGAATTGCGCCCTCACAGCTTCCCAATCTCCCTACCCTCCCGCTTCCCGCTCTGCTCCCCATAAAATAATAAATAAATCTGAAATCTCTCAAGAGAGTTGTTCTTAGCTCTCAAGTGCAGTATTTTGCATTTTTTGCCTTTTCAAATGAATCTCATCGAGGTCCGCACAGCTGCAGCTGCCTCAGCATTTCCATATCACTTTCATTGCGATTTCGGTGCCCCAATGTGACACAAACAAAAGATACTTAGACGCGATTACCAAAAATGAGTTTAATTACTTGACTCGACAACATTCCCATTTTGTTCAGACAACGATACATTGTCTCCTCCGACATCGAGTCCTCATCGTATAGACTTCAGACGATTCCACTCACTCCCCGACTAATTGACGTCGTCTCCCTTGTCCCTTCATTAGACTAGATCTTGAAATTTTATAAAATTTTGTTTTACTCAAAAGTTATTAAGTGAGATTTAAGATTGTTTTTGAAATTGTATTCTGACAATATGTACTAATGAATTTACAGCAAGAACTTAAACTTGATTTCACTTTTAACTGTCTTAGAACTGACTTGTTTATCGAATTAAATATTCTTAGTAATATTGTGTATTTGGCAGTTTTTTGAATTTTCTTAATTTTCTGAATATATTATATGTCTTATCCGATATCTATAGCATTGACATGTTGCGGTTATTGATATGCCATTCCATTTATGTATGTCTATCATATAAGAAGCGTAATCTTATCATTCCATGCCAAGTTAAACATATTATTTGATATGTTCAGCGTCAGTTTTATTTATAGAATTATTTCCGCAATTGTTATAATTCGAAAAGAACGAGTTAATATTGGTATTGATTGGTCAACATTTTTCTCTACAACGACTTGTAATAATTCTGTGATTTATTAAGGAACTATCTAGAATTTGGCTCAGGTCGTTAGGGATAATCTGACAGCTGTCAAGTGACAGAGGCTATACTATTTTATGGTGTCCTGAGAGGCATAAGGTGAAAGGTGTTGAAGTGGACTTGTTGTGTCATAAAAATCGAAATGATTGTCAACCCTTGGGATGTTGAAAACTAAAACTTGCTGGCGATCCGAACATGTGCTGGCTTAAGGTGATTTGGGAAATGCCAAAATTAAAAAGCAATCAAGGAATTTCCCGCTCTAGGACTAATTACTCGAGTTGCACTTAACGCGAAAATCCGCTAGGGGATTTGCAGGGAGGTACTTTACCTGCCCACCCCGCTACCTGTTAAGGACTAAGTCGCATAGCATTTGCGGATCAGGTAGGAGACTGACTAAGGTCCTATATAAGGATATCGCATCTCTGGTAACAGCATCAGTTGCACAGCAGCCAGTCAAGTGAAAACATTCAATCATCTCAATCACAAACATTTCAACAATCAACGCTGAACATGGCCACCACTTACAGTTGCTCACAGTATGTGAACTTTGATGAGACTCTGAATTATACAAATGGCACCATGAAGACCACGTACACATTGGAAGCATCTCGATTCAATCAACGTGACTTGAATTTGTTTATTGAATCCCTTGAGACGATTTCCCGCATCGAACGAGATCGCCATGAGCGTCGCCAGCGCCGTCGAGATCAAAGAGTGCGTGAGAATCGCATTGCCGAGTTGGATAACGAACGTTGTCCAAGTCCGACACCCAGCGTCGAGGAGGCTGTGGACGAACCCGTCACCTACTTGGAAGCTAAGTGCATACCGTATGCCATCAGCGATGCCCTTCCCATTGCCCGGAAATGCGCATCCGGCTACGACATCTGTGAGGATGAGGCCTATGGCAGTACAAATCAATCGCCCAGGAGCAGTGTCACCTACTGCAGCTGTGATGGTGGTGTCTCCACCATTGGTCTGGATTCCGATTCAGCTGAGTCTGGAGTTTACTCCGCCTCACCGCCGCCTCTGCGGCCCCGTTCCCAGTTGATCACCAAGCCCAAGCATCGATCCACCCGCTCCCGCATTATCAGCATGGTGCTGAAGCGGGAGTATACTAAGGCACCTTCGACGGATTCATTGAAAGAGGCTGAGCGGCGAGATCATCTATTGGATAGCACTATTAAGCATCAATACGAGCATCAGGCCAAATCTCGGCGGGGAATCGCATGTAGTGAGGGATCGGCTGAGGAGCGATTCCTGGACAAAGCCCTGCGTTACCTCACATTGTGATCTGATAGCTTCTGGCTATGATGAGAGCTTTAATTCCTAGATTTCTTAACCGATTTGACTTCTTTGATTTGTTTGTAAAACATTTGAATGCATTTATTAAATATTTTTTATCGAGAATTATAGTTGTTGTTCTTAAGACCTGTTCTGCAATTAATAAGCACATGGACATTTCGGTCGCACCATCATCTGTACGGATTTGTAGGAATACTTTTCGCCTTTCCAGTGAAACCAGTAAACGCCCTTCTGACCCATAGTATTCGACATTTGTCCGTTTAAATAAAGTCCATTCAATGAGCTAAAATTAGAAGATTCGTAATTAGAACCCTAGAACCTACAGGACCTTAACTTAGGGACACCTGTATGAACAATCCTTATGCCACCAGGCGCCAACATGATGTTCTGCGCATTGAGTACTGCTGTGGGCGTCGTGTTCCGCATCAAATGTAGTAAACATCATATTGAGACTATATGTGAGAGAATCTCCTGCATTTCCAGAATATGAACCCAAACTCTCTAGTTTAAAATAGGTCGCTTCATTGGAAATCCTAAAGTTATCATAGCGGGCATATCGTTTCTCTCCATTGAAGTCTTCCAACTGAATATAGAGCTCATGTTGTCTTAGGGAAGTAATGGCATGGAGTTTATCAAGGCCTATGAAAAACTCTTGCGACACATTACCAAACCCAGTTTTAAACTCTGACCAGCTCCGGAAGAAATTCAAATTGCCATCGATTCTACGTTGTATCACTGTCCAGCCGGGTCCTGCTATTTGTGCATCACAGGAGACTGCGAAAGCTTCGGATGTGGGAAGCTTCACTGTATAAATACCGTGAAAACTGGCGTGTGTGGGACACGATTCGGGATATTGTTGTAATATTCCAGTCTCGTTAGTATCTATCAAATTTCGAATAATATCGACGGTTGTCAAATTCACGTTTCTCCTTTTTAATAGATTTTCTTTTGCCTTCTTGAACAACACATTTAAATCGTTTTCAAATCTATGGAATTTCGCACATTCACAGTTATACTATATAATTTAGAACAGCTATGGTATGACCTACCTCAGAACTCTCAAAGCAAATGGATCTTCTGAACGAGTAGTAATTGAAGTAATATTTTCCTCAACCTCCCAGGATCTGCCTTTGGCTCCATCGAAGAGGAGGCATGCAACCACGAAGAATATACAAACTGACTTCATTTTTCAAGAATGACTTTAGTTATGTTTGAGTTTGAATTATTGCAAGACTTTTATACAATTTCTGACTCTTGATAAGCCCAATTTTTTCTTTTAAAACGGATGCCTTTGTTTTATCAGAAATTATATTATATGAAAATATCTCCATTTATGCACTATATATCTAATTGAGGTATATACCACTCAGAAATTTGCATTCCAAATCAAGGAATATATGTATTTCACATAAAATTGCACAAATTTCAATTTACAAGGGTATTTTTTGGTCTAGTTGAACTAAATTCAGTTTCAAAACTTCTGTGATAGTGAGATTCCAACTGCATTACTCAGAATTTATTTTTAAAATGTTAATTTCCTGACAAGTTCTTGATAAATTTTGAACTAAGCTGAAATATCATGTAGACTTTATATGGATAAAATAATACGAGGCAACTGTCCTATGATTTATAGAAATTTATAAAGATATGAAAATTATAATCCTGTTATGATTAAAACGCATATCTATCTGAAGAGGATATATAAATTACATGGGTATTCATAAATCTTTACAAGGATTTAGTAGGCACATGGACATTTAGGACGCACCATCATCTGTACGGACTTATATGAATACATGCTGCCTTTCCAATCATTCCAAACCACACCCTTTGCACTCATGACATGCGAAATTGGTCCATTAAGATAAAGTCCGTTAAGGTTACTTAAATAAAGTGTTGAAAATTAATGTTGATGATGATGAAGTGCATCGATCGATATTGAATTAACTTACCTGACAGCACAATCCTTATACCACCAGGCACCTATGCGTCCTTCTGCGCAGTTCGAATTGTGATCTATGTCATGATCGGAGTCAAATGTGCTAAATTTCATATTTTTGTGATTAGTTAATGAGTCTCCAGCATTTCCAGAATATGAACCCAACTTCTCCAGCTTATAATAATTAGATTCATTAGAAATCAGGAATTCATCATAGCGGGCATATCGTTTCTCTCCATTGAAGTCTTCCAACTGAATATAGAGCTCATGTTGCCTTAGGGAAGTAATGGCATGGAGTTTATCCAGGCCTATGAAAAACTCGTCAGAAATGTTTCCAAAACCTTTTTTATATTGCGTCCAGTTTCTAAAGAAGTTTAAGTTCCCAGATGTTCTACGTTGTATCACAGTCCATCCAGAACCCGCTATTTGTGTATCACAAAATATTTCGAAGGCTTCGAGTTTGGGAAGCTTCACTGTATAAATGCCATGGGCACTGGCATATGGAGAACAGGATTCGGGATAATGTTGCAGTATTCCAGTTTCATTTGCATCTATTGATTTTCGAATAATATCGACGGTAGTCATGTTTGAATAGTAATTCTTTCGAAGGTTTTCTTTCACCTTGGAAAATAGCTCATTTATTTCATTCTCCAGTCTATTAAAAATTTAAGATATTATCTAAATAATTATTTTTTATTCGCACAATTCAGAATTACCTATATATTCTCAGAGCTGTAATGTTTTTTTCCGCAATCTCCTTGATTATATTCTGGTCAACTGCCAAGGATTTGCTTTTGACGTCATCGAAGGACGCAACACTTAGAATGAAGGCAAACACCAGGACCAATGAAATGGACTTCATCTTGCAAGAATCAGTTCTGTACTGATCGAGATTAGATCAGGGAGTGGTTTATATACTTTTTCTGCAAATTGGTATTCGTTTATAAATAATAGGTACTATTTTTTAAACAATTTTATTGCATTTTGAGGAAATGGAAATCTTTGCGTATCAACAGTAAACATACAGTTGTTTGTTTGTTTGTTTGATGATAATTTACATTATACAAAACCAAGTTCAATATTTTTAGCTTAGTTATGTCTGTATGTTCTGCTTCAAATAGAGGACGTAATTAATTCATATTGTATACTGTTTGAAAGTTGACGGATGAATGTATTTTATAAATTTGCAATAAGTTGATGAGCAATACTAGGTAATAATCCTGTTCCGAATCGCCTTCTGTAGTTATTTGGCGGTAACAATAAATTGCCTTAAAGTAGTGCCCTCTGTAGATATGAGACGTCGTCTAGCAGGAATAGCTTCGTGACACAATTGTCAACGTTGCTGGCAGAAACTGTGACACGATCTCGATAATCCGGCATAATCTGTTTTAGTTGAACTGGCACCCCTCCCACTGCTGACATGCGCCACTCAAGAGCGCGCTCTTCCTCTGGATAGATGGGCAGCAGGTCGCTATAAATAGTCGACCCAATGACACCCTATCTGTTCTGTTTTCTTTAACTTGCTCGCTCTCTACTCTCTCTCTCTCTCTCTCTCTCTCTCTCTCTTTCTCCACATGCCTCTCTGTTGTTTTGTCATCTCATTCATCTCAAGTGTGTGTATGTGTGAACCGCCTGTTGCTTTGGTTTTGTTTATATGGAAGCACAGGGTGCACATGCTGTATGACAGGGCGTTTCAGTTTGCATCCTTGTTTGGTGCCATAAAAAAAAGCTTCTGGCTGTTGCGTATAAATTGTTTGCCATGCGCCAAAGCTGCTATAACTACGTTGAATGGCCAAATGCTTTTGGCCGTGGCTCTCGACTCTGATTGTGACTCTGACAGTGTCTTCGGGCTTGACTTTGGCTCAGTATCTATCACAAATTCAAAAGCGTAGCATATATTTCGGCGCCGGAAATGGCAAACGGCGCGTAGTCTCTTTCTCACTATCTCACTCTCTCTCACGCGCTGTATGCATGTGCGTGCCTGCATGCATATGTGTGTGAATGCGAGTGTATAAGTGTGTGCGCGTGTGTGTGCGCGAGAGTGTGTGTGTTGCTGTTTTGGGTTGCATGTTGTGTGTTGTGTTGTGCGCGCCATGTTTGCTCAAGTAAAAGCCAAATTTGATTAATTCATTCACACATACACACAGCCAAATACGCATACAGTCAAATGGAAGTCTTAAAAGTGCCCCAAAGCGCATTTGGCCAAGTGTCTTCCCAACCATACCAACAATGCATTGTTAAGCTGCAGTACATATCCTTTTTTGTTTTTAGTTTCAATATTTTATTTGATACGTTATGTTTGTTCCCTTGACAATATAATATGAATTGATGCGCGCGCTGCGCCTTCGTCCTTTCTATGCCATAATACATATCGCATTAAATGTGTATATATTCATATACATATACATACGCATATCTATATATAAAGTGAGTGTGTGTATGTGTTTGTGTTTATTGGTGCGTGCTTTTGACAGACATTTTTGCTATATTTATTTACTTTATTCCACATATACATATGTATATATAAATACGTATATTTTTTTTTTTTGGTTGCTTCGATTTTCGCTTGCCAAATTTTAAGGTCAACACACACAGAGAGTGAAAATGGGCAGCTGAATTTTGGGCGCGTTCCTTAAAATATATATTTGATCAAATAAATACGTATATCTACAAAAATATTCTCAATGCCAAAAATTTAACATACGTGCGAAAAAATAATTTATTTGTTCCCTTTTTTTTTTTTTTTTTTTAATTTTTTGCTGTTTTTGGGTGTGCCTGTTTTATGGCATGCAGTTTGCACGCTGTGTGCGTGTGGGTTTGTGTGTGTGTGTGAATATCTTTGTATGTGTGTGGCGCTTTTATTGACTTCCATAGCTGTGTCTGTATATATGTTAGTGTCCGTGTGTGTGTGTGTGTGTGTGTTAATTGAGTTTAGTGCCGTTATATTATTGTAAATGAAAATCTCTCGCTTTGTTACGCATGTTTTGCCTCTGTTACTTCAATCAAAATCAAAATTCGAAAATATAGAAAAGTCAACTAAATTAAAGTCCATGTATAAAAAATATATATAAAAAAAATATAGTTATTGAAATTGAACTGAATATGCTGCAATACGACCAGGTAACTGCAACCCTCAATTTGTTTCATCATTACAACTCATCACTGGCATTCCCATCCAAAATCTCATATCATTCACATTGACGTCAAATCAGCTGACAACTTGGATATATACTTACCCCTTGTATCACCCCTTGCACCGCTCCTGGCAATCGCCTAGTTCGTCTAACAGCCGCCGGCATTTGTATATGACCCAAATAAACATGGCCCCCCCCCCCCGAGGATGAGACAGATAGAGTGGGGGAGAAAGAGAGTGACGCCTCAGCTCATCATCGTTCGTTGGCCATTGGCAGCTGCAGCTGCTGTTACCATTGTCGTTGTCGTTGCAACACTTTCAGTGGCAACTGCAACAGCAGCAGAGTTAAGCTCAAATTGTGAACACGCCACGCCAACTGACGACATGCAGCGTCAAGGCAGCAAATGCTTTGCAGTCTATTCTAACGTAGAGTCTCTTCCCTTCTCGCTCTCTCTCTCCCTCTCTCTCTGTCTGTCTCCCTCTCTCTCTCTGTCTCTCTCGCTCTCAAGTGGCATTGCATACGTGTATAGTATGATGACTGTGATTAACTTTTGTCAGTCTTTTGTCTTCTTCTTACTGTATTCTAGCTGCCGTCTCGCTCTCACTTGTCAGCTGTTGCCTATTCGCTCTGTTTCTTTAGGATATGCGCTTTTTTGTCTTCAACTCACACACACACACACACACATACACATACACCGAGACATACACCCAAGGCAAAATGTTGGTAGCCGCAGAGCATTGTTTACACTTGAGATGTTAACTCAAGTTTTTGCCATGCACTTGAAATCTTTTATTAAGCACTTGCCTTGACAGACACACACAGACACACACACACACACATGTGCATTATATGCTTACGTGTGTGTGTGTGTGTGTGTGTGTGTATTAGTGTATGCGTGCGGATGTGTACTTTGGGCTTAGTTATGGCCAAAAGCCGTCTTCTAACCATCTTATGCGCTGTCTCAAAACGTGAAAAAGTCAACAGCGAATATGTGTAATTTGGCTTAGCTTATTAGCCACATTCATTAGCCACTTCCCACAAGGACAAAGTGCACATAAGACACATTAAAAAAAAATTATATTTAATTATTATAATTTTTCAAACAACACTTTAATTTCGATTTTAAATTTCTGTTTCATTAGTTTAATTAAATTAAAATTAATTATTTATTTAATTATAATATTTTATTATAATATAACAGATTTTCAAAGAATTTATATATTTTTCAAATTCTTATGTCATTTATATACTTTATGTACAACTCTTATTGGTTTCTAGTTGAAGATCCAATTTTCCGTCAGTATTTATTTATTTTTAAAAATAATTTATTTAATTGTAATCTGTTTTTTTAATTGAATAAGCTTTCGAGAAATTTATGAATTTTATTTCAATACTTTTGCAGCAACTCTTTTCGGTTTCTAGTTCAAGATCTATTTCTCTGTCATTATTTATTTACGTGGTGTCTCAGCCAAGCTGTCAAATATTTACATGACATTTGCCAGCTGATATCCTGGGGAAAGGACACTTCAGTCCAGTTCATTGTCAGTTTTAATGCCGCACAGACACAATTGAAGTCAAGCAAGGCAAACAAAAGCAAAAGTTTGCTATAAGTTTGATTCTCTTTCATAACTTTTGATTTTGCCGAGTCACCACCCCCACACACACCCTCCGTCTCTCTGTCTCTCTCTGAGAAACACACACCCATGCATCCATCCATACACATGTATATGGAATGAATATTATATCAACATGAATTGTTGCTCAACATGAACACGCAATAAATCGTTTGATTTCAGTGTGGATAGACTAGAGTATTCAAGTGAGGAACTGGGAAACCTGTTGATTCTATTAACATGATTGATAACATTATTAATCTCTATCGTATTGTTCTTCTTTTGTTATGATTTACAGCCCCCTGAGAATGAACTACAGAAATCACATGATCACAATCCGGCCGCCCTGAGCGAGCATCAGTTGAGGGTGCAGGCTTCACTGCAGCGTCTCAATATTCCTGACTGGTTCCGACAATATAATCAAAATAGCGCACGCTCGCCAGATGGCGCCACTGTTGGCAACGCGGGCACAGCGCCCGCTGGCGGCTATAAGCCGGGTAATTTCACTAGGAAACGCACACAGGACTCGGGACGTTGGCAGGGTCTCAACTCGAAGACGACCTCGCTGAGCTCGTTGGGCTCACAACGTTCCGATCGGAGTCCTCTGCTGCTGAGTCCATCGGCGCACAGTCACCATGGGGGTCAGAGCAGTGTGAGTGGTTCGGTGGTGGGTCATCATGGTCAGGGCCAAGGCACTGGCGCCACTCGCTGGTCCACCTCACACCTCAACTCCACACAGACATCGCCGAGTGTCTCGCAGCGTGGCAGCTTTGCCCGTGGCGCCCCCATCAACAGTAGCTTCATGTCGGTGGCAAGCGGCAGCAGCGCCGGTGCCAACAGTGTGCTGAGGAACTCCTATCGGGCACCATATCTGGGCTGGCGCAGCACAGAGAAACTATCACAACGCACGCCCCACGAGAGGTAAGTAACCTAACCTTCCTGACCTACGTATTCTCATCGTTGTGATCTTGTCATTTTAGGTTGGCCAACTCTCTGCTGGCGCAACGCACATCCCCGACAACGGCGACGCCAGCGAATGGAGTTCGCACAATGCAGCCCGTCACACCCGAAATACAGAGTTCCATCAAGGAGGTCACCTCGGCCATAGTGCACTATGTGAACGACCAGACGCAGGCGCAGCATATGCAACCGCAGCAGCGCAGCCGCTCAGCGAGTCCCAATTCGAGGTAGGCAGCGGTTCATCATCAATCGATCCGATCCCTGCCAACCCATATATCAGTTAACTAGGGTTCAAATTTGTCGTAGTAGTTGCCCACTCTACACCACCTCCAAGTCGATACTCCCGCTGTGTGTAATATCGTCCTCCGTCATACATCCCTTACTCACACATCCATTACCTTCATAAAGATCCCTTATCGATATCCACACTCATCATATATTTCACTTGATCAACAAAAAATCCAATTTCATTTCTCTCCGGCAACAAACAAAAAAAAAATAAAACAACTACACAACGCGTAGCTACCTGTAAAGTCACACATCTGCAATTTTCGTGCTGTTTGCAAATTGAAAATTGGCAACACGGCAGTTATCAGCGATGATACCAAGGAGGTAAGCCAGCCCCCGCTATCAATCCCAATGTTGGGCTTTGTCATCATCCCTCATCTCTGCTTCGAAACCATGTCTCTACTACTACTACTACTACTCTTCAAAAATGGCTAACCCACCATGTGACTAATATATTCTAAATTTCACACCTATATCTCCAATATATGTATATCAATCAATGTATGTGTGTGTTTGTGTGTGTGTGTGTGTGTGTGAATGTTTGTATAAGTAATAATGCTTGTTACTAAAACACTAAACAAGAAACTTTCACCTCAAAACTTTGCATTTGGAATGTTGCCAAGTTATGGACAGATTTGGGTCAGGTCAGCACCATAAATATTTATGCAATTGCGGCCCAAAACAACCCTTCAATATTTCCTTAAAGTAGTTAAAACTTAATAATAGATTTCAATTTATAAATATTTTGAGCTGTTTCCATTCAAAGTTGAACAATAGTTGGGTCCCAACTGAAATCAACATCTCAGCCTTATCAATCTGAAAATTGATTTCATTTCTCCAACATATCTCAATCAGACAATGGAGATGACTATTAGTAGCTCCCCATCCTCGTACCTCCGGCACCTGCTGTGCCACTTGTACACGTTCCAAGGCGGAGTCCACTCTGTGCCAATCATTATGAAAATCAATAATATTAAAGTGGAGCAGCTGCTATACAGGGTGTCGTAGCCACGCATGTGGGTCACTAGGTTATCCCCTTTAAGTTGCAGATATTCTCAGAAAAGTTCATAGAACCCACTGGTTATCCTCGTAGAGTATCTAAGAAATTTCATGTTTTTTCTTCACTTATGATAATCAGGTCGCCGCTGAGGCGCCACATTTAGCCGCAACAACCCTCTGTTCAAACATACAGCAGCCCAACGTATCCTATGCTCAATTCTTTTCGTCCTGTTCTCTCTCTCGCTCTGCCTCTCCCTCTCTCTGTCTATTTATCTGCTTGGCACTGTGGCTCTCTAGCTATCTCTCTTATGCGCACACCCCAAACCCATAGTCAGACACAGGAACTGAAAAAGTATCGGCCAAGTAACCCACCAACCCACCAAGCAAGCAACCGTTTTATGCTCTCGATCCCACATTCTGTGGCTGTGTCTCTGTTCACATCCATCGACGTTTCATTCGTGTGCGACGTCTGCTTCCAAGCGCTACTCAAAGAGCTCCTTGCGGCCAAAAATAAATTTCAAATTTCAATTCAAAATAAATTATTGCGAGTGATTATAAAGTTAATTAACTGTAGAGAGTGTCGACAAATTAGAGGCAAATAAAGAAAAATTACAATCACAAAGTTGTCTGAGGTTAGTGCCCCAAATGTTGTGGCTTGCCACAAGTGCAAGTGAGTCACAGCTGCCAGTGACGTCACTTATTGATTTTACTCGGTGTTATGTGTAATGCTGCTCTTGTTATTGTTATTGTTATTGACTATTGTTTCAACAGAATGTAAATTTTAATTAATATTTTTCCCTCCCCACCACCTCTCTCTATATTTCTCTCTCTTCCATTTGCGGTACAGAAAGTGTTGGCTGGAGAGCAGCTTTGTGGGCACACGGCCACTGGACTCACCTCAAACGCCAGTCATTGACAGCAGCAGCAGCCCGCCCTCATCCCATCATCATCATCTACATTTGAATCAGCAGGAGTATCATCATCAGCAACAACAATATTTGGATGCCAATTCGGTGGTTGCCGCTGGACAACCGCCACTACGCATGAACGGACTTAGCCGGGTCGGCGGCGGTGGCGGTGAGTCCACCATATATATCTGAACAGTATCCCAGAATGCAGCTCAGACTTAAGTCGTGCTTAGATATTTAATACATGCTAGTTATCACGTATACGTAACGTACTCTCGTATCTTATTGATTTGTTTTCGTTACAAAGCGAAATCACAATTTCTGTTTTTGATTTGTAATGTGCACAAAACGAAGCCCACAAATATGAAATGCGTTCATTTAGAGACTAACTTAGCTGGCATATAGAGATGATGATATACATAGAGAGATATCAGATACACACCCACACACACACTTAGAAACATCTAGAGACCAAAAGATGTAGCTTGAAATGCAATTTTCTACACTTGATACAATTTTTGTTGTATTGTTGGTTTTTGATTTTCTAAAAGAAATATGTAGTAGAGTAATAATAATATTATTTTTAATATTATATACAAGTAACTTAAAGTAGGGTGCAGAGTGCAAATGCATTTCTTTTTAAGTTTTCATTTGGTTTTAACTCGACTGTAAATTACGACAACAACAACAACAATTCAACCACATGATCAGCAATAATAACACATTTTATGGACAACTTTTATTTGGCTTAAATGAGAGAAAGTTTTTAGTTTGTAAACTTATTTTAATCTATATAAAATACTATTTAATTTTACAATTAATTTTTAATAAACACCAGCTACTGCATACAGTTAAATGTATTATTATTATTATTATTCGTATTCGTATTCATAAATTCATTTTATTATTGTAAACGTCCTTTGTCATCTTGTCTGCAATTTCCATAGCATACTTATCTGCGCATAAGTTTGTTATGCCCCAAATTGGCATAAAAGCACATTTCTCATTGTTTGATTTCATCATTTTGGAATTTTCTATTTTAGGCTTGGTTTTTAAAACTAGAAAAATTCACGTAACTCATTGCAAAATTGACAATTTCTGATGAGAAAACTGAGCGTGCTATATAATCAAAATTAGTATATTGTTTTGTATTACGATTATTTTGTTTATTATATTTGATTTACAAGAGTGCAACGAACGATTCGATAAACATATAATTGCCTATGTTAATAATATATATATACACACATATTAATTATGATTTCTGTATAAATTATATTTAAATATCATTTTATTAGATATCAATATGAAGTGCTTTATACTCGTATGTCTGTCTATAAAGCGGGCGCAGCCCACGCTCATATTTTATGATGGCAACACAATAAAAACTGATCTATATATAGTAAATATATTTATTTGTGTTTTCTAGTAGAAAATTTTGATTTTTGACTGCTTTAAGCCGTATTGCAATTGTAAATAACCACACCAAGTTTGCTTGGACATAAACACAATTTCTCAGTGTAATTTTTGACAAAACCATTTTTATTTTAGAATTTTTTTTTGATTTTATGTATAATATTAAGGGCATTTAAATGCGCTATATATATTTTTTGAAACCTAACCAGAATTTGTTTTTGTATTCTTATATTTTACGCCGTGCATATTATGGTAACAAAATTTCAAATTTAATTCAATTTGGCCACATCACAACAAAATTGTTAAAACATAAAAAAAAAAACAATATTGCATCTAAAGCGCCTGAACGCTCGTTGAGCAACGCATCGCTAGAAGATGTCTTAGCCTCACTTTTAGGACTGCCAACTACCTCCTCCTCCAACAGCCAGAACACCAACAATACCAACAACATCACCAACAACATCACCAACAACAGCAACAACAACAGCAGAATCCCAGCGACAGCATCAACCATAACAGGGCCCTCGACGACAGGTATGAACCTGTAAGTTTTTGTTCCAATATAACCGCTACCCAAAAATAAAAAAAATGAGAAAAAAATATAAAAAAAGAGTGATAATAAGGCAAAAAAAAATTTTGGAAAATGGAATTAACTGGGTATAGGAAATTGAACTTGCGTTCTTGTTTATTGTACTTCACATAAAACTCCATTATATGTATAATCGTACTTAGATCTCTATATCTATGTATTCGTAATTGACTCTGTAAATTCATACATATTTCTAAAGGCCCCAAATTTATAACTCAGTGCTATATGTTCTCCTATATTAATTAATTTATTATTCTTGCAGTTTGATTGTAGTATTTGTTGCTAACGAATTTCATAACTATTCTAAGACTTGAACTTTCAACAATACTTTTCTTTCTTGAGTTACCAAACAAAATGAAATTACACTGAGAAAAATGCATATACATATACATCTATTTCGATTTCCATTATGAACAAAACGCTATGCAACGCTAAATTTTAATACTTTTTGTTTACCCCCGAGACTGTCCAGCATGCAAGTGAATCCTTTACTTTAGTAATCTATTCCATGGAATGCTAAATGTTGTTGTTACTGTTGAAATATTCAAATACATTTGTTACGGTGTATCTGTAGCAGGAGATTGATCTGTATCGGTCTATTCCACAGCAGATACAGCTAGTCGTCAACAGCTGGAGGTACTGTCGGCAGCGGAGCAGCAGCTGCTGCGTCGTCGCAGCGAGGGTGACGCACCTACTCAGAAAGCGAAGCAACAGCAACAAGCACAGCATCAAACACATTCCCAATCCCATTCCCAGTCTCAATCCCAATACCAATCCCAGGCTCAAGTCACAGGCAATGCCAGCAGTGCCGGCAATCGGCGTGTCTCGCTGGGCGACTCCAACAGCCACACGGACAAGGGGCAAGGCAACAGCGGCAACAATGGAACCATCTGCAGTGGCAGTGGTGGCAGCGGCAACGCCATCGACCAGCAGCTGCAGATCAGGTGCCGCAACACCAAGTGCGAGGCCAGCGCCACGCCGGCCGATGCCAAAAAGCTGTACAAGTCATGCCACAATTGTACCCATTTATATTGTTCACGTGAGTGTAGGCGCGCCCACTGGGAGAAGCATCGGAAGGCGTGTCTGCACTCGCGTGCCTCCAATCTGTGCCGCCAGGTGTTAGCCACCTGCAAGGACGACGTCGACTCGCAGCGACATCTCTCGCTACTGGCACGCAAGGGCAGTCTCTCCCAGGGACGCGGTGTCGTCCGTGTGCTCTTCCGCAGCGCCGAGGCAGCCGAAGGATTCATCAAGCATGGCTTCCAGTGCATGGGCGAGGCATCCTATGTGCGCTGGCCCGACCTCATGCCCGCTGAAATGGGCCTGGAACTCTACTCGGAGCTGCTCAAGCTGAGCACCGAGTACAAACCCGAATCCAAGATGTTGATCTATGTGGCCATCTGTGTGGTGTCCGAGGCACCAGGCATGGGCCAGGCGCCGGTTCGCTGGGAACGCCAACTGGTATCCCGTTGCGCCAAGCTCAAGCTATGCAAAACCGTGCTCGCCGAACTGGAGCTGCAGCAGCAGGCCCTACAGCAGCCCCTGGCCGTCATGGCTGTGCCGGAGCGCACCGAGATACTCATATTGACATTCAATCCCGGACTGCGCACAGTGCCAGGCAATCGGGAGCTGATCCTCTCCAACATACTGGACATACTGTCGCGTCGTGGCGTCCTGCTGCGCAAACACTATCCGGAGATATTTCAACGGCTGCAGACCTACACCGAGGGTCAGACGGACAAGTTCAATCCGGTGACGCTGCATCCACGAGACTCGCAGACGGGCCAAAGTTTCGTCTGCATCATCATGCCCGTGCACACGGACAGCGAGTTCATAAAGCTGCCATCGGCAGCCGATGGTGGCGGCAATCGTGTCACGACCATCGATGTTGGCTCTCCAGCGGCTCTCGCCCAGTTGGATGATGATGAGCTGCTCACACGCACCACGCCAGCAAGTTGATTGAAGGCAACCAACAGCAGCAGGCAGAGGCGCAGTGGCAGTGGCAGTGCTGGCAGCAGTGGTAGTTTAACCCCTCCACATGCCCCGCTCAGTGCCTACAAGGATGCCCTGGGCTGCGGTCTGGAGGAGAGCACACGTATGTGAGCCGGAGGAAACTTGCTCTTGCTCTTGATTGTAGCTCCTAAGTCTCGCTTCTATATCGTTCTCTCTACTCTACAGATACTATTCACGTTAGTTAAACAGCTGTCCTGTTACATACATACATACAGACATACATATATATAGATATATCGACTAACTAAGCTAGTTAAGAATTAGGCTGATGGAATCCATACGATATATCACATTTATAGATCACACTTGTTGTTTGGTACACTAACAAAAAATAATATTATAAAAATTATCAAATTTAGCTCTCGACTCGGCATTCTTCAAACCCTATCTAAAATTATAATTTGTTAAGAATCTCCGGAAATATCCCCTAGATATTACAATGATGAACGCAAGTCAAGCTTTACTAACATTATATAATTCATCATATCTCAGAGCTTAAGAGCGGCAAACATATTCAGTGGTCGCATACAGAAGCTACTTGCTATACAAATAACCAGAAAGTACTTTCGCCGTACTGCGAAAAGGACAAAGAAAATAAGAAAAAAAGATCCTTCACAAATATCCTGCAGCTTCCAATTAAACTAAATAATATATTCAACGAGTACAATAATAACTCGCAAAGAACCGTGTAGCATAAGAACCCCAAAAAGAGTTATTTTTTGGGAGAAATAAACCAGACAATTTCCTATAAACTGGAAAGCTGCAACGTAACTCAAAGCATAACCTCACTTTTTATAAAGCAACACAAGATACTATTATAACTGCATCACATATTCAAATATATCTCTACAATATAACTTCTACAATCTGTTGATCATTATAGAAGCAAACCATTTGCTTATGGCCTTATTTAAAGTTTGTTGAATTTGTTCTGCCCTTAAAAAAAAAACATAAAAAAGGAATCTGAAAAATCGTGAAATTTTGTAGCCTTTTAAATTAGATTAAATTTTTATTTTATGTGTAAGTGAAATGCAGATCTAGGTTAGCTTAAATATAAAAACAATTAGTTAAATTTATGTACTAATTATTAGAATTGAGAATCAAAAACATACTAGTATTATATCCATCAACTACTTTGAAATTCTCACTTATAGTTAAATGAAATATTTAGATTGATAAATTTACGAATACTTTGCTAGAGAGTGCTTCAATTGCTTATCAACAACTCGACAATTTATACATTTATGTGTAAATATTAATAGTAATAAATTAAGAAAAATTCATGTACTACAATTTGAACTCCGATTTTATGCTTGATACTACCACTTACATAAAAAAAATATAATCATTCATATGAAATTTCATTCTTGAAGTTAAACGTCAGTTTTGGGATCACACAGACTTATCGATTACTCATGGACAGCAGATGATCATTCGAACGTATGAACCAATCGCACATTATCGATTAAACTCAAACATTTCCACATTTGAAAAAAACATCGATATATTTCTATATATCACTTCGATTGGCGGGCAACTAAAAATTTTAAAAATATATGATAACATATTCGTTTTCCTTAAATATAATACACAAAATCAACTTATATTTTGTGTCCTATATATAATTTAATACCAGCTATCGATTTAACACCAAAATTTCCGGGGTTCGGAACATTAGAAGTTTTGCGAAAAATCATGACTTTATTTTGCCAAAAATTGCGATCGAACAGAATTGGACCATTTCGGCACTGAAGAAACTAGAGCTCAAAACCTTTACATTGGAACATGTTTCGACAAAATTGGCTTAGATACAAAATAGTTATGGCCATTTAAATTTTCTGTTATTTTGTGATTTTCGATGTTTTGCAGCCACGTGGCAGTTGTGCATCATCGCGAAAGTATGTAATAGAAATTTACTGGTAAACAGGTAGATGTTTTTGAATTTCTCTGCGAACGGCCCTAAAATAAAGCCAGATTCGACGGGAATAAAGCTGAATTGGCAACACTGGAACCCAATGATCACCACAAAAGTATGCAACAGAATATAATTCGCAGGTAAATGGAAAAATTTAAAATCTTGTTTTATAATGATCGGAAGTGAAACACCCATTAAAAGTATGATTACAATAAAAGGTATATAAAATTTATTCAAATATGATTTATTTATTAAAGTTATAATTGTTATGCGTAATACTTATTCTGATTTACATAAATTGTATTTAAAATGATGGTTTCTGTTTTGTTTTCGCTTACTGCTAATATTGTTTTTAATCGAATTAATGTACTCTTCTCTTTATATATAAATATATGTATACATACATACACACGCGATGTATGTACGCATATGTTATGTGGATGTATTACTATATGTATAAATATATATATATATTTATATAGTACATCCCTGCGTAGATTCTTACGTATTTGCTTTTGATGCGGTCATATATATCCCCGCCCCTTCTTTTCGCTTATAAATCCGTTTCAATTACAACTACAATTTGCATACGGAAATAGACTATAACACTTAAATGTACCACACATTGCGCCATATCTATGTTACAAGTCTATGAATAAATTAGGTTCGATTCATGATGTTGGATTAAAGGTAAAAACGTACAAAAAAGCAATACTACTCCTACTGCTGCCCCCCCAAGAACAATTCCTGGAGCCCTACATAAAATCTACAGAAATAATCAAAAAAAAAGTTAATCTGAATGATGATGTCTAGCTGGTAATGGTGATGATTCTCTGTCCCCCGTATTTATCTGTGTCGATTTGCTTTTTCTTACTGTATGTTTTAATTGTAGTTTTTTGTTTCTTCAGTTTCAGTTTCCGTTGCTGTTTTTGTTTTCTGTTCTGTTTTTGTTTATGTACAGGCGCCGACTCAATAGTTTGATGTAGCATTAAAGGCGGCACTCTGACGCGGCTGCGTTTCCTGCCGTGGTTGTCCCTGTGTTGTTGTTGGCAATTGATAATAGTATCCTGGATAGGGCTGTGCTGGAAATGCGCTTGTGGCCGCGCTGCCTGCACCCGCCGCACCCGCACCCAATTGATAGGCTGCTGCTGCTGCTGCCGCCGCCGCTGCCGCCGTCACTGCTGCCGCTGCCGTAGTCGTTGCTGTGCTGGTCGTCTTGGCATTGGCTTTGGTTGCTCTTGTCTATAAGCCACTGATGATCACCTCCTGCTGCGCATCGTCATCCATGTCGGGCAGCTCCTGCTTGTGCACAACCATGCCATCACCAGCTGGTTGCCTGGGCGCTGTCTGGCCGTATTTCTGATGAATACCACGATGACGTTTCAATGCAAAACGATCGGCAAATGCCGCTGAGCATATCTCACATTTGTAGGGCTTCTCCCCGGAGTGCACCTTGGCATGATTCTTGAGGTGCGCCGCCTGCGAGAACGCTGAGCCGCATATCTCGCACTTGTATGGCTTCTCTCCGGTGTGAATGCGCCGATGATTCCACAGCGTGGCATGGCGTGCAAATCCCTTATCGCATACCCCGCACACATACGGACGCTCTCCGCTATGTGTGCGTTCGTGATTTTTCAGATGCGGCGACTGCGAGAACTGCATGCCACAAGTCTGACATCTGCAAGCAAATAAAATCGATTAGCAAACCACGCCCAACAATACATATATTTCAATATTTCAGCATTTACTTGTAGGGCTTTTCTCCCGTGTGAATGCGCGCATGATTCTTTAGATAGACCGCCTTGGCGAATGCCAGACCACAGATAGTGCACTTGTAGTTCTTCTCACCGCTGTGCAGCTTCTTGTGGGACCACAGGCTGGAGTAGCGTGAAAAGAGTCCGCCGCAAATGTTGCAGCTGAATGGTTTACTGGGATTTCTTCAACAATAACAATAATAATGATAATAATAGTATTACATATATATATATATTTGGTGTTGAGGGGATATTTTTAGGTGGATAGTTGTTACTTACTCGGTCTTGACGGTGACGGAGGTTTGCTTAATGGTGCCACCCGGTCCATGTGTATGCGGACCCAACATGACCACACCGGATCCATTGCATTTCTGGCATTTAGTCAGTTGCTGTGTGTTGCGCTTCTTCACCGGATGATGGCCCGATGAGCTTGGCTCACGCTTGGGCGTTGTACCACCAGTCTGTTGGGCGACAATCTGTTGGAGCTGCGCTTGGGCCTGTGGCGTGGTTGATATGATTTGCACAGGATGCGACATTTGGCCTGGAACGAGGCAAGAGAAAGCAAAACAAACGTGTTGTTTTATTAGAGCGATAAATGATTAGCAACAATTTACGGGCAATCCATTACCATCCACAAATAGTTGTTGCTGTTGTGCTGCCTGCTCAGCCTGCATGCACGATTCACAGCGAACTTGTTTGGGACCCTTGCGTTTTGATTGATGCAGAATTGGATTGCCGCAATTGATGCATTTGCTTGACTTGGAGCTATCATGCTGTTGCTGTGCCTGCTGTTGCATTACATTTTGCTGCACTGGTTCCAGCGTAGTTCCACTGGAAGCTACGATCTGTAATTGACCCATCTGACCGTTACCTGTGAGTATATTTTGCGATTGCACCAATCCCTGGGCATTCACCACCGACAGCGAATCATTCGATTGCTGGGCATTGTTGTGCTGCTGCTGATCTCCCCCCTCAGTGTGCATACGCTTGTGCGCGTTAAGAAGTGCCAAATGTTGGAACATCTCGGAGCAGACGTCACACTTGAAGCTGATATTTGAAATTGTATTCTGCAATGGTTAAACAATTAACATTAAATGCTGCTCATTCCCATTTGCAGTGAGTATGTGTGACAGAAAAGGATTCATAAGAGGACCTCTAAGCTGATTTTTATTTGTTTCTACAATCTGATGGAATGAAGTTGAATGAAACGAGCCTCTCTGACTATCGATGTATAGTATAGTATTCAGGAGGACTTTTAAATACCGCGCCTCATTTGCAAAAATCTCATTTTAATCTCATTTGTAATGTGCTAAATACTCTTTAAAAATCGCTTAGAAGGTTGAAAGAGGATGGATAGAGGAAGAAGAAGAACCGCAGTCGGCGTCAGCTGTGCGTTTTTTTTTTCATTTGCTTTTTTTCATTTTTACTTTTTGGGGGTGTGTGAAAAAAGTGCAGAGCATAAAACACTGCGAACTTTTTTGCGAATGATGTTTGTTCTTTCATGTTTTGTATTCAGCACAACTTACCGCCGCAATGGGTTTGTTTTGATTGACAATTTGTATACGTCCCTGTGCATCCACAGTTGCGAGTCCTAATGCAGCGCCTTGGTTAATGGGCATGCCGTTTACCAAAGCGTAGTTATATCCGCCCACTGGCTGGGCAATGTAGCAAGTCTTATTGTCTTCCGAGGCGGCCAGCTGTGCTAAGTTTACAGTGGCTGCATTGCCCTGCCCCGCATAGAAAGGAAAAAATATTTCATTATTTATTTTGAGACAGCGACCGGACCGGCGACAGCGTCGGCATTGGCATTGGCATCGGTGTCGGCGTTACCAGACTCTGCACTCACATTTGTTGTGTAGTAGAAGGTGGGCTGTTGGTCTGCTTTTTGGCCCTCAATTTTGGGTTGCTTGAGAATGGTGCCGTCTGCTGTTTGATACTGGATTGCTGCCGGTTGGCCGTTCAAAGTATTTGTAGCGAATATTATGTTTTTGGTTAGGTCTTCCATTTTCCGCACGGGTCACTGCAACATAGATTGCGCAAAACAAACATATAACTTTCTTAATTTGTGTTGCTATTTTTTGAATGCGATGCCAAGAATTGTTTGGGAAAAATAAAATAATGCACAACTCGTGTTGTTTTCCAACACTGTTGACGCTAAAAGAGCCGCGCGCGTGCAAGCGAGACAACCCCATAGCACACACGTCAGCGAAAAACGAATGATTAAAAATGGCGACGATGAGACAAAAAATATGTATGCACTGCACACACATCACAAATGAATACAAAATTAAAAGTTCCACTTTAATTTCACTACTGTTAGAATGATATTCAATTCTCCAGCATTGATTCATACCTAAATTAATTTAAGTTGAACATTTTGCACTCAATTGCGTTTAAAACTGTCGTCCGCTTCACTGTCCAATTTACCTTTTACGCAACCAACCACAAAAAATTAAAATTCTGCTGCGCTTTGCACGCCCAGCGCAACACAAAAGATTCCAGTTTTAAAAATTATATTAAATAATTGGCACTGTCTAAATAAACGGCATACGCACTGCCGGTTATCTATCTATGTATTTATTATCCACTCTACTTTGTTTGGAATGAAAGCAAAACTTTATTATTGTTTTTTCTTTCTCTAACAAATTAAATTCCAGCACAAAAAACCTTCTGCCCGTTTGTTCTTACGTACGTGCGAATGTGGACTGCTGAAGTGAGACGGAGAGTGAAGAAAGCCAGGGAGAGAGCAGTAGCGCATTAACCGTGCCATAGGGCTGCCAGATTGAGCAACAAACGACAGACTGGTTTTAAACAACTGTTTTATTAGAAAAACGTTGTTCTTTTCGATAGTTTGCACAACTATTAGTTTCTTTTTATAAATTTTCACAAATACAGTTTCTTATCGATGCTAAAAATCAGATTTTCTTCAATTCGACGTTTCAACCACCAAAAGTAAATGTATATACTGTTATCGATACCATGAAGAGAGATTTGTCGTAGTGTGACCGATGTATGATTCTATTTTTACCAGACAGACCAGTTGTGGAAAGACCATGTGAACGTATATTGTGAATGGCAGTATGACCAAGTACAAGTACAGTTTGCCGCCAAATTAATTTTTTAATTTTAATATTATGTTAAGAAAATAAATTGTTGTAAATGTATTAAAATCTATTTATTCCATATTCCCTTAGAATTATTTAAGAACAGTATATTAGAGAGTAGGAGGCTTGGCCAACTTTACATATATCTTATTTTGTATATAGAAACAGACTTATTTTTCCTATTTTTAGCTATACAGTCGTTTGTAAAAAGCATCTGTTTCGATGGAGACAGCTGGCTTAAGTCGCCCACGCTAATGTCGTGCATTGAAAGTTGTAAACTGGCCGCCGTTGTCTAGCCTCCAGGTCCCCAGGTCCAAGTCCAGCGTCGTGTCGCCGTCATAAATTACACTTTCAAATTATTTGCAACTTTGAATTTCGGAAAAGCTGAGTATAAATTTAGGTCAGCCAGAGAAGTCCGCCTGATGGCGAGACAGAGACAGAGAAGCCAAGAGACGACGGCAGCCTTCAAATAAATGCTCATTTCCATTATATTTTATTCATTTGGCTCAAATTAATTGCGGCTCGAAGTTTGTACAATGGACGATGCAGCTTTTTAGAGCGCAACCCATAGACGTAGATGTTGATGTTGCAGCAACTCGAGGCAGAAGCAAAGGCACAAGAGGATGATGCCCACCGCAGCAGCAGCGGCAACATTAATTAACTGTGTACAACAATAATAAATATAAGAAAGAAAAAATAACAATAACTGCTGTATACTTATGATTGCAAATTCATATTTTGGTTCAACGTTCTGCTTGCCCCAAAACATTTTCATGTTGCACGCTTCGTTGCACATCATTGCATTAATTTGTAACTTAAAGTTAAATTATTTCAAAAGAGAAAAAATATATACTATATGCGATTTCAACATTTTGCCATTTGTTAATGTAATATTTGAAGTCTGCAAACACGAATTCCTCTGCCTCTGCAACTGCCTCTGCTTGTTGTTATTATAATTAAGTTCGTGGCATGCTACCAGTTGCCGTTGTTTAATGTTTATGTGCGGATTGTTGTGGATTGTGTAGAGCTAAGCACTTTCAAAAAGCCCATCAAAATTGTGAAGGCAACGCAACGCAGCTCAACACAATTGTCTCACAAACTAAATCAGCGCAAGTGCGTGGAGAAATTTCTCAATTGTTGTACTAAAAAACAACTACAAGATATATATATACATATAGTATATGTATATGTATTACAATTTAACAAAAGTTTAGGTTTGAAGTGTTGCATGCAGCATTCAAATGAGCAAATTTCAGTTTTATTGCCATTGTTGTAATCTTAAGAATTGTACGTTTTCACTTTTATTCATTGCTAAATAGACAACACTTGTGTTCGCTGTCGCTTTTCATATTTTTACTACACTTAATTTATGTATGTATGTATGTATGTATGTTTGGCGGTAACGAATTTTCACTCTCGCTATTTTTCCGCATTTTAGATACACGAGCTCAAGCTCCGTCTGGGAAAGTGGCCAACATACAGTCAAAACCCGCTAAACAGACACAGACACAGACACCGCATCCGCCAAAATAACCCAAAAAAAAAAGTAGAAAAAAATCGCAACAACAACAAGAAGAAGAAGAAGCGTCATAGAAACGACACAGAAATGAAAAGTGCGCTTTTAAAAATAGCAACAGTCTGTCCAAAAAAAAAAGGAGACCCAAAAAAATTGTGGATGGCATCTCTCGCATCAGACGCCGGCAGAGCGCGCTTGTGGGTTAGATTAGAAAGTGGTTGCCACCATCGCCTGCATCTATCTGGCATCTCTTGGCTGCATCGACAGTCTACAGATTCTTTGTTGAAAAACTGTGCCGGCTTCACCAACACAACAACAGCACAATATACACAGATAAACACATAAACACACACACTCAACATTAATTGGCATTTTTGCATGCGTTGCTTAGCCGCCGCTCAAGTCGTAGCTGAAACCGGCTGTTTGCTGCTTGCACAGACTGTATACAAAGTCATAGGCAAAGACAAAGCGAAAGAGAGAGAGAGAGGGAGTGAGAGAGGGAGAGAGGGGGGTAAGCAGCGCTGCTGCTCTTGTCGCTGGCCAATGAAAGAGAAAATTGGCCCCAAATCAAAATCAAGTTCACTATCATTGGCCGTCGGCGTCGCGCTGTGTGCAGCACTTTTTGTGCAAACTAATATTTTAAAATTGTTGATTATGATGACTTTTCATTTCGTTCGCCAAGATCTGGATTGCGCATCAGCATCACCAGCAGCAACAGCAGCTCCGGCAGTTAAATTGCACTTACAAAGTGTTATTTTTTTGTTTTCTTGTAGTTGTTGTTAAATATAATTTGACGCTTGAATGCCGCAGGCAGATGTAGAGAAAGAGGCAGGTATCATTAGATGGCGGAATGCAGGGATTTGCAGTTGCTAAGAGTGCACATTAAGCATACGCAGCGTTTGCCAGCAACAACTACAACTACAGTTGGTATTGTCTATTACTTAACAAAAGCATGCCTTCTCTACTCTAGTCCATCTCACTCTTTCACTCTAGCTGGCAGCATTTGAAAATAACAAACAATATTTCACGCCACATTAATTTGTTAGCCATGTTTTGAATTCATAGTTTTTTCTGTTTGCAATTTCTGCATAGTAATTGTCTGCATAGTTTGGATAGTTAACTCCTCCATAGAGGCCTAAGTTGCATGATAGCTAGGAAGCTACCTGGATAGACCTGACCTGACATGACATTCAATGCCAGTTTTTAAAAAATTCATGACTTACAAATTGAGGATCCCACTTAATATTGCTCACAACAAGAAAATACTTAGGTATGCTTGCTATTTGTTCACAAGTCTCAAAGTTAAGGTTCCTCTAAAATTATTAATATTTAAATGCAACTCAAATTTGAATTGAATTTTCATTTGTTTTAGCATTGGGCGCTTCCTTCCAAAGTTATGCCAGCGCTTTCGACACAGTTTCCCATGGTAAATCAATATCAAGATCTACATAATTCCTATGCTGAATCATAATTGTGTCTGTGGCAGATCTCATGATGTTTTGTAATCCGGTAACCTTCGGCTCACAAATGAGTTCCTTTTGTTGGATGCCCAGTTGATCTGCATAAGACTCGTATTATTATGGGCCATTTAATGGAGTAGGTGCGCGGTGGGGAATTTGGGGTATAGATTTCCGTTGGAAAGCAAAATAGAAACTATATAATTAGTAATGGCTCTAGGTACGCCCCAAGGCGTTACAATTTCTAAGGCCATCTACACAGAGAGCAGAGAGTACCTTTTTACAAAGCTTTCTTGGACTTGGACTTGGGCTTGGACTGCCTAAGAAACAAAGTAAATGCAAACGAAACTGAAAACTCTCACACTCCGCTGCCTGAAGATGACAGATGACAATGATATATGGGATTCTTGAAACTGAAACCGAACTCAGCACAGCACAGCTCTGTTGAGTTGAGTTGTGTTTGAGCCAAGTTATGTTCGAGTTCGTCTCGTTGGCATCTGTTATATGTTAAGTTAAGAGCCAACTGATAGCCGTTAAGCAAACACACATGCAATTGACTTTCGCGTCGTATGACACTTGAAGAGCGCATGGTAATGGTAATGGTAATGCTGATGATGATGATGATAATGATGATGATGATGGAACAGGCCCAGGAACACCATAAACTGGCTAGAACCACTTTCTACAGATATGTATGTATGTACACCGCTCTTTCATCGCTTCGGCCAAATGCCCAAACAAAGTAAAAGTCAATTTCTGTTTTGGCTGTCGCATTTTTCTTCATCTTTTATTTTTAACGCTCTTTTCTTTATATACATATATATTTTTTGAGAAGACGACGACGTTTTAATTTGTGGATGACTGTTTTTTTCAACCTCTTCTGCTTCTTGTGTCGCTTTTTTAGGTTTTCTTTATACCCTGTGCCCTTTGAATAAGAACAAAAATGGGTAGATGGAGTCGTAGCTACACTTCCATTTCCGCTGGCAACTACGTTGTGCTTCTCTGCTCGCCAGTGACCCTCTTATAAATAAGACATTCTTTCGATTTCTTGTCCTGCCTCCTACTTTACTTTACTCCCTTTGATTTTATATTACCCTATTTTTAATATCTTCATCTTTCTATCACTATAAATTTCTGATCCCTGTTGTTTTAAGCAGATTTTTGATTCAAATATTGCTCAGTTTATTTGATTTCAAAAGTTGATTAATATAAATAAAAGCTGGTCACAGGGTATCATATAGTCGAGTCCACTCAATTATAATGTTCCGTCTTGTTTTTCTTAACTATGTCATGAAAATCGTGAAGCGTTTTATGTGTTTTAAGGGCAACGGAACGAAAATTGTCTGCTTTTCATGTTGGTCAATGGGCAAAATTTGTTTTTCTTCTGTTGTGTGCTTTATTTTTATAGGTTTTTTTTTTAATTATTATATATGAAAAGGAAATGGGAAATTATGACGAAAATATTGTTGCAGTGTATGCTGGAAATTGGGGCAAGACACGAACGAAAAAAATATGTGAAAATGAAAATGGAACTGGAACTGAAACTGAAGCTAGAGCTGGGAAGCAAAACAAAAGACTTAAGACACAAACTTGAAGCATCTGCACCCGCATCGAAACCAAAGCAAACAAATTAATTACGACTAAAACATGCAGCCTCACTTTGGCCTCTCCACTCCAACTCTTGGCGTTAGTGTCATTAATTATGGCCCAAGCTAAAGCCAAAACAAAGCTTAGTCTACTTTGCACAGTGGAACTAGGTTAAGCCACCAAATGGAGAATCTAGCAATTTAGTCAAATATGGCATCAACTTCAGTTGTAAGTTAACAAATGTTGTTTTAAAATTATTTTATTTTAAAATTTGCATACATAATTATAGTGTGGGGCGATTAAGTTGGTATATGCAGAGTAAATATATATTTTGAACCACTGTTAACATCTTTAATTTAATTTTGCTCTGGTGCTGAATCCAAATCGCATTGCTGGTGATTTGCATAAAACAGCAAAGTGATTCGATGCGGTGCGATGCGGTGTGCGATAAAATCAAATAATCAACCCAAATTCTGTGCAAAGATTCGCACGCTCAGTTGACGCATCCAGCGCAGCAGTCGACGGCAGCTGCGCAGCCAACGTTGACGGTAGCGTCGACGCAGCTGTGCGAGCGTCAAGCGGCAATAGAAGAGTTCCAGCAAAAGGGTCACAGCTGCAATTGAATTGATTTATATATCTATTTTTATAATTTTGTAGTCATACTCTACCTGCAGTAACTGATCCGACGGCCAGCGCTATGAAGGCACCTTGAAGCATGCGGAGATTGAGTGCGCTAATCATTTCATTGTCCTGACTATGTTGGGGTGGCGACTTGGCCTCGTTGCTCTTGGTATTCGAATTCGCATTGGCATTGGCATTGGCATTCTCTGCAGCTGCCAAGTCCTTTGATTGCTGCGCCTGCTCTTTGGTCATCATGCGGGATTGGGCCTCATACTCGGCTGTGGTCATCTTGTCCAGAATGCCACCCTCGAACAAGTGCATCAAACTGCAAGCCATGATCAGATATAATCTCAACTTAATTGGACTAACTTACACATCATTGAGGCTATCCAAGAAGGGACAACCGATCTGCACGGCGACGGCGGAGTAGCGTGTATAGAGTTTCTGGCTAAGTTGAAAGTTCTTGGCGCCATATTGCTGTATATTGAAGTAGAGGGTCTCCCGTCCGCCCAACACGGCCTTGTTCTCCCTCCCATCGGCAATCAGCTTAATGCCCGCCTCCACGGAATCAATGAGAAACGCCTTGTGGTCATCGGGCTGCTGTTGCCGCATGAGAGCGTAGAGTTGACGGAACAGCTCCGTGCCATTCTCCAGCATTTCCAAGGAGCTGCTCTCCTTCTCCACGTAGAGACGATAGCTGTCCTGCTGCATGACCACCTGCAGCCGCTGCAGGGTATTGATGGGCGGTTCATGTGCCGGGCGGGCAAACTGGGAGGTGAGCTGGGCAGAGTAGACGTCCGCCAGGACATAGGTGGCTGCTATCCAGTAAACAATGGTCAGAAACTTGGTGCGATAATCATGGTAGAGTTCATGGCAAGCTGCAGTTGATGGAAGAGACAAGATATCTAACAAATGAATCCCTGGGAATACAGATCCTCCACTCACATTGCTTGAGGAACAGACGCAGTGTGAACCAAATACAACGCTCTAAAAGCTGTGGCGGCATCTGGGTTTTGGAGAGACTGCGTCCAGGTCGTCTGATCCTCAGCACACACGGTGTAATCTCCTTGATGTAGGCCATGTAGATGGGCATATCTCCCAGTCGTTCAATATCCACAGTCACTTGACGGCGACGCCATTTGTGGGGCATGGCGATGATGACATAGAAAATGGGTCCCGAGAACACAATGGTCAGGATGAGATAGGGCCAAATGTCAAGCTTGAAGGGACGCATAATGGCCAAGGCCTCGTTGAGGCGACGTGGGGCATGTGTGGCAAATGCTCCCGAATCGGCCAGGGTGAAAAAGGAGAACTCGATGGCCTTGCGTCGCTCCCAGCTGAGCCCCACATCGCCCAGAAAGAAGTCCGCCAACTGCACAGAGAAGAGGTCTTCATTAGAGAAGTATGTAATGGATTTCTAGGGGTATATACTGACGCCACTTTGAAGCAGACCTATGCCACCTGTGAAGGTATCGTTGCCCTCGTCCGGTGTCCGCAGCGAGCCCTGAGTTCGTCCCGGCGCCTCAATGTAGACAAACTGAAAGTTCATGTGCTGCGCCAGCAGTGTGAGCAGACGATGGTCTCTGCCCCCCGTCACATTCACCTCATTGTACTCCAGATTGTCCATGTTGTCGCCAGTTTCCTCGCTCCCAGCCAGATGATTGCTGTTGTTGGTGAAGCTGTCGTTGTTGTTGTTGTGGTAGCTGACCCAGAACCAGGGAGGCGACTGTGATGCAATCAGCTAAATGACAACCCATCACATAGTTGAATCTCTACTTACATGAAAGACAGGCACACGGAAGATGCGACCTTCGAAGTTGGCATAGACCGAGGCGGCGCTTGGGAGCAACGGCGTCCGCTGCAATCCGAGATTGTCGCCATCATACCAGTTGACGAGACGCAGCTGGCTGGTGCCCGTGGGCATGGCCTGATTATAGTAGATGCGGAATGCCTTGTGGCGTGGTCTAGTGATAACCACGGCACGCATCGGCTCCTCGAATCTCACAGCGGTGGCATTTGGCGGCACCCTGGCGCCCCAATAGAAGATGAACAGACTCAGCCGATGGGCAAGCCGACGCTCCTGTATGCGTGTCGATAGCTCATCCGGTTCGTGGAATATCAAATTGACGCACTCGATGGCGCCCAGCAGATTGGACTCGATGTACTCGAAGAAGAGCTGCACATCGTAGAAGATGACTGACTTGTAGTTAAGTCGATGCAGCCGCTGCAGAAACTCATCCACTTGGATGGTGCCATCGTTGTCACACTCCTTGCTGAACTGGCGGGAGTTGGGCGTGGCCAATATGGCCAATTGTCTGGGCCTCAAACCATTTATGATCTGCGTCAGCGCTGCTAGTTATTAAATCAGATATATGTACATATGTATACATATTCTATATCTAGGCAGACTCACCTATGGCCACATCGGACTCATTACATGGCTTATAGCACAACTTAGCCCAGTTAGAGTGGCAGCCAAACAGGCAAAGCACGTAAAACAGCAAACTGCCAATATCCTTAAACTGCATATCGCCTTCTGCTGGAGGTGTCCATTATTCTGCCCTAAATATATACATATATATGTGATATGATATCGGCTCAACTTATGATGAACTTATAGTATCATATTCTTGATTCGCAATTAGGGCTTCAACTTTCTAGCTTTTAAATGTCAGTTGCGTCAATCTGATGGTGATGGTTGTAATCGCAGACAGCTGCGACAGCAACCTGACTATCAACTGTCAGTTATCGTTTCTCGATTACTTATCGATTTTCATAATCGTTCTTTCTTTGGCTGCTTCGCGTTTCAACTTGAAAGTTCACGTCTCACGTTTTTCATATTTAATTGCCAGAAGTTTGTCATTGCTGCCAATTTCGCTTTCCCTTCTCTCCCTCTCTTTCACTGTGCGTTTGTCTATCTCTTTCTATTGGTTACATCTGCTGGTATCGATGCTTGCCTCGATCTAAGCAACATTGTTGTTGTTGTTTTTGTTGTTGCTGCTGCTGCTGTTGTCGTCGTCAATCTTCTAATGCTGTTGTTGACATTAATTCCGTGTTGTGCGCATTTTTTACTTTTCTTCTGCCTCAATGTTGCTGCCACCGCTGATGCTGTTGCTGCCACTGCCATTGCTGTTGCTGCTGCTGCCTCTGCTGCCACTTTCAACTCACATGTCAACGGTCTACTTGGCTGCGCCAGTCAATGATTTATCGCAGTCGAAGCCAACAGCAGTCGAGATTACAAATGTGGGCATGGTTGCCATGGGCTGCAAGTACTTCAGCTATCAGTCTTAACCACAGCAACAGGGATTCCATAATGAGCCAAGCCAAGGCAGACCAATTAAGATGTGCTTAAAGCATATCCTGTAAATAATGAAGCTGTTGTATTTAATTCAAATAGAAATAGTAAAATAATATATAATTTCTTTATTTTTCTATTTTAATTTTCTATGCATTATACATATTATACATATTTTCTAAAATATTGCTCCAAATCAACTACGGTAAAGTTTTTTATACTAATTTTTATGCCAGAAATCGATTGGACGCAAAAAATTTGGGCTTAAAAATTTTTAATTTTTTTCACTTTTTTGTCAAGGGGTTAGTATGGAAAAATAGCCGAAAATTTCAAAAATCTGAAAATTGCCGATATGAGCGAAATTTGAATGCAGTTTTAAAATGTGATCAAAACCATTGACAGAAACGCAAAAATATTGAAAATCGGTTGATTTTTGGAGAAGTTATGGCCATTTAAAGTTTACTATAGTGCCTATTTTATAGAATAGGGCCTGGTTTGAGGGAACTTTTTCACTATTTTTGTCATATTTTCGAAGCTATTTCTCCAAATCACTTTCGGTAAAAAATTATATTTTTATTGTGGTGCCCGGAATATATTAGCCACAAAAATTTTGGAAATTGGTTGATTTCTTCGGAAATTATGTTACTTCAAAGTTTGGAAAGAAATCCCTTTTACTTCAAATGCCTAATTTTCAAAATTTTTGGCCATATTTTCTAAAATATTGCACCAAATCAACTGCGGTAAAGTTTTTTATACTTATTTTGATGCCAGAAATCGATTGGAGACAAAAAATTAGGATTTAAAAAATTTTAATTTTTTCACTTTTTTGTCAAGGGGTTAGTATGGAAAAATAGCCGAAAATTTCAAAAATCTCAAAATTGCCGATATGAGCGAAATTTGAATGCAGTTTTAAAATGTGATCAAACCATTGACAGAAACGCAAAAATATTGAAAATCGGTTGATTTTTGGAGAAGTTATGGCCATTTAAAGTTTACTATAGTGCCTCTTTTATAGAATAAGGCCTGGTTTGAGGGAACTTTTTCACTATTTTTGTCATATTTTCGAAGCTATTTCTCCAAATCACTTTCGGTAAAAAATTATATTTTTATTGTGGTGCCCGGAATATATTAGCCACAAAAATTTTGGAAATTGGTTGATTTCTTCGGAAATTATGTTACTTCAAAGTTTGGAAAGAAATCCCTTTTACTTCAAATGCCTAATTTTCACAATTTTTGGCCATATTTTGGAAAATATTGCACCAAATCAACTGCGGTAAAGTTTTTTATACTTATTTTGATGCCAGAAATCGATTGGACACAAAAAATTAGGATTTAAAAAATTTTCATTTTTTTCACTTTTTTGTCAAAGGGTTAGTATGGAAAAATAGCCGAAAATTTCAAAAATCTCAAAATTGCCGATATGAGCGAAATTGGAATGCAGTTTTAAAATGTAATCAAAACCATTGACAGAAACGCAAAAATATTGAAAATCGGTTGATTTTTGGAGAAGTTATGGCCATTTAAAGTTTACTATAGTGCCTCTTTTATAGAATAAGGCCTGGTTTGAGGGAACTTTTTCACTATTTTTGTCATATTTTCGAAGCTATTTCTCCAAATCACTTTCGGTAAAAAATTATATTTTTATTGTGGTGCCCGGAATATATTAGCCACAAAAATTTTGGAAATTGGTTGATTTCTTCGGAACTTATGTTACTTCAAAGTTTGGAAAGAAATCCCTTTTACTTCAAATGCCTAATTTTCACAATTTTTGGCCATATTTTCTAAAATATTGCACCAAATCAACTGCGGTAAAGTTTTTTATACTTATTTTGATGCCAGAAATCGATTGGACACAAAAAATTTGGATTTAAAAAATTTTCATTTTTTTCACTTTTTTGTCCAGGGGTTAGTATGGAAAAATAGCCGAAAATTTCAAAAATCTCAAAATTGCCGATATGAGCGAAATTTGAATGCAGTTTTAAAATGTGATCAAAACCATTGACAGAAACGCAAAAATATTGAAAATCGGTTGATATTTGGAGAAGTTATGGCCATTTAAAGTTTACTATAGTGCCTCTTTTATAGAATAGGGCCTGGTTTGAGGGAACTTTTTCACTATTTTTGTCATATTTTCGAAGCTATTTCTCCAAATGACTTTCGGTAAAAAATTATATTTTTATTGTGGTGCCCGGAATATATTAGCCAAAAATTTTGGAAATTGGTTGATTTCTTCGGAACTTATGTAACTTCAAAGTTTGGAAAGAAATCCCTTTTACTTCAAATGCCTAAATTTCACAATTTTTGGCCATATTTTCTAAAATATTGCACCAAATTAACTGCGGTAAAGTTTTTTTATACTTACTTTGATGCCAGAAATCGATTGGAGACAAAAAATTTAGATTTAAAAATTTTTAATTTTTTCACTTTTTTGACAAGGGGTTAGTATGGAAAAATAGCCGAAAATTTCGAAAATCTGAAAGTTGTCAATATGAGCGAAATTTGAATGCAGTTTTAAAATGTAATCAAAACCATTGACAGAAACGCAAAAATATTGAAAATCGGCTGATTTTTGGAGAAGTTATGGCCATTTAAAGTTTTAAGGCCTGGTTTGAGGGAACTTTTTCACTATTTTTGTCATATTTTCGAAGCTATTTCTCCAAATCACTTTCGGTAAAAAATTATATTTTTATTGTGGTGCCCGGAATATATTAGCCACAAAAATTTTGGAAATTGGTTGATTTCTTCGGAAATTATGTTACTTCAAAGTTTGGAAAGAAATCCCTTTTACTTCAAATGCCTAATTTTCAAAATTTTTGGCCATATTTTCTAAAATATTGCACCAAATCAACTGCGGTAAAGTTTTTTATACTTATTTTGATGCCAGAAATCGATTGGAGACAAAAAATTAGGATTTAAAAAATTTTAATTTTTTCACTTTTTTGTCAAGGGGTTAGTATGGAAAAATAGCCGAAAATTTCAAAAATCTCAAAATTGCCGATATGAGCGAAATTTGAATGCAGTTTTAAAATGTGATCAAACCATTGACAGAAACGCAAAAATATTGAAAATCGGTTGATTTTTGGAGAAGTTATGGCCATTTAAAGTTTACTATAGTGCCTCTTTTATAGAATAAGGCCTGGTTTGAGGGAACTTTTTCACTATTTTTGTCATATTTTCGAAGCTATTTCTCCAAATCACTTTCGGTAAAAAATTATATTTTTATTGTGGTGCCCGGAATATATTAGCCACAAAAATTTTGGAAATTGGTTGATTTCTTCGGAAATTATGTTACTTCAAAGTTTGGAAAGAAATCCCTTTTACTTCAAATGCCTAATTTTCACAATTTTTGGCCATATTTTCGAAAATATTGCACCAAATCAACTGCGGTAAAGTTTTTTATACTTATTTTGATGCCAGAAATCGATTGGACACAAAAAATTAGGATTTAAAAAATTTTCATTTTTTTCACTTTTTTGTCAAAGGGTTAGTATGGAAAAATAGCCGAAAATTTCAAAAATCTCAAAATTGCCGATATGAGCGAAATTGGAATGCAGTTTTAAAATGTAATCAAAACCATTGACAGAAACGCAAAAATATTGAAAATCGGTTGATTTTTGGAGAAGTTATGGCCATTTAAAGTTTACTATAGTGCCTCTTTTATAGAATAAGGCCTGGTTTGAGGGAACTTTTTCACTATTTTTGTCATATTTTCGAAGCTATTTCTCCAAATCACTTTCGGTAAAAAATTATATTTTTATTGTGGTGCCCGGAATATATTAGCCACAAAAATTTTGGAAATTGGTTGATTTCTTCGGAACTTATGTTACTTCAAAGTTTGGAAAGAAATCCCTTTTACTTCAAATGCCTAATTTTCACAATTTTTGGCCATATTTTCTAAAATATTGCACCAAATCAACTGCGGTAAAGTTTTTTATACTTATTTTGATGCCAGAAATCGATTGGACACAAAAAATTTGGATTTAAAAAATTTTCATTTTTTTCACTTTTTTGTCCAGGGGTTAGTATGGAAAAATAGCCGAAAATTTCAAAAATCTCAAAATTGCCGATATGAGCGAAATTTGAATGCAGTTTTAAAATGTGATCAAAACCATTGACAGAAACGCAAAAATATTGAAAATCGGTTGATATTTGGAGAAGTTATGGCCATTTAAAGTTTACTATAGTGCCTCTTTTATAGAATAGGGCCTGGTTTGAGGGAACTTTTTCACTATTTTTGTCATATTTTCGAAGCTATTTCTCCAAATGACTTTCGGTAAAAAATTATATTTTTATTGTGGTGCCCGGAATATATTAGCCAAAAATTTTGGAAATTGGTTGATTTCTTCGGAACTTATGTAACTTCAAAGTTTGGAAAGAAATCCCTTTTACTTCAAATGCCTAAATTTCACAATTTTTGGCCATATTTTCTAAAATATTGCACCAAATTAACTGCGGTAAAGTTTTTTTATACTTACTTTGATGCCAGAAATCGATTGGAGACAAAAAATTTAGATTTAAAAATTTTTAATTTTTTCACTTTTTTGACAAGGGGTTAGTATGGAAAAATAGCCGAAAATTTCGAAAATCTGAAAGTTGTCAATATGAGCGAAATTTGAATGCAGTTTTAAAATGTAATCAAAACCATTGACAGAAACGCAAAAATATTGAAAATCGGCTGATTTTTGGAGAAGTTATGGCCATTTAAAGTTTTAAGGCCTGGTTTGAGGGAACTTTTTCACTATTTTTGTCATATTTTCGAAGCTATTTCTCCAAATAACTTTCGGTAAAAAATTATATTTTTATTGTGGTGCCCGGAATATATTAGCCACAAAAATTTTGGAAATTGGTTGATTTCTTCGGAACTTATGTTACTTCAAAGTTTGGAAAGAAATCCCTTTTACTTCAAATGCCTAATTTTCACAATTTTTGGCCATATTTTCTAAAATATTGCACCAAATCAACTGCGGTAAAGTTTTTTATACTTATTTTGATGCCAGAAATCGATTGGGCACAAAAAATTTGGATTTAAAAAATTTTCATTTTTTTCACTTTTTTGTCAAGGGGTTAGTATGGAAAAATAGCCGAAAATTTCGAAAATCTGAAAGTTGTCAATATGAGCGAAATTTGAATGCAGTTTTAAAATGTAATCAAAACCATTGACAGAAACGCAAAAATATTGAAAATCGGTTGATTTTTGGAGAAGTTATGGCCATTTAAAGTTTACTATAGTGCCTCTTTTATAGAATAAGGCCTGGTTTGAGGGAACTTTTTCACTATTTTTGTCATATTTTCGAAGCTATTTCTCCAAATCACTTTCGGTAAAAAATTATATTTTTATTGTGGTGCCCGGAATATATTAGCCACAAAAATTTTGGAAATTGGTTGATTTCTTCGGAACTTATGTTACTTCAAAGTTTGGAAAGAAATCCCTTTTACTTCAAATGCCTAATTTTCACAATTTTTGGCCATATTTTCTAAAATATTGCACCAAATCAACTGCGGTAAAGTTTTTTTATACTTACTTTGATGCCAGAAATCGATTGGACACAAAAAATTTGGATTTAAAAAATTTTCATTTTTTTCACATTTTTGTCAAGGGGTTAGTATGGAAAAATAGCCGAAAATTTCGAAAATCTGAAAGTTGTCAATATGAGCGAAATTTGAATGCAGTTTTAAAATGTGATCAAAACCATTGACAGAAACGCAAAAATATTGAAAATCGGTTGATTTTTGGAGAAGTTTTGGCCATTTAAAGTTTACTATAGTGCCTCTTTTATAGAATAAGGCCTGGTTTGAGGGAACTTTTCACTATTTTTGTCATATTTTCGAAGCTATTTCTCCAAATCACTTTCGGTAAAAAATTATATTTTTATTGTGGTGCCAGGAACATATTAGCTACAAAAATTTTGGAAATTGGTTGATTTCTTGGGAAGTTATGTTACTTCAAAGTTTCGAAAGAAATCCCTTTCAATTTTTGCCCATATATATAATATATATACATATATATATATATTTGTTAAGTTGAATGTTGAGAAGTAAATTATTCCATTTTCCTTCTGAATCATAAGTAAATAAATTTTCAGAATGAATTCTATTTTAAAAAAGGAATACAAATAATTTCCTCTATTTTTTTTGTTATTTAGTTTAATTGTTGGTATCATATTTTTATTTTGTTCCATAAAATTTGTAGAAATTCACAACGAAAGTTGCGTTGAGCCACGACTACCGTTGCCAATTTTGGTGATAAGCCGGCGGCGGATTTAGAAGCATATGGGGGAGAGAATCAACAAAACGATGACCCGATTATGATATGAGAGCGTATATCTATTATGGCCAGAAGCATATGGACCCACATACCTATCGAGAATTATATCTGTTCATTTGTAAACATTTCTGTCTATTGGCGATTTATGAACGAAGGGAGAAGGGGAAGCTGTTGGCACGGAAACTGAGAGAGATGTTGAGTGACCTTTGATTTAAGCCAAAAATGCACAAAGTGTGTAAAAGTGATCGAAGGGGGGGCAAAGAGTGAGGTATATGTGGATGGATAGTTGGGGTTGCAACTTGGTAGTTGTACAGAGATTTGTAATGGGCGAGAGGAGAGTCTGTTGCTATTTATAAAGCCGACTAACAGAAATAAAGTAGAAAAGTAAAATAAACGCAGAGGAGCCCAAAGAAATAAACCTCGCGATCTGCGTCCGACAACTTGTTAAACTTCAAACTGTCTGCAAACGCGACATTGTCTGATAAACGACAACAGCAACAGACACAACAACTGCAACTGCCACAGCAAACTGCAACAGCAACAGCAACAGCAGCAGCAGCAAGACGATGTGCAACAGCCATGCTGAGTGGGCAACTGTCTGGCGATTGCATCTGCTCTCGTCTCTGACTCTGACTCTGACTCTGACTGTGGCTATGACTCTCCACTCAGACTCAGAGTCAGAGTCAGAGGACTGGGTCTGACCAAGTGCTGATCATGGGTTCCAGGATGCAGCGACGGCAGCACGCCAACACTTTTTGTTTCAACGCGCACGATAGTGAAATGTGGCCCGGTTCAAGTCGTTGGACGGATGAACAGATGGACGGACAAACAGACGGACGGACGATCAGACGTTGGCCCTTCGATCGATGCCGAAGCTCTGATGCCTCTGCCGATGCCGCTGCCCAGTTGGAGGAGACAGCCTAAGTGGATCGCTGGATCACCGCGTGCTGCAGTTCAAGTTGAAGCTGCACCAATGGTTGGGGCATATTTAAATGCACTTTATTTGTTTTTCCTTCTTATTTTTTTTTTTGTTTTTTTTGTCGAGACTCGTGAGCCGCCCTCTCGTCACCATAACGAGCTGTCAATTGCCAGAGTTGCAATGTAAATTATTAACGCTGGGCACAAAGGGTCCGTCCCATCGAACTCCACACGTACTTGGACACCAACTCAAGGGGCCAGCACCGTTAGAATCCTTGAAACTCGGTTAGATGAAAAGCTGCAATTAATGATTCCCTCGAAACAGAACTCATCGCAACTCAATTGCAATTGAGCAGGAAACTTAGTTTATTTAACAAGAATATACAATCGAAACTCAGAACAAACCGAATATGATATCCCAGAGGCAACAGTCGATATTCGGTTTCTTCTTCTTCTTCTTCTTCTTCTTGGAGTCATCGTCCTTGTCGAGAGCGTCCAGTTTCTCTTTGAGCATTTTCAGCAGCTTCTCATCCTTGAGAATGACATTAAAGACGGGCTTCGTATACTTGTCATATACCTCCAGTTTCTCAAGGATCGCGATCACACGCTTCTCAAAGGCAGAGTAGTCCGCATCATCTCGCAGATTGTGGGGGATCTGCTCAGTGTAGTCGCGGTATGCAGTGTAGGCCGAGATCTTCTCATCCAGTTGGGTCACTGGCAGCTCAGCGGCCAAAGCCAGTCTCCTGTAGTGTTGTTGGAACTCTCCTGTGGCATGTTGATTGCTGAGCTTCTCGTCCTGCCTCAACTTGTCATTGATTCTGTCTGTGACAATGTCGTTCAGTTGCAGGAGCTGCGGCACAGGCTGCCCTGACTCCCCATGGATGCACTGCAGCAGCAACAACAGTAGCGATGATCTGATTAACACCAACATGTTTGACTTGCAGCTTTGACTGATGACAGACTTAAGTGTAAGTCTGCTTTTTAAAGCTTTTAAAGCACGCTGATAAGCTTCTGCCCGCATGCGTCTAGAAGGTCGAAGGGGCTTTAAAGCTTAGGTTTTTATGGTCTCACCATTATCTAAAATTACTGGAAATTCTCAACGTAACCCAGATCTTCTATGCATGTCAAGTGAAGTACATTTATTTATTTACTTTGTAACTTTGTTAACCAAAAATCCCCGGCCAAGACCAGTCATATTCACTAGATGAGTCCGACTCATCTTTCTCTTCCTCATTAGCACAGTTCTCCTTGTTGATCTCCAGTTTGAAGATCTTCAAGTCATTGGTTTCGGTCAGAGCCTTGGTCAGTTCAGATTTCTGCTTAATGTAGTAGAGTACGCAATCTCCGCTAATATTGTCATTCTGTAAAAGGTTCTCCAGGACAGCGATCCGATTGGACACCTCTCCCTCCAGCCGCAACCTCAATGCGTTGTAGCTCAGGAACTGATCATAGGCATGCAACTTGAGGCGCAACGAACTTGCATCGAGTCCTTCGGCAACTCGAAGTAACGTCAATTGCCGATCGAACTCCTTATTGCCCACATAGTTTCCAGTTTTCGATATATCAATCATGTGACGGATTTTTTGATTGATCTCATCATTTTCCTTCTAAGAGGTAAACTGAAAATCATAAAATAAAACCTTACATTCGTCTAAAAAGTCATACATCATTTGGATCCTTCGGAGCCTCAGGCTTCGCAGTGGTTGTACTTTTCGTAACCCCATTTGGTGGAAGTGTTTCTGTTTCATCTGCTTGAGCTGCAACTATATTGAGATTCCTAATTTTTGTTAAAAATTTTTAAAATGTAGATCTTGAATCTTACATATGATGCTAAGAAAGAGGCACTCAAAAATCAAGAAGAACCTCATAATGTGACCTTTTGAATTCCCAAGTAATTTTCCAACTGAAGGGATATCTTAACTTAGTTACTTGCTTTTATACCAAAAATTGAAAGAACAGATAATTGAAACTGTCACAACCCATAAATTTGCGAATAATATTACTTCCTGGTAATTTTCGAAAATAAAAATTACAATTTATTTCAAAATATGAGATATGAGCGTAAGTTTGTAATTAGACTTAGGCTTCAATTCAGACAAATATAGTCCGAGTTACTTCCTTGCTAGGGACTACCTCCCCCCTGTGGTATGTGGTATTACAAGGACGACTGTCATCTGGACATCTTTGCGAATTTTCCTTGAGTTTAGCTTCCTTTTTGATATTAGTTTGAATTAGGGCCTTTCTTAAGGCAAACTTTTGTTTTATATAGAATACAGAGCATGTACTCTGAGGCGTTTGATTTGGTATTATGTTGTCGTTAAGATCATCGATGCGATCCTCGATTTGCTCCTCCAGGTGAAGTCGTTCTTTGTTATAAAACTCAAATGCGACATGGACACGAATCTTATCGGACATTCTTTGGGCTCCCCACTGACTTGCCTCACGTATAGTACCTAAAAATCGGGCATATTCCTTGTTACCCTCAGTGTAACCAAGTCCAGAGGTATTGAGAATATTGTTGAGAACTTTGGAGATTTCCGCATCTTGTTCTATAACGTGATCTTGCTGCTTGAAAATCATTAGATTTTTATATATATTTTAAAAAAGGTTTTACTAAGAGAATCACCTTAGGATTGGATGTTGTTGTTGCAGCAGTTTGTCCAGAGGATTTTTGGGCCAAAAGGGAAACCAGCACTATTAGACTCCAATTGGGAAACATTTCAAATTGAACTAAACACTCTTTGGGCAAGTTAGCCTTTTATATAATTATTATTCCCACGGGGATTTTTGTTTTTATCTTGGCTTAATAGAAAATGCCTAACATTAAGTTAATATTCTCAAATATTCAACAAATATTCTATTTTACTTTCATTAGAAAATCAAAAGGAATTTTTCACTACTACAAAGTTGCAAGATGTTGACGCTTTTTCTCAAATATAAACATGTTACTTATCATTATTTAGTGGTTGCGATTAAAAATAATTAGATCGAATATTTTTACTTAAATTTAAATCGCAACGGTTTTATCGCTGGAATACAATCCACATGAGGTGGAACCTAACGCTGGATAACAGCTGCTCTGGAGCGCGTCGCACGTGAGCAAAGGTGTTACATAGAGAGAGAGAGAGAGAGAGAGAGAGGCGAGCGAGAGAGACAGAGAGCACGATCCACAGCCAATACTATGACGATAACGATGACGTTGCCAACAACAACACAATCGATACTAAAGCAACGAAGTCGTAGTTCAGTTGCTTGGCCGGTCGTCTTGCTGAGTTGCTGTCGTCGTTGGTGTGTGTGTGCGTGTCTGGGCTCTCATGTCTCTGCCTCAGTCTCAGCTTCGTCTTGCTCTTGGATTTTCAAACCGTTGAGCTGACGGGTTCAGTTCTTGAACGACTGCTGGCCGTGTTGGTAGCAAATCGCGGACGCGCTGCTTTCGAAACGTTAAACGCCGAGTGTCGTGAGTCGTGAGTCGTGATTCGGCAATCGGACAGTCGAGAGTCGATGGCAGCGAACGAACGCCGTGTTTTACTTTTCTTGTAGAAGACGTTACTTTGTTCGGTTTATGGACATTTGTGAAATGCAAAACAAAACACAAACACAAAAGAAGAAAATAAAAAAGCAAAACGAAAACGAAAAACAGAGGTAATATCAAAAGCAAATCGCACATAATAATCAACAAAGTGAAATTTAGTTTTGAATGCGATTTGAAAATAAATTGGCAAAAAAGGCATAAATGATTGCAAATTAAGCGTATTTCATAAAGAAATCGCCATAAAAATTATTAAATAGGAAGGAAAAGATGAAAACAAGTTTCTATGTATTTATGTGCTTATGTAGGTGCCCCGAAACTAATTGAAGTAAATAATAACAATTAAACAGTGCAAAATCAGTTGGTGTATAACAAAATTAAAAGCTTTATTATACAAGTAAACCAAATTAAACAAGGCGTCTAACAGGGCTACGAAGGCGACACTCTCACAAGGTGCGTAAAAAGTTGTTCAATTTAATGCCTGTGCCGCTAAATGGCTAAATAAAAAACAGCTGGGAAAATATTAGCGCAGTTAACATACAAATAGGAACATGAATTCGGTGCTTATCAGCTGGCAAAATACATAAACAAAACGGAATTGGGAAATTGAAAATGTAGAACTGGAAAAAAAGCCGAATGAACTTTTTGTGCTACGAGTATTATTTGTTGTTGCGGTGTAATGCAAAGTTTGTTGGCGCAAAAAGTAAATACAACAATATCTTCATATACACGCACACATATACACAGATGTGGATGTTGTATGTAGTAGAATATGCAACAACAAGAAAACTGTTAAAACCAGTTTAGAGCAAAAGGCAAAGAGCAGTGGTGGCGGTGGCGGCGGCGCATGCGCCAAGCAGAACTCGGCAACCGCCAGAGCAGAGAAAGAGCAGCCAAAAGAAACTGGCGAGATGAGAAAAGTGGTAGGGCCGCCGAGGCGAATCTTTGAGTAAACTGTGAAGCGCAGACGGCCCAAAAGGAAAAAGGAGGCGCAACAGAAGCCGCTTCGCTCCGCACAGCTGAAATTGGGAGAACGGCTAAAACAGATTTCGATGAAATAAAATCGCCAAACAAAATATATGTACATTTTATAATCAGAGAAGAGACTTTAGGCTAGGCTACGCTAACAAACCGAAGGGCAAGGAACGAGCGCAAAGAGCACAGAGCAACGTAATACAGTTGTGCAAACAGACGCATCCGTGATAAATAAGAATAAGCAACCAACGAATATATTTCAAGGCTACCCCATCTCTGACACCCCAACACCTCCGCTCCATACAAGTTGTCTTATCTATTTGCACAGCAGCCGTGGTGGAACTTCAATTTCATATCAGTTGAGTTCTTCTTGCTGATGTTATCTGAGCTGGGACAGCTTAAGATACAAGCGTGCGAGTTGCAGCGCCAGATAAGTGAGATAAGCTCAGAGAAATGTCAAAAAAGAAATCAAGTAAAAACGAAATGCAAAAATACAGCTAAGCAGAAGAGCGAAACACGAACATCTCAGACAGCAGGCGAGCAACACCTGCTGCAGGCAGCTAAAGCCGAATGAATCTCCTAGGGCCTAGGGGAAGAGCGAACGGGGGTACAGGAAAGAAATCCTCAACGATTCCTATAGTGTTCTGTTTCGTTCCGTCTTGCTCTCACTCTCTTCTTTGTTCACTCTCGCCGTGACTGTGGCCCTTTTCTTACCTCCACCTCCAGTCGGTCTCTTTTGGGATTTATTCATTCATGCATTTCATGTCCGTGTGATTTGCTTTGCGTTGTGTTCTCTTCACGTCGGCTCAGTTTTGGTTCGGCTTTGCACCACTCCCGCTCCCGTTCTTCGTTTGTGCTTGTCTCTTGCATGCAAATTTGTACGTTTCATTTTCATAAATAAATAAGTGCAAATGTGAGCACACATATGTACATACATGCATCTGTATGTACATATGCTTATATAAGTCGAAGTATGGAGGTAGAATTACGTCGAGTGTGCATGAGAGAAATAAATGTAATGGTAGTATATAAGCCAAAATATGTCAGGTGAGAGCAGGTATGACCAACAAGGATATACTATGCAGTGCTCCAATTCTGCGTGTTCCACACAACATGTGTGCGTGATTTGTGTTAGTTGAGCAGAGCCATAATTTTAAGATTTTCAATTGGTATCGTTCACACTGAAACCATAAAGAAAAGCAAAGAAACAAACAACCGCACAAAGCTCTTTGTACAATTCCTGAAAATGGTTTTCGCTTGCAGTTGTTGTTGTTGTTGTTGATAGTATTGTTAGTGTTGCTGTTGTTGGCCAAGTTTGTTGCCCAGGGTCATGCCAAGTCACAGAGGTAAGCGAGCAACTTTCATTAAAGCCAAACCCACAATAGCATACCAAGCAGACATTGCCATTATATGTACATACATACATACATACATACATATGTATATATGTACGTATTTATGTATATGTATGTTTATGTTGGCCGATCTATAACTCCATTCAGCCAGAGTGTTCAATCAACTGTGTCAAAGATCACAGCGGCAACACAAACAATTTATGATTATAATTAAGTTGAGATCCCAGCAGCAGCAGCTTCAACATGGTCAACATCACAGAGTCAGCCCACAATACACAATATTTTGAAATCGAAGACTTTAACGTTTAAACTGTCTAAGGCTGATTGTTCTTGGCAATATGGCCGCTCCCTGAACCCAATTTCGCAATTTGTTATAAAAGTATTGCAATTTGAAATTATCAAATGCGGAAATGAAAATGTTTCGATTTCATAATCATGATATAACAATTTATACTTTGAAAACATAGTATCTACAAAAATGATCATGCTAATGATCAATATCGTAAAAATGGCCCTCAGCTATGATATAATTCGATTAACATTGATCCCTATAACATTTTGTATTTTATAGTTTGTTTGTCCAATCAATCGATTCTTAATTCTTATGCCATGCTACAATTTTATAGCTGTCATAGAAACGTTTTGGAAAATCGTTGTTTATTGTCCATAAACTGTTTTTAGTTTTTTTTCTCGATTCTTGAAAGTCTTTGAGTTTGGGGTTTCAGTTTCGATGGTGTTTTTTTTTCTCTTTTTTCTATATATTGTTTCTCTGTTTTTTTCTTTTTTGTCACCCTTGCTGTCCTTGACAGCACCCGCATGAATAGCATAACCCGTAATTAACTGTCATTGGTTAACAATTTGGCTCTTGGCTTTGGCCAAGTTGACTGTTGGCTCATCGCCTAATTAATCATTTGTACAAAATGCCAATTTGTTGTATTTTTTCCCCCTCTTTTCTTACAATTAAGCAACTTTTGTGCAATTGTATAATAAAATGAAATCAAACAAAAACAAAAATCCAAAGAAAAAACTCTGCAAGTTTGATACTCGTATCACAATTAACTTGACTTTTTTGCATACCCACAGCGAGGCTAAACTTTGACCTAGATTATTCAATTTGAGGGTTTGAGACGGAGGCCCGCTAATTCATCATGTTGCCAATAGTATTTAAAATTGTGCAAATATTTGGAATGGCATTTCAAAATGAAGTTGTTTGGGAACAGAGTCTATTTCTGATAGGGATGTTGTTGACGTGCCCCCTCTTCAAATATTTCAGCGAAAATGAAAAGTTTTTTTTTTTTTGGCAGGAACTTGGCTAAAAATAACGCTGGCCAGAACACTTGAGTTTACACACGCCAACAGACAACTGGCAAAGTAAGTTATTAATATATTAGTTATTTAAACAATTCGCAATTGAACGAAATGATGAAATAAAAAACCAAGTTCACAATACGTCTGAAGGGGCTTAAAGAGTCTCTTCAAGCCGTCAACGAATGAATATGTTGTGTGGGCGTCGATATAGACCTAGAGATGGTAGCCACACAACTATCGTAAGGTGATTCCATTAGGTGACCAGCAACAATTAGAAAGGTGTGAAACTGTTCACATTAGAGTAGAACACAAGTTACCTTTCCCTTTGCCAGCACATCCATCATTAATCATGGATACATTCTCACCATTTTGGAGCATCTCAAAGTTTCCTCTTGCTTTTCAATCAGCGGACGGCTCAGCATGCACTTCATAGTTCATAATACCGAACTCGATTCGGAATCCGGGGGATAACCTCATATGGGTGTTATAGTATTACTCGAATATCGGAGCACGTATTTCGTATACCATTTGCGGAAGCAGACAACAAAAGTCTTTAACGTAATACAATTTCACGCTCCACTCCAGGGCCAAGTTAAGACTGCTGTGGACTGTTGTTGGTTGTTGGTGTTTTTCTTTGGCTACTGGTTATACGAGTGCGAGTGGAGCGAACAATTAGCCAGTAATATGTTTTGATTTGCATTGTTTGAAACGCCACTTAATAGATCTAAATAAAATATAGAAACAGATGTTGATGTCCATATTCATAAAAATGATCACATGGTATGGTATAGTATAGTATAGTATAGTGAGGTGGAGGCCAACTCAAATTAACTCTAATATAAGAATACAAAGCCAAAGTCAAGGCGAATAAACTGTAACAACTTCTGGCCCAATGGAGTGTGGCTAATTGGACATAACAGGCAGCGAATAGAAGGTTCCACGGATTGGTTAGTGGATTTTATTTTTTCTTTTTGTAAACGGAATCTATGCATGTGGCAATTGGGTCACTCAATGTGACAGCTTATATGGCATGTACCCCGTACCTTATGCCAGGTACCATTGTATGTGAATGTCATATGAAAATTATGTCACACAGAAACAAACACAAAGTTATGACAAACTAAGGAAATGGTGCTCCAATAAAACTTGGCTTCAACTCTTCAGTCCTCAACTTCAACTTCAACTTCAACCCAACTCAACTCATTTGTGGTCATGTTGCAAACGGAAGACATCGCTCCACTTTCCGCTCATAATCACAAAATAATAACCAAAAACTTGGCAATCCGAAAATATGTTACATTCAAAAATGTTGGTAAAAAAAATTGGCCCTTGCTGCGGAAATAGCGGGCAATAGCGGGTTTTTGGGGTCTTTCGGCATTCGGGTTTCAGTTTTTTGGGCTTTCCAGATAGAGATAAAGTGCCATCATAAACGCCATTTAATTGTAGCAGAGCATTCAGTACCAGACCAGACCCGGGGAACGAACGAATGTCAGCGATAAGCTACCAGAGATTGGACAATTGCCTGACCTGGTTTCCAAAGCAAATTCATTATATGGCCACCGATGGTGGGTGGTGTAAGGGAGCTGGGAGGGGTAGAGGAGTGATGGGGTTATGTAAATGAGTGCACTCGTGAGTGCACTTACCAAAATAACACTGTTCACAGCTCTGAATTTGTGATTAATTTGAACTTATCTTTACACTTTGTTTTGTTAATAGAGACGACATGACATGAATACAATTTGATTATAGACAAAATTAGAGTTATTTTCATTTTATTAGTATATTTGTATATTGCGAGATATTTTTAGTTTTCAACAATATTTAGAAATAGATAAAAATACAATTTAAAAGTGTTATTTATTTTGAGATCTCAATCAAAGAATTATGTATAATTATATATTTATATAAATTTTTCAAATATTGAATAATATTTATTTAAGTTTTTTGATTTGAATGTGTAGAGTATCTGATGTTCATCTGCTTTTTGCGTCTCTGATTTCATTTTGTTGATGTTTGTTGGTTTTTGATTGTTGATATTGTTTTTGTTTTTTGGTTTTTGTCAAATATGTTTGAACTGTTTTACATGCGGCACACACACATACACACACACACAGAGACAGACTGCTTCCCAAATGGGTCAGCTTGGCACGATTTTCGGTGTAGTTCTTAAGCGCAATGTCGTGCCATGAAATGCAAACACAAATAAAACATATATATGAAAAGCGATTTAAAATCGTGCTGCAATGCTACAAATATTTGGTAAATAAACCAATGCCAAAGCGGAACCTGCTCAAAGAGCCAGAGGCCAAAACTGAAACAGACACTGACAGACAACGAGAGAGATAGAGAGAGAGAGAGAGAGATAGAGAGAGAGAGATACAGACAGAAAGAGAGGGATGGGAATTTGTGGCAGCAACATCAAGCTGTGCCACTTCCCAGAGCCGCGTCGCTAATCAAACAAAACGAACGAAGCGACAAAAAGACAATGCGCCAATGATGACGACAATGAGAAGCAGGCAATAAAATACAAATTGACAGCCAAGAATGAAAGTGGTGAAATTTATTTATATACACATATCATTTTTTCTGCTTCTTTTTTTTTCTTTCTATTTTCTGTCTTCGTTTCTTTTCTTGTGTTTCTCTTTGGTCTAGCCGTGTCCGTCTGTATCTCCGTCAGCATCTCCGGCTCTGTTTCTAACTGAAAGTGAGCGACAAATGACAGGCTACCACTATAATATCAGAGCATACTCTGACCAAGATCGAGAAACCGAAACCGAGTCTGAGACCGAGACCGACTTCGACCAGACCAGACCAGACCAATTCAAAAGCCATAATTCTTATAAAAGTAAAGGCAAAACCGTAACCGAAGCATTGAGAGTCGCTGACGCGACGCGGAGACTTTCATTGAGCGCGTTTTTAAACGCTCAGAAGTCGCGCAGCTGCAGAAAGCGCGGCTAATTACAGCAGCTGCAGACCGCAGACCCGGCTATAACTTCGACCCGGCTGCTGCAAATCTATGTAGAAACCAAGAGTATGCCACATGACATGGCACGCGGCACTTTTCTAATGAGCTTAAAGCTCAAATTGAATTCTAACACGAGCAAATCGAGGCCAATCGCCCCAATGCATATCAATATGAGCAGCTGAGGGCGAGTGTCATAGCACTGAGCTTTTGTGCTGCAGATACAGCTGCTTGTAATTAAATCTTTGTGATTCGTCATGAGATGAGTATCATCTCTGTCAAACATTTGGGATTTGTGTGAATTTACAGTGGTCAAATATTGTCAAATGCGTTCAACATCATGTTGCTCATTATGAAGTTAATGATTTTGCAATTCTTTAATTTTTATTAGTTTTTTAACGTAGTCGCATTATACTGTCATTCAGTGTGCAAGCTATAAAAATGTGATGGGAAGACCCCTTTTGGTCTACGCCTCTGCCATATGCACTCATTCTTTGGGGCACGTTCCTCGCTTTTCTTTAAATATATTACTATTTAACTTTTATTTACGCTGACAATTTCGTGCCGCTAATTAGCAGCTAAATTGTTTGGCCTGACTTTATTTTATGACTCAACCTCCTTTCGTTGTTCCCCCCAATAAACTTGGCTTTTGTATATTCCAGAACATGGTCATAACACACACACACACACACACTGTCCGAACTAACATAGAACCCAGACACAAGACAAGTATGATAAGTTATGCAGAAACGTGCAGTTTTTATTTGGTTACTTCGGTCTGGTCATAAACCTTTCGGTGCCGACTTAAAACATGGCCCATGGCTCATGGCACCGCAACCTGCCCTGTCTGACACATAGCGGTGATCGGTTGCTCAGGCGCTTTTCTTGACTTTCTTAGACCCTGTGAGGTTAGAATCTACCAAAAAGGCAGGTCTCTTGGGAACTAGAGTAATATTTACTCCAAGAGTGAATTATAAAATATATGATAGTCGTATTTCCACTATGAAAGAATAAGTAGTTTATAGGGTATGTGTAGGTCTGTGTAGGTCTGTTGCGAAGTGTTCTCAGTTACTGTCCGCTTACTGTGACTCTGTATTCGTTCCTCAATTGTTTCCCTTTTTTTCGTGGTGAGGCAAGTTTAATGGCTTCTGTGTGACGACGACAAAAAGCTGAAAGAGTTGAAAGAGTTGTCGGCTTGGAAAGCGTGGGTAATTTTCATTTGGCCTGACAATAAAAATATAATTATGACTGCGTTATATATGCAGATAGATGTACATACATATACATAATCAAGCAAGAAAACATATACAAATGAATACATATGTATGTATATATATACATACATATATGTATATGGTTTGGCAATTCCTCAGGTTGTGAGAATGATGTCGAGTCACTCAATGCACGTTTGCCAAGGAAGTTGTGCAATTTGTCTGAAAATTCACAAATCAAAAGAAAGGAAGAGACAGAGCTAGCATATTCATAGAGACACAGACAGACAGACAGAGAGAGAGAGAGAGAGAGAGAGAGAGAGAGAGGGGGGGGGGGGAGGATGAGCTATAATGATAGCGTTTCTTTCAGATTACTCTCTCCTCTCTCTCCCTCTTTCCCTAAGAAAAGATCTATGGATGACTTGGCACATCCAAGATCGAACAAAAGACTTTCAATTTCCAATTGCTTTTGTTCCATATTTTATATCGAGCATCCTGTTGCTTCCTTTCTTTTTTTTTCGAACTCAACTTATTTTTTGGGATTTTTTTTTTTTGGGTTTCTTCACATTTTTCTCCTTTTTCTTTTTATAGCAGGCAAGCAAAAAACTTGTTTAATGTCAAGCAGCCGCATTGCTAATTAGTTGCATCTCGTACTGTTTGAGCCAGTTTTATTTATTATTATTTTTATTTATACACCTTATACATATACCTTACACAAACACATACTTTAGTAGATATTAAGCACATATACTAAACTGTACAGTATCAGATTGAGGAGCTCGTTGTCGATGCAATTAAAATAACTTCAGCCTTTGGTTGTAATTTAAACTGTGAAGTTAAAGCAGTTTAAAGTTAGAAGGAAGTTGAAAAATATACTTAATTTGGATTTTTCAAAATTAGTGTAGTATTTTTAACACTTTTTTGGCCATATTTCGGAAAATACTCCACCGAAACACCTCAAATATATATTGTCAAATGCTAGTTATAAGTCTGAGAATCGATTACAATCAAAAAATTAGAATAGAAATTTTTTAGATTTTTTGACAAAAGAGTAAAGGAGAGCAAAAAATGCAAAAAGTCGAAGAAGCTTGAAGTTGGAAAGAAAAATGCTGTTTTTCCAATAATTTGAGTGCTTTTAGCAGAATTTTTTTTATTGTTTTTGGTCACATCTCGAATGGTTGATATTATTTCCTGTTACCGAAAATAAAATAAATTGCGATGACTTCACTTAATGAATTGCGCCCAGCACCACGTCGAAGCTCTTTAAACCAACAGCACGTCTTGGTCTCTGCCTCTTAGCTGATTAATTGTGATAAAAACAACAGTCGAAAAGCACCCAAAGAAATACATGTATATTTGTAGGGAAAAGGGGGGATCGCGAGGGGTTGGCAGAAAATATGATATTACAGCTGCCGCAGCTAAATGAAGTTGCCTTCCTTGTAAGGCACTAAATGCACATGACCAAAATGAGAGTGGAGTTGAGAAGAGTCGAGAGACATGGCAAGAGGATCCGAGCCCGTAATCGATGGAGGATTGCTTTTGCCGGGGGAACCTTTCGGAAATGTCAAAATACACATTGAGCAATAAGAGTCCAAACAGATTACACATTTGCAGGCATGTTTGGAAATGTAATATTTATGATTATACTAAAACAATTAACATGACTAAAAAAGTCTTCGTAGATCATCATTTGTTAACTGCAAAACACATGTATGCATCTCCGAAGGGAAGTTCGCCTCGAGTCATAAAAACATTCCATTTGTTGGCAGCTGCTACAGAAGACATGCATCATTTACTATCTGTCTATCTACACATACATACATACATTCATACATACATACATAATACATTCATATATGATGTCTAGTTGACGACAATCATTAGCTAGTTATGGCATTTCCACCGCCCATTCAAACGCCCATCGCTCTGTTTGCCCTGAAGAAAGCCCGTTAACTCCCTGTTTATAAATCTCTTTCCGGTTCTAATGACAAAACTTTGGAGGGCCAAGCCCAAAAAGCGTGTGTTGTGTACTCACATTACACTGCACAAAACTCCATTAGCTTCAAAAGGTTATATAGACAACTTTCGGCCATATATGGAGGAACCCCAAGAACCAAGCACAAATAATTCTTGCTGCTGTTTGTCTTGGGTATATGGCAGCTTATTGTGGGGGATATTGGATGGGAGCTATAGAAGGGGGCACTACCACTACTCAATACAACATATAAAACCAAACCCAATACAGCTCAAGTTGAGCAAAGTCAAGTCAACTCGTCCAAGTCGTGCTTTGCGTCGAGTTTCTCGACTGTGACTCATATGCACTTTGGAATTGGAATTGGAAGTGGAAGTGGAACTGTTGAATGAACCGCAAAGCGGCTCTATGGGGCTCCAAAGTGGGCCGCCAGAGACACGTGTGCGCCTTACGGACTATACTGTATGTATCTATGTATGTAGGTCTATCTCTGTCTCCCCCTCTCTCTTTGTCTCTCTTTCTATCTGTCGTCGTGTTGTGCCCCGCATAAAGTGACTCTGAGCTGTCTGCAAACAGCAGCCCACATTCAGAGCAGCACAGTATTAGAAGGCTCCACACATATATAAGAGAGCTCCAAATGGACTTGCAGTTCATTAATTTTCATTGTCAGGCATTTTCGGGGCGGCAAATGCAAATGTCAAAACTTGTTAATGCCCAAGAAAAATGTCACAAGTCGATGACTCAGAGAGCGCCCAGATGCGATACCCAGACACAATCCACATCTCAGTTGTCCCGCTCTATATCGTTTTGTCTCTTTTTGAACTGCATTTTATACAAGTTTCTGTTTTTTTTTGGGTCGATTACATAAGTCTGTGATCGGTACCTTAGTGCATATATGATAAATTTAAATAAATTATGTAAATTGCATCGAGCCTGGCTTGAATGTCTTTGTTTAGGTCGCGGCAAAGTTCTAAGTTGCCTGATCCCCAACACTGAATGGAACTCCATAAGTCTGACCCCATGTGTTGACTGACATTTGATAGTGCTCCAAAGTTTTTCATTCTTTTTTTTCCTATTTTTTTTTTTTTTTGGGTTGGAGTGTATTCCCGCCGAGTTTTTCACTTAAATTGTTTGCTCTGACTGTCGCCTCAAAGAAATTCTTTCCATCTGTTGGTTTTTAATTATTATGGGGGTCCCACCAACAGAAAAAACGCAGTTCCATTTATGTAAGTTCCATCAACGCGACGGGTTGTCATCACACATCTCATTTCCCAGTCACATTCCAGACACTTTCTATGTAAACAAAACTTCTGGCCCGATAACAAGTCAATTAGACCTGGACGTGTTCATGATGTGTAGTCACTGAACTTGTGATAATAATCTGACTATCGGGCAAAGTGAGAATCAACTATGAAAATAATTTCAATCAAAAAGTTCAGTTATCAATTTCATTTCGATTATTTAACGAATGTTGAACTCTAAATGTGATGATGTTATCTAAGAGGTTCTCTAATGCGATGAAATGCGATCTCTATAAACTTGAGAAATTTATTAAAAATTTTATAAATTTGTGTTGCCGTCAAAATAATTTTAAAATCTGCTGAAAAATGGATCTCTTAATTTCTGTTTGATTTTCAACTGCAATTAATCAATGTGTTGATGCAACCCGCACAAATAAAAAGGAGGCAAGAAGGCGTCTGTTTAATGAAAAATTGGTTCAAATAAAGCCACACGCACTGAAACAAAAGTGAAAACTTTCACTTTTCTTTGTTGTTGAATTTTCTGATATTTGTATAGAAAAGAGCAAGCACGAAGTTAACGTAAAAAAATGAATGTGTTTAGTCGCTTTTTGACTACACGATTTAAAATCTGACTGTTATTTCTTTGATATTACCATAAATTTGAATTTCGTTTACATCATCGACGAGAGGCAACCGTGGACGCGTCTGCACTTTGTTGAAGCTTAAAGAATTGTGGAGTGAATGGGATAGGCTTGGGCTTCGACTTGGGCATGGTTGGAGCTGGGAATTGGCCTTTCTTTGGGCCACGCCATAACACACAAGACGACACGTTGCCCATTGTGTGTGTGTGTGTGTATGTGTGTATGTTTTAATGCGATAATTTAAAACTCTTTCGCTTTCATTTCGTTTAAGCTTTGGCTATTAATCAGTTATGAGTCTCAGTCTCTCAGTCTCAGTCTCGGCTCAGACTCTCGGACTTCATTCAGACAGTGAAGATCTTCAGACCTTTTCACGAATGCCGCCAACGCCGCTTGAAGAATCTCCCGCAATATAAATGATTGCACAAGCACACCTATTGTAGTTTTGGTATCTATATCTATATATATAGATAGGGTCGGGTAGGAGGAGAAGGAGAAGGGGAAGGGGAAGGAGGAGCATAGAGAGGGGGGAATCACAGCAGGCCCCATTTATCTTACAGTTTTTCAATTAAACCTTGCCTATTTGAAATGCTTCGTTGGGTTACATGTTTCACTCTGCATAGATAACATTTTAATTTTTGCGGCCCGTTTCCATCACCACCTCTGTGCCCCCCCTTTACAAATTCCAATTCCAATTTCAATTCCCATTTCCCATTCGCAGAAACCTTGTGAACTCGCCGGGCTCTAACGTGCATGCCAAATTGTTCAGATAAGAAGCACATTAACTTGAATACGAGTACTACAAGTACTATTTTACGGAAATACAAGTACATATATTTGTATATATGTATGTAGATATGCGGGCAAATGCCTAGAGTTTAAGGTCTTTTGGACCTCGTCGACATGGTAGAACAGCTATATGTTGCAGAATTTCGCATGAAATCAAACTTGAGAGATCTTTAAAGGTCCCATGAAATGTAACTTGTGTGCAGATATCATTAGTGAATCATCTTAAATATATATGTATGTATGTATATATTTGATGATCCGTTCTAAGTAGTAAAAGTTTAACTGCCTTTCTGATGCCCTTTTATGGTGGTCGACCCAGTTTCTCAGACAAAAGGCGATCTCCATCAATGGAACTATAGACTATTTTTAGTTGCAGATCTCAACCGATACAGTTGGCAATTCTTTTCATTCTTCATACCCATTTATGTGTGTTGTTCCTCTTTCATTGGAATTTCTTTGGCAGTCATCGCAGACCTCTGGAGCAACCCGTCAATAACCACCATCAACAACAACAATAATAATAATAATAATAATACTCGCCGTAGCCCTGAACTTTCGTTGAATTGTTATTACTCGCAACTTTGTTGTTATTTTCCGTTTGTTGCATTCGATCCACATGTGTACAGCTGTTTTTTTTAAATTTAAAACTTCATTTTTTGATACGAAATGAAACTTGTTTTCCAACATTTTTTGTCTTTTATTTCGATATATCTTCTGCTTTTATTATTATTTCTGTTTAATTTTGCAGTGGGTGCAGTTGCCGTTTGTACTTCAGGTTCCCCCTTCTAAAATATGTGTTTTCTTTTACCTTTTTTGCAGTTTACGAATTTTTATAAATATATTTAAAGTATATATTATATATAGTAGAGTCACGATAACCAAAACTAACTAAAGATAGTCAAACTTGAATATGTTTTACAATAATTTGTCATTGTTTTCAATTTTTCAATATACATATGTTAAAGAGGATAACATTTTTGAACGTGTTTGATGTTCAACTTATGGTGGGTTTACTGTAGATACATATTTATATAAATGTATGTATGTCTGTATAATTGAAGCGGCGACATTTTTGGCATTAATTTACATTACTGGCGGAACATGTTTAATGCATTTTTCATATGCATTTTTTGCCCTTTTTCAATAATTTAACATTTTTTTTTTTTTTTTTTGTTAATTTTGGGAATTTTTGAGTTGCCTTCTCTCTCTTTTGGTATTTCTCTCTGTCGTTCGATTTTGTATTTATTTCTTACTTAATTAACTGGAAACTGCTTATGCTAGCAATTTGTTAAGTTTTTTTTTGTAAATTCTTAAATAATTTCAATTTTTTTTTTGTATATAATTTTGTATTTAATACTTGACTTGTCTGGGGCATGATTATTTAACTGCAGCTTAAGTTAAATTCCAGTTTAAAATGCCAAATGCATCTTCGCTTGAAACAGAGCTAATGTCTAAGCCAACAACTTACAGGAAGTTCTATTTATATTTGCTGAATCACTTGGCATAGCCATAACCATGTCCATACCCATACCTTCAACCATGCCAGGTCTGGGGTCTCAGTTTCAGTTCGACACCCAGTGCAAGGTTCAGAACCTAACGATGTCTGTTTGTTGTACTTGTTATTGTTGTGTTTAGGGTTGTTGTTGTTGTTGGTGCTGTATGCCATAGAACGGGCATTGGGTTACTCGTGTTATTGTTGTTGTTATTGCATTTCTTGTCGCTTCAACATCGACAATATTTAAATAGGAAATTAGGGTCGACACCGCTGTCTCCGTCTCTGTTATCGACTGTCGTCTCCGCTGGGCTTCCGCTTTTAGGGGCCGAGCTCTCAACCGTTTGTAAGCTGAGCCCCAAGGCGCTTTCACAAGGTTTCCCGCAGGTTGGTTAACTAACACACACTCACACACACACATACACATTTGGAATGCATATGTGTGTATTTGCGGCATGCTAATTAACAGCCAAGTTGTGTTGATATACAGTGAATAAGTCAGACTTGGACTTGTGTATGTTATTTATTTATTTATTGGCACTACTTGGCCTAGGCTTTATTAACTGTGTTTACTGTTAGAGCCAACCTGGCTAACTGGTGCAGGCCGCTCTTAGCGGGTCTTCTGCTCACATTAAAGGATGCATATCATCATATGTATACAATCTTTGCTAATGTTTATTATATTTCACTTTTAATTGCAGCTCGACGACGGCAATCCAAATCACAGCGACAAGGAAGCTCAAGCTTGAAGGTAAGCAACTTACAACCATACATCTTGACCATGGCTGGGAATTGAAATTGGTCTTCCAGTTGTTGGAGTTGTTGTTGTAGTTGAAGTCGGAGTTGTGGATACAGTACAACGGTACTGTGAACCGGCCGGCATGCTGTTCATTTGTCGGCAAAGTTAAACAAGTTCTCGCGCCACTCATTTCAACAATCTGTGCAATTATTATGTGAAAACCTATTTCACAATAAATATTCATAAATTAATATAAAAAGATAAAAAAAAAAAAACAAATAAAAATAAAATTCCCAATGGGTAAATGACACCATTGACTAAATGTTGTCAGCATGACTAAGAAGTAACCGCAACAGACCTCAAGACTATATAGTATATACTACATATAGTATATACTACATATAGTATATACTACATATTCATATTTGTGCTTAAATTGCAATGATGTGGCCAAATTGTTTGGTCAGCTACTCATGGAGGTGTTGGTTGGGGGCGTGTCACTGGCGAGGGGCGTGTTGGCAGATTGAACTTAATGCAACTCAACATGGACTTTGATTTGTGACTGCAGTGTCTTTGTTTAGGCCCGCTTTTTGAATACCGGTTAATGTTGGTTAATGGAAAGTCACTTCGACCGGTTTGCTAATCGTTCTTGGCCAACGTCTTTGTCTTTAGCCGTTTCTTTTGTCTTTCACTTAAATTGGCTAATCTCTTGGCTTACGTAAGGGTTGCGACTGAGTCGTGAGTTCATTGGACTCCCCAGATGAACCTCAACTTCTACATGATGTCAGTCATAAATACTGTCAGTATGTGTGAGCTGTGATTCTATATACTACATCAATCTATAATATTCATATTTATTCATAGATTAATGCATCATTCATCAAAATATTTGAGACATACCGATGACAATGGGGAAAATATTTCATAATCTGAGATTTTCGAATATTTTATAAGCGGAATGTATAATTAATAAGTGCTTTGATAATTATTTAAAAAAAATTTGAAAATCTTTTTGATTCTAGCTAAAATTTCACTGCCTAAAAAATGATATTCTATTGTAGCTGTATCTCTAAGATACTTATGGCATAACATATCTATTACGGTCTCTGACCAGCTGTACTTTGATTTAGCAGTTATGGGTCTTTCATCATCAACACACACTCGGTTCGGTTCGGTTAGGTTCGGTTCGGTTAGGTTTCGCAAGGTTCCCGCAATGCTCTCTAATTGGATTAGAAAAGGGGTAGAACCTTAGAAAATGCGCATAATACCCGTTGCTATTTTCGCATCTTTCGTGATGTGCTTTAATTTAATTAAGAGGTCAACGTACCTCACTGGCATTTCTTACAAAATATATACAATTTGCTTCTTTTTTTCTGCTTTCCAGAGGGGCACAAAAAAATGAAGCGTAAAACAGATTTCATTCTCTGTTTTGTACACAGTTTGTTAATTTTTTTTGCCCTGAGATTCTTTTTTACTTTTTATTCGTTTTGTAGATATTTTTTTTGTGTTTAGAGTTCTACAATTAGTTGGTCAGGAGGTATGCCTAAGAATGTTGTAGATCAAGTTTATCGCTTTTGATATTTGTTCGTGGCATTTTTGTCTATAATTTTAATTTTTATTTTATTGTATATTTTATTTATTTATTTGGCGTTGTTATTGTAATACGTCGAACCGTTTTCTTTTGCGTAAATTTAATTTGCATGTTTGAAAATCATTAATTTGCCTGCTATTAAAATAAAAAAAATTCGCTCCCAGCGAAATTTTACGCTTGTTCATTTCTTGTTTCACTGTCGTTGTCTGCCACATTTTTTTTTTGGTAATTTTATTAACTGTGCTGTTGTTGTTGTTTTATTTTTGATTTAACAACAAATTAGCCGCCATGTGAGGAACATATTTGCATTTTAATTTTCTTCTCCTCACGATACCAAACACACTTTTTTATCGTATGTTTCTCAAGCTGAGAGAGTTAAAAAAAGCAAAATTGAAAAAATAGATATTTTCGACTGAGCTTTTGGCTTAGTTTGGGTAGTTTGAGTGCAGCTAACAGCTCGTAAAATTTACGCCAAACGAAATTGGAGAAATTTGTAACGCCACGATGCATTTGACTTTCGTTTCGTTTCGTTCAGTTTGTTGGGTTTAGGTTTCCCCGCATACTGGTTACTGGTAAGAAAGTTGTCAAGGGGTTAGAGAGCATGAAGATAATGTTAAGCAGGTTGATAGTTGAATTTTGTATTCTACACTACAAACATCTGATGGGAATATGAAATCAGGAAGATTTCTTCTTCCTTAAATTCGTGCTATATTATATTCAATAAGAATAGTGAGTGTCCTCAGCCAAGATCTGTATGCACATGCGGAAGTCCATAACAATTCATGGGAAACCTCAAACGCGAACACGCGTCTAGAGGCAATTCCCTTTGACTAATCAATCACGAGGCGAGTCTCTTTGAGGTCTGAATGGAACTCATTTGAATAGCGTTTGTTGCGGGCGGCGTGGGCTTTACTTTTGGACTCCTCAACTCAACTCGACTCCTATATTGCGTACCTACGATATTTACCTGTGTGACAGGTAGTTACAAGCGCATTCACACTTTGCTTTGCCAAACGATCCTCAGTCCGTCAATCAGTCCGACGGTCCATCAATCCGTCAGTCACTTTGTCAATTGTTTCGCCTCTCTTTCGCAGATCGATTCGCAGCGCTCGCTGCACGTGTCAAGTGTAAACGAAGAGAAAATGATATGGAGTTGGATTTTAGTGAAAGAAAAGAAAGACCGAAAGAAATGGCAAAACCTCAGGAGACTTACTTCAAGTACTTACAAACACATACACATACTCTTGAGTTTCTTGTTAGTTTTTCCGAGATTCAAGATACCGTATACGATAGATCTGAATAGTATTTCGAGCAAACTCAGCGGTCAGTCTCAGTCTCCCTCGCAGTTGGTTGCGGGGCAATAAACCGTTATGCAAGATGATGTAGGGTCTAGAAAACAAAAACCACGTCACGTCGAGCTGACGAGTATTATTATTATGATTGTTGTTATTCTCTTACTTGGAGCTTTGTCGCTATTTCGGTTAGGTCCCCCCCCCCCCAACAAAAAAAAAAGGAAATCAGGTCACAACTGTCAGAGAGGCAGCGACAATTTGTTAGCGCATTTTCCCCCAGAACGTGGTCAACCAAAAAGATCGATGAATGTCTTGTGAAAAGCTGACAATTTAATTGCCATCTATGCTTGACCCATTTTCATAGCATTTACCGTTTGTTCAGCCAACGTTCATTGCATCATTTTCAAGAACAAGAACAAAACGTGCCACTGACTTAGGTCTAGGGTTTTTTTTTTTTTTGGTATTTTTGGGGTCTTGGGTTTTGGATCTCCCGCATACCGAGTTTTCTTTGTGCTATGGATATTTCTTTCTTTTTTTATTTACTTTTTTGGTGGATCATTAAAGTCGCCATGTGGTGATCGCTGGCATAGATTAGGGGCTCATAGATTTCGGGCTCAACTCATTTACATTTCGAGGTAGATCGGAGGGTAGGGAGGTCTAGGTGACTAGGATTTCATTGACTGTACTCGGTTTGCCAGCAAACATCAATGGTCACTAATTAATGCCAACACATCAAAGTGTCAAACCTTGAGAGTTTAGCTAGACCAGCCACGATAACTATCTATGGATGTACCTGTCTGCGAAACAATTCCAAGTAACCTAAACACACAGATACATGCTCTCTGCTCGTATTTGGCTAAAAAGATCAGGTAGCTGGAAAGCATTTTGAGTGCTATCATGGATATTTTTATTTTCTTTTCATTTTTTTTTGGGTCCTTTTGTTCCGATATTTATGCAATGCCTATTTTTCGGTCTCTTTGTTGTCGGCACACACACACCTCTCTTCCCCTCTCCAACATTGTCTCTCTTTCTATGGGCTCTAATCTCATAATGAATAAACGAGTCTCTATTTTTGCGTTTTTTGATTTATTTCCACAAATACCAATGGACCGACCTTCAACCTATAAGATTCAAAAAAGATTTTCCAATTATAAGACGTGAGACGCCACCCAAGGTGTATGAATTTTTTGTTGGATTTGGAAAATTGTAACATTTTCCTCCTCCTCCTCCTGCCTCTCTGTAGCGATATGCATTTTAGACGAAGCTGTCAACCGTTGGCACGTCCTGCACTTGGTGACAAACGTAGCGCTCTATGTGGCAGCCACGCCGAGTGGCATGTAGCTGTTGCCTGCCCCTATATCGTATATCGGTCGCTATGCCATTAGCCTTTCACTTTTTATCGTCGCAGCTGGAGACTGAGTCAGCCAACGACTTGTAGGTGGTCGACACAGATTACCAAAGGTAATACCAGCATACAAAATCCGCCTCCAAGCGGAGTCGCTCTAGGACTACTACCTGTTTCATCTGAATCCCAGTCCAAGCTAAGCTAATCTGGAACAAATGTTTGGGCTTAGAGCGGCAGGCGTAGCAGGCGTGGCACGGTCACTGTTTATTTTAGCAAATCCATCAGATTTGTGGCATTAACGAGATTTTAATATTTCAAAGCAAACGAAGTTGCTTTTGCTCTATGAGAAATCCGAGGTTGTTTCCCCGTAAATTTGATTAGAGCATGAAGCACATTTTGTCTTCGCCGGCGGCAATCGGCGATGGCATCGAAACTCGAAGCCTAAAAAAGGCAAAGCCATGGGGCAACAACAACAGCAGTAAAACTGACAACTTGCAACTCATTCGTCTTGGCCAATTAAGACAATTTGTTTAGACTCGCTGTTGGCCAGTTGACTAGACTGTCGACTGTCGACTGTCGACTGTTTGGTAAGTCGTATCGATTGTCGAACTTCTAATAAATCTTTAGCTGAATCTATTGAATTTATCTATCAATTATTATGGCATAAATATTGCATTGACAAATATGGTCATTCCCGGCCAGACAAATGTTTGGATGGGCATATGGCGATTTTGAAATGCGATAATTGAGAGGAACCCCCCAACTAAATAGAAACACTCCTTAGACCCACAAAGACAGTCAATACTTGATTTTGAATCTGTTTTAAATGCCAAAAATGGTAATGAAAATGGAAATTGGATAGTTCTCGTAAGAATTTTTTGTAATATTTCTTCAATGGAATCCGCATAATTTTATTTTGTGCCTCAAATGGAATTTCGTAATTGATATGCCGCAATAATATTGCTTGGAAAGTTCGCTTCCAGCATGAAACTTTCTATTCTGATCATTAGAAACTGATTTACAGATTCCCAGATATCAAATTATGAATAACTCAATAATTTTGTGGTATTTCGTAGCTCAACTTTCTCACACAACCAACAAAATTGTTACTTATGGTTACTTTATTTGGAAATGTGTTTTTTTTTAATAACAATTTTTTCCTTTTTATTTTTTGCCAAAAGACGCTTAAGTTGCATTATCGTCATGATGAGTGCCCCTAATGAACATTATCTATAGTTTTAATTGGCTTGAAGCATGCGCAGAAAAAGGAAAAGCGACTCCACTGCCCACAACTCCACACCGCTCCACTGACTGCGCATGCGCAGCTGCTCTGCCCACGGCGACGGCGACGCCGACGTCGACGTCAGGTTACAGCTCATAAATTTACGGCGTTAGCGTAACCAACAGTAGACATACATATGTTTATGTAGTTATGTTATAGTATAATAATGCTTGCCAAAAACAATAAAGAACAATGCCAGTTACTTAACTTGCCAAAGACTAAACTTTATTCTCGTTGGCATGTTGCAACACTCACTGAACTTGCAACAAAATGATGTGTGGAGCCACAATATGTTTACAGCAAGAACCTTCGATGAACTGCCAGGCCATATATTAACCAATAGCGCCCATTTCAAGGCCACAGTTACTACAATAAAAATAAAAACCCAAAATTCAAAGCAAGAGCTCGTATATCAAATAAACACACAACACAATAAACAAAGTTTGGACATCGTCAAGAAATTCCCACCTGGCTGACGGGGCCAACAAAAGGTGGCAAGTGGCGCTGAAACAATTTTCAGCTTATTTGTTCAAAATTTAATAAATAAATGAGCTATTGTTATAAATTAATGTTGACGCGACAACAAAAGCAAAAGCCCACAATATTAATGATAACCAAAATTGAACTCTTAATTGCACCAAAAAAATAAAAAAAAAAACGAAGTAAATTCCAAAACAAGAGCCAAAGATTTAATTATCAAACTGAAAATTATCAAGAATTTTTATTGTTGTTTGTGGCATTATCTTACAATATTGTGAAAGGTTAGTTATATCAATCAGTTTTGGCTTTATCAGGGCATTAGTTGATTCCAATTTGAAGTTCACACGTAAAATATGAGGAAGCCCCAATCAATGTCAGTTGGAGTTACTGAGAATATATTGCATGTCTGAACAGGGATGGGCAAATCCACAAAAATAAAAAATAAAAAAATTAAATTAATTTATTAATATTTATAATTTTTCCAAATGTTTAACTTAAAACTTTATCAGTTTTTTTGAGTATTCAATTAGAAAATATGTAAATTTCTTTTTTTCGAAAAAAATTCAATTTATTTTGTGAGTCCCTGGCAGCCATTCGAATAATCTCCTATATATTCACATGATTCTGCTTTATAAATAATTATAGATAACATACATATTTGTTATTCATTGTAAAGACCCGCAAATTACCCGTTGTCCAAATGTGTTCACAATTTGTCGGGAGTAAAAGTGAGGCGATAAATATATCAAATTGCTGTGACAATTTAATGATTGCGGCACATTTCGATTGATTGACGACAAATTGAGACTCCAGATACATATAATATTATGTTACCACATATGTGTGCAGTGCAATTGAATGGAATTCCAATTGTTTTGTTGGATGCATAACTGACTTCATTTTAGCCATGCTTTATAACAAATTATATGCTTATGTAATTAACCTATTTTTCCAATTTTCCATAAATATTATATATTTTCAGCGCCTCTCAAGCCCATCATTGCCGTAGCCATGGTGTTGCCTGCCATCTAATCCTGACCAGCTTAGCCAGTTGATAACATTTTCGTCCAACAATATGTTCAGTTTGTTGAGCAGCTCCCAGATCTATGGCCTCCCACAAGCAACAACAACATCAACAACAGCAGCAGCAGCAGCATCAGCGGAGCAAACGACATCCACGGATGACAACAGTGGGCAGAAGAAGAGCAACAGTCTGCCCCATAAGAATCACAAGCATCAACATCAACAACAACAACAACAACAATCAGCTACCACCCATCGCAGATCCACCAGCAGCTTAAGTGACACCGGTGGCAAGTTCTTTGCCAATCTGAGTTCCAAATCTCCCAGCCAATTTATTGAGAAGTTCATTAAGAGCGAGTTGCTCAACGGCTACGATACCCTCAAGTGTCAGGCTGGTGGTGGAGGTGGTAGTGGAAAGAGCCCCACGGATAAGGAAAAGTCCAGTTTGGATAGCGGCCCGTTGTACTCCAACCTGCAGACGGACTGGTCGGGATTCAGTTGCCTGCAGGGCAGCTATCGCAGTCACGGCGACTCCGAGTTCTATGAGGCTGTGCAGGTGAAATCAAGCAGTCCCAACAGTGAAGTAAACATGCGTTCCAAGTCTGTCAGTGGGTCAACGGGGCCAGCCACCCTGCAGCACTATCAGAAGCTGCCAGAGCCCAGCCTGGAGGTCAACTACAATACCCAATCGGCAGGACATACGCCTGCCTACAAGAAACTGGGATTCGGAGCGAGGCTGCAAAAACAGAGTGTAGAGAATGTAAGTAGAAGAAAGATTGTCCCCAATCACTATAATCCTCCACTTCCGATCAAAGTTCTATATCTAGCATTTGGAAGATACCCAATGCAGCCAAGATTAGGAGGAACATTACTGCAAACCATCATTTCTTATCTGAAAGGGAGATATGAGAGCGCTTTTTCAGCTTATCAGCCCACGGGTTTACGAGTGTTGAGCTAGATGGGCACCCACAGCTGGCCCTAATCATTAGGTGGGCTTTCTAATGGAGAGTGGAGTGGGCAGGTGGAAGTGTGAGTGGGGAGTGGAGGCAATTAACCTTGGCATCAATTGCACTATTGTCAGAATCGAGCGTATTGGAATTGGAAGTCGCATGTTTCGCATAGTGCGAGTTTCCAGCTGTATCTCAATGTACGTGACATCTTCAGAGTTCTGTCACAGCTGTCCATAGTTTCCATAGTTGTTGGTCAATAAGAGCACGCAGATGCCAACTGACTTGGCCAATGGCCTTCGATCTTTTTCTCAGTCTCTCTCTCTCTTTCTCTGTGTGTGAGTTGCATGTGACTCACATGATATTGCTGGGATTTCTATCGTATGTCAAAATTAAATCACAAAATCCAACAAAACACAACAATATCATAAATCTTTCTATATTTTCGAGCTTTCCCACTCGCTCACACACTATATCTGTCTTTCTTTCTTTTTTTTTTTTTTGGTCATATGCCAAAAGTCCTGATAAGATAGAAAGGTTGCAGTGTCACAATACACAGCAATTTTTGATGATCTACATAAATCGAGCTCTAGTTAGGTTTATAATATTTTAGAGTAGTGTATACTCAAGCATCTTTTTTAATTCGTACATTTTTTAAACATTTTAACACCCCACGTTCTTTTAAAATGTCGAATCTCTTGAAAACATTTTGCATTGCATACTTTTGTGCGCGCTCAAAATAAATTCAAGTCAGATTTGAAAAACTTAACTAAATTTTTTAAATAAAAAAATAACTGAAAAATATTTATTAAAATATAAATATATTTATCCGAATGGTATATTTCAAATCTGTTAGAAATTAGAAAGTAACCAAAAAAATACATAGAATAAGAATAGTTGTAACAAATATATATGCTAATTCCCTTAATTCCTTAGCAACAGTAGTTAAATAGTTGCCTGCAGTTGGAAAACAATAGAATCTCTTTTTGGGATGCATATACATGTGTATATATAACTTTCACGCGTTTCCCACAATAGAGGAATAGATAAGTCAGCGACCACCACCAGGGCCGTCAGTCACTGCGTCATTTTGCCAAGATTCCAGCCGAGAGATAAGGTCTTGGTGTCGGTCGCACTTTGCTATCAATCGGTTTTTTTTTTTTTGGTTTGAGTTTGGATGGGTTAGCCATGTTGTGCCAACGTCCAGTTGCCATTTTGAGCTGTCCACGCAGAGATCACAAGCCAAAACAACAATGGTGGGCAAATGGAACTTTGGGGGTCACTTTCATGTGCTGGGACACCACAAGGTCTGCCTATCATAGTAAAGATAATAATAAATAATAATATAACTCTAAAAAGCATTATATTAAAAAACATTTGAAACTAATACAAATTCCCTGTCTTATATTCCCAACACAGAACTCAGACAATTCGCAATCCTCCAGAAATACGCGTAGCAGCAGTGAAGTGCAACGCAGCTCATCCGGCTCCAGTTCGTCAGGGGCGCCTGTGGCTGCCACGGCAGCTACCCCAGAGCGGCAGCAGCGTCGTCGTCTCTTGCAAATGATCTCCAACTACGATCAGCAGAACAAGCAGCTGTATCGGGAACTGGCGAAGGAGAAGCGCCGCCGCACCGAGGAGCTGGCCTGTGTGGTCAAGTCGCTGCTGCTGTTCGAGTCCAAGCTCAAGAACGACATGAAGACGGTCAATCAGCGTCTTCTGGATCGCGATGGGGAGATCTGTCGCCTGTTGCGTCAGAATCGTGCGCTGCGCAAGCGTCTGGTCGATCATCAGCGGGATGAGGGCATGGTGGCCAGTGATCAGGAGGAGCAGCAGGTGGAGGAGTGTCTGGTGCTCGAGGCTTTGCAATGCAACAATTGCCGCAAGCAATTCTATGACATTGAGCTGAGAGCCAGCGGCACACAGACTTCTGGCAAGGAGCTGGGCGTCAGCGCCAAAGGTAAGTTGCCGATGCCACAACTCAACAGCAGATCTTTGACTAATCCTTGACATCATTTGCCCTGCAGCTGAGCACGGCTCTTCCAGCGATGACACCGTCTCATCGTCGTTCTATGGCGCCAGGCGCAGTGTGCGCTACACGAGCAAACGCACGGCAGGCACATTCCGGGATTACATGCGCTCCCGGGCGATGCACATCGATGACGCTGCGCTGGAGCAGCAGTCCGAGGAGAACACGAGCAGCATCAGTCGCGAGGATTCGCAGACCAGCTACGAGCAGCTGCACAACTATGCCAGGGCCATGGAGCGTATGCATGGCGTGAAGGGCAGCCTACAGAATGGTGACTACTCTGAGCACAGTAGCCTGGAGCTGGATCAGCAGCAGCAGCAGTTGGAGAGGAGACGTAACAGTTCCGCGTCGAGCCGCAGCAGCAAGACGACTTCCTCGGTGGCGGCGGCACAGCTGGAGGAGGATGACGGCATATTCTCGCCCACACAGGACGATGAGGATTTCGATGAACTGGATCCGGACCAGGAGCAGCAGCTCATGTCGCGTGGTGCTATCAAAATCGTGCAACGGCGCTGTGCCGAGTTCTCGGAGGCGTCACCCAAACAGATCTACGAGACAACCACGGATGATTGGTATGCCAGCGCATCGGATCAGGAGGAGCTGAGCACAGCGCCGCCAGTGGGCAAACCCTATGGTCAGGGTGCGGTCAATCCAGTGCTGGAGTGCGTCAATCAAATTCTGCTGCAACAGTCCATGGAGGAGACCTTACGCATTGAACCCACCACGCCCAAGTCGGCGATGGCACCCAAAGGTTCCAGCAGCCTGCCACGGCGCAGTTCGCTTAGTGGTCGCAGTGGCACCAACGGACGCAAGCGTGTCCACTTCTCCACAAAGAACAGCATGGTTCATGTGCCACGGCACGACGACGAGGAGGAAACCCATGCCGATGAATTGATCTCACACTATCATCCCATGACAGCCACCAATGCCAGCGCTGGCTCCAATTCCAACACCACCACCGTCCCCTCTGTGGCTGGTGAAACTCTCAACTACGAGAGCATCTACAGCAATGAATATGAGCCCATTGGCTCGGAGCGTGCCTCGAATCTCTATGTGGACATGGCAGCAGCCACTCCAGACGATAGCGTTGGCATCGCCAAGTCGACACAGAAACTGCCGCCGGCATTGCCGCCAAAGCCTGCGAATCTGTTGAAGTTCAAGAAATCGCTGCAGCAGCTGGAGGAGATTGAGGATGAGGGCGATTGTGCGGTGTCCACCACCACAACAACAAGTGAACCAGACTACTGTTCCATTGCTGAGGTGGGCGTGACAAGCGTTCAAATCGTAGCCGATGTCCACAAAGCACCGGAGTCCAGCACTCCAACGGAACCGGAGCAGGAAACGGAGCAGGATCTCAATCGTAATCACAACTGCTCGGATGACGATGATGATGCCTGTTCGGCGGCTGCCTCGCACAAGACTGAAGAAATCGAAGAGATTTTCGCCGATATACCAAAGCTACCCAATGTGGCGGCCATCATAGCGCCCAAGCAATCGTCCGCCGACTATCTGCTGATGGCACCCAAGACATTGCGTCCGCAGTTGCCAGTTGCCAGCAGCGGGAACACCCAGTCCATGCCGTCCCAGTACAAGCGCAAGCATGTGCCCAACATTCTGGCGGAGATTAACAAGCGCATGAGCTTGCCCAGCTCACCCACCACACCCACCACGCCCAAGAGCTTGCCCACAACACCCACATCCAAGTCACTGTTGCAGCTGGCCGATGCCAGTGCAGGGCTCCCACTCCAGGCCGAGTTCGATTGGTACAATCTGGATGCGGAGTACGATAGGAGTCATGAGGCTCCAAAGAGTGCACAGAACGAAGGCATGCTGGCGGAGATTAGTGAGGATAACGAATGCCTGGCGACGGCAGCGGATGAATACAATCTGGATGAAGAGTTTCAGCTACAACCCGAGCAGGATGAGCAGCCAGCCATGAAGGAGACCACCAAACAGGAGCAGCCAGCGAAGGTCAAGCAAATGCAAAAGAATCTGGCCAGTTTCGAGAAATTCATCGAAGGATCTGGATTGAGTACCAAACCCTTGCCGAGCAAACGAAAAATCTACTTTAATGCGCCCTTCGTTTAGCCCAGATGATTATGATTATGATAATGATGATGATAAGGATAAGGATATCATCTAACAGTACTATTTACCACGAATTTATGTTCGTATGTGAAAGATTTTTGTGTTCCGTCTTTTTGTTTAGTTCTTAAGTTGGCAAAGTATTAATAAAAATGTTTAGAAAATTTTGAACTAAATAAAAAGTTTAATTTTTATATAAAAAAAATAATTTTAAATTTCAGAATTGGTAGATCCATTATACGTAGATATTATGCAGATACCTCACCTGCAGTTAGGATAATCACATGGAAAATTGAAAAGTTTATAACATTTACAACGTTAACTAATTGATGTTTTATTCATCATTGAGATTATATTGTGCAATATTACAGGCGGTGCATTATTTTTGGAAACATAAACTTGCCTCTTACACAACAACAAGCCCGACACACACAATATTGGGCCACATAAATGAATTATAAATTATACAGAATTATAATATATTATTGAATTATAATAAGCTTAAATCAAACTTAAGGAACAACAGACGACAGAGCGTAGAATCTGAATACAATAATTGGATAAGTGATGAATTCAATTTGAATTCACGATTTTAGTATAAACTTGTCTTTTTCATAATACGTAGGAATTCCTCTTGATTCACCTCACCATCGTTGTCCAGGTCAGCCTCATCGATCATTTCGCGCAGCTCCTCGTCCGTCAGCGTCTCGCCAAGTTCGCGGGCAACGCGTTTCAGATTTTTAAATGAGATTTTGCCCGTTTCGTCATCATCGAACAGCCGGAAAGCTTTTAGTATTTCCTCTTTGGTATCCTTTTCGGCCATTTTCATGGTCATGAGGTGTAGAAAGTCATTGAACGCAATACGTCCGGTGCCGTCTTTATCGATTTCTGCTATCATACGTTTGATTTCCTCTTTTTTCGGCTCGAAGCCCAACGCACGTATGGCCACCTTCAGCTCCTTGACCTCAATGAAGCCTGTGCTTTCGTTATCGAACAAATCGAACGCCTCCTTAATGTCCGATTTCTGTGCCTCCGATAGCTCAAATTTCGGTCCAGACTTCTTCCGTCCCTGCTGCGTGGAGCGCTTGCTGTTTGTTGTTGTTGTTGCTGCTGCGGCGGCAGCGGCGGCTGCATTTGCGGGATTAGTTGCCGTTACGCTTGGCTCCATAATGTCAACTGATTACTCTCCTTGATAACCTAAATCAATTGCACAAATAATAATAAGTTTTTTGCGGTGTTTCAATGGGCTGCCAATAAATCGTAATTTCATAACACACGCAATTGCAAATGTCACAAAAATGAAGACGTCACACGCTCGTTGGCTTGGCGCTTACCTTGACTTTGACAGGCCGATGGGCGACTGTAAATCGCGTATCCTTGCACTTGCCGTGTGGTTACAACCAATTATCAGGCAGGCCCACCACCAACACCAACACCAACACCACCACAGCCTTCACTTTACGTTGGACTGGCGCTGAGAGGGTGGTTGTTTTCTTCTTTTCCGAGATGTTGTTGTTTGGCTGCTATAAATAACAGCTGCAATTACGGTTGTAGCTATTTATGTTACTCTTGGCTACGCTGTCTACTTGTTTTATATTGTTTCCACAGCGACTTCAATTTGTTGTGCCGTGAGATATCAGTCTAAAACAAACTTTTTAACAATTATTTGTTTACCAGCAGAGCCAGCCGCTGCTCACAGGTTGCTGACAGCTATCGATAAGATGCTTGCCGATAATAAACACCACTCCTATCGATATATCGCATTAGGCGTTTCGCCATTTTTAGTATGTTTTCGACAACCTAATTTAAAAAGCCGGTTAAACTGCGCGCTAAAAATTCTGTTGTGCTTAATTATTGTTATTTAGTAAATAACTGAAAATCATTACCAAATTAACAATCATTTGTTACACAACAATGTGACTAATTTTCTTTGTGTTATATTTTTCAGTATACAAATCCTAAGAATAAGTTTATTTTTATGAAGTCTCACTTCATTTATCATTTTCTGCTACTTAATGTTATCAGAGTGGCTGTCAAAGAAGCATGAGGAGACTTAATCAAAACAGAACACAACAGATTGCTCCGCCAACGTTAATTAATTACACCTTTTGAATTCCCATGACAAGTCAACAGAAGATGACGACGAAGAAGAAGAAGAACTGGACCAGCTTCTGTTTGCTGGCCATTGACATCGTGCCTCCTCCGGTAGCCGAAGCTGCTGCTGCTGCTGCTGCATCATGGCTGATTACCGATTGCCGGTTGTTGGTTTTTTGTTTTTATTCTCATATTCGCGCATGAAGATTACAGCAAACCGGCCAAGAGACAGCAGAAACAGGTAAGACTTTTGTTTTGATTTTTGTGCGCATTCATTATGTCAATTTGGCTATATTATATATTCCACTTATAAGATTTATGGTATAAAATTGTTTTTAATAATTTAATTTAGTTTTAGTTGCCTATTAAAAATTCGGGAATATTCAAATTGATTATTAGAGTATTTGGTATGCGTCAATTCAGAACAGAACTTTCCTTTCTTGCCACTTTAACATTTTAGAACGTTGTCGCGAGCGTTCTTTCTTTTTGTCTTTCTTACTTCATATTTTTTTTATATTTATTTTATATTTTGCGACACACTCTGAGAGTTGTATAAATAGCGCCTCCCAATGCGATCGCCAACAGTTTCGTTTCGGGCGCGCATGCGCAAAGTTCTCGCGACAAAAATCGAATCGGGAAAAAAGTACAAATTGGAAAGAAAGACTTGGATTACTACTCCCCACCCCCCAAAAGTAAAGAGGAGAGATTTGGGATAGGCCATCGAGTGAGTGCTTGTGGTGAACAACGTGTACACTTTCTTTGAAAAGTTTTTTTACAATTGTGTCGAGACTGTGTTCCAACAGTAAATGAATATCAAAATACTTATTAAGTGGAATTCTTTGCTTCATGTACATATATGTGTGTGCTTGAGTACGTGATTAGCATGATGAATACTCCCTCTAGAGGAGAATCGAGTGGAAATGAGTGTAGTATGAGTTAACCCAATCTGTTGCCCACTTTGCGATCAGCTTTATGGTTTTTTAATAGTGCCACATAAAAGTCTTTTGTTCTTCGCTGAATTACGCACAAAAGCAAATAAATTGTGCTCGACATACTTATAAAATATATATACATCTATATTCATTTTAAAAATAGAATTATTAATCGTAGATATGAGAAGTTCCACGCTGGCAAATTGATGCACACCACCTTTCACAATCTCTTTTGCCACATCTTTCATATGCAGACAGGATCTCTCTGTCTTCTCCGTAAAGATCATGGCGTTCAATGAACCCCAAATGAAAACCTGACCCGTCCGTTCTTAAACTGCGAAAGTTGCTCAACATCTTTTCACAAATCGCCTTTGGCGTGGGATTACACATTTCTTCTTATTACCATACATAATATCATTCTATATACACATATTGGCCCCCTCTTATCTCTCTTATTATTAACCGGCAACTTTCATAACAAGAACAACAGCAACAACAACAAGACGCCAAAGCGTATAACCGGTAAACAGCGTAAGGCTCTTAACCCAATTCTGAAATCCGATTTGCATATTGGCCAAAAAAAGTTGTTGGCGAACCAAGATCACATTACGAATATTTAAATGAATTCTGTCGGCATTTCGGCTCTAGCCGATAAATTTTTAAAAGTTCTGTGTAAATATTAAATATAAATATAAACAAAGTTTAATTTGAAAGTCCCAAGACTTTGATCTGCCATAACTTGGCCAATTTTCAACCGATTTTCGAGTTTGATGTAGGAAATTTCAAGTTACGTCAAGGACTAAAAAACTGCATTCAAAGATTGTTAAAATTAAGACTTTCATTTTTGGACCCCCTACAAGCCTTCATTTGTACTGGAAAACGGGACTTCAGGAGGTCCCAAGACTTTGATCTGCCATAACTTGTCCAAATTTCAACCGATTTTCAAGTTTGATGTAGGAAATTTCAAGTTATGACTAGGACTACAAAACTGCATTTAAAGATTGTTAAAATTAAGACCTTCATTTTCGGACCCCTCACAAGCCTTCAGTTGTACTGGAAAACGGGACTTCAGGGGGTACCAAGACTTTGATCTGCCATAACTTGTCCAAATTTCAACCGATTTTCAAGTTTGATGTAGAAAATTTCAAGTTATGGCTAGGACTACAAAACTGCATTCAAAGATTGTTAAAATTAAGACCTTCATTTTCGGACCCCTCACAAGCCTTCAGTTGTACTGGAAAACGGGACTTCAGGAGGTACCAAAACATTGATCTGCCATAACTTGTCCAAATTTCAACCGATTTTCAAGTTTGATGTAGAAAATTTCAAGTTATGGCTAGGACTACAAAACTGCATTCAAAGATTGTTAAAATTAAGACCTTCATTTTCGGACCCCTCACAAGCCTTCAGTTGTACTGGAAAACGGGACTTCAGGGGGTACCAAGAATTTTATCTGCCATAACTTGTCCAAATTTCAACCGATTTTCAAGTTTGATGTAGGAAATTTCAAGTTATGACTAGGACTACAAAAATGCATTCAAAGATTGTTAAAATTAAGACTTTCATTTTCGGACCCCTCACAAGCCTTCAGTTGTACTGGAAAACGGGACTTCAGGGGGTACCAAGACTTTGATCTACCATAACTTGTTCAAATTTCAACCGATTTTCAAGATTGATGTAGAAAATTTAAAGTTACGACTAGGACTACAAAACTGCATTCAAAGATTGTTAAAATTAAGACCTTCATTTTCGGACCCCCCACAAGTCTTCAGTTGTACTGGAAAACGGGACTTCAGGGGGTACCAAGACTTTGATCTACCATATCTTGTCCAATTTTCAACCGATTTTCAAGTTTGATGTAGGAAATTTCAAGTTACGACTAGGACTACGAAACTGCATTCAAAGATTGTTAAAATTAAGACCTTCATTTTCGGACCCCCACAATCCTTCAGTTGTACTGGAAAACGGGACTTCAGGGGGTCCCAAGACTTTGATCTGCCATAACTTGTCCAAATTTCAACCGATTTTCAAGATTGATGTAGGAAATTTCAAGTTATGACTAGGACTACAAAACTGCATTCAAAGATTGTTAAAATTAAGACCTTCATTTTCGGACCCCTCACAAGCCTTCAGTTGTACTGGAAAACGGGACTTCAGGGGGTACCAAGAATTTGATCTGCCATAACTTGTCCAAATTTCAACCGATTTTCAAGATTGATGTAGGAAATTTCAAGTTATGACTAGGACTACAAAACTGCATTCAAAGATTGTTAAAATTAAGACCTTCATTTTCGGACCCCTCACAAGCCTTCAGTTGTACTGGAAAACGGGACTTCAGGGGGTACCAAGAATTTTATCTGCCATAACTTGTCCAAATTTCAACCGATTTTCAAGTTTGATGTAGGAAATTTCAAGTTATGACTAGGACTACAAAAATGCATTCAAAGATTGTTAAAATTAAGACTTTCATTTTCGGACCCCTCACAAGCCTTCAGTTGTACTGGAAAACGGGACTTCAGGGGGTACCAAGACTTTGATCTACCATAACTTGTTCAATTTTCAACCGATTTTCAAGTTTGATGTAGAAAATTTCAAGTTATGGCTAGGACTACAAAACTGCATTCAAAGATTGTTAATATTAAGACTTTCATTTTCGGACCCCCCACAAGCCTTCAGTTGTACTGGAAAACGGGACTTCAGGAGGTACCAAAACATTGATCTGCCATAACTTGTCCAAATTTCAACCGATTTTCAAGATTGATGTAGGAAATTTCAAGTTATGACTAGGACTACAAAAATGCATTCAAAGATTGTTAAAATTAAGACCTTCATTTTCGGACCCCCCACAAGTCTTCAGTTGTACTGGAAAACGGGACTTCAGGGGGTACCAAGACTTTGATCTACCATATCTTGTCCAATTTTCAACCGATTTTCAAGTTTGATGTAGGAAATTTCAAGTTACGACTAGGACTACAAAACTGCATTCAAAGATTGTTAAAATTAAGACTTTAATTTTCGGACCCCCCACAAGCCTTCAGTTGTACTGGAAAACGGGACTTCAAGGGACCCTAGACTTTAGTCTGCCTTATATATAACATTCTAGCGATTTTGAAGTTTGAAATCGAATGTTGTCTAGATCTTCAGAGTAACTGCAAACCGCAAAAATAATTTTCGATCCCGCGGCAATATCAAACACCTCATTTAAAACTGATGCGACTGTCAAGAATGCGAATTATAAATTCAATTAAAATAAATATTGTGCGGCAATCAAGTGTCACCGCAGTCTGAAACAAGTTCCATTTCTTTTCAGAACATTTTAATTTATAACACAATTTTTGAGAAATGGTGGGAAACTAAACCTGTTGTATTTTATTTGATGGAGTGTATGGAACCAGAAGTACTGCGACATTGTGGGAGGAGTGTCTAGGTCGCACTCTTCCAAACTAAATTTAATAGACATATATCAGTTACAACAATGAATAGGCATAACAATGAGTTCCGGACAAACAAAAAAATAAATTTAACAATTACTTCCCAATTTGTCATCCTCATTAAAATGGGCGACACATTCCCCAACTCAATGCGAGAGGACAACGTTGACGTGATAATGATAATATATATATGGATATATATAAATCATACAATACGTGTATTTAAATATAAATTTTTATGTGTATTCAAGTATGTAGTATAACTTTGATATTTTGGGCTAAGTTCTGGGGATACTCTCTGAGTCAGCAGTAAAAGTTATGCAACTTTCAAAATATGCATCATTTTAAGTATATGCATGGGAAAATAAATTAGGGGTTGCTGTAGGTCTCGTATGTTAAGATCAAACATTTAATTTATAAATATTTCAAATAAATTAATTGATTTCAGAAATCTAAGAAAATTAATTCCTAATTTGAGGAAGTAAGTAAGAGAAGGAATCCACGATGCGTAGTGAAACTACGCGGCACATGCTGCTGGTAAGACACCCAAATTCGTACTTCCCCCAAAGACCCTCCGATTACATACTGTATTTATATCACTTTGCATAGTTACTCTTGCTATGGGTAACAACAGGAATGGGGCACATACGCATCGAGGCACCAGAGGTGCATGTGGCGCCCAGTTACAAGCCGGCATTTGTGCGGTCCGCAGTGGAGAGCATGCCACTGGAAGATGAGCCGGGTGCACTGAGTCGTTTCAGCATTAGACCCACATTTGGAGATGCCTTCCTGCCACTGCGCAGTGCCGTAGAGAGCATCCCCAGCATCAATGAGAGGAATGCAGTCAGTTTGAGGGAATCCTCGCCATTGCGTTCCTTTGTACGCGACTCTGTGGAGGCACAGCCAAGTGATGACGACGACGATGATGATGATGATGTGGATGGCGAACTGAATGGGTTTTCAGCCAGCTATGTACGCGATGTGCCCGAGGAAGTGCAGCAGGAGAAGCTGACCGCATTGGTCGAACCCGATCCCTGGTCCGTATCCGACAAATACGCCGCATTCATTGCGCCCAACGCCAACAACGATTATAAGCCGCAACCTTATCGTTCTGGATCCCCGCACCAGGAGCTGCTCAAGGCTGTGGATATCGAGCAACTGGAGCACATTGATGAGCTGGATGGGTTCACGGAGCAGCAGTTCTACGGTGCTTTGGCTCAGTCCGATCTCTCGGAGAACGGCGTGCCTTACGGTGCTCTCTCCCAGGTGAAGGCCACCACCCAAAAGAAGAACTTCAACATGGAACCCAAGGTGCTCTGCTACATGTCCAACTGGGCGTTCTACCGCAAGGCGGATGGACACTTTGTGCCAGAGCAGCTAGATCCCAAGCTGTGCTCCGCCATCATCTATTCGTTTGCCTCCCTGGATCCAGATCATCTAACCATTCGCGAATTTGATCCCTGGGTGGACATCGAGAATCAGTACTATAAGCGTGTCATTTCCCTAGGAGTACCTGTGCTCATTGCCATGGGCGGCTGGACGGATTCCAGTGGCGACAAGTACTCTCGCTTGGCGAGCGATGAGATCAAGCGCAAGGTGTTCGCATCCAGCGCCGCAGGATTCCTGCAACGATATGGCTTCAGCGGTCTCCACATGGACTGGAACTATCCCAAGTGCTGGCAGAGCGACTGCTCCAAGGGACCGGCCAGTGACAAGCCCAATCTGACCAAGCTTTTGCGAGAGGTGCGCACTGAACTGCGACGGGTTAATCCCAAAATGCAGTTGGGTGTCGCCATCTCTGGCTACAAGGAGATCATCACCGAGGCCTATGAACTGGCCGCTCTCTCCGAGATTGTTGACTACATGACGGTCATGAGCTACGATTACCACGGCGCCTGGGAGGGTCAAACAGGTCATGTCAGTCCTCTGTATGGTCGTCCTGAGGATAAGTATCCGCAGTATAACACTGACTATACCATGCAGCTGCTGGTGAAGATGGGAGCTCGTCCCGAGAAGCTCATCATGAGCATTCCCTTTTACGGACAGACCTTTACCCTGACTCAAAGTAGCAAACGTTTGGTGGGTGTAGGTGTAACCTCCAGCGGACCAGGCGAGGCCGGCGAACTGACCAAACAGCCGGGCATGTTGGCCTACTATGAGATCTGCCATCGTGTGCGCAAACAGAAGTGGCAGACGGGTCGGGATGCCCATCACAAGAGCGGTCCGTATGCCTCGTTCAGAGATCAGTGGGTGGGCTATGAGGACACTGCCAGTGTGGAGGCCAAGGCCCGGTATGCGGTCAACAATGATTTTGGAGGAGTTGCCGCTTGGACAATTGATTTGGATGACTTCCAGAACCGTTGCTGCAACGAAGCATATCCTCTGCTGAAGGCCATCAATCGTGCCCTGGGACGTCTCAACACGGAACCACCATACCAAGGGAACTGCGAGCGTCCACCGGCACCAGTGACACCGGTGCCACCACAGATGACCACGATTAGCAGCGATGGGTCGTCGGGTGGAGGTCAACATGATCATACCACGTCGTGGCCCAGTTGGGATGCAAGCACCACAAGTAGCACCACAACCACTCGCAGACCCACCACTGCCAGTACCACCAAACGGCCAAAGACCACTGCCACAACTACAACCACCAGTACTACCAGCACCACCACCACAACACCTGCCTGGTGGACAACGCCATCCACAACAACTACACGGCGTCCATCAAAACCGAAGCCGAAACCCACCAAGACGACAGCTCGACCGGCTCATACCACGATACCAGTTCCTGCCTTGGTTTATCCAGTGGTGCAAGCTGCCAACTGTGTGCCTGGCGAATTCTATCCCGATCCCAACAACTGCAATTCCTACTACCACTGCATCATAGCGGGTGAAATGCGACAGCAGTACTGTCCAGGTGGTCTGCACTGGAACAACGAGGTGAAGGGCTGTGATTGGCCCGCCTCCGCAGAGTGCTCGGTGAAGAAGCAGCAGACGACGAGCTTGCCAACCAGCACCAGAACCAGCACCACCAGACGACCAAGCACCACCAGCACCGCCACCACCAAGAGGCCAAGGAAGACCACACCCACACCGAAACCCACTCGGAAGACAACTACCACACAGTCACCCAGTCTGGGCAGCACCACAAAGCGTCCGCATCGCACCACTCGCCGACCACGACCACGCCCACCCACTTCGGCCCGCTGCAATGAGGGGGAGTACTACACGCACAGGAACTGCGGCAAGTACTACATCTGTGTGAATGGAGCGTTGGTGCCGAGTGAATGTGGCGGCGATTTGCACTGGGATGCGATCCGAAAGATCTGCGACTGGCCACAGAATGTGCAGTGCTTGACCAGCAAGAAGTATCTGCGTCTTGTCCAGTCCAAGAACAGCGAGGAGGATCCCTGCAATGGCGAGGAGCGTGTACCGTATCCGGGGGATTGCAGCAAGTACCTGTTCTGTCTCTGGAATCGGTTGCAGGCTGCAGATTGTCCACCGGGACTACACTTCAACGAGGCGTTGGGTAACTGCGATTGGCCAGCTGCAGCCATGTGCAAGGAAGATGGAGCAGGCAGCTCCTCCAATCCCAGTAAACCCAAGCCACCGGCAGCCGCCAAACCTGTGCCCACGACCCAGCGACCGAGCACCACACCCAGACCCACGTATCCCACAGATAAGCCAGTGCTCCAGCAATTGGATGGCTACTACAAGGTGGTCTGTTACTTCACGAACTGGGCGTGGTACCGCAAGGGACTGGGACGATACACACCCGACGACATCAACACGGATCTCTGCACCCATGTAATCTACGGCTTTGCCGTGTTGGATTACTCCGAGCTGACGTTGCGCACTCACGATTCCTGGGCAGACATCGATAACAACTTCTACACCCGCGTGAGTGGCCTCAAGAGCAAGGGCATCAAGGTGAGCTTGGCCTTGGGCGGCTGGAATGACTCCCAGGGTGACAAGTACAGTCGCCTGGTCCGCAGTGCAGCTGCTAGAGCCAAGTTCATCCGACATGCGCTCGATTTCATTGAGAAGTATGGTTTCGAGGGTCTGGACCTGGACTGGGAGTACCCTGTTTGTTGGCAGACCGAGTGCAACAAGGGTTTCGAGGACGAGAAGGAAGGTTTCACGGCCTGGGTCAGGGAGCTGTCAGAGGCCTTCAGGCCACGGGGACTGCTGCTCTCCACAGCTGTCTCGCCCAGCAAGAAGATCATCGACGCTGGATACGATGTGCCCGAGTTATCACGCTACTTTGACTGGATTGCCGTGATGACCTACGACTTCCACGGTCAGTGGGACAAGAAGACCGGCCATGTTGCGCCACTCTACCATCATCCCGATGATGATTATGATTACTTCAATGCCGTGAGTAGCTTCATAAAATTTATCAAAATTTTAATTTTTATGGTACTGGGAATTGTGTTGTTGGGTAGCGTCAACTATGAATTTTGTTGTTTTGTTCTCTTTTCTAGAACTTCTCCTTGAATTATTGGATAGAGAAGGGTGCTCCCTCTCGCAAGATAGTTATGGGCATGCCACTCTATGGACAATCGTTTACACTGGAGAATGCCAACAATAATGGTCTCAATGCCAAGGCTCCTGGACCTGGACAGGCTGGAGAGTTTACTAAAGCTGCAGGATTCCTCGCTTACTACGAGGTAGATGATTATATTATATATTCCAGATATATATATTTGACATGTGATTTATAGATTTGCGAGCGGGTGAAGCATCAAGGCTGGGAGGTCGTGCAGGATGAACGTGGCCGCATGGGTCCTTACGCACGCAAGGGTACCCAATGGGTCTCCTTTGATGATCCCGAAATGATACGCAAGAAATCGCAGTTGGTACGTGCCTTGGATCTGGGCGGTGGCATGGTTTGGGCACTTGATCTTGATGATTTCCGCAATCGTTGTGGAGATGGTGTACATCCCTTGTTGCGACAAATTCATGATGTGCTGAAAGATCCTCCCAGTGGCTATGAACCTACCCGTAAGTGCTTGGTTAAGAATGAATTGCTGAATCGTCCTATTTAACTCTCTCTCTCTCTGATTATCTGTTAGCTGGCCTGATTCCTGCAGAAGTCGAGTCTGTGGAGGAGCAAGCTATCTCTGGTGAAGTGGAGGTGGGAACAGCATCTGTGGAAAGCGAGGGTGAACAAACCCCAGAGGAAACCCCAGCTGAGGAGAGCAACGAGGGTGAGGAGGTTGAAGGCGAGGAGGAAGCTGGCGAAAGCCAAGAGCCAGCGGAGGAGGAAGGTGAAGAGGTTGAAGTAACTGCCATGGAGCAGCCTGTGGAACCGTCACCGCCCACAGCATCTGAAGAGTCTAGCAATGAGCAGGAGTCATCGCAAGAGAACGAAGTGGATCCCAATGACGATGTCGAAGAGGCGGAATTCGAAATGGAAGGTGGATATCCTGTAGCTGGCTCTGGCACAGATGGCTCCACTGACTACAAGGTGGTCTGTTATTTCACCAACTGGGCCTGGTATCGTCAAGGTGGCGGCAAGTTCCTGCCCGAGGACATCGATGGCGATCTCTGCACGCACATTGTCTACGGATTCGCTGTGTTGAATCGTGAGAAGCTAACGATACAGCCGCATGACTCTTGGGCGGATCTGGACAACAAGTTCTATGAGCGTGTTGTGGCATACAGAAAGAAGGGTGTCAAGGTAACAGTCGCCATCGGTGGCTGGAATGACTCCGCCGGTGACAAGTACTCGCGTCTGGTCCGAAGTGCCGCAGCTCGCGAGAGATTCATACGCCATGTGATGGACTTCATCGAACGTTATGGCTTTGATGGCCTGGACTTGGACTGGGAGTATCCAGTGTGTTGGCAAGTGGATTGCAAGAAGGGCACATCCGATGAGAAGGACGGATTCACGGACTTGGTACGCGAACTATCCGAGGCCTTCAAGCCAAAGGGATTGCTTCTCTCCGCTGCCGTCTCTCCCAACAAGAAGGTGGTTGACGCAGGTTACAATGTTCCCGAGCTGACGCGTTACTTTGACTGGATTGCTGTGATGGCCTATGACTACCACGGGCAGTGGGATAAGCGCACGGGTCATGTGGCACCCATGTACGATCATCCAGAGGGCACGGGCACCTTCAATGCCAACTTCTCCATCAATTATTGGCTGGAAAGTGGGGCAGACCGCAGGAAGCTCATCATGGGCATGCCCATGTACGGCCAATCCTTCTCGCTGGCCCAGGCCAGTGACCATCAACTGAATGCACCCACCTACGGCGGTGGAGAGGCTGGTGAGGCTACGCGGGCGCGTGGCTTCCTGGCCTACTACGAGATCTGCTCATACATCCAGAAACGTGGCTGGAATGTGGTACGGGATGCACGTGGACGGATGGGACCGTTTGCCTATTCACGGGATCAATGGGTGTCCTTCGACGATGCACCCATGATTCGACACAAAAGCGAGTATGTGAGAGCCATGGGATTGGGAGGTGCCATGATATGGGCCCTCGACTTGGATGACTTCAAGAATGACTGCGGCTGCGAATCCTATCCATTGCTGAAGACCATCAACCGAGTGCTCCGCGGCTATGCAGGACCACATCCCAAGTGTGCGCTTGAGAAGAGTGAGAAAACCATGAGTAAGTGCAGCGAATCCTCTAGTGAAGTAGCTATTATCATACAAGTTTCCTCCACATAGTTGCCGGTGACAAGGGTTCCCTGGAATCCGCCAAACCCACCGTGAATACCGTGACGCCAGCGAATGTGATAGCGACCTCCACTCAGCCTGACGCTGGCCAAGCTCTGGACTGCAACGGACGCAACTATGTGGCACATGAACGGGATTGCAACAAGTACTACATCTGCCAGTACGGGGAGCTTATCGAACAGCGGTGAGTTGAGGATTTGCCCATGCATACGCCACATATCTTGACCGGATTAATGCTTTCAGTTGCCCGGCGGGTCTCCATTGGAATGAGAACTACTGCGATTGGCCAAACAATGCACACTGCACAGTGCGCGCGGATCAGACGACACAGCCGCCTGTGGTGCATCGACCGAAGCCATCGACCACTCCCACTCCGGTCAGTGAGAAGCCGACGAAGCCGACGAAGCCGACCAAGAAACCATTTACTCCGCCCAACAAGAAACCCATTTCCAGGCCGAAGCCGACGCCATCGCCTCCACTGGGCAGCAATGAGGACTACAAGGTTGTGTGCTACTTCACCAACTGGGCATGGTATCGGCCTGGCCAGGGCAAGTATGTGCCCGAGGACATCGATGAGAATCTCTGCACGCACATCGTCTATGGATTCGCCGTCCTCAATAGCAATTCGCTGACCATCAAGACCCACGATTCGTGGGCGGACATTGACAACCGTTTCTATGAGCGCGTGGTGGAGTACAAGCAGAAGGGTCTGCGGGTAACTGTTGCCATTGGAGGCTGGAACGATTCGCTGGGCAGCAAATATGCGCGCCTAGTACTTGATCCTCAGGCACGTGCCCGTTTCATTGAGAGCGTGTTGACATTCATTGAGAAGTACGGCTTCGAGGGCTTGGATCTGGACTGGGAGTATCCAGTATGCTGGCAGGTTGACTGTGCCAAGGGCGCTCCTGCCGAGAAGCAAGGATTCGCTGCGCTTGTCCGTGAACTATCGGATGCATTCAGACCACGTGGACTGTTGCTTTCCGCCGCCGTCTCGCCCAGCAAGGCAGTCATCGATGCTGGCTATGATGTGCCTCAGTTGGCGCGTTACTTTGACTGGATTGCCGTGATGACCTACGATTTCCATGGACACTGGGATAAGCAGACGGGCCACGTGGCACCGCTGTATTATGTGGACGGCGACACCAATCCCTACTTCAATGGTAACTACAGCATCCACTACTGGCTGGACAAGGGCACTCCACCAAGCAAACTCGTCATGGGCATGCCGCTCTATGGACAATCCTTCTCGCTGGCAGACCAGAAGGCGCGCTCCCTCAACGATAAGTCGATTGGACCTGGCCAAGCGGGCACCTACACACGGGCAGGAGGCTTCCTGGCCTACTATGAAATTTGCGAGAAAGTGAGCAATGGAGGGTGGACTGTGGTGCGGGACGAATACGGACGCATCGGCCCCTATGCCTTCAGTGGCAATCAGTGGGTTTCGTATGATGATGTAGCCGACATACGTCGGAAGGCACAGTTTGTGCGCAGCCTGCGCTTAGGAGGCGGCATGGTATGGGCACTGGATTTGGATGATTTCCGCGGACGTTGCGGTTGTGGTAAACATCCGTTGTTGCGTACGCTTAACCAGGAGCTGCGCGGCATTCCGGGACAACGCGCAAACGATTGCACATAATAATGGGATTATTATTAAGTGTATAATTTAGATGCCTATTCCTTTGCTGCAGACTGGGCACGCGATCTGTTTTTAAGATTTTTGCCACTTAGTTGTAAGCATACACAAAATTCATTAAAATTAAATAATTTAAAATTCAAACCTGTTGCCTGTTTTCGTAGCCAGCGTTTAGTGTGACCATGTGCCAGCGTTTTGAAATTGCCACCACGTTGAATTAGTATTTTGCAGATAGCATGGTCACCCTATTTCGTATAGTGAAATAACTACATAAATTAGTTAAGAGATAAGAAATATATTTTTGAAACAACATTTAACTATGCCCTTTAAGTTTTTAAATAAGAATTCACTTCATTTTAAGTTTATTTTATTAAGCATATATGTGTATATTTTATTCGTCCAAAGTCGTATCGTGTACGGCCTCAGCTGTGCTTGTGCGTAGGCGTATAAACAGCTGATTGCTTATGGCATTTCAGTGGCAGAAAAAAGTACCTTTGAAACTTTAGCGAACGAGTGAGCGAGCGAAAGAGAAGAAAGTTAGTAGTAAAAGCTTTAGCTTAGCAACTTCGGGCCTGTCGTCATCGCTTTCGTTATAGGTTGGCTTAGTCGAACGTGAAACGAAGTTGCATACGCAACATACAATTTGGTCAGCGGGTCGCGGTTGCTTTAACGCTGTGTTGTTTTTGTGCGTGGCAAAGGCATTGGCTGAGGCCGAAGCAGAGCTTGTGTTTTTGTTTATATTCGCACACAGATACGAACGTCTAGTGGTAGTAGTAGTAGTAGTACGTAAAGCGCGAGTGAAGCACACATACATTGACAAATAGCAGCGCGTACACTCACGCACACACACACACACACAGTATCAAACAAATCTCGCGTATTTAAATGATATTCAACTCAGCGAGACATTGCTGCCGAGGCGCCTTCAGCCAATGGGCGCGTCATCGTCAGCCAGACTTAATGCAGTCACCACCGATGTTGTTCAAAGGAAGTATGAGTGGCAGCACCAGCAGCTTTATCAATCGAAGACTCATCTATATGATCACATGCAACAGTGGCGTACATCACAGCAATACCAGCAACAACAACTACAATAACAAATACAACAGTGCGCGGCAAAGTGTGACCAGCGATTGCCGCAGGTACTCCAAGTTCAGCACCCACCTGAACAGCGAACGAGCCATGGATCTGCTGTGCAACCTGGACGAGGAGGAGCGTCGCAATCTACGCGATGCCATGTTCAAAATGGAGGCGGCCAAAGAGAAGAAGCTATACGAGAGTAAGTGCACCCACTTAGTAGTTTGCTTTTCACACTGCACTTTACTTAAACAATTAGACAATAATTCACATAATTAATTAACTACGTTGTGGTCAATGTTCGGAAATTCGTTAGCCAAAGGTCGATTCAATACGATAGTCCAAGGGATATATGTCCATATGTGTGTGTATATGTTTAGGGTCACTTAGATCAGGCCACGCTTCTCGGCCTCGGTCTTGAAGCACTTGCCATAAGTCTCGGCAGCCTCGCAATGATCATCGGGCACGGTGATGCCGGCACAGATATCGCCAATCTCGAGGGCCAACTTTAGCTTGGCGGGATCGTTGCCAGTGTATTGCTTGGCCTTCTCGTGTCCAGCATTGGTGTCCAGCTTGCCATTGGCATCCAACAGACCGAACTTCTTCATGACGCAGGATCGCAGGCATTTGCCCTCGTAGGTGCTGGCCGGCTGATGCTTGATGGCCTCCTCCAGATCGCTGTCAGAGGCGCCCACTTCGGCCTTGCATGGCTCGGCCACCTCCACGAACTTGGCCATGGCAGCCTTCTCATCGAAGCCGCGCACCAGAACAGCTCCCAGCAGGGCGATCAATGCCGTCGAGAACACAAAGCGTTGCATGTTGTCTGTTGGTGATGGGTTGTGATGTGGCTGTTGTTAATTTGTTGTTGAAACTGATGAAGTTTTAGCCAAATTGTCGGCGTTTTATAGCCAAATGGCTGGAATCTGTCAACTATGAAATTATAGCGTTTAATGGGTTTCGCTAACGTAACAATGCTATCAATTAATTGTTGAATGTTTAATTAATATTATTAAACGTTTTTCCCAACTCAACTCCGAGCCAAAACAATTGCTCCGCCCACTGCGATTCACATTTAAGTCTTCGTCATCGTCATCATCATCAGGACACAGACACAGTGTACACAATTCTGAGCTTCTTCTGCCTGTGCGTACGTGACCAAAGGCGAAAGCACATCAAGAAATCACTTCACAGATTTGCCATTTCCGTGCTAACCATCCCGTTTCAGAAGTCATGGGGGAGTTTCATCACTGCCACTCTGTGCGAAAGTGTTACGTTCAGCATCATTTATTTAAATAATGCAAATTGTTTGATTTGTTTTGCCAGATTAACATTTCAGCTACATATCATAGACAATGTTGCTAGTATTGCCTCTTGCTTTTAGAGTCTAGCAGATGTTGCCAAGAGTGCAATAACATTTTCTAGCACTGTTAAATGTTGCCAGAGATAAAAGAAGCTCAGCTTAAGTGTGAAACTATAGTGTTGCAAACTTCTTGAGAACTTTACAAGTGTTGCAAATTACTTTTATCTATAGAATGTTGCTATGCAAATGTTGCTCATGTATTGTATTTTGATCATATAGATCCGAAAAGCTTTTTAAATATGCGTAGCTATTTATGCATTTGTTTTTGTATGCATATCAATCTGTGTATGTAGCAGCAGATGGTGTGTAACCCAAAGCAAAGCAAAAACAATCCAATACTTTTTGTTATTGTTGTTTTGCTTTTCCTTTTGCTCATTAAAATTTCAATAGCACAAGCAGCAACTGTGCTCCGCCTGCAGCTAGTTGAAACTTGCCGAAACTGATTTACGCACCGAGTGACGACCACATTGACGTCTACGTCGACGTCGCCGCCGACGTCGAAGTTAACATCGAAGCGTCGCTGCTGTCGCCAAAGCTCTGCAAGTCTCAACATTTATTTATGCTGCCAACACTTGTACTCTTTAAAACTTTTTTGATTAATTTTCATTTACGTTTCGACCAGATATTTCAGTTTTCCACTGCTGCTGCTGCTGACAGGCAATTGGTTTACTGAAATTGCATTTTCAACTACCGCAAACTCACAACTATTGGGGCGCTAATCAGCAGACATCTCATGTAGTTTGCACACGTAACTTTGCTTACTGATAAGAACTTGTTTAGCGCACTCTGATAAATGTTATAGCAGAACAAATGTTACGTGAAACATGAGTTTTAATCGAGTGCCCAACTAGTGCTGTACTTGACAGGCAATCTAAACTAAATCAAATAGCCACATTACAGTATTATTATTAGATTAGCTTTCAAAAAAGTTGAGCCATATTACTTGAAATTTGTTACTTCTTAAAAATATAAAACACAACTTTGAGTAAAATGTAAAATCCTCTTAGAAATTAAACACTAAAAACTTTTTAGTAACATAATCTCGTTAAAGTTTATGAAGCATACTCTCAGCATTCACTTTTTGCGCGATGCTAACTGTTGCTTTTTTAGGAAATATACTATATATGTATACTGAGAAGAGTTTCGCTCAGTTGGTGGCACTTGAGCAAAAGCCAAGTTAATCAAATTAGCGGTTGGTAGGCACTCAAAACGCCAAAAGCATTTTTGAGAAACATCAGTAAAGTGGAATGTCGCACAATATTTTCTCTCGGCGAACTCGTCCTCCCATCTCTCTTTGATACACCCTTATATCCTCAACAAAGAAAAACCAGAAACCGACAATTCGTTTGGCATTAGGGGTGGTTCAACCTACTTGTACCTACCCAAATAACTGCCAGCCGGCTTACCAGTTCACCCATCAGCCCAGCCGCCCACTTGTCTGCCTGGAGGCACCTCCAGTCAGACATCTCTCCCAAACAGCAAATGATGCTCATTGTAGTGTGCAAAAAAGAAAAAGTCATGAGCCTTGGCAGAAGCATCTGTTGCAGGAAACATCAAGCGTTCCCCGTATAGCGTATACTACCTACTATCTAGATTTTGTTGGGGCATTATTTGACCTCATTTGTGACTTAACTAAGCATTTCAACAGTCATGTTGACATTGGCAAAAGCCAAAAATCAAAATTCAGGCATTTTAAAGTCCGGAACTTCAATCAGAGCTATATTGAAATTTCCAGGAAAAAGGAAACATCACGTATGTAAACTGAATTATTTATTGAATATATAGAGGTAAAGTTCTGGCAAAAAAAAAACATACATTTGATTGACTTCACCTACGAAAAGCAATTGAAAAAAATACTTTTCACAACGGAATATGTAAAACTGCAAAACAGAAAATCAATATGCAAAACTGCACACCAAGGTTCACAGAGGGTGAAAATGCTTCACGCATAGTAAACCCCGTTTGTGGGGAGGAAAATGCAATTAGATAATACTCTGAAATCAACTGCACAAATGCAAAGGAAGTGAGAAAGACCTTAGGCAAAAACAATACCAAGGAATAATCGCATTAAAAATGGTACTATTTATAAAGGAGTTGACATTTCTTGTTAACCCCGTAATGACAGCTATTTCAGTGTCTTCTTTGTCATTCTACTTTTGTATTGGCAATGGAATGTTGCCTTGACGCGGCGCTAAATGAGTCATTTATGGCGTTGCGCTGCAAAGTATGCAATATAATGCGAGCTGAGCACTACCTTTTGTAATTTGATTCAATTTGCTGCCATTTCTGCTCTTTTTGAAGCACGTGCCACAGCGCAGAGCAGAGCGTCTTGACACCTGAAACATTCAACGTTGATGCATAAAAGTTTCAGGCAACAGGCGGAAGCAACAGCTGTGTATATAACAAGCATTCAAAATGTCCTCTATGTATATATGTATGTATGCATGCAGACATGTCTGTGTGAGTGCGAGGAGAGCCTTTAAAAAGTCATAAAACAAAGCATTTCAATGGGGCCGCAATGTGTGCGAGTGGAGCAACCGAAAAATGAGGAAAATGAGGGAAAACAAAAATAAAAGAATGAAGAAAGCATAAAAGCAGAGCGATAAATTGAAAACTGTGCTCCGTAAGCTCTCTGAGGCTGGAGAGCAGCAAACTAAGGCTGGGGAACTTGGCCCGGGCACCTGTACATAACTAAATACGTGTATACAACTTCTACATACATACATACGTACGTTCATCGGTATATGCACATACATAGCTAAGCAGAGATACACGAATACAAACAGAATGGCGTATGTATGTAGTATGGGTGGGATGTACGTATGTATGCAAAGGCAAAGCAAACTGACTTACATTCGGTTTTTATGCGCTCTTTGATTATAACACATTGTGGCCCGTAGGATTTGTGTAGCTTTAGCAAATAACAAAAGTAACAAAAACACCAAAAATGGCCCACAAAAATGTTTCAATTCAACAAAAAGTTGGCAAAGAAATTCTACAGCAATTTCAATTGAAACCACAACCATTCAGAACAATTTAAGAACAGGTTAAGCCAAATAAAACCTTAATTAAAATGTAAATCAAGTTAACTGGGCATAAAAATTCCAAAAAATGGAGCAGACAAATTTTATATATTGTAGACTAATTTATAGACAGATTCTTAAATATTTTTTTAGCAGAAATATGCAATTAAATGCATTGCAGCTCTTAGTCCTCATCTTTCACTTCTTTTCTTTTAATTTTCCCTTTGAATTTTGTTACTTACTTTTGACTACAATTAATCAGCTTTCTAATGGAAGAAGCAGCACTTAACCCGAAGAACACAGCCAATTTATGCTGCCTGATTAAACTCGAGTTGAAAGCAATTTCAATTTGTATAGCATGCTTTTAGGCTGTCCTTTGGAATTCCGTTTTCTTTTGTTACTGCAAACGTAGCTGAACTGTATTTATGCTTGTTTGGAAAGTCACAAAATGTATACAATGTGCAGACACACACACCCACACACACACTCGCTGAACACACGGTGGCAGTCAATTTAAATGCTAAGCAGCAGCAATGTGGCAAGCAACCAGGCAACCAGTCAACCAGGGAGCCAATGCACTATAGCCCTTTTTTGACTTTTCGTGTTTTATATTAATATCTCATGAATGAAACAAGCTATTTTGGTTTAGTTTTTTTTATCTGGTAGATATAACCAATAGAAAGTAGAATTTAAAAAAAAAAATTTGGGTGTGGCACCGCCCATTTTTTTTATTTTTATTTATTTTTTTTATTTGGGGTTATTTTTAATAACGAGTGTTTAAACATTGGTATTATTAAAAAAGCATGTAAAACTGCAAAATTATAAGTAAAAATATTTATAATTATTAATTCATCAAAAAAAAACTAGTAAAATTGAAGAATTGCATTTCAAATGGTAACCAACTCTCAGCTGTTGTATTTCAGGTTATGCCCCTAAAGTTAAAATTCCAAAAAATCGGGTTGAACCTGGCAATTCTGACTATATGCAATTAAACAATAATTATTTACTCTACGACTTACAATAGGTTTCGGCGTATTTTCAAATACGGCACACTTTTTAAACCTTTCTAAAAATTAAACTTATTAACAAATCTGTACTTGTTAGAACACTTATTTTGACATATAACTACGGAGACACCACAACGACTTCAAACACTTCAGATATCAAAACATGCAGTACAAATCCCACTGATTCGATTGCATCACAAAAATTTGATCAGACAAGAGTTCTATTCATAGTTATTTGATATTGACAATTAGACTAAAAAATGCACATCTGCACTGATTGCGCCCATGGATATAAACAGCCGAGTTTCAAACCAGATTTCGCCACAGTGGCGCCACCTATGAAAATTTTTGGTATGCAACTTTGATGGTCACTCTTTTTTTGATACAGAGCGATCAACATTATTTTGATAGTTTAACTTTTATAAATGGGGTTTATAGCAGCTTTTTGGCAAAAAAACCTATAGTGCAATGAGCGCTACTAAATGTTATGCAAATTGTACGCAGACACACATGCACCGAAACTAACACATGCCACCATCTGTATGTTTATCTGTATGAGTGTATACACTTATATTGGTACATGCGCCAAGGCAGACACACACACTCGCACACTCACATGTGCAAAAAATGTGTATGTAGTGAAATTCTCACCCTGTTCGGCAATAAGCAGCATACCACTAGATACACACACACACACACTCATTCTCAACTATGCACATATGCATACGTACATATGTATGTGTAGTTGTGAATGTATGTATGTGTATGTTTGGGGCTCACGTCTTCCTGTTGCTTCTTTTATGAGACAAGCTATCCGACAAAATTGCTGGGGCCAAGCTCAGGGTATACGGTGTGCTTTTTGTGGCCACATGAACAAGCTGCTAGCGAAAGTGAAAGCGAAAGCGAAAACGAGAGCGAGAGCGAAAAGGGATGGGGATAGGGATAGGGGTGAGCGACAGAGATGGCAAGCAAAGTCAACGTCAAGTGGCCCACTCAGATTTCACTTCAAGTTCCATTCAAGTGCTGCCTACTTTTAGGCGCCACTTTCAATATTCGCTTGCACAGCAAATCAAGGCTATCCTCTACGCGAGTCTGTGTGCGTATGGGTGTTTCTATATTGTACGTGCGTGTGTTTGTGTGCGTAGGACATGCCATAAAACTCGCGCAACAAAGAGTATGTGACGAGGTCAGTTGATTGCCCCATGAATACTATACACCCCAAACCAATTACATATATGTACATATGTATTTCCCGTCGGCAAAAATTACATTTTTCAGGCGTTTGAAAAAAATTGAAAACCAATTTAAGTAGCATTATTTATAGAGTGCATAATTGAGTAACATTTAAGGTTAGGTGTGAGTATATAAATAGTAGAGCATTTAACTAGAAGTACTCACATTTCTAATAGCTTGTTTTTATGACCTGTACTATGTCCTTTTCTCGAATCAAGTGAGAGTTTTATGTTTAACACTTAACCGCCAGCTAAATGACATAATTGCCCAGAAAATTGCTCAGTGCCTGCCCATGCATAAAGCGCTGGTTAGATTTTTATGGCCAAACACACACACACACTCACACACGACGAAGGACTCGTATATGGTAGGTGACAGGTGTCAACTCCCTTCGTCGACAACAAAGTGTGCCCCAGTGGCAGCTGATTATACTCGACTCGGTTTAGATAGCACGAAAGCCACAGAGGTGGAATAAATTGAAATAATGACAATGTATCTGATAGGTTTATAATATATGTTACAGCTGTGCCCACATGCGGGTATCATCGGATATGACAGTTATTTATTATGTGGCAGGGTATCTTTTCAGCCGCAATGCATTCGATTTGTGTGAGATGCCTAAAAGTAGGCAACACATTTTTATTGTCTCCCGTTGTGATTGCTCTGCTCTGGGAGCAACAGTTAATTAATTATACTCTCGGCGGGGGCAAATGCAGCCTCTGCTGCTACTGCTAATTATCATTATTTAAACACACATACACTCATACGCACATTTAGTGTTAAATATATTTTCGCACAGTTGTGCTGTTGACCTATGCACGTGCTTAACAGCATTTAAGAGCCGCCCTCTTGTTATTGTCGACACTTTGCTTTGGAAAGCATAATTATAACACATTGCTAATGACAGAGAGCAACACAAGAGCCTACTCCCAATGTGACGCTAAAATGTCGTCGTTTACAAACTAAAATACACACAGACCCATACACACACACACGCACACAACACTCGCATACACATGAGTTCAAGCGGCGCGTGAAACTATGCTATGTTAAAATTACGACTACAGTTGAGGACGTTGCGAAATGTAATTGAGTTTAACTGCAGCTAGACACACACATACACACACACAGACACACAGAACGTGAACACATACTAGCACATGCTTATAAAGAGTGAAAGAGAAAGGAATTGAGCTGCTTTTGGGTTTTTCTATTGCAATTTTAATGCAATTCGCAAAGTGTGAATTAAGCTTGGGGTTGACGTTGGAGCTTGAACGGGTGCGACGGGTTACAGGTCACAGGTCAGAGGCCAGGTGTTAACTTACATAATGCGACGGCTTTTAGTCGTTTGCCTTTTTTAATTAGCGTTGCCGCCAAACAGTATGCAACACTTTTCACCCTCGTGTTGGCGGCTTCCACAGAAATGTTTCATAATATTCTTAATTACTTTTATTTTTATGGATTTTACTTTTTGTTTTGATAATCAACATTGTTAGAGACGAGCAAAATAAAAAAGTTTCTTTAGTGTCATACATTAAATCTTAAGCATTAAACAAATACCATACGTCATTAATATTAATTAGAGCATAAGTTTCTGTATGAATTCTAAGTAAGAACACAACGCTATAATTTAGATAATTATAATTTGGTCACAGCATTAATCTATAATTAAATTGTATTATTTAGCAGTATTAGCTAATTATCATAACTAATTATTAAGTTGGTTTTTTTGATTTGATTTATAATGATGTATTGTATCTCTTTTTTTATTTGCATATCAACTCTTATTCTTCCTACTACATGGTCTCTACACTCTATCGTTTTGATTTTGAACAATGTGTCATGTCATACAACAAACAATACACAAAACCATAACAACAACAACAACAACAACAACTATAATTACACTGCTCATCAAAGGTCAGCTGGCGGTGGGCAGCTGGCGATCACGATTCGGACGTCTCTCTAATAAGGTGCCATTGGGTGCGGTGGATCCATCCGGTTCATATTGTGCGGTGCCCGATGAATGGCTGAAAAAGAAATTGGGTAAAACTTTCCAAACAATGAAGAACAAATCAGTAGTCAGTCAATCCAAGCGAAAGCGAAGCAATTAAAACTCTTGTCCAACTATTTGGTTTCAATTAACATATACTTTTCTAATTCCTTTCACAGTGGAGGCTGCCGAACCACCAACAGCCGCACAATTGTCCAGCAGTAAGTTGACCAAATCAACTGTTAAATAGTATGAATTTCATTGAATTTTATCTCTGTTTCTCTTTGCAGTTTTCTTTGTCAATGCTGTGCCATTTATAGCCTTTGGATTTCTTGACAATTTCATTATGATCATGGCTGTGAGTGAAACTTTGTGTATACTGTTCCTAATGACGATGTGAATATTTTTTTTGTTGAATATACAGGGCGAGTACATTGAGAGCTATTTGGGCCACTTTATAACGCTGTCGACCATGGCTGCCGCTGGTTTGGGCAATACCATAAGCGATGTTATGGGAATTGCCACTGCCAATTATGTTGAGGAGGCCTGTCAGATGTTGGGCCTCAAGCAACCCAGATTAACGCCTGCCCAATTCGAGTTGAAGTCCAGTAGAAGAGCCTCTAGTTTGGTAATAAAAATAATAATAATACACTTCCCATATGATACTTATAATTTTTTAATTTAATTTTAGGGTCGAATTATTGGCATTACCGTGGGTTGCTTAATCGGCATGTGTCCCTTGTGGTTTACTTCGGATGAACCTAGTCCAAGTCCCGCGGAGTAATCGCTTTCGTGCAGATATACTTAACTGGTGTTATTTTGTCAATTTGCTGGGAAAGTTCCTCCCGCATAACTCAGCAACAGCATCAACTTTATTTAAATACTAAGGATTTAAAAAAAAAAAAAACACCTATTTTAAATTAACATAAATTATTCATTAAGTTTCTTTGTGTCATAGCAAAGGTTCGCTAAAAGAGCAACGATATTATTAAGTTATTATTTAATTTCTAAAAAAGGTTTAATGTTCTTCTAACTAATATGACACTCAATGTACCTTCTACTGACGGACTATCCAAGTGACACGTTTAGTTTTTTACAGTGTATTATTGTAAGTGTATTGATGCAATCAGCAGAACAAATATTAAGAATATTCCTAGAATCGAAACACAATCTAACGAAATAAGCATATATCATAACAAACTAAAACATAGCGCAAATTGTTAAATGTAGTTGCAAATGGTCCAAGTGTAAAACTCAAATCAAAATGATCATTTTTTGTAGAGAACATAGCTGATATTCAATGCAGATATTATTAACAACGAACACAGATTGTCTATTGTTATTGTCGAACTACTAAAATCGAACTAACTCTTCAGGTATATATAATATCTACGAATATTGTCGACTTCTATTATCCTCGCCAACACTGTAAAGTGCCTAAAACAATGCTTTAACTTATGAAACACCCTTGAAGCTATTCGATCCATATCTCTGAATATAAACCTGCTTTAATTATTGATACAAATACAACAAATACAATATTATGTTAGCAAACACATTATATATAATGTTCAAGTCCAAATCGTAGAGAGCTTAACCAATATTAAAGTCAAATTGAAGCGTCTAAAGTGTATTTCCTTTCACTCAATTGGTACGATAATGTGGACACCATTGTAGAGCTGCCGCGCAGGAGTAATCGACATCGGTCTTTTGTCGTTTTTATTTGAAATTCCCGATAGTGTGACCAACTACAGCAAAAAATGAAATAGCACCCGCAATGAAATAAAAGTTTCTTCTTTTTATTATTCTGAATTTTATTTATTAAATAAGGTCTTTTGGAAAAATAGAATCTAGTCAGAGCTAACGTTAATTAATAATTTACACTTTTGCAACTATTTAGTTATCTGAAACGAATTATACTGTGTGCTTCTAAGAAAAATTCAAGTTCGTTATCTAAATGAACTTGGGCCAAAGTTCCGGCCAACGGACTAAAAACGATTGATGCGACATTGCATCGCTGAGCAGTTGCCAAATACCAGTTATATTCTGTGCAGGACCGTGATTCCAATTGTGCTGTTTGTGGTCGTAGGTCATCATCACATTCCGATTCCCAATACCATCGCTGTACTGCGACTTGATATTGAGCCAATGCTGTGCATCATCTTGGGTTGCGAGTGCCAAGTCTATATAGTTTGGTGAGAGCAGGGAGTTGAGAGGCCGTTCCAAGCGATTCCGTTGCAATTGATTCTGATTCAGTCTTTCCTCGGCGCAGTATTGCTGCTCCAGTTTCAAGAGTTCCGCTTCCACATTCAGCGCGTTGCAACTTTCATTTGAGGGGACAACAACACGAATAGAACTATCGCTATCAATCACAGTCGCAGCTTGTGTCAGATTGGACGCATCAATTGGAGACGTGATCGTTGGACGCACAGTTCCAGTGACATTCGTGTCGCTTTGACGGTGGTGCCAAAGCGTGCCCGGCACTTGGCTAGCAATGAAAAAGGCACCAGCAATTGTAAACACGCTAGCCGCATAGCTTAAAGCCAACATTGCGAAATTATTCAGCAGGAAACTCATCAGCGTAAAGTTGGGCAGCAACTGCATCAGTTCACTGTACGTCAACCAACCACGTCGCAGTCCCTCCCGACGAGCCAAGGTTCGCTCCACGCTGCTCAGCTTATCGAAGAACTGTTCGTTTGATATGTATATATTCCAGTCCTAGGAGAAATCTCAATTATATACACGATTCGAGTTAATTATCTTTGCGGCAAACTTACAATCGCTGTGAGAAACTCAATTTCCATTTGGATCAGCTTGTCAGTAGTCATGTTACCCTCTTTTGCCCAGTCACTCAACGAGAAGAAGTCATCATGCCCGGCATAGAATTTGGTTGAGATCATCTACAATAAAAAAAAGATCAACATGTATTGCCAGCATTGGACAAAGTTGTGACGTCATCACAATTGTATTTTCATCAATGGATTTAATATCATAATATCATAATAAATATATAAATATATAATATATATATAATAATATATAATATATAATTTTTATTTCGCAAGTTTTTGTGCCCCAATTGATTTCCAGCATAAATACAGGCATACAATATTTTTGTATTTAAAAAAGTAAGTAGACAAAAAGGTGACTCATAATCAACTTGACCCAAAATTTTCAATAAAACTTCAATAGCCATATTACCAAAAATTAAAATTTATTAAATTTTATTTTGTTTGGAATATCAATCAATAAAAAACTTTATCGATGATAATTTGGAGTAATATTGAAATAAAATGGCCAAAAGTGTAAGAAACTGATTAAAAATTATTAAAGTAGCAAACTATATAATGCATCTGTTGTCAATGTATTATCAGCGCAATGCAAATGGCAACAGTTGCCCTCATTTCATTAAATAAAATGTAATTCTTTGTCGTCTTAACAACAACAGCAACAACACATAGAATAAAACAATACAATTGCATTAAAAACAAAGCAAAACCAACAACAAAAACTGAGGTGATCACACACACTCACCTATACAAACATATTAGTACAAATATACATACATACATTCACATGCCAGCGATTAGTAATAATGTGGTTGTAGCAGTGTGTGTGCGCATGTACAGTAAGAATGTTTGTTTGTTTGTATGGGTGTGTGTAGCTTTGTTATTGGTTTTCAGTCAGGTTATCAATCAACAGGTTTCTTTGCCATCAACAACAGCCACATGTATTTAGTACTTACCAATGACACAACAAACAGCTCCTGTGGCGTGATTCTATAGCCATAGCCGGGATCAATAACGTTCAGGCGATCCAAATAAATTAAAGCCATTATGAGTGAGCATGGAGTGGCATGAGTTTTACCCGCAGCAATCGTGCTCAAGCGATGCAGTGAATGCCCACGATGGGACTCCGAGAAAAGATCGGCTGCATACTCAGCGAACGGCATAGAAACTTCCATGTCCTCCTCTGAGGTGTCGACGCCACCATAATAGAGCGTCTTCCTTATGCGATTTATAAACTCACCATGCTGCATCACCTACAAAGTGTAACAAATATTCCAAATGAGCTTCAGCATGGATAATTGTTATTACACATCAAATTTACCTTTTTTGGTGCGGAAGCGACGAATTTACTCCGCCCCATCGTGGAAATGTTCTGCGTATTTGACGTGCAAATGAAATCTTCGCAAATATATTGTTCAAAGTTGCCCCATCGACGAAATTTTTCATTAGCATTCTTGCATCTGTGAAATATAGGGTTGCCAGCAACTTTGCAGATTACTTACTCTTTTAAAAATGGATATACCAATTAACTAATGTTTTTTATATGGTGAATAATTTATAATTTTGATATGTCGCTAAAATTAATATGATTTTGCTTAGTATTCAGCTGAGAGTAAAAATACTTTTTGAAATATTTCCATTAATATCGATAGCTTTGTTACAATTCTTATCGATTGATTATCGTATTGTAATCCAGGCCCTCTAAGAATCATTCAACAATATATTTACTGGTTGGACTGAAACGTATTTGAGAGATTCATAGGCATGTCGCGGTTCAGCGGGGCCCTTCAACTTACGGATCTAGATGACTTCATTACTCCGTCACAGGTTAAAAAATCAAACAAATTATTCGTAAACGTTTGCTAACAATCACATTAAATAACATTTCAGGAATGCATCAAACCCGTGACGATAGATAAGACAAAGTCTAAGACAGGCGCTAAAATTACTGTGCAATCCGATGGATACTACGAAGAATCTGAGGTAAATTAGAGTCTATAGGTTGCCAATTTCAGCTTTTTAACGCATATCACTCATTTAAAAGAGCGGGAAACAAAAACTACAGAAGGTGGAAATAACACTGCAAGACTGTCTCGCCTGCTCCGGCTGCATAACCTCCGCCGAGGGTGTACTCATCACACAACAAAGTCAAGAGGAACTACTAAAAGTAATGCGTGAAAATCAGTCTCTGAAATCATCCGATGAAAAGACTGATGGTCGCATCATTGTATTTACAATTTCCACCCAACCTCTTCTGAGTTTGGCACATCGATACCAACTGGGGGTTGAGGAGACTGCACGTCATTTGGCTGGTTATTTGCGGCAACTGGGAGCAGATTATGTTCTGTGTACGAAAATTGCCGATGATCTGGCATTGCTGGAGTGTCGGCAGGAGTTCGTTGAACGATATCGTGATAATGCCGAACTCTGTATGCTCAGTTCCTCATGTCCAGGATGGGTTTGCTATGCTGAGAAAACCCATGGCAACTTCATTCTGCCACACATCGCAACAACACGATCCCCACAACAGATAATGGGTGTGCTGGTGAAGCAACAATTGGCCGAAAAGCTTGGGGTACCTGGCTCTCAGATATACCATGTCACAGTCATGCCCTGCTACGATAAAAAGCTGGAAGCCTCACGGGACGATTTTTATAGTGAAGTGAACAGTTCACGGGATGTGGACTGTGTAATCACATCAAGTAAGTGAAGCTAGCAGTACTTCGGTTTGTTGTGTCTCTTATATACATATATTTTCGAGTTTCAGTTGAGATAGAACAGATGCTACAAGCAGAGGAGCAATCACTAGAACAATACGAACTCTCACATTTGGATTGGCCTTGGACAGATCAGAAGCCCGAGTCTATGGTTTGGGCCCATGAGGCTACTATGTCCGGTGGATATGCCGAGCACATATTCAAATATGCCGCCAAGGAGTTGTTCAGTGAGGATACGCCTGAAGAATTGCAGTTTAAAACTCTGCGTAATCGAGATTTTAGTGAAATCAGTTTGGAGAAGGATGGAAAGACGGTGCTAAAGTTTGCAATCGCGAACGGATTTCGAAATATACAAAATTTGGTGCAAAAATTGAAACGTGGTAAGGCTTCCATTTATCATTTCGTCGAAGTTATGGCCTGTCCCTCTGGATGCATTAACGGTGGCGCGCAGGTGCGTCCGACCACAGGGCAGCATGTTCGAGAATTAACCCAACAGCTTGAGGAACTATACAAGAAGCTACCTCGTTCCGAACCCGACAATCAACATACGAAGCATATATACCGTGATTTTCTGGACGGAGCAAATACGGATAAGTGTGAAGAGCTGCTCCATACGAGTTATCATGCGGTGGAGAAACTGAATACGGCGCTAAACATAAAATGGTAGCTTGTTAATTAATTTTGTTGCTTTACTAAAATCATTATGCATATTAATAAACGGACTATTGTTAATAATACAATTCTTCTAATTGGGAATTAAGCGTGATTACGCGATAGTTAGAAGTTAGATATCGATATCTGCATATTACTGACATCGCTCTATCCGATAGTTCGATAAATGTTCAACATCCCTCAATGAATTACACGTAAACCTTTAACGAAGGGCCGCAAACAACAATGCTGTTAAAAATATGTTTCGCGTTGTCGCTTCTAACTTTTGTAACCGCTATTGATGATCCGCAAAAGCAGAAGGATAAAGCAACAAAGTTGCCACCATGTAAAGCGTGCACTGTTCTAGTGGAATCCTTCAACTTGGGTTTAGAGAAGACCAAACGAGGTAAACATGCCGGCGGAGACGCCGCATGGGAGCAGGAGAAACTACGAGCCTATAAAAATAGTGAGGTGCGATTTGTGGAAATCCAAGAGCAACTGTGCAGTGATGTGAAGCGTGGTCAAGACCACTGTCATACACTAAGCAACGACCACGAGTCACTGATCGAGGATTGGTTCACCCACAAACAGGACGAGGAGCCGGACCTGCATGCGTGGCTGTGCATCAAACAGCTATCGGTATGCTGCCCCTCCGGCACATATGGACCAACATGTCAGCCGTGCATCGACTGCAATAGCAATGGTACGTAACATAGCCTGAACATATTTATAGAAGGATTAATATAAATTTGAATGGCATAGGCAAGTGTAAAGGCAATGGAACACGGAAGGGCAATGGACAGTGCCTCTGCGACCAAGGATATGCCGGCAACAATTGCAATGACTGCGATGACCAGCATTATGAATCCTTCCGTGATGCAACCAAGCTGCTGTGCACTGCATGTCATACGGCTTGTGGTGATGGCGGCTGCAACGGAGCTGGTCCAAAGAGCTGTCGCAAGTGTAAGGAGGGCTGGCGCATGGACACTGAAATCGGTTGTGTGGATATTAATGAGTGTGTGGAACAGCATAGGGCTTGCAAGCCTCAGCAATTTTGTGTGAACAACGAGGGATCCTTTACGTGCCTCGAGTGTGATCGTTCCTGTGATGGCTGTGATGGAGATGGGCCAGATATGTGCAAGAAGTGCGCGGATGGTTATAAACTGAAGGATGGAAAGTGTCAGGGTGAGTTGCTATATGATTGGAATTGTTCAGTACTGCAATTAAATCAACGCTTATCGTTCTTTGCCAATAAAAAGATCTGTCCTCAGAGCAACGCGATTCATATGTGAACATCACACGATTCCTTACATATTTCGGCATGTGCGTGGCCACGTGCGTCATCTTCCAGAGCTCCACACATATTGCCTACATTGTTGGCGGAGCCGTTGCTATCTATATAGCGGCCTCCGAATACTGGTTAAATTCGACATCTCAGGGCGCTCAGAAGCCTGAATTTGACACAAAGCAACTAGAGGATTTGATAATGAAGTCATTATAAATTGAATCGAAGCGGAATCGAAGTATTTAATTTATTCTATGAATAATTCGCGCAAGAGCATTAATCTGCAGTATTTTGAATGTGCATACTTTTTTGTTATTTACAATTTGTTTAAAAACGTGAATCAATTTCCATATTTTGTTTCCAGTGTTGCTAAATACGGAAAGCGACAGCGATTCTCAAGAGGTTATCAGCGATAATAAGGAACACGAAGAACTGTAACGCACACGTAGACATCCAAATAATTAAAAAAAAAAGATAAACACACACTTTAGTCAATTTTAGTTTAATAAAATTTACAATTCATAATTTATATGTTTACATAAAAGTAAAATATCAAATTTGCCAAAAAGAAAAATTTTAAATTTGTTCCTTTTATGGTTTGGTGGACACTCATTACTATCACTACATTAATCAAATTTTAATTTTTCAAAGATCAACTGGGGGAATATTTACGATTTGCAATGCCGGTAAATTACCGATAATGTATCGATAACACACCATATGTTTACGTTAGAATATATCGATTCATAAGACAGGGAGCTTTTAGCAGCAAACAGTGCCTTGTATGAAATGAAAGGCGCGAAATATCGAAGGTACTTCATGTATAAAGTACTGTTAACTAAATCATGCAGATTATTTTATAGCATGTGTCATTTCATTAACTAATACATATAAGTTACGTGAATTACTATTTATAGTAATTTAATCTAGCGGTTAGCACGCACTTACTACTGGACATAAAGCGCATGTCCTGTTCTCCAGCCCATAACCACAGTCAACACAGCAACGGCTGGAACTCAAAGTTGCCGCATTGGAATACGGCATGTTACTGCAGCAGGAAGTGTCAGCAACATTTTATATTTGGTTAAGCGGTGCTGTTCGCTGAGAAGGTCAAGCTCTGCTGTTATCGCCAGTCAGCGGGCATAAAAAATCAATGAGCTGGTGAAATGTCCTGCAACAACACACAGAGAACGCGTTGACATTTTTAATTAACAATTAACCCAAGGGCCTAACATTTCCGCCGCAAAATCAATAGACGGTAACAGCTTTGTGTTTTGGCACCTGCCATACGACGTACATACATATGTATCCTGTTTAGTAGGCTTTTGCGTAACCAACGAAATAGAGGAAAAAAATAAAATATTTGAAAAAAAAATTGTTAGAAAAGTTCGTTATAGAAATAAACCGTTCGATGTAAAATTAGAAAATGGCGTCGTCATCCTCATCACATTCATATGCGCTGGCAGCAAGTGATATTACCAGTGAGTATCAGCCGTATGGAGCAACGGCCGGCATCATGCCCAGCAACTCCATGACCAGCATTGCCCGACACCGCGAGGAACAGCAGCCATCCGGAAGAGAGCTACAGCAGCTACAGGAACGTGAGGATGCCCTGGAATATTTCATAAAGTTTCCGAAGCCGACAGCTGACAATGATTTCGTCCTGGTCAGTGGCAATGAGGAGCATAATAATGTACCTATTGTAATGCTGCTGGGCTGGGCCGGTTGTCAGGACCGTTATCTCATGAAGTATTCCAAAATTTACGAGGAACGAGGGTAAACATTCTATAAGGATAACTATGAAAAGACTCGCATAACGTCGTTCTTCTCCTTACAGACTCATAACTGTGCGATATACGGCACCAGTAGACACGCTCTTCTGGAAGCGTGGCGAAATGGTGCCCATTGGAGAGAAGATACTGAAGCTCATACAGGACATGAACTTTGATGATCATCCGCTCATCTTTCATATATTCTCCAATGGCGGCGCCTATCTCTATCAGCACATCAACTTGGCCGTTAGGAAACACAAGTCACCTCTGCAGGTACGAGGCGTAATCTTTGACTCGGCGCCGGGAGAGCGTCGTATGCTGGGATTATATCGTGCCATTACCGCCATCTATGGCAAGGAGAAGCGCTGCAATTGTCTCACGGCATTGGCCATAACCCTCACTCTGAGCATAATGTGGTTTGTCGAAGTGAGTAAAGTGCCCATAAAGTGTCCCATATCTGTATCATCTCCAAAATAATATGAGAATTCTTTGCAGGAAACATTTGTGGCTTTTAAGAACTTGTTCGTCAAGTCAACTCCTGTGCATGCCAGTCCATTCTGTGAGCTAAAGAACGAAACGAACAGATATCCTCAGTTGTTTCTATACTCAAAAGGTGATGTGGTTATACCATATAAGGATGTGGAGAAGTTTATACGTCTGCGAAGGGATCAGGGTATTGATGTGTCGTCGGTTTGTTTTGAGGATGCGGAGCATGTAAAAATCTTTACCAAATACCCCAAACAATATGTGCAGTGCGTTTGTAGTTTCATTCGAAACTGTATGATGTTGTCCCCATCTTATCAGCAAGTTGGCGAGGATGTCGTCGACTCTGGCGCCGAGGAGCAATTGCAGGAAAGCCAGCGGCAATCATCGGGATTCAATTTAAAGTATGATTAGATAATTATTATAAAATCTTGAGACAGAAGAGCGAATGCTAGTAAAGGACAACGCATCAAACGCATGTGATAGGCAGCACAATTACTATTAATGAATAACCTACTTACTTGCAAAATACTTATTGAAAAATTGCAAAACATTTTAAATTAAATTATTGGACAACATTTAATGCTAGCGATCGCAAGGCGTCCGCTGCCGCTTTATTGTAGAAACGAATTTAAGAGTTACTCAATCTAAACCAGCATTCTCAACAACTTTTATTCCCATCCTATATCGGATCCTAACTTTCTGGCAAGCTCTGAAAGTGAAGTCAATAAACAAAAATTATTAGTCGAGAATAACTTGCTAAACAATTATTGAACTTGAATCAAGGTTGTATGACTTACGAAAGCTGCCTGCTACGTTAGCGAACAGGGCAGTGGAAAACTATCGAGAAATTGTGTCACAATCGTTTATATTCGATAATATTTGGCGAGACGCCATCTTGGAATGTGCGAAGAAGAAGAAGCGAACAAAAAGCAAGCGAAAAATCTTTAAGCGTATTTATTTAAATGTATAAATTGCATAAATCTAGCTATTTATTGAAATCAAGCGTACCTATCTAATGCATTATTGAGCGATATAAATGAAACCCCAGCATAGCTGCCACGTTGCGTTTGCCCAAAGAGGCTGAGCCACAAAAAATCGAAATCTCCGACGGCCTCAAAGGTATCACACACAAACATACACACATATACACACATCTATACAGGCCACACAGCAGTGCAAGCAAAAAGAGGCAGAAGAAGCATAGACAGAAGCAGAGAGTGTTTTCCCATCAATTTACTTGGATCTAAGGTAAATAAAACATCGACAAGTAACTCAATATTGAAGTGCACCTAATAAACAGTTGACAAATGGCAATAGCAATCGGCTAAACTCCAGGCGCGAAGCATACCAAAGCGGTTTAGTGCGCGCGCGTTTCTATGTATACGATTTCAATTAATGCAAATTTTAACATTGATCCATTCTACGTTTTGCAGACGCCGTTTGCTACATCTACATATATTCTGGAAAGGCCCATAGAACAAACAAAGCTAAGAGCACCGAAGCGATTGTATTACGGGCAAGTGATATAACGAAATACTCGCCACAGCTCGCAGCGGACTATGTCTGACTTTTTGCGACAGCAGAAACCACAAGAGCACACATAGCCATGGCTGCGACGAGAAAATTGCAAGGTAAGCACAATTTCCACCATATACACATGCATATATTGCATATACTATTTGAATGATTTGTTTATTAATTGATCAACTAATTCATTCGGTAGGTGAAATTGATCGATGTCTAAAAAAGGTTGCCGAAGGTGTGGAAACGTTTGAGGATATATGGAAAAAGGTACATAATGCGACAAATACCAACCAGAAGGTGAGCATCTGATCGGTTATTTGATATCATCATATCGCTGTGTTGTCTGACACTTATGCACGCCCTTTGCAATTTTCAGCAAAAACATCTGCAGGAGAAGTATGAGGCAGATCTCAAGAAAGAAATTAAGAAACTGCAGCGATTACGTGATCAAATCAAATCATGGATTGCGTCCGCCGAGATTAAAGATAAAAGCGCCCTGCTCGAGAATCGAAGGCTCATTGAAACTGTGAGTGGTTGTAGCCGTATTTGTAGTAGTTTATTATTGATTTATGTGGCTTATCTGTATTTAAGTTCAATAGTTTACAATTATATGTATTTCTAATGCACTTTTATATTTTTTATATCAATATTAATCATGTATTTATTTATAGCAAATGGAACGGTTTAAGGTGGTGGAGCGAGAGACAAAAACAAAGGCGTATTCCAAGGAGGGCTTAGGTGCCGCACAAAAGATGGACCCAGCGCAACGGATCAAGGATCATGCGCGTAATTGGTTAACCGGCTCAATTAGTACACTGCAAATTCAAATAGATCAGTATGAGAGCGAGATTGAATCGCTTTTAGCGGGCAAAAAGAAACGCCTGGATCGGGACAAACAGGAGCGTATGGATGATTTGCGTAGCAAATTGGATCGACATAAATTCCACATAAGTAAACTGGAAACACTGCTGCGCCTGCTGGACAACGACAGTGTCGAAGCCGATCAGGTTAACAAAATCAAGGATGATGTCGAGTACTATATCGATTCATCGCAAGAGCCCGACTTTGAGGAGAACGAGTTCATCTACGACGATATCATTGGTCTCGACGAGGTCGAACTTAGCGGCACAGCCACAACGGACAGCAACAATAGCAACGAAACGAGCGGTTCACCCAGCAGTGTCACATCTGGCGGCAGTCCATCACAGTCCCCGGTCACCGTGCAGCAGGTGCTGCCATCCTCCTCGGCAGCCACACAACAGGGCGGCAGCGGCAGCACCAGTGCTGCGAGTGCAGCCCAATTCCAGCATTTGCAGGCAGCAGCAGCTGCCGCACAGCAATCGAATGGCAACAATGTGGGCTATGCGAGCGACACCAGCGCTGCCTCATCCTCGGCAACAACATCCACGGAGGCGACTACAGGCGGTGATAAGCGCAACAAAAGCAGCGAAAGCAATCCCAGCAACAGCAAAACCAAGGTAGTTGTCATGATTCAATTAGCTAATTCATTTATCGAATTACTTAATAAATGTATATCAAAATTGCAGCAGCAACCTCAGCAGCCGATCAAGCCGACACCAGTGCGTGCCACAGCTAAAGCGCCCGCGGGTAGTGATAGTAAGTTATGCTCATAGACACCCTATTGAATGGATAATATGATTATTCCTAATTCTGTGTTTAGCTCCAGTCAATAAGATTATCAGCTCCACGCCCAGCAAAAACCAGCAGCAGATTCCAACAGTTGCCTCCGTATTGGCGTCTAGCGGGACACAGAACAATAGCAGTAGTAGTGGTAGTGGTAGTATCGTCTCTGCCAGTGGTCATAATCCTGCCGTGCAGCCACATGCTCCCACGCCTGGCCTGAATGCAGCCAATGTCGCCGCGGCAGCAGCAGCAGCGGTAGCGGCCTCTGCCAGTGCAGCAGTGACAGCCACATCGTCAGCGAACAGCAGCAGCAGCAACAACATTCAAGGCCAATCTGTGATTCAAGCGACACCAACAATTGCATTTGCAGCGGTGGCTAAACACAATACATGTGAGTTGTCTATTTAACTATAAAATTGGCAGTAGATAGATCAATAAATAGAAATAGTTAGTTTGAAAGAGAGATCAAGATCAACAAGATCCGTCTGATCAAAATTTTAACAGTCACCTTCTGACCCAAATTTGAATTCAACTGAATATTTTTTTTTTTTTTCGTTAATCAATTTATATAGCACTACTGGAAAATGGACCTGTGCTGCAGCAGCAACAAGCAACGGCGCCTACGGTGGCTGCCATTGTCAGCGCAAGCGCACAAGCCCAGCAACAACAGCAACAACAACAACAGCAGCAGCAACAACAACAACAACAGCAGGCAGCGCAGTTATCCAATCTTCAAACGAATTCCTCACATATGCAGAACGGTGCGTGTCTACACATAATTAATTATCATTTGGATTATTATAATAATTGTAAAACTATTTGTAGGGTTGCCCGTATCACTTAGTAGCGGTAGTAGTGGCAGCAGCAACAGCAGCAGTGGCAACAACAATAGCAATGCTGTTGATGCGATTTCATTGAAAACCATGGCACAGGAAGCCATTAATCGATCCGTGATCGAACCCAATTCCCTAAATCAACAACAGGCAAGTAACCTGGACACGAGACAACAGCAACAGCAACAACAACAACAGCAGCAGCAGCAACAACAACAGCAAGCAGCAGCTCAGCAATCATTGCTGCAACAGCATTTCAGCACCGATACAACTGCCAACCAGCAACAACAACAACAGCAACAGCTCCAGCAAGCCACAGCTGTGGCAGCCGCCCAACAACAGAATGCAGCAGCAGCGGCAGCAGCTGCCGCCGCAGCATCGGTTGCAGCCATCGGTACGATTGTTGCGGCTGCCAGTAATGGTCCCACAGCCGGCAGTGGACTTATGAATTTGGCAAATGCTGCTGGTCAGCCGAATAGTGGCAGCGGTGGTGTCGTCTCGACAAATTCTAAAACGCTGAACCCACAACAACAACAACAACAACAACAGCAGCAAATCGCGACAACAGAGGCGCATATACCACCGCTGCTGGGCGTAACGCCGTTGGGTCCAACTCCATTGCAGAAGGAACATCACCTGCAATATCAAATGATGGAAGCCGCATTTTATCACCTGCCACAGCCCGTTGATACCGAGAAGCTGCAAACATATTTTCATCGTTACCCGGTGCAAACGCCAGCACATTATCCACAGGTGAGTCTTATATATATACATATATATAATCAAGGAAATATTCCTACTGCTAACTATTGAATATAGAGAGTTTATTTCATTATAAAATGAACCGATCAGAGCGATAAACTTAAATCCAATCAATCATTTTCTAATGGCAATATATTTTCTTTTTCTAATTTTTTATTTTTGCAAGGCCCAGCTGCCCATCTACGATACCGTTGAATTTTATCAGCGACTCTCCACGGAAACGCTCTTCTTTGTATTCTATTACATGGAGGGCTCCAAGGCCCAATATCTGGCTGCCAAGGCGCTTAAAAAGCAGAGTTGGCGCTTCCACACCAAATACATGATGTGGTTCCAGCGGCACGAGGAGCCCAAGATTATCAATGATGATTACGAACAGGTAAACATATTTATACATTATGGAAATGATTAATTTTTATTTTATGACTATTTATTTATTGAACACAGGGTACGTACATCTACTTTGATTACGAGAAATGGAGTCAGCGCAAGAAAGAGGGCTTCACCTTTGAATACAAGTACTTAGAAGACAAGGAGCTGAATTGAATACTGAATACTGCGTGCGTTGCTGTGATGCGAATGCGTCGGCTGTCAAATGAAACTCCCCCACTAAATCCATAGCTACAACAATATATTGAATCAATAGAATACAATAAAAAAAACATACATACATACATTCAAATCAATACATCCATATATATATATATAAATACACAAACACACACGCAGACTTCATGATGTATAAGAGATATGCATAAATTTGTAAGGAAGTAAGGATGAATGAAGACGATACTTGTTTGGAGAATGCATGTAAAAACATATGCTTTTTATATATATATTAATATTTAATTGTTTTTTATAATTTTTTTTTTAAACAATGCTTTCCTACACTCAACACAAAAACGAGAAATGGAACTCAAAACTATGAAAAAGTTATTGATAAATATTGTAAAGACAATTTGGTTATTTTTGGCAACTGCCTCTCCTCTCCTACTTCTACATAAACATAAGATTATCGCTTAGCGTCTCCTTGTTCAATTAGAGTTACTCTTTGCCATCCCCGCCCACACTCCCACAACGCCCACACTTCATACGCCCTCACCTCACACCGCAGTTCCGCCTGCCCCGCACTTGCATTATGTAAAAAGAGCGCAGCCGAGTGTGCAGTAAATACTATTTAATTGTAAACATTTAGCGCACCGATCATTATTTTTTTAATGCGTTTGCATAGGAACGTAGATTAAAAAGTAAACAAAAAAGTGAATACAAAAAAAAACTACTTGTGAGAATAAAAACAAAAACTTCAGCTGATCTTATTTAAATTTAATGTAATTACGATTACTAAGATCATTGATTAAGTTGAGCATAATAATGATGCTGCAAAGCAAACAAACAACAAATTATTGAGTAATATATATACCTTTTTTTAAATGTAAGCATAAATAAAAACAAATCGTGAGTAAATAGTTGAAACCTTTTTAGTGTTTCTTTTATTTTATTAATTTTTAATATTATTCTCAAAATATGTACTTTTGTTGTGATTTCGAATTACATTTACATTTCATTTTGTTGGAGCTGTAATGTTTTTTGTGCATAAACAAATTTCCTATTAATTTTTAGCCTGTTTGATCTTGATCCTAAGATCGCTTGAGCCACATTTTGAGTCGTTTAAATGTTAATAAGTCATATATAGTCAAATGATATAAAAAAAATAAAACTAAAATGCATTTTAGAATGTTTTTGCGTAAATATAGCATTTTTGCTAAACGAAAAACGAAAAAAAATAATTTAACAATTTTACAAGAATAGTTTTAAACGAATACAAGAAACAAATGCATGCTAAACATGAAAAACATTTTAAAAATTATTTAAAAACCAACAAAAAAAAATGGATTGAAAGAAAAACTGCATCAAAATATACATACATACAATTATATAAATGGATTTTTCTATTAATGCCCTGAAGTACCGCTATCTAATCGTGATCCGATGTTGTCTAAAGCCCAGGTGATATCTGATCCTCTACGACACCTTGCATTCAAACAAATGGTGAGTCATACCTATTTTTTTATTGATAAACAATTTTATGCTAAGCGCCATATTAAATATATTAATGGGTCTTATAAGTGATACTGACATGATTCTGGCATTGTCAAGTATTGACATTATCTTATGTGAATTTGGCACACGCCAAGTTCAAAAATGGAGTTATCTAAGTTTAAGGTATCATTCCATTGGACAGTCCATATTTGAGACAATTTCTTGCATAAATAACAATAATATATTTAAAAAAATATTGAACGATTTTATACATTTCTTAAGTTATTAGAGATTATCTAATGATCTTATAATGATTACTTGGTCTATCACAGCCTAATCTGTATTCGACCACACCAATTCTAGGAAGGCTACTTTCAGTAAAAATATAAATCACACCATTCACTTTTTAGAACTTCTAAATTAAATTCGATTTGCTCTCGAACCACTTCAAAATATTTAATTCATTATGAATGAAATCAGTTGTGAATGATTTGTCTTATCAAAATCTGATTGCTTATCGTAAAGTGATTGAATTGTATTGTGGGCCCTCCTCCATAAATTTAAAATACATATGTACAGAAGTACACTTTTAGTCCTATTTTCTAAAATATAGTTCCAAATCAACTCCGCTAAAGTTTTCTATACCTATTTTGATGCCAGAAATCGATTGCACACGATAAATTTAGATTTCAAAGCTTTCACATTTTTAGCTTATTATCTAGGGGTTAGTATCCAAAAATGGCCAAAAATAGTCGAAAATTTTAAGGTACTGAAAAGTCCAAAATGGTTGATGCACATTCAAACTAGAATCAATACCATTTTCAGAAATGCAAAATTTTTTAAAATTCTTTGATTTTTGGCAAAGTTATGGCTTCTTAAAGTTTCAAATATACAAGAATTTTGTACTTAAATGAGTTTATTATAATTTTTTTACTTTGCTTGCCACATTTTCCAAAACATGTACAGAATTTTTGATACCGATTTAAAATATGGCTAAAACCACGTCCAGAAATGCAAAAATATTGAAAATTGGGTAAGAATTGGAAAAGTTATGGTTTCTCAAAAATGAGAAAGATTTCATTTTTTGCTCATAAAGCTATTTTTACCATTTCTTAGTATTTCGGCTAAATTTTTTAAAATATTGCTTCAAATCAAGTGCGGTAAAGTTTTTTATACCTATTTTGATGCCAGAAATCGATTGTGCACAAAAAATTTCGATTTCAACATTTTCACTTTTTTGACTTTTTATCAAGGGGTTAGTATGCAAAAATGGCCAACAATAGTCGAAAATTTAAAGGTACCGAAAAGTTAAAATTTTTTATGTACATTTAAACTAGAATCAATACCATTTCCAGAAATGCAAAAAATTTTAAAATTGTTTAATTTTTGGCAAAGTTATGGCTTCTTAAAGTTTCAAATATACAAGAATTTTGTACTTAAATGAGTTTATTACAATTTTTTTACTTTCCTTGCCACATTTTCCAAAACATGTCCAGAACTTTTGATACCGATTTAAAATATGGCAAAAACCACGTCCAAAAATGCAAAAATATTGAAAATTGGGTAAGAATTGGAAAAGTTATGGTTTCTCAAAAATGAGAAAGATTTCATTTTTTGCTCAAAAAGCTATTTTTACCATTTCTTAGTATTTCGGCTAAATTTTTTAAAATATTGCTTCAAATCAAGTGCGGTAAAGTTTTTTATACCTATTTTGATGCCAGAAATCGATTGTGCACAAAAAATTTCGATTTCAACATTTTCACTTTTTTGACTTTTTATCAAGGGGTTAGTATGCAAAAATGGCCAAAAATAGTCGAAAATTTAAAGATACCGAAAAGTCAAAAATTGTTGATGCACATTCAAACTAGAATCAATACCATTGACAGAAATGCAAAAATTTTGAAAATCGGTTAATTTTTGGCAAAGGTATGGATGTTTAAAATTTTGTAAGGTACCCCTTTAATAGAAAAGGCTTGATTCAAGGGTACTTTTCACTGTTTTTGCCATAATTTCTAAGCTATTGCTCAAAATCACCTTCGGTATGAAATTATATTTCTATAACGATGCCATGGATTGATATCATTCAATGAAACTGATATTTATCAATCAGAATATACAAGTTAAGTATTTAGATGCTCATTAGAGATGATTATCTCGGACTTTATTGTTTTCGAATAGTTTCGATCTGTAAAAATTGTAAACTACTTAGAGGTGACTGGACGCAACATCATCTTGAGAGTCTTGTAGGAGTAGGTTTCTCCCTTCCATGAGTACCAGTACATTCCCTTGCGAATGAAGTCAGTGCTGTATTTTCCACTCAGGTACAAGCCGAAGGGATTGACATAGGAGCAATCATTGTACCACCATGCGCCCATTTGGAAGTTGGGACAATTTCCTCTGGAGATGTCATTCTTCGAATCGTATGTTGAGAATTGCATACCTAAGTTGTAGTTGAGGCAGTTGCCGGCGGTACCGGCTGCTTGGCCAATGCTAATCAGCCGGTATTTGTCAGACTCATCAGCAATCTTGAAATCATCGTAGGACTCGGTACGGGTTTCACCCTCGAAGTCCTCCAGCTCAAAGATAAGTTCGTGTTGTCCGCTAGCTGTGATTTTATGGACCTTCTCCAAGCCAATAAAGAATTCGCCAGTCTCATCTTCAAAACCGTGCTTGTATTCCTTCCAACTGCGGAAGAAGTTCAAATTTCCGTTGAATCGATGAGCAATTACCGTTGAACCGTCAACCTTCTGCTGCTGGGGCACGGCAAGGCAGCCATTGATGAGCAACGCAATCGAAAGTAGTACGGAAACTTTGTTCATTTTCAATTCAGCTTGTGTTCTTCTATTCAAACTCACAATTGAACTATACAATTTTCATAAAGTTTCTGCGCTTTTATACTTGCCACGGTCCCCCAATCTGAAGATCCCAGTAATACCCTACTCGACGTAGGCCATATAGAAGTGTTGGTCGAGTATGACATGGCCTGAAAAATTGATATAATAAGAATGTCAAGATAATGTAAAGGAAGCTTTTTAAATCTTTTGATTAGATTGAAATTTCGCAATCAGTTTAGTAAAAAAAATTATTCTAATATTAGTTTTTTAAGAGTATTCATTTGCGACTTCTCCCATTTCTTTCATTAAGCACTCTTGACGTAGCTAATACTAGTTAATATGAAATTGATAATGATGTGATATTTATAATATCTTCCTTATCGAAGGAGCATCAAGCACTTATAATTTGATGTGGGGGACCTTTGAAACACGTGCAGCTGGTAACGAACGCAAGATAATTCTATTCCTAGAATACTCCAAATATTGTCCCCAAATTTTGTATTAAAGTTTTTTTGAAGTGAAATTATATGGTACAATTATACGCGGTGCTTGCGTATTGTTAATTTATTACACATCGACAGAAACATATAATATTGATTTATATATAGATATGTACATAACTGAACTTAAGGATATAGAAAGGCTGTGTGTGGACCTTAACCGTGGGCTAAGCTTAAATATTGGCGCTAATGCTGAAGCATGGAACGTGGCAGATGAAACTAGAAATGGCGATTTGAGTGTGAGTTTCCCATAAATAGTGCTGGACTAGACGTTGTCATCCCCATTGCTGCCCCAGACGACATCATCCTCATCGTCGTCGTGACCCCAACCCTGATCCGTCTCGGCATCCGTATCATGGCCATTGGCGGTAATTGCTGCCGCTGCAAACCGACTGGCATCGATTTGCACAACCTCGGGCTCTTTGCTTGGCGGGAGCGAGTGCGTTGAAGGCGGTGGAGGTGGCGATTTGGCTTCAAACACCGGTTCCATGTCCTTGAAGAAATCAAACTCAGCCGGTTCGTTGGTATTGCTTGGCGTTGTCAATTGCACTTGAATGTCCAAAGCACTGAGATCATCTATGAGCTGGCGTTGGGTGGGTTGCGGCGTACTTTTCGTGGCCACTGACGACACTGTGGAGCAGGCGGTGCGGAAGGAATCGGTTATTGAAGGTTGGGTTGCCTGTGTTGATGTGCTACTGTTCGTCTCCAGGTTATTGAGGTTTAGTTCATCGAGAGCTTCCTGCTTGACGTGCAATCGTTGCATCTCGTCTGTGTTCTCCCAGTCGGACCAAGCATCCTCCTCATCGTTGACCAAGGTCTGTTCGAGACCTGCGCTGTTTGATGAAGTTTCTGCTTGTTCCGAACTGCTGTCGCGGCGACTGCCGTTATCTAAGGGTTTCTCGATCTCATTTAGATTTCCGATGCTGTTGTCATCTTCGCCCCCATCGGGACTCAAACGCAGTGCTATTGGCGCTCCATTGGTTTCCGTGGGCAGCGGACTACCCGAAACCATATAGTCATCTCCGTCCATTGTGCAGCTATTCATTAGCGGCGTAATGGAACGCGGCTCTGTCCACTGCGCTGTGGAATCTGTGGATACGGCGGCATGTGGGCGTCCATCGGAGAAGCAACGTCTGCGATCGCCACCGAGCACTGCAGCCGCACCCAAAATGGGCACCAGATCAGCCATGGATCGCAGTGTTTTGGCCACCAGCACATCGTTCGTATCGTTCATGCCCAGTTGCAAATGGGGCAGGATTTCAGTGAGTAGCTGTTCATCGCTCAGCAGACGCACATACTCCATGAAGTAGTCCAACAGTATGAGTCGTATTTGTGCATCCTTGAGGCGGAACATTTTCAGCACATGTGGCAACAGATACTCCACATAGGTCTGTGGCGAGAACAGAGCTGTGGCTCCATTTTCCGTCTTGGTTCGCAGCACATAGGGCGTAACACAGTGCTGTGCGGTGGGATCCAGGAGTACCATGCGGGAGAGCAGATCGCTGGCTAATTGCGAGGCCACCACCTGCTCGTCGAAGCAACGCAGGCGCTCAATGAGACTGCTGAAGAACTGTTGACGCTCCTGAACGGACTTAAGCGGCAACTCGAACAGGAAGGAATGTATTATAACGAATTCGTGGTTGAAATACGGATGCAAGAGTACGGCAGACAGTTTGGGACGCAGTTCCGGATTCAGATGCTTTAGGTGAGTGCCACAGTACTCACGAAACTCCTGGACATGTGGTGTGCCCGCCGAGGCACTGCCATCGCCAGCCTTGTCCAGGACTTGCTCACAGAGGGTGGCAAATGCGAACTGTTCCAATGCATTCTCAATGTTGGTGGGATCCATGGCTTGTGCTTGCCGGAAGCTGTTTGCCAGCTCTATCAGCTGCTTGTTCAGCTCCTTTGCCTTCCACACAAACTCGAAGCCAGCCAAACGCCAACTGCCCTTGTCCGTCACATAGACTGACTGTGTGCATATGTTGAGATGCCTGGCCATCGCCTTCTCAATGAGAAAGATCAGACTGCAGAGTATCGTGCGTAGGCCGAGACACATTTGTATATCGCTCTGCTGGCTGAGCACATCGGTCAATGGCCGGACACGCTCCGTGGCCAAATGTTTCTGTCCGGACTGTTCCCACGTCGACATATACTTAAGTATGTATGGATGTCGATAGATCATCAAATTCTATACAAGAAGAATCAACATTTAATCAAAATCGACATATAATCTACGTTTAATTGGATTACCTTTATGGCACGCTCCATCGGCCCTTGGGCGGACCAGAGTTGGCCTTTCACAAAGACTTCACCCTTGAATATGGACAGTTGTTGGCCGCCACCGCCCTCTTCATTGCAGGTGGTTGGTGACTCGGCATTGTATAGGGCCCAGAAATCGTTCACTTCGACGGCATTTTTGTCAATTACGATTCCTTTTAATTTGCTGCCCTCATTGCCCATTTTGTTTAATGTTTAATAAAAAGTAGTGTGGACAGCGACACAATTTAACATTTTGCCATGCTGTTATTAACAGTACTCAAAACATTATTAATATAATTTTGTTATTGTCTTAATACAGAACATTTTAAAACTGTCATGAATATTTTATTATTGTTACAATGGTATTTCGTTACAAAAAATATGCTTGGCATATTATTTTGCTAAACATAATCACTAAAACTGTTAGTTAGTAACAGGCGCTGTTAATTGTTCAAAACACCGCTTTACACATTTCATTGATCTGTTAATTAAAACTATAGATTACGTATATATTCTAAATATTCTTAACTTTTATATAGTTTCTTATAATCAACAATAATGTATAACCTTTTCTGCATTATCGCGGGTCAAGCAAGGTTATCGATATTTTGATTTAAGGCTTCGTAAATGTCAATATACGGGCACACTCACTCTATAATATACCAGCAATGTGCATATCAGGTGACAGTGGTCCTCATCAAACATAGTTTATACGCTGGCAACATAACATAAGCATTGAAAGATGTGTCCACATTTTAAAAATCCGTTGATTTTGGGCACAGTTATGGTTTTATTCTAAATTCTATTATTTCTAAATTTTTGATCTTATCTTAAAAACAAACACTCAAATTTTCATCTCATTCTCTGTTGCTCCTTGTTGCTTCGAGCAGGTTGTGTTATGTTCGCTTTTGAGCAAATCGTTTTTTTTTTTTTTGTAGACAGCGGTGTGAAGCGACCACTGTAGTATGAAATAAGTCTAGTGTCAAAGCTGTTACTTTACATAGGTACGTTACTCCACCAAAGGTCTGTTATGAAAATGTTATGAAAATAAAGTGTGGTAAAATATTCTGTTTACCTATACAATACTGTAATGCAGACTCGGATGAAAACAGAATAAATGATTTTGTTTATAACTAGACGAATGCACATATAATAAATAGCCATGGATCTGTATGACGATATTGACGCAAAGCCACGGGCATCGCAAATGGATGGATGGTCTTCCGGTATTAAAATGCTGCAGACACAGCTGGCAGTGAAGAAAGCACAGCTACCCAAACCCAAACCCAAGGAACAAATCAAGAAACCGGTCGGTAAATTTAGATAAATGAATTTAATTGCATCTTATTAAGATCAAATATGACCAAATGCGTAGCTGATGACTCCAGTGGTTAATTTGCGCACCAAGCGTCCCGCCGAAGCTGACACTTTAGTGCCCGGAGTACTGCCCGCAAAACCAATTGTTACCACCACCAGCACCACAATCGCACCGGCTCCTGTGCTGGAGAGGACCAAGACGGATGACTGGGACTTTGTGGATGAGTATGACCCACAGTGGCCCAACGAGTACGAGAAACTGAAGGACAAATCGAAGAGCAGCGAGAAGCCACGAGGCGGCGGCGGTGGCAACAACAACCGGGAGGAGCGTGAGCGGGACAGAGATCGGGATAGGGATCGCAAACGTAGTCGAAGTGGTGGACGCAGAGATATGCACAATCACGACGGTTCGCCGCCATCAATGAAGTTGAGTGGATTTGCACAAAGGCAGAGTGACGAGGACAGATATAGTCCGCCAGCTCCAGGCTCAATGGGCAAGGCGGGCGGGGGTGCGGCAATAGCTCCTCCACCTTCACTATCAATCGATAATGGAGATGGTGCGTCGAATGTCACCATTCCGTACTCTGCCAGCTCGGTGGCGGCCAAGATTATGGCCAGATACGGGTTTAAAGATGGTCAAGGATTGGGTAAATCAGAGCAGGGCATGTCTGTGGCCCTGCAAGTGGAGAAGACCTCGAAACGTGGCGGCCGTATCATCCACGAGAAGGACGTTTTCTCTTCCCCGCCGTCACCTCCGCCAGTTCAGTCGTTGCCCACAGTAAATGTGGGTCCTTCGAGCCCAAATGCAAGCACATCAGCTGCTGCTGCTGCCGCTGGATCAATGCCACCTCCTCCATTGCCTGGACCAGCCCCGCCAACTGCAGCCCTTGATGCGGAGCTAAGCATAACCGAGATCATGAAAACGCCAAGCAAAGTTGTGTTGCTTCGTAACATGGTTGGTCCGGGGGACGTGGATGAGGAATTGGAGCCTGAAGTGAAGGACGAATGCAACACAAAGTATGGAGAAGTGAACAGTGTCATCATACATGAGGCATTTGGAACGATTCCCGAAGATGCCGTCAAAATATTTGTCGAGTTCAAACGAATTGAAAGCGCCATAAAAGGTAGGTTTGATTAATTGGGTATTTCATTGGCATTCTAAGAATTATCTCTTTGCAGCTGTTGTGGATTTAAACGGACGATTTTTTGGTGGACGGCAGGTGCGAGCGGGCTTTTACAATTTTGATAAATTTAAGAGTTTTCAATTGAATTAAATAAAGTAAAAAATTCTAATACCTGTTAATCGAATTAATGAAGTGCAGATCAAAGTTGGCAGATGGCGCCAGCTAAAATAATCGATAGTTGGAATTAGAAGCGACAACTCTACAAATCGATTGTCTTGCATACACGATACGACTAACTGGTTGTGTTATGCTTGCTGTTTTTTGGTGATTGGATATTTATTTGAGTTGTTCTAGTTTTCGACAAAACTCTTTGGAAATTTGTTAAAAATTCTACGTTTGCCTGCCAAGATAAAATCATGTATAAATAAAGCAACACTTCAGTGACAACTCACAATAGGCAGTCGTATCGTCTCTAGATTTCATCGGTGCAAGTAGAGGTTTGAGAACAGAAAACAATTATCGCAAATAATATATTCGCTTTCGTTGTGCTGCAAAATTGATTAATTGAAACAACAGAAAAACCAAGGTGAGTTCTTGGAGCTATCAATTGGAACATATTGTGAATTAAATAAGTGAAATGGCAACGAGATAGACAAAACAATCGCGACAAAATAAGAAGTCTGTTTTGCTGTTTTTTTTTTTCTTTCTTTCATTTTGTGCGAATACATAAGCCAAAGCAAACGACCAGAGAGCAGCAGAACGGTAAATTCTCCAAATGTCATCGACACACACACGAACACATATACATACAGCCAATTGTAATTAAATTCAATTAAGCTGCAGCTAGTACTTAATTTGTGTATCAATTTTCATACATGTGAAAAGTGGCAAAAGAAAAGAAACAATAAGAGTGGCTCGCAGACCCGTTGTTCTCTCCCTCCCATTCCACGTTGAACTCTCGTGCCCGTCCGTCCAACTGCTTGCAGTTGTATTAGTGGCTGTTGTAACTGCAACAGCAACACACATACACACACACACACACTTACACACTTGAGTATTTACATAGGCGCAGACACCAGCAACGACGGAGAGCACAGATCATACTGTTGTTGTTGTTGTTGGTATTGTTGCTCTGCTGTTTGTGCTCTGTAAGCTTAATGCCAATCAACAACAAAAGTTTTGCATTGTTTGCTGCTTCCACACGCCCACCGTCACCACCCAACCGACAACAACAATAACGAAGACGACGACGGCGGCGACGTCGACGACAATAACAACTCTAGTTACCATATATCAAGTATTAGTGACTGTTGCAGTTGTTGATATCGTTGAGGCCATGGGCCTGCTATCGTCATTCTCTGCTGTTGCTACAAGGTAAGGGGCATCTCCTTCTCCAAGTTATGGATTCTGGCTACTGTTGTTGTTACTCTCTCTTTCTCTCTGCCTCTTTCTCTTTGTATCTATTTCGCTCACAGTTTATTGCACTATTCTTTACTGTATGTATACATATGCCTACAAACACATATAAGCACATACATACATACACATAGTGTATGTTATTTACATATGTACATACATATATCGGGTTCTTTGCTTCTTCGCTCTTCTCCATCCAACTCTGCGCCTTCCAAAGTGGAGCAGACGCGCCCCGATCACATATATGTACAAACAAACAAATTTCTGTTTTTTTTTTGGCAGCCCCCACCCACACAAGCATATGCGAACACGCACACACACACATGTACTTGCTTCTTCAATTATTTTTTTGAAAATAATCTATTTTTATACGAAACATTATTTTGCGCCTGCACTCTGAAGTAAATAAGCATATTTGGTTCACGCCTAACACATAGTATTATTTACGGGGAAAAGCAGCAGTTATTTAATCCTGGAGTAAACTATTTGTTTTATAAATTGCGACATAAAACGTCTGGACTGCAGATTATTCTTGTATTATTTTCTAATATAGATTACTTTTCCAGTTGAGTTACAGTTTTAGTATTTTTGTAATAAATAGCCATAAAATAGTGTGACCATATTTCGTTATATGCCGCCTTAGGCGTTATCAGCTCTGATAATCGAAATATGTACCTTTTTTTTGTTTGTTTTTTCTTGATTTGTGGGAATTGGATTAGTTGGATCAGGTAATCATAGAGTTCAAGCTCTACATAGACTTGGGGAAGCTTCGTTTAAGGGCACAGCACAGAAAACACTCAAATTTAAAGCCAGTCTAATCAAAATTTGATCAAGAAATAATAAACTCATTAACTTAATATCTGCCTTCTATTTTGCGATCTCTCTATATACTACATATAATTTACGCGTCTGCAGCTATGGTCTTGGTCAGCAACGAATGGCAGTGTAACAAGGATGACGCACAGAAGTTGCCAAACGTGGAATCAGCAGAAGCAGCAACAGGAGCAGCAGCAGCGGCAGCAATAACATCAGCGACAACAGCAACGCCAGCAGCAGCAGCAGTAGCAGCCAAGGACGGATTAAATAAGGAAAGTGCCAGCGAACTGGGAATCCCAGCCCGGCCTGAAGCTATTGTCACTGGCGTTGTTGTTGTTGGTGGTGGTGGTGGTGGGGGAGGTGGTAGTGAAGTTACGAAGCGCCAGCATCAGCAGCGTAATAATAAACGAGCACAAAACAGAATGGAGGTGAATCGGAAGAGCGAGCAGGAGCAACAGTTGCTGCTGCATCCACGTGAGAAGCACGAGACCGAAACGCGTGAACAGCTGCTGCCCACCACAGAGATGTCCAACACCAATACCATCAGCAATAGCAATACCAATACCAATACCAATATCAATATCAATAGTGTAACCGATAGTAATATAAACAATATGAACATCAGCAACAGCAGCGATGCCAACGACAATCTGGATAATCAGGATAATAACAATTCACCAAGGAATTCCAATTCGACAACAGATTCCAATACGAACACCTTACAGGTAAGCAGTCTATCGTATCTATCTATATTGGCCAGTTTTTGACATACACTCGTCCACTTTATAGGGTCATGTGGTGATGCAGCCGATGCAGTTGCAAATGGCCATGAATTCGGTGCTGAATACGAACAATACCACAACAACAGGAGGAGGAACAACAGCAGCAACGACGACGAACACGAGCAATAATCTGTTTAGCTCGATGGGTGCCTTACAAATGTCCAATGATCCTATGCCGTCATCATTCGCACAGGAGCTTACGCAGTGCGAGGCTAAGATAATCCTGCAGTGCGAGGGAAAATCGCACAACTTTGAGACTCGCACCATATTGCTGTCCCCGAACCAGGAGTGTAAAGTGGGCCGGTTGATAGCCAAGAGCAAGGCCAGCGAGGGCAATGCCATATTCGATTGCAAAGTGCTATCGAGGAATCATGCAATGCTCTGGTATACGGCCGATGGGCATTTTTGGGTGAAGGACACCAAGTCCAGCAATGGCACCTTCATCAACGACGTCAAACTGGGGAATGAGCCCGCCGAGCTGCACTACGGCGACATTGTCAAGTTTGGGGTCGAAGTTATTGAGAACTCACGGCAGGAGGTGCATGGTTGCATCATAGCGCGAGTCACACTCTTTTTGCCAGATGGACGGGAGGCCATCTCAATAGAGACTGATCAGTTGTCAATTGCGGGACCATTTCGTATCACCTACGAAGAGATACAGCGCCTCAATGCATATCTATCGGAGACCACACAGCGCGAGAAGATGCTTAAGGCGAAGCTAAGCTCCTTGCAGGGCGTGCTCGATTCTACTCGGAAAAACTCGACCATGTGTTGGCAGAGTATGATCAACGAGGATCAGTTGCTCCACAAAATCTCTCTGCTCGAGAAGAAGCTCCAAATGGTGGACAAAAATGTGCCCGACAATGTTTTGCGTAATGAGGTGAGAAGCACACTTCTTTTCCGCTCAAATTAAAGGGATAACAAATATTAAATACTTTCTAGATTTCCAAGTTGTTGGACGACAAGACCACGTATCAGATGATTGCCAAAGAGGCGCTGCAAAAGGTCCACCAGGAGCGCTGTGATGCCCTGCAAATGGTGGCCAAAATGGAGATGGCCCGCACAACTTCGGATAATGAGTGCAGCATATTGCGAAGTCAGATCGTGAACTCGAAGCAATCGCTGCAGGACTACAATACACAGTTGGAGGCACTGCAGCAGGAGTACACGGAATTCAAGCAGGATACACTGCGACAGCAGCTAGAGGCTAAGGAACAGAAGAAGGAGTTGGATGAGCTGAAGGACCAGATTCGCAGCCAGGACAACGAGCTGGAACAGTTGCGCCAACAGCTGGAGCAACTGCAGCAAACCAAAGCTGAATACGACAGCGAGGAGCAGGCGCTGCAGCAACAACAAGCGCTGGAGCAATTGAATGCAGCCATTGGCATCGAAGATGACGATGACGATGACGACGACGACGACGATGATGATGATAATGATGTGGAAGATGTTGATAATGTCGACAAAATGGAAGATGACGAAAAAACTGCAGATGCCGACAACGAGACCGATAAAAGTTCAATCGAAAATGAGAAACACACTCCAAGCAAAAAGAAATCGGTGGGTTCAAAATTAATATATTTGCATATATAGATATAGTGATTTTTTATTAATTATGTTGTTCTTATAGAGTAAGAAGAGTAAGTTGCAGCATAAAGGAGCACATGACTTGAAACACAAGGTTGTGCGTGAGGACACTGTGCTGAAGTGGCTCAAGAATTCCGATCTCAACAAAGGCGCGGACGGCGGTGATGTCTTGAAAGCCATATTTAACGCCGATTCTGGCGATGAGGAGGATCACGATAACGAACACATGAAGTCACAATCCAACACAGAATCAACGTCAACGTCGATGCTTAGTGCGGGCATTAAGCAGGAGACGGAAGCCGAAACCATCAGCGATGATGAGTTTGCACACAAGTCGCCAAAACACATTCAATCGAATGGTGTACAGGAGTCATCTGTGGAGTCATCATCACCTCATCAAAATCACAAGCTGGAAAATCAGATGACGCTGGTGGTGAACGACAATGCGGAATTGGCTGCCGAACATGCGTTGGATATGCTACACGAAGAATGCCAATTCTACAAGGATAAGAGCTCAACTTTAACTGAGAATGTGAGCATGCTGGAGAAGCAGTTAAGTGAGCTGAAGCAACAGTTCCAGGAGCAAATGAATCGCAATTCCAGCACTGATAGTGTCGAGCAGAATCAGCAAAAGGAGGGGGCAGAGGAACTCCCGAAAATTGATAAGGATACCGATGAAGGTGATCCATTATCAACCAGTTGGCGCGAGGAACTGAGCACCACCAACGATGAGGAGCGCGAGGAGGAGCTCATCGTGTACAAAGAACGATTGGAGCAGTCCGAGGCAAGCGTCATGAAACTACGAAATGAAATCTCCGAGTTGCGCCTCAAACAGTCGACTGGCTATAACAACTTGTTATTACGGCGTGCCTTACCCTTGCTCTGTGTGATGATCGCCGTGTTCGTATATTTCCTGATCCCCTATTTCAACTAAGAACACACATACACGACACACAATAACATCGTACCTAAAACAAACGAGATTCAATAACAAAACAAACCAACAAACATACAAAATAATTTGATATTCGATGTTCGGAAGGTTGGGTTGGGTTCGACTGAGAGAGGAGGATGGTGGTCATCTCTGGGATACGTGGAGGCGGTGCGTAATGAATATGGATGGGAATGAGAATGCAGTTAAAGCAGTTAAATATTTATATACACACACACACCCCATATACATAATACATACTTATACATTTACAATGGAGCTTTACTCGCTATTTGTATTCTGTTATTTCCCCCCCCTGATTATTTTTGGTCAACAAAATTTTTAGTTATCAAAATGAATTGAACGAACAAAACAAGCAAACACGAAATCAAAAAAGCAAAAACATAAAATAAATATCACCGAGGTTAGTTAATTTTGAAGTAATTGTATTTATAGCATTATAAATTAAATGCTGGCTGATATATAAACTATATTTCAATGGTGCGAAGATCTAACTAAGAAAATCCTTCGACTTTTGTACAAAAATGTAGAGAGCAAATGCACTAGAGCTCAGTTAATATGATGGGGAAGCATTAAGTTAATAATTAAGTTGCAATTATTTACAGCTAAATATGTTTTATACAAGTATAATTACGTATTCTAAATGTTGATTTATGTACTATATTTAGTTGATTTTATGTTCATTGTCCCTTTATAAGCGAAAGTGCGTTTAAGCATTAAATTATTTTCCGAAGTAATACGAAACAGAAACAAAAAAAAACAAAATATGAAAACGGCTTGCGATATCACAAATTGTGAAAAAATTTAAATAATCATTAATGTATGCAACAAGAAGAAATCCAATAAATACAACACTATAGTGAACTGAAACCAAGCAGCAGTCTTAGTCTTCCCGCGAAAATCATTCAAATTCGATTAATACAGAGCGCTAACGTAATAGAGCATACGTTAAACAGTTTCAGTCTTGCATTTACGGTCTATATCGATAACGAAGCTATTGCAAGCGAATGCAGCCACACTCCATATTTTGGTGTATTCTTGTTTGCATGTTGCAGTCACACCTAACAGTCTTCGGGTCGGGTTTTCTACGGAGCGCACGGTCATATAAGCGGCGCGTTATTCTTTTATCTTTTCGAATTTTATCAAGTAAATAAATCAAATTTTCTGTGAAATACCAAGTGTAGAAGTGGTGTTTTTAAGTGTTGAATTCTCGGGTGTTCAGCCAGTGTCCGTTGTTCAGATATTTGTACTATAAACTAGAGATGAGCGATACTGCGACTGCTTGAGTCACTGCATCAGTTGCGCCTTAATTTTGGCTTTTCACACACCAGCAGCGACAAGTTTCAACCTAATATAATTAGCAAAAGATACTGGCTAAAGTTTAATCAGTACTTGTGAAAAGTCACAGGTACTGAATTGAATTCGCTCATCTCTGGTGAATTCGTGTGAGGTGGGCGTGACGCCTGTCGGCGGTTAAAGCGCAGACAAAGTGAAATGCGAAGAAAGACGGGATTAAATACAGTGAAATAAAAGCGCTGTAAAAGCTGCAGTATTATTGCAAAATTGCATGTTCTCTCTCTTTTGTGTTTCTAGCCAAAGGCCAACAAAATCACAAGTTGTGCAAGTGTGTGTGTACGTGTACATGTACGTGTGTGCAAGTTGAAGTGAAGAGTAAAGCAGAGAGGCGGCAACAACAACGACAAAAACCCCAACCACAACGAGAGAGCGCAACTCCGACTGCCTGCAGATGTGTGGAAATAAATAGCCGAAAACAAACATAAAACCAATACGAAAATATTATAATACAAAAAGTACTGCTCCGCTGGCTTAACAGACTTTACGTTGTTGTCTTTAAAGAAAAGGTATGTCCACCATGAATAATGAATGCGAATTATTATTGCGATACGACCTTTCCCTGCAGCAAATAAGAAACCTATTGGTATTGAAGCGAACTGCATATTTTTGTGTATGTGTTGGTTAACGTCTGAGTAGGCAGGTGAGAGAGAGAGAGAGTTGAGTGTGAGTGTTGGACAGATAAGCCGCATTCTCTGATAATAACAGCTGAAGTTGCGTAGAAGTAGCAGCAGTGTCAGTGTGTCACATTGAGGAGGACTCAACTTGAAAAAATGCACTTTAAAATGGCGATGGCTAATCAGCTGTTCCATAAATAGTTTCCAAAATCCCAATTATGGAAAATCAAAAACAGAAAACTTGAGTTTCCCTTATACGAAAAATGCGACCAAAGTCAACTCATAATAATTAATTTATTTAAGCTATTATCTTATTTGCAAAGTATATATTTGTGTATGTAGATATGTATATAAATATTTCTTATAAATATTTTGCGCCACTTATCAAAGAAGTAAACATTCGACATTTATAATTCCACTTTGCGTTCATTCTTTCCCTTCGTATGTGTGTGTGTGTCTCTCAGCTGCTGCTATCTGTAGATAGCTCTCTCTCCCTCTCTGTCTCTCTTTCTCACACACATACACTTTTGCTCTTTCTTTGTGCCTTTCATCTACATGTTTCGCGTTAACTTTGCTTTGCGCGTATCTTCTAATTACATAGCGCAACTTAATGAATTCTCCGCTTTATACTTACTGTACAGTTTGAATGTTGTTTGTGTATTAGTGTACATTATACCGGCTATGAATCATAACTGTTAACACGCTTTTATTGGCGCGTTTGCTGCGATTGTCGCAAGAATACGACCTAAAAGCAGAATTGAATTGCACATATGGATCAGCAAACAAAGCCATTGAACTTCTCAGCCAAAAAAAAATAAAGAAAGATACTTTCACTTGCCAGGCCCATTGTGTGAGTGAGATAAATGGCACATGATATGCCATAAGCCGTTGCCAATTGGCCAATATCCATGACGTGCCACGCATGCAGCTCCCCTCAAAAAATAAATCGAGACAGTCAATTAAAATTGACAGCGCAACGATTGCGAAAAGTGAAAAGTAATCAAAATGAAATATATGAAAATTAACAACAATACAAATACAAATACAAATATAGAAATGAAATTTATACACAGATAATGGCATATTAAAGAACGCCCACATGCTGTTGATCAACAATGACGTCATAAGTACCGGGCAGCATGCCCAAATTGGCAACTTGCCAGCATTTAAGTGTGACCATGCATGTTGCGAAACAACCACGTTGATCTATCAACATCTGAGATGCAGTTGTTGCTCAACATTTTGAAGCCTGGCAACATGTTGCTATTCTATTCACTAATTATACAACGATTATATACCCCCTATGCAGTGCCTTATATGTATGTTATCAATTGAAATGCGTCACACTTGTCTTATCACTGATAAGCTATTTAAATTTGAATCTGTTAGGTTGTGTAAACTAAATCCGACAGTATTTCCCAATATTTTACTGTATAAATTTGCATTTTGTCAACATGTTTTGGGCCATGTGCGAATGACGTCACTGACCGCACAGTTCAATGCCTGCACACCCCCCCTCCAACTCCTTGCCCTGCTTTGGAAAACTATGACAAAGCGCTCAACTCTTAACGAACACTTGAGTTGAGTCTGCGATTTGAGACTTGAGTTTTCAAGTCGACGGAGAAGTGTGCATTAAAAGCGAATATCAAAGAGCGAAACAAAGGAGGAGACGTATGGCAAAAAAAAGAAAAAGAAAAAGAAAAAGAAAAACAACAACAACATTTAGCATTGATTGTTTTTTATATTTTCTTTGACTTAACTGTAAATGGCGCGCCATTATGACTAGAGTATCTAGTTCTGTGCCACAACACGCCCCGTTGCAAGAAATCCGCTTCAAATTTCAATAAACTGCAACTATTTGTCTATTTTCCATCAGTTGAGACTGCGATAAACGGAGGCACAGAGTATGGAAGGGGGTGTGGTGTTTTACTTGTGCAACAATCAGCTGTTGTTTGGTCATGTGGCAAGACCATGTGTCAACTTTCACTGAATTGTTGTTTTAATTACAAGCATTGCCTTAATTTATTGTAATTTTTTATGTTTAATTTAATTTACTGTTAGCAGGTCGCACTTGGCGCATTCCCTACGTTATTTTTTCAACATATTTCTCTGTTTGGGAAAGTTTGTTAACAACCTCATAGAAAGTAGACAGAATGCAAATTTAGTGTTGGCATTGTTAATTAGTTAAGCCAGGCTATAAAAATTTGGCACAAATACTTCCAACATTATGGTCACCCAGCGATTTGCAAAAAATTCCACAACTTGGCTGAAACAAGCTACCAATTTTCGCAGTTACTCTTACAGCCAAAAAAAAAAAATAGAGGAACAACAAGAGCTCTTATCATTATAACAAGAAATTGTAAGCGAACTTAACTAACTACAGCATTGATAACAAGTTCCGCTTAGTGATTTTGTTAATTGCAAATAAAAAGTATATTTTCGGTTTTTTTTTCGCACAAACTTTCAACTATTTAAGAGTTGAGTAGCTTGCAACTTTCTAGAAATATACAATAAGAAATTATTAACTTGCGCTCTATTTCAATAGTTTAAGATACTTTGTTAGTTCTCTCTTAAATTATATTATATAGACTTCACTTATATTATATTACAGTATAGTATAGTTGTTATCATATCGATTAATATCCGTTGTCATATGCAATGTGTCATTTTCACACTTGTTGCGAGTCATTTTTCCAAGTATTTGCCATAAAAACCTTGGCACATACAAAGCAAAACACAAACAAATCGAAATGTTTTCAGGAATTTCAGTTTGATAAGAAACAAGCTAAACTGTTATTATAATAAAAGATATAATATTGATTATGAAACCAGTTGAAACAGAATGCAATCTTTTGATTCATGTGTGCCCCTGGGGGAACAGGAAAACTAATTTGGATTTTAAGCTGGATTGTCAAGTTATTTATGGAAGAGGAATATATATGTATATACATATATGAAATAATTGCTGATTAGACATGTGTGTTTGTTGATAGAGGGGTTGGGTTTGCAGGGGGGGGAGACATTAGCTACTGTTTACTCTCAACTTGCCACTCTAATCAAATATCAAATGTTCTGTGCACAGCTGTTTTTTTATATACATATGTATATCTTTTATGCATACATTTCTCTGCTGTTTTGCTGGCATTTCGAATCTGTTTTGTTTGGCTTATCAAGTAACATTAACAAATATCAATAATTATAACTCTAATCTGCTTTTATTTTTGGTCCCATTCAACTTGATTTTCTCCACATTTGGACCACGCGACCTTGTCGAGTGGAGACTGGAAATGAAACCCAAAAATACATATACATATATATATAAAAATTTAAATGTTATTATACTTATACACTTGTCGTGCTGTGTTGGCTAATGAATTAAACATGAAAAGCCGCCAAATCGATTTCGATTTGTTTAATGGGTCACAAGCAACAACAACGAGGCACGCACTTCTACTCGGCAACATCCTGAATGTTGCTGGCAACATTTGATTGCAACATTAACAGTATTTTCCATTCCCCCATAATGCATAATGTTGCTTCCAGTTCGTCTAGTTTGACTGTACTCGACTACGACTACGACTGCGACTACGACTGCTGCTCTCAGCGAGAAGATAAGCTGTGCCCGGCCAGAAACCGGCCCAACCACTTGATACAAAGTTCAAGGACACTTTTGCAGTCTGCACAAGTTGCGTGAATTGCAATTGTTGTTGTTGACACATTGTCGTTGTGGGCGTCTCTCTCTCTCTTGCCATTTTCAATAATGGTTGTTTGCGCCAAGTGAAAACTGTCACTTGCTTGTTGCATATGTATGTACATACCCATCCACATACATAGATACATACGTACATACATACATATATTCTCAGAGGACAAACAGCAGTTGGTGGAAAGTTGTTCTCGAAAAGAATAAAAAAAATGGGAAGAAAACTAGTACTTTTACTTTTGCTAGACAATGGCAAAAACTTGTACCACATTCAACATAAAGTATAATATATATAGAAAGTAAATGTATTGTGTTTTCTGTAGAATGAATCAAATATTTATTATTCAACGAAACAAAACATTGTGCTTCGTCGTTTATGAATTAAAAAGTTACTATGAAACCGCAAACAGCTGTGGATTTTTATGACAAATTACTCTTGACTGTGAGATTTTTATTGATTTTCTAGTTTTATATTGAAAGATTAAAGAGAATTGTTATATAAACAATACAAGAAATGTATTATAAACAATACAAGAAATGTATTATAAACAATACATCTTTAAATGACATCTCTAGATCATTTATCATTTTATAAGATTCTTTAGCCCACGCTAATTTTAAAAAATTGTTTACCGAAATAAAGTATGGCATGTTTTTAATACTTTATTATTGTTAATCAATTCAGTAATATCAGAAAAATATTAATTTTGAATACTACTTATTGAAATCTACGGTTTTTCTGTGAAATATTTTCTGTTATTATTTTTCCGATATTTGCAATTTCTTATACTATTTGAAAAATTTAAGATTTTCCGTAATTTTGTTCAAATTATAACTAATCGCAATTACAGGGTATTTTAAGTGTCAGTTGTACTTGACTTTAATCTCTTAAACTAGTTTCAAACAGATGCAATTAATGTGGCTAAATTTATGTACAAATTGTAATCACAGCTGGCTTAATTAGTGATAAAAAAAATGAGATAGAAATAATTAGCATGCAGTTACGAGGGGGCAACAACAAGTTTTGTGCCACTGTGCAGAAACTAAAGACAGTGCAACCAATATTCACTGTGCGCTTATTTCATCCCTGTTTTCTTTTTGTGCACTTTTTTTTTTTTTTTTTTTTTTTTTTTTTGGTTGTTGGCAGTGTCAGGTGTGTTCGCAGAAAAGCTAAGCAACAACAACAACAACAAAGCAACATTAGCCTTTCTTTATGTTTACGTGGATACGATACCGGGTGTGTGTGTGTGTGTGTGTCTGTGTGTGGCTTTTAACCCTTGGCCCTCGGATATATGTATGTATGTACGTATATATACTTACATATGCCGGTACCGGTATCGGGCAGACGACAATGTGCGAGGGTTGCTGCTGTCGTTTGTTGTTCCTTCATTAAACTTGCACAAACGCACATAAATCTCACACTTTGGCAGTTGGGTGCGGATTGCAGTTAAATGTACGAGTATGTGTTTTTTTTTAATGCCGTTGTATTTGGTTGTATCTCTATGCCGAATTGCTTCTGCTTTTGTGCCCGATGAAGCAACTTTCGCCGGGTTTCTGTATTGTACTTTGTTTTGTATTATTGTTGTTGTTGTTTTTCTGTTGTGTTAGCAGCAGTTCCGCATTTAACGTTCAAGTTGAAGTGGCGAATGCGAATGTGACGTTGGCGACGACGCCACTTGAACACATGGTGCATTGCGAGAAGTCGCATTCCCCAGCTGCCTCGCCACATAAGCCATCTCCAACTTACTCCACCATTTTGAATGCAGCATAGACTCGTCTCGCATACCCTTAAACAGCTGTCAAGTGTCGGAAGTCTGAGAGTATCTTTTGGCCCTCGGGATATCGCCCACCATTGCCAAGGGCAACTGTCACGTTGTGGGCTTTTCAGCTATCAGCTCTTACCCTCTGTTGTTGTTCTGCGTACATATATTTGCTCTGGCCCTGTTTTCGTTTATAGCCTAATCAACAATCTAAACACGTTTGCGGCTTTCTCAACAATTTGACGGCCTACAATTTTCATTACAATTACCTGAAGCCCCAAGCGCATCGACCATTTGTCAAGCGTTCCTGAAGTTCGACGTTAGTTAGATAAAAAGAAATTGTGATCCAAAAACATTGGTATCTAAAATTGAACATTTTTTTTTTTTAGTCGAAGAAACTGTGCATGAACGAAATGGTATATTTCATCAAAATCGGTTGATTTTTGGCCAAGTTACGGCAATTTAAAATTAGAAGAAAACCCATTAGATTAACAAACTGGATTTTATCACTTTTTTGACACATTTTTGACCATATCTCGGGATATATTCATCAGAATCACCTCAAATAAAAAGCAAAATGCTAGTTTTGAGTCCTAGAATCGAATTAAGCCAAAAAATTTCGGAAATAAAATTTTAAATTTTTTCATGATTTTTGTAAGGGGTTAGTATGGAAAATCGGTCAAAAAAGTCGAAAAATGAAATATATCGAATTTGGCAAAAGTTTAAATGCAGTTTTAAAATATGTTCGAAACCATGAATAGAAACCCAAATTTCATCAAAATTGGTTGATTTTTGGCCAAGTTACGGCAATTTAAAATTAGAAGAAAACCCATTAGATTAACAAACTGGATTTTATCACTTTTTTGACACATTTTTGACCATATCTCGGGATATATTCATCAGAATCACCTCAAATAAAAAGCAAAATGCTAGTTTTGAGTCCTAGAATCGAATTAAGCCAAAAAATTTCGGAAATAAAATTTTAAATTTTTTCATGATTTTTGTAAGGGGTTAGTATGGAAAATCGGTCAAAAAAGTCGAAAAATGAAATATATCGAATTTGGCAAAAGTTTAAATGCAGTTTTAAAATATGTTCGAAACCATGAATAGAAACCCAAATTTCATCAAAATTGGTTGATTTTTGGCCAAGTTACGGCAATTTAAAATTAGAAGAAAACCCATTAGATTAAAAAACTGGATTTTATCACTTTTTTGACACATTTTTGACCATATCTCGGGATATATTCATCAGAATCACCTCAAATAAAAAGCAAAATGCTAGTTTTGAGTCCTAGAATCGAATTAAGCCAAAAAATTTCGGAAATAAAATTTTAAATTTTTTCATGATTTTTGTAAGGGGTTAGTATGGAAAATCGGTCAAAAGAGTCGAAAAATGAAATATATCGAATTTGGCAAAAATTTAAGTGCAGTTTTAAAATATGTTCGAAACCATGAATAGAAACCCAAATTTCATCAAAATTGGTTGATTTTTGGCCAAGTTATGGCAATGTCAAGTTAGAAGACAACCCATTAGATTGAAAAACTGGATTTTATCACTTTTTTGACACATTTTTGACCATATCTCGGGATATATTCATCAGAATCACCTCAAATAAAAAGCAAAATGCTAGTTTTGAGTCCTAGAATCGAATTAAGCCAAAAAATTTCGGAAATAAAATTTTAAATTTTTTCATGATTTTTGTAAGGGGTTAGTATGGAAAATCGGTCAAAAAAGTCGAAAAATGAAATATATCGAATTTGGCAAAAGTTTAAATAAAGTTTTAAAATATGTTCGAAACCATGAATAGAAACCCAAATTTCATCAAAATTGGTTTATTTTTGGCCAAGTTACGGCAATTTAAAATTAGAAGAAAACCCATTAAATTAAAAAACTGGATTTTATCACTTTTTTGACACATTTTTGACCATATCTCGGGATATATTCATCAGAATCACCTCAAATAAAAAGCAAAATGCTAGTTTTGAGTCCTAGAATCGAATTAAGCCAAAAAATTTCGGAAATAAAATTTTAAATTTTTTCATGATTTTTGTAAGGGGTTAGTATGGAAAATCGGTCAAAAAAGTCGAAAAATGAAATATATCGAATTTGGCAAAAGTTTAAATGCAGTTTTACAATATGTTCGAAACCATGAATAGAAACCCAAATTTCATCAAAATTGGTTGATTTTTGGCCAAGTTACGGCAATTTAAAATTAGAAGAAAACCCATTAGATTAAAAAACTGGATTTTATCACTTTTTTGACACATTTTTGACCATATCTCGGGATATATTCATCAGAATCACCTCAAATAAAAAGCAAAATGCTAGTTTTGAGTCCTAGAATCGAATTAAGCCAAAAAATTTCGGAAATAAAATTTTAAATTTTTTCATGATTTTTGTAAGGGGTTAGTATGGAAAATCGGTCAAAAGAGTCGAAAAATGAAAAATTTCGAATTTGACAAATGCAGTTTTAAAATATGTTCGAAACCATGAATAGAAACCCAAATTTCATCAAAATTGGTTGATTTTTGGCCAAGTTATGGCAATGTGAAGTTAGAAGACAACCCATTAGATTGAAAAACTGGATTTATCACTTTTTTGACACATTTTTGACCATATCTCGGGATATATTCATCAGAATCACCTCAAATAAAAAGCAAAATGCTAGTTTTGAGTCCTAGAGTCGAATTAAGCCAAAAAATTTCGGAAATAAAATTTTAAATTTTTTCATGATTTTTGTAAGGGGTTAGTATGGAAAATCGGTCAAAAAAGTCGAAAAATGAAATATATCGAATTTGGCAAAAGTTTAAATGCAGTTTTAAAATATGTTCGAAACCATGAATAGAAACCCAAATTTCATCAAAATCGGTTGATTTTTGGCCAAGTTATGGCAATGTCAAGTTAGAAGACAACCCATTAGATTGAAAAACTGGATTTTCTCACTTTTTTGACACATTTTTGACCATATTTCGGAAATAAAATTTTAAATTTTTTCATGATTTTTGTAAGGGGTTAGTATGGAAAATCGGTCAAAAGAGTCGAAAAATGAAAAATTTCGAATTTGACAAAAATTTAAATGCAGTTTTAAAATATGTTCGAAACCATGAATAGAAACCCAAATTTCATCAAAATTGGTTGATTTTTGGCCTAGTTATGGCAATGTCAAGTTAGAAGACAACCCATTAGATTGAAAAACTGGATTTTATCACTTTTTTGACACATTTTTGACCATATCTCGGGATATATTCATCAGAATCACCTCAAATAAAAAGCAAAATGCTAGTTTTGAGTCCTAGAATCGAATTAAGCCAAAAAATTTCGGAAATAAAATTTTAAATTTTTTCATGATATTTGTAAGGGGTTAGTATGGAAAATCGGTCAAAAGAGTCGAAAAATGAAAAATTTCGAATTTGACAAAAATTTAAATGCAGTTTTAAAATATGTTCGAAACCATGAATAGAAACCCAAATTTAATCAAAATTGGTTGATTTTTGGCCAAGTTATGGCAATATCAAGTTAGAAGACAACCCATTAGATTGAAAAACTGGATTTTATCACTTTTTTGACACATTTTTGACCATATCTCGGGATATATTCATCAGAATCACCTCAAATAAAAAGCAAAATGCTAGTTTTGAGTCCTAGAATCGAATTAAGCCAAAAAATTTCGGAAATAAAATTTTAAATTTTTTCATGATTTTTGTAAGGGGTTAGTATGGAAAATCGGTCAAAAAAGTCGAAAAATGAAATATATCGAATTTGGCAAAAGTTTAAATAAAGTTTTAAAATATGTTCGAAACCATGAATAGAAACCCAAATTTCATCAAAATCGGTTGATTTTTGGCCAAGTTATGGCAATGTGAAGTTAGAAGACAACCCATTAGATTGAAAAACTGGATTTATCACTTTTTTGACACATTTTTGACCATATCTCGGGATATATTCATCAGAATCACCTCAAATAAAAAGCAAAATGCTAGTTTTGAGTCCTAGAATCGAATTAAGCCAAAAAATTTCGGAAATAAAATTTTAAATTTTTTCATGATTTTTGTAAGGGGTTAGTATGGAAAATCGGTCAAAAAAGTCGAAAAATGAAATATATCGAATTTGGCAAAAGTTTAAATGCAGTTTTAAAATATGTTCGAAACCATGAATAGAAACCCAAATTTCATCAAAATCGGTTGATTTTTGGCCAAGTTATGGCAATGTCAAGTTAGAAGACAACCCATTAGATTGAAAAACTGGATTTTCTCACTTTTTTGACACATTTTTGACCATATCTCGGGATATATTCATCAGAATCACCTCAAATAAAAAGCAAAATGCTAGTTTTGAGTCCTAGAATCGAATTAAGCCAAAAAATTTCGGAAATAAAATTTTAAATTTTTTCATGATTTTTGTAAGGGGTTAGTATGGAAAATCGGTCAAAAAAGTCGAAAAATGAAATATATCGAATTTGGCAAAAGTTTAAATGCAGTTTTAAAATATGTTCGAAACCATGAATAGAAACCCAAATTTCATCAAAATTGGTTGATTTTTGGCCAAGTTACGGCAATTTAAAATTAGAAGAAAACCCATTAGATTAAAAAACTGGATTTTATCACTTTTTTGACACATTTTTGACCATATCTCGGGATATATTCATCAGAATCACCTCAAATAAAAAGCAAAATGCTAGTTTTGAGTCCTAGAATCGAATTAAGCCAAAAAATTTCGGAAATAAAATTTTAAATTTTTTCATGATTTTTGTAAGGGGTTAGTATGGAAAATCGGTCAAAAGAGTCGAAAAATGAAAAATTTCGAATTTGACAAAAATTTAAGTGCAGTTTTAAAATATGTTCGAAACCATGAATAGAAACCCAAATTTCATCAAAATTGGTTGATTTTTGGCCAAGTTATGGCAATGTCAAGTTAGAAGACAACCCATTAGATTGAAAAACTGGATTTTATCACTTTTTTGACACATTTTTGACCATATCTCGGGATATATTCATCAGAATCACCTCAAATAAAAAGCAAAATGCTAGTTTTGAGTCCTAGAATCGAATTAAGCCAAAAAATTTCGGAAATAAAATTTTAAATTTTTTCATGATTTTTGTAAGGGGTTAGTATGGAAAATCGGTCAAATGAGTCGAAAAATGAAAAATTTCGAATTTGACAAAAATTTAAATGCAGTTTTAAAATATGTTCGAAACCATGAATAGAAACCCAAATTTCATCAAAATTGGTTGATTTTTGGCCAAGTTATGGCAATGTCAAGTTAGAAGACAACCCATTAGATTGAAAAACTGGATTTTATCACTTTTTTGACACATTTTTGACCATATCTCGGGATATATTCATCAGAATCACCTCAAATAAAAAGCAAAATGCTAGTTTTGAGTCCTAGAATCGAATTAAGCCAAAAAATTTCGGAAATAAAATTTTAAATTTTTTCATGATATTTGTAAGGGGTTAGTATGGAAAATCGGTCAAAAGAGTCGAAAAATGAAAAATTTCGAATTTGACAAAAATTTAAATGCAGTTTTAAAATATGTTCGAAACCATGAATAGAAACCCAAATTTAATCAAAATTGGTTGATTTTTGGCCAAGTTATGGCAATATCAAGTTAGAAGACAACCCATTAGATTAAAAAACTGGATTTTATCACTTTTTTGACACATTTTTGACCATATCTCGGGATATATTCATCAGAATCACCTCAAATAAAAAGCAAAATGCTAGTTTTGAGTCCTAGAATCGAATTAAGCCAAAAAATTTCGGAAATAAAATTTTAAATTTTTTCATGATTTTTGTAAGGGGTTAGTATGGAAAATCGGTCAAAAAAGTCGAAAAATGAAATATATCGAATTTGGCAAAAGTCTAAATGCAGTTTTAAAATATGTTCGAAACCATGAATAGAAACCCAAATTTCATCAAAATTGGTTGATTTTTGGCCAAGTTATGGCAATGTGAAGTTAGAAGACAACCCATTAGATTGAAAAACTGGATTTTATCACTTTTTTGACACATTTTTGACCATATCTCGGGATATATTCATCAGAATCACCTCAAATAAAAAGCAAAATGCTAGTTTTGAGTCCTAGAGTCGAATTAAGCCAAAAAATTTCGGAAATAAAATTTTAAATTTTTTCATGATTTTTGTAAGGGGTTAGTATGGAAAATCGGTCAAAAAAGTCGAAAAATGAAATATATCGAATTTGGCAAAAGTTTAAATGCAGTTTTAAAATATGTTCGAAACCATGAATAGAAACCCAAATTTCATCAAAATCGGTTGATTTTTGGCCAAGTTATGGCAATGTCAAGTTAGAAGACAACCCATTAGATTGAAAAACTGGATTTTCTCACTTTTTTGACACATTTTTGACCATATCTCGGGATATATTCATCAGAATCACCTCAAATAAAAAGCAAAATGCTAGTTTTGAGTCCTAGAATCGAATTAAGCCAAAAAATTTCGGAAATAAAATTTTAAATTTTTTCTTGATTTTTGTAAGGGGTTAGTATGGAAAATCGGTCAAAAAAGTCGAAAAATGAAATATATCGAATTTGGCAAAAGTTTAAATGCAGTTTTAAAATATGTTCGAAACCATGAATAGAAACCCAAATTTCATCAAAATTGGTTGATTTTTGGCCAAGTTACGGCAATTTAAAATTAGAAGAAAACCCATTAGATTAAAAAACTGGATTTTATCACTTTTTTGACACATTTTTGACCATATCTCGGGATATATTCATCAGAATCACCTCAAATAAAAAGCAAAATGCTAGTTTTGAGTCCTAGAATCGAATTAAGCCAAAAAATTTCGGAAATAAAATTTTAAATTTTTTCATGATTTTTGTAAGGGGTTAGTATGGAAAATCGGTCAAAAGAGTCGAAAAATGAAAAATTTCGAATTTGACAAAAATTTAAGTGCAGTTTTAAAATATGTTCGAAACCATGAATAGAAACCCAAATTTCATCAAAATTGGTTGATTTTTGGGCAAGTTATGGCAATGTCAAGTTAGAAGACAACCCATTAGATTGAAAAACTGGATTTTATCACTTTTTTGACACATTTTTGACCATATCTCGGGATATATTCATCAGAATCACCTCAAATAAAAAGCAAAATGCTAGTTTTGAGTCCTAGAATCGAATTAAGCCAAAAAATTTCGGAAATAAAATTTTAAATTTTTTCATGATTTTTGTAAGGGGTTAGTATGGAAAATCGGTCAAAAAAGTCGAAAAATGAAATATATCGAATTTGGCAAAAGTTTAAATGCAGTTTTAAAATATGTTCGAAACCATGAATAGAAACCCAAATTTCATCAAAATTGGTTGATTTTTGGCCAAGTTACGGCAATTTAAAATTAGAAGAAAACCCATTAAATTAAAAAACTGGATTTTATCACTTTTTTGACACATTTTTGACCATATCTCGGGATATATTCATCAGAATCACCTCAAATAAAAAGCAAAATGCTAGTTTTGAGTCCTAGAATCGAATTAAGCCAAAAAATTTCGGAAATAAAATTTTAAATTTTTTCATGATTTTTGTAAGGGGTTAGTATGGAAAATCGGTCAAAAAAGTCGAAAAATGAAATATATCGAATTTGGCAAAAGTTTAAATGCAGTTTTACAATATGTTCGAAACCATGAATAGAAACCCAAATTTCATCAAAATTGGTTGATTTTTGGCCAAGTTATGGCAATATCAAGTTAGAAGACAACCCATTAGATTAAAAAACTGGATTTTATCACTTTTTTGACACATTTTTGACCATATCTCGGGATATATTCATCAGAATCACCTCAAATAAAAAGCAAAATGCTAGTTTTGAGTCCTAGAATCGAATTAAGCCAAAAAATTTCGGAAATAAAATTTTAAATTTTTTCATGATTTTTGTAAGGGGTTAGTATGGAAAATCGGTCAAAAAAGTCGAAAAATGAAATATATCGAATTTGGCAAAAGTCTAAATGCAGTTTTAAAATATGTTCGAAACCATGAATAGAAACCCAAATTTCATCAAAATTGGTTGATTTTTGGCCAAGTTATGGCAATGTGAAGTTAGAAGACAACCCATTAGATTGAAAAACTGGATTTTATCACTTTTTTGACACATTTTTGACCATATCTCGGGATATATTCATCAGAATCACCTCAAATAAAAAGCAAAATGCTAGTTTTGAGTCCTAGAGTCGAATTAAGCCAAAAAATTTCGGAAATAAAATTTTAAATTTTTTCATGATTTTTGTAAGGGGTTAGTATGGAAAATCGGTCAAAAAAGTCGAAAAATGAAATATATCGAATTTGGCAAAAGTTTAAATGCAGTTTTAAAATATGTTCGAAACCATGAATAGAAACCCAAATTTCATCAAAATTGGTTGATTTTTGGCCAAGTTATGGCAATGTCAAGTTAGAAGACAACCCATTAGATTGAAAAACTGGATTTTATCACTTTTTTGACACATTTTTGACCATATCTCGGGATATATTCATCAGAATCACCTCAAATAAAAAGCAAAATGCTAGTTTTGAGTCCTAGAATCGAATTAAGCCAAAAAATTTCGGAAATAAAATTTTAAATTTTTTCATGATTTTTGTAAGGGGTTAGTATGGAAAATCGGTCAAAAAAGTCGAAAAATGAAATATATCGAATTTGGCAAAAGTTTAAATGCAGTTTTAAAATATGTTCGAAACCATGAATAGAAACCCAAATTTCATCAAAATTGGTTGATTTTTGGCCAAGTTACGGCAATTTAAAATTAGAAGAAAACCCATTAAATTAAAAAACTGGATTTTATCACTTTTTTGACACATTTTTGACCATATCTCGGGATATATTCATCAGAATCACCTCAAATAAAAAGCAAAATGCTAGTTTTGAGTCCTAGAATCGAATTAAGCCAAAAAATTTCGGAAATAAAATTTTAAATTTTTTCATGATTTTTGTAAGGGGTTAGTATGGAAAATCGGTCAAAAAAGTCGAAAAATGAAATATATCGAATTTGGCAAAAGTTTAAATGCAGTTTTACAATATGTTCGAAACCATGAATAGAAACCCAAATTTCATCAAAATTGGTTGATTTTTGGCCAAGTTACGGCAATTTAAAATTAGAAGAAAACCCATTAGATTAAAAAACTGGATTTTATCACTTTTTTGACACATTTTTGACCATATCTCGGGATATATTCATCAGAATCACCTCAAATAAAAAGCAAAATGCTAGTTTTGAGTCCTAGAATCGAATTAAGCCAAAAAATTTCGGAAATAAAATTTTAAATTTTTTCATGATTTTTGTAAGGGGTTAGTATGGAAAATCGGTCAAATGAGTCGAAAAATGAAAAATTTCGAATTTGACAAAAATTTAAATGCAGTTTTAAAATATGTTCGAAACCATGAATAGAAACCCAAATTTCATCAAAATTGGTTGATTTTTGGCCAAGTTATGGCAATGTCAAGTTAGAAGACAACCCATTAGATTGAAAAACTGGATTTTATCACTTTTTTGACACATTTTTGACCATATCTCGGGATATATTCATCAGAATCACCTCAAATAAAAAGCAAAATGCTAGTTTTGAGTCCTAGAATCGAATTAAGCCAAAAAATTTCGGAAATAAAATTTTAAATTTTTTCATGATATTTGTAAGGGGTTAGTATGGAAAATCGGTCAAAAGAGTCGAAAAATGAAAAATTTCGAATTTGACAAAAATTTAAATGCAGTTTTAAAATATGTTCGAAACCATGAATAGAAACCCAAATTTAATCAAAATTGGTTGATTTTTGGCCAAGTTATGGCAATATCAAGTTAGAAGACAACCCATTAGATTAAAAAACTGGATTTTATCACTTTTTTGACACATTTTTGACCATATCTCGGGATATATTCATCAGAATCACCTCAAATAAAAAGCAAAATGCTAGTTTTGAGTCCTAGAATCGAATTAAGCCAAAAAATTTCGGAAATAAAATTTTAAATTTTTTCATGATTTTTGTAAGGGGTTAGTATGGAAAATCGGTCAAAAAAGTCGAAAAATGAAATATATCGAATTTGGCAAAAGTCTAAATGCAGTTTTAAAATATGTTCGAAACCATGAATAGAAACCCAAATTTCATCAAAATTGGTTGATTTTTGGCCAAGTTATGGCAATGTGAAGTTAGAAGACAACCCATTAGATTGAAAAACTGGATTTTATCACTTTTTTGACACATTTTTGACCATATCTCGGGATATATTCATCAGAATCACCTCAAATAAAAAGCAAAATGCTAGTTTTGAGTCCTAGAGTCGAATTAAGCCAAAAAATTTCGGAAATAAAATTTTAAATTTTTTCATGATTTTTGTAAGGGGTTAGTATGGAAAATCGGTCAAAAAAGTCGAAAAATGAAATATATCGAATTTGGCAAAAGTTTAAATGCAGTTTTAAAATATGTTCGAAACCATGAATAGAAACCCAAATTTCATCAAAATCGTTGATTTTTGGGCAAGTTATGGCAATGTCAAGTTAGAAGACAACCCATTAGATTGAAAAACTGGATTTTCTCACTTTTTTGACACATTTTTGACCATATCTCGGGATATATTCATCAGAATCACCTCAAATAAAAAGCAAAATGCTAGTTTTGAGTCCTAGAATCGAATTAAGCCAAAAAATTTCGGAAATAAAATTTTAAATTTTTTCATGATTTTTGTAAGGGGTTAGTATGGAAAATCGGTCAAAAAAGTCGAAAAATGAAATATATCGAATTTGGCAAAAGTTTAAATGCAGTTTTAAAATATGTTCGAAACCATGAATAGAAACCCAAATTTCATCAAAATCGGTTGATTTTTGGCCAAGTTATGGCAATGTCAAGTTAGAAGACAACCCATTAGATTGAAAAACTGGATTTTCTCACTTTTTTGACACATTTTTGACCATATCTCGGGATATATTCATCAGAATCACCTCAAATAAAAAGCAAAATGCTAGTTTTGAGTCCTAGAATCGAATTAAGCCAAAAAATTTCGGAAATAAAATTTTAAATTTTTTCATGATTTTTGTAAGGGGTTAGTATGGAAAATCGGTCAAAAAAGTCGAAAAATTAAATATATCGAATTTGGCAAAAGTTTAAATGCAGTTTTAAAATATGTTCGAAACCATGAATAGAAACCCAAATTTCATCAAAATTGGTTGATTTTTGGCCAAGTTATGTCAGTTTCAATTTAGAGGAAAATCAGAAATTTTGAAAGTACAGATTTTATCATGTATTCATTTTTTGACTGGAACTTTCCCATCTCTGTTAAAGTCAAAATATTATATTGGATCATTTCGATTGCGTGGCAATTTCATTTTTCCGGGCTCGTTGAAGTTCACTCTCTTCGACTCTCCTTGTTTGGCAGTCATATTCCATCAATTTGACGCTTGAGTGCGTGTAAATCTTAATTAAACAACTTTTATGAACTATGAAAAATTGGCAACAACAACAACAAAAACGCTGGACAACAAGAAAGACAACAAACATGCCGTAACTTTTATGACGCAGTTGTCTTTGTGAATGTTTTTGCTTTTTTGTTTTAATTTTTCCCCATTTTTATTTTCGACTGGGTGCAACAACCTTGTTGTTGCTGTTGCTGTTTTTGGGGGCACACCTGTTCCAATGGTCAGGCAAGAAGCACCGCCGGCTTGCCTCCGATGTTGTGTCGTCTCTCTACTGCCAGAGTCATAATTCCTATCTATTTCTAAGGCCACTTTTGGCTCGTGTGGCTTAATAAACAAAATTTAATATTTGGGCTTATGGTGTTGCGACCATTTAGGGCCATTCGCCTAATTAACTTGGCTAAAACAACTGAAATTCAATTATAAATGCAATTTGTTGTTTGCAGTGTCCTCAGAACTTGACAACCAACATATGTTAGTGGGTAGCTATTGATTTGGCTCTTCTCTGACTCTCCGTATCGGTGTCGGTCTCGGGTCTCGGGTTGGGTATCGTCTGTGTCTGGATGCGTAGGCAAGACATCATTAACTGATACCAAATCCAGCAATAATAAAACCAAAACACAAAGCGACAAGCAGAGACAGAACAGACAAAGAGAGAGAGAGAATTAGAGAGAGAAAGAGAGGGAAAGAATTGAGATTCGAATTTGTGGGCAGTAAGGCCCCATGGGCCTGAAAATCTGGGGTGCGTCATAAAATAGGAAAAAAATGTTAAATTAAGTACAACTCATTAAATTAACAAAAATAGAATAAATATTAAGTATTTTTTAAAAATTAGATTAACACTAAAATAAAATTAAGTTAAGATCATTTAATTAAAAATGATAGTATTTAAAAGAAAAAGTTAAGGGAGATAATTATAAAAGGGGTAAATTGATCAAATAAGTAAAGAAATTAAGTAATTAATAAGTATAAGTAATTAAATAAACAAAATTGAATTCATATTTTAGAAAAAATAAAATTAAGTTAAATTAATTAAAAATTAGAATTTTTGATAAAATTAAAATTGAATAAAAATTAAATATATATTTTTTAAAATTAGAAAAAATAATACTTAAATTATGTGAAATTCATTTGATTTTGAAATTATAGTATTATAAAGAAAATGTACTAAAAATATCAATAATAAATCAGAGATGAATCTGAAATGGGTTTAAATAATCAAATAAGTTAAATTAATTAAATAAACAAATCAAAAATCAATTTATATATCTATAAACATTGTATTTAGAGAACAAATTAAAATTAAGTTAAACTAATTACATTTTAGTAATTAATAGAATAAATTGCAAAATTCTGTTTCCTAAATACAATGCATATAGATATTTAATTTGTATTTTGTTTAATACCATTTTCAATTAAAGTAACTTAATTTTATTTTCAGTTATTCGTTGTATGAAATGTCCCATCTATATGTTATATGGCCATTATTGTTATTAAACATATGAACCCAGACATTTATATGAACTGACATTTGTAGGTATGAATTTGGCATGGGGATGTTCATACGCTGTTTGGGAACAGTGTCAATTGCCAATTATTGGGGAGTTTCAATTATCAAACTAATGCCATTTCCACAGAAATGTGAAACAAGTTTTATTTCATTGATCGAAATCAAATCAAAGTCTGGCTCTAATTGCGACTCGTGATGAGATGAAATGAATCATCATGGAATCAAATAATATTCAAGTTAAAGTTTTAACTTTATCTTAAGATCTTCGATTCGTAACTCTACGAAAAGTATTCAATTATACAGAGAACCGTTAAACTAGATGTGAAATTTCATTAAGGTGTACAAAAAAAGGAAAGTGTTTAAATCGATTACAACTATTCGTAATATTCCCACAATTATACACGCTCTCTCTTTCTCTGTCTCTCTCTCTGTCTCTCTCTCTCGATTAGTGAGTGTCCCTCTCCCACTGTCGTTCTGAGTAATTAACGATATTAATCAGTTAGCTAACAGTGAATACCCCTAATGTAGGCGACATTGATTTGTCATAGTTTTCCCATTGCATTTGCAAATGTCATCGTTTGGCTTCCACTTTTTGTTGCTTTTCTTTTATTTTGTTGATTTTGGCCTCACACCAACACAAATACATATTTTTGTAGATTATATATTTGTGTGTGTGTGTGTGTGTTGGAAAAAAAAGGTCAAATGGTTTTTTGTTGACGTCGTCGTTGTCGTCGTCGTCGTCTGAGCAACCAAACAAAATGCCAAATGTCATGCTCAATGGAACGGAGCAGCGAAACGAAACAACTTGGGAACCATTGCACTTGGTGGCCAACAGTTCTTCTGACCCAGTTGGCAAACGCAGTGCGGCATTAGGCCAACCCAAAGCAAAATCGACAATCCACAATAATAAAGATGACGACAGCCACAGCCTTTTGCAAAATTAAAGGAGAACTCGCATTCTCTCTTCCACACTCACTTGGCGAGTCGCAATCCTCTTTAGAGGATTGCCATTTGACTTGGGTTGTGGCTTGACTTTTCCTGCCGTCGCGACATTAATTAAGTTAATTACCTCTGCCGCTGGAAGTTAGCAGCTGTGAGCATTTGCAGCGGATATGGCGAATCCATATCGCCCTAGTCAAGTCCTAGACACGCCCACCTAAAAAGGTGGCGTCATAATAGTAATGAGGTAATGGAGCGGTCATAAATTTCCATTTACCAGAGAGAAAGGCAGACACCAATGTTGCGGCAACATGCCAAAGCAACATGGCTACACTAACAGCAGCAACAACAGCAACAACAAATATCGTAATTCAAATTTATGGCCCGACACGCGAATCCCCCCCCATTTAAAAGCACAACAACTCTGCGTCGATCAAGCTTAAAGTGAGCGTAAGCTTGTGTATGTGTGTGTGTGTGTGAGAGAGAGATGAATGAGTGTTTAATGGACATAGGGGCAGAGGTGTGTGAGATGGAGAGAGAAACAACACGACACGTCTTGTGTATAAAACAAAAGTCGAACTGAAATAAGAAAATGGATGTACATAAGTATACGTACACTTACCTATACGCTCATATACATAAGCATCTACTTGTACATAATGGAATATAAAACAACGAATATTGCATACGCTTTACTTAGGGGTTTGTTTTTCGATTATCTGCATAATCGATTACTGTTAATGCGCCATCTTCGATATGTCGTCTCGATAGGTACAGAGTTGCCAAGCTAACGAAAGTTATAATTAATTATCTAGCACAGCTGCATTGCTTTTAGAGCAGCCGACTCTCTCACACTCTCTCTCACACACACACACACACCACACACACATAAATCGCAGAAAGCTCATCATTAAGTCATTATGACCGGCGTTAGGGTGTAACGGCTTGCAACATTGGCTTTTGGGCAGGCACAACACACAATGGGCAAGTGAAACGTGCCAGGGAAGAATAAAAAAAAGAAATGATGAAAAATTTATATAAAAAATACGAAAAATCATAAACAAGCCTCAATAAGCATTGCGAGCTGTGCGCGAGTGAAAAGGCAACTCTCTGACATAACCCACAAGTTGATCCACTCAGTGCTGGAATGTTAGGAGGGGCACGCGGAAAGGAGGCAGCTGACTCATTGAACAGCTATGTCTGTGTGTGTATCTGCTTGAGGATGGGATGGGATGGGATGGTAAACAGTCAGACAAGCTCAACCACAGCAATACTGTGCACAACAATTTCCGAGCAGGGATGTGAGGCGTAGTTGAAATTCAATTGGCAATGATCGCTTAATGACAACCATTTCAATAATTTGCACAGACTGTGACGTGGAATGTGGATGTTGCCATGAGAGGAGAGAGTAAGCTTAAATGAACTTGACACTGCTCAAGATTTTGGGATTGCTCAACAGCATAGCGTGACAGCAAGCTTGATATGTATTTATGGATCTTCCGCTGATCTAAACACGCACCTGTTATCGAGCAGAAATCAGTTATCGATTGATTGTTGCAGAGATTGATTGCGATTTCTAGCTGACTATTAGATATGCAAATCACATTCCATTCAACTTGATTCAATCTGAAACAGATTGATATATTAGATTTGAATTTATTTTCGACTTTGTTGCGCCTTTTCAAAGCATTGGGCACAGGGTTACGGGCGACACGCCCATTAATGTCCTGGGTGTGTCGAGGAGTAGATACCGCATTCTCTCATACCATAAAAAGGGGCTCTTTGGTTAGCCAGCATGGCGTCATATAGCCAGGCTTAAGTATATATGCCGTGTTCAACGGTAAGTCGGTCAACATCGTGGGGTCACCGCTGGAATCTAGTGCACCAAGCCAGGCAGCCAGGCAACCGGGCAGTCAGTCAGTCAGCCAGCCAACAATGTGAACCTCTCAGTGGAAAATATGTGGTTGCAAACAATTTACGTAAATTAGCGCAATTACAGCTGGCATTCTATACTGTTCTGTGTCGAGTTTGTGTATCCAACAGATACTTTCTATCAGGTTTTGAAAAACACAACAAATGCCAGACAACTTAAAGTTTGTTCATTATGAGATGGTTTATGATCATAAAATATTTAAATTGTACGAATTTTTGTGGCGTAACATCCTCTTAAGATAATTTATTTTTCGTCTCTAATAGATTGTAGACTCAAAACTAGAAACTAAACTAATTTGAGGTATCTGCGATAAGTATTTTTCGAAATATAAGACGAGATACATTATATAGATTTTTAAGTTTCAGAATTATATTCAATTGACTTGAGCTTTTCAATCCCAGCTTTCTATACGTCGTTCTACGAGCGGTGCCAATGAAACCGGTTTGTCTTTTAGACTGATTTCTGATTTCTGTTTACGGTTTAAGTTTGTTTGTTGTTGTTATTATAATTATTTATTTTTGTGTGAAACGTCAGCAGAACAAATATTTAGTTAAACTGGGCAATCGGTTTTATTAAAAAAAAAAAAAAAATATGATAGAGAAAATAAACAAACTTATCTACATATATAATAAACCGATAAATGGAACATGTGCACAAGTATTTAAAACTACATACAAATAATTCAAATTGAATTCAAAAATCAAAGTAAAAGAACATACAATTTGGAATATGGATGCGAACATCAGCAATTAATCAAATTCCTTGTTTTCCTTATGCAGCATGGAAGTCGAAACCGTAAGCAACCTTCATAGTAATGCTTCACTCCTGTCGTCCTTGCCTGGAGGCAACGGCAGCACCAATGGGACACCCAAGAAGACAGTGGCCAATGCAGGCGCCGCATCCGGAAAAAAGTCCACAACAGAAGCCGCCATTCTGGAGCAGCTAAATAAACAGAAACAGCAAGAATCGACAGCAAATGATAATCGGGATTGCGATAGTCCGGCCAGTTCCAATTCGGAGCTGGAGAAGGATTTCAATGAGATGCTGGACATGAATGGTTCACTGACCGGCAGTGGCAGTGTGGGTAAATCAAATGGTTCGCTTAGCGGTGCCTCATCAACGAATTCGGGCACACCCGGTGGTGCCACCGGTGCCGCGCAGACCCCAAACGGTAGCGGTACTCCGTCATCCGCTTCTGCGGTTTCGGCGGCGGCACACCTCAAGAAACGCATCACAAGTAGCCGAACACCCACACGCAAGGCGCATCGAATTAAATTTTATCGCAATGGGGATCGATTCTATTCTGGCATAACCATACCCGTGTCCAGTGAGCGTTATCGTTCCTTTGAGAGTCTGTTCGAAGATCTAACCCGGTTGCTCGAGGAGAATGTCAAAATCCCTGGGGCAGTGCGCGGAATATACACCATGTGTGGTAAAAAGGTAAGCCGGTCAAGGTTACTTTAATAAGGTTAAGGTTAATAGGAAATAACCGATTCTCTGATCTGGACATCTAGATAACAACCTTTGAGGAACTTGAGGATGGACAGAGTTATGTTTGTTCCTGCAATACTGAGAACTTTAAAAAAGTCGAGTACAATCTCAGCTCCCAGCCATTGCCTAATCTCACCCTGGCAAATAATGGTCGAGCCACCAACCAGCGACTGGCAAAGCTGCAGCGTCCAGCCTCGCCGCTCAAGAATGGAGCTGCATCAAGTAGCGCTGGTGGTGTTGGGTCACCGAATGGAGGCGCCGCCACCAACGGCAGTGCACTGAACAGCTCCCGTTTCAGTGAACGGGATAGCGTAGTTTATCCTCGTATCGTGACTTTGATACGGAATGGCACGAAGCCCCGACGGATCATGAGACTGTTACTCAACAAACGTAACAGTCCCAGCTTTGAGCATGTGCTGACGGCAATTACACAGGTGGTCCGACTGGATACGGGTTACGTGCGTAAGGTTTGGACATTGTCGGCAGTGGCTGTTGTTCAATTGGGTGACTTCTTTGCCAAGGATGATGTGTTTTTAACGTTCGGAACGGAGCGTGTTACTCCTGATGACTTCAAGCTCGAAGCGGAGGAGCAGCGTGCCATCGCTGCCATTCGCAAGACGCTGCATCCTTCGGCCACAACCTACAAGGGACCCAAACCCAAGATGCCAATTAAAAGCAAAAAGGCCTTCCCCAAGGACGAAACCGCAAACCGTAACTCCACCACAGGTGACTCAGCCACTGAAGATGCGCTGGCGGAACTGCTTAAGAGCACCGGTGTCGAGATCGATGATCTGCCCGACGAGATCAAACAGAAATATGTGCTTGATAATGTGGTCGGTGATGGCAACTTTGCTGTTGTGCTCAAAGTCTGGGAGAAACAGACGAAGGATCCTTATGCCCTAAAGATCATTGACAAGAGCAAGTGCAAGGGCAAGGAGCACTACATTGATGCTGAGGTGCGCGTCATGAAAAAACTAAAGCATCGTCATATCATATCCCTGATCATGGACATCGATCAGACGAACAACATGTACCTCGTACTGGAGTACGTTAGTGGTGAGTTTAGTCTCAATTATGCTTATCCTGAAATCATCTAATTGCCTGTATCCCTGTAGGCGGAGATCTGTTTGATGCCATCACACAGGTGACACGCTTCTCGGAGCGCCAAGCGCGTCTTATGATGCGTCATCTGGGATCGGCCATGTCTTATCTACATTCCATGGGCATTGTCCACAGAGATATAAAACCAGAAAATCTCTTGGTAAGCATACCCTTCACAAGGAACATAGCGGAGATAACTTAAATGGTTTTTCTGCTACAGGTCGAATTGGATGGGTCCTGCAACGTTGTCCAACTTAAGCTAGCCGACTTTGGATTGGCCTGTGAGGTGACTGAACCGCTGTTCGCCGTCTGCGGTACTCCCACCTATGTCGCACCCGAAATACTCCTAGAAGTCGGGTATGGTTTAAAGGTAAACGGAATATAGATCTTTCTATCCGAGAAAAATATATAATAAATGTTTTATGTTTTCTTAGATTGACGTTTGGGCAGCTGGTATCATTCTATATATACTGCTGTGTGGGTTTCCGCCGTTTGTTGCGCCCGATAATCAGCAGGAGCCGCTGTTTGATGCAATCATCTCGGGAGTTTATGAGTTTCCTGATCCCTATTGGTCGGACATCGGTGATGGTGTGCGCGATCTAATCGCCAACATGTTGCAGTCGGACCCCGATGTACGTTTCACCAGCGAGGACATCCTGGATCACTATTGGACCATGGGTAGACAGCATATAGACAGCGATGATGGCGGCGCAGCCGATAGTTTCGATAGATGAACAGGGGTCGTGTGGGGTGCCTGAGCAGCAGATACGCCCCCGGAATGCCACTAGTAGTTTTTGTATTATGTAATTTAGCGCTATATTATTATAGGCCTTAATTTATTATTTATAACGTTTAACACACACCACATATTATATATTATATATAGTATGGTAGACATTGTCGTTAAGCAACTGTATGGCAACCATTAAGAAAAGACGAGAACCTGACGATAGCATAGCGGATAGTGATGTTGTCCATTCAGAAATTCCAAAATTTTAAACATCGTTTGGTTCGCTATTTTACAATACTTTTAATTCCGATATATAATTTTTAATGAAAGGTACACATATAACACATAAACATACAGACACGTACGTATATATTTTAATTGGTATTTTTAAAGTGTTTTTAATTAGTATTTTAATTGATTATAAATTATAAATAAATGCATGTTGTGTATATTTTCATAAAATGTTATTTATGCTTTTTGATGCTTTTGCTTTGTTTAATGGTACACATGTATGTATATTTTGCTAGCACTTATAAACGCGATATATACAAGCAGTAATTAAGCGCATTTATACAAAACAATAAAAAATAGTAATATATAAACAACAAACAATACATGTGAGTGTGTTTTGGCTTCAATTCAAAAGTTGAGGGGGTTAAATATTCTGGCTTTTCTAACCGCGAAATATCGATTATTCATTCGATAACAATTAATCGCTTTAAAGCGTCTGTGAAGTCAGCTGTTCATTGGCAAATCTGGTCATACTGTTTTGAAGATGTTTTGATAACGCGAATACAAAAGAAAGCTTTAAAAAATGGCTGAGACTTTACCCGTGAATAGCGTAAGATTTATAATACCAATTAGGTAATTCCAATTGGGGTTTCAATAGTTAGTTACTTCTATAGGATTCGGGAACCGATGAGGAAGAGGATGAGGTGGAACCAAAGTTCAAATACCAACGAATTGGCAATGACCTGAAGAACATACTCAACACTGATGTGGTCACCTGTAGTGCAGTTCACTCGAAAGTAAGTTTTGATGATTTTCAGGAGAGTAGTAGTGTTTTCAAAATAATTATCTGTCAGTTTCTCATATTTGGCACATTCCGAGGACGAGTCTATCTACTCGACCATCAGGGCAACTCTGTAGAGTCCAATTTGAGCAATGGAGATCGACACACACACTCCGTGGCCGTCAATCATATTGATGTGGATCGGAAAGGGAATATTGTAGCAACATGTTCCGATGACGGTCGGGTGAGTCATGGAAATAAAAAGAATTAAAAATATAGGGGTGATTTATTATCGGCACTCTATACACAGGTCAATATTACGGGTTTGTTTAGCTCCGAGAACAATCACTCCCTCAGTTATGGCAGGTTTATCAAATCGGTGGCCTTGGATCCGGAAGTGAAGTCCGGAGTACGTCGCTTTATAGTTGGCGACCACAAGCTCACTCTATACGAACGGAATCTGCTGCAGAGACTGAAACCGAGTGAACTATGCACAGTGGAGGGCAGTGTCCTGGCAATCAGCTGGGAAGGCAACTTTGTGGCCTGGGCCAGTCATCTGGGAGTGCGTGTGTATGATCTAAGTGAGAAGTGTTCGCTTGGTCTCATGAAGTGGGAGGTGCCACCCGAGGCACGCCTAGAAAACTTTCGCTGCCATCTCCGCTGGTCCAATGAAACTACCTTACTCATTGGCTGGGTGGACACAATACGGATTTGTGTGATACGCAAACGAAATGCAATCGAAGCATCCTCCAGCAATCTGCCTGGTTTCGTTGTGGATCCAGGCAAGAGATACTAATACCCATTAATGTTACATATATAAATTCCTGTTCTTTATAGTTTCAACATTTCAAACCACCTTCAACATTTGTGGCCTGGCACCGCTTGCAGTCAATCAGCTGGTGGTGTTGGGTTACCGCAAGGAACGCAGCTCCAACTACAAGGCATTGCGTCCGGTGTTGTGCGTCATCGAGTATAAGATGAACACCTGCGAGGAGATCTGCACCGATAGCCTGACATTGCGTGGCTTTGAGGAGTATACGGTCAATGACTACAGCCTGGGCTGTATCGTGGAGGAGAATCGCTACTTCATTGTGGCGCCCAAGGATATAGTGGTGGCCAGTCTCATTGAAACGGACGATCGCATCGATTGGCTCATCAGCCACAAGTAAGTGAGAAACATCTTTGATTTATTCATCAACTGCTGCCATAGGAGCAATCAATCTCGTTTAATGAATCTTACAAGATTAGCTTAACCTACGAGAATTATTATCTAGCTTTGGTAAGAGTCTGTCTGGCTTGAGTTAGTCCACTTCTGGTCCATTGGAGACTAAGCCACAATGCTATCGCAGCATTTGTCCGCCAGCTTTGTCCAATCATAGTAATATTGCACCATATATCTCTGGCCGGGTTGTTCGTGGCTACATAGATTGCCATCGTAGAGATCACGCATTAGTTGTGGACTACGCTTGTGCAGCACCAGATGATAGGCTCGGCACTTGGCCGGCATGTAGCCGGTGTCGAAGCGTGGATCGTGCCAGCGATAGACATGCCGGAGTGGAGCCAGCCAAGTGCCAAGAGAAGCATCCTCCGAGACGTAGCTGGACAGCACTTGGGTATTATTGGCTACATATTCGCATAGCTTCCGGGAGAGCAGATATCCGCCTCCCAGCGCATAGTTTATGTAGTTTTTGCTCAAATAGTAGTTCGGTTCCCGCCATAGTCCTTTGGTTTTAATGTTGGCCCGCCCATTGAAGTAACCCCAGTAGAGTTCCGGCAGCGGGTCGCTGTCGTATTCTCCTCTCCTGCGAAGAAGTTTACGGTCATAGGAGACGAGCTCGTTGAGCAGACTGTCCAGCTTCACATAGGTATCGTCATCCACCTTAAGCAGATACGAGAATTCGTAATGCTGGACGAGTGTTATCAGAGATTGCAATAGTTTCTCAGTTAGATTCGTGTAATCATCGTGGAGGCGAGGCAACAACAACAGATCATGGTGCTCTGCCTGCTCCTGCTCCACTTCCACCCTCAATGTGGCACTGAGTTGCTGTGCTCCCACGGCAAAAAGATATTTATATTTTATATTTCGATGCAATTTCGGTTGATTCATGTTGGGGAGATGCTTATGCCAGGTCATATACTGCTGGAGTCGCTTTGCCTGCGAAGCGACTGTTTCCACTTGGAGATGGCCGCCAGTGCCATCATAGCTTGGCAAATATATGTTACCCTCGGGATAGTATGTTTGTTGCAATGGTTGACCCAGACGCAGCCAAGTGTCGCGCATCCCATTCCGTTGCTCACTGTTTGCCGGTGCACTAAACACAAGTATCATCAGAAATAAATCCGGATGGGGTTCTAATTTTGGCACTCCACTGCGCTCTGCTGGGCATTTATCCACCATACTCAGTATACGGGTGATAAAGCTACCAAAAAAGAATGCGGTGATTGCGGTGAAAAGTGTCACCAAATTGTTCATTCGCCTCATTTTGTTATTAACTAAGAACTAACGTTATCCGGAGGAGAAAACTACATACTATGTGCAAATTTTGTTCACAGCTGTTTTACCAATAATTTATCGATGTTTCGTTGTTGCGATAGCCGCGCTGTTATCGAATTGAAATATACCTATCGATAAGAACTGGCTGTTAATTGTAATGGATTTAAAATTGTTTGTTTTTTTTAATTTATGAATTAAATAAGTGTTGTTTATTTATAGAAAATACGAGGAGGCTATGGAGATATCTTCTGCACACGGCGGCAGCGTGCCTCTACTCAACATAGCCAGGTAAATGAACTGCAAATTGTTGTTTGTTGTATGGTATATATTATTTAATAATTTATTTTTAGATCATATATTAACCACCTGTTGAGTCTCAAACAATACGAGGAAGCTGCTAAGCTATGCCTACGTGTTTTGGGCAATAATAAAACCCTCTGGGAGGAGGAAGTCTTTAAGTTTGTCAAATGCCAGCAATTGCGCTGCGTAAGTGCATATTTGCCCACATCGGAGGATTGTAAATTGGATCCGCATGTTTATGAAATGGTACTCTATGAGTTTTTAAAATTTGACGTCCCTGGCTTTCTAAGCTTAATCAAGGAGTGGCCATCACAGCTTTATGATGGCTTGGCGGTAATTAACGCCATCCATGATAACTTTCGCAAGCAGAATGCCAACGAACTGTTGGAATCATTGGCTCTGTTGTATTCCTATCAGGGTGACTACGAGAGTGCTTTGCGCATGTATCTAAAGTAAGTATACTTTATTTATCATATTATTCTCGAGCATGTAGGCAATTTCTTTCCTTTTTTTTTAGATTACAGAACAAGGATGTATTTGAGCTGATACGCCGCTTTGACCTTTATGAAGTTATCTCAAAGCTAATCATTCCACTCATTCAATTAGATCGCGAACGTGCCTTTAAAATACTATTGAATAAAAATAAAATTAAGCCAGAGGTTGTAGTCTACCAATTAGAACAAAACCAGGAATATCTCTACTGGGTAAGTTAGTTACGTTCATAATTTTATTTCTGCTAATTTAAACTATTTTGCTTTTAGTATTTGGATGCCTTGGAGAAAACAGAAAGTCATGGAATATTCCATCAGAGACTGCTTGGGTTGTATGCCAAATATGACAGATCGAAGCTGTTGCCGTTTCTTCGACGGTCTAATGACTACGTTATGCAAGATGCTCTGGCCATTTGCAAGCAGGAAGGATTCCACCCCGAAATGGTTTATTTGCTAGGTCGCATGGGCAGTGTCGCAGAAGCTCTGAACATAATCATCCATAGCGTAAATAGACAGAAAATTCATACATTTTCATTATTAACGAATATATATTTCAGATTAAGGACATAGAAATGGCAATTGAGTTTTGCAAGGAACACAACGATGATGATTTGTGGAATATGTTGATTGATGAGTCCACCAAGCAGCCGGAAATAGTAACCAAAGTATTGGACGGCATAGTTGGTAAGAAAACTTTAAGATATATTTTACGCTATCCTTCAATAACTTTGTGTTTATTCGCATAGATTATGTCAACCCCGAGTTAGTAGTTAGTAAAATCAAACTGGATCAGTCAATACCACATCTGCAAGAGTCTCTCGTCAAGATGTTGTACCATTACAATCTGCAGGAAGAAGTTATGGCTCTTTCGCACCAAATCCAATTAGCGGATTGTTTTGACACTCACTCTGAGGTTGTAACTCTTCAGCGTCGGGGACGTAGTGTTTCCTATGACCAAGTGTGTTCATCGTGTTCTCGCTCTTTGATCTCCGCCGATGCCGTGCCCAACAATGGCCTCACAATATTCAATTGTGGTCACATTTACCATGATGCCTGCATTGGCAATAATCGATGCACAGAGTGCTTGGATTGGGATTCAATACTGGCAGAGAGCTAAACAAAGACAGACTAGAGTTACTTTCCACAACACAATGGGATTACACATCCTGATGTATCCTGATTTTCAAGGCTTTGTATCATTTTCGTCAAATTAGTATATTTAAATTTCTAGACTAAGACTGGCTTGTATATTATTACTAATTTATTGATTTTTTTATACGTAATTAAACTGCAGTAATAAATGTCCTGTAACTCAGCTATTTCTTATAAATCGCTAATATCCAGATATCGTAATTTTCATCTTTGGATCACTTTTTTTTTAAATTCAACCAAAAAAGCTAAAAATCCTGGAACTCAGTCACCCCAATGAGGAGATGGAATGCCTAGTTATCCATCAATTGTGATTTTCATAATCTTTCAAGCCGTCCCTCGCTAACCTAAGAAGTATGCTACAAAGAATCGAATTTAAACAAGCCTATGCCAATTTTCTTAAAACGCTTGAAAGTAGGCAATGAAATTTCTAAAGAATTCGATCGAAATTAAATTTTTTAAAAATGTTTGGAAAATGAATAAAAACACCTGCTTGTTTGATAGAAATTTAGAATGTATGCATGACATATTGGCAATTGTTTCTTTTTACAATTGTTTCCGTGTTTATTATATTCTTTCAACCCAATACAAACTTCATACGGTAGTCAAATGCAATTAAGCGTCAGTCTCAGACTGCAGCTTAGCCACATAGGCAGCCTTGTGGGCGGCCACCTTGGCCTTGCGTTGCTCATTCGTGAGCTTCTTGGCGTTCCACCTCTTCTTGGTAGGAGCTGTCTTCTTAGCAGCAGCCTTCTTGGGTGTAGGATCCTTACGAATAGCCTGGTGGGCCTTCTTGTAGAGCTCCTCAATCTGCAAGTGATAAATAATATATTGATATTATAAATCATCAAAATAAAAATAACGTGTAGGAGTGTGCAACCATAAACAGGAAGTTTTACCCATTGTAGGGGAAAAACATCGAACACAGATTGCTGGGCTTTAATGTGGTCCACATTCGGCACAGCCAGCGTTGTGGGTACAAAACGCAGCAGTAATTTTGGAAATGGACGTGAATAGGTTTTGGGACAAGAACTACTTACATCGTCAGCACGGATGCCCAGCTTAATGTAACGGCTGAACTGGCGCTTGAAGGCCTCCTCATCCTCCTCCTCCAGGCTGCGCATATAATCGGCAACGTGTTGGCCGAAGATGTGAGCGCGATGGACATCAGCGTTGAAGCTCTTGGCCTCAGCAGAGTAGCCAGGGAAACGCTTCACGGAGTGTGGGATGTTCAGACCACCATCAGCAGCACCCTTCATGGCGCCAAACACACGAGCACCGGTGGTTGTGCGGGCCAAACCGACATCCAAGTAGCAACGGAATGCACTGGGTCCATCCTCGACGGGCTCAACGTTGTATTCCTCACCGTTGACCTCAGTGCAGCCAGTATACAGGGAGTCCAAGCCCAACTTGTTGAGGAGACGGCGAGCAACAAGCAGACCAGTGCAGTAGGCAGCAGCGTAGTTGGTCAAACCGACCTATAATTGTTGATGTTTTTTAGTCAAAGTTGTCAAATGCATTGAAATCCACGTCTAATGGGGTTTCCACTTACCTGGATGCCGTAGTTGGGAAGCTCATGAGAGTAGGCAGAGCAGACAACGCGATCACCTTCGATACGGGCATAGGCGATTTGGGCGGTGATGTCCTTGTTGGACAGACGAACAATCAAGCGGTACTTGGGGGTGTTGTACTTGTTCTTGTCCTGGAAAGTCAAGCGCTTTCTGGCATAGTAATCGGTTTTGCCCTCACGACGCCTGCGGAACTTAACTTGGTACCGCTTGAAGTACTGCTTATTCTTGACTACCTTGACGAAACCCTGTTAAACAAAACAAACGCACTTGGGTTAGCCATTGGTTGGGTATAATAATGACCAGTTTTAATCTCTCAGTTATGAATGCATCAATGCATGTTTTTGCTCAAATTCATTGTGAATTACTTTTAGGCACTTTAATTGTGTCGATTACGGTTATATATTTTGATTTTGCTCACCATTTTTCACTTTTTAATGAAATTAAAACACCGACGCAAAATACGCGATGTCTTCACACGTACGTGAAAAAGAAAAAGGAAGAAGCTGACAGGCCGCTTACAAGCAGGGTCGTATTTTGTTCAGTTGACGTTTCTAGCGCAGCCAACTTAACAGTTGCCCGCCAAATCAGATAGATGGCGCCAAAGTGCTCGTGATTTATACTCCCGCCAAACAGATATTCAAACGTAAATATTTAAAATATTGTATTACGAATAGTTTTATATTTTAATAACAAAGATTCCAGGTGTATTTCAGCATTTTCTTCAAAATCTTCGTTGCTTTGAGTGCCATAGAAACGTTCCACCTCATTTTGTAGTTTCTGAAACAAATGAAGAATATGCTGAAGTGTAAAAATACAATTTCTTCAAAGAATATATTTACCACAACTTTTAATTGAAGAGATTCGATGGGTTCAAAATCTTCGTCTTCGGGCTCAACATTTAAAAGCAAATGTTGTTTGAAATGGTATATTGCCGAACTATCATCACTTTGAATCGTTAATACATTGATATTTTCCTCAGTGCTTGCGATAAGACTTAGCTTGCTCTCTACGAAGTATAATTCAAGATTATTCGGAATAGAAATCGTAGCATTATATAAGTTCGCAATTTGCTCGAAACTAAGACAATGCGGTTTTCGAATCTTCTGTTGTGCAAGACGTTTCTTTCTTGGAGTGCTTATCTTGGCTAGCAATTCCTTCAGCTGCTGTTTATTATGTAGGTTATGCGAATGAAGTTGTCCACTGAACAGATTCCGGCAGGTTTGACCATCTTCCAGAATCTGCACCGGCAATATAATTGCAGTAATCTGCAACTGCAGCTCGAGGAATGCAACGAATTCTAGAGTAAACTCTGGCAATCTCACGTTGGGAATCTTTGTCAGTGGCACAATGATGTGACACTTCCGACTCAGTAGCAAATCTGTGGGCACACGGTGCACATGTGCATCATGTCCATGGTAGATATGCAGTTGCCAATAATTGCTCTGCATCAATATATGATTGTGTTGGAACCTTAGCTGCAATATGGCAAAGATGCCTCCACTGTCAAGTTCCACATTCCTGGCTGTGTGCAGCAGCAGCACATCTGCTCCATAACTGGGTAACTGCCGTTGGAATTGTAATGTTGCCTCCAAGCCTGCTTCTCGCCAACTCTCGGTTCGTGCAACTGCCACAAGTTGTTGCTTCTCATGCTCCCTTTGAATAGCTGCCACGAGTTGATCGGGCTGCTCCTCGTACTCTTTCAGCACCTGGGCATTTCCACGTATCCGTTCTATAGCGGCAGGCGTCATATCACCAAGTGCGCCTCCAGTCTCTCCCGCTGACACCTCATCCCGGCTGAAGGCAATGCGATAGAATATGTTGTTGTCACTGAGGCAGACCAACTGCTCAATGTCCTGGACCCAAGTGCATGCCAGCATTCCAGGCACAGGCTTAACACAACGCTGCACCACACAATCATCCAGCTGGGCATCGTATTGGAATCTTAAGCGGACTAGCTGATCTCCATCCGTAAAGTACAAGTCGCCATTGTCACTGCTGACATCGTAGTCCAACCATTCGCATCCCGTGTGCTGCATCTGTCGCTGCTTAATTCCCATCAACTGTGACATATACCAGATATCCACGCTGCCACAGCTCAGATATACCAAGCACATATTCCGATCTGGCAGAAGACGCATAAAACTAACTGGAGTGGCGTATACACACAGTAATTCTATGTTATAGTCCTGTTCAGGATCTGCTTCCGTGGCATCTGCAGAATATGGAATCAATACGAATACATGTCCAGCAACACTAAAGATATGCAGTTCCTTATCAGAGATGATTGTGGCGCCAAAAATGCACTGCATGAACTTCTCTTGCTCCTTAGCTACGGTCACACTGTGCAGTGTATAGATATCGTTTTTCCAGTCGCATTGGAAGATGTTCTGCTCATCGTAGGTGATATCGTAGCTATGTCGCAGTGTGCTATTTCCCTTTCCCAAGCTGGGCAGATCAATGTAGACTTCCAGGAGTAGCTTCTGGGTCTGCTCGTCGTGCCTGATCACGCTGAATCCTTCGTTGCTTTGGGCAAATGCTCGAACTCCCTTTAGCCAGGAGATGTTGTGCAGTGCCTTGATCGATTCAAAGCAATGAACACGTCCATCGGACATGAGGAGCAGGGTATTGTATTCCAGCATGTGTACGCTCAGTAGTTGGGTATTGTTGGGCAATGGTATCCGCACCTTGGCCATCTCCATTTTATTGGTCTTTTTTGATTTCTTGAAGCGATAGTTTATCAGATAATATTCATTCCAAGTGACAAATACGGATTTGGTTTTGTTGTTGCTTGATGATGAGTGACTGATTAGACCGCATGGTTGGAATAATGTGTCATCTTCAATTGACCAAAGCGTATCCCCATCCTCGGATGCATCGACATGATTAAATTCTTCAATTTCCATTATTTCCAAAGACTGTTTTCAAATATGATGCACCACGAACAGCTGATAATAATGAATGTGACCAAATTCAGAATCAACAAATCATAAAGATATTGTGGTATTATTTATTGCGGACAATCGATATATATTGTTATCGGTTATATGGAAGATTTTCACATCTCTAACCGCACCGGCTGTTTTAGAAACGTAACGATTTTGAAGATTAGATTTTTGCATTCTATTAGTCTCTAATTAATTATGACATTGCTTAAGCGCTTGTTTATGCGCACCTATGGGACTAAGCTGACAGATCATCAGAAAGCGCTAATGGCGCGCAGTTTGCCAAAGCGCGAAGCCTTGCCGGGTGTAAAAGACATCATAGTTGTAGCTTCCGGCAAGGGAGGAGTGGGAAAAAGCACGATAGCAGGTTAATAACTGACTTTTGATTTGAATTCAGTTTCGTAATGAATCAGTTTATTACAGCAAACTTCGCCTGCAGCCTAGCCAAATTGGGTGCGAGAGTTGGTTTGCTTGATGGTGACATCTTTGGTCCAAGTATACCATTGTTGATGAATTTACATAGCCAACCCCTGATCAATAAGAATAATCAAATGATACCGCCACAGAACTACAATGTCAAGTGTCTGTCAATGGGCATGTTGACACCGCCCGACGGTGCCATAATTTGGCGTGGCCCATTGGTCATGTCGGCGATACAGCGTCTGCTCAAAGGTGCCGACTGGAGTCCCTTAGATGTACTCGTTATTGACACACCACCTGGCACTGGTGATGTGCATTTATCTCTAACCCAACATGCTCCAATTTCGGGTGTCTTATTGGTCACTACTCCCCACAAAGCCGCAGTAGATGTGACTATCCGTGGAGCGGAGATGTACCATAAACTGAAAGTGCCCATCCTTGGTTTGGTCGAGAATATGCGATACTCCATCTGTGATAATTGTAAAGAGCGCACAGAATTTTTTAAGCCACAAACCGAGATATCTGAAAAATTACCAGAGACCATTATCTCGTTACCGTTGGAGGCGCACATTGCAGATTGCGGTGAATCGGGAGTCCCAATTGTCATCAAACATCCCGATTCCGAATCTGCGAAGCTTTTTAGCCACTTGTCTACGCACATCTGGCATATTATGGAGGAGAAAAATAAAGTGGGAGAAACGTCTTCCGAAAACTAATAAAAGTTAATTGAAATTTTTTAATTTACGTTGATTTTTTTATTTTTTCGAATTCATAAGAACTACGTTAAAGTAAGGTTCCACTTTCAGACAGTAATCAAACTAATCTGATACTGATAAATTTTACTCCAGCTTCAATTAAAAAACCGCGATAACTTTGACAATCCCAAACCGATAGTTGATATTCTTCTCAAGTTCTTGCAGATATAAAAATATCGTTATCGTTGCAATAATTCAAATTCAATTTCTATACTTACTAATTAGGTTCAATTGATTATTTTTTTCATATTTAATATGTATTTATTGTATTGGATTCGTTTTTGTTCACATAACAAATTTTTCATAGTCACACAATGGTTAACGATGCTCGTCTTCAGTCTGGTTTCAATAAATACAATTTATATGAATTTGTCAGATACGCGATGCTAAATGAACAATGAGAGCGCGCACAGAATACATCCAAAAGTGATAAAAATGTTGGATTAGTGTAGTCTGCAGAAGACGAGGCGTCCGTTATAACTTTGCATTGGCTGTGGGGGGGTTATTAACAAAATCAAAAAGTACTTAATAAATGCTAAAGGTAGTTCCAACTTAATCCACTAGGCGGCTTATTGCGCAAGGGTCGAGGGCAGATTGAGCAACGTGCTCTGTCCACTGGGCAAATATGCAACTCCGCGCGATCTGGATAGTTGGTAAGCGATATCCTCGGCGGCTTCAATACGACGCAGCTCGACGAGACCGTCGCCAGCCTCTCCGAATGATTTGGCCAGCAAATCGGCAGCAGCGGCATCACCCTCAGCGGAGATGATGGATGCCAACTTCTGTTGTTCAGCCTTCTCGACCACGAAGCGAGCCTTCTCAGCTTCCTGCTGGGCAACCTGTTTCATTTCAACGGCCTGTGTGAACTCCCGACCGAAGGTCAAGTGTGTCAGCGAGATGTCATCCAGAATGAAGCCGAACTGCTTGGCACGCACCGTCAGTTCCTGGGACACGCGCTGTGACACCATCTGAAAGCAATGATTTAAACAATAATGTTTTATCTTCATTGAGAATCGTTGAAAGTTCGCACCTCACGCTGCGTAATCAGTTCGCCGGCATCGAATTGAGCAACGACTGCCTTCAACACCTCAGGGGCAATGGAGGGTAGGACACGCTCATCGTAATCCTGGCCAAGAATGGTGTAAATCTTGGGCAACTCATCGGGAATGGGACGATACAAGATACGCAGCGTAATGTTGACGTTCTGCAAATCCTTGCTGCCGGTTATCACTGGCACATTGCGGGGCTGCGACCGAATATCGAAGATAATGGGGCGCTGCACCCACGGAATGAAGAAATGTGTGCCCTCGCCGACAACGCTCTGCTTGATGCCGGTGAAACGATCGAAAATAACGGCACGATGACCGCCTTCAACATTATATAATGCGGAGTTGACAACACCGCCGAGCAGAGCAACGCCCAGACCAACTTGGCCAATACGATTGAAGAACTGAGCAGCCATTATCTATTGGAAACAGTAACAGTAATGAGTCAATGTGATGTTATATGAATTTATAGTAAATAAACTATAAGCCGACTGGGATGATGTATTTCGTCAGATTTCTAGGTTAGAACGTCATGTAAACTTGCCGAGGGCAAAATCTGCTTGACTTTCTCAATATGTATTCAATTAGTATCAACAAATTGAAGATAGTTATACAATTTACTAACGTTTGATTTATATATGTACTACTTTTGGACTATAACAAACTTTTTCTTTAGTGTTAACGAATATTTCTCAACTTATTAAAACCGCACGCAATGATATCCACAGCTGACAGTATTGTAAAACGTTTTTAATTGTAATGTGCGTTTCAAGTGTTGGAAAACGCTAATTACTTCTCATATGCGCTTTTCGATAACAATGAAACTCCCACTATCGATACATCGATAACTATAGAGCTGACAAATTCTGACATTAAAGCTAAATTGGCGGTTGGCGCGAAAGTATTCAAAATTTGAAATACACTTTCTTTGGTCAAAGATTTGACTTAGTTCTTGGTAAAAGTACACCCATAAGTTGTATGAAATAGATTTTATTCGTAATTTGAATCGTGGCCGTTACATATAACATATTTTTAGATTTTACATAAAGCTGGACACAGTAGCACACACTAAAACTACTTGAGAATTGTATTTACTTGTTTATTCTAGATATTTAAGCTACACATTAAATTTATTATTGTATATATTTATGTATATCTGGCTGGCATTTGGTAAAAACCAAGCGCAATAAAAGTCGTTGCATAAATCATCTACTAATTAATTGTATTTAATTCTCGATTTATTTAAATATTATCCGTTGACTATTTCAATGATTTCGCTTAAACATTTAACTACTTAGTTGATAATGGTAATGCATATTTAAGTGTTTCATGACGTCACAATCGTATCTAATATTGTTTAGACTTTCAAACGCTATACACGCGTTGGCGTTCCAAAGATGGGCACGTTGTTGCGTCTCTGGGCCAGTGGAGATGCCGGCACCGGCGTCGGTCCATTGTTGTTGTTGTTGAGGCGACGTTGCTGGCTATCCGAATAGGCGCGTTCTACAAGAATTTATCATATCGATCAGATATGCAGCTACATGGGTATATCTTGTCATGCTGTGAGGTTCTATGGATATCTTGGGTATGTTTTCTGATTTCTGTTTGTGTTTTTGGAGGGAAGCGGCATGCAATATTTGTTTTATCTTATTTACCAAATATTCTCCGTCTCTTCTTCAAATTGTTAACATGCAATTAAAATAAAAATGGTATTTTCAAAATATATATACAACATCATCATTGATTATTAATATTGATGGTCTGATGATCAGATGCGTGCAAATGAATAATGAGAAAAATAAACTTAAAAATTGTAACTGAAATTCGTTCAGATCTCCACTAAAACCATAATTTAATAATGATAATTTAATTTGTCCAAAACCAACTAAATAATATTAATGAGGTGATCCTTGCAGCCATGACACAATTGTTTTACCTCGAAACTTAAGACCCTGTGCCTCATTTATGATGGCCGCCAATGCTGGATGCTGATATCTTTCACGGAATATGGCAGATCCATTCATGGGAGTGCCACCATTACCATTGAGGGTGCCGTTGCCGTTGCCATTGCCAAGATGCGACATTTTATGCTGTGGCGTATGCTGTGGTGTCAACGAAATGGGGGGCGTGCCGTTGCCATTCTTATAGTAGCGATTTTGGTTGGGATCGTATGCATTGGTGGTGTTCGGTTCCTGATTGTGATTGAGGCGATTCGCCAGCTTGATGGAGGCACAACGATCCTCCTCGTTGTTGCGCATCTTCAGTATGCGCTGATCCTGCACTGAATATCGCGAACCATTCAATGAATTCAATTGATTCAAGTTGGTGACCTGGGCGCTCAGCTTCTTGGCACGGAAGCTGCCGCCGGGGGAGTTGTTGAGCAGGGTGCCGCGAGAGGAGCTGCCATTGGTCTCGGTACTATCACGGCTGGCAGCCTCCCTATAGCTCGATGGACGATGTGTTGACGGTGGCGTATCCAGACCGCTGTCATGTGCCGAGCAGTCCAGCTCCGTTTTGTTGGCCAATCCTGCATTGCTGCCGCCATTGGAGTTATGGGTGGGTAGCATGGGTTGAACTGCAGGGAAAATAAGGAAATTATTGGGGTATTCCCTGAAAGACATATGTGGAGACCCACCTGAGTGGCGCATATCAGTGGGCGCGCGTGGCTTACGATACAGCCAATCCCTGTCCAGCTCATTGCCGTTGTCGGGGGTGGCGCTGATGCCACGGAAGAGACGCGGCCGGCGCAGCTGCACCTCAGACTCCTCGGCGGTCTCCTCGTCCACCACCTGGTTGGAGCCAAAACTACTGTTGATGAATATGCGGCGGGGGGAACCGTACAGAGCACCTCCAGCCTGGGTGAAACTATTCTGAGCCGAGGCATACCCGTTGGAATAGCGACTGAGATTCGCATTGCTGTGATGGGGTATCTTCTGTGGTGTGGAGTGATTCGTTGATATGCCGCTCAGATGATGATTGTGATTCTCATTGTTGAGAGCACTCAAATCGGGCACTGAATCGCTGAACAAAAATGGATTGGCCCCCGCATAACCATTGAGGCTGCCAGCTCCAATTTTGTGTCTAGCCAGGCCGCCACCACCACCGCTGGCACCACTTGTCATCAGCCAATCGTCCAGTGCGCTGGAGTAAGTGCTGCCCAAGCCAAAGTGCTGGAACTGCAGGGAGGCATGAGAAACGGGTGCTGCCAGGGAGGCACGTGATCTTGGACCTTGGGCAATCTTGAGTGCCCGACGACGCTCCTTGGAAGTCAGAGTACATTCCTGTAAATTACAGAATTCTATTAGAGGTTGCCTTATTAGAACCACTCGTGTGTATTTACCTCCAGCAGCTCGAACCAATCCTCGAGGCCATCGTCACAGCGCAAAAGTACGCGACCCTCGCGTCCCAACAGCAATCCAATGGCGCTATACGATCGCCGATTGAGCCATTCCACCTTCTCCACGTCTACCAGCTTGACCTGAAATGGTTCAAACAGAAAAAAAAACACAACAATAAGACAACAATATCTACAATATCTCAGCGAACAATACAAGTCAAAGGTTAGCCAATGAACAGCGGTCTCTCTAGGTCACTCTACAGGGGTCTGGGAAACTGGCAATGGTTTGCACTTAAGCGTGAAAGTTAACCAACATGTTGGAGATGGACTTAAAGATTTATTGATATAAAAATCATAATTCAATTTTCTTTACTGATTAAACTGAATTATGGAATAATATTATATTCTTAGGTTAATTAATATTCATCGGTTTAAAATTTGTCAGTTAGAAGAAATCGCCGCCACTACATGAATATCGATAACATCTACGAGTGATTCTGACAATATCGATAAGTTTGTAATCTCGATGATTGATGCCGATTATGTGCCAACGATACTATTGTTAAACTGTGTGCCGCAATTTAAATTGAAAACCGTTTCAGTATTAAAACTTGTTTACTCAATTCTACTTATCTAAATGTATTTGATATTGCATTAGTGCACTTTAGCTTAATCTGAAGTACACAGATGTATGTATTTTTATCTGTCTGTGTGTGTGTGTGTGTATGACGACATCTCTGTTCTGTGGGAGTTGTTTCATTTAGATTGCATCGCATTTGCTTAGCTTTGTTGGAGTGCAAAACTAATGCACTTAATTTTAATAGCACAGGTCGTAGAATAAATTGCTACTCAATTATTTTTAGCACGTCTTTATGCAAAACTTTTGGCCAACAATACAACAATTAAGACCAAGACGCCCGTTCTATCTCACTTTTCTTTACCTTTCTCTAACTGCTGTTCTGGATTTTGTCTCTTAATGTTATTGTTGTTGTTGTAGTTGTTGCTGCATCTTGCAACTTGGTTAAAAGTCATTAGGCCAGGCCGACAGTTTTTCTTGCCTTGGCCAACTTTTTACCAACTAGAACTTTTATTGAACTAATTTTTTTCGTTGTTGTTGTTGTTGTCCGTTTCCCTGCAAGTTTCTGGGCATCTATTCTCTTGTATTCTAGTTGCTTTATGACTTGAACTTAAAGTTGTTACAGACTCTCCGCTCCGGCTAAAAACTATACGAGGCCATTAGGCAAATATGTCAGCAGCGTGTGGCAATTAGCCAAGTTATGCGATATAAAACGTTGGCCGATGCTCCCTCCACCGCCACCACCACCGCCATTGCCACCGCTCCAGTTTTTCTCCAAGATCTATTTGTTCTTGTCTCTACGTTGACTGCTTCTATTTTTATGGCCAACCATAATTAAGTTGTTTTAAACGGCCAACAGAGATAGAGTGTTACAGTGATACAGCAAGGGGGGGATGCAAGTGGTGGGTGGATGGGTGGGTGGTTGTGTGGCACACATATCGCTGATCATTTTTATGATAAATTGTGCGATTTATGTTAACAAAAAGCGAAAGGAATCAGCGGGAATTATTTCTCATCATGTTCCGATGTACATATGTACATATGTATGTATGTATGTTATGTAGCTACAAAAGGCCTTGTCGTAATGCCATCAAAATGGACCCCGATAATAAAATGATCTAAGGCATTCTGGTGTATATTGGCCGAAATGTGTGGGCTGAAACAAGCGCAATATTGGAGTAATTTGTGGCAAGTTTTATATATAGAAATCTTTGACGATCAAGACAAAATAAAAGATATGTAGAACTTTGACATTTAGTGATGATCTAATTGGCATTGAAAAACAACATCTGTCTAACGTAATATAAGTTGGACAACTTTATATTCAATTAAAGTAATAAATTGTTAAACTATATATTAAACTTTCTAATGGCCTCACTTAAGTATTTCAGATATATAAACGAATATCGGTTAATATACTAATATATCTCTTACAATTTCCGCCTCCGAAACTCAAGACTTTCAAAAAATTAGTTCCAAGGCTATACATTGATTAGCAGTTATTGTTGTTGTTACCATTATTAACATTATCATTATTATTATAATTATTGATATTGTTGCTGTCATGTTTGTTGTTTCATATTTTGTCATTGCCCGTCAAAAATCGAATGATATGTGGGTCTTTGATCTACTTCTTCTATTGATACATTCATAACATACATATGTTTGATATGTATTTCCAATTCATCTGTTAAGTATTTTAATGAGCATTGCTTTCGTATGATTTTGATTGATTTGTGAGGTTGCCTCATTGTTAATGAGGGCATAAATTTATGAAAGCATTTTCACGTCTTTCAATTATGCAAATGTAAGTTTTTTAATACAATTAATTCCAGCAGCTCAATCAATATCCATTCATTATGCACAACTGAAATTGCAACTTGATATCCCCACATGCCTGACAGACGCCTCTCAGGTGCCATCGGCAAATGTCTCTGGCGTAAAAAATCAATATTGGATTTAATCACTGTCAAAGTGCAAAAACTGCAACTTTTGCCACCCGCCGCAGGCCCTCCTACACTTCCCCTCTCGCCATCATTCACCTCACCTCATCATCAGCATCCACTCATTATCTCTGTCGCTTCACCTGTGATTATTGAGCCTGGCTACACACTTCATGCGCGATTGATTTCCCCATAGTCCCACTGGCAATTCATTCAGCGAAATAAATGTTTAGAGCTATTGAATTTTTTTGGCAGTGTTTTGAAAAAATGTATGCAAAAATCGAATTTAATAATTAGACTGTAAATGAAGCTGTCTCTCCACGGCGCACACCTAATTGATTAACTTGATTACATTGACACCGTGATATTGATTCGTTTTAGTGTCAATGATTGACAATTTTAACAAAATGACAAATACAATACCTGCCTAATGATGAGACTACATGGGAATTGTATAGGCGGTGTTAACAGCATCGAAGCATGTAAAGTAAACAACATAACAGCTGGCTTACAGATCGCCATGCTTTTGTTAACATAACAGCCTGACGTGCAGATCTATGATAAGCGACTGCCTGTTATTAGCAGCCTTCGCCACTGTTAACATAGCTTCTTTGGTTGTTATCATCGACATGCACAATTGAATAGTAAATTTCTATCATTTACTTTTTCAACGAATTTCCAAAAAATTGTAATATGTTTCAACCAAATCAGCAACATCTTGATTAGTGTATCTAATTTGTTTACTTTAAAATGTTGGCACCGTCAGTGAAGCATTTAATTAGACGACGAGGCAGCCGCTTAATGTTCAATGACTTGACATTGGTCACGGCTCGTTGACTCGGTTGATGTCTCTGCTAACAGGTGTGGGTGTCTAAGCTACGTTCAACATTTTTGCAGAAATTTTCCAATTTTAAACGCTGACAATTCAAGGCTAAAAGTATAGGTTTACAATATTTTAATACGCATATATAGTTAATTTGTTTATGTATACTTAGTTTTATTTATTTTGCATATAATAAATTGCTTTAAATTTGCCGCTGTATTTGAAAACTCAGCAGGTGCCGACTTTTATTTATAGATTTCAGCAGGGATCTGTTAATTAACATAGTATCATGATTTAGTTGTAAATTCTCTGTGCAAACTATTATACTGAAAATATACAAAATTCTTGCTGTTGACAGATGATTTCTGATATTGATTTTGGAAATTTGCCCAACAAAAATCGGAAAATCTTTCTATTTTTCGAGCTATTTTCAAATATTGTAATTTAAATTCAACAAAGAAAAACTAATTTCCGTCAAGTATTTTTCTTGTTTTCCACAGCGTGAAAAATTAGCAAAAAAAAACTTTAATGAAAATTAAACGTTGTGTATAAATAAGTTCGGGCTGCATAAAAGCAATTTTCCCATGATCTCTTAACAGTTTTTTTGTATACCTGTTTTTATTTGTTTTTTTTTACTGTATTTGTTGTTATATGTTGTGTGCATGTTAAGTGGCATTTGTGATATTGTTGTTGTTGTTGTTGTTGCAGTTTTATGTGCATTTTCCTTATTTGTTTAAATAGCAACAGCTACAGTGCACAATTTCATTGCAATCGTGTTTTTTTTCATAGTTGTTTTGTTTTTGTTTGCTTTCCTGTTTCTGTTTTTTGCTTGTTTTGTTTTAATGGTGGAAAACAGAGCGACATAAGCAGAGGAAAGCAGAGAGTAATATCAGTAGGAGAGGGAGAGAGTGAGTGGAGGGGTGTGCGGAGAGGGGGGGAGGCTCATGTCTCATGTGGGACGAACCGATAGTTAGGCAAATTAACATGCAGTAGCTGGCTGCAAGTTTTAGCCAATTAGTTGAAGTTTTGGCCAAAAGTTCGCCGCGTGCTAATGAAGTTTTTTTTCCCCCCCTCTCTGTGTACGTAAAAGGGAGAGTTAGGCAAAGAGTGGGACAAAGAGGGAGTGGCGTGGGGAAATGCAGAAATTTTAATGAGAATTTGTGAGGCCGAAACAAGTGCAATTGCCACTCTGATAATGCCACACTAAAAACCACTGAGTAATGCATGCATTTCTCATGTGTCTGGCACAGTTCGCAGCGCCATCAATAAAAGTTGAATATTTAGCTCCCCCCCTGTCTTCCCCCCAATACTCTTTCACTTCGTACCCCTTTAATAAAATATGTCTATCAGGAGACCCCTGACAACACAACTGCAAAACGTGACTTTATGTGTCAGGCGGCACAGTGGGTCTCAATGTATAAGCATTTGCCAGTTCAAGGTGTGTCCTACTGTGTGAGCAACGTACATATGCACATAAATATGAGCCATAAAGAACCCCACCACACTTCCCTCTGCACCTCCCTGTATAAGCCAGGCCATAATCAGTCAGAATTGTACTCATAGTTGGCATAATACTTGGCATAAATCTCATGCTGGCAATAGAATTTTACAATGCGTAGTAAATAAGAGTCGAGATGTTGATGGCCAGAGATGAACGAGGCAGATACCTTGTATTGAGGTATACCTACCAAGTGGGGGAAACTTACCTTAAATATAAATTGCCCCATATCCGAGGCACGTTCATTCGCCGATCCCGAGGCACGTTTGAAGCAATGCAAATAGTCACGGGTGAGCACAAAGTATCTGCAAATTAATCCAAAATCAATTTCAATTAAATTATTGTTAGAGCTTAAGGCCAATTCATTGGCTTGCCAACGTTTTAAAGGTCAATTGGTCACAGACCGATTTACTTCACAAAACAAAAAAAAATATCATATAATATTGATTATCATTTGATAATTATCATTGAGAGTCAGCTGGCGGCTTCTGCACAATAGACCTCCCACAGCAGCATCCACACAAAAATATTATTATTAATAAATAATAAATCATGCGCCAAAAAAAGAAAAAAAAACACTCGAGAGCGTCACAAACTGAAACTCAAAGCTGCTTTAAATTTTATAGCCTTTATAAGACGACGATGATAATAATGTTTTATCGTCTCGAGTTGCTGCAATGAAAAGCATTTTATTAATTTGCGAAATTCGCCTTTTGATTTGGATTTCAGATTTCGAATTTTGTATTTGAATTTGGTTTCTTTGAAAGCATAAATCTTGTCTGTGGCCAAACTTAATAATGCAAAGCCCGAGATATGTTATTTGCTGTGAGGAGTCTCTAAAAAAAGAGAAAGAAAACTTTATCCATCGATTTATTTATGGCAAAACTTTCTGGCGAAAGCATTAAGCAAATATTTCCCCACATTTTCAAGGTGGCTGCAAAACGTTTTCAAATAATTTACAAATCTTTGAAAATGAACAACAAGTTTTGTTGGAGTTTTTTTTTCTTGGGATACTCAGAAGAGGGGTATCAAATTGTTGACTTCCCTAGTAAATAACAACAGTTGGTTGCGGATTTGTATTCTTGAGCACAGCTGCTTATTAACGTGGCCAAAAGCAGTGACGATAACTGCCTTTTTCTGGTTCTTATTCCTCTTCTGGCTAACTCGCCATTTCTGAGCTGAGTTTGGGTAATTGCTTAACCATGGCTGGGGTTAGTTAATAACAGTCTTGCTGTGATTAGTTAAGCTTCTTGGTAAAGAGAGCGGGGAGAGGTGGAAAAGGGCTCTCAGCACATGCAGATTGGTAGCAATTTATGGCTGGAATCTTTTGGAGCAAGGCTAATTGATAGAAAAGTATTGAAAGATGCCTAATCAGGAAGTGAATGGAATTTCTATATAATTTCGAGAAAGTGCTGAAATTGCGAATCACAAAGAAAAAGCAAACAAAATTTACATTTTTCTAAGTGTATGTAATAAACAGTGCAATGTTAGTTAACAGAGTGTAAAGTTGCTGTTACTGCTTAACTTTCGTTAAGTCTGCTAAATTTTGAGCATTTTTCCCGGGACTACTGTTAGCCATTTATTGAAATATTCACAGATAAACAGGAATATGCATTTACAATTAATAGCTGCGCTTAGTGGCCATTAACTGCCAATTAAAAATGTGCCGATAAACGTAATTACCAGCTCAATGACCGATTCCAGCCAGCGAGACGAACGTAATTAAATTTCAATTAAAGATACAAAAAAAAAAAAAAAAACAGAAAAACAAGAGACAAAGTTGTATGCAAAACAATAACACAGATGGGTCTATCTGTTTACTATCCTGTTCACAGCCAACACCCACTCAGAGTCCAATTCACTCACACTCGAATATACTCATTGCTCGCATTCGAATTCTGCATTATCTGCAGTTTGCAGTTGCAGTTACCTTCACTTTGCCCGCAATCAATTATTCGCTTTTTGCACTTAGCAACCCCCGCGGTAAATAAATTTGCATACATTTTTGAGGCCGGTCGAGAGGGTTGTTAAATATTACAGATATTTCGCCAGGTAAGCAAGTTTGTTGTTTGTATTGAAAACGTTAACGGTCGCTGCATGAATACACTCAAAAAAAAAGTATGAGTCATACACCACAGAATTGAAAATTCTTGGAGAATTGAAATTGAAAGCAAAACTTCCATTACTTAAGCTTCGCAGGCAGTGTTGCCAATTTTCAGTTTTGGCTTTTTTTCTTACAAAATTTTTGGCTTTTTTTTTGCTCACATTATTTTAAGATTTTTATACTGTTTAATTTTCATAAAATTTAAAATTAATATAGTTAAGTGGGGAGTATGCTTACCTCTCCTTCCAGCGCGAGAAGAGACGATCCCTTTGCTGCCAGAGCAGACCACGTTTAATGGCACCCGTCATGGAGGCCACCGGTATGCGACCCGCCAGCAGTGATTGCTATGAATGATAGTAAAAAATACAGCATGACAATTTAGTATACGTGAGTATATGAATGAATATTATGCTTAAGGTAGAGTTAGTGTTTTTTTGTTGTTGCTGAATCTGCACATGTCGAGTTAGAAGGTAAATGATGTTGTTTGCTTCACGTTGCCACAGCTGTTTTTGCTAACTGTCACAGTTGCTGTCATAATTCTTGTGCCTCTTGCACTTTATGGTATTTTAAATAATTTAAGCAACAGCTAGAGCAACAATAACAATATCAACAACAAGAATAACAACAACATCACAAAGTTGTCTGGCTCCCATGAGCTATGATTAATGTGGCTTTAAAAACGCCGCCACTTGCAGAGTGAACCCGGCGGCACTCCACTCTCCACTCTCCACACTCTACACTCCTGACCCCCTAAAAGCAGGCTATGCTTCAACCCACTTAAGATACGCCTGCTGCAACATAAATTTCATTTTGGTATGTTTGGTATTTTCCCTGCGGTTTCTTGTTGTTGTTGGCTGAGCATAAGGGCAATTTATTACCAGGAGGGTTGTATGTTATAATATTTTATATTAACAAATGTTTCACAGCAAAGTTAAATAATATGCGGCGGCACACCGCGTATACTTATTATCCAACAGACGAGCCCAATTACATTGGGTTAATCTGCTGTGGCTTACGCTTAAATTAACAATAAACAATTGATAAGATTTATGAGCATGTGATTAACTCTTTTTGCAGTTCAATAGTACAACTATATTATTAGTTGGTTTTCCAACCCGTTTTCCCCGCTTACCCCGCAAATTGGCAAATCAGAAATGTTCGGGCTCTCGCAGCTCTCGTTTGGCTAACAAATGTCAAACATTTGGCTGTTCATTATAAAGCCATAAAATATTCTTGTTTGGCTACCTAGTTGGCCCAAACGGCAAACGGGCTTAATGGCATCGCTGATGGCCAAAAGCGAACTAACGAAATCAATCAAACGTGGACAAGCAGCATAAATCGAAATTTGTATTCAACTTCATGCTACTACCACTAATGAATTATCGTTTTGGGCCTCATCGAATCGGTTATGGGTTTTGGCCACGATTCTGTCGTTCGGCTTGGGAATGCTCATCAATCGGTCCACAGCTACTAAAGATTTTGGCAATACTTTTAGTAAGAGAATCTCTCTCTAGAATCTGAGAAATGATATCATCAAAGCAGAAGCATTCGCTTAATTCGAGATACTTTTTCAAGCGATAAATCTTTGACACGGTGTATTGTATTTTGGCCAAAACAGACTGAGAACTGAGAACCGAAAACTGAGATGGGAAAATGAAGATACTTTTTGTTTGGTTCCTTCATTCGTTTTCGCCTTTATCGGAGCCATACAATCTGAGCTGTGCTATGGCCAAGTTCTTGCCCGTTGCCGGTTGCCCGTTGCGAGTTTGCTTTTGGCCAGAGCATTAAATAAGGTTCTGGCCAAATTAACGGTAGTCACGTTTAAGCGCCCAGACACAAACACAACAACAACAACAACAAGAACAACGACAAGAACATCGATGAAGACGGAAACAACAACAACAACAAGTTGAAGAACAAAAGGCATGTCTTGGCCAACTTCAAATTCAATATGGCAACAAAATGGGGCAACGCGCCGGGCGCCAATTTCAAAAAACCGAACATACGAAATGGTGCGGGTAATTTTCTCTAACAGAGAGAGAAAGGGGGAGAGAGGGGTCTATCCCTTCTCCACTGACTCAGCCAGAGTCCAAAACTTAATTTAGCGCATTAAAAACTATTGTTCAGTTAGGACTAGACCATCTACACTGAGGATGAGCATTTCAAGTTGCTCTTGGCCTAAGAACGCAAGAACGTGCTGCAGACATTCAATTTAATGAGCAAATGGTTCCCAGAGTAGGGAATGGGGAGCTGGGGGGGTTCCTTACGAAATTGGGACCATTTTGTGGGCGGAATATTAAGTTCTTAACTTGATTAAAATGTATGCCAGCCATGAGATACAATCTGCTTAAGGTGCTAAAGACATCAGTTGCTATAATTATACTGCTTTGCATAATAGAATTAAATATTATTGCAAAGAAAACATATTAAATTTAATTATTTCTTCCCGTGGCTATTTAATAAAAGTATTTCAGAGATTCCGCTAAAGACACTCAGTTGCGACTTAGATTGTGATTAGCAATATTTGTAGAAACTATAAATTTCTCAAAAATCGGATGACTTTTGGCAAAGTTATGGCACTTCAAAGTAATGATATAAGAGACTTTTAGAAAAAAAGCTCTTTTAAGAAAGTTTTCATTACATTTTCAGCCATATCTTTGGAAATACCCGTCGGAAACAGCTCAAAAATTGTCAGTTGAAGTGGTATTAAATATATTTTAAGTATTTCAAATTTCATTAAAATCGTTAAAATTATAGCAAAGTTATGGAAGGTCAAGGTTCAGAGGTAGCCGATATTGAAGAAAATTACATTTGGAGTCACTTTTCTGCACATTTTTGGACATATCTCAAGAAATACTCATTAGAAACGCCTCAAATAAAAAGCAAAATGCTTGTTTTGAGTCCTAGAATCGATATGAGCCAAAAAATTGAAGTCAAATTTTTTTTCATTTTTGATTATTTTTTCAAGGGGTTAGTATGCAAAAATGGTCAAAATTAGACGAAAATTCAAAATGGCCAATATGGAAAAAATTTTAATGCAGAAATTTAATGGTTTCAAAATCTTAACCAAAAACGCAAATTTCATCAAAATCGGATGACTTTTGGCAAAGTTATGGGACTTCAAAGTTATGATGAGCTGATTTTAGATTGAATTTGAGAAACTCTAAATAGCATTGAGTTGTATTGAGTACTTAACAAATAATGTAATTTTGTTATTATAGTAGACTCACTTTATAGACACTCTTCAAAGCTTGCAGATTCCTGGCCTTAAATGCCAAATAATATGTATAAACAGAGGTATTTGATTGTGAATGTTATTTATAAATGTTGTTCATAAATTAAACTATTTAGTATTTGTGTGAATATGTTAGGGCTATGAATGCTCGACCTCTTTTCATTCATTATCACCTTCATCAGCTAAGCAACAGAAACATAATTGAAAAATCCCAACTAAATTATGACAACATTTACTAATAAAGAAAGAACAAAAATTTCCCAAAAAAAAGTGAAGAAAAATATATAAAATTCGTAAAAAATTTAAACAAATAAATATAAAGAAAAAAAAAAATGAAAATCAAATTAAATTTTCGTCACGTTCCGTGCATGTAAATTATAGCCACGCAAAGCACAGCATATCAAATGTTGTTGTTGTTGTTGTTGTTTTTGTTGTTTTTGTTGTTGTTGTTGTTGTTGTTGTATGTGCCCCATGTGGAGCGACTGTAAACGGAAATAAAGCGTATAATTGTTGAACACGCATCTGTGGACCTCTACATAGAACTTTGAATTGAGTTATTTTTATGGCCCAAACTGTGCCAACAGCTGACAAACTGCAACTGCAACTGAAATCGCAACTGCAACTCCAGCTCTTAACTTGGCTATGAGCAATGCCAAACACTCATTTTGATGGAATTGTAAATTTGTTACGGCTGCAGATATAATAAATGATGATGACACAATATTGCTCAATACCCACAAGATGAATCTGTAGAAAATCTCTTGAGTTGTGGCTGCTGGAAACGTTGTCTCTCTGCCATAAAAAAAAAAAAAAAAAAAAAAAAAAAAAAATCGAAAATCAAGCAAAACATTCACAATTTATGGCGTCCAAGAAAAGAGGAGCGTCGTCTGTCGGTCGCTGGAGGTTGGCACAGTTCTCTCTGTGGTTCCCTCTGTGTGTTGGCGTCTAAAGTGGGTGTGCAAGTGAGGTGTGTGTGTGTGTATATGTGTGTGAGTGTGTTTAAAAGTGACTGAAGATGCAATGCGAGGGTCGCTAGCTGAGTAATCAACCTTGGCCAAAATGAACACATATCAATCAAAATTGGATTAACACAAATCTACAAACACATATTATGTATGCTATATATAGCAAATATATATAAAGTGACTCAGATTTATTTGATTAATTTTTATTTTATATATATTTTTAAAACATTTCTATATTTTTTTTTAAATTTACGTGATCTAACTAAAGCTTCAAACTGCCCTCTGGAGTGTCAAACTTCTACACTCGTTAACTCAAATCAAGTTAATAGATTTCGGGCTCACGATTCTAGTTAAGACACTTTTAACCTTTTCTAAACATCCCATTCAATATCTGAACATCAATTCAATCTGATTCAGCACAAAATTAAAACTTTATGCCAATCCAATTAAATGCCAATAAAAAGTCGCCATAAAAGGCCAAGACTTTCCGGGGCAGGCCGTGTTTTTTTTGTAATTATGTAAGTGTCTCTGTCGACGCAGTGTCTGACGAGAGTTGTAAAAACTATACAAAAAATACCAATACAAAATTAAAAAATACCAGAGATATTGGCGTGGCAATTTTGGCGACGTCTTGAATACATCATCAGATTGAGCAAAAACATGGAGACTGCAATTCAACAACGAAAATAGTAATACTTTAAAGAGACCGAGTTGAGCCTGTTGGCTTCCTGCACAACAAAATAATAACAAAAAAAAAGATAAAAAAATGTATAAAAAATGCAATAAAAATGGGGGCAGTTACATAATGTTCATGACGGTATTTTTTTTATTTTTCTTATATTTTAAAGCGCGGGAAAATATGAAAAATGTGAGCAGATATAGCGATATAACATGCATGCATAGCAGCCTGTTAAACTCAAACAACAGCTGTAATGAGGATGTTAATTACTTAACATGGATCTGTTACGAGCAGAGCAGAGTTGTCTCGGAAGGCGAGGAAGTAGAAAAAGAAAGAAAAATGTACATATTTGAATTGGAATAAATATCGACCTTATCGTTATTAAATAAATCTGAATCCTGACAAAAATAAGAGACTGTATCAAGTGTCTCTTTCATAAAATATGCCTTATATTAACATGTAGTAGGCATTTGTCTAAGATTTGTTGACCACGCCTTTTTCTTATTTTCAAAAATAAACTCATTTGAATGTTGTTTGCAAACTGATAATAATATTAAATAAATATTTGATTTATGGCAGACCAGTAGTAGTCTGATAATAGACAGTTGAGGTTCTTTCTTATCAGTAGAGTTAGCTCAATGTTGTGCAAGTTAGATAAGAAATTTAACAAATCTATTTCGAGTTCATATCTCAGTGCGAATTAAAAAAATATTATATATTATTAGGCATCATTTTTTGAAGAGTTTTTTAAAAATAATAAGAAAAAACTTTTGGAAATCTTATCTCATAGGTGTCTAAAATAAAAATAAACATATTTTGGATGAGTAATATTTTGAATTCAATTAATATTGTAATTTATGCAGGGAAATTACACTGAGAATTCTAGTTAATGAATATGTGAAAAGTTGGCAAACAAAGTTCCAGTTGAAAAGATTCCTCCAAAGAGCATCAAAGTCAATGACTTTTGTGATTCATGCCGCGTATACTATAGAAATGATTAAAAAACTTTTAATTTTATAATTTAATTAGTCACAGTTTTACACACACACACATACACAGATCAACAACTAGCGGTAAAAGTTACTGAAAAGAACATACAAACAGCAAGTGAAAAGGGGGCGGGAGGTAGAAAATGTGGGGGGGGGGTGGAAAACTCATCTGAGCTGTGTGAAAATTGCGCGACTGCGGCAAGTGGCGAGGGAGCTAGGGAAAGGGGCATGCAACTCAAAGGTAGTGTAGGAGTCGCATTTTATAATTTTTATTATTTTTTCTTATATGTTTTGCTGTTTATATATTTTTTTTCCTCTTTTTTTTTTGCCACTTGAAAGCACAGCAAGTATTTATGACTGTGCGCTGAATGGATGAGTCTCTGCCTGGTTGGGTCTTGGAATGGATGGATGGCTGGATAGATGGCTGGATGGATTGCTGGATGGCTGGTTGACTGGTTGACTGGCTGTTGGAGTGACTGACTCGATTTTGCCCGTTTGCCGTTTGTCGAGTCGACATCAAAAGGCAAACAACGCAAGTGGTATAAATAAATACAAGAAAAAGATGAAAATGTATAACAACAACAAGCATTTAATGTTTGCTTGGAAAAGTCAAGTGTATGTGTGTGTGTGTGAGTGTGTAAAACTGCAGCGAATGAAATTCAATTTCCAAACAAGCCATGTTGAAACAATGTGTGATACCAAAAAGAAGAGGCATCCAAATGAAAACCCGCTGCCAAATTGTACAATATTTGCCCAACGATAATTGAAAATCAACTAAAGCCGTTGACTCTTCCAAGAGAGACTGACACTGTTGCCTCATAAAATTCGAATAGATACCCGATATCGATATACATATACGATATATGGTTATATATGTATATAGCAACACTCACCCAGTAAAAGTCCGTTGATAATATCATGACACGCCCGCCTATAAAAGATGCTCTCTGTTTACTATGCTATAAATGCAGATTTATAGGCTCTGCATTAAACGGCGCTTTACTTTTTATACACTTTTATCAACTCCCTTATTTTTTTATTTTGAAAAAGAGAATTTCCTTAACACACATACACTGCACTAATGATTTCGATTCTTATGCGTTTGCTAAACAAACATTTAACATCAAAAAAGGCGATATATATCATATGTATGTGGAGATATGTTGGAGGCGAAGGCAAGAGATGTTGAGATTGTCTCTGGTAACTTTAACCACCGACTGCGACCGACTTCCATTGACGACTATTCAAAAATTCTGAGCGAAAAATATATTTTTCATGCCACTGCTGTTGCTGTTGTTGCTGTTGTTGTTTGGCAGCCGCCTAAACATTTTTCACATATGGCAAAAACAAGCCCAGACCATTGTCGTGTATCGCATAACGTTCTACACATGAACTCGCAAAAGTATCTGTATCTGTATCTGTGTAGTTGTATCTGTGGCTGTTGTCGTCTGCCGTGACGTGACACACATGTGGGCAATTCTGTAGTATGCAGGCCCAGTTCTTGTTGTTGTTATTGTTGTTTTAGCCAAACATGTGCCTACGGTTTTTGCTTGTCTTTTTCTATTTTTTTTATTCTCTACTTTTTTTTTGGTTATTTTGTATCTTTTTTTTTTATTTTGCGACTGGCTTTTATGGTTTATGTGTTAATAAGGCGACCTTCAGTTCGCGCTCCGAGATTTTTCTTAGCTTCTTTTCTCGGTTTCGTCTTTTTCTTTTTTTTTTTGGCCAAAAACAAACTTTACTTGTTTTACAATGACTTTGGCTATGCGACGCGTGTGTTTTTGTTATTAATGTTGTGATTTGGTAATACCAAAATAAATACAAACAGTGGGCGTGGCATTCTAGTGACAAGCTGTCTATCAGGTTTTAATTTTGCCTTTTTTTTTGGTTTGGCCAACTTAAACTTAACAACAAGTGTGTATTTCCATGTCATTTAACATATCAAAACATTCGGAGCTCAGCTTAAGTGAATTTTGAACTAAATTATGTTTCTATAGCGGAACTCAAGTCTTTCCTAGACAGGTTCTGTGAGATAGTTGCGGATATTTATAAAGTGCTATAAACTATGTGATTATCAAGAAATAAAATTTTTGAAATTTTTAGAAATATATCTTAGTTAATCTAAGTTAAATTCCAAAGGTTATTTCTGTCAGGAAATTTTCACTTTTGACATTTACTCTAGAACTATCTTTTCGAAGCGGTTCCAAAACTCATTCATCTATAGTCTCCCATTTAACATTGGCAACTTTGAAGGTTGTTCATATTCACATACTATATGTTTCAAGAACTCTTCTGGCATTTCCTGCCATTTATTGCTCTATGGGCATAGTCCATAATTCAATGTATCGCACCCCATTGACCTTCGGCGCGGAGACCCGTTCGGCATTCGGAGGAATACATCAAAACCCATTGAAACCGCTCAGAAAGCGGTTATCAAGAGATGGCATATATATTTTTTGTGTTGTTGTTGTTTTTTTGGGCAACATGCAGGCTTGCCACATGCTACATTCGGCATGCCACATGCAGCTCATAAGTGCACACTCATACTCGCACTCACTCACACTCACTCGAACATTCAAAAGTCATTTAAAATGCAATAGAAAACTCGGTTGCCCGTCACACAATTTCATTTTCGCAGTGGGGCGGCCCATAACCATAACCATCCACCATCCAGCAGAGCCTCCTCGAGGCCTCAACGGAACAATTCACACGGCCAACGACAGATCCTGCCGCATTCAAAACAAAATGTGAGCAAAAAGATAAAAAAAATACTCAAGAATGCGAAATGTACCAAAAATAAAAAGAGCTATACCAAATTTTGCCATTCTCAGAAATAAAACAAGAGAAAAAAAAGAGAAGAAAAGAGGGATAGGGGATAAAGTAGAGAAGAGGAAGAGAAGTACATCATCTTTGGCTGTTCGGTTTGTCGTCCATTGGACCTGGCAAAAGGCGTCGCCAGGTCTGCCAAAGAACTGCCAAGAATTTATGCATTTGCCAACAGATGCCGCAAATTGAACACATCACAGCAGTTGTTCAAGCGAGAAAGAGAAGTCAGACAGAAAGAAAGAGATAGAGAGACAGAGTGAGATAGGTAGAAGCCCTTGAACTTGGGCCAGGAAACAACGGACGATTTGCAATCCGAAAAAACACGTCCAACTCTTCAGCTACTTCAGGTCGCTGTTTTTGTGAATTATGAGAAAAAAAAAACAATTTTTTGGCAACTATTAGATACCCTATAGCAGCAAATGATATCATCGCAAAGCACTTATTCTAAAAAATTTTCGGTTTACGGGGAATTTAAATCTTTTTGGCATGTGAATCAAGAATGTTTTTTTATTGTTTTTTTTTTTTTTTTTTGAAATTTTAAATTAAACTCAAAAAGTTTTGCATTATCGCTAGATTTATGAGTAAATTGTGGAATGCCCAAAATGGGGTTAAATTGAATTAGGATATCCTATAAATTTGTTCAATTTCAGTTAATTGAATTGTTTGCAGTGTGTTATTGAGAAATCTTAACTTTTTAGCAAAGGAAATTGCATCATATATCATATGATGCAGTTGGGATTCAATGATGTATATGAATCTTAGGATACCCTGTATATTTTAGTATATTTCAAAAATGACAACGAGTCTTAAGTGGTTTCGAAAATCTTCTATCGTCTAGTCACACTTTAACTTTTGTTTCGGCAACTCGCCAACTTATTAGACTCTCTTTTCACATTTCCATAAATTACAGGGTGTTTGAAATGCCATGCATATTTGTGCATACAGACAACTGAAATGCGAACCGCGATGGCGTCATGCGGACTCGTTGAAAACCCGACGAGAGACGTCGTCGCTAGTTGCCATTTTTGGAGTTTGCGGCGAGAACGTCGCACCGTCGCATAAATCTGCAGAAATTATGGCCAGATGGGTATTACGGGTATATTATGACTGTATTATAGACATAACTTTTGTGGCTGTAACTGCAACTGATGACGGCTCAAATAATTCGCCATCGGCATAAAACATGGCATTGTATCTTTGCATCTGTATTTGGCTGCAAGTTACTCAAACTATGCCAGAGGGGTGCAACATATATTGGGTAAGGGTGGGGAGGATGAAGAGGGGCAGGGCAGGGGAGGGCCTAAGTGGGGGAAGGCTAACTTAAGCTGAGGTCACGCCCCCCCCTTGTGCAAAAGCGAAGGCGCAGCCATTTCGCATGCTGTTTACATTTATGCAACATGTCGAGTGGCAACTTTGTATCTATGTGGATACTTTTAGTTGCCAGTGTAGTTTACTGTCTGTATGTGTGTGTGTGTGTGTGTGTGTGTGTGTTGGACTGCGTCTGATTATGACATTTAACATGAACACGTAGTCAGCGCAGCACATGCGAGCGACAGCATTTGTATTTTTTTGTTGTTTTCCTTTTCGTTTCGTTTCTTTTATTTTATTTTATTTTCTTTTTTTTTTTGGATTTCCCGGTGTTTGCCTTTAATGTTGCGCTCTCTCTCTCAATTCTCTCTTTCTCTTCATATGTTGTTGGTATTTTTGCTAGACACGAACGCACAGCATGACAGCAGCTATAATCATGGCAGCAGAGAGAGAGAGGGAGAGTGGAGAGAGAGAGAGAGAGAGAGAGAGAGAGAGAGAGTAGTGAGAGGGGCTTCATTGGCAACTGCGAGGGAGCTACAACTATCCACCATTTCCCTATATGTATTTTTTCTCCTACTTCTCTATCTGTATCTCTTTCGCCATCTCCTCTGCTCCCTTCATTGCGAATTCATTCATTCATTTCGTGCTGCTGCCCGTCATATTTTGCGGTCTTATCGCAACTCCCAACGAAATTGGCAACAATTTGAAGCGCCAAATAAAAAAAGTAGCAAGAAAAATATTGCACTGCACTGCAAAGTAAAAATCCAGCTAGGATTGGGAATGGGTCGGTGTCTGGTTTGGTATCAGGATCGGCATTTGTCCGTGGCTAAATTGGCTTGTACAAATGTATCTTGATAAGAACTGACGGCCTATTGGCACCAGAGTCAAAAGCGCATTGTAATGGAAAATGGTTTTAGCTTTTTTTCCCCGTATTTTTACTCACTTTTCCTTATACCTTTTTTCATTCATTTTTCCCATTTTGTAGTTACTGTGAACAGTGGAAACTTACCTGCAAGTAGAGTAGAGAGCAAGTTATGAATTAATTAAAATTTGTAAAAGTATCTCAACTTAAGATCTGAAGTATCTATGAGTCGATATCTTAATAGAAAAGAGTTATAGAGGAATGAGTAAAAGAACGGAGAAAAAAAATCAAAAATTAATACATATTTAAAAAATATTACTGAAATATTTGAGAAACGAACAAGTTGTGAATAATTAAAATTTTTCAAAAGTATTTGAACTGAAAATCTGAAATATCTAAGACGAAAGTTGAAGTGGAAAAAATCATAATAAAAAATGAATGGAAAAGCGATTGAAAGAAGTTGGAAATTCTAAAATTAAATACTAGAAAAAATTAAAAAAAAATTTTAAAAAATATTATGTTAACTGAAAATTGTAACATTTAATATAACAAAGTGTAACCACCTGATTATTTAACTATTCATAAATCACAATTGAAATACAATCAATTTGGAAAGGAATTATTCGCTATAAGTTGGGCTAAGCTGCCATAAAATATTCGAGTGGGATTTACTCACAGCTCAATTATGTGTTAAACTTTTATTTTTGAAAATATATTGGCAACAAACCGAATTGCTTTAAAATATATTTATGAGCAGAAAACGAGTTCTATATATAAGAAAAATATCGAGTGGCATGAGAATAACAAAAGCAACAACAACTGCGACAACCACTTTGGCAATTCAAGTGTCGACTTATTTGTCACTAGAGCTGTGTATATGTGTGTGTGTGTGTGTGTGTGTGTGCATGAGTGTGTGGGCGTCAAGTTGAATGACAATGTGAGAGGAGAGAGGAAAGATGGAGGGAGGGAGGGAGGGAGAGAGGGAGGAAGGTCAGCCGTTCACCAGTGCGTATGAGCAATAATTTTTTTAATTGTCACATTAAACAGTTAACGCTCGTCACGATTGCTGCCCCTCAAAGCTAACAGTTCATTTTTCCACACATATATATGTATATATATACTATATAGTATATATTTCGTTTGTTATGTATATTTTTCTTTTTAGTAATTTGTTGCTGGCTTTAAATGTTTATGCAAATTAGAATTTACTCACTCTCTCACGATGCGCAATTTGTGTTGATTCCGTGGAAGTGAATGTCGAAAGTGCAGATACTTTTGCCAGCCACTTTTAGCCACGTAAATAAAGGCGTGAAGTGTAAGCAGAAATATTTAGCAGATTTCAGACTGTCCCACAGAGTGTCCAAATTAGCGTTGACTACGACTCGTTTAGTAACACAACTTGCCGGTAATTGGGTAGCTGTGACTCTGGACTTGTGTCAAGTGTGTTACCAACTTGTCTGTCTGTCTGGCTTATCTTTGCCACATCCTCCCAGCTGGAGCTCTCTTTCGATCTCTACCTGCTGTTAATATTTGCGGTCAGAGCTTTGTGTCATTCATCTTCATATGTTGGCACTTCTCCAAATTAACCGGACATACTCTGTTAGCCAAGGCAGCTCTTTTGTCATCACACAGCTGCGTTGTGTCTAGACCATTTGATTGAACACACTGCAGAGTTGGCAGAAATCTGCAGATAACCCCCATAGATAACCCTTCAACTGGTTGACATGTCCTCCTCATCCTCCAATTCCTCCGCAGTTGAGTATCCATCTAGTCTATGGATCGACTTCAATTAAATCCGCTGTCAATCATTCGTTGGGATGTTTTCTTTTTTGTCTTTTAATATTCGTTTTTCGTGTTCGTTGAGCACTTTTGAAAATTTCATAGCTGGTTATGATTAGCAACCCGCAACCCGCCACCTCCCCTTCCGCTCTCGACCAGCAAATGGGGTTTTTGACTTTGCCATTGACTTTGACTGATTTGCATTCAAATTCATAGACATGTCAGGCAGGTGCAACATAGTCCACACCATTGACGGCATCTAAATAATATGATATCTTTTCTTTTGAACTCTTTTTAAATATTCCAGAAATGTGTAATGTGTTTTCATTTGCATATCAATTTTAAGCTGCTTTGTTGGTTACCAATTTCCGCTGTCAATCATTATCTTTTTTTTTTGAGTTTTTCTATTTCTTTTCATATTTAATTTTCCTTATCTTAAGAGTGCTCTTATTTATCGGCTCTGCACAGTTTCCTATCAGTTAAGCGCTCTATTAGCCAGGTCTACAACTCTACCCTTTACAATCTCTTCTCAGATCTGATCTTGTCATATTTACACCTCATTCTACTACACCACTCTTTTCCTCTCCGCTCATTTCCTATTTCAGGTTACTCGGGGTACCTCGCAACCAACCCAGCGGTCTGTCTACCCACAGAGAGAACTCGAGCCCGCCCGTGAGAACTGTGCCAGGTGACTGAGATTGAGAATGGGAATGAGAATGAGAATACCTGACCATTGTTCTTAGCGACATTTACTGGTAGATACTTTAGCGCTCTTTTACCTATATTTTCTTGTGCAATTATTTATAATAGCGCCTTGTTTCTACCTTGTTGTTATGCAGGTAGTTCCTTGAGTTCCGTCTGGACCTCAATGCAGTTCATTAAGGGTAATGCAAGCCAACAGAAAAAAAAGAAAGATCGAAGGAAAAGTAAAGATTGAAAGCAAGACAAATTGTCTGCCAGGATATATGTACAAATACAAGGACATGCCACACCCACACTCATACTCAGGGGTTGCTAGCGCCATAATGAGCGGCACCTGCTGCTCGGCAACTCGTTTGTCCTGCTGCAGTTTTCTTGGAAAATATTTTACTGTCTGCCACACCACGTTGTTCCTAAATGTTTATAAATTATTAAATGGCGAAACATGTCTTGGGCTGCACTTTATTGATTTTTCCTCACAAACTAAAGTTCTTCAATTAGGTTCTCCCCAGTTCGTTGCACTGGACGTGACCCACTCACGAGGTTCGCTTAGCCACCTTGTAAGCCATATAACCTACCTATGCTTACTTCATGCCCAACTGAAGTCTTACATGTGCTCATATATGTATATACACTATATATTCTCATATTATGTATGTTTTGTTATTATCTCCACGGCCTGTCACATATGTCATACAAATGTCTCATATTTCCTTAGCTGATTAGCATGTGCACTTGAAGGACCCCAGAGTCAGACTCAGTCTCAGTTTCTCATGTGGCAAGCTACTGTAACTGTAAGTGAGTTGAGGGGCGGGACCTTCACAAGGCTACAACATTGAGTTGCCCGTGAGAAAAGTGCATGGCTCTCTCTCTCTCTCTCTTTCTCTCTGATTCTCCCTCACTCTTCTTCTTACTATTTCTCACTTTATGATGTGCTAATGGGCGGTAAACATTCCACAAGCTCCATTGATTTTTATGCCTTTGTTTATGGGCGGCATATTCCAAGTTGATCTGCCGAGAGCAGCCCCTAGTTATGATCAACTTGCCTCATTTGCAATACATATGTATGTGAATATTTCTCATCTATCAACTTTTGTCTAATAAATGTTAAACACTTAGTTGCATGCCACTTTCAATATTTATCGTACTTCACTGCGTATATCATAGTAACTTTATATTACACATTATTTTTGTGCAGTTAAAAAAATTTAAAAAAATTTATCTTAACATGCAGTATTATAATAAGTTATCAGATCATCATAAACTATATAATATATATTCTTGATCAAGTTCAATGTACTCTTATTTGCAGCTACATACAATTTATATACAACCCATCAGATTGTGTAAACGCATCCTCGTCAAGGTTTCAAGTCGCCATATTCATGTTATATATATTAACCTTCATCGGGTATTATACTATATACTGATCTCAGTTGGAGCAATAACCCTACACATCTCCCATGAGATTTTTGCGTCAATGCGAACAAAGAGAATTTCATTTCTAGATAATTTTTGCTTTGTTTCAGGAAATCAATTTTAATTTTGTGGCATATTATAAAAAATGTATTAATAAATGCTTTACTTGTATTAATATTTACAATATTTATAATTTATATATTTATAACTTTAGCTTTCTCATAATAATATATATTCCGCAGCTTCCTGATAAACACGTATATATTTGGATCATATATATATTATGAGCTCAAAATCAGGTATCGTTTTACAGCGAACTTGATCCTTAATTGATACGATACATTTAAGGCATCGCAAATTAATAGTTAATTAATTTCCGCCAACACGACAGAGAGAGAGAGAGAGAGTGATGGGAGGGGGGAGGGGATGCTGGCCAAGTTTGTTGTGTGGAAAAAGTGACAAGTTGTCAAGTGGCGAAAAACAAGTTGGTTTATTGGTTTAACCACTTTGGTTGACGCCCAGAGAGTGAAATCTTTTTCGAGTCGGAAAAGTCGGAAAAGTGCTGCACAAACATGTGCTGCAACTTTTGTTTGTGTGTTTCGAAAGATTTATCAGCTTGACATCTTTGGCGCATTATAATCATCATAATCACAATCAGCGCCCCCAAAAACTCATCATCATTAACAATGCCTGCGACAGTCTTTTGTCATTTGTATCAGCTGGACAAGAGATCTTCATGGATGAGGAGGAGCTGATGGGAAGTGAAGGAGCTTCATCTTCCTCATGATTAATGAAATTTCGCACTAAGCTTTTACCTAAAGACTGAAACTTTTCTTCCTTTCTTGCAAGAAGTCTGTGACTGTATGTTGTCTGTCGGAGCTGTGGCGTTTATCATTATTGTAATTTCTGGCCATAGGCAGTTGGCCAAAAACATAGCAAAACACGCACGTAGCTTACACATACTCTGTCTCTTTCAGTCTCTGTTTGGAATTGAGCCAAAATACTTGGCCAACAACTAAAACACCCCGAACACAACATACATACATATGTGATTGATTGTAATTGAGGTTGGTAAAAGTTGTTGTGTCAATGTCAAAGTCGGGGTGAAAACCAACAACAACAACAAAAGACCAAATAAAAATACAGACTGAGAGAGAAAAGTGAAAAATTGGTCTATGGATTTGAGTTGTCACTTGTGAAAAACCAAAGTAGCGGCAAATTTTCTACAATTTTCATAAAGACTCTGAGTGACACAGCAAATTGAGAAATTGTGAAAATTTGAGAATGTGTTTTTGGCAATTTGTCAATTCATTCTCGGAATTCAATTGTCAATTGTTTAACCATTTCTAAATCCATCAAGTTAAGAGCATTATTAAAAAGTTTGCAAAATTAAATTAGAACGGAGTTCTATATATACACATATCATTCCAAGAACTTGAAAGTTTCATTAACACAGAAAGCAAGAAACTCTGCCAAAAAATAAAGTGGAAAAAAAAGTGGAAAACTTTTCAGTTACCAACAGTTTCACTTGCGAAAGTTGATGGCCACAATTAAAGTATACGAAAACAAAGAAACAGTTAAGAGCGCACTGAGTTGGCCAAGTTTGTTGTGTCGTAATGCTGAAAAACTCAGACTGAGAAGCTTCGAGGCACATTAACACGTTTCAAATGACTTGAAATATGTTGCCAAATGTCTTGGCCACAAACCAAAGCAAAGCACAATTTTGGGAAAGTTTGATATCTTCCGAAATATGTCAGAGTGTCAACAATACGAATAATGAACCAAATAATCATAATCGTTGTAATCATAATGATAATAAGTAATGCCAAAAAGCAGCAGCAGACAAATGTTATTGTTATTGTAATACTATCTCAGTTTGTATCTGCCACTACTCACAAAGATTGCCCAAAACGGAGAGAAAAGGGTGAACAGATGCCACCTCCACCTCCTCCACCTCCTTCAACTCCTTCAACTCCAAGACCGTCTCCTACTCCAACTCCTCATCTGTGAGTTTTTGGCCTTATGCAATTGTCATTAAGTTGTTTCTGTTTGCCTTATGAATATTAAAGTTTTTCAACTTGTCTTGCTTTTGTGTGTTGTTTTCTTTGCCCCATTCAATGCGCAAGCAGCGCGCGTATCTGACAGATACTTTTTTTGTTGCTGCGTTGTTTTTCCAACTGAAGTGCTGTTCGTTGGTTTGTTTTGAAAATTTCACTGCTTCTCATGGCATGAAGTTGTCTCAGTTTTGTGTTTTATATGTTTTTTTTTTTGCATAATTAAATGTGCCAAAAGCGTAAATTTAATTAATTTAATTGTTGCAACCAAAAATATTACAACGCGAAAGAAATGCGGCATGAAGAAAACCTCTTCAACTTGGCAACGATTTTGATTTTGAAGGGCAGCTATATATAGCAATATTATATACTTTATAAATTTTTTGTAGTTGTAATTAAAATTATTGCAAAATACATTTTTTAACTTGGGGCTTTTAGCTAAATTCGTTGAAAACTTAGTGGGAGTTGTATTTAGTTAAAACTTGCATATAACTAAATTTTTTTTAAGGAAAATACTTTAATGTATATATTCTTTTTTATACATTTAAATTATACAAAATAACTTAAAATATTCAAAAAAATAAATATATTTTTTTTAAAGTCTGGATAATGGTTAAAAAATTATTTAAAAATATTAGCAAATATTTTTCCACTTTTCAACTACTTTCAAAAATATTCACAAATCATGCATAGGAAAGACAACTTAATCTTTGTATTTAAATGTGTTGTGAATACCAGACATACTATATAATATAATACTACGACGCCTACGACAGATTATGACTAATTGATGATGTCCAGCAACAATAAAATATTTTGTTAGAGAAAGAGGCTGTAGAAGATTGTCAAGTCATTGCTCAGTTCACTTAAGCGAAAGTATTTTATTTGCCATAAATTTAAATAACGCAATCGTTGCCTTGATTAGTCATATATGGTATGGTATGGTATGGTAATAGGGAAGGGGAAAGGGGGGATGGGGCAAATCCCCATTAGCTCTGGAGAGATGTCTACAAGATACAAATGATTCATCTAGTCAATGAGATACTTGTATGTGTGTTTGTAAAATGACAACGCCTCGAAGCGTTGTGTGAATGACGCAAATTCATTCAGCAAAAATCAAAATTCATTTTTTTGTTAATAATGTACATTTTTTGTATATTAATAAACATAAATTTATATATATATATTTTTTTTGTTGGTAAATGATTTCATTTATAAATGAAGCACACGCTTGGCAAAAAGTACGTGATTCGCATGGAATTAAATAAACGCTAAAAGTGTATCCGATGGATGCAAATTGCGCTCTTTGATGACATTGGTTGCATTTCATGCAGACTCAACTTTTTCACTGTTTTTTTTTTTTCAATTTTTTACTTTATAAATATATATACATTTTTTTGCTGGTTTTTAATAGTGGCGGGCATGCATAAAAAATGAAAATGCCTGCGGTTTATTGTCATGTGGTTGTTCATCTTTTTCTGATTGCGGTCGTGTTTTGCCAGAGACGAGTTCATAAATTTATGTTTGTTAATATGGCCAATCGTAAAGTTGATCAATAATAAGAGCGAGGGGGTGACGAGGGGGTCACATGTATAGCATGTTTTATTTTTGAATCAGCTGGCATTGTTGTATCTCTCACTTTTGGAACGGATGTCTGACACCTGCCGACCGCAACAATCGAAGCATCACATTATATGAGGTTTATGACAGACTTTTGATGAAAATTAATTTTGATTAATGTTCGCACAGAGTGGGATTAGATTAGCATTTCAGAGCCATTCCAAGTGTTTATGCCACAAATTTTTCAAGTTATGTTAGTCAGTCCAAATATTATGAAATCATTTTGGGATTTCTATTGTTTTGTTAGACAGAAGTCATTACTGTGGAATGCGACTGCTTTAAATACGATTCACAAACTGTTCATCGTCACTTCTGAATGAGTTTTAGTGAATCTTTATAGAACTAGTTTTGTGATGTATTTTTTTTCTTCTTTTTTCATCAAATTGTGTATAGTATATGTCGTCAGCTTATTTTTCATGTCATTATGCTTAAATTTAAAGCTGGTTTGAATGGAACTAGTTCACGTGAAACATTTAATTCGTTAAAAAATAGAATACCTGTCATTTACATTTTGAACTAGTTCATGTGAACTTTTTTTGTAGAACAAAAGGAATATAAAAGACTCTCTATTCCAACTTTGTCTTATTGAACACAGAAAACTCATAAGTTATTTGGAACTAGTTCATTTCTATGAATTTCATTCTTCATAATTTAAGGTTGAAAATAAATCAAATTATTTTAGTGCAATACTGTTATTAAAGCTGCATGAAGCAACTTCTTTTTAGTTAACTTCGCTACCATTTAAAGAACAATTACCATTCATTAAGCGCGGAACTGGTTCATTAACCAAACAAAGCAGTTCAGTTAAAACGGAACTAAGCACTCACATTTAATATTCAAGTTTATGTTTCATGTTCAATACTCAATTTGTTTAATGCAATCGCATAAGTTTCGCGGTTAACACATGGCCTGGGGATATGTATGGTGAACTGGTTTTCGAAACTAGTTCCACAATATGAATTCGGTTCAAAATATGACTTGACAGCTCGTTAGTATTTGGGTTGCTTCCAAAAAAAAAAAAAAAACAAAATCAAAATATATACCAAGTACTATCCAAGTCTATCCAATTAGTTGCTTTCACATTTCAACAGTTTACAGCCAACTGTCAACACATCGCCTACTTCTGCTGCTTCTTGCTCCGACTGTCTGCCAGTCGAAGTCGGAGTGACCCCCATCTGCCACTCCCTCTTACTACCCCCTACCATCACTCCCCTCACTTCATACAATTGCCATTTCAATGGGCCACTAAAGATGTCATTCTTCATTTAAAGAGATCATTTCTATGCTGGCCCAGCACTTGAAGCCATTTCTCTAGTGTCGTTTTTGCGAAATCATTGAGCAACATTTTACCCCAGGAAATAGAAAATTTTGAGAGAAAAGAAAACCAAACGAAATATGTGTGTAACTCTTCGAAAATGAAATGAGTTTAGGAAGAGTGACATTTGACATTCGAGTTAAGTGCTTTTAGGCTGCAATCGCTCAAAAGGCGAAAAAAAGAGGCATTTAAAAAGTTTCAGCGTCAATTTGATGAAATTATGAAAGTGAACATTTTTTTTCAGATTTTTCCAGCTAATTTAGCAGCTGGAAAATGCCGAAACTAGACCGCAAATTGTCTGACTTCACTTGGCATTGCTTACGCAAAGATACTATGTAGATGGGTGGAATGAATGAATGAATGAATGACCCTCTCCCAGGGCAATTTAAGTCTATTGTTCTTTTGGCCCATTAAGAGTAGTTGCAGCCCCCTCCCCTCCTTCCCCCTTCCCGCTCACCACTTGCGGAACAAGACGCACTAATGAGCATCATGGCATGCATAATGCATGGAGGGCGGCACCAAACCGCCCATCATGCCACCCAGTGAGGCAGGGCTGGAGTAGGTTGGGTAACATAATAGGGTCTGTCAAGTGCAGCGCATCATCGCATGTGTAAGAGATACAAAAGAGACTATGTACTTCCTTGTCCGAGTGGCACTTCTTGCTCGAGTGCGCACACCAAAAACCTAATGACAATATCAAATTACAGGCAGAAAGAGACACACAGATAGTCCCTCCCGCCACTCCCCCTCAATGATGCCCTACCCATGACTGTCATTTACATGACATACTTTTCGCAAAATGGGGGAGTGGCTGCATATCCTCAGCTTTTGGACTCACGACCAGTTGCCATATCCAAGTTGGCAGTTTGTCAACCAACTTGTTTAGAAATGCAAGAGGCACAGCTCAACTCTCAGTGTTCACGATTTAATGCAATTTTCACTGTCAATCTCTAAAAGCCACAAAAAAAATAAAACAGAAACTGAAACTGAAATTCAAACTCAAACTCAAATAGAAACAGAAACTCATCGCCAGAAAATGAAAGTAATTTGCAAATAACAAAACACAAGAAAACATAAAACTGAAACTCAAAGATCGTGAGGCTATAAACCAAATGTTAATGCAGTTCGCTGGAGAAACATAAACATGTGAAAGTCGATGCTCGAGACGAGAGACCTCTAACTCTCACACTCTCTTCACTTCTCTTCGTTTTGGCCTGGCCATTTGCCGGGATCAAATGAAAGTGCGAACTTGGCTAATGAACGTAATCGATGTTATTTCTTAGCAGTTTATTTTCTTCTGAACTAATGGCATCTGTTATATAAAGATGACCGTTAGATGTGCCTTATCTTTCTCAAATTGCAGATTATGGCATTTTGTGTCACTTTTCTGCACATTTTTAGCCATATCTCTGAGAATACCCATCGGAAATAGTTCAAAAAATATCTGTCAATTTAATATTGAAGATATTTTAAGACTTTCAAATTTCAATAAAATCGGATAAATTTCAGCAAAGTTATGGCTGCTCAAAATTCAAAAATAGCCGATTTTGAGGAAAATGGCATTTTGAGTCATTTTTTTCACAATTTTGTGCATATCTTTGGAATTACTGATCATAAACGCCTCAAATAAATGCCAAAATGTTATTTATGAGTCATAGAATCGATTAAAATCAAAAAAATTGGATTCGAAAAATTTTTGATTTTTCATGATATTGTCAAGGGGTTACTATGCAAAATGGGTAAAAAAAATCGAAAAATTTTAAATTTCGAAATTGAAGAAAATTTAAATGCAGAATTGAACTATGATCAAAAACATGAATATAAATCCAAATTTCATTTAAATCAGATGAAAATTGGCGAAGATATGACATTTTAAAGTTCTAAGGGTGCTACGCTCAAGGAAAAGGCCATTTTGGGACATTCCTAACACATTTTTGGATATATCTCGTGAAATATTCATTAGAATCACCTCAAATAAAAAGCAAAATGCTAGTTTTGAGTTCTAGAATCATTTTGAGCCAAAAAATTGGAGTCCAAAATTTTTTCATTTTCGATCATTTTTGCAAGGGGTTACTATGAATAAATGGTGAAAAATAGACAAAAATTTAAAATGAAGAAAATGGGAAAAATTTTGATGCAGAAATTAAATGGATTCAAAATCATGACCAAAAATGCAAATTTCATGAAAATCGGTTGATTTTTGGCAAAATTATGAGGATATAGGTGAGGATATAGGAGATTTTGAGACAAATTTTACACTTTTGTATATCTTATCAGTTGGTCAAATAAAATGAAAAATTTCAAAATTGCTGAGATAGAGTCTTTAATATTCGTCATAGTTGGATCTCCTTAAAGTTAAGACAGTCTCTCTTAGATGGAGCATCTTGTCACTCTACCCATTGTCTCTTCTCTTCTCACTCTCTTCGCTCACCTTCTAATACATTTTTCAATTTCATCATCTCCCAAACTTAGTTATTCTCTACCTGCCTGTCAATTATTTCCCTGATACCCGTATTATTCCCAGCTTGTAATTCTCTTAATGCTCTATTAAAGCGGTGTTTTCTTCTTCTTCTGCTTTAACGTTATTATTTCCTATATATGAACTTTATTTCTCCCTTTCTCTTTTGCTACATGCCGCCTAATTGATTATCTCCCACACAAGTTTCTTTCCTCTTTCGTCTTCTTCCATTCTGATCCCCCATTCCGACTCCAATCGCCTCTTTCATTATAGGGAGGCGACTTTGCATGCCTGTAAATAACTTCCTGCATTTTTTAAGAGATCCCCGCCATAATTAATCAGCAATCAAACCGGTAAAACAAAAGTTATTCACGCGATATGATAGCAGCTGCAGTACTTCCGTACAAAACAAACTCATAATTATATACTATATGGTATTACTCACATCATTATCAATAACCCCATCAAAAGAATTCTTAATTCTATATTTATTGAGAAATCCAAATGTAGATTGAAAATACTCACTGACGTCAGAGAGAATATTGTCATGATGCACACTTACCTAGAAAGAGAAAACAGAATATGAAAAATCGAATAGATTGTTGAAATATACATATATCTATACTATATAGCAAAGGAAACTCTTCACCAATCATGCCCAAAGTCATACGAATTAATGATAAGGAAATATAATGAAGTGCGAACAATTTGAATTTTATGAAATATATATATGTATATGCATATAGGGAATCTGAAAGAGTCTAGTGAACTCTCTCTCTCTTAGTATGGGTTGAAGGCCTTAATTACTCTGTAGACAACAGTCTGCCCTCGTCGTCTTCTTCTTGCGCATAGGGTTGCCAGATCACTGCACTCCATTGGAGTTATGAATTGAAGCTGCAGCCTGTTATTAGCATTATCATAAATATTATTTATCTTCAGCGTCAATGTTGTTTATTTCAGACGATGCTGCACGGGGTTCATGGTGCATGTTGCATGGTTGCATGGTGTAAATAACATGCAACACATTGACCCTGAACGGGGCACAAACAATGCAGCAGCATTGTTGTTCAGCTTGCCACACAACATTTGTAATTTGTCAGCTAATTGATGGTTACCCATTGAGGCCTTTTATTGATGTATCCAAGGCGGAAGCTAGTCGTGTTCCCCGTAGCTCAGATCATCATCAAAGTACTCAACCTACACTGAGGCAGCTGAGAGCTGCCATATAAATCTATCTATAAGCAATAAATATCGACAGTGAAACATTAGAGTTGTCACCTTATGAAATCTTTCAAATTCAGACAAGTATTTCGTGCGCCTCAAATCCAAATTTGGACAACATATTCAAGTTCCAAATATGGCTAAATTATTTTATTTATTTTTCGGTGTCGCAGCGCATGGCGAAAATGTTGAGACCAAAAAAATAAAACAAAAATTAAAATAATGAAATAAAATTATAAAAAAAAAATTCATTTGCTTAAGGTTTTGGTCGTGTTTTCGGGGCTCAACTTGTGGCTAGCTTGTTGACTTTGAAATTCAATTTGGAGTCTATGCAATCCGGCCGAGATCTTATCAGCCGCTGCCTTATCTAATCGCCAGCTACATAAATTTCACAGATACATTTTTACAGTTTACAAGTGTTACGTCATTTGAGGCAATCCCCATTTGGCGGCGTCTCCAAGCGGCATACAATTGCTCGGGTTAAGCTCCGATGGGTCAACAGGCAACCAATTAGCGTGCCCAGCATGTGGGAGTTATATGATGGGGGGGGGGTGAAGAGGGAGGCGAAGTCGAGGTGGGTGTGGCAGAATTTGTTATGTAAACTCTTAAGTGATTAAGGTCAGGCCTCTAATTAGAAGACCAATAAATGAAAGTGGGTGAGCTTCGGGAATATTGTGGGTCCAAGAGGTGTTACTTAGCGGGCGGCGGTTTTTTTTGAAGTCCAGACAAACTGGGGGCTGTAGGTACAGGGAAGCCTTAGCAGAGCGAGAGGGAGAGGAAATGAGAAAGTACAGAAAACTCAAGGAGATGGTATAGAAAACAAAGTAACGCGAATTGTAGAAAATTTAAATAAAATTTAATATCTGAATACAAAATTCAAACTTGAATAAAAAATGAAAAGTAATATATCAAAAATAAAATTAACCTATTCAAAACTTTGCTATGCAATCTATAGATAAGAGATTCTACCTCAAAAGAAATTCATCCAATTTTCATTTGATCAAATTTTTTTATTTGCAGTGCCTACAATATCTACCGTCAGCTGAAAAACCCTTTCAATATTCCATTATTTTATTTTGTTCATTTTCAGTTTTTGTTTGAGATTTAATTAAATTGTGACAACATTGCAACATGTGGCATGCCGCATTTTAATGCAAGTTAACCTAACGACTATTGACAGCCATCAGAATAAACGCAAAAACTCCATGCCAACTTTTACAATTCGTTCCGCAAATAAAAGAAGGCTAACAAAAATAATCCCATATATATCAAACAATTGCAAAAAGTGATAGCTATAGTAGATGCAGAAAGAGATGGCAAGAGAATGTGCCCAACGAAGCATTGCAACAAAAAAGAAAAGGAAAATTGAAAGAAAAACTGGAATCGGTCGCTGGGTTGACATTTTCCAAAGGGAACAATTGCACATGACCTGAACAGCAAGTGGAAATGCCCAGAAACCGAAACAGATGCAGACAGAAACACAGTAGGGGAAACAGTAGGAGCCTCAATAGGATCCGGCTGGAAACTCTCATTGTTCGAGGTTGTTGCAACAGCTGCCAGAGCAGCCCAAAATGCGAATATCCCCTGTCCGACAAAACATTTCAGCGCTCTTTAAATTTAACTTCCGTTTCCACAACTTGATTTTTACAGCCTCGATTCATATGAGAGGCATATATTGAATATCAAATATGATTTTCAAGAATTCACAAAATGTCAAAAAATGCGAAAAAAATGAAAAATGACATTCAATTGAATTTTATGTTGCAGGCAAACTCCGATTGCGTCTACAACTCTGAAGGAGATTCCAACTCCAAGTGGAGTTTCGTCTTGGAATCCTCCGCAGGCGTTCTCTTTACGCTTTTTTAATGCACTTCACTTGGGCACAACAATAAATTGCCTTTTATATACTACATATACTACACATAGAAACTGCTGATGATGTGCACTGCATTATGTATGACTGTCATGATATATACATATATAACAGATATATATATGTATATATAGTCTGTCTTTGTGGCTTTGCCATTTATGTTATTAATGCGGCGCATGCCTTGCGGTTGCCTTTGTCTGCTCTGCCCTGGAGAGGAACCTGTTTTGCCTCTGCCCAGGAGCACCGCGAGTATCCGTGCACCCGGGCAATGCCTACTTTTTTCGTGCCCTTGCCGCCTGAGGGGTATTGTTCAATATTATCGTGAAATATGTTTGCCTCTGACTACATAGTTTTGCTTTTTTATTAGTTTAGAATTATGATGCGAGTGCCAAGTTTAGTTCAAGTTTTGAATCAGCGCACACATTCAACGGAAATTTATGGAAAACCCCAAAGATAGTGTATTTCCTTAGAATCATGAATAACAAAATTTTTATATGGATTTTTGTCTATATTCATTTATCGCATTTTATGTGGCGCATAAAAAACATATTGTTGATTGAACCAAATTTGTAAAATCATTAAATTTTTGGCAATCACTTTTCACTGATGCCCAACAAATTGTTGGCCATGTGGTATAGACTTCTACTTCTTTGAATATATACATACTTTTTTTTATTATAGATCAAATTTGCCCTCTGGGGAAATGTTTCTAATAATATTACATATAGGGAGAACATACTGTTCTCTGCCCTCATCTATCTCTCTCTTTTAAGCTTTTAATTATATTCTTTTGATGTTCGCAGACTATTGGAATTCTTCTGCCGTTTGTCGGCTAAGACAATAAATTCTTTATATTTTTCTTATAGCGTGTATTAATCATTTGCAAAGATTAACTTTCCAATTTGTTAGCTGAAAGATCTTGACATTATCTTATTTTTTTTTTTTAAATATTAGTGATGGACGTGATTCCATTAAAATCTATATAAAAAACTGCCTAATATTTCATGGCTTCATGTGATTAAATTTGAAATTATTTCTTTATTTAAAAGAAAAAACTAGTTACCGTTTTGCCATCAATAATTATACAGATATAATGCTCATAACTGACAAAAATCAACTCTCTAACAACTTTATGATTGAAGATTCAACAAAATTTCGCTTATTTTGCAAAGTGTTATTTTTTTTCTTCAAATTTGTTGGTCTCCCCGTTGATGTTGTTCTACTTTTGATCTGTTGTTTGATTTGCTGTCTCCGCAGCCGCCAAACAATTTCAAATGAAATTGAAAATTATGGAGTACGCGAAGATGGCATTTGGTGGTGCCTGTCAAGCAGACACGGCTCATTATGTGTCCGAAATGAAAAGCGATACAGACCCCGAGAGAGGCAGAGACACAGAAAGAGGAAGAGCAAGAGAGAGGACTACTATAGATAGATATATAGATAGATATAGTTGGCTAGTCAGGTAGTTTTTTCAGGTAGAGGTGCTCGCACTCGTAGTTTTTTTACAGTTTACTCCAACTCCAAACCGGTTGAAAGCGACGCGAATGAAGCAAATGAAGCGAGTGCTGCGCATGCGCCGGAAAACCTGTCCAGCGATTTGCTCTGCCCCCCCTCCCCCCCCCCAAAGACACGCCACGAGACGCCTAACAGTGAAGAGAGTGAGAGAGGGGGGGAAGGAGAAGAGACACGACTCGAAGAGTGGCAGTCGCAGCAACAACGGAGACAGCCTCAATGGCGCATCAATTATGTTAATGAAGCTTTAAATGTGTCTTGATATTGAAAAACTTGAACAGGCCTTAAAGAAAACCAGAAAAAAAATACACAACAAAACAAAAAAACTACCGAAAAGAGGGGGAAATAATGGAGGAAAAAGGCGGCCGGCAGCCGGTTTTTCCTATTGTTGTGTTGCTGCCACAAAAAGCTGCCTAAGTACAAATCTGCCACCAATATGATACCAAAACTACCGACATGGAAACTGAGAAATACGATCTAAAGTCGGATTTGCATATGGCGACCTTTTAAACCCCATCCAACTGGGCCCACACCTCAACAATACTATATATATTGTATAGAATCTATATAGTATGTATGTATATGTGTGTCATTTTCACACAGTGCCATTAGAAAAAGATTCTGAAGTTTTGTATTTTTCTTGGCTAACGAGGCAAGCTTTGGCTAAGAGACTTTGGCGACGACGGCAACTGCGCCTGACCCTGAGCCGATTTAGCCATAGTTTATGGCAAACACGTATACGTATACATTCAAAGACATACGGCCATCATATCGAGAGTGAAATACCTCGTACTTGTTGGCCATTTTTCAAGTTGGCCTTTTGTAGTTTGCAGCTAAATGCGAGGAGGTTAAAGCCATGCCAAGATTTATCCCTAAAGAGGCGGTGCACTGCACTGAATGTCAAGCTAAATGCCGCAGCTGTGATATTGCATCATGGGGGGAATATACAGTGAACACTGCTTAAAACGAACTCTTATTTGCTTTAAAAAAAAAAGCACATTTTGTAGACAACTAAATTCGACTAAACTTCGTATCCTTATTTTACACTTATTTTTAAAAATTCTTAAAAATATTTGTTTCTTTTCAAATTTCTCTCAGTGTAATTTTTAAACTTTTAACTAAATTGAGTCTTATTTACTAAACTTTCTAAAGAATTTTTCAACTTAAAGCATTTTCAATTATTATATTATCATTTTAATTAATTCGAATGATATTTTTAAAATTTGAAAATTTAAAAATCATAGTTCTACTACCTTTAGTTCATCATTTTATATTTGTTATTGAAAATTTTAAATATTTTCACTTAATGTTCTTTAAATTTATCTCTCTGTAATTTTAAGATTTTTAAGCAAATTTAAATCTAACTTTCAATGTCATTTATCTACAATTTCAAGCAAGTTCAAATGATCTAAAAAGTTTCAATTTAATTATAATGTAATTTTACTCTTTAGTGAGTTACTACTGTACTGTCGATTTTCGCATTCCCATTACCAAAAGTGTATGCAAAAATCATAAAGCTCAACATTGCATGCTTTGTAAAGTTATGCGAGCTTCTGTTGCTGGTGGTTTGTGGTCTGAACACTTGGCTTAGTTGCCTTGGCCAAGTCAATTGCTTGGCATTTTGTTTGGGTACAGGGGACGACGACGACGACTACTACTATTATTATTATGGCTATTATGATTATTATTATAACATTTTTATGCAATGCATTTAATGCAACGTTGAGCTTTGAAGAGCTTGTGGAAAACTTTTGCTATGCAAATTCATTTTGTGATATTAATAAAGTGGTATGAATAAGGGTGGAATATGAATGGATAAACGCAGATGAGTGGGGGATATATATGGTATATATATATATATAATATAGAATAGAGCAAGGGCAACAGTATAAAGCCAGGCTAAAATATATATTTGAAAATAATAATGTTAAGAGGGTGCAGAAACCAAAGTCAGGAACCATTAACCGTAAACAAGATAACAAATGAGCTGCAAAATTACGCAAAAAAGTCATTAAAAGTAATACTCAAAAACTACAAAAATTTTCTAAAATAAAGGGTGTTTTTCGAAAAACTACGATTATATGTAAAACTTATAGATATAGTACTAGTATGTTGAACCAGAAACCAGAAATCGTGTCGTTGCAGCAGTTCAAGAACAAGTGTGTGTTGCCATAACCATGCGAATGAGAAAACTACGGATCCATTATACATATAGATCATATAGCCTACCATATCGGGCCTGAAGTGGACCTGTTGCGTGTACATGGAACTTTTGAGTGAGGACGTCTTATCCGGAAATAATATGCATTTCCCAGGCATTGTTCCTCTCGACGATGCTGTTCCACCATTAATTGTTGTCATTGTTGTTGTTTGTTGTTGTTGTTGTGCTGTTGTTGTTGGTGGTGGTGGTGTCATTGTTGTGGCTGCTGTCAGGTGATGATGGCCACCGCCCACATCTGTTTTCTGTGCCGTCAGGCTGCTCGTCGAGTTCACTTTGGAGGCGTGCGAGAGGCGTTTCATATGCGTCCACATTTGATGCCATGGCGCCGTCTCTTTCTATACATATTCGTTGTCATTTATTGCAGGGGGGAGGGGTGGGTGTGTGTGTATGTGTATATTGTAAGGAAAGAGGGTGTATATTAGAGTCAGGCGACAACCAGACACAGGAGCAGCGAGTTGCAGTATTTTTATGTATATCAGTCAGAGTTAGAGATTGATTTGTGATAGTTTGTTGGGTGTACGAAAAAAGTAGAAATAAAAACAATTGCATTTTAATTGAAATTCGCCAATTTGTCAGTTATAAATAAAATTCAATTTTCCAACAAAATGTTTTCGTTATACGCCGAAATCAAATCAAATCAAGTTCAAGTTTTGTAGTTCGCTAATATTATTTCGCTTAATGTTTAATTATATTGTATAGTGGGGGAGTCATAAAACTCCATGCACTTAGCACATCTCACATACACTTAACACCCCAACACACGATACACACATAACACACACACACAACACACGCACACTCACACACACACTCACACACACACACACCCCATATATGTATAGCTGCCCAGCCTTAGTTGCTATGATGTCATACCTCCGACTCTCTTCTATATAGAGACCATATATACCATATACTATGTGAGACCACAGACCCCAACTTGGCGGCCACAAACAATTTAAATTTTCATTATTATTTTTTGCTGTTGTTGTTTTGTTATTCCTTTTGTATTATACTTCACATTTTAGTAAATACATTGTTGGTATTCCATGAAGTATGATGTCAACCTTATAGCTAGCACGCTTTATGCCTTTTTTTTCTGCTTCTCTTTTGTTTTTGATAACGTTATAACGACGCGCCGTTAGACGCGATATTCTCGATAAGAAAATTTGTGTAATTGCTGCAGCAATTTACTTGATAGGGCTGACTGACTAACTTCATTAACTGGAATATTTATGACTATTTGTTGAGGTAGTCAACTTTTATTTTTTGCTCTATTTTTTTGCTTAAAAATGATGATTCATTGTAGGCGGGTACTTGAGATAAGTTCAGTAAATATTATAGAACAGCAGTAATTTTTGAAATTTTTAAAATTATTACTTAATGGTCTACATATGTATTTAGATTTTCAATTTAAATTTAATTAATTTTCTATGATTTTTTATTTGTATATTTTACTATTATTTTTTATTTTTTTTTTCTATTTTTTTTATTGTTTTCAATAACTTGTGTTTTATTTTTAATTTATTTTGTTGTTTTATATATTTTCTGATTTTTAACTTAGTTTATTTTTTTTTATTTTTCTTTAATTTATTTTATTTTATTTGATTTTAAATTTTATTTTATTTACTTTTACATATTTTTATATTAATTAATTTAATTTGACCTTGTTTAATTTTATTTTAATTATAGGAAATTTCCTTATAATTTTTTTTCTTTTTTAAATCTTTTTCTTTCTTTTTTTCTTTCACTATATATATTATTTTATTTTATTTCACCTTATTTAATTTAATTCTTTAACTCTGTTTTCTTTATTCTTCAATTTTCTAAATTCTTTTTAGGTTTTCAAAATGTTTTCCTTTTTTGTTCTAACTCATTTTTATTATTTATTATTTCATACATATTTTTATATATACACACTTATGCTTCATATTTTTATTTAGATTTTCATTAAATTCTTTTATTTTTTTTTTAAATTTTTATTTATATAATACCCAGTAGCTGCAAGTCAAGGGTAAACCCGAGCACAGTGTCACCCTCTCTCTATGAAATCGGAATTGAAATGCGGCGACCCCAATGCGGTCAGCAAATGCATTTTAAAGTCATGCTCATGCCCTTGTCTCCAAATGCGTTTATGGCTTTCGGGGTCTCTCTCTCTCTCCCTCGTCTCTCTCTCTTTCTCTCTCCGTGTGGCGCTAAGCCTCCAGGGCAAGAGCGAGGGAGTGGTTAAGAGGGAGAGAGAGAGAGAGGGGAGTATATGCAGCTACAATGTAAAGAGCGTTAAACAAATGAAAACGATTTCCGTTAGTCATGCAAACTGTTGTATGTTTCCTCTACCACCACTCCCCCCTCCCCTCCACCCATCCACTGTCTTAGTTTTTAATACAAAAAAAAAGGGGGCAGGCAACATGCTGCCATTTGGCAAGTGCAGCAGCGGCGGTGGCAGCGACAACAGCGAACGGAAGCAATGAAAATGGGCACAACAATTGCCCAGCTAAACTGACACACACACACACACACAGCCATACACACACACACACATGTGTTGTTGTTGTTGTTGTATATTACCATGACCCACGTTGTTCCCTTGCAACGAATGCAAGTTTTGTATGTATGTGGATATTTTGTTAATTCATAAACAATTCATTAAAACGGGAAATGGCAATTAAAGTATGCAACATGAATATGAATATATATACATACATATATAAATATATGTATGTATATGAATATAGTCTGCCATATAATCAGCACCGTTGCCATGCAACATGTGGCATGCAACAGCAGCAGACGCAGCAGCAGTCAAAGATTTCAGAAATGTTATTGAAGAAGCGCCAACCAAGCATTGTGGCATTGACGACCCCACATAATGGTGGCAGGTTGCACGCTGTGTGTGTTGCACGGTTGCAAGCAGTTTGCTCACCGAGCTATTCACGCATTCAGACACGAATGCACTCATTCACTGTAACTGCGATTGTGACTGCGACTGCGACTGCATTTCACACAATAAATGTTGATTGCAGCAATGTGGCTGCAACAGCGTCTTCTCCTACGACTTCGACTTAATCTTTAAGTTGCAGCTTCATTTTTCTTTCTTTTTTTGCTTCTTCTTTCTTGTTTTTTTTGCCATGCCTCGTTTAGTATGTGGGGGAGGCGGACAAAGGGCGTTTAACTCAATTGCTTGCAAGTTGCAAGTAGTATGTGCAACAATTGCTTGCAGCTTCAACACAACTAGACACAAGTAGCAGCAGCAGCAGCAGCAACAACAAAGACAAGTTTAGCTGACATGCAACATGTTGATTTAATATGTAAATTTTATGCTTTTGCCATTGTTTTCAGTTGCATTTTCTTTTTTTTCTTCTTTTTTTTTTGTTTTCTGCAGAAATTTGCTAATGTCGAAGCTCAGGGAAAACTGAAGAGGGAAGCTGACAGTTGAGAGGGATAAGAGACATCTGAGAGAGAAAGAGAGAGAGTCAGAGAGAGAGAGAGACAAAGAGAAAAAGAGAGATATAGAGACTCAGAGATAGAGAAAGAGAGATTGCGAGTGGAGATGCTGAAAAGAGCAAGACATAGTTGGAGTTGATTACAGAGAATTTCAAGCAAATTCTTGTAAAACAAACTTATCTCTGCTTCAACGTAGTTGAAGTAACTAAACTATGAACTAAACTAAATTATGCCATTAACCACTTAGGATATGCTTGCGGAAAAGTGCGGATTCCTTGAGAGAATTATTTGAGAAAACTTTAAGAAAACTCAACTATGTATACTTTTAAATAAAATTTGAATATATTCTATATACTTAGCCTTGTTCTCGAATTCGAATTCGAACTAAAAGTGCGGTTTTGGAATTGGCACTTATTGCAAAACCGACAGTTTCATTCGGATTTGGAATGGAGAACAGGCCTGATTGAAATATATACATATGTATTATATAATTCATTCCAATTTCTAATTTATTTTATATTAATATTTTGCATATTTTCTATTAATTTTAAAAGTTTACCCCTGTTAACTAAGATTCATATTATCTTCTTGGGTTTTTTTTTTGAGGTCAGCCCTTTCACACTTTGCCAGCTGCCACACTTGCCACAGTTGGCCGCACTTGGCAGCTTCCACTCTTTATCAATTTTACCCAATTTACATGTTTCCATATAAAAATTAACACACTGCTCTACATTAGCTCTTCTTTTACCCCCTCTCTGCCCCTTTTCCTACTCTCTTGCACTCTCTTCAACAAATGCAATCTATCACAGTGCATTAAAATAAAAAATTGCCCCATATGCAGCTGGTGGCACGTTGCATACGTTTCTCTGGGCTTCAGTTTCGGTTTTGGGCTGTGTGTTTATAGGTCAAAGTGGCAGCCAAGAGAGCTCTTAATTGAGATATATCACTTTACAGGGAGCAGCATTCAGAAAAATTCCAACTAATGTAGACATCAAAGGGCATTATGCCGAATTTTTCAGAATTATATTTGCAAACGGAAAAATATGACATAATTAAAAAATAAATAAATAAATAAAAAAAAAAATTGCATTAATATTTAACTAATTTATCGAAATAAAGTATATTTTTTTTTAAATAAAATTCCAAGTATTTTTTAAATTATTTTAAAATTTAATTTTTATAATATTTTCAAAAATAGTGAATTTAATGCTTCCATTTCCTTCCCTATTCCCCTATTTATTCCCAATTTGCCTTAAGCAGCTGTAATTCACCCAAATTTCTTCTGCTAACCTAAAATTGTGATTTCCTTGAAAACTTTAAGGACCCTTTCAGATGGCGCTTTAACAATTTCGTGGCTCGAATCCTGTTTGGCAAATATTCCTCTGCATTTGATTTGGTGACTCCAATCGACCTGCTTTCTCTGCCAAAATGGCAATGTGGCCACTGCTCTTACTACCTCTCACATTCCCTTCAACTCCCCCCTGCGTTCCTCTTAGGAATCCTAACAATCTCTCTCCTCCCCTCCCCTCCCACACACACAAACATTGACAAAAATTGCACTATTGTGTGTCATTTGGTGCTCCAAGTGGAAATTCCCTTGGATCTTCGTTTGGTATCAAATGGGTAACTGGGTCTAGAGTGTCTATTCAATGGGCCTATTGCAACCCTGTCTGTGTCCGTGAGGCAGTGGTGGCAACCCTACCGCCCCACCATCCCGTTATTTGCATTAAGCCCGGCCATTTATTTGTATATTTTATTGTGGCGCATATTTTCCGCTAAAGTTTTTCCTTTGCTTTTCCCTCGCTTTATGAATGAAAACATTTTTTTTTTGTTTGTTTGTTTGTTTGTCGGTTCTCGTATTCGGGGAGGGTTGGCAGGGAGTGGAAGAGGGAGAGGCAGAGAGGGAGGGAGTGGGCGGTTGGTTGGAGGGATTTCCATGACTCTCGTGTTTTGTGTGTTTGCCTCATTTTTATTTTTACGCATTTCTTGCGTGTCTTTCTTCTTCTCCTTCTCTTTCTCGCACTCTTTCTCTATCTTTCTGTTGTCTCTGAGTTTAGTTTACTTTTAGTGGGGCTAATGTTTCGCTCTTCAAAAGTGGGGGGAATACTTTGCTCTATATTTTGACTTTTGCAGATAAGCAAAAGCGACAGTATGCGTGGCACTTTCCCCACTTGCCACATGCTGCTTGCCCCATGTTCAGTCAACGATTTCTGGGCTGCGTGCTTGCCGACAATTTGAATCAAATTACAGCCTTTGTGGCATTTGCCATTCGCCTTAACCCGAAAAAAATGTATCTCATTTTCTATTTACGATAATTGTTTTACCTTGACGTATTCCTTGAGATTGTGGACTTGCCCCCATCGAATTTCCAGTTATTTTTACTTCTGGGGGTGTTGCTATTTATGAGCTAATTTATGAGCTCATAATTACCCCAGCCAAGAATATCATAGAGCGATTCACAAAATTTTATTTGCCATCTAAATAATTATTATAATCGTCTACTGTTTGAATTGATTGGAATTATTCTCCATCAATATTATAGTAAATGTATAAATAGATTCTTTATGAATTTGAATTTATATATAATAAACCATTTTATGTTTTATTTTGTTTATGGGATTAGTCGCACTTATTTTTAGTTTATTGTTTATTGAAAGAGTGTTAAATTTTAATTTAGAATGCATTGATAAAAAAAGTATTTATTTAATTTCGATTTGTAACCTGTGAAAAGGTCAAAAAAGGCATATTAAACTTGTATTCAATTTGAGTACTTTCAATTTATTTAAATACTCATTAATCTGTAGTGTTTTTGAGATTAATTTTAGATTTAAAATCGTGACTAGTGAAGTGGAAACTATGAAATATTACTTTAAACTATTTCAAGACAAATAAAACAGGATTTTCGCTTTCAACTAATATTCTAATTTTAGATCCAGATTTCCAATAAAAATTTCTGTTATTATACAATATCTTATATTATTGTAATTTTTAAGAGTATTGAAATATTCATATAATATATTAATATATATTAATATATATTTAAAAAAATGTATACATTTATTAATGCACTACATAATTCATGAAGAGTTGTTAAATATGAAATTATTTTTATTTGATTATTATTTATTTTTATATAGTAATTTTCTTCAACAAAATTGTTGTATGAAATATTTTCTGCAATCTTACGTTAATTAATAAATTTATAAGTTATTTTTTCTAAAAAAAAACAGAAACAATTTCCTCTAATTTCATTAAGTTCCAAGATTAAAATATTGTCTATATTTTTAAAGACAGCATAATTTGTTATATATTAGCATTTGTTTAAATTTTGTTCTTCACTTATCTAATCGCTTTTCCCCTTCTTTCTTTCCACCCATATTTCCCCACCCTCCTCCACTGTCTCGCTTGCTCTTCACTTTGCCTTCTCCATTGTTTTCTTTATCTGCTTGCAACTTTTTTGTGCCTTCTTTTGTCTCTTTCACTCTTCCACGTTTCCTGCTATCTACCCCCCACCCCTCCCCTATACACTCACTCTCTCACTCACACACACTCTTTCACTCTTCCTCTTCGTTATATGTTGTTTATGAGTATTTGTGAGGCGCCCACTACCCCCCGTCGTCGTCACACCATCGCATATGATATCTCAAGCAAAGTGATCACTTTACAGCCGTGTGAGGCCCACTGTGCGCATTCGGCCGTGTGGAAAAAAACATTTTTCATTTTCATTTTCAATTTTGTTGTTTTGCGTATTTGTTGTTGTTGTTGCTGTTGTTGAATTTGTTGCAAATACTGGCACTCATGCTTGTACTAAATATGTGTAACATGCGAATATTTGTTTTTTATTTTATTTTCAACAGATTGTTGTTGTTGTTCTCTTGTTGTAGTTGTTGTTGTTGCTGTTGTTGTGGCGTCAAATTGAAACGCGCAAAAAACAAATTGACATTGAGCGTGAAATTTATTGAAATTGTTTACGTGGTTTGGTTGCCTGCAATTGTTTTGCCTTTGCCTTTGGTTCAATTGAAAATTATTATGCAACAGAAGGCATAGATTTTCCTTGCTTTCTAACCCTCTCACAAATGTGGAGCAAATATTTTATATGAAACGAACATTTCTCCCACATGCCATTGCAAAAGTATTTTTTTCTGCTCCAGATAGTGCGACTTTGGGGCCCTTTTGGCCAAACTGCAGTCGAGTGCAGCGAAGCTTGGCCAGCGTCTTTCCATCATGACCAGACTTGGAGTCCAAGTCCGTGTCATAGACACACACAGATAGAGAGAGAGAGAGAGAGACAGAGAGAGAGGGAGACAGAGAGAGAGAGTGAAGTGCAAGAGACTGTCCATTTGCTTAACCTGGCCAAGTCCAGGCATATGCTTGCTGGGCACGTACTCCCCCTCTCCCTCTCTCTATCTCTATCTCTCTCTCTCTCTCTGTTCGCCTGCATCTCCCTTTTAGCCGTGATTTTTGCGTTGCTTTCGGCCTGTTTGCTTTCCATTTGTGCTGTGCTCCACTAACTTGGCCCATCTCTCCGGCAATTGCCCCGGCGCTTCCTACTCATAACTCAGCTTGTCTCTGTCTTTGTGGCCATCTCTTGTTACCATTTGGTTGTTTTTTGTTTAGCTGCCTCTGCTTTTGCTCATATTTCGCCTAACGGGTAACAACTTTAGGGCCAATGGCTTTTTAAGTGTGACTAATTATGAACTCGTCTTAATGTCTTAAACACTTCAAGTGTTACCCCGTTGGATATTTGTTTCTCCAGCATGGAGAGAGTTCAATGCACTCTCTCTCCGGAAACTTCCTAGCTCAAAAATGAAGGCTAAGAGCAAAGCAGGAACTACATCGATTTTAGTTGCCAACTTCTGGGCCAAAAAACTTGACTTCAAGAAAATAAGTAAGGAAAATCTCAAGACACTTTTTCAAGCAACTTTTCGGGCCAAAAGCAAAAAGAAAAACCATTGACAGCCAAGTAAAGGAAATCAGCTCGAAACAAACTGCATAACAACTGCGCAAATATTTTGGCAACATTTTGTTGCACAGAATGCTGTCGAAATTATGCAGGCAATTTGCAACCAGATTTGTCAAGGGGCGTGGCAGCAGGAGAAGGGGATTTGTGGAACTCAAACAGTTCCATGTGCGAGTTTTCAGGTAATCAGTCACAGCCGTGGAAAATCTGGCTTGCTGCCAAGTTGGGAAATTGTAAAGGAAAATTTGCTTGGGAAATATTGACACATTGATAGATGCTGTAAGAACTGTAACTGGGGGAAGTGTTTGGCAGTTGTGTATACCTCTTGGTTAGATAAATATTAGATAAGAGACCCGAGTTGCCATCGATCATAGGTATAAGTAAACCTACGATATCTAAGATATGATAGTGCGTATCTTAAGTCTTTAAGAGAGTACCGTTATCTCTTTAAGTAGACTATCTAGCATACTATCTATGTACGCAGTATATGTTGCAATATTATTTGAAGACTACCTGAGTTTCATTCATAATCAGAGTATATAAGAAGCTTTAAGCTGATGAGGAATGATGATAATGATGAGACCTACAGATGATGATGATGATGAGGAAACACATACAAATACAGTTATACAGTCAGTGTCATAGCTAAAACCCAAAAGAGATAAAAGCGTTAACAAAATAATAACAGCATAAAAACCATTTACATATACAGTTACAACAAAAGACAGAGAATGGGAGTGAAGAGATTGCGGGGGAGGTTGGCAAGGTTGACAGTCCGAGGAGTAACCTACGGAGTGGACCTGGGAGCAGCCCGAGTGCCATTAGTGAAATGCCTTGGACAACATCGACATCAGGAGCGGGCAGCCAAATGTGAATATGCCTGTTAGCCGTTGGCTGTTGCCTGTTGGCTCTTGGCTTATTCGGTTTTAGCCTTAACAATGAGTGTCGCATTTTGACTGTTTCTGTCTTCCTTTCCCTCTCTCTTCTCTCTCTCTGTCTTTGAGCCAAAAAGACATTTATTACCAAATGGAATTTTCAGCATTAATAAAATGAGTCAAACAAGAGGCTTAGCCAAAAACAAATGAGTCGCAACCTCAGCATTGAAAATTGACAACAGCGCAAAAAAAATCTCTTCTCTGGATAAAGAGGAAGAAATTCCAAAAAATATGTTCTTTCTCATAGTACAGGATAAATAATTCATTCAGCTTGCAGTTGAGTCTGTACTCTGTCTTTCACCTGAATTTGTATACAGTATTAAGTAAATTGAAAATTGGCAACATTGCAAACAAATCTTTTCCTTTTTCAAAAGAAACGGAAAGTGAGGTAAAATTTACTTTTTTTCTCCTAGAAGTAAGAAGAAACAATAATTCTGCCAGTTTTCTGTGGAGTTTTAACCATTTCGTTCATCTGCAATACTTCCATCATCATTTCTCTCCATATTGGGAAAATGAAAATTGGCAACAGAGCAGAAAAATCTCTTTCTTTTAAAGGAGAAACGTAATGTCAGGCAATATTTACTTTATTTCTCCTATATGTAAAGAAAAACAAAATTCTGCCTGTTTGCAGTGGAGTTTTAACCATTTCTTTCAACTGCAATACTTGCATCATCATTTCTCTCCATATTAGGAAAATGAAAATTGGCAACAGAGCAAAAAAAAAAACATTTATTTTTACCAAAGGTTGTGCGAAAGAATAGTCCTCTCTGCTTGATGTTGAGTCGATAGTCTTTATAATTTATCCCTCAGAACATTTTCCCATACCTCCAAGTTAATTGTAATTTATAGATCGTAGAGTTCATCCAGAGACTTGACTCACCTTTGGATCCAAGATGCTGCGCTCCAGGCTATCCTCGCGATTCATGGTTGTCGCTGTGCTGCCTGTGCCGCTGCTGCTGCCACCGCCACCGCCACCGCTGCCACAACCGCCTCCAATTTGACTGCCACGTTGACTGCTCCGCTCTCGCTCCCTTTCCTGCTCCACGCGTATGCGAGCGCGTTCTACACGCGCCAGCGTCGGACTATCCAATATGGATGGGGCACGGGAGGGGGGACGTGAGTTGTTTGTTGTGGTTGTTGTTGCTGATGTGGCAGCATGCAGGTGTTGTAGTTGTTGTTGGAGTTGCTGCTGCTGCTGTTGTTGGTGCTGCTGCTGCAGCGCTTCGAGCGTGGCGCTGTTGTTGGACGATGTGGAGCCCGGCGTGGGCGTGGCCGATGAGGATGAGTTGGTCATGGTGGCTGTCGACGTGGTGGATGCGGTGTGCATCAGCATGGTGCGCGAGGGAATTTGTTATTGGGAGGCGTATTTCTGATTTTTTTTTTTTTGTTTTAATTTTTATCAAGTTGAGATTTTCTTGAGAGATTTTCTTACTTTGAGAACTCTCTTCACTTGACGAATTAAAATTGAATATTTTGTTTGCACTTTTCTCGTTAAATCAATATATTTAACTATAAATATTGAAAAAAGGAAATAATTTATTCATTTGAAAATAAAAGTAACGACAGCTGCAGTTGTAATTGTCAGAAAGTTGCAACATCATTTCGTGTAATTGTTGTCATGCAACACTTGCAACATCAGGCAATATCTGATTACTATTATTATTTTAATAATTTATTATTTTAGGCAGAATTTCGACAGCGAATGAGTGTGCAAACAAGTGCACAAATAAACAGACAGAATAAAAACAAAATCGAAATTCGTAAATAAGAAAAAAAAAGCAAAAGCAAAAAATATTGCCAATAATTTTCACTAAACTGGTTTGCCAAGTTTGCGAACTTCGCCAAGTGTTGCCAAGTTTGCCAAGTGTCGCAGTCGCAGGTAGTTTTTACTTTCGCACAAAACAAGTAAACGAAACAAACAAAATCAAATCCCATTCACAGCTGCAGCCCCCTCCCCAAAAAAAAAGACACTCAGCTGCTGCTCTCGTTACTTGGTTTCTTATGATTATTATATATTTTATATATTATATTTTATTTTATTTTATTTGTTATTGTTTTGTTTGGTTTGCTGACGTCTTTCGGTTGCCTCTTATTTATTTTGTTGCATGCCAAACACGTTTGTTTTGATATTTCCGCTGACCATTTAAATCTGCACATACTTTTCTCCCCTCTCTCTCTTGCCTCCTTCTTCTCTCTTTTACTTTTATTTGTGGCGTCTTATTTGTTGTTGCTTTCGCCGCGCGTCGCGTCGCATTTCTTCGCGTTATTTTTGTTGAAAATACCAATTTTATACACTGTGTTTATTTTGTTGTTGGTAAAATTTTATTTTCCAATAGAATTTCTTGGCACGCCAAGCAAACGCGCGACTAACGACGCAACCGAAGAACCGTTTTACAAACTGCCGCGCAATGCGAACTGTGTGAACCGTTCACGTCAAATGCCCGTCGTTGACTGCGAACCAGAAAACTGGTTTCTTGTCTACAGAGCAGCGGCCAGCAGCAAGCAATGCGTCGTGCATCGGCATGCGAACTTTATCGAACATGTTCGTGTTGCGTGCAGTCTTGAATCCCAGTATTTATATGTTTGATGCTTGTCCGTAGTAATGCAGCAAATACTGGGAGTTTAATGCAACAAATTTGATTTAATTTCAATTTAACGGTTGGAATGCAAATAAAATATATCATAATAAGGGCAGTAACTAAATTTTGATAGATTAGTAGTCGATTAGTTGTCTTAACTGAATCTTGCCAAATAGTAATAACAACACTTTTTAGTTAATTCGATTATTCACAACAATGTTAAAGAGATATTTAATCTCATACACAGACACACACACACACACACACACACATGGTTATCTTTGATTGCGGCATTCCATCACATGGCGCGGGCGATCGAACATGTTGCGTCGCATTCGTTATTGGTTTGCCGGTATTTGTTTGGGTATGCCAATTGGGGGTCCGCTTAAGAGCGAATGAAGTAAGCAGGTAGAAGAAGAACTCAGGTAAAGTCTTATGAGTACCCAAATCACTGACATGGATCTTTATTATGTGTGCAAGTGTGTGTGTGTGTGTGCGTGTGCTTCCTCTTTGATTGTGTTGCGTTTCAAGTGATTTACGTCGGCGTGATGGTGGCAACAACAACAACAATTGTTGCATTGCGACTGCAAGTTGCAGTTCAATGGCCCACAAATGCAGTTTGAGAGCCACTGATGTCACGCTTTGCAGATGGAGGATGGATATTGCTGAAGATGAGATAATCAAGAGACGAAGACGCGGGCGGCACTTGACAATCCACTTGACTCGACGCACTCTTTCCACAGAATAAACTGACAACTATCTGATAGATATAATTATACTATATGCTATAGACAAATGATTCACGCCATTTGTCGTTATGCGAATCACGCAATTATGCAAATCATCGAGGTTCGTCTTTAACTTTCGGTTTATCTTTATCAGTTATCTTTTGGCATGCCAATTTTAGACTTGCCACATGCCACTATCCCACATGTGCCCCCCCCCCATTTTATTAAGATATTCAAGTATTTTTTTTTTTTTTTGCATTCCCTCCACTAAGTATATGGAGATGTCAAATGTTCAGTTTTCAGTCAGTCTCCAATTACCGAGTCTCCTAGTGTCGTTTTGGGGCTGCCACAAGTGGCGCCAACATTAATTCCAGATACATACATACATTCATACGAGATACAATCCATTCAGAATCTGTCTCCTTCTGTCTCTTTCAAAATTTGATTTCTTCGAATTTTACGTGTCGTTGGAGGCATTTGAAATATCATTTTATTTCCCGTCGATTTTATTTTCAAGTCGATTGATAACTTTATTAGCTCCACTGTTCTCTTCCCTCTCTCTTTTACTCTCTCTTCCTCCCCACCAAAATTCGTCGTCGTTTTTTGTCTTTGACTTTGTAATTTGTTGTGATTATCTTGGTGTCGATTGAATGAAATCTTTTTGTTGTGTTGTTCAACATGGAAATATGATAGCAGTATATTTTCAATAAAAATGTTTTTTTTTTTTGGTTTTTCTTATTTTTTGAAAATTACAACATCAACTGATGACAAATCATATAGAATTTTGAAGGTTTCTTTGGATTCAACTATGATTGTTGCTGCTTCTTAGATTAATCAGAAATTTCAAAAACATTTTGTAATACAATTTAATTTTTTTCTTTTATTTTTGGATTTGACTGTATTTTTATAAATATTTTAGATATTTATAAAACAAAATTTTGCACTTCTGATATTTTTTTTATCATGTAATGCAAATGCATTATGAGATTTTTATCTTCAAATTTTCGCAAATTTTTCAAAATATTTTAAATATTATTTATTGTAAGAAATTATAGCGTTTTCTGAGTGTGTGCTCAAAGAGAGTATAAATAGTAATAATACTAGTAATAATAATAACAATAATCAAAATGAACAAAAAATTTATAATAAAAACGAATTTATACTAGAAAGAGTTAGAATGAGAAAGGGAAAAAAGAGAGAGGGAGCTAGACAAAAATAGAGTTTGAGAGAGTGAGAGAGAGAGAGAGAGATAGAGAGAGAGAGAGGGAGAGAGAGCGAGAGGGAGAGAGAGAGGGAGAGGGAAGACGAGAGAAACTTGCATAATGAAACTCCTAATAATACATTAATTTGTCTAATTGAATATTTTATTCATAACTCCAAACATCAAAAAGTATTCAAAAGTCTCCCCTATCGATGCCATTATCTATTTCTATGACAATACGTATGTACATATATGGAGATATGCATACTTATATATATACATATATAGTATATGGATAGGGAAGTATCCATATTCCAACATTGTTGTATATTTCTTGCAGCCATTTGTGGGTCTGTGTCGCATTTCCGTTCCCTATTGGAAAGTCTTTCATTGCGTATTATTCTAACATTTTCAATGGGTTTTTACTTTATTCTTCAGATACACATACATATATACAAATATATATACATATATTTTTATCAGAAGTCGAGGCGAGTCGCCAAGTCGTCTGGTCTCCATTTGAAATCAAAGTTTCGCTTTGTTTTCCAGCCACATCTCTCCCTCTCTCTCTCTCTCTCTCTCTATCTCTCTCTCTCTGTCTCCCTCTGTATCTGTATCTGTCTCTGTCATTGTATCTTTTGTATGCATTCGACGCATTCGTAAAGTTCTCTTTTTACACTTAATTCTCGTCGTTTTATCGCAAAACTTTGGCCAGGCAGGAAAAGGCGCGTTTTGCTTCATGATTTTTCTTTTAATTATACATAAATGAGCGCAAATACATATATACATAACTATGTATATACTTAAGTATATATATATATATACATATATGTATATATATATATGTATATATTGTAAATTCTTCTCTGTTTTGTATGCAAACCATAAGACAATGCGAAAATATGCCACTTCCTCAAGAGGGAGAGAGTTAGAGAGAGATAGACAGAGAGAGAGAGAGAGAGAGAGAGAGAGAGGGATCTCTTATCAATCGAAGAACAAACCGCTTGACAGACTTGCCTCCATTAGCCACAGATAAGCTCCGTCTATATGGAGTATCTTCTATATGTTTCCTTGATAATGCGGAATAATTATGCAGAAGTTAAAGTTCAAACTCCGCTCTGATTGCCATTTACCCATAGCAACAATTGATGGATGATTGAAAGGTTTAACATACATTTGCAGATTTATAAAAAATTATAGAATATACATACATATATTTATATTTTTAATTGCAGCATCGATGTACCCCTCGGGCAGTGCAATACCCTCTTGAAGGCGACTCCGAAATCGCTGATAAGAAATTATTATCAGAAACTATGAAAATATTTCTCATTTAATTAACAACTAATTTGAAGCTATAAGGAAGTTATATACCCTATTCAATACGGGTAACTAGGGTCAATTATCAATTATGTGAAAAATAGTTAGAATAATATCTAGATATAGAGAAAGAACGTATTCAAAATTTATATAACTTGATTGTTGCTCTACTTTTAACAGGGTATCTTTCAGTCACAACTACCCATGAAAGTGTCATCGCCTTCTTATTAATTGCAGTTGATTTTCCTTCTTAGGCTTTTGTTTTAAACATTCATCATAAATCATTGATAAAGCGCAAATCTCATGCAATTTTTTGTTTATTTTATACTATTTTCCATATTCTTGCAATTTATAATCATTTTCCGAGACATTTATGGGGACTATCAACGGTATCCGTGGCGTGGGGTTGGTCATGAACTGCCCGCTGGCAACAATTAGTCAACCCCTCGTCTAATAACAACTAATGATGTTTTCCCTCCAGTCAATTCCCCCCTCTCTCATGCTGATCAACAAACTACTTTTAGTTGCATTCCGCATTGAGTTCCCAGAAACATATCAAATGCTTGACATATAAAGGAAAACATATATACATCCATGTGGGCATATAAAATGTGTGACATTACAATTAATTAAAAACGAAGTTAACAACTTCATTAAATTCCTCTCGGAATTTCTCGAGTTGCCCTCGCACTGATTGAATGCAGCACGCAGTCGGAAATAAAGTAATGAAATCTTTCGCAGGAAGTCAAAGTCCGGGTATATTTTGTGAAGATATTTTACTTGATTTGAAATCACGCAACTCTACTTCATAAAAATTGACATTGATCTGTATATTACTTAACGAAATTATATCAAATTATGGGGATCGCTTTGATCTTTGCGAACCGCATTCTTTTCGTTTTCTTTTTTATGAGATTCTTTACCCGTTGATCTTGATATTATTGGTAGGTAGTTTGAGAGACAATATAATCCTATTAGAATTCCTGAGCTGTCATTTTAACCACATTTCAATGGGTTTCTTTAAACTCTCTTCTGAGTGGTTCTTCTGAGATTGTTTCCTTAAAGTAACCTTAGCATCTTCGACGCCCAAAGGTCTCTGTATGTTTTTCTGAGATGATCAATAAATTCCAAAAAAAAAAGATTGAAAAAACCAGTATCTTTTTCACTCAATCGAAGCATCTCTCGATGAATCACTTTCTTTCGTGGAATTAACAGATATCCACATAATCAGGCAATCATCTTCAATATTATTCAATGGTTTTTGACAAGAAAATATTAATTGACGCATTTTTTAATCAGCTATCAAGCAACACTTATTTTCTTAAAAATTTAAAAAAAAAATTTTAAATTATTATTTTGCCTAGAGATTTAAATTATTTTTGTAACTATTTTTTTTTTTTTATAAATTCTGTATAACTTTAAGTACCTTAAAATCACATGATTAGAGGGTGTAAAGAGTGATTAAATTAATTTTAAGATTATTTTCCTATTATGATTTTTTTTGTAATATTTGATTTTCATCTATTTTCTTCATAGATTTTAAAATTTTTCCAAATTATTATTACACATAAAAACGTATTTTCTTCCTCACTTCCTCACAAATTTTTTTTGTATTTTTCAGTCCCAACTTTGAATCCCATTCCAAATTCCCATTTACAAATATTTTCCAAAGAACTTTGCCATTTTTTTTTTGTTTCAATGTCTAGCCATTTATGCAATTCATTTCCCAAATGTCTTCAATATACCCTGTACACTTAGTTTGTTCTGCATTTTGATGCTCATTAAATGTGCCTTTGAAGCAATGAGGAGCTGTCGATGTCGACAGCATGAGAAACTCATCAAATAAATCAAATTTTGCTTGTTAACACTCCCCCCCCTCCTTCATTGAGATTCCTTTCATTTTTCTTTTCTTTCTTTTGCCTACACTCCATATTGCCGTTTCTTTCTTTCTGTTCCCTGAGAGTTGTTGTTGTTGTTGTTGGGCAGGAAAGTTTTTCTGGCGTGGCCTAAAGGGTTTGAGCCAGCAAAAGTTGGCGTTAAAATGTGTAATCAGAGCAGGGACAAGGAGGAGTCCCAAAACGAGGGACTTGAACTTGTCAGCGTCTGAGGAAAGCAACGACTGAGGACTGTTAATGAAAATTGTTTGCTGGCCTCTGCCAAAAAAAAGAGTAAGAAAGTAAGAAAAATATATGCAGACATCGTTGAATATTTCTTATTTTCTTATTTTTCCGCTCTGTGGTGAAATTAGAGTGTAGTGGGAGAGAGTGGGAAGGTGGGAGGTTGATGGCCTGCTGAAAATGATTGGTGAAAGTCACACGCCCGCAGCGTTGCCAAACTAATTAACGCCGGAATGCGTTGGGGTTGAAGGACGAAGCAGGATTCCCGATGAGCTCCTCCTTCGTAATCAACTGTGTTGAACTCAGCGCATTTAAAGTACGACTTTTAACTAGATTTATTATATATTGATCGATTTCGATTTATTATGATGACAAATCAAACAATTGTGCAAAATATGCATAGGGTAATGGAGTTTTGTCCGCACGGTAACCCCAGTTGTGGGTTTCCTGTTTCAAGGATATGCTCTGAGCCAGAATATGGAAATAACTTTCCGGGTCATCTTCTTCATCTTCTCCTTTACGATTGAATTCAATCAAGTGTTTGACTTTTTCCTTGCATATACCCTCAACAAAGTCCCACTTAATGGAAGATGCCTCCAAATAAATTACTATCTTTCGTCTATTTGGAGCTGCTTCCTGAATCCAATCGAAGGCTTTGCAGATTAAGTCCTCTGTGATGTTACAGCACATCAGTAAAGTTAAGTGACAAAGTGCTGGTAATCCTTTAAGAAATTCCAAAACTTCATCATTTGTTATGGTCGGCATCTTCAGAGTTAAGAATTCCAGTTTTTGCAGATTAAGTAGCGACTTGAGTGGAGCTTTGACACAGGAAACCCAGAGCTTTTTTAGTGATGAAAGCTTGCATATAGCTTTAATCTGTTTCTCAGGTATGGGATGCCCTTTTACATAAAGTGTTTGGAGTTTTTCTCCCGGTTTTACTAAAATACCCTTTAGGAAATTGAATCTTAGTTTTCCATGGTTCCAAATAATAAGATGTTGCATTTTGGGTAGTTGACATATTACCTCGTATTTCAGTATTTGAAATGGAATGCACATCTCATTAAGCATGAGGGCCTCAAGATTTTTGCATTTTCTCAATGCCTCCTCAATATTATTCACCCCAAATCCAATAATATTTGGATCTCTGAAGTCGACATTAGTTCCATGCATTCGAAATTCAAGCCTTTGTGGCATCAATATGTCCATGTGAATGTCTGTTTTCCGAAAGAGACAATATATTTTGACATAATCTCCAATATTGTCGATCAATTCACTATAGAGCATAGGACACAAGAGACGAGTCAAGTCCCCATCGATTATTTCAAACCGTGATGTGACAAGTTCTTCAAATATTTTCAAAAGACAACCGCTAAGTTGCGATACATTCCGCTGACTTTTTATATCGAGATAGGAGAAAATTTCTCTCCAGCAATCAATGCTTAATTTTGATACGACATCAGTCTCAAAGTCTCCATTGCAATGGGTTTCATTTGGAGTCTCCAAGCATTTATCGCTTTTTCTTTTTCTCTTAAACAGAATCATGTTCTCTTTCGTATTCTCTCTTTGATTCACTGAAGAGAAGGTTGTTAAAAGTTGTTAAAAATTATTAAAAATGCACTTACAACTATTTATAATAAGAGAGCGCAAAAATAAAACACGTGTGTTCGCTAAGAAAGCAAAACAGCAATGAGAATTGCAATCGAAAGTTTTGAAGCTTTGAGAGATATTCATACAATTTTTGCACTGAGAATAATTTGTTTACCGTGTGGCATATTTGCACATGTAGTCATAACAGTACTTGGAAACGAATCGACAATTCTGCTATAACAATTTTATTCAATTGAGAATTCCAAATTCTATAAACAATAACAATAATGTTCTCTTATTCACACCTGCAAATATGCATTTAAAAAAGCTTTCAGAAAGCTTCATAAACACAAAGAGCTGCCTTAAATATCTCTTCATAAGAAAACTTTCAGAAGAGAGGCGGATATTGAGCTTTTTGCTCTTATCGGTAAAATTAAGTAATATTATATTTCCCACTCACTGATCAAATCAGTCCATTGACAGACTGGCAAAAATGTTTGGTTTTGTAAACAATGACTTCGTCACAATATTTGATTGATTAGGTCGATTTAAAAAATAACTAAAAAAAAAAACACTATGAATTTCGATACAAATTCAAACTATAATCAGAACCATTTATAAAACTGCATAAACTTTAAACTTCGGTTGAAATTTGGAATGTTATGTAGTTAAGGGGTCCAAAACTGAAGGTCTTCATTTCAACAATCTTTGAATGCAGTTTTATGGAGTTAGTCAAAACTTGGAATTTCCGACATCAATCTTGAAAATCGGATGAAATTTGGCGATGTTATGACAAATCAAAGTCCATGGGACTCTGGAAGTCCCATTTTTAGTAAAACTGCGAGCTTGTGGAAGGGTCGAAAAATGAAGGTCTTAATTTCAACAATCTTTGAATGCAGTTTTATGGAGTTAGTCAAAACTTGGAATTTCCGACATCAATCTTGAAAATCGGATGAAATTTGGCGATGTTATGACAAATCAAAGTCCAGAGACCCCTCGATGTCCCATTTTTAGTACAACTGCGGAGTTGTGGAGGGGTTCAAAAATGAAGGTCTTAATTTCAACAATCTTTGAATGCAGTTTTGTGGAGTTAGTCAAAACTTGGAATTTCCGACATCAATCTTGAAAATCGGATGAAATTTGGCGATGTTATGACAAATCAAAGTCCAGAGACCCCTCGATGTCCCATTTTTAGTACAACTTCGGGCTTGTGGAGGGGTCCAAAAATGAAGGTCTTAAATTTAGCAATCTTTGAATGCAGTTTTGTGGAGTTAGTCAAAACTTGGAATTTCCGACATCAATCTTGAAAATTGGTTGAAATTTAACGATGTTATGACAAATCAAAGTCCAGAGACAACTCGATGTTCCATTTTTAGTACAACTGCGGGGTTGTGGAGGGGTCCAAAAATGAAGGTCTTAATTTCAACAATCTTTGAATGCAGTTTTTTGGAGTTAGTCAAAACTTGGAATTTCCGACATCAATCTTGAAAATCGGATGAAATTTGGCGATGTTATGACAAATCAAAGTCCAGAGACAACTCGATGTCCCATTTTTAGTACAACTTCGGGCTTGTGGAGGGGTCCAAAAATGAAGGTCTTAAATTTAGCAATCTTTGAATGCAGTTTTGTGGAGTTAGTCAAAACTTGGAATTTCCGACATCAATCTTGAAAATCGGATGAAATTTGGCGATGTTATGACAAATCAAAGTCCAGAGACAACTCGATGTGCCATTTTTAGTACAACTGCGGGGTTGTGGAGGGGTCCAAAAATGAAGGTCTTAATTTCAACAATCTTTGAATGCAGTTTTTTGGAGTTAGTCAAAACTTGGAATTTCCGACATCAATCTTGAAAATCGGATGAAATTTGGCGATGTTATGACAAATCAAAGTCCAGAGACAGCTCGATGTGCCATTTTTAGTACAACTGCGGGGTTGTGGAGGGGTCCAAAAATGAAGGTCTTAATTTCAACAATCTTTGAATGCAGTTTTTTGGAGTTAGTCAAAACTTGGAGTTTCCGACATCAATCTTGAAAATCGGATGAAATTTGGCGATGTTATGACAAATCAAAGTCCAGAGACCCCTCGATGTCCCATTTTTAGTACAACTGCGGGCTTGTGGAGGGGTCCAAAAATGAAGGTCTTAAATTTAGCAATCTTTGAATGCAGTTTTATGGAGTTAGTCAAAACTTGGAATTTCCGACATCAATCTCGAAAATTGGATGAAATTTGGCGATGTTATGACAAATCAAAGTCCAGAGACAACTCGATGTGCCATTTTTAGTACAACTGCGGAGTTGTGGAGGGGTCCAAAAGTGAAGGTCTTAATTTCAACAATCTTTGAATGCAGTTTTTTGGAGTTAGTCAAAATTTGGAATTTCCGACATCAATCTTGAAAATCGGATGAAATTTGGCGATGTTATGACAAATCAAAGTCCAGAGACAACTCGATGTCCCATTTTTAGAACAACTGCGGGGTTGTGGAGGGGTCCAAAAATGAAGGTCTTAATTTCAACAATCCTTGAATGCAGTTTTTTGGAGTTAGTCAAAACTTGGAATTTCCGACATCTATCATGAAAATCGGATGAAATTCGGCGATGTTATGACAAATCAAAGTCCAGAGACCCCTCGATGTCCCATTTTTAGAACAACTGCGGGGTTGTGGAGGGGTCCAAATATGAAGGTCTTAATTTCAACAATCCTTGAATGCAGTTTTTTGGAGTTAGTCAAAACTTGGAATTTCCGACATCTATCATGAAAATCGGATGAAATTCGGCGATGTTATGACAAATCAAAGTCCAGAGACCCCTCGATGTCCCATTTTTAGAACAACTGCGGGGTTGTGGAGGGGTCCAAAAATGAAGGTCTTAATTTCAACAATCTTTGAATGCAGTTTTGTGGAGTTAGTCAAAACTTGGAATTTCCGACATCAATCTTGAAAATTGGATGAAATTTGGCGATGTTATGACAAATCAAAGTCCAGTGACCCCTTGATGTCCCATTTTTAGTACAACTTCGGGCTTGTGGAGGGGTCCAAAAATGAAGGTCTTAAATTTAGCAATCTTTGAATGCAGTTTTGTGGAGTTAGTCAAAACTTGGAATTTCCGACATCAATCTTGAAAATTGGATGAAATTTGGCGATGTTATGACAAATTAAAGTCTAGAGACCCCTCTATGTCCCATTTTTAGTACAACTTCGGGCTTGTGGAGGGGTCCAAAAATGAAGGTCTTAATTTCAACAATCTTTGAATGCAGTTTTGTGGAGTTAGTCAAAACTTGGAATTTCCGACATCAATCTTGAAAATCGGATGAAATTTGACGATGTTATGGCAAATCGAAGTCCAGAGACCCCTCGATGTACCATTTTTAGTACAACTGCGGGGTTGTGGAGGGGTCCAAAAATGAAGGTCTTAATTTCAACAATCTTTGAATGCAGTTTTGTGGAGTTAGTCAAAACTTGGAATTTCCGACATCAATCTTGAAAATCGGATGAAATTTGACGATGTTATGGCAAATCGAAGTCCAGAGACCCCTCGATGTCCCATTTTTAGTACAACTTCGGGCTTGTGGAGGGGTCCAAAAATGAAGGTCTTAAATTTAGCAATCTTTGAATGCAGTTTTATGGAGTTAGTCATAACTTGGAATTTCCAACATCAATCTTGAAAATCGGATGAAATTTGGCGATGTTATGACAAATTAAAGTCCAGAGACAACTCGATGTGCCATTTTTAGTACAACTGCGGGGTTGTGGAGGGGTCCAAAAATGAAGGTCTTAATTTCAACAATCTTTGAATGCAGTTTTTTGGAGTTAGTCAAAACTTGGAATTTCCGACATCAATCTTGAAAATCGGATGAAATTTGGCGATGTTATGACAAATCAAAGTCCAGAGACAGCTCGATGTGCCATTTTTAGTACAACTGCGGGGTTGTGGAGGGGTCCAAAAATGAAGGTCTTAATTTCAACAATCTTTGAATGCAGTTTTTTGGAGTTAGTCAAAACTTGGAATTTCCGACATCAATCTTGAAAATCGGATGAAATTTGGCGATGTTATGACAAATCAAAGTCCAGAGACCCCTCGATGTCCCATTTTTAGTACAACTTCGGGCTTGTGGAGGGGTCCAAAAATGAAGGTCTTAAATTTAGGAATCTTTGAATGCAGTTTTGTGGAGTTAGGCAAAACTTGGAATTTCCGACATCAATCTTGAAAATTGGATGAAATTTGGCGATGTTATGACAAATCAAAGTCCAGAGACAACTCGATGTGCCATTTTTAGTACAACTTCGGGCTTGTGGAGGGGTCCAAAAATGAAGGTCTTAAATTTAGCAATCTTTGAATGCAGTTTTGTGGAGTTAGTCAAAACTTGGAATTTCCGACATCAATCTTGAAAATCGGATGAAATTTGGCGATGTTATGACAAATCAAAGTCCAGAGACAACTCGATGTGCCATTTTTAGTACAACTGCGGAGTTGTGGAGGGGTCCAAAAATGAAGGTCTTAATTTCAACAATCTTTGAATGCAGTTTTTTGGAGTTAGTCAAAACTTGGAATTTCCGACATCAATCTTGAAAATCGGATGAAATTTGGCGATGTTATGACAAATCAAAGTCCAGAGACAGCTCGATGTGCCATTTTTAGTACAACTGCGGGGTTGTGGAGGGGTCCAAAAATGAAGGTCTTAATTTCAACAATCTTTGAATGCAGTTTTTTGGAGTTAGTCAAAACTTGGAATTTCCGACATCAATCTTGAAAATCGGATGAAATTTGGCGATGTTATGACAAATCAAAGTCCAGAGACCCCTCGATGTCCCATTTTTAGTACAACTGCGGGCTTGTGGAGGGGTCCAAAAATGAAGGTCTTAAATTTAGCAATCTTTGAATACAGTTTTGTGGAGTTAGGCAAAACTTGGAATTTCCGACATCAATCTTGAAAATTGGATGAAATTTGGCGATGTTATGACAAATCAAAGTCCAGAGACAACTCGATGTGCCATTTTTAGTACAACTGCGGGGTTGTGGAGGGGTCCAAAAATGAAGGTCTTAATTTCAACAATCTTTGAATGCAGTTTTTTGGAGTTAGTCAAAACTTGGAATTTCCGACATCAATCTTGAAAATTGGATGAAATTTGGCGATGTTATGACAAATCAAAGTCCAGAGACAACTCGATGTGCCATTTTTAGTACAACAGCGGGGTTGTGGAGGGGTCCAAAAATGAAGGTCTTAAATTTAGCAATCTTTGAATGCAGTTTTGTGGAGTTAGTCAAAACTTGGAATTTCCGACATCAATCTTGAAAATTGGATGAAATTTGGCGATGTTATGACAAATCAAAGTCCAGAGACCCCTCTATGTCCCATTTTTAGTACAACTTCGGGCTTGTGGAGGGGTCCAAAAATGAAGGTCTTAATTTCAACAATCTTTGAATGCAGTTTTGTGGAGTTAGTCAAAACTTGGAATTTCCGACATCAATCTTGAAAATCGGATGAAATTTGACGATGTTATGGCAAATCGAAGTCCAGAGACCCCTCGATGTTCCATTTTTAGTACAACTGCGGGCTTGTGGAGGGGTCCAAAAATGAAGGTCTTAAATTTAGCAATCTTTGAATGCAGTTTTATGGAGTTAGTCATAACTTGGAATTTCCGACATCAATCTTGAAAATCGGATGAAATTTGGCGATGTTATGACAAATCAAAGTCCAGAGACAACTCGATGTGCCATTTTAAGTACAACTGCGGGGTTGAGGAGGGGTCCAAAAATGAAGGTCTTAATTTCAACAATCTTTGAATGCAGTTTTTTGGAGTTAGTCAAAACTTGGAATTTCCGATATCAATCTTGAAAATCGGATGAAATTTGGCGATGTTATGACAAATCAAAGTCCAGAGACCCCTCTATGTCCCATTTTTAGTACAACTTCGGGCTTGTGGAGGGGTCCAAAAATGAAGGTCTTAAATTTAGCAATCTTTGAATGCAGTTTTGTGGAGTTAGTCAAAACTTGGAATTTCCGACATCAATCTTGAAAATTGGATGAAATTTGGCGATGTTATGACAAATCAAAGTCCAGAGACCCCTCGATGTCCCATTTTTAGTACAACTTCGGGCTTGTGGAGGGGTCCAAAAAAGGAAGGTCTTAAATTTAGCAATCTTTGAATGCAGTTTTGTGGAGTTAGTCAAAACTTGGAATTTCCGACATCAATCTTGGAAATTGGATGAAATTTGGCGATGTTATGACAAATCAAAGTCCAGAGACCCCTCGATGTCCCATTTTTAGTACAACTTCGGGCTTGTGGAGGGGTCCAAAAAAGGAAGGTCTTAAATTTAGCAATCTTTGAATGCAGTTTTGTGGAGTTAGTCAAAACTTGGAATTTCCGACATCAATCTTGAAAATTGGATGAAATTTGCCGATGTTATGACAAATCAAAGTCCAGGGACCCTTCGAAGTCCCATTTTTAGTACAACTGCGGGCTTGTGGAGGGGTCCAAAAATGAAGGTCTTAATTTCAACAATCTTTGAATGCAGTTTTTTGGAGTTAGTCAAAACTTAGAATTTCCGACTTCAATCTTGAAAATCGGATAAAATTTGGCGATGTTATGACAAATCAAAGTCCAGGGACCCTTCGAAGTCCCATTTTTAGTACAACTGCGGGGTTGTGGAGGAGTTCAAAAATGAAGGTCTTAATTTCAACAATCTTTGAATGCAGTTTTTTGGAGTTAGTCAAAACTTGGAATTTCCGACATCAATCTTGAAAATCGGATGAAATTTGGCGATGTTATGACAAATCAAAGTCCAGGGACCCTTCGAAGTCCCATTTTTAGTACAACTGCGGGCTTGTGGAGGGGTCCAAAAATGAAGGTCTTAATTTTAACAATCTTTGAATGCAGTTTTGTGGAGTTAGTCAAAACTTGGAATTTCCGACATCAATGTTGAAAATCGGCATATCATAGTTTGTGCTTGGTTTTATGTTTTTTTTTTTTTGACTTATTTCTACTTATCATGAATTTCAACGTGCTTGCCTATTTCGGCACCTGAATAGAAGATGGTAGATAGCTTAGATAACCGTAAAGTGAGTATAAAGTGGAGACATAAACACTCCACCACGGATACTGAAAATTGTTGTAAGCACACTATATTAACTATAAAAGTGAGAAGCTTATTGTAAAATATCACTCACAGTCATTCTGCAGGATCCGAAGTAAAATTCATCTTCCCTGGACTGCTCAGGATATGTTGGTGCGTTGGGGGTTCTCGCAAATGGAGCATAAAACAAGAGGCTGGTAATAATGAAATATTTTTTCATGGATGTAAAAGAAAAGAAAGTTGAATTTAAAGGAATGTAAACAGGTGGTATCATATTTTTATATTTTATGCTCAGGCCGAGGAAACTAAAATACGAAGGAAAATGTATGGTGCGGCAAATTTGCGATGAGGTTGAAGTTGGAGACGGCGAAGACTGCCATAAAAATGATTTAATATGCGTTTTATATGAGAAAAGTTTTGCAATTTTTGCGCATTAAATGTGCTTGACATTTGACGTTGCGGAGGGAAAGACTTTCTTAAAGTTAAAGACCGCAAAGAAAACTTTAAGAGCGTCGAGTTAATTATGCAACCCAGTTAGCAGTTGGGGTTAAGGGAAGTTTTTCGCACCGGAAGTTGACTTGCGTAAATTAGATGAAATTGAATTTAAAAGTTGCGCCTTTGTTGGCCTTTATTGAGCTGCCATTTTGGCCAAATGTGATTACAATGCTAGACAAGTATGTGACTCCACAATTCCCTCTCACTCCCTGTGTGTGTGTGTGTGTGTGTGTTTGTGTTCACTTGGGAATTATTCATGTCACTTGGCTGACACGCCCCCGACAGCTTACAGGCAATCCGGAGCAGCCTGTGGGATGCGGACTCCATGTCAATCCACTTGGCTAATCAGCGGCTTTTTGTTGTCCTCTCACACAATGCCAAAGAAAAAAGTGAAAAGTTTGCACTTATTGAATTTAGAGTAAAGTGTAGCAAAATGTTTCACTTACTTATTAGAAAGTTGGCAATTGAAATTGAAATTCCATTGCCACTGTCACTGTCACTTGGCAATGCGGAGGATAACATTGGACATTGTCAGGACATTGGGATACCTTTAATGTGACATACATAAACAGTGCGAGCAAAAGATAAAAGCAAAACTCTCTTGTTCGGATAATTAATTGACCGAAAAGTTTTTGTCAGAGAAATGAAATTAAGTTCAGAATTCTCTGAGAAATTCTGTCATTTGTTGAGAGGTTGAAAATAGACTAAGGTACAAGTAAATCAAGAAACTGAGTATGAGAAAGGGATAATTCAATTTAAAGTTTATTTTTTTTTTTTAAATTAAAACTTAATTTCGCTGCAATTTAAGAAGTCTGGAAAAATATTTTGCTTAGTTTTTTTTTCTCTCGAAATAAATCCATATCTATATTAAACTCGTCTGTTTCGAGCATCTGTTTATTCTTCATACAAATCTCTCTCCTCTTTCCTTTTCACAGTTCTTAACCCATTACATTCTCTATTGTCTATCCACTCTATCCACGTTGATTGTGAAAACTTTTCAATCTTTTGCCAGCTGCCAAAAAGTTCATAATGCGACGATGAAGATACTTCACTTCACTTCTCAGCTTTGCCATGTAAATCAAGCTGCATTTAAGCACAACTATCAACTAAACAATAGTGAATGCTATATAGTTATATATATGTTTGTATAGTTGAAATTATCATAAGCAGACTCCTCGAGTGTTCAAGTTCTCGCTTTTTGACTTTTGCAGTTGGAATTTCAGTCGCAAAATGCAAATAATGCAAAATGGTTTTCCGCAGCTGCGACTCAAGAGCTGAATATATCTTCCTCTTCCCTAAAACTGACACTTGACATGTGACAGCAGCAGCAGCAGCCAGTCAATAACAATAAACAATACAACAATAACAATAACAAAGACAACTATAACTAGTAAAACTATGACAGCAGCTACACAGACACTTCATAATTTGAAAAGTTTAAGCAACAGAATAGTGCAGAAATGAAGAGAGACTCTCAATGAGAATTTGACAGAGTGTCGCTTGTGTCTAGTCTGTTAATTAACAGAGCCAGCAGTTAACAGTCAAAATATTAACAGCTGACAGTCAAACTAACAGCTGTGGCAACCAAAATAATATTATTGCATGAAATAAGAGTTTGCAATGAGAACCTGACTATTTACATCAAATTAAAAAATCGTAAAATTAATTAAAATATTTGTTGTTTGTCGTGACAAAATACAATTTAAAAACTCTGCGCAAACACGCAAAACTTCTAAAAATATTTATGACGTCTGTCAAAAAGTTAAGGTTCTCTTAAAGCTGTCTGAATTTGTCAGACTTGGTTAAAGTCCAAAATGAAAATTATTCGCTTTGGCAATATAAAATTTAAATTAGAATTGAAACACACAAATGCCAAGAGAGCTTGCCAGCCGCCGTAACGGTGATAATCTACCCCAGAGACAGAGAAAAACACAGCTCACAGCACAAGGATGAAGGCATCTGAAAGCTGAAGGATATTCTGCCGCAAAATGCAAAGTGACAGCGTCGAAAAAAGTGTCAAAGTCGGCAGACTGGCAACAGACAACAAGGAAACATTTGGTTGGACAACTGACAACTGATGGAAAGAAATGCATAATAAATAACTGTAAGAAATAAAAGGATACTCCATTTGAATCTAATGTCTAAATACTGTTTTCAATTTTTCAATTTTGTGCAAGAATTCTATTTACGAATTTTATAGTTTTAATACCTCAAGTTATTTTGCCATTTTGCTGACTTAAGCAAAACTTTGTTGCGTCATAAAAGTCCTGTAAGGTTACACAAAGTATCATTAAGTGTTGTCCTGTGACAGCTATTCAGTTGCCACACAAAGTGTTAATCTGATAGAAAGTAGCAGCATGAAAAATTTGCCATGCGAGTTGCGTGTGTTGTGCTTATCTGTGGCAGGAGCTCTATTCAGTTGCATGCAACTGCAAAATGCTTTTGTCCATTTTGCATTTGTGGCCCGCATTTGCCAAGTGCAGTTGTCCTGCGGCAATGCACCGACACAAAACAGCATACAGCTGCCCAAATGCGCTTAATCCTTGCACTTGCATTTGCCAGTTAAGGTCGGGGGCACGCCTTCATAAATCGCTTGCCACACTTGCAACATGCAACCTTAATCAGATTTGTGCAACAATTTTGTGCTGCTGGCGTTGTCTGGTTGCCTCCCTCATTCTGGGCATGCATCTCCTGCTTGTTATCCTGGTCTCATAAATAGCAATTTGCCAGTCGAGCTGAAGCCCCCCCAAAAAGTGCAACCTCATTGCCTGTGCCGATGCCGATGTTGGCATTTTGCAAATTAAGTGCATTTTATCCGTAAAATGTGCAACAACTTTGATTGGCATTGGCAATTATGTGGCAGAGATGTAGTTCGAATACACACACATACACACAGACATATCGATAGTTTACTAATTTCATTAATTTTGGATGGCTTTTAAGGCCAGCTTTAAGTGTCACACACATTACGCATACGCCACGTATGCATTAATTGAATTTCGGCTTTCAGCTCTCAGTTTTGGTTTCGATTTCGATTGGAATGCAATCTAATTTGCATTCGCAATCACTCATTAATTATTTAAGTATTTTCAAATGGATTTCGACTGCAAATGGCCCTGGCACAAATTTCATTAGCCGCAGACGAAATCGATCTGAAAATTCTTACAAATTTCAGCATTTCCTGCTGTGGAAAAAAATACCCTTTTTCTTTATCTAGACTTCATTGGGTCAGTGTCAGTGGTTGGTGTGATAATAATTTATGTCTGGGACATGACCACAAATCTTCCCTGGCACAGAAGCCTCAGGGGGATGTTCTACAACTGAACTTTGCTATGTGGGTCGGAAATAGTTGTCAGCTTATGGAGCTGAAAAGGAAAATTGAAGGGTGTGTCCAGCACAATTTGTAAATTTGGGAGAAAAATTGACAGCCAGAAGTATCATAAGAATATAAAATAAAAATATTGGTTGCAGTTGAAAAGTATTACTAATCAAATAGGAAAGTTGGAAGCACTAAGTTTTACTTTCTTGCTCATAATTAGAAATATTTATACAGTCCAAGTTTGAAGTCGATTTCGTTAAATATTGAGCAATGCCTACAAATATTGACAGATGAATCCTTTAGCTCTTAGCCAAACAAAGCTGATGCTGTTTGAATCCCCCCGAACCCTATATAAATAGTGAGAGTTGAGCTTCTTTGATGCCCCCAATCTCAGCCATAAAACAAAACTACGGCCCATTGCAGGCAAACAGTCAAACAGAGTGTAAAACCCTTAAACGAACCCTAACCGAAGCGCAAGACCAACAACATAAAACACTTGACCGCTTGACCTAAATTTTGCCAAAAGTTTTCTTTTTTCCTGGGAATTTTTTTTTCTCTTTTGGCTGGCGCCAGATTAAGGAGCGTCCGTCCGTGCCGACATCAAATGTCAACAGACTCAATGGGGAGTGTCAAAAAAGTACAAGAAAAATGTTTTAAAAATTACAACACGTACGCAATTTCGGCCTGATGCGCATAAAATAGGCATAAAATGGTGGGCGTGGTCGTTTCGCACAACAACAAGAACCAGAATAACTATTGATAGCTAATCCTCACATCCCACTGTCTGCAGCAAGGGTTATCATTTCAACTTCCTTTTTAGCAGGCGCACGCAAGAAATACACCTCATTAGGCAATGGCCTTAAGGCATTCATGCTGAATCCGACTTGGTTCTAATTTCACTCTGTAACAACTACTTGGCCAACCTGCTCACAATCAGACGCCTCAGGCCGAGGTGTTGAAAATTGATTTGAGCTCTGATAAATTCTGGTTGCCTCACACATTTCCAGTACCTGCCATTGAAATTAAAGATTGCCTGACAGCCACCCCAAGTAACAGCCGAACCACCTCTTTGACAGACAGACATACAGACTGAGATAAGAATCCCCCGTTTCTGGGAACAGACACTGCACGTACAACATTTTAGCACACTATTTAAGCAGAGGCTCAAGCAGATCTACGTAATATGGCGGCTCGACTGGAAAATGTGTCAATTTGGCGTCAAACACATTGATGGTAGACAATAGTTGAAGTAGTCATAGACCGACGACTTACCCTGTAGCAAAGTATAGTGTACTTTTAGTTATTTATACAATACTGCTGTTCGCTGCCACTATACGAATGAAAAATAAGTATCACACAGTCGCGCTGATTCTAAACTTGATTGCATATTCACGAACATTCACGAAGTGTGATCGGCAGATGCAATTCGTGTCTACGCAACAACAAATACGTTAGCGATCTCTTCACTCTCTTGTGTAGCTTTGCTTTTCGTGTGTTTTCATTGGCTGTGCTTTTGCGAAGCGAAGTCGAGAGAGGCCTGTGCTTGGTACGTCTGCAGCGTAGTCGGCGCAGAGAGCCGAAAGCTCTTTACAATTAAATTAGTTCGATATGCTGTCAGCAGAGTAGTTGCTGCTGCCAGCTGGTGATGTTACATGTTATTTTCTACGGATAATTAATACAATGAAGTGCTGGTTTTATACTACTCTGCAGGTCTGCTTGTTAACAGGGTATAATAAAAGTAGCAAAGACAACGACAGCACATGTTTACATTAGTAATAAAACAAGCAGCATCTAAAATTGAAGCTGGCTGCAGCAGCTGCTCCTGCCACGCCTCACACCCACACCCACACCCACGAGGTGTGACGCGCTCTCACGTACACGCCTTGCCGTCTGTCTGTGACTGTTTTGTGTATGTGTGTGCTGGGGAGAGCGAGAGAGAGAGTAGAGTTAGAGGTGGCCCCCCTCTTGGTTAGGCAGACAATAACTATAATTGTCGCATCAGCGTTTTTGCGCTCTTCCCTAACTCCAAGAAGTATGCAGTAAAAGTCAGAGTCATTGCTGTGAGAAAGTGTGAGCTGCAGTTGGGCAACAGTGCGTATGAAAGAGAGAGAGAGAGCTCTCATGGAATGGAATGCCATTAAGCAGAGGACTGGGAAATGCCAAGTGGTGTGGGGTAAGCATAGGCAGCAAGTCTTTGTGCGTATTTGTGTGTGTATAAAAAATTCTTAAATTAAAGTCAATTTGACGACTCGTTGGATGTGCAAAATGTCTGAGAATGTGGCATGGGGCAGCACTGAAGCGAAACTTAATGCTGATTAGGAAAATTGAAGTGATAATGAGTGGAAAGAGAACTAAGACAACTACAAATATAATTGTAGTTTAACTTGAATATAAAATAGAAATAGCATGATTGTTTTCAATACTATCAATCAGTGTTATTACAAAATAACACTTGACAATAACTTTCTATCTAGTATCTTATGAGCTTAAGAGTTGAACCACAAAAGACTTAAATGTGAGCATAAATAACTCAGATGCCAAATACTATAAATAAATTGAGGTCTGGAGTAAGTGCTGCTTGTCTAGGCATTGGCTGTGGCTTCACCTCAAGGATGCTGCAAAGTTAGCTCCTTGCTCTATGTGTGTGTGTGTGTGTGTGTGTGTGTGTTTGAGTGTGTACATTTCTAAACAAGTTCAGTTTCCCATTTCAACATTAATTAACTGAAACTGAAAAGCAGGCAATTTTCTCATGCCATTTTCCATGCGAGACATTGTGCAAAAATTTGTAAGCAATCCAGAGAACAACATTTGTAGTTGGAGTCCTCGCACCACATGCTGCTATTGTATCCTGGGGCAGCATTTACTTTACGAGAACATTTTAATCTAATTTAACACACTTTAGATTTATATTTGCTTAAATAGAAGTTATCTAAGTGGCACGTGCCCGGCATACCCAATGCTCAAAGCCAAACACAAAGGCAGCCCCAAGTGCTGGTCAGCAAAGGTATCTCTAAAGTGAGAGAAAGAGAGAGGCAGATAAAGAGAAAAAGAGAAATAGAGATAGAGAGACCATCTCAGACGCATTTTTATTATAGTTTATTTGATGTGTTCCTTTGCCTTTTGTGTTCCTCGATCTCGTTCTTGTTCTCTTTAGAATTTTTTCTTTTTATTATTGGGATGAACGTGCAAAATGCAATTGCGAGTTGCATTGGCCAATCCAATTGTGGACAACGTTTTAAACGTTTATTGGCCAAAAGCTAAATGCAATCAATTTTGTAGTTGCAACTTGCAACTGTTCAACCGCCAACAAAAGGACGCTATCCTTAGCCGTAGATGCGACGCAGCAGCGTGAAGAAGGAGTAGATGACGTTGAGCAGCGACTGCAGCATCTTTAGATTCATGGGATAGACGCCACCCACAAGCACCTAAGCAAATGCATAAGTAATCGATGCCATTATCAGATATATACCATAAATTTATAATACACAACGTCAAAGGAAAATGTATAATGGATAATGGATATATATATTTACGGCCAGTGGCTTCTGGGAGCGCATTATGAGAAATTTGAGAGTTTTCTGTGTCTCCACATCGAAATCCATCCAGTTGCTCTCATAGGCAGCGATGGCAATGTAGAAGCTCTAAAATTCCCAAAAATCAGATTGAGAGTTTGAAGAGAACGACAGTGTTGGAAAATACCTGAAAATATAACTCATTCGCCACGTAGTACAAGACCACACTATTTGAGAATATCATAACCATGTAGGCAATCACAATGATGGTCTGAGCAACAGTTTGTGCCTGAATGAAGTGGATTATTAAATAAATTCTAAAAAAATATTATTCTTTTATTAATATTATATCTTACTATGATAAGTGAGAAGAGGAGGACGCAGAGCATGGCGCCGAAGCAAAGGAACTCCACCAAATGTAAATTAGTATTCAAGGCATTCATGGCATCGACATACCTGTTAAGAGCAGCCTTTCTACATATATGCAGTTTGTTCTTGTTTAAATACACTCGACTTACTTGGCCAACTTCACCTGATACTGAATGCACCATATAATTTCGCGTCGCACTTGCCACAGTGGCAGCCGCTTCAGGTTGCTCAGCTTATACTGCAGCACACGGCACATGAGGATGGCAAACAAGGTGAGGGTTACCACAAGGTTTGTGTACGGTATGTACATGCAACAGCCCATGGGCGCCATTATTGCCTGCACCACAAAGAACGACTCATAGTAGGGGCTCGCATACTTGTCAATACCAGGTACATGCATGCCATAGGGCAGTACTACAAATTTACATAAGTATACTACTGCTAGAAACACAATTGAATTGCGTTCAGGACTCACCTCGTTCCGAACCGAATATGGGATAGGTCACAAAGCCAATGCAGGTGCAGGTGCCCATTAGCAAATTAATGCGTCCAATTGAATTGGAAAGTCGTGTTGACTCCATTACCAATTGGCAAACGTATTTATCCGACGAACTCTGTAAATATCCTTACTCAAACTTACTCTTACTCCACTTTCTGCTTACTCACTCTTAGTTGCATATAATAGTGTTTGAAGAGTTCCAGAAAACTCTCGTATTCCCCGCGATTTATGACCAACAACACACCTCGTACTATAGTGTTGGTGAATAGCACCGATAGATACACGTTGCGTATGATAAAGTCCAGGGGTTCCGTGCTCAAATAGATGTCCACATACTGTGTGATATTTATCAAGATGAAGGGCGTCATGGCCACATACCGTCGCCAGTTGTGGACATACAAATACGACCAGAACCTCATCAGTTTCAGAGTGTTGCCAAATATTGGCAGTTCCGCTGTTGGCAACTCCTGCAGTTCCTGCACCTCCTGCGGCTCCTTCTGCTCCATGTTGCTCATCAACCGCCAACAGGATGTGTGTGAATTGCCCGTGTTCAGTTACAGTTACTTTTATACAACAGACAAGATAGGTGGGGGGGTAGTTGGAGGTTGTATCATGGTGTCATTATCAGTGTCTAATTAACGCCTTCTTATATTGATTATGTGTTGTGTGTGTGTGTGTGTCTGAATATGGGTGTCTGAAACTGGGTGTTAATTAAAGGTGTAATATAGTTAATTTTAAGGTTCCTGGAGCAGTTAATTTAGAGAATATACTGCTTATTTAAAAAGAATTCCTTTAATACCTTCAAAATTAAATTTTATGTGTAAAATTCGGAACAAAATGTAATCTTAAAGTCTTTTTATATTTAAGTTGTTTTTCGAAAATTCATTTTTGATAAATATAAGTTATTATTTTTAAATTTGATTTAAAAATATTTTGAAAGTATCCAAAAATGTGGAAAAATAATTTAAATCACTTTATAATTCAATTTGCTGTAAAATAAAAATCTGCACAATTTTTCGCCTTTGTGTGCCATTTAAGAATCCAGGTCACCACATAAATTTTAGCGCATTTTGGCAGTGTTTTGAAATTCCAAAATAAAGGAAAACAAAAACATGTATCAGAAAAAACCAAACGAACTGTGCCCAATGACCCTTACAGGTATTCAAGTGGTAAATATTTGCCTGGTGTCAACTGCAACCTGCCCGTTGACAGTTTTATGGCCTGAAACGAGGCTTCGACTGGAAATGCCTTGAAAAGTGCTGGGGGAAACTCGACCTGGGCCAATTACCAGGGAGCAGTGTTGCAAATGGCCATAAATTGCATGTTGCTAAAGTTCATCTGTAAAGTATGCAATACTTTTTGTTACATGCATTAAAAGTTTGTGCCAGGCGCGTCCGCACTTGACCTCTTTGATACTGATTGCGGTCTCGACTCGACATTTGTAATAAGCGTCGAAAGGCAGACGAAAAACTTTTAATTGCACTGGCCAGACATAAACTACAGCCAAAGTTATGCAGAGTGCAGAGTGGGAAAGTAGATGCATCAGACACTGTTTCAGTTTGTCTTCCTGTTTTGTTTGCCACCAACACCAGCAACAACAAGAACAACAGACTACGGTATGAAATCTGCAGTCTCGACTGCCACTAAATTGAAATCCAGATGCAGCAACAAACAAAAAAAAAAACAAAAATGGTTATGAATTTTGCATGCGGACATGTGAGATTTTGTCTGCTGGCAGCTGAATTAGAGAACCCCAAATATCCAGCAACTCCAAAGTGGATGTGGAGTGTTGATAATGCACATGGAGTTTGGGGCGAGGCTTCAAATTAAATGCATAATTACTTGATAATTGGATTTGTGGTCGGCTCAACTGGCTGTGCAAAATTTTCTAATTAAAATGTTTAGTGTGGCGGTTGCCACATGCCACACACTCTCCGCCAGCCACTTTGAGGTGGCGTTGGGGCTAAGCCTCCGGCACGTGCTCCACAGCCAGGTCACAAGTGCCTCAAGTCTGACCGCCTGCTGTGAGCACCCAAGTGAACAACCTGAGCATACGCTAACAGAGGGAGGATCTACAGATTTCCCAACTTCAGCTGCACTCTACCCAATCGAAGTGTATTTGATATTCGTTGTGGTTTCAAAATACTCTTCTCTCTCTGCTTGAAGGTGTTTCGCGTAGGCGTGCCGCCTTTAAATAAGTAATAAACACCTTGCTCTCTGTTTGACTTTGGACGTGCTCTGTGCACGTTTTCGGCGTAATAAATTTCCATTTTGTTGTTGCTGTTGTTATTGGTGGAGAGGGTGGAGAGAGAGGGGTGGTTGGCGGGGTAGATGAGAGAAACACCTAATAGGGGAGGCGGCGCAATCTCAGTCGGGGCACATAGTTTGGCGCCTTTTAAAATTTTCATAAGCAGCGTCGCATTCGTAATACAAACGAAATTTATTGCATACACTCAGGCGGCATTGCCTGCTAACTTATTCATATGAAATTGCCTGATTACCGCCCACCCGCTGCCATGCCTCCCACGCTCTCTCTCTCTCTCTCTCTCTCGCTCTGTATTGGTACGTGCTTGAATTATATGCGGGTCATGCCATGCCTGAGAGTTGAGATTGGGATTGAAAGTGGTATATGAATTGGAGTAGGCAGAGGGAGTGAGAGTGGGAGTGGCAGTGGGAGTGGCAGTGGGAGTGGGAGTGGAAGTTGCTTTCCACATGTAATGCGCCTGTTTGTATGGCAATCGCTGCGCTGGGCCGCATTTTTTATGAACTGCTGTCGGGCCCATGACTTTTATGATTTGTATTTTTGGGACTACAACGGGAAATCGTAGTGCCATATACTCTGTCTGTGATTGTGTGTGTGTGTGTGTGTGGGTGTGTCAAGTACCAACTCACATGTGTATAGTTTCGAGTCACTGAAGTCATTGAATTAAGCAAATGGTCAGAGGCAATGCGCCAAAAGGGGCGAGTCATGCCGAGAAGAGCAGAGAATGTGTAGAGAATTAAAAGAGAATGAGCATAAGAGAAATAGCTATGCATATAGAGATTCCTTTTACTATTTTGCACAATGAATATGCCACATTGACTGCTAAATATAGTTAACATCATGAATAAATTATCATTACTCGATAATAAAAATCATAGAGTTGATTAAATGGGGCTTATCAAATGATGTCATGTCATGCACATTATCAAATATATATTATCAATTTTTTAAATATTAAATAAAAAATATTTAAATTTATTTTTTTCGTATATTCACTAGCAAATATAAATATATATATTTTTAAATTTTTTTATATAATTATATTTTAGATTTTCGGTTTTTTTCTTTGCATTTTATTTAAACAACTGAACAACTTTCATTTCTTATTTAATTTGAAGTCCCTTCATTTCTCCATTTTAACTATACTTTAATTAGCAACACAACAAACTAAAATATTTGTGTCTCGGTTTTTTTGCTACAAAAGTTTCATGTGTCGCTCCTATGGCAAATCCCTTACAGGGCAAACACAGCACATAAAATCTAAGGAGCTGCACGTGCTTGAAATCTCAGCAACACACACTTGCACACACACCTGCACACACACCTGCACACACACACACACACAGACACACACAGCATATAAGCACCTTGGCAAGCACTAAAATATAACTTAATCCCCAACGAAATTGATATGAAATTCTCTAAACAAACTCTGTGCTGTACAGTGCGTATGAGCAATGTACAGACACTTCAATGCTAAAATACCATGTATATGCATATACTTTTGAGAGTGAGTGTGTGTGGTGAATGTGTGTGTGTGTTTGAAATTTAAATTCCTTGCATGAGGTGTGAACATTTTTGTGTTGATTTGCTTGCAAAACTTTTGTCACACTTTGATTCCCTCTCTCTCCCTCTCTCTCCCTCTCTGTCTTCCATTTGACACTTACAGTGTGCGCCATTTTGTTTAAATTTTTGTTTCCTGTTTTTGCAAGTCTATGTGGTTCATGTTGTGTTTCTATTTTTGTGTTGATAATTTTCTGGTTTTCCATACTTTTTTTTGATGTTTACTTTGATAATTTTAGATTGAAAAAGTTTCAACTTTTTTGGATTTTTAGTCACGTCGCAGTTTTGATGAAAAGTGAAATTATGCCAGGCTGAGGGAAAAAAGTTAACTACAAGTGGAAAATTCTCTTTAAAGTGAAATGTTGTCAACTTTTTTCACACACATATTCTTTTTATCAAGGCTTAGAAAAAATGTGGCAGAATCGAGACTCGACCTTGTGCCACATATTCAGTTGGGTGTAGTCTCAGTGGGCGGCTGCCACGCCCACTCGCATACTTTACAATTACTTTTAGTCAGCCCTGGTATGTCCCTTTGGCATGTAATTTTATCTCACTTATTACCGCCCTCTCTCTCTCTCTCTCTCTTTGTTTATCTCTCTCTCTCTCTCTCAGCTCGCAGCTGCTTAATTTTTATACTCGACGCACATTCCTGTCCTCGATTTCATGTCGCCTCCTAAATGGCATCCCTTGAGGTAAACGACACACAAAGAAGAATGCAAAACAAAGGCAACTGGCACAAAGTTTTTCCAGCTGTTCTTCCTCTTGATGCTTTTCCTTAATAATTTGCCGGCGGGATGCTCCAAAGGAAAACTCACAAAAAGTTGCTCCTTTGTCAAATAAAAAGAAATCCATTTAGCTACTTGAGTGCCAACTAATGAAGCCCATAGCGGGGGTAGGCAGGCGGTACAATTAATTATTATAATTTCAAAATATAAAAAAAAATTATAAAAAAAAATGTATAAAATATATATAGAAATAATACTGGCGAAATTTGGAACAAGTGTGTCAACAAAAATACTGCAAATCTTAGAATATTCTCTGAATTTATCTTAAAGCTCTAATTTCTAAATTTACTTTTTTTCTCTTGAATAAGATGACTCAATTGCATATTTATAAGAAATTCAACAAATATATAACGTGGTGTGATTGTAAGCCGCAATATTGCAGATAACAACTTAGTAAGTGCACGCAGAAACCCGAACACAATGTACCTCCTACACACTATTTGACATAAGAATTAGTTTAAATAATTTAAAATAATAAGACTAGAGAAAATTAATGTAAATTTAACAGTCAGAGAAAGTCTCATCAATTTATTAAATTTTTGAAAAATTTCGTGCACAATCCTACACGACTTTGGTACGAGGTACCACATCATTTGCTCTGACAGTTAATCAATTTAAAAATCATAAATACATTTCAGTTAATCATTGTATTTTGCAACAACGGGTTATAGAAATGAGTTCCTTAAACTCTGTATTGAATTTCAATGCTGAAAATGTATCGAAATTGGATAAAAATTGCTGGAAAAATATATTCTCTCATCTAGACCTAAAGAGTCAATATCATTTATCACAAACGAGAAGTGAACTTTCTGAGATCTTTGGGGAAATTGTCAGTTCCCGTTACAAGACAATAAATGGTGACATAACACGTCATCTGAGTATTGAAGATTATCAGGAACTACTCGACATGATTGGAGATTATGTGAAAAACTATTCACTCTATTATCGCCTGGACTTTCCATCCAGTTACACAAATCAAAGAAGAGCTTCCTGGCGATTTGTCCGTGAAATTATTACACATAATAATACCGTCTCCTATATAAACAAATCGGATGATGACACCTTGGAGCAAATTGAGATAGGATTGGCAAAGTGTAGAAATTTGGAGTCCTTTCAGCTTAGTGAATGTCATCTCAAAGGTGAACTCAAATACGAGGTTGTTTGTCAGTTACCCAAATTGCAACATATTGTGATTTGGACGAAAGGATATTTGCGGCCTGAATTCCTTAAGGATCTGCTATCCAAGCCAGGAGATAACTTGCTAACCCTGCATATAAAGGGGAGAGCGATTTCAAGGACACAGGTTGAACATATTTGTAAACTGATATCCTTGCATGATCTGTGGATTTTCTGCAAAGAAGTTCCACTGCGATCCTTACTCAAACTTAACCAATTGGAGATCCTTACTCTGACAATGCCATCCATAATAGATGAGGAAGCCTTGGCTCTCTTGAAAGGATTGCCTGAACTTCGAACATTCACTTTGGAGAAATGTAAATGGATCACAGATGAGTTCGCAGTGGAGTCCTACGAATGGATGGAGGATACTCAATGGTCTCACAGGAAACTTACTGTATATCTACAAGGATCTGCTGTTGACTGGGAGTTCATAAATCGCATAGTCCAACCAAACTTTAAATGTATGCTCAAAATAATGCCAAAAGCTGATGCCGAATATTATCTTTAGACATTTAAGGGGAACGAGTGAAATTAGAAATTAGATTAAAATTATAATATAGGATAATAACTATATGAGTGTGCACTCATAATACATTAATAATGTTTCTGTTTATTAAGAAAATATATACTATTTTAAATTGTTGAATCAGAACTTATGTCTAATGGGGCATGAATAATTATTATTTAAATAGTCACAGCTGTGTCACATTATTATTAGAAAGAGGGATTTGCCATTAAAATTAATTAGAGAAAATTATTAAGATCTGCAATTTATATTATTATATGCAATTTGAATATTAAGCATTCGCACTCTTTGCCAGCTCAGTATTAAATTTGACACAAGTATCCAAAATATTTTGTGGAATGCCTTGAGTTGCAAAATGTTTATCTACAAAGTTGCAACAAATTCATAAAGCAAAACCACAAGGGAGTGCAAGAAGTAACTCAGAAGTCAGAGAGATGACAGAGGGAAGGGTATATTTATGACTAGTAGGTAGATTGGTAGGTAGAGTATAAGCCCGAGAGGCGTGTCTTAACTACAGCTAAACAAGTAATTTTGAGCACATTTCACTTGTCATATGACACGTACTTACTTTTTACCACACCCAGAGAAAATTCTCTCTATTTCTCAACCTCTATCTCCCTCTCTCTCTCACTCTCTCAGTCTGTCGCTCTCTATCTCTTGCTGCGTGCTCTGATCTCCGTCTGCCGTGTCTCGAAGCGATTTTCCTACTTAGCAGCAGCAAAAACTTGCAAGTTTCTTGCATTTGCCTTCAACTCTCTCTCTCTCTCTCTCTTAGCCACTGTTTCCCTCCCTCTCTCGCACTGTCATGTTGCCTCGACACGAGCATTAAGTGCTAGATACTAGATACAAACTATAAGATACAAACTGCAAGTTTGTTGGCAATTTCCGGTTGCACTTAAGGTGTTTCAGTCGTTAAAGCTGAGCTGCATATCGATGAAAAGCATTCGAATTATGAGCAGAATTAGGATATTCCTGGCAAGAATATGGCAATAGTCTTTATGGCTTTCAGTTAGAGCCCATTCTATTGGCCACGTTCACTCAATTAAAAGCATAATTGCATCACATTAAAACGAAGCTGTCTGCCACAGAAGTCTGAACTTAAAGTTCGTGGAGGGAAAAATATTCGCAGACTGCAGCTGACAGCCAGGGATAAGAAAAGTTTCATATTATGTTGCAAGAAATTCAAGCTTGCCACATGCAACATAAGCCAAATCAGGCGTAAGTAATGTTTGCGAAGAACACCTTGTGGCAGCAAGATTAAGTGGCAAAAGGGAGCAACAAAAGTTGAGAAGAATGATTCAACATTGCGTATACGCAATGTGTGGCCAACAACACTGCTAATTGAGCTCAACTTTTCTTCAATATAATTGTATGATTGATGATACCGGGAGAGGGGCAGAGTATCAAGAAGTAGGGGGACATATGTTATGTTCTCATCCCACTTATTCCCATTTCGCTGGCATTCCCAATTGCAACTCAATTAAGATGGCAATCTTTTAGCTACAAAAGAAATATCTTCCTTTCAGCCACTGTCCATTTCGAAGTCGGATATCAAGTATATATATATACTATACACATATCTATATACTTGGCAGGGGAATTTGTTCGCATTCAGACCATAAATATTTGAAGTGGCAGGAGCAGCTGGAAAGGCATTTAGAGAGAGAACCCCTCTCAGGGTTCAAAGTTCAAAGCTTGAAAGGTTCGCATAGCTGTAATTGCCACACCACCTAATACAGATGGGTGTGTGTGTTTGTTGTGTGTTGTTGATGTTATGTATTGTGGTCGATTTAGTACTAATGAAAAAGGTTGCCTTATGCCCTAAGAATGCCTCTGCTTGGGGTTTGGATTTGGATTTTGGGTTTTAGGCTGTTTCGCTGTCTGTGCCGCCTGACAAATTGAAAGCGATTAAGATACTTTATCTGACACGAGAAAGGGCCAGTTTAATATTGAAAATATAAATAAAATATATATTTTTTGTTTAATATTAAAATAGAGCAAGTTTTTGGTTTTCTATATAACTATACATGTTTTACTAGAGTTATTCTTACACAAATTTATTTTAAGCACAACTCAATCAGTTGCGAGTTTAAGGAATTTCTTGGCATTTTCTGTGCCTAACTCTGACAGACGACAGCCAAGGACAACTCAGGCTCTTATGTCAATCAATCGATACTTGATGCGATATGTACATAAGATACTTATCCATCATTTCAGCTGGGTTGGGGGGGGGGGTGTGTCTAAAATCCAGTTTCGCCTTAAGCCATGTTTATTTTAAGCACAGTTTTTGACTTCGCCTTGACACAGTTTTCCAGCTCAAGGAATTTCCATGAAAAGCCGGTGGCAAGTGGAAATACGCAAAAGTTTTCGTGTCAGTTTGCGCTTTGTGCACGTCAGGAAAAAGGTCGTGGAGGATTGATGTGTTGCGGCAGCCACGCCCCCAAATGTCTCCCTCTATCCTTTTTTGCTGCCGCTAAAGGAAAAGGTGCGTAAAGTTCGACGAGGCATGAAATTTAAGGAACTGCGATTAACATTATATGCAAATCACTTTAGTTTGCAGTATTTTCTTGCCACAAATTTAACAATTCAAGAAATTTACAAATATTCCCATATTCTCACATTTTTTTTTGTAATTACTAAATGCATTTTAATTGGCTTTTAAGCAGTTATAGTTTGTCAATAAACCCCAAAACTGCGATAATTGTTTCATGGCAAATAACAACGAAATTCATTAAAAATATTTGCATGTTTCAAATGTTCATATGCAAACTCGCAAATTGCGTTGCTGTTTAATATTTTATGCATATAATTTAATTAAAATACATAAATGAAATTTAAATTTAAATGCCATTTTATGAGGGAGTAGTGTGTGTATATATGTGTGTGTGTGTTGGTGTGAATTTCCATGCATTTCAATGAATGTTATATTAGCATGCGTCAGAGTAACAAAACTGCAACTCAAATATGATAATTTTAGAATACCCTGTAAAACTAAAGTTGCATTTTAATTCAATTTAATATGAATATTTCAGTTAAATTTTTAAAAAATTTTATTAAATCTAATTTAGTTTAATTTTAATTAAATTAAATTAAATTTCTGAAGAATTTACACGACATTATAAACATATTTGTTTTAGTTGTAAATTTGCGGTTTGTTTAATAATAAATATTTCCATTATGACAGTTCTGTATTTCAATTTATTATTAGTTTGCTACAATTTCACAAAATTTGTATAAAATGTCAATAGCGGGAACAATTCGTAATTATAGTATAATTTGAAATACATTCCTTGATTTGATTGATAATTTTAAAATCGTTTCTGAACATATACAACTTAATCTAGAATTTAATAAATTAGTATTTTCAAGATATTACTTTGTCCTATAAAAACCTAAGCAAGTTCTGGCAGTTTGTCAGAAGTCAATCAATCAATACTGCTGCTCCTTAACGAAGGTCCCCCGCCATCCAATCCAGGAGTCGTCGAGTCAAGTACTTGAGCTGCCCCCAAACATCTGACCGAGTTTATTTTTATGCAACTATTTAGGCTGCAAATCCACACACACACACATATACACACAGAAGATGCCTAAAAACAAACAAGCTGAAGCCCAAGGACCAAGTGTGTCTCATCAATAAGCCAGAGGAATAAACAGGAAGCATACTTCAAGGCGCCCGCCAGCTGCCAACAGGATTTGTTGGACAGATTCTAGCCAGGAGTCGTTCGTCGCTCAATCAGCGCGACCAAGTGAAAAATGCCTCCGCGTGGTGCCTGACACCTTGTTAAAGCAAAGCCAGCGAATAACCAGAGAATGAGATACCAGCAGAAAGTGAGAAAGAAACAGAATGAGAGAGAGAGAGAGACTTATTAACATTTAGATGAAATGCCGCACAGAAAGTTTTTCCTTTAGCGGGAAAATGGGAGTCACAATTGCTCACTGGTTTAGCATTTGAATGTCAGGATGTCTGTGTGTCCTTACGTCTGTCAGGCGGTTGCTTTTATTTACCGTGATTTAATTTATATGGTAAGGCGAGTTGAAGGTGTTGGGGATGCAGTCACGGCCGGGGTATAACTGAAGGAAATTCGATAGGAGAGGGAGAGACTTTTGATGTTAGCAATAATTGTAAATCATTTGCATACTCTAATGAAGACATTTGGAAAAGATTCAAAAAATTATCGATAAATATCGATTGTTAGCGATAACAAACTGTTTGAAGCATTTCCTATGCAATTCATTAGCCTCTTAATTAGATATAATATTCCACTTTAAACTCTTTTCGTGCACTTAAAGTAACTTCGGATTTCTTATTGTCCTTGCTAGAAGTTTGTCAACTGTTCAGCGCATTTAAACAATAGCTGGCATATCCTTCAAACATTTTCTTGTTCAACTTTTCGTTTCCTCAAAGTTGCACAGAAATTTCCACTTTTGTTGGCAACCCGCCTGCAAATGACGATGCTCCAAGGCAAAGACAATTTCGCCAGGATGGACAAATTGGCAGACAGGACAAGAAATAGACTGAGACATTGGAAATATAACAAAAGAGAGAGAGGGAGAGAGAGAGAGAGAGATAGATAGAGAGAGAAAGAGATAGTGATGGTTGGAGAGGGGTAGGGGTATCGTCAGCCAATTGTCTCAATTGCTTGTTGTTCCTTAACAATTTCATAGTCAGCTGCGGCTTTTGTTGGCCTTGTTGTAATTTGGCTTTGTCTGCATGCAAATTTAGCGCAACTACCAAAATTGTTTGATGAGCTTAACATGGCCAACGTGACGCACTTCAAGTAGCTGTTGTTACCGTACTCTATATATGTGTAGTTAGTTCAATGTTATGGCTAACAAAACGCAGCCAAAATAAGTAAAGAGAGCTCTTAGATTGTGGCCAACAGTTCTCATTAGACATGCACTCAACGTGCTAATGGCCAAGTTTTGGGGGCCAATAAAAATCTAACAAAAATTGCATGATTAGTGTTAATGCCAAGCACATAAACTAATACATACAAACACACGCACACACATACATATATATGGCATATGTAGTCTATATACACTCACATACACAAATTGGCCTGAGTTGAGGCCATAGTTATGGCCTGGCCAAGTTGTGGGCCATAAGCAGTTGCTCCTCTGCAATTGAATGCCAACTAAATACTCACATGCCAAAAGCCTCTAATAAGCTGGCTAAGAAGAAAATCGGGATAACGGGATGAAAAGGCTCAAGAAAATATCGCTTAACGCAGCGAAAATATATGTAGCCGAATTGGAGGCTCCATGTGAAAGTAGAGGTCATGTTGCGGTCAAGACTGACATTAAATGTGAAAGGATTTTGGGGAAATTAAGCAAATATATATATATTTTTTTGAAGAATTTCGATTGAAAAAAATGTTTATATATCTATAAATATTATAAAAATGAGCAATTTAATATTGCCCCTTATTTTGCTACGGGTTTTTGTTTCAATAAATTTGTGTTGATTCAAATGTACTGCTAATAATTCTGAGTATAATTCAATTTATGCTTTAAGTACAAATATATAAACTATTTAATAGAAATAGTATTTTTTTTAATGATTATGCAAGTATTAAAAATATTTTGAATTTTTTATGGAAATAATATTTTTTTTATTATTAATTTATAAAGAAAATGTTACTTATATATAAAGGAAAATTTAGTCTCTCCTTTAAAACATATTTCAAATGTGGTTTTTAAATTTATTTTAAAGATGTAAAATTGTGTATTATATATTATTATATTTTCTTGCTTCTAATGGAAAACGTTTATCTATTTTATATTTTTTATATTTATAATGAAAATATTACATATTTATAAAGGACAATATAGTCTATCCTTAAAAACATATTTTTAATGTGTTTTATAATATATATATATATTTATATTTGAAATATTAAATATGTAAAAATATATATAATATATTTATAAAATTTATTGCTTCTAATAAAAATCCTTTATCTACTATCTAATGTCATATAAATCCCCTTCAACTTGCAGCTCTTTAAGGACACTCTACAAGGTGCCACATTGATCGGACTCGTCTCCATCTATATCTCTCTCTTTCTCTTTCAGCCACAAAGAAACGGTTGAGTTGCTTCATTCATAGTCAACTTGCTGCATTGCTAATAAAACAATAAATCCAACTTCCCTTGCAGGAAAACAGGACGAAGCAACATAGTAAGCGGCAGGAGATGAGGAAGAGAACAAGTCGCGTTGTTTATATTGAGCCAGCAGAAGTGCTTAGATATAGTATGCTAAACAGACAGTTACCATTTTAACAGGGGTATACTATTCACCTCTATAATACACATATATACCCCACTTGAGTAGTTGCGTGGAGGGTATCTGCAAAGAAATTACGCTCAAGTCATGCGTGTGGCACATAAACAAGTGGCGCGTATTACGCCAGCTGTGTGTGACTCTATCTATGGGTGTGGATGAGTGTGTGTGTGTTGGTGTGTGATGCGTGTATAACTCAAGCAAAGTATGTGTGTGTATTTGCTTACGTTGTGGCTTTGCCACGTCTCAAGATGTCTTCTGCTGCTGATGCGGGTGGCACTGAGAGAGTGAGAGGTGGGTAGAGAGAGAGAGAGGGAGAGAAGTACATAGAGAACCCTATAAAGCCTCACCAATCAATCTTTATAAAGTGCGCTAATTATACGCATTAATAATGACAGGCAGCAGAGGACTGACTAACGAAGCAACACGTGCCACAATCTGCCGCAAACGCCACAAATATCTCTAACGAGCCACATGACGTATACTTAATTTGTTTAACTTGAGCTTAAAGTACAGGGCATATGTATATATTTGAAAACTTGAAAAGTTTATCAACTCTTTGCAATTCAAGCAATTGAATTTCGATTCAAGTCTGATGCCATTCAACGTATTTATTATTGAAAAAACAATCTTCGGCTGCCATTTTATTTGTGAATTTAATCAAGCGACAAACAGAGACAGAGACAGATTGAGTGAGTGAGAGAGAGTGAGTCTGGAGCAGCTTAAAGTGCTTCAATTACCAGGGCTGAATTATAAATAACTCTCAGTCAACCGATTTTTTAATTTGTTTTTGCCAAACGACGACAGCGAGACGATGACAGCAAATTATTCGCACTGCAACGCGGCAACAGTGGAGAAAGTGGAGAAAGCAGGTGAAATGAAAGCAGAGTAAGGCAGATGAAGTGAGGGTAGATGTAGCTACAAACATGGCACAGCAAAATGTAAAATTCTGAGCATGTATGGGGAGGAAAGTGAAAAGCCAAAGAGAAAGCCGCAAGCAAAAGACAACAACAAACTCGAATGGAAAATGGAAAATGGAAACTGCAAAAGGAAAATGCATTTTCACGTTGGCAGCCTTGTAAAAATAATTTGCAATTAGTTGCTGTCAGCTGCGAGTAAAAGTAAAATAATAAACATAAAAATAAAAATAAATACTTCTAAGCCAAGAGCAGCTTGGAAGGTAAAAATGAAAATTGGGGAAGTTGGGGAAAGTTGAATTAGACTCTGCACTTGAACTTCAATTTTGTAGCCGTGTTTCTCTTCATTTTCATGCTGACATTGTCAAATGTTGTCGGAAATGTGGTTTAGTTTCAGTGGAATGATGGCGAAAGGAAGAGGAAATGTTGTTCAATTGTCGGTTGACTTGCGAGCATAATAAAAATCAATGAAAATTTTATATAAGAAATGTGTCTGGCTCGGAATTGAGTCGTCAAATATATGGGAAACGTGCTTGGAAAATTGAGGAGAAAAATCTGTGGAAATCTGCAGAAATAACACGATTAATGAATGGCAAAGGAAACTTTGAAATAAAATACACTTTAAATTTGAAACTAAATAAGTTAGTACTTTAAGAGCTACTTATCAGTGCGAAAAAAGGCTTACATGTTAAATACACACATCCTTCTCAACTCATACCAGGACTACATCCTTCTGCCCATGCTCAGCTATATCCTGCGGAACAGCTCATTATTATGCAGAAGCTGTGCCCCAGCTGAAAATTACATTTTGATGTCGTCTTCGTCTTCGTTTTCGACATCGTTGAGTTTTGTTGATATTTTAATGGATTTTGTATTGAGTCAATATTTTTTTTTTGCTCCTTTTTCTCTACTTTGGGTTTTCTATTTTGCCTCAACCGAAATTCCTTGAGGCGACAAGAGTCTGTTGTGTCACATTGAATTTGCCTTTGAATGAGTTCCAAACCCAAAAGGCAAAAGTTGAGACTTGCTAATGGCAACCACAGGTGAGTCCTGTGAGTCCTAGCAGACTTGTGGTTCCATCTATCTGCATTTGGCAACCCCACTGAATTTATATGTCATCTATGAACCGAGATTTGCCTCAAGGAAATTCTGCGGAGTACTCCAAGGGAATGTTGAAAGAAGCCTTAACTCGACATGTGTCAACTGCGTAATCCACTTTAATTGTTGCTTAATTCCGTATTTCTAGCCAGGACATTAGACTTCAATCTCAGTGTCCCCCCCTTTTGGATTTTGGCATCCCTCCCCCGCTGTTTGTGCACGTCTTGGCGCCATAAATTTCAATTAATTTGTCGCATTTTATCTGTTGAACCTTTTTTTTTCTATTCATTGTGGGTCATTGTTTTTCATCTTCTCATTGTTATATATATATATATTCTTTATCTGAGTTGTGCCCCAAAGAAATAAGCAAATCATGGCTTTATTGCAATTTAATTTGCCCTTTTTGAAATACCCTGTAAAGTAGAGAGCAACTATAGACAGTTTGTATCTTTTGACAAAAAATGAACAATTTTATAAATAATTTTACAAGCATTTTTAGAGCTTTTCTTGAGTCGAGCATAACCAACTTCTCAAAAAGAATACTCTTTGGGTTAAGCAATATATATTGTTGGGACTAAGCGCAGAAATAAAGACAAGGATAGAATTTCAACTGTGTTTCATATAATTTATTTATAACAAATTGCCCGATTACTTTGTAACTGAAATAATGCTGAATATTTAAAGGGTTCCTTCACTTAATTTCTGTCAAAAATGTTGCCAGCCAAATTGCAATATTGGTCAAGAGCAGCAACTTGGACGGCAACTGCAGGAGAGGAATATATAGGGATAGTAAGGAGTCCCCCTAGTGCACTAAGCTGAGAACAAAACTATGCTCAAATGTGGACACGGTTGAAGGAGTGAGAAGGGGTTTTGGTTGTGGCCATAAAATGGCAGCAGACAATGCAAATTGTGGTAAAGTGGCAGCAAGGATGCAGCAGGGGCTGCAGATCCTTGTGGCATTTTTCCATGCAAATGCAATACACAGACATTTGGTCGAGACACGTGAAATGATGTGCAAATCTTATTAACAATTGCTGCCAAAAGCAGCGCCAACTGCAACTGCAACTCAAGGACTCCAATAGAGAGTGAGACAAAACAAGAGATGATGAGAGAGAGAGGGAGATATATACACATCGAGGACTCCCTTGGGTTCGACTTGCGGTCTGCATACACAGAATATTCCCACTTGGCTGCATAACCAGAAGAAAGCCTTATTCAATATAGTTTGTGAGAGTCCTCGAAGTAATGTGATTGTGGTTTCAAACCGCCAACCAACTCATATTTCCTTACAGCCTGTGTCCTTAAAAAACATCCTTGAAAGTCAGTTTAATTACATGCCAGCTTAAGCTTATTTTTCTTGGCTTGAATATCCAATTTGTAATTGTGACATTTAGTGACATCTGCTAAAGGGATAAACCAAATTTGTTTATGTCCTTCTCCGCAACAGAGAACACAATTTTCTGCGCCGTTTTTTCCATTAAAGTCAACTAATAAATATCAAAGTCGTTGGCCCACAATTGGGGCAACCAGAGGAGGCCAACAACGTGGCCAGAAAGAAGTCTCAGACGGATATTAAACACTTAAATGTTGGCATAATTTTTACTATTCCAAACGGGCAAAGCATTTAATTTAATGCTAAAGCTGAAAACAAATAAATTGAGATGAGCATGGAGGCAGAGAGGAGGCAGACATAAGGAGGAGGAGAGGGATGCTGTGGGTATCCCATACAGTAGTGGCAAATTAAAGATTAAACGCTTGCAAAAATATGCTAGAGGAAGACTCCAAAAACAATGCTCCACAACCATAGATAGACTGACAGACGGACGGACAGACGGACCGACAAAAGTCAGAGAGTGGCAGCAGCCATTGGAGTTGGAAACGGATGTGGAAGTGGATGTGGATGTGGAAGTGGAAGCTCAAGTCAAACAAAAGCTAAATGAAATAAAGGCATGCGTGAGACGGAGGTGGGAACTGGCTATGTGTGGTATGATCTGATCTGAGCTGGGGGTCAAGCTGCCAGGGGAATGGAGCAGTCAAAAGGTCCAAGGGGTCGTCCAATTTATGCGCATTATTAAAGTGAATGCATGAAATGCTCGGCATGCCAAAGGTGCCATGTCTGCCCCCATTCTGTTCTGTGGCAGCTGCCACTGCTGCCTCCATGCCCCATAGATGTGTCTAGCCGGAGAGTACAGGTCTGGGCCACGTCCATACATAGTGTACATACGGAGGTGTCGTAAACGGACATTTATTTATTTAGATTTTAGCCAAAAGCAACAGCAGCAAAGCAACACTTGGCAGGAGTTGTTGCCCTGTTTCTTATTAGAATTATTAAATCAAGTTGGGATCTGACTTTGATAAACCAAACATAAGAATGGATGAGCATGTGACGGTGGGCGGGGCTGGTCTGATAATACGACATGTTAACAGAATTTATTGCTAAACAAATGTCAACAAACAGAATATTCAAGAAAAATATTTACTTTTACTCCCAGATCATAATAAACTAGCATGCTATAAATATACGCTACTTTATATTATAATTAAATTTATTAATTAAATATATTTTAGTTAATTTCTGTGGACTGTTAATAGTTGATATAAAATAAAATAAATAAATAAAGTTAAAAGTTAATTTGCTCATTGAAAATTTGTTAATATTATATGAAATGTTTTCGTCAATTTTTTAGAATTAATTTTATAATTTTAAAATATTTTTTTGTTAATAATTTAATTTAATCATTAAAAATTTTTTAATATTATATGAAAAATTTTCTTAAATTTTTCTTATTAATTATTATAAATTTTGAAAATATTTTTTCTAAAAAATCCAATTTTGTGATTAAATATGTTGTTGGCTAGGTTAAAAATTTTTCCACAAATTTTTAACTTCTTAATTTTATGATTTAATATTTTGTTTTAATAATTTTAATTATTATTTTATATACGGACATCTCAACTATTGTTTGCAACAACAGATTATTGTTGTCATTGTGGAAAATGGTATTTTCCGAGCGCGCTTTCCATAGTTTCCTTTTCATAAAATTCTATGGGCAATTGTTTTGGCAGTGACCAAGTTGTGGGAGTGAGGGGAGGTGGCAGGGGGAGAGCAGAGAAACTGTTACAATTGACCATGCACAGCTGCATCATTAAACGCAACTTTTGTGGCATTAAAATTAATTTATGCACACTTCAAATGTGGCTGAAATTATAAGATTTTAATATACTCTGGCAAATTCGTCCTCCTGCCACCACTCCTCCCACCTCTCCTCCCACTCCCCTCTCCACTGCCACACACTCTGCCACATCGTGTGCTGCAATGCGTCGCATTAACAACGCGCCATTTAAAGGGCCAGGCCAAAACACAATAGGCATAAAAATCAATTATGAGCCATTAGCCAGCACAAAAGGCAGTCCAAGACCAGGAGACTGCCAACCGAAGACTACTATGTATATAGATGATGGAGCTGGGAAGTGGAGCAAATGGAGGCTGGCAAGTGAAACTCATAAATCATCTGGCAGGCTGTTGCTCCGCTCTATATTCCAAGACATTCTCAATTTCCACACACTTACTCTCTCTCTCTCGTCTGTTTCTCTTTCTCTTCTCAATTTCCCAGTTGTTCACGCATTAAATATTTATTTAGCAAGATTTTAATGGAGCCAAATAAGTTAAGTGTGCAGATGCCGCCGTGTCGTCCAAAAACCGACAAAGGTGAAACAGCGAATGAATTCGGCTCGGCATCAACTGCTCCTACTCCTGTCTCTTCCTCACGTCTCCTTTTGTTGCCTCTGACTCTGACTGAGAGACAGGAGATAGATAGAGAGAGAGAGAGAGGGAGAGAGAGAGAGCCATCCAGAAGACATGGCCTGTTGGTGTAGGCGTAGTCCGTGTCGAGCTTCTGTTTCCGTTTTGTTCCACATTCCTTGTCTCTATTGCTGTCTCCCTTGCTCTCCGACTGTTTGTCTCTGTCCTGTCTGTGGGTATCCTGACAGCCAAGCTGAGACCTCCGAGCACCAGACAAATTCATTTCATTCGTGCGGAAATTAAATGCATGTTTGACCTATTTAAATTTTGGAGCAGCAACTGAAGAGCGTATGAAATTTAATTTATTGTGAAATATATTTATACATATTTTTGGAGTGTTTATGTATGGGTGGGTGTGTATCTGGTTGTGTTGTGCCTGCCCAGAGATTTGACTGCAACTGAAGTTGAGACATCAATTTGTGTCAGAAAATTAATGAAGTGTGCGGACAAATAAGTGCCCAGAACAAAGTGATAAAGAGATCAACTTAAATGCATTTAAAATTTAGCTGATTAACGAAAAACATATTTCGATTAAACAAAACAAATAGATTTAGAAATTTTGAATAATTCTCTTTTGGAAAGTATTTTACAAATATATAAAAAATATTTAAAAATTTTACTTTATTTTTTTTTACTATTTCTCCCCCATTCCTTCTTTAATGTAATATATTTTCATCTGTATTTGTATATCTTGAACCTTAAGTAAATGTAGCAAATCTTTCACGTATACTTAATAGGCAACCCCTTGAAATAATTTATACTCCCATCTAACATTAGCAGCTTCTTTCTCTGCCATTCATATTAATTTATCTTAATTTTGAGCAACCCTCACATATTTTCTGGCATTTTATTGGTCGGTCAGCATAAAGTATCTCTGCCCAGACAAAGGAAGACAAAATGCACGAGTCTACACACCTGATGCCATGAGAATAGAATGGGGAGAGAATTTACCTCTAGCTGCTCATTAGCCATAAAAATAGTCACATCCACACACAGGCCAAGTGGCAATTAAACGCCGAAAAACAACATAATCAGTCATAAAAGTTGCCCCTGCCCAATTGCCGCAACGTGAGCGGCAAACTAAGTATAGATGTTTGATGTGGGGGCAGCCAGGAAGTGTCACATGACCAGCTGAAGGGGGGGTGGGGTGGGATGACCAGTGTTAACTAGGTCTCTTGTGGTAGTCGGGGTGTGAGCTGCTTTTGTGTCGCTAATTAAGCCGCAAAATGCCTTTCAGCGGTTAATGAGCGGACACTCTTCACTCCAACTCCACTCCCTGCGCACAAATGTAGGCAACACTTTTTCACTGGGCCCAACTTTAATAAAGTTGATTGCGGCATTTGCACAAAAATTGATTCTAATTAGCAGTAAATTTGGTAACTGCCGCAATGGCCATAAAATGCAACAAAGGACGAGTAAAATTGCTGCTGCAAAGTTATGCAAAACATTCTTATTTTGGCACATCAACAGCAACAAACTGAAGCAGCTTTTGGAGGCTGCAACACAAATTACGTGTCAAAAAGAATTTCAAGAGTCCCGAGTCCTGCCAACTAGATGCAGTCGTAACTAGGATCTCAAAAATTACTACAGCTCTTGCGATTTAATGGTCGCTCGAATTGGCAGCCAACAGACATGTCTGCACATTGAGATGGATGTCGTCTTAAGGAGCAAGGCAGGCAGGGATTTAGAAAGAGGATGAAGAGAACTGTCTGAAATGAAGACAGTTAGTGTCAAAAGGAAACGCATTACTTGAAGTCTCATCGCAGAGGTTGAGGACCAAAAAGCACAAGTTGCAGTTGGCAAAGTCAAAGAACATATTTATGTGAATGAACGACTAGAAAATACCCTATATTTATTAATATTCACAGCTCTTTCCTCCAATATATATCATCGTGATGATCTAGTTCCTCTTCTTCCTCCACGTCGTAATCCACATGGCATGCCTTCATGCACTCCTTTTTGCTGGCAAAGCGGTTGGGATTGCCACCGCAACCGCCATAAATGAAGTCCACGCAGCGATTGCTCACATAATCATAGCCATAGACCAAGTGCTCCTCATCACATGGCCCCACATCCGCCATATACAAGCATCGTGCTAAGAATTCACATTCTCACCAATTTGCAGATCTTTTAAGAATTGATATCCGTTACTTACGCTGCTTTATTTCCTTGTTGTAAGTAAATATTGAATTGAACAGCAATATAAAAATACAAAGTATGACAATAGTTTTTACTATGGGATTATCCATTTTAATATTTAAAATATCACTGATGTTTCAAAGAGCCCTATAATTGAGTAACAGATCACAACCTACTCAGAGTCAGATAGACTCTGTTTAACAGGAAATAGTCTTAGAACACAGCATGTTAGGATGCGGTGCTAGAAGTCTTGGCTTGCGTAAGGATTCAAGAGAGAGATAGAGAGTGAAAGAGACTCCGTGTATGTGTGAAGTGAATGCACTTTAGAGAACTCGCAGAGCTCTTCATCATTTTTTATTGCCATGAGAGGAAGTGGGTGCGTTTTCTTCATCCACTGCTTGAGTATTTGCCTAACGATTTGATGACGTTGATGGGACTTTGAAATGCATCTAATGCCACCAAGAAATATATGGGGGAAATGGCCAAAAAGACAGAGCCAAGTATGCATATTTTACACAAAACTGCAGTTGGACTTAAAGTTGTTCAAACAAAAGTCCAGAAGAAGAAAGAAAAAAGTTGTAGAAGCCAAAACGGAAACAGAAACGGAACAGGATATGAAAGCCATAATGTAAACGCGTCGTATGCGTAACTTTTGCCAAAGATTCCTATCGCAAGCTTTAAGTGTCTGGCTGAAAAATCGATTTAATTTCATTTGTAAAGCGATTTTCACTTAAAATGTGATTACGCAAATTTCCAATTTGAAAGCGATAACGCAAATTGGCAGCACAGTCAACAATGGGGGAGTGGGAGTTGGATATACTTGGGGAGGGGCTGTGGTCCCCAAGGAAGCAATCGCAAAATTGTTTTCTACAGGAAATAAGAGGACTCTTTTGTCTAGCGGACATGAGTCGGTTTACAGGCATAATTACACCCTCTAAATCATACAGAATATTGGCAAATTAACAACCTTTTGCCATATTTTCTAAAAAATTGGCCCAAAGTTGGGGAAAAAATATGCATATTTTTAAGCTACAAATCTATTCAGAGTAATATGAAAATAGATTGATTTTTGGCATAATTATAGGTGTTCAAAGATTGGATAAGTACACTTTCCAAGAAAAATTTTAATATTGGGTTAATTTTTAAGTTTTATTACAATTTTTAACTTTTCTTGCCATATCTTGCAAAACATGTAATAAACATTTGGTACCATTTTAAAGTATGATCAAAGCCGTATCCAGAAATGCAATGAAAATAAAAATCGGCTGAGTTGTGGAAAATTTATGGGTTCTCAAAGATGAGGAAGATATAATTTTTTGCATAAATAGCTGTTTTGTACTATTTCTCAGTATTGTGGTCATATTTTCTAAAATATTGGTCCAAATCAAGTGCGGTAAAGTTTTTTATAATCATTTTGATGGCAGAAATCAATTGGGCACAAAAAATATCGATTTTGAAATTTTCACTTTTTTGACATTTTTGCAAGGGGTTCCTATGCAAAAATGGCCAAAAATTTGTCAAAATTTAAAATTGACAGTATTGAAAAATTTTTGATGTAGATTCAAAATATGATCAAAACTATTGACAGAAATGCAAAAATTTCGAAAATCGGATAATTTTCAGCTAAGTTATGGCTTCTCAAAGTTGCAAAAGTCTCAATTTTTTGTATTAATATTATATATATTACAATTTTACACTTTCTTTGCCATATTTTGCAAAAAATGTTATAAACATTTGGTACCGTTTTAAAGTAGGATCAAAGACATATTCACAAATGCAGAAATATGGAAAATTGCCTGAAGCGTTGAAAAGCTATGGTTTTCAAAAGATTTTTCGCTCAAAAAGCTGTTTTTTACCATTTTTCAGTATTGTAGTCATATTTTTTAAAATATTGCTCCAAATCAAGTCCGGTAAAAAAACTATGCATTTTTTGATGCCAAAAATCAATTGGCCACAAAATATTACGGAATTAAAATTTTTGATTTTATTTGAGATTTTTACAGGGTCCGGATATACATAAATGCCAAAAAAAAGGTGCAAATTCAAAATCTGCGAATATCAACAAAATTTTGATGCAGACTTAAGCTATTATCACAACCATTGAAAAAACTGAAAAAATTTTGAAAATCGGTTGATTTTTAGTAAAGCTATGTGTGTTTAAAGTTTGGATGGTACCCATAGCATAGAAAATGTCTATTTTAGTCAGTTTTTTTTTACTTTTTTTGCCATATTTTCAAAACCTTTGCTTTAAATCAACTTGGGTAAGGTTTTATAAGTCCATTCGGATGACATAAAGTGATTTCCCAAATTCGATGAAAATCCCTTGATTTTTGTTAAACTTATGGTGGTCAAAGTTTGGGCATAATCATAATTTTCGAATTTGGTTTGGTTTTCATATTTAAAGGAAACTGTTTTGTTTCTAAAGTATACCATTAAATGAAAGTTGGGTATATAATTTTTAAAGTCATCGAAAATCACTAAAAAAAATCCTTTCTATATATTTAGGTCCGCCATGGCACCTTGAAATTGCCGTGAAAATCAACTGTAAATCCACAAAAACCAAAACTGTTAACATGCATCGGCAGCCACTGAAAAACATTTGGCAAACATTTTGGCAGCTGGCGCTTTTGGGCCCTAAAGGACCTCAACCAACACTTAATTAAGTTTCATTCCCTGTGTCCAATTGCTGCCCACTTTCGACTCTGGGGGAAGGCCACAGCAAAGCTCAGTGCAGACCGCTAATGCGGTTTGCTTTGCACCTCCTCTCCCTCTCTTTCTCTCTCTCTCTCTCTCTGTCGCTCTTTAACTGCACTTCGCTCTCTTCACTTCACTGAAATGTATCGCAATTCTGACAGTCGCTGATTTCAGTTTGTTGATTATAGCCAAACTACTATTGCCGCTTTTCCAATGGTGGCTTGAAAGCCAGGTAAATAAAACCAATGCCAACTGCAAATTGTTACAAATTTGGGCAGTTGCTATTTTTAAATTTAAATAAATTTTGCCTTGTGGCAGCAGCAAAAGGGATCATTGTTGTTGTTGTTGTTAATGTTGTTGTTGGCTTTGGCGGAAGTGTACCCTCATCAAGTTCCATTAGATTGTCAAAGTTCAACACAGGCGTCGGCGGCTCAACCGTGCGCAAAAGTGTCAAAATGTTTAACATATGCCCACATGAGACGTGCTCAGCCACGCCTCTATGCCCCAACTACTATACCACACCGCCCACTATTCCACCATCCCACCATCCCTTGCCGTCGCCCACACTATTGTTGAGCGAAATTTGTTGCTGTTTGCACTGACATTGTTGATAACAATGACAATAACAAGGCAGGACCCACTTGGCCAGACCCCGTCCTGTCCTGTCCTGTCCTGTTGTAGCTAGGGAGGTCCCTAGCTTCTGGGCGTGTATGTGTGATTAGAATCACACACCGCTTGCCACCACCCCCTCCGCTATCAACTGTGCTTTGCTAGTAATCACGCTGAAATGAGCTGTTGACCTGCGACCAGAGAAAACACAGTTTTGATAAGCAGCTGTCAGAGTATTTGAAGGCAATTCCAATTCACAAATTCTATAGGGATTAATTTCTCTATAATGCAAATTATCTGAAGATAAAAGTAAAAAATATACTATATATGTAATAAATATAAAAATACTTTCAACTGCTTTATTTTATATTTTATTATTTATCCCCACCCATAGAGAAGAGTTTCCCATTAATATTATATATAAGTAATATTTAAACATATAAAAAAAATAAAATATTTTTAGAAAATTCAAAAAAAAAAATTGTTCAAGTGAAATTTATATATTTAAAGATACAACACTTCGCATGACACTCTATACATGAAATTTGAGAAAAAATATTTAAAAAATTGATTAAAAAATGATACTTTAATTATTTTATGTAAATCACTTCTCAGCATATTTCCTATCATAAAATATTTATAAACGAGAGTAAATCATTGCATAAAAAATATTTAAAAATTATATTTAAAAATGATAACTTAATTATCTTATGAAAATCACCTCACAGCGTATTTCCTATAATTAAATGAGAGCAAATAGTTGCATACAAAATTTTTAGAAAATTTATTTAAACTGAAACATTTATTAAAATAACTTAAACACTTGATAGCATACTCTCTACTTTATTTACACCTCTATGAATATTTTTCTACTCTCCCAACATCTCATTTCCTGCCTGGGAATCCTTCTTATGCATTTTCGCTTGCCAAACATTTTCCAAACTAATTTCAAGTTGGGTTTTAATGCCTTTTGAGCATTTTCTTTCTTCGCCACATTCTAAGCTCCTTGAATATGCACCAAGCTAATTACAATCCCACCTCAAGACTTCAACTTCAACTCCCCCACCCTATCGCATTCTGCCCCATTTTGAGTCGAGTTTGGCAAATATTTTCATTAGCTGTCAGCAACGACGCCGGAGTTTTCTCACTATGGTTTTCCCTGGTATTTGGCTCGGCAATTACCGGGAAATGCTTTAAATTACATAAAAATTGTTAGCATGAATATTGGGTGAGTTTTCTTTAGCTAATGCTCAACTTAATTTAAACGAGCGAGTTAACAAGCTGAAATTTGATTTATTGCCACAAAAAAGTTGCCGTCTTTTCCCTGTCTTGCCAAAAGTTTTGTTGGAGGGGGGTTGTGCTTGCCCCTTGCCAAAATTCCACTCCACTCCACCTCCATCCCCGCACACAAAAAAAGGCCGCCCACTAAACTTTAATGATCTGACATTGAGGCGCCTTCGTGCGCCATTTGGGCGCCAAAAGTTTTCAACATGCAGTGGCGTCGTTGGTTTAATTGCTTTGCGTGCTGTCTGCGAAATATTATGGACTCCTTAGGGCGAACAGAGAAGGGGTTGATAGTGGAAGCCACTGTTATATATTCCAGTTTAACTGTGTGTTCGTTATGTGCATTTTTATGGGCTGCGGGCAAACAAACATTTTGCAACAAAATTCAATGGAAATAGCGTTTCTGCCTTTTGTTAGGGTTGGTCAGTTCCATGCTCCATTTCTTTCTTTATGTTGTTGATTTTTTTGTATTTGTATTTTGTATTTTGTATTTTTGTTGAAGCTGCCTTCAACTCGACAGCTGCAATTACTTCAGCTGATTTTAATTTGTTTAGTTCGACACCAGCAAGCAGTGCAAATGGCACTTGAGCACGCGCCGAGCGCATTTTCAAGCAGCGCCAAGAAGTATGCTATGCTAAATCAACACAATTATTGCAAGTGCTACAATTTGGAGTCCCAAGTGCTGCAATTCATGTGTTGGTTTTTAGTTTTCGAGTAAAAGTTTAACGAACTGCATTTAATTGATTTTAAACATCTTTTTTGCTTGAGTTTCTTTTTTTTTATTTATTTTTTTTTGTGTGTCTGCAAATAATATATGCCATGTGCATTATTAGCTTCATCCTTCGGGATGGTGATGATGATGATGATAGTAAATTGAAGTGCTTGCAATAGACACAACATGCGAGTAAACTGCTGTTAATTTCCATTACAAAGCTGACGGGTGTCATATTGGTTTGAGGGGTGGCAAACTGGATTTCATATGAAAACGTATCAATATGCAAAAGAGGTTTAGTCTTGACTTGCACTAAGTGAATGTGAAGACACGAGCCAGAGGACGACAGACGAAGACAGGCGAAGATTGGGGGAAGATTGGGGTGGCCGCAGGACACAAGTGAGTGAACGTGACGAGCATACATTAGCCAAGGACTACTAGCAACTAGGGGAAGCCATTCTCCTCTACCCTTGTCTACTACATGTTTGGCCACAATACATGCAAAAAATATGCATAAAGTGCAAAACATGCCATAGAAAAAGGCGTTCAAGTGTCGATTCAAAAAAAAAAGTGCGAGCGACAGCAAAAAAAGACGAAAAAGAGAGAACCTCATAAATGAATTCCTAAAAAATATTCAATCAGACAGACTACGTGTGAGAGAAGAGATGGACAGATAAAATACAAGAATAACTGCAAAATATGCTTGCAAAAATTGAGCTCAAAATTGAAGCCAATTTCCCCAATTTCTTAAAAAATGTGGAAAAATTTGAGAGAAAATTTTCAATAAAATAAAATGTGAATTTATAGAGATAATCTGCATATAATATAAAATATAAATAACTTCGAAATCTGGCAGACTGTTTGCTTTTAGCTAATTATAAGTCGGAACTGACATGATTAGGTCAACTAATTATGTTCTCCAATTAAGAACTCTTGGGAGAGACTATAAAATATCCTAACTGATTAATGGGTGCCTGACCCGTCCCAATAAATTGCAGCTGGAATAAATCCAGGACATAAATTATCGCCACATTTGGCTCTAAGCAGACATTGCCTGTCACGCAAATGGAAAGAAGCCAAACGAATTTAATTATAGCCAAGTTATCTGCTAAATAAACAATAAACATAAGTGGGCGTGTGGAAGGCAATAATCATCTGAGTTTTTTTGAAAGCAATACGAATATATCAATTATTTAGCGCTAATACGAGTTGCCAAAATATATTTCCAGTTGAATATTCAAATACCATCTCGAGAAATGCAGTTAGCCTGGCCAAGAAGGAGGAGTTGCTTTGTAAACCGCTTTGCTTTGCTTATATTTTTTAATGCATAGATTAATCTCATGCTTATTTTCGTTTCAATGAAGTTGAGAGGGATAGTTCAAGGGGGGGGCGGGGAAAGGCAACTTGAGGAACCTTTGGCAAAAATCCATTTGTTGTATGAAAAATTCAATTTATATTCGATTATGCGACGATGTCTAAGTACAAGTAAAAATAAATCTGAAGCACATTTTGCCCGAGGAGCGCATTTCGCATTGAGAATGCGCCGTCATGCGTTAAAATTGCAATTTTTTCTCAATTTTTTTTTTTTTTTTTGTTAGTGTTTTACATGCTTTACAAGCTCAAAGCAATTGCCGAAAAGCATAAAAATAGAAGTAAATGAAAATCCTTCAAGATGAGTGCAAGAAAATGTTAAGCAAATTGATAAATGAAACTCCGGCAGAAACTCAATGCATAGAACTGTTCAATTTAGACTCTAACACACTTTCTCCATCTCTCTCTCGTACTATCGCTCTCTCTCTCTCTTTTTCTCTCTATTTCTATTTCTCTCTATTTCTTTGTTCGCTTGCTCTAATTGTAAAATGTGTAGATGCAGGGAGCAGTCATAACAATCATAGTCAATTGTAGCTAGTTAAATATTCAGGGCCATTTTAGCAGGGCGAGAAATAAAATGGTTCCCTCCACACACACACTCTCACACACACACACACACACACACACATACATGATGTTTACCATGGAAATGACACCCGGACACGGAAGCGAGGCCCGCTGATTGCCGTTTGCCGATTGACGATTGTCGATTGTCGATTGCCCACATGCCGTGTGCATAGAAAATGCCCCAAAACCCAAAAAAAAAAAAAAAAAAAAAAAAAGAGAAAATAGAGTCCCGTTTTTCTGTGTATTGGAAAACGATTTGGAGTCTCAGCTTCAAACAAACAAACAAATAGACAAAGGGAGACAGACATAATATGATATGTGATGAGAGTAAAAGAGATCTGCTCTAGAGCATGAACAAATGCCATTGGAAAGACAGAGTTAGATAGAGATATCGAATATTGAGGGGAAACAAAAGGCAGGAGGGGGGACGGGAGACTAGGGAAGGGAGGGCACTTGCGAATTTCATTGCAAATGAAACGAAAAACGTTTTATTTTGATTTTCTGCACGCGTTCGAAATATTTGTGAAGAGTATGAGGAACTGGGAAGGCACTTGAAAGCCACCTTCCTGTTATTTTGCCTAGTTGGATACCCTGTAAATAATAGATATTGAATTTGGTTTATTCATATTATATATATTTCCTATTCAATATAAAAATTTAGCATAATTTAACTAATATTTAAGGGAAATTTTCAATTCGTAGTTGGTATTCTTTTACTCATCACTACTCTACTTAATAAGTTATCTCTTATTTGTTTTATTTTAAGTTACCCATGTAATGCCAAAAAGAAACCTTTTGTTTTTATATTTATTTATACTTTTTGTTTTAAATTTTTTCTTTGTTCTCTTCGTGGCCAATTTGCGGTGCAGCACACCGCATAGTAGTGGAAGAGCCACAGCAGCAGGTTGCCTGAAGGTGGAGTTGGAGCTGGAGGCGCCACATGTTGACAGCCAACAGACCTGCCTGCCACATGCCAGACAGCTGTCACTATGCAAAGCCAAAAAAAAAAATTAAAAATAAATAAAAATTTAAATAAAAAAACAAAAACAAGCTGAAAAGGTAAAAATATAATGATCAAGGAAAATCAATTGTTAATTTAAAGGTAAGCAAATATTTTATTTATAAATTTACTTTCAATATTTTTAGAGAGGATACATTTAGCAACGTTATTGTTAGAGAACAGTATTATTAACTATTAGAATAGAACTATTAATTGTTGTTTATTATCTCAATAAATTTAAACATTATATTTTTAAATGTTTAAATTAATTATGTTAAATTTTTTAATACAATCTTTCCCAATCTTAGCTCGAATAACATCTGTGCGCAGTTTCATCTTCATCTAAAAGTCGTTGCTTTCCCTTTCAATTCCATTTTCAACACAAAAAGTCCTGAGTAATATTTTGTTGTATTTTAGAAATTAAACTGCCAGCAACACAATATTGACTCACAACTTCATCTATCAAAAAATACAATATTTCTTAAAATGAGAAATAAACAAAACAGCTGTTTCAACTCAGACTCCCCAAATCAAACTCCCACTGAGATGCCTTCTCCAACTTTGGACTTGTCTAAATTTTCATCTTCATCTTCATCTGCAACTGCAACTGCAACTGCATCTGTAGTTGGAATTGAACTTCTTGTGTTGAACACGCTGTCGATAGACAATTGGCAGACGAGTCCTTGGAGCTATGATTTCCCTACCACAAGCTCAGCCAGCGTGGGGTTAGAGATTGGGTCTGGATGTGGGATTGAAGATTCGGTTTGGGTTTGGATTTGGGTTTGAGTTGTCAGAGAAATGTTGCCAATGCCGATTTATGTTGTTCGCCTCGTTGCAGTTAAAATGCTTTCCATGTAAACTGCTCAGAGCGTTGTTCAAGAACTTTGTTCAAGCGGACAAATAACTGAAAATGCCAGTGACAGAAAGAGACAGATAGAGATAGAGAGAGAGAGAGAAAGAGAGAGAGAGAGAGCAATTGATAGAGATAGACAGAGCAGAGAGGGCAAGTAGTAGAAATAGGGAAACAAGTCGAAAAATATCAACTGACGAGTATCAACTTATGTAAATTGTAATGTGAGGGACAGTTGTAAGAAGTCTCCACTGTCTCTCTCTCTCTCTCTCTATCTCTCTCTCTCTCTCTCATGGCATAGTTGCCACTATAAATGGGGGGAATGAGGTCCTTAAGGAATTGCGGGCATGTTTGCTTCTGCTGAAATGAGCAAAAATAATTGCAAATCGTAAAAGAGAGAGAAAAAAATGTGTTGAGGCTGTCAACACTGCACTCAGCTGCCGTATGTATGTGTGCCCAGACAGACCGACAGACGAACAGACAGACGAGCAGACAGTTAGACACAGAAGCAGAGAGACAGAGAGAGAGAGAGGGGGGGAAAGATATTGAGACAGAGACAAACATGCAGGGAAACGGAAATATGCAATGAAGCAGAAGTTGGCAGGAAATTGTTAAGACGCCGCGCCTCCGTTCACTCCATCTACCCATCTCTTTCCAGCGCTTTGTCTCTCTTGCTCTATTTGTCCCACATGCTCTACACACATACATATATCCTTTAGATTTTTTACAGCTTTTATTCTTTTTTGTACATCATCGAAAGGGTTCCCCCAACGTGGCTCGTTTTATGTTCTTGGACGAATTGAAAAGCCGCATGCAAATAAAATTTGCTCCGTTTTTTAGTGTTGTCCTATGACCCAGGACCTTCTTCTGTTGCCACACTCCTTCAAGCCGTTCTCTTGCCATCTCCTTGTTATGTGGTTTTTATATTTCAATCGAATCTTCTTAGGATCTTTTTTTGTGTGTCGCTTTTTTAAAGTATTTGCAGTTTTCTATTTTTTATGTTCTGTGAGTTTCCTTTGAAGGGAGTCGTCGTCGTCGTCGTCGTAGTCGTAGTCGTTTCGACATCGATAGAAAATTTATAAGCTACGTAAATGATGATGTATTGTTTCTATTGTGCCTCCCAGAGGGAGACTGTAACTACAAGGACCACTAAGGATGTCATGTAATGGACTTGCGTGTTTAAATAAAGTGTATTACGAGTTTTCTTCCACGGAAAGGGGTTTAAAGAGCGCAGAATGGTGACTTTTTAAAATGGAATATTACAAAATGTTGCAAATGAGAATATTGAAAAATAAATTGAAATATTTTTTAAAATGATAAAAAATATTTTAAGATATTTCAGAATCCGGAAAATTTATTAAATAGTTAAAAAATGTGGAAGGTAAAAAAAATTATTTATTTTTATTACTTCAAAATTCTCCTCTGCTGCAGTAATCCTCATTTATTATCTAATTTTATGCATTGTGTATAAGTTTATAAGTGGTGGTATGACAATATTTTTGGTAGTCAGTTTGCAGGCCATAAAACGCCTAAAAGTCTGCACTAATTTTGAGAGCAAACACAAAATTTGCATAATTTTTACAGCTGTCGGCATAAATTTGTTGTAGAGAAAAAATAAACTCCAAATGAAATTGCCGTCCAAATGCGAAAACTTTTTTCTTTGCGTGATGCCAGAAAAAAAAAACACAAAAGTTGAGACAAAAAAAAAATAGAGCAGAGAATATGTAGAGAATGTGGAGCAGCAAAAAGGGGAAGAACTTTTGAAATAAAGTAAACAATAAAATGCGCCAATTGTAATTATGTGTCAGCACAATAAGCGTAATTAGCTACAACAGTATTCCCTGCATGCAATGAACTCCAAGCTCCCCATTTTCCCCATTTTCCCCATTTTCCCCACTTTCCACACTTTCCATTTCCCATCTGGCATCTCAGGTGACCATAAAGAGTAGAATTTATGAAAAGAGTTTTTCCACGCCATTAATTATCCATTTAATTATAAGCGTATACTTTCAATTTGCCTAAGAGGCAAGCATGTCGCCCATAGCCAGTGCACACTGTACTTCTCTAGCCAAAAAAAACACAATTTTGGTTGATTGAATAACAAGCCATCAGGCCGTTGTGATGCCAATAAATGCTCCTCAAAATAATAAAAAAAATAATTTGCAATTTTGAAATGCACTTGAAAATGTCGACATCGTTGCTGGGCGGAGTTGTGTAGAGGGGGAATCAGGTGGGGGGAGGGCGTGGCATGCACATGCACACACGTGCGCCGTTTTAGGGGTTTTTGTCTGCATGCTCCTCAACCTCATCGCACTCTCCTCCTCAACTACCAAAAAAAAAAGAAATGTATCTAAAAACGTGACGTGCATTTTCAATTGGGGTTGACGAGTCTCCATCCCCATTTCTGACTCTTTTATCCACTCATTCTCACTCAGCAAACCGCCACCCCCTCAGGCTGCTCACCTGAGGAGTCGCATCGCATCCTGTCGCCTGGAATCGTTTGCAATGCAATGCGCCGACATGAAACGCTTGCACTTTTGTTTATATCCTTGGGCGAGTCCTTTGGCGTGAAATTGAAAAAGTGGTTGGGCCAACTTATTGTGGCATCCACACGTTAAGTGGCCAAGACTGCTTTCCCAGCGGCTGTGCAGCGTGCCACCATCTGTGGCCTGCCTGTTGCCACAGACAACATTAGCATCAGGTTACATGATGCATTTCACACGTCATTAGCTCGCTGAAAGCTTGATGCCTGCCACCTCAGCGGCTTGTGGCTGTTGCACGATTCCAATAACGGTGGCATGCAACTCAGAGACAGCTCAGAGTTGCAGCTGAGTATCTGCTGAATGCAGTAAATCTGGAAGATAGTTTATTATGCGAATTGCAACGGCCAATCAAATTTAGTTTTGCAATCCCCCATAATATTGCATTCAATTTAATGTAAATTACATAAAATTCTATAATTGTTAAACCCAGTATTCGACTATTTGAATCTCTAACCGTCCTTCCAATTACACTGTTTGCAAACAGTTTCCAACTCTTTACAAATACTGGGTTTTGCTGCTGTTAAGTAACAGTGGTAACAGCAATCTGCACCAAGTAACATATGTAAAGTCACATGTTTCGCAAAGTGACTGTGTCCCAGCTAATGGTGTGTGCACTGGCTAATACACTGCTTGCTAAATGCTGAAACTGCTTTGAAGCATCAAGATTACCTTACCAGGGTTACAAATCAGTATCGTGATTCGCTGGCATTTTTCACATCAATAAATTTTAAATGTTAACAAGTTAGAAAATTCTTTAAACTTTGAAGTGCCATAAATTCGTCAAATCTTAACCGATTTTGATGAATGTTGTATTTTTGGTTATGATTTTGATGCCAATGTATTTCTGCATCACAATTTATTCAATTTTCTTCACTTTAAATTTTCGTCCATTTTTGACCATATTTGCATACCCCTTGCAAAAAATAAGAAAAATGAAAAAATGATCTACTCCCATATTTTTGGCTTACATCGATCCTGGGACTCAAAACTAGCATTTTGCTTTTTATTTTAGGTGTTTCTGATGAGTATTTTCCGAGATATCGCCAAAAATCTTCAGAAAAGTGACTAAAACTGTAATTTTCCTTAATATCGGCCACCACTGAAGTTTGAGCAGCCATAACTTTTTTAAAATTTAACCGATTTCAATGAAATTTAAAAGTCTTATAATATTTGTTGCCCCAATTCAACTGACATATTTTCAGCTATTTCCGATGGATATTTTCAGAAATATGGGCATAAATATGATGAAAACCTTCTCAAAGTGGGGTTTTTTTCTGAAAGTCTTCTGTATTCTCACTATAAAGTGACATAACTTCGCCAAAAATCAACCGATTTTGATGAAATTTGCATTTTTGGTTATGATTTTGATGGCATTTAATTTCTGCATCAAAAATTTTCCCATTTTCTTCATTTTCAATTTTCGTCCATTTTTGACCATATTTGCATACTAACCCCTTGCAAAAATCATGAAAAATGAAAATATGATTTACTGTCATATTTTTGGCTTATATCAATCCTGGGACTCAAAACTAGCATTTTGCTTTTTATTTTAGGTGTTTCTGATGAGTATTTTCCGAGATATCGCCAAAAATCTTCAGAAAAGTGACTAAAACTGTCATTTTCTTCAATATCGCCCACCACTGAAGTTTGAGCAGCCATAACTTTTTTAAAATTTAACCGATTTCAATGAAATTTTAAAGTCTTATAATATTTGTTACCCCAATTCAACTGACATATTTTGAGCTATTTCCGATGAGGAGTTTCCGAGGAGTATTTTCCGAGATATGGCCAAAAATGTGTGAAAAACAAAACACACGTTGAGGCGCGAAAGTCGCAATTGTTTTTCAGCTTTTTCGTGTCTTTAAGCTCCTGTGGGGCACTCTCGTGTTGAGCAACCCTTGTCCACTTTGGCAGTTTTCTTAGTGAGTTCCATGCTGTGCCAATTGATGTCAAATTTATAGCGACAAATACTACAAGGACGAGGACGCGTACTGTCTTGCAACGTAGAAGAGGGCTGAGAAGAAGTTGTTGGCGTGCGAGCCACGAAAATGGGGCACAGACAGCACAAAGCTTGCCACATGCCACAGACGTAGTTGGTGTGGAAAGTACGGCCTGTGCACTTTTCGAGCATCATTATTGCTTTTTGATTTTTGTGTGAATTTGCAGAGTGTCTTAAAGGATACATGGGTGTGTGTGTGTTTGTGGCTGATATGAATTATGGGCCTGAGGCAGTCTGAAGTCGAGACAATTGCCGCAGCTTGCAGTTATGTAGCTGTGTGTATTTGAGTCCTTTTCAAGAACATATTAATGTAATTTGATTTAAATTTGTTACATTTATGCCTTTTGCCGGTTTGATATATTTGTTTAATGTTATGCACACACCCAGTTCAGGATATGCATTTGAATGTCCTTTATGTTGACTCTGTCCACTCGCCTCTTTATTCCCATATTTATGAATATCAAACGATTTATGCCGCCTTGATAATAATATTCAATGTTAATTGCAGTTATTGTTGCCAATTAAAATATTAAATACTTAAATACATGTGGAGGGAATAAAAATGCTGCCAGAATTCTGTTAATTCTGTTGTATTCCTCATAATGCTCTTAAACTGAGAAATTGTTGGGGAATTAAATATAAAATATTTTTCAATTTTTATTTGCATTCAGAAAGATTTAATATTCTCTTGGATTGCTTTAAGCAAAATCAATCAAATTTGTTGCATATGAGTTATTAAAGATATTTCATTAGACGAGCAAAAATTTAATTAAATCACATTTAATTTCAATTTCTTTCACTTCGATAAATTCTGTAACTTTGTCACAAAATTATGCAAATTTGTCAAATGACTGTAATTACTACACACATGGAAATTATTAAGCAAAAGTTGAAATTCAGAATGTTTGCTTGCGGAATCAATTGGAAAAATCAAGCAAAATCATATTAGAGATCGAACACACAATGGAAACCCAGAAACCAGAACCTGAGCAAGGGACAAGCAATTATGGCATGTCAAAACCGGAAATGGTAAAGTGGCAAAAACGGAAATCGTAGCTAAGGAAAGCAAAGAAAAAACATGCAAATTTCCAGCCAAGAGGAAATTATAAAAATATTTTTGCCTGCTTCTTTCAATAAAAATAGAAAACTCTTCACAATCCACCCACAAACAAAAAAAAAATAAATAAAAAAAAAGACGAAGTTGTTTAGAAGAAATGTTTGTGCTGTCGGGAATTTGCACGTGGTTTGCTTTGGTGTCCTATCTGCTCCTGTCTATCTGCTCCTCTTTGCTCCTTTTTGCTCCTCTCTGCCTGACACCCAACTGAATCCACTTCAGAACACGCTCCTGCCACTTGCTTGTTGGGGCCAAAGGGCTCCACATCGAGTCGGCCATTTCAAGTGGAGTGTCTGGCAGAAAGTTTATTTTTCTTTTTTCGTTGACTTTTTTATTTGCACTTTCTACAAATACAACAACAACAACGGCAACAACAGCAACAAATAAGAACAACGACAAGTTGGCAAGTAGCAATATGAATACCAGGCACTGTGAGGCAGGTGAGGCATGTGGACGACAGCAAGTGAAAGGTGAGTTCATGCAACATTTTGCTGCCACACTTTTGTTGCAAGTTTTTTTGGGCCCAACTTTACAGCTGCTGTTGTTCGACTTACCTTAATTATTTTATGGGGCCCAAATTTCCAACAAAATTTATACTACTTATTTGTTACTACTTTTTACTTAACAATTAGGTCTACTACTAATTTTACTACACTATTTATATTTTTTTACTACATTTACTCATGTTATTGAATGCTGTTATAACAAGTACTACTACTCATTGTAAAACTGTCTCACTTTTCTACTACTAATTGACTCCAGCTATATATTTCTCCATTGATATACTCTTCCCTCAGAAGTCCTATTCCATTCGTTTCATTCACAGCTTCCGTTAGTATTGAATGTATAACTTCTGCAATGTAGCACGCAAATGTCAAAAACAGGAAAATTCCAGAGAAAAAAAGTGCACTGCACAAAGGCATTTCCATGCAGTCCTTTTGGGTCCTTTCACAAAACGTAAACGTAAACGTAAACGCAAACTCTCATGCATATCCGAATGTGTGATGGTGTGAGAGGCTGTGTATGCGTTTCTGCGGTTGCACAGGTGAAAAGTCAGAGGTAACGCATTAATTCCACTTAATTTGTTTTAACCACAAAAGCCAAAAAGCGTTGCAACAACAAACGAATTATGTTGATGTAGCACTCTGTGAAGGAATGTTGAACGCTGTCAGAACAAATAGCGATTTAATTTGCTGCAATTTAAAGTATCAATAAATCTACATTCAATTATCCTTAAAATATTGCAATTTAAACAGTTCCCTTTGGCTGTGAACTGGTTAACAGTATACTGCATATGCTTGCTGTTAAAATGCTTAACATTGTCTGGAACGAGCTAGCTTAAACATCAATGTTAATGATAACATTTTAAAACTGCCGGCCTAACAGACTACCCCTTCAGACACTCTCTTAAGCTGTTATGTTACCAGTCACAGCACAACTTAACATAACTTTGAGGCTTAACATTTGGTTAGCATAACAAATGTTACCCCTTTGCATAACAGTTGCATTACATTGACAGCCAACTAACATTAAAGCTTCCGCTAAAATTACCCATAAAATAATGGTAAATTACTACCCTTTGAAAGTTTTTGCATGGTCAGAGCTTGCAAGTTATGTGGTAGAGCTTTCATTTACAGTTATGCAGCTTTTGTGCTGAACAACCCCAACTATAACCCACGCCAATCCCGTGCAATTTAGAAACTCTACGCCCTTTTCTTATTGGCCATGTTCGGCATTATAAAAGTCTGGGATTTACCCAATAAAACTTCAGTTGCCCTCTGCGCTTGAACGGAACATGCTGACAATTTCCTCAGAAAACAGTATTGGAAACAGGAAACGGAAATGGAATGGAAGAAAATGTTGGTAATTGAATATTGAATAATTTAATATTAATTTATATAATTATAAGAATATATGTAAGTTCGTCATTTAAATAAATATATTGAAAATGGTTCATAATGTGTTTGACTTACTTTAGATGCAAATTTAAAATCAAATATTTTAATAAGTAAAAAAAAAAAAAAAATATCATCTCAGAGAGGAATGGGGACACAAAGTGGGGTTCAAAATATAAAATTTCCAACATCTTCATTCATTTTACTTGGGGTGTATATATGTTCTACTATAAATATGACATGATATTGTATTTTGCAAAATAAAACTTTTATTCTTAGTCTCTACAAGTACGGACTTAACTGAGAAATATGAAACTTACATAAATTCCCAATCGTTGATGAGTCATATCTTTGCGAAATATCAACCGATTTTGTTGATTGTAATGCCTATGTTTAAGTATTGATATATACCATAAAACTGCATTCATATTTTGTTGCAGTTTGAGAATTTCGTTAATCAATCAATTTCTACAAACCCATAAATAATATATAAATTTGAAAGACTATATAATTCATATGTTGTTTATTTATCTGTGTTGCTTATTTATACTCTCGGTAATTCCTCCAATCTGCACTTCCATATTATGGTAAATTTATCGTTACAATTTCATTTTCAAAAACCAAACTCTGTTAAAACTGCCCCCCCCCCCACTCGTCAGTTACACTCTTGTAATTGGATATAATTAACGAGGTCTAATCTTCTTGGCATCACCTTCAGCATGGGTCTGTTAAATCTAAAATATGCCCTGCAAGTTCAAGAAGTCATGTTCAAATTAAATCCTCTGACCCAATGTGAACTTGCTATGAAAAATTGGTAAAGAGAACACGGAATATTCTACTTATATATAGACTGCATTAAATGCAATTGAAAATGCAGTAAGCGTGGCAATTTAGCCAGTGTAAAAAGAAGTGCTGGCCACAATTTCAGTTTGAACTTGCGGCAATAAATTCGTTTTTATCGTTTCCTTTACCAAAAAACAAAAAGAAAAGAAATAAAACTCCTCCTAATGAACAAATGCCTACAAATTGTATTACGTGGACTTCCCTTGGTCTTTATCTCTCTCTCTCTCTATCTCTCTCTCTCTCTCTCTCTCTCATTCCTTTTTTCCTCTCACTCTCCCTCTCTCTCTCTCTCTCCACTTTCTCTCTTTCTTTGGCTTTGTGGCTCTCACTTCCTCACTTTTTTTGAGAAACTGCACTCAAAAATGTTCAATGATTTTGCAAAAGGCATCTCTGTGCTGTAAAGGGAGGTTTGATTTCAAAAATTTGTTAACAGAAAATTATTTAGAGAAATTTAAAATGGAATTCTTTAAAAATAGAGTATTTTAATTTAATATTCTATATTCTTATTATATATTTTAATTTTTTAAATATATTTAAATATTTTAATATTTTTTTTATTTCTATGTATTTAATTAAATTTAGTTATTCTATTTATTTAAGCTTATTTGTTTTCAATTTTTATATATTTTATTTTCTTATTTCTCATTTTTTAATTATTTTCAATATATATTGTATGTATTTTATTTTCCTAATATTTATATTATTTTGAAGTAGCATCTAACTACTCATCATGCCCTCCTTTCCAAAGCCTCTTCAATTTTTTATACCTTGACTTCATAACGATTGGCAGTCATCTATCTCTATCTATGGATGCTGACTGTATATACATACATATCTCTGTGTAAATATGTGTAACTATATTTATGTGAGCGAGTGTATGTGTGGCAGGCAGCCTGCTTTGAAAAATTACTCACGTAGCCCAGAGAGACAGTGAGAGAGAGAGAGAGACAGAGAGAGAGAGAGAGACAGAGAGAGAGAGAGATAGCGAGAGAGACAGAGAGACAGAGAGAGAGGGGAAGGCAGAGATAGGGAGCCTTTTGCTAATCCCCGCAAGCGTGACAGGCGATGGGCAACCGCAACGAGGCAGAGACTAGAAGAAGACGCAGCTAAATCGCCAAAAATTCTCTCTCTGCTTCTTTCACTCTGCCGCTCTCTCTCTCTCTTTCTCATCAAGTCGAATTCTGCAATTGCTTTAAACGAATGTGAAAAGCAAAAAAAAAAAAGTGCGGCAAAGTGAGAATTAAAGCAACAGTTTCCGCATCTATCAAACTGCCACGAGATGTCCATTGAGATGCCTCAATTCGGTGCAACTTTTCTTCTTTTTTTTCTTTGCAGGGATCAACTTTTGTGGTAGGTGCAAGTTTTGGCTTTGTTCACTAGTGTATTCCAATACTCGTATTCGAATACTCGTATTCGTATTCGTATTTGTATTCGTATGCAATGTTAACTGTCCATTTAACATGTTATGCCATTTTGTGAGTTCTGCTTGATTTGGTAGTTGATAGTTGGTTGTTAGTTGTGAGTTTGTTTTTGTTTTTGTTGTTGGTTTGCTCAGCATATGCCACAAATAATTTGTTATTCAATGCGGCACACAAAAAGTACACAAAGCGGCAAACGAGCTTCTCACACACACACTCTCTCACACACACAAACACATTCAGGACATTTACTAAATTGGCTAACAACTTTTTGTTAGCCTCCTTTAGTTTTGTTGTTGCCTTCGACTTGATTGTTGCTTGTTGTCATTGTTGTTGTTGCTGCCTCCTGTTGGGCCGTCGGACGCGCTCTATCGTGTCGAGGCGTGTCCTGTTTGTGTCCTGTTTTTTTGTGTCGTGTGGCATCTGCTTGCGGTCAGTAAGCAAAAAAGCAAAAAAAATCTATTAACATGCGCAAAAGTATTAAACAACATTGGAAGTCACTTTTGTGTTAAAAATATTTGTGAGTTAAATTTAACACTATATCACTATATTTTACCGAGTTAAGATATTATCCAAATCTATTTCAAATTTAATTTAATAATTTAATTTAAACCTCGAGGTGGGGTTGTATTTAAATTATGACTCTATCTGTGTTGTTATGATACAAATTTGAATGTATGGATACAACACTTAATAAATAAAGCAAAAAAAAAAAAAAAAAAAAAAAAAAAAAATATATTTATTTTATATATCATAAACAAAAATTAATTAAAAAAAAAATTAATTTGAAAAAATAATATAAATAAATAAATCATATAATATTTATTTAGAAATAAATTAAAAAAATACAATACAAAGAAAAAAGGAATAAAGTAAACTATTTCAATTTTCAATTGTTTTTTAATATATATTATATATTATATATATATATTATTTTTTTACTAGAAAATATCAGTAGAATATTCCTCTTAGCAGCAACTGCCTTATAAGGCTAATGTGACTGCTGTCTCGCTCTGTTTGTGCAACGGCTGCCATGCGGCATGCGGCATGTGGCATGCTTACAACATTTGTTGGCACATTCGTAAATGTATTAGTGTCAGGACATGGAGTGGTCGTGACTGCAGTAAATTCCTGGTAACAAAACACCCAAATGAAAGCGCAGACGAACTGGGAAATGCACATTTGAAATTTTCAAGTAGCAATGCATGTCAGCAATTTTTTAAGCAAACATTTTATTTGCCGAAGCTGTAAGAAGATGGAAAAGAATAGCAAAGAATGACAGTCGACAGAGGGAAAGTGGAGAACTTGAGACAACTGCCACAATCCACAATGCACATGAAAAGACCGAGGAGTAAGTTCCTCTCGTTTCTCTCCGTTGTTGACATACGTAGCTGTTGACATTTTGATACAAATCTTCAATAAAATAAAAGCAAGTCAAGTGGCAGCAACTGAAAAACAAACTGAGCATCAAGTGGGGGAAAACAAGTGGAAGATCTTTTAGAAATTGCTGTAGACAACTCGAGTAGAGTCTGTGCCATAACTATCAGTGCTAAGGATTTTTTTCCAGACTGCAAGGATGTACTTCATAACATATTTACATAGAGAGGAGATGTTGATAGTTTTATAAGCTAATTAAGCGCTCTTTTACAAGTTTCCTTCATCGAATCGATTTAATTATAAGTGTTCACATTCCTACAAACTCCATATATATTGTCTACTTTCAATACGAGTTTGTTTTGCATAAAGTATACGCCATGATGTACATCCACATATGCACAAGAGACAACAATATGGAGTTAGAGCGGCAGCTCACAGCTAATCAAATTCCCAGCAAAGGACAAACAATGAAATAAATGTCTTGAGACAAAAAACACACTTCCTGATGGAATGCCATCAGGACATACTATACTACGCCATCCCATTGCCAGCACTGAAGTTGACACGGAGTCTGTGAATGTCTGGGGAAAATATGTGTCAGGGCTGGAGTCTTGTCTGTTTTGGTTGGGGGTGTTGATATATTAAATGTACTGTTGGCACTTCATCGTAAGCATCGAGCAGGTTACATCAAATCAACACAAACACAAATTCAATTACTCAACAACAGCAACTGGCACACGGCGCGTATGAGTGACATTAATGCGATTTTGCCGACTGCCAATCATTTTCCATTTTCAGTGAACTCGGATATGTGCCAATGTTCAAACGCCTAAAAATAATATCAGACTGAATTGTATTTTGTGGCACACATTGTTGTTTGATGTCCGTTATTGCTACATTTGCAATTTAATCGATTTCACTTAAATCCACAAATAAACACAGCATTACTTATCTAATGCCAGAGCAACGCAGTTCCAAGAATCGTAAACATGTGTTTTTCTCGTTTTTTTTTGGTGGTTTGGAAACTGGCAATTAACATATAAATGGGCTATGTATTTTCAGGCAGTCGTCAATTCATTTGGCATATCAATTCTCTATTTTATCCTTTTCGTATGATTGCAACATGTTTGATCGTTTGTAGGTTTTAAGCGCAGTTTTTGTATGATGTGAGGATCGAACCGCGCTGGCCTTAAATCTGCTCGGTTCGATCGCAAGCAGATCTGGTAGCAAGCGAAGCTTCATTGAGGGATGCTCATGCAGTTGTGTATGAAAGCTTCTGCATATTATGATCTGACATCGAGCTGTTCGATCATGCATGTTTGATTCTTTCAACCAAGTTGTAAGCACTGGATACGAACTGAAAAACTTGAATTGAATGGAGGGCTAAGAGGTCGCTTAACTCAGAAAACTCTCTGTTTCGAAATGAAGGCGAACTCGAATCTGAATTCGTCAAATAATTTGCATGTCGTTCGCCATGTAAATAACATAAGTTGCCACACAGACACCGACCACACAGACACCCACACACCACAAATAAAAAGTGAAAAATGTAAAGTGCAAACAGTAAAAATAACAACAGCAGTGTCAGCAACAACAACAAAAAAAAAACAACAACAGCTTCAATGAAATTGTAAGGTAACAATGTTGAACGCCTGTCGGCAGATTAAAAATACAATTTACGGCAAATCAATTGCGGCTAACATGGCAACGACAGCAAACGAAAATTAAAATGGCCAACATGGCAAACACACTGAAGGACACCGAGAGGTGAGAGGTCGGTGCTGTCGCAGATAGGAAACAGCTCGAGCAAAAAATTAAAAACAAACAGCGAAGTTGCCAAAGAAAGCATACTCTCAAAAACACAAAAGCAAAAACGGCAGAGAAGAGAAAAACACAACAAAAAAAAATCTAAATACAAACACAAAAAAAAAAAGAAATCCCAAATGACCAAGAAACTGCCAACGATTCGTTGGTGAATGTGAATGTGAGCCAGGATAACAACAGCAGATGCTGGCATAAATTTGTGTCCCTAATAAACAATTTACGATTCCAGTTTCACTTTCAGTTGCAGCTCAAGTTACACTTTGTCCACTGCTCGCGTTCTTTTATCCTGCAACTACAGCAATTGATCCTGGTGCCTTAAGGACTCTTCCGTTAGCAAATTGATCGACTTGATATTTAGCATTTATTGAATCTGCTACCTTCTTAGACAAAATAAAGGGGAATCTCTTTTTAAATGTATGAGAAAAGTAAAAGAGGTTAAACTTTTCTATTAAATTATAAAAAGGATTCAGATCACACTTTAAGTGAGAGTGAGAGACGGGGTCGGTCTGACAAGAGTTGCGCTTTTCAATGCCAGATAAATAAATAGAAAGTGTTGTGAATAGCATTATGTTTGACTACAGTTTTTTTTTCATTGTTCGCTTTTATTCTGAGGCAAATCTAATCAAGTGTTACCCGCAGACAGGCAGACAAATCAAGCCGCCAGACTGACAAATAGACACACAGTCGAGCCACAGTTGAGCCACAGTCTCGATATTTGCACTTCGACGCCTTTGATGAGCAGTCAGACCACAGCAGCTAAAATACTTTTGGGCCCAGTTTATCGCTTCACCGACACCGCACAGCTTCACATACGCCACAGCACACAACTACATGCATACATATACTTAAGTCCACACGCTTCTTCTTGCTGTTGTCTACTTTTATGGTGCTCAACATGAAGCTCAGTTGGGTTTTAAACACGTCATAAGACTCTGCTTGGCTTTAACATTTATAGCATACTTTTGAGCGCAGACAAAATTTTTTTTTTTTTTTTTTTGGAAACTTTGTTTATTAAATATAGAACCGGTACAACAAAACGTACCATAACTATACTATTACAACTACTTAACACCTAACCCCTTGCTGAAGACAAGAGGATTGATTTATATATGTATGTATGTACAAAGGAATTAAACTAAATTATTGTCGCCTCCCCAGCGTCTTGGCAAAGCCGGGTCTTTTCAGCCTCCTGAGAGGCCTGGCAGGGAGTAGTTGCCGTGCCAACAAACTGCGGTGCCTCTCCAGCCTGTCGCCGTATCTACTGGTATGCCTGTTTATCTGCTCCTCTACGGTATGCAGATTTAGGTCTCTATGCAAGGTGGAGCCACGAACGTACCAGGGACAACCAGTTATATGTCGCAAGGCGCGATTCTGCATTGTCTGGATACGCTTGTATCTCGACTTCGCAGCGATGCCCCAAATCTGCACCCCGTAGAGCCAGATCGGCAAGATGCAGTGCGCATAGACTGCCCTCTTGGCTCGCAGATTGAGCGAGCTTTTTTTATGTATCAGCCATCGCAGTTGCTGCATCCTCTGCCCACACTTTTTTATAGTTGCTGAGATGTGTGCTCCAAATGTGAGGCGTTTGTCGAGCGTGATGCCAAGATATTTGGCTTGTGGGGGCTGCTCTAGTAATACGCCCTCAAGCCTCAGCTCGGGGGTAGTAGACCATAATTGCTTCAGTGTGAAGCAGGGGTTAGTTGTTTTGGCTGGGTTAATCTTCAGATTCCACCTCCTGCACCAAGCTGCTAACGAGTTGAGATACTGCTGGAGACCATGCGCAGCCTCACGTCGGCATTCGCAGTTGTACATGACAGCGATGTCATCAGCATATGTGGCTATCAAGGCCTTCCAAGGCTCGTCCATGTGGGCTGCGCTAGGGGTCGGGATGTCGGCGGTGTACAGCGAGTAGAGCAGCGGCCCCAAGACACTACCTTGCGGGACTCCTGCTCTCATTTGGCGTGGGGTAGAGTAGGCATTTCTTACCATTACTTTGAATTCCCGTCCTGTTAAATATGACCTCAGGAGTCCAAAGTAAGGTGCAGGCAGGTAGTTTTTTATTTTATAGAGAAGGCCATCGTGCCATACCCTGTCGAATGCCTGTTGCATGTCGATAAAGACCGCATTGCAGTAGTCCCGTTGGTCGTAAGCCTGCAGAATGTGCCTAACCAGCCTGTGTACCTGCTCAATGGTGCCATGGCCTGTACGAAATCCAAATTGGTGATCCGGTATAATGTTATGCTGCTCTATTGTTTTTTGTAGTCTCTGTGCAAGTATCCTCTCCCAGACCTTTGAAAGAGAAGGCAACAGGCTGATAGGGCGATAGGATTCCGGATCGTCCTCCTTTTTTCCCGGTTTGTGAATCATAATAATCGCCGCCATCTTCCACTGCTTCGGAAAATGCTGCAATGTTAGCATAGCGTTGAAAATGGCCTCAGTTCGTAGCAACGCACTATGCGGAAGAGCCTTCAAGGTGTTGTGGCAAATTCTGTCGAGTCCGGGCGCCTTGTTACGCGGCAAGTTAGCAATTACCTCACCTATTTCGTCCACGGAGATTGGTTGGATTGGTGGAGACATCTGTAACGGCATCTCAAGGCTGGTTAGGGTCTCCCTGATCTGTGCCACTGTGGCAAAGTCATACTCGGTGAAGCGAGCCTCCAGGTGTTGGGCAAAAACATTCGCTTGCTCCTCCTCATTTTTGGCTGGGCGTCCTCCTGAGCAGCGGACAGGGACTTGCCGAAATGGCTGCCTCTTTAGGGACTTGGTACACTTCCACAGGGGAGTAGTTGGCATCAGCTGTGTAGTCCATTGATGCTAGTTTTTGCTCGAAGAAGTCGCTTCTTAGTTCTTGTAGCATGCCTCGTAACTGTTTCGCCGCCCGGTTCCACTGGAGTCGATCCCAGGGATCTTGCGTACGGATCGCTCGCCTTCGGAGTCGCCTCTTAGCTGCAAGCATTTCTTTGACCTCTCTTGTTAGTAAGATGCCATAAGGGGCTGGTGCTGTCGGCTGCGTATTGGGAGTTGCAGCTGCAGCAGCCCTGGATATTTCGTTATTCAAGTCCTCGACTGCCTGGTCAATATCGTCCGCGGATTCCAGTGCCATATTATTCTGAAAGGCTCTATCTAGGTGGTGCCTAAACAGCTCGATATCAGTGCGGTGAGAAATGAGGCGAGGCTTTGGGTCGACGTTCGTTCCAGCTGCACCTAATGTAACAATTAACGCTAGATGGTCTGAGTCTAGGTCCCAACTGTCATGAATTCGAGTTATGGTATCGGGTATGCCATGATATATAGCGAAGTCGATGCAAGTTGGTGTATGGCTGGGCACATAAGGGTATCTGGTGGGTGACCCCGTAGCCAGGATCTTGGCTTCCGTGGTGGCTATTGCTGCAGCGAGTTCACTTCCCCTACGTGAATTATATATATCACCCCACAGCCAGTGCCGTGCATTCCAATCTCCACCAATCAAATACCTTTGACCACAGGCCCGGAGTAAGCTTGCGAATTGCCTTTCCTCAATTCTGTTCCTTGGAGAGCAGTAAATAGCGCTGAATACCATGTCACCCAGTTCTGTGGTAACCTTCACTGTAGCCAACTGAATATCTCTCGTCTCAATAACTCTCTGAGGGAAGTGGCGAAGGGAGTTTCTCACCAGAACTGCTGCTCCCCCGCCGCTGCGATTGTTGGCCGATGGTCTGTAGGCTGGGTAGACCGCATAACCGTAAACTTTTGCAATAGTACCCCGGTTTAGCCTGGTTTCTGTCAGAAGAAGGATATCAATGTTATTGTTGTGAGCGAAAAGTTCGACATCCTTGGCTTTCCCTGAAATGCCATTGACATTCCAGATAAGGACCTTTAACTGGTTCATTGCGAGGCAGAAGCTTTGTCCTGGAGCTGGGCCCCAGTCAGCTGACTAATTTTTGTGGCCATCTCTGACACAATTCTTTCAAGCTTCTCTAACCTTTGGCTATCAATTTGCTTCTGTAGTTTCTGTTCTTGCTGTTGCTGCTGTAACCATAGAAGGAATTGCTGTTGCTGCTGCTGCTGAAGCTGATTTTGCCACTCCTGGAATTGTTGTTGTTGCTGTTGTAATAGTGTCTGAATATCCAGTTTCTCTGTGGCTACAGTTCTGCTTGCGCTACCTTTGGCTATAGCAGCGTAGGAGCTTCTGAGACTTATCTGCGTTTCCTGCAGTGATTGCTGCGATAGATGTTGATTCTTATCCCGTCTGGTACGCCCATGTTGCAGTAGAGGAAATTGTTGTGAGTCCGTAAAAGCTGGGGTCGAGACTACGGCTGCGGCTGAAGCTGCAGGACGAAAGGTAGCTTGCTGATTTGCAGACCCTCTGTTCTCCCTAAATGGATTATTAGCTCTCTGCCCAGGCCCCCTAGAGCGTTTAAGAAGCTGCTGGTACCGTTCACATCCCTTATAGCTGGACATATGGCTTTCTCCACAGTGGAAGCAAGTGGGCGGATCATCTGGTGCCCGCATACAGTCTTTTGTATTATGGTCTTCTCCACATCTTGCACAGTTAGGTTTGCGACGGCAGTATCTGGCTGTGTGGCCATATTCTTGGCATCTCAGACATTGCGCAATTTCTGTAGCTTTACGCATTCTTTCGATTCGCACTCTCTGTCTGCAGAGAGTCCGGACCTGGTATATTTCATTTATATTTGTGCACGGCTTAATATTAATGAAAAATATGTTAAGCTTTTCATCCCTGTTGATTCTAGAGTACGGGTTATGGATGTGTAATACTTCGAAGCCAATTGATTTGAAGCCTGCAATGATGTCAGGATTTAGGGTACTATGATGTAGGTCCCTTACTACTATTCTATGCGGTTTTTCTGTTTTCATTTGATATGTGTGGAATTGCAAGCCAATGTCCTCTAATCGGCTCACGATTGCTCTATATGTGTCACTATCCTTAGGAAGAATACGAACAGTGCTTCCTTGATTGACCTTAATCAGAGCATTATCTAGATTAGCTACCTCCTGTATAATTTCTAAGAGATCATTTAGGTTATCAACATCGGTGACTATTTGAGGTGGCTTCGGGGAGCCTTTGAGCTGGTTGCTATCAGCAGTCGCAATAGGATCGCTGTTATCTGCCGCAGGCCCAGTAACATCAGAGCATGGTTCGGCAATATCTTCAGGAATGACTTCTTCATTACCATCTATATCCATATCAAGAGTAGCAAATCTATTGCTAGAGTTTAATACCTGGCTCATGCTGGAGCTCGGGCGTCGAGCTGGCTTGACGTCCACGCGCTTGGCACTGATAGCATTATGGAGAGGCTTACCTCTCTTTCTTTTTATCGTTTTTGTGGCTTGTGCAGCAAGCAGTCTGGAAGCGGCTGTGGCTCTAGAGATTGTAATGTTGGAGGAGCACTGAGGAGCATTAGTGTGAGTAGCATATGGGCTACTGTTTGCAGTAGGCGATAGTATGCATTGGCTAGCAGCAGCGCTGGTGGATGCAACTTCGGTAGAGGTGTTGGCTGATTTTGTTGCAGCAGTATAGCGTTGGCAGGCTATCAGTGATCTCTGCGTCTCTAGCCGGATCTCAGAGAGTAATTCAGCAGACTTTTTGCCAGTTATACGGTACATTTCCTCGTGCACAGCCTGCTTATTGCTAAGCGAGGTGTCAGAGGAATTTACCATATCCATATTATTGGTACGAGTTGTTATTGTAAGTGGTGTTCCAAGTTATTTTAGTTGTTTACAATCGGTTCACTTTGCTGATAAGCGTCTCGGACTCTACCCCCTCTTGTACGAGCTCGCGCGCGGTGAGAGGGGTGTACTGTTGCCCAGTGGGCAAGCAATGCAGAAGAGCAACTCTTCTTTTCTGAGTTTGCTATTGTCCAAATGCCGACACCGCTTGAAGCAGTGCCCAAAACTCAAGTTTGGTGCGATGTTTCACTTATTTTTTCAAAATTTATTTCTCGGATTTGTAGAAAAAAATTTTTTGATGTTGACGCTTCGACTGCTCGAACTGTTTTTTCCGCAGACAAAATGGAAGCTAAAAATGTTGTGAATATATGTACATATATGTATGTGCTTGTTAAGTGGGCTTTAGTTAACATCAGAATTGTTTATATATTTTCTTAAAAATAATTGAGATTGTGAAAATCAATATTTGTTTTTTATTTATTTATTTTTTATTTAAGTCAATCTTAACCAGTTGATTAAAAATTAAATTTAATTCAATTAAGCATTAAAATTGATTTAATTAATTTAAATTAAATCTAATCATGTGATGTTAAGGTAAAGAAAAGAAAAAAAATTAAATTAAATAGAAAAAATTAAAAATAATAAAATGTGATATGTTTTAAACTATTATTAATATTTATCTTCAAGAAATAAATTGGCTTTTTAATGGTTATACCAATAATGACTGTTTTTGAATATATGTATCTCAGATTTTTCAAATAATTATTAAGCAAAATTTTGCTGAAATCTCAAAATAACTGGCAAGCAATTTACTAATTCAAGCCATACCATTTTATTTAAGATACTTTTACAATTCGAGTGAATAAGAGAGAAAGAGAAAGAGAGAGAGAGAGAGACAAAAAGAGATAGAGAGACATAGAGGGCATTTCAATTTCACAATTTGTGGCAATTCTCTTGGTAAGTTTTTCATGTTCCTGTTTATGACTGTATGGGCTTGTGAGGGAGGCGTGGCAGGAAGGGGGGCAGCTTGTGTTTCAGATTTTCATTGGCTACATAAATAATTTGTGGAATTTGTGCTCGTAGATTGCCGGATATTTAAGTGGCAAGTTTGTGGTGCTGTTGATGCTGGCTGAGCAATCAAACAATTTTATGGCCTATATACTAAGCCACACTCACGACAAATCCAGAGAGTGTGAGAGTTTAGCAGCCATGGAAAATTCATAGAGTAGGCACTTTAAATTATAATAAAGTGTGCCTTTCACAGACAGAGAACTAGAGAGAGAAAGATGAATAGAGAACTGGCAATTAGGAGATGGCAAACGTATTGACCCAAAAAAAAAACAGCGGGGAATGACAAAACTTTTTGGCAGAAGGCAATAAATATCAACATTATGATTATGATTATTATTATTATTATTATTATTATTCTGAGCAGGCATTATTAAGGTGGCGCCCTCTGGCGTTGGGCGTGTGCGGCAAGCAGATGCTTCACAGATTTTAATCACTAAATTAGTTTACAAAAAAAGGAGCAGAAGTCGAAACAAAAACCAGAAAAGAAACTCTGTTTGGACAGGTAAGAAAAGAACGCCTTAGAGCATGTTGCCTTTATTTGTCTAACGGCTTTGGCTCTCCTACTCTAACCACAGCGCCAGTTCTCAGAGAGAAACAGAGAAAGATAGATGGAGTGAGAGAAAGAGAGAGAGGTAAGAACGTTGCAGAAAAAAAGGTACACAAAGCTTTTGTTAACTGCGTAAACTTTGCGCCCCAAAATAATAAGTAAACATTATTTATTTTAAAGGAAGAAAAGCCGCTGCATAGCTTGAGGCGCCACAAGCGAACAATAAGCAGAGTGGAGGGGTATGCTTTTTGGAGTAGGTGTAGCAGTTGGGGTAGGTGTAGGTGTAGGTGTAGGGGGCGTGTTGGCAATGGTGGGCGAAACGTCAAAGTAATTAAACAAAAGTAATTAAGATTAGCGCGCTTGGAGTAGCTGCAAGTCATCAGTGACGGCAGCTCGTCCTGTTTCGTCCTGTCTCGTCCCATTATCATCATTATCATTATCATAGTGCGGATGGAATAAAAAAAGGTAACGGCAACAATATGAGAAAAGTCGTGCCAACTTTGACGTCATTATAGCTGCCATACCTGCAAGTAAAATACACTTAGCCCCTCGTTACGCTCCCTACTTAAGTTTCCAAATTGTTGTGCCAGTATCTGAGTGTGTGTGTGTGTGTGTAAGGGTATGTAGGTGTATTGCTTGTGGCTATTTTCTGAATTATTATTTGCTACAGAATAAAGTTCTAACCACTGCGTACTTGCTGAAACTTTAGAGTAATGCATTGCCTCCCAGGATATTTTGTGAGTTGAGGAAATGCGAAAGAAGCAGAATACAAATTTACTTTGGCAGGCAATCAGCAGAGGTCATAGTCTCGTTCTGGTCAATCTCTGTTAACCATCACACACACACACACACACACATACACTTGGTTCATTAACTTACCAACACACTCACAACACAGCAATTTCTTAACAATCTTTGAACTAAGGCCAAGGGCTTAAGAGTCCCCACTATCAGGAAGAAAAGAATGATATGCCTCGATGTGTGGCTTGGGGCACTAACACTACTCACAACAATCGAAAAGTTGTCGACAAGTAAGTTTTGTGTTTAGGCCTTAAATTATAGACGGCAATGGCAAAAGGTTAAGCTCAACTCAATACGCCAGCCAAATGAGATTTATTAGCATTCAAAGTGGCATTTGAGAGGGCTTATTGCCAGCCTATTGGCTATTTTTCACAACAACTTTTGTTTTGATTAAATGAAGCTTAACGAGCCAGCACGTGGCATGCCACAAAATATGGCAAGCAACGTTGCTAGCTGTTAGCTGTTAGCTGTTAGCTGCTACCTGCCAACTTAACTAATGAGCTGATTTAGTAGCCAAGATGTCGGGGCCAAAGGCATTGCCAGCGTCGTCGACTGGCAATCGACTGCAGTCGGAGTCCTTTGGCAGGCCGTTAAGAGCCTCAGGTTGAGGGTCGTATGACAAATGCGCTTTTCCGTTATTTATGGTGACCGCAGCACCAGGATGTTCTACGTGTGGTCATTAGCTTCGAGTCCTGCAGGCAAATCTCCTCTCACTGCCTGCCGCAAAACTTTACACTCTACACTTTATTGCATACTTTTCGGCGCAATGGGGAGTTCAATTTTTGCCAGCGAAAAGTTACGTTCTATCATAAATAATATACAAATAAAATCGGTTCTTTATTTAGAAATATCTATATATTGAAGTTAATCTGTTTAGTTTCGGGATTTTGTAATTTACTTTGAAATCTGCGTGACGAGGCGATTTATGAGTTGTCAATCATCAATGCGGATAGCCTTTGACTTGCCAATTGCCAGAATGATGTCTTAAACCCTGACAGACAAAGTGTCAATGCGGTCCCCTTAGCCCCCTGGTTCCTTTCATCCGTTTCTTTGTGCGTTATCCGCTATAATCCCTAATTAGACATTTGATATATACGCCAAAGGACAACCTGAGCCAGCTGACAAATTGTAATTGCGCGGCAAACAAGCGGAAATCGGCTTAGCAGTCTCTGCGCAGGCTAATCGAGGAGTGGTGGAGGTTTAAGGATGCGGTTTGCTTCCTTTGGGTCTTATTGAGTTATTAGCCACAGAATGGCGGTCGCATACTTTCAGGCAACGCTCTTAACTCAATTTGTTAGCGCCTCGGCAATCTGCTATTCATTTTGTCACTTCCTTTGGCTGCGTCATGCTGTTTAATAAAGTGTAGCCTACTTTTTCGGTTGGCAAACCTTTCAACTTATTGACAGTCGATGTCAGCATCCCTCGAATGACAAAACACATTCTAATCATCATTGACGCGTTATTTTACTTTTTTAAAAGCATCATTTTCTGCATGCCTGCACGGCTTGCGGCACTTCCTTTGTCGATGCAAATTCGCCTGATGGTATGCAATGCTTTTTGCTTGATTTGCCACGACCTTTCACACACACACACACACACAACACTGTGAGGGTATGTGTGTGCGAATGTTGGCAATTTTGGCATGTCATTTTATTAAATTCGATGAAAAAGCATTGCATACTTCTAGGGTTGCGGGCACTTGTGCGTAACATTGCGTAAGTGCAGCTGTCAGCCACATACAGATAAAAGAAGAGAGAGAAAGAAAGAGAGATATATAGATAGAGAGAAAGAGAGAGAGATATACAGAGTGAATGCCAGCTTGAGTGTGAAAATTACTGGAAACTGCAACGAGACTTTGATTTCTCCTGCTTTCAACAGAGACCCAACAAGATATATATATATATATATATAGAGAGAGAGAGAGAGAGGGGAAAAGGAGTAAATGCGTGTGAGAAATGTGGAAATGTATGTGTGAAAAAGAATATAAAATATATTTTGATATTTTTGCATACGTCAAAGGACTTTGGCAGGCCAGGGACGATCTCACCCACGAACTCAACTCAAAATTAAGCTTCCAAAAATCCCAGTAGCTTTTTAAAGTACTATACTATATAAATTCTTACTTTCTTTTAAACTAATAATGACAACCCCTGAAATCCAGCTTGAGGGTATTACTCTGGAGCAGCCGTCGCAAGCGAAATATCTTGGAATTACTTTAGACAAGCGACTTACCTTCGGACCACATCTTAAGACCACGGTTAAGAAGTGTAACATGAGGATCCAGCAATTGCGATGGCTTATTCATAGAAGGAGTACCATGCCGCTTAGATGCAAAAGGGCGGTATATGTGCATTGTATCTTACCAATCTGGCTTTACGGAATTCAGATCTGGGGGATCGCTGCAAAATCAAATTATAAACGGATTCAGGTGCTGCAGAATCGGGTCCTTAGAAATATAACTGATTGCCCTTGGTATGTACGCGGTTCAACTCTTCATAGAGACTTGAAGCTGTTTACTGTGGAAGAGCAGATTGGTAGGCATACGAGCCGATACAGAGACAAACTTCTGGGGCACCGCAGTTTACTTGCTAGAAATCTGATTCCAGCTAGACCTTTGAGGCGTCTTAAGAGGCAAGGATTTGCCAAAACAATGAGGCGACAATAGCGCTTACCCACCCATACTACAACACAATCCTAAAACACATCAATATACATATGTAATCGCCATGCAAAATTGACGTTTGGTTCCACTTACACAACCCAACCATGTGATGTTAAGGTACTTAAAGATGTACGGATTCTTCACTTATTAAATATATTAAAAAAAAAAAAAAAAAACTTTCTTTTAAAGCACTCCTCACTCTCTGCCCCCATCATATACCTGAGCAAGCATTATGTTTTGCCACTTTTTGTAAAAGAATGAAAAACTTGAATATCTGCCGCATAAATCTTTATATCTGTGCAAAAAAGTTTGCCAGCTCGCAGAATGTGTATTCCCCGAACTATCTTAGCTCATTTGGAGCAACTAAAGTAGACTAGACGTCGACGCATAGTTAAGAGGTTGCCAACGAGATACCCTAGATAGACAGAGACAAATGTACAGTTAGAAGTGAAGTTCTATAAAGTTGCAAAAAAGTCGAAGCACAACTGCAAAACAAAAAAACTTTCCATTTTCAATTTGCAGCAAGTTTTCTAAGTATGGCAAAAGGCAGTTTCATTTGGTTTTATTTCGAGAAGAAAATATATATTTTTCTATATATAAATATATATATATAAATCTTTTTTCTATAGGCGCCGTCTGCTTTAAGCCATCAACAATAACAATAACAACAAGGAAGTTGCCGAAGAATAACATTGAACGGCAAACAATCAACAGTCAAAAATTTCATTGTCGGGGCAACAACAACAACAACTGTTTGATGGGGAGTATAAGGTGGAGGGGAGAGAGGGGCGATGGGAAACGAAAGTTGAAGTTTTCGACACGCCGTGAAAAATACAATGAGGCGTCAAGAAAAAACTTTGCCATGGTGAAGCAGCTAACAACCAACAGCCAGCAAGCAGCAAGGAAGTTAACAAAAGCAGCCAACAAAGTGTTGTAATGACCGGCAAAGGACCTACTTGCCTCCCCCTTGGCATCCCTTACCCCGCTTGTCGCTCCATCAGCTATACACTTGACTTTTGGCGTCACAACAGCGAAAACAAGTCGAAAATGTGTTGCAACGACCTTTGTGGCCTCTGCGTCTCGCCACATGCTACATGCCACACATACACACATCCACACAAGCACACAAACATACACGCACCACAACAAACAAAATCTGAGGCGCAACAGTCGTGAGAGCCACGCCCACATAGTGTCGACCTACCGCCCAGTTGCCCATGGGAAAATGCCTTACATAATGAACATGCCATGTGGCGTCTGAGTTTCATTGTGGTTATTGTTGTTGTTGTTGTTGCTGTTCTCCACACGGGTCAACTGACCCCGTCAAAATCACTTCCTCTCTCTTGCTGTCTCTCTCTCTGTCTGTCTCTTTCTATATTCCCTTTCCCCGGTGGAGTCCGAGTCTGTCTAGCCTTGTCAGTTTTAATGTAGCTGGCATTGAGCGATGTCTGTGATTTGAAAGAGTTCATTAAGCTTGTTAGTTAGTTTATACAACGGGGAAACATTTTCCTACTGCTTCTTCTTATTCTTCTTCATTTTAGATACTGTTTTTGTTGTAGAGTTTTCCCTTACAGCTGTAAAACCACAACAGGCATATCATCTGGGAGTTTCTGTTAAAAATAAATTATAGCTTCAATAAACTTACCCACAGCTAATTAAATTTCAATTAAAATTTAAAAGAAAAGCAAATATAATATATAATTTTTTTAATTTATAAACTCTACTGTTAACAAATAAAAAAAAAAAAAAAAAATAAATTATGTTACCTTTGGAAAAGTTCCGCAAAGACTAATTGATCTATTGATAAATAAATGAAATTTATCGTGTCAACTTTATAATAAAATTAACTTTTCATTTGCATATTTTAATAAAAATCTCTAAAAGCTGTGGCTCAATGAGTAACCAAATGAAATAATATTTACAATTAAAAATTGCGTTCAAATTGCGTTAGCCGCACGCAAACTTTACTTGAATTCGAAAAAAAATTGAACTAAATTGAATTAATTAACTTGCTTAATCCAATATCAGTTCGTAAAGTTGGCAGCACCACACAATCTTGTTTTGGTTTTTTTTTTTAAATATTCATTTAATTAAAAATTCCAAAAAATGCAATGGGACTCTCCAACAGCTCAAATCAATGCAGAAATGTTGTCGTGGTTTGTCAACTTGTTGCAAGTCGTTTGATATGTATGAGCTCGAATCGAACTCGAACCTGCGACAACAGCAATGAAGGCAGTTAAGCGTCTCTGTTCGCCAAATTGCAATGCAGGCAGACTGAGTGTGTAGTGTTAATGGTATGACACGCTTGTCACTGGCTGTGTCTGTGTGTGTGTGCGTTGGTGGGTGGGAGATGTTGTGGTTTGGAGCTCTGTTAACATTTTTGTCGCGTGTTTTGCGGTCTGTTGTTGCGGTTGCGGTTGTACGCAGACTACAAGCCAACCGACACCGACAGGCTTGCCGGCTAGCGCAACAACAATAATAACGACCGCAACGAACAGCATCCCACACGACGCTTGTATCGAGCCGAAGGCAACTCGTGCTGTTCGTTCGGCTTTTGGCCTGTTATCATTCGTTTGCCGCGGCTTTACGGGTTCTTATTTTTTTCCATTCGTCGGATTTCTTTTTTGTTTTTCTTATTTCTTTTTGCACGTTTGGCTCTGCTTTTGCCGTATGCTGGTTGTTGTCGCTGTTACCCTTGTTGTTTTTGCTGTTGTTGTTGGAGACAGCCGGCACTGTGTTATGCGCGCTGTGCGTATGGCTCCTGTCGACGAATCAGTTTCGCTACGGATTCTGCACGAAGCGGACGCGTTCAACTGCCAATCGGTATATCAACTCGAAAATCGTTTTCACCAACGAAATGTCGTGTTTCAAAAACTAACGCGCATTTTTCGAAATATTTCGAGTGTTGTGAAAGTATTTCAGTTGACAATTGTAATGTAATTTTAAGTGAATTAAAGAAGGTGCTTGAAATAGTTGAAAAATGGTTACTATTTGAAAATATTTGGAAAATTGAAGAACATTCAAAGATATAGATAGCAATTAACTCGTCAAAATAAACTAAATTTAATGAACATATTTTATTCCAATTGAGCGAAAGCTTTTTAATTAATATTATTACTTAGATCACTCCAAAATGTTGCGATCCTTCGAAAGATCTTCTTATTCTATAAATATTAAGCCCAAACTAATTTTAAGTTTCATTTAGTTTGAATCCTTGTTGCCAAACAAAGTAGAGAAGTGCACTTAACTTACTTGTCTCTGGGCCCACATGAAAATGTTTCGTTTTTGGCCAAGTTAAGCACTTTACATGTGCAAACAATTAACAGTTAACTTAGGTAATGCACATTTCATGCAATAAGAGTAAACAAGAACTGCAACAAAACAGAAAACCAAAAGACAACATTCTTGTCACCAGAAAGAGGTGAGAGAGCGACACAAAGAGAGAGAGAGAGAGAGAGAGAGAGATATACTTCTGGCTTTACCAAAAAACTTTCGACAAACTTATAAGCAAATAAATGAATAAACCAAACTTAAATGGGGTCTCCAACTTGAGAGTCTCGAAAAGAGTACCTCCAATAGATAAATTGGAATGGAGAATGGATTTCGAGAGAGATATTAAATAGAGAGAGAGAGAGGACTAGAAGAGAGTAGATTGAGTGGTGAGTGCAGCGAACATAAGAGTTCGAGTGAAAACAGCATTGCAAATATAAACAAAGAATTTAGCTTAAAAATACATTAACCCAGTGCCAACAGACAAAGCGAGAGGGCAACAGATAGAAAGAGACAAAGCTTGTGATAGGCATACGTTAGTAAAGAGTAGATATATATATAGCGAGAGAGAGAGAGAGAGAGGGAGAGATACACAGAGAAAGAGATATCGAACCATATACAAAAGTTGCCGAAAAGCAGCTTGAAAACTGCATACATAATGTGAGAGTGTGTGTGTGAGTGTGTGTGCATACGAATATCTATATCTGTATCTGTATGTATGTGTGTGTGTGAGTGTGTGTGTGTGCCTTGTGGCATCAATGCAGATCAATGGCAGATGCTGGGCTAAAGTAAAACTTTTTTGCCATTCAGAAACAACAGCAACAGACGCAGAATCAGCATCATCATCACCATCATCATCATCATCACCATCATCACCATCATCATCATCATGAATGCAGCTTATTGTTTTCTCTTTGGCGTTGGATTTTTGCGTATTGCGCTTTAGTTTTCGTCGCTTCTTTTTTGTGCCTTTGTTCTTGTTTATCGTTTTGGCGTAACAAATTTACAAATTGTTCCCAGCAAAGCAAACAAATTACAAAAATATGGAGACTATTCCACTTCTCTCTCTCTCTCTATCTTTGTCTCTCTTTTTCTCAATCCATTTGCCAGACATGTTGTTGTTGTTCATGATGATGATGATGATGATGATGATGGGCACAGTTGTTGCAGATTGCATGTTTCGTTGGCCAATTGCTCTTCCAACTGCCAAACAGAGTGCGACAAATTGCCCGAATTTATACTCGACACCAAAATAAAGCCATTGTTGCAACTCAATGGGGCATTATGCCTACAATCGTGTCCAGCATAGCATTAACTTTAACTTTCAATTTGCTATCAATTTTAATATATATATCATCTGTTAAATTTCAATATCGTACTAAAAATATTTTTATTTTATCTTAAGCAATTTTTTTAATTGAAATTAATGAAGATCATTTTAAGTACTTAAAATTTATTAGAGATTAATTTTTTTTAGAATTATTTTTATAATAATTTCTATATAGAGACAGATCATATAAGAAGTCATAATTTAACTTTCTGCGATTACTCAGAATTGATTCTGGAAAAGATGAAAAAGAGACAAATTTTAAATTTGAAATGTTAAATTTAATATTTAAAAATATTTAATATTTAATATTACTGGCTTAGCTTTTTTTTATATATAAATAACTTTTAACAGCTACCCCTAACCAACCCCAAAACACCCACAGATATTCCCATAAGTACCTGCACTTTTAAAATCCAAAAGCTGTACAGCATTTTGTTTTCGTGGAATGAATGAAAATAAAAAAAAAACAGAGGCTCATCTCAATTAAGCTTGGTATTTTTAGAAATCCAAAAATGTATTCTATATTATTTTAAATTGCGAAAATTTAAAACAAAACAAAATCTGTAATATTCGAGAGAACAAAAAAATTAAATTGAAGGCTATGAATAATTGTGGCTTCTTGTTGAGCTTGCCTCTTCACGTATGTGGCACACGTGTGTGGATTCCTTTTAATTAGGCTAAAAGACATGAGAGCGTAACCAAAAGATGGAGAGAGTGATGGACGAGGGGTGAATGACGGAGAGAAATTGCTGAAATTAAACCGTGTCCCTGGCACATGACTAACTAATGGATACCAATGCGGCATTCGATTTCTGTTTGCACTGCGGACCTACTTTTTGTCCAGACAACTTGCCGAGTTGCAAGTTCCCTTCCACATACACTCCACTTCCCCTCACCCCATCAGCCCCTCTGTCGCTATCCCCAACGTCTGTCCGTCTGTCCCATGGCCATTGATGCATGGCCCATGGGATGCTGTCTCTCAGCATTTTGGCGCTAATTGGTCATATGTTTGGCATTGTCAATCCACCTCATACAGTTCACAAAACCCAACTCTCCGCAACGATAACGAATTCGAAAACGAGTACGAATTTGAATACGAGTACAATATGTGAATACGAATACGACTGTATATCAGTGTGAATATTAGTGTTTGTGAGTATATTTTATTTGCATTCGAATTTTAGGCCAGTTGACGATTGATTTGATTGTTCTTTGGAATTATGTTGCGAGTTCACGTAATCAAAACTCACAAAGCTCTCAACTGTTAAATGTTCTACTAATTAATAAGTTTGCAGAGGGATTAACTAAGTTGATTATGCAACATTTTATGTGAAATATCTTTAGTAATAATTAGCAGAATTCGACTTTTTGTTAAAAAATATAGCGGCAAATTGTATAGCTTAGTATTTCTTATTTTTTTTAATTTTTAAGAAAAAAAATAAACAATTTCAGCAAAAAAAATATTTTGTAGAATTTCTGCCTTTTTGAAATTGCTCAATTTTTGACTTTCTCCATATGTCCATAGATAGCGTCTATAAATTTTCATTCAATGAAGCTATCATTCCCTCTCTCTCCTTTTCTCTCTCTCTCTCTCTCTCTCTCTCTCTCTCTCTCTCTCTCTCTCTCTCTGCTCTTCCTCTCTTTATCGTGTCGATTGTTTTGCCGTCTACTAAACTTTCTGGCTTCCATACTCTTCCGGCTGGCAAACTCAGAGACAGAGACCATCCAGATTTGCCTGCGAATTCAATAAAGTTTGGCAAAATATTATTCCACTGTAACTCGTCGTATTCATCGTGTGTGCCACGCCCACCCATTTTTTTTTTTTAATACCATAGTTGCGTTGCACGTGCCACAACAAAGTTTTGTCCAATGCAAAACGAAAGCAGTGAATGCAGAGAGGAAGTAACAGAGAATCCTTTTTGCTAGACTCGAACTCAAAAAGTCATAAAGATTTGCCGCTTCCTTCGAGTTTTGTGACCAAGCAGCGTTTGCAGCGCCCTCTGGCGGGCAATTGATATATGAATGGTGTTATCTGCATATAGTATATATATCAGCTGTATTTAAAGTTGCATGCCACAGCTACCAGCAAAAGTTTATAAAGGTGCAAGGAGAGAAATATTCTTTCGAGAATCTGATAAATATCTGTTTGAGACTAGAAATAGATAAAATCTAAAATTAAGTTCTCCCTTAATTATAAGTTCATTTTCATTGAAGAATGGAATTAATTTTAAATGAGGAACTTTGCAGAAACTCCAATATATTTCTGTAAAAATCAGGCAATTAATTTAATAGATGCTGCCATTCGCTGTTTATGTTAAGTTTCAATTGGCTTTTGCTTTCGTTTAACTTTTGTGTCATGAAATAACTTTCTCTGCGTTTAGCAACAATTTTATGTATCGTGCGTGTTACCCATATTATTAAATAACAAGAAGAATACAGAAATACAAAAAAAAAACCGAATCAAAGCGGACAAAGTTTTTGTCTATGTGGCTTCCAATGGTTTTTTATGGCTTTTAAGCGTGTCGCCTTCGGGGTTTCGAGTTGGAGTTTTAGAGTCCACAGCTTGTGGCACATACAAAACACACAGCACAACTTTTTCCCTTATGGCTCGCTTATGAAATTAAGCAATTTTCTACACCCCCCCACACACACATACACACACTCACATGCACACATTCATAGACAAGAGCGAAAAAGTGTAGAGATTTACCACAAAAAAATAAAGAGTAAAAAGAAGAACAACATTTGGAAGGAGCAACAAATTTTATGCAGTTTTTTACGAGTTGGGATAAAGTGTTTGTAATTAATTTAATAATATCTGGTTGAAATTTTGATGTGACGACAAATTAAAATTTAATGACTAACAAAATTTTCGGTTTTTATGACTTGCTTTTTTAATCATGTTATTAGATGTGTGGCACAAATGATAAACAGATTAGCACCAAGTGATTGCAACTAGTTGTGAAGCTTTAAACATTTCCATAAATCAAATGAAAATATAAAAATATTACAAACATTTTTTGCATTGAAAAATCCACAAATATATTCGACGTTAAAAATAAATGTGTAACTTTGTGAAACAAAAAAAAAAACGGTGTGAAAAAGTTAAGCAAACAAAAGTGTGGAAACGAAAATATTTTTATTGAACGCCTTGGGACACATTCGACAGTCGAAGGTGGAGCAGTGCGGGGAACAGTGTAGGGCAGAGAGGGACGTGCGGTAGGTGAGGCAATCCGCCACGTGGAAGAGCGAGAAGAGATGCACTTTAGTGAGGCCACGAGGCCAACAGTGTTGCTCCTGGCCAAGTTAAGTCGCTTAGCAACGGCAAGTTGATGTTGCTTCCATCTTGGCATCTAATTGGGGCCCTCCTTGTGCTCACGGCAACAGCGGGGGACTCCACCAATAAGATCATTCTGCCGCAGCTACTAAACGGCAGCGTCAACGGTGGCATAGCCAACGGCAACATCGCCAAACACTCCACTGGCAACGCCAAATCATCGGCCACATCGAACGGCGGTGGCGCCACCACCAGCACCGGCAACACCATCCTCAGCAGCAATGGTGTAATTGTCGCCGGCGGTGTTCCCAATCTACCAACATCGAATTTAAATAGTAAGTTTGTAAATATCTCTTAAATTTATATTTACTTATATTTTATAATTTGTAGTAAATATTCTTTTTAATTTTATTTAAATTTATTACTCTAATAAATAAAAATACAATTATCCCCTTTCAATTATCCTATACAATTACCCATCAGCAATGACACGACTCTTAGCAAAGACAACATCCACTGTCGTTTTAAATTGCGAATAACTCGAGATTTTTTAGAGCTATCTTAAAGTTATTTTAATTGAAGTTATGCAAAGTATCGTAATTAATTTTTCCTGTTTTGAAATCTACAGATATTTCAATTCTTTATTTTTTGCTTATTGTGCTTATCTTTTCCTATCAAAATACTCTTTGAAAGTTACTCTTAACTCTCTTTTTGGCAAACTTTCACACCCATTGAGATTCACTTTTCAATCATGAATAAAATATATCTTTAAAAAGTTGTATGCGATTTTCACGCCTGTTGAAATATATGTACATAACATGAATTATAAAGCATACATTTTCATAAAGAAAATAAATGTTTATACCCGTATTGACATTTTCGAAGTATAGGAAAGCTACAGAAGTGTGCATACAATTACTAAATTGCTTGACTTACAGGGTATTTGGTAGTCTGTGCTATAATAGCTGCTAGAACGGCAATTTCTTCTGATTCCACAATTTGCCTGTGCTCTGTAATATGGGGGGTACTTATCTTGGTTATCGTTATGGCTCATGCCTTCGGCTGACACGCGATTCTTGATGCCATCAATAACACTCGGCTTGCAGGCATCTGAGCAACTGACCGCGGGCAATCATATTTACACACTGACAGAAAAACAGATATGAGATACAACAATATACAGCACACAGATGCAGATGCAGATAGAGATACAGATACAGATACATAGATACAGGCAGTGGGCTGGGGTAATGGCAGCTGTATGCCAGAATGTCGCCTCGGGTCATAAGAGATACACGGCTATATGCCAAAAATTGAAAGCCCAGCATCTGTACAGATACACTCATACACTGACACTCAGATACTCACACTCATACTCATATTGGTTTTGTGTTGTGTTGTGTTGTGTGGCATGAAAAAAATGAAATCGGTGACAGCGCTTCAAGCCACAGACTGTAGGAGAGTGTATGGCAACGGTTCCCTGCCTTCATGAATATTATCGCCCAGGCAGGCTGCCATTGTTCTCAGGTGCAGCCGGCGAGACCGCGTTGATAGAGAGAGGAATAGTACAACATGCGGGGGGAGGGGGCTGTGTTGAGTTGAGGGAAACCCTACGCGAATGTCGCTTAACTGTGCGCAAAATTTTATTCCGGCAAACGCAATTTATGTCGCAACTGGCGATATCCGCCGCATCCTCGCGCCGTGTGCCCGACGAACCTCCAGTGCTTTATCCGAACCTTTATCATCGGACCCATCAACCGATGCTGGCCAATATCATTGCCAACTTTTTATGCCATGTCACACATGAATGCTGTCAAAAGTGGGCAATATTTGACTGTATCAAATAGCAAAGTGAGCTTTAAAAAATCATGGATTGAGTTTCAATTCAAAAGAAACAAATAAAAGGGCTTACAACCTATCGTTAATGATTACTATATATTGCGACAATTTTAAATTGTAGTCAAGATTTTGTAGATTATATTCAAAATATTTTTTGTAAATGTAAAATAATTCAAAGAAATAATCCTCAGTTATTATTGTGCAATCCGGGGTCAGGTCATTTGACAGTCGTCTAGCTGCTGTCTCTTGGCTGACCTTATAGAGTGGGTGCGTCTGTTTTGTGGGTCTCCCCAAATGTATGTATATGGAAACATGCGCTGGGGCGCGAAAATGGCAGCTGGTGGAAATCCCATGATTATGCAGAGAATTTGATGCTGTTGCAGTTGCAGTTGTAGAAAAAACGGTTGCATGCTCGAGCTGCAGTGCCACTTTTTGTTGCCGTCTTGCATGCCACACGCACTTCTTGTTGCTCGATTTCTTTTCTATTTTTAATTCGAGGAGGGAAAGGAGGAGCAGTTATGGTATTGGGGTATTGAATTTGGCTTTATTGGAATTTATGGACCGATAATTAGAGGGGCGGCAGAGCTTTGTTTTGTGGGTGTGGCCCATGCAATATGTCAAATGTTTGCAGACCATTCAGGCATAAGTCTGTGTGTGTGTGTGTGTGTGTGTGCATTGTGATTGTGTGTGTGTGTGTGTGGGTATATACCCAAGGGGCAGTTGCATTGCGAGAGCAAATTGTATTGACTTCTGCCTTGTAACACAGCGCACATAATTGTCCAAGTGTGTGTGTGGGTGTGTGTGTGTGTATGACTGAGGGGCATAATAAATATCTAATTAGGCTAGAGCAATGGCCGAAAACTGTAGCATACTTGAGGGCGTGAGTTATGAGCAGCTTTAAAATCAGAATCAGAACTGAAATGATGTTCAAGTGGCGACATTCTTAAAGTGAATATATGATTTGTACAGATTACATAATTATATTTAAATTTCAATATAAATATAAATACTTAATATATTAATTTAAGTAATAAAAATTCTATAGAAATATACCACAAATTTTGAGTGCTATAATATGTAATTTGCATATCAAATGGATATCCTTTTGTGTTCCTCACTTCATAAATGTCGAGCTGTTTCAGTCGGAGGAACGAACATTTAGCGGCCTTCGGGCAATGTGATTTAATAATAATTGCACGGCTCAGCATGTTAATTAAATTGCATTGCCATTTTATTTGTGCTGCACTCAAAGCAATCGAATTCAATTAAGCAAACACAGATCTAAGCAATATTTGAACATACTCCATTTGGCGCAATAGTTTCCAAATTAAAGCTTTAAAATGTGCCCAGAAATGTGTTCTATATGTATTATTCCATATAACGAATCTTCGAATCTTGCAGCTGTAGAGGATTGAGGGAATCAAAGATATCTGGTAGTGGCTTTTACAGCAATTTAATGCATTTTAACAATTTTATGGTCATTAAAAATTAAATTGAAAGCTGCGATGAAAACTCTCAGAGTGAAATGCGAAAATTGCAAATGGATGTGATGCATAAAAAGTGAAGCGTGAAAATGTTTAACTTGTTGATATTTAATGCAAATACTGTGGGTATGTATGCTATATATGTGTATGTGTATGTGTATGTGGGAGAGTGTGGGTGTGTGTATTGATTGCAAATAAACACATGCTTAATTTTATTTGCATATATGCATTTGTATTTATTTATTTGCAAATATTCCCTTGCTGCTCTTTTCATACATCAACTATCTCTCTCTCTCTCTCCCCCAGTGTCCCTTTTTGTTCATTCCCTGCTTATCTATTAGTTTAATAATAGTTTGTTAATTGATGCAAAACTTTCTTATTTCTGCAATTAATTTTATACGCCCAATTTGTATTGCACTGATTAACATTCATTTAAACATATTGAATTACAACACTCTTATTATAATTATTAACTCTATACACAACTAGGCTAATTCGATTTGAAAGAAGTCAATAAAAATTGTTGTTAGTTGAAGAGGCTTATGTTAATTGCAGTACTTCCCATTGTAAAAATATATATATATATAGTTTCAATTTATACTAATTAATTACAAATTTAATTGCAGCTGTTGTTGAAGAACCCGAATTTACTGAATACATCGAAAATGTAACTGTACCTGCTGGACGCAATGTCAAATTGGGTTGCTCGGTTAAAAATCTTGGCTCTTATAAGGTGAGTTTTAAGACCCATATCAATGCGAGTCAAATAATAAGAGTCATGTCCGTTCAAAGATAGCAATTTCTGAATATTTTACGATTTTATGGCCTATTTTCAGATTCTTTTGGGCATATCTCGCAAAATAATCATCAGAATGACCTCAAATAAAAAGCAAAATGCTTGTTTTGAGTCCCAGAATCGATTAGGGTCAAAGAAATCCCCAATCGGAACTTTCGATATTTTGATGATTTTTGTAGGGGGTTAGTATGGAAAAATGGTCAAAAATATGAAAAAATTCAAAAATGCCAATATAAACAAATTTTTGATGCAGACTGAAACTATGTTCAAAACCATTGACAAAAATGAAAATTTCATAAAAATCGGTTGATTTTTGGAAGAGTTATGGCAGTTCAAAGTTATAGAAATACTGAATCCGGTATTTTCCGATTTAATGGCCTATTTTCAGATTCTTTTGGGCATATCTCGCAAAATAATCATCAGAATGACCTCAAATAAAAAGCAAAATGCTTGTTTTGAGTCCCAGAATCGATTAGGGTCAAAAAAATCCCCACTTCGAACTTTTGATTTTTTGATGATTTTTGTAAGGGGTTAGTATGGAAAAATGGTCAAAAATATGAAAAAATTAGAATTTGCCAATATTAACAAATTTTTGATGCAGATTCAAACTATGTTCAAAACCATTGACAAAAATGCAAATTTCATAAAAATCGGTTGATTTTTGGAAGAGTTATGGCAGTTCAAAGTTAGAGAAATACTGAATTCGGTATTTTCTGATTTTATGGCCTTTTTTCAGATTCTTTTGAGCATATCTCGCAAAATAATCATCAGAATGACCTCAAATAAAAAGCAAAATGCTTGTTTTGAGTCCCATAATCGATTAGGGTCAAAAAAATCCCCACTTCGAACTTTTCATTTTTTGATGATTTTTGTAAGGGGTTAGTATGGAAAAATGGTCAAAAATATGAAAAAATTAGAATTTGGCAATATTAACAAATTTTTGATGCAGATTCAAACTATGTTCAAAACCATTGACAAAAATGCAAATTTCATAAAAATCGGTTGATTTTTGGAGGAGTTATGGCAGTTCAAAGTTAGAGAAATACTGAATTCAGCTATTTTCGATTTCATGGCCTATTTTCAGATTCTTTTGGGCATATCTCGCAAAATAATCATCAGAATGACCTCAAATAAAAAGCAAAATGCTTGTTTTGAGTCCCAGAATCGATTAGGGTCAAAGAAATCCCCAATCGGAACTTTCGATATTTTGATGATTTTTGTAGGGGGTTAGTATGGAAAAATGGTCAAAAATATGAAAAAATTAGAATTTGGCAATATTAACAAATTTTTGATGCAGATTCAAACTATGATCAAAACCATTGACAAAAATGCAAATTTCATCAAAATCGGTTGATTTTTGGAGGAGTTATGGCAGTTCAAAGTTATAGAAATACTGAATTCGGTATTTTCCGATTTTAGGGCCTATTTTCAGATTCTTTTGGGCATATCTCGCAAAATAATCATCAGAATGACCTCAAATAAAAAGCAAAATGCTTGTTTTGAGTCCCAGAATCGATTAGGGTCAAAAAAATCCCCACTTCGAACTTTTCATTTTTTGATGATTTTTGTAAGGGGTTAGTATGGAAAAATGGTCAAAAATATGAAAAAATTAGAATTTGGCAATATTAACAAATTTTTGATGCAGATTCAAACTATGTTCAAAACCATTGACAAAAATGCAAATTTCATCAAAATCGGTTGATTTTTGGAGGAGTTATGGCAGTTCAAAGTTATAGAAATACTGAATTCGGTATTTTCCGATTTTATGGCCTATTTTCAGATTCTTTTGGGCATATCTCGCAAAATAATCATCAGAATGACCTCAAATAAAAAGCAAAATGCTTGTTTTGAGTCCCAGAATCGATTAGGGTCAAAAAATCCCCACTTCGAACTTTTCATTTTTTGATGATTTTTGTAAGGGGTTAGTATGGAAAAATGGTCAAAAATATGAAAAAATTAGAATTTGCCAATATTAACAAATTTTTGATGCAGATTCAAACTATGATCAAAACCATTGACAAAAATGCAAATTTCATCAAAATTGGTTGATTTTTGGAGGAGTTATGGCAGTTCAAAGTTATAGAAATACTGAATTCGGTATTTTCCGATTTTATGGCCTATTTTCAGATTCTTTTGGGCATATCTCGCAAAATAATCATCAGAATGACCTCAAATAAAAAGCAAAATGCTTGTTTTGAGTCCCAGAATCGATTAGGGTCAAAAAAATCCCCACTTCGAACTTTTAATTTTTTGATGATTTTTGTAAGGGGTTAGTATGGAAAAATGGTCAAAAATATGAAAAAATTAGAATTTGCCAATATTAACAAATTTTTGATGCAGATTCAAACTATGTTCAAAACCATTGACAAAAATGCAAATTTCATAAAAATCGGTTGATTTTTGGAAGAGTTATGGCAGTTCAAAGTTAGAGAAATACTGAATTCGGTATTTTCTGATTTTATGGCCTATTTTCAGATTCTTTTGAGCATATCTCGCAAAATAATCATCAGAATGACCTCAAATAAAAAGCAAAATGCTTGTTTTGAGTCCCAGAATCGATTAGGGTCAAAAAAATCCCCACTTCGAACTTTTCATTTTTTGATGATTTTTGTAAGGGGTTAGTATGGAAAAATGGTCAAAAATATGAAAAAATTAGAATTTGCCAATATTAACAAATTTTTGATGCAGATTCAAACTATGTTCAAAACCATTGACAAAAATGCAAATTTCATAAAAATCGGTTGATTTTTGGAAGAGTTATGGCAGTTCAAAGTTAGAGAAATACTGAATTCGGTATTTTCTGATTTTATGGCCTATTTTCAGATTCTTTTGAGCATATCTCGCAAAATAATCATCAGAATGACCTCAAATAAAAAGCAAAATGCTTGTTTTGAGTCCCATAATCGATTAGGGTCAAAAAATCCCCACTTCGAACTTTTAGTATGGAAAAATGGTCAAAAATATGAAAAAATTAGAATTTGGCAATATTAACAAATTTTTGATGCAGATTCAAACTATGTTCAAAACCATTGACAAAAATGCAAATTTCATCAAAATCGGTTGATTTTTGGAGGAGTTATGGCAGTTTAAAGTTAGAGAAATACTGAATTCAGCTATTTTCGATTTCATGGCCTATTTTCAGATTCTTTTGGGCATATCTCGCAAAATAATCATCAGAATGACCTCAAATAAAAAGCAAAATGCTTGTTTTGAGTCCCAGAATCGATTAGGGTCAAAAAAATACCCACTTCGAACTATTCATTTTTTGATGATTTTTGTAAGGGGTTAGTATGGAAAAATGGTCAAAAATATGAAAAAATTAGAATTTGGCAATATTAACAAATTTTTGATGCAGATTCAAACTATGTTAAAAACCATTGACAAAAATGCAAATTTCATAAAAATCGGTTGATTTTTGGAAGAGTTATGGCAGTTCAAAGTTATAGAAATACTGAATTCGGTATTTTCCGATTTTATGGCCTATTTTCATATTCTTTTGGGCATATCTCGCAAAATAATCATCAGAATGACCTCAAATAAAAAGCAAAATGCTTGTTTTGAGTCCCAGAATCGATTAGGGTCAAAAAAATACCCACTTCGAACTTTTCATTTTTTGATGATTTTTGTAAGGGGTTAGTATGGAAAAATGGTCAAAAATATGAAAAAAATCAAAACTGCCAATATAAACAAATTTTTGATGCAGATTCAAACTATGTTCAAAACCATTGACAAATATGCAAATTTCATAAAAATCGGTTGATTTTTGCTAAAATTATGGGTGATTATTAAAAAAACACCATTTTATTTCACTACTTTAAAGAGAAAATAATATCTTATCTGATTTTTGTAACGAATATATGTATATAAATCGAGAATTGTTAAATGCTGAAAAAGTAAATTAAAAGTGCTTCCGCAAAGTCAGTCAAACTGCCATGGCAATTGCAATTGCCATTCCAATTTTCGAAAATGTACTAGACTTAGTTCCAATATCTGCTTAAACATCTCACCTGTCCGACTAGTCGCAACAAGGTAAGTGGAAGTGGGAATAAACGCATTTAGTGGTTACCCCGAATGCGCCTTTAAGAGCCATTTAATAACATCCAAAGGTATGCAACATGCCGGAGCTTGTTGCAAGGGTTAGACCTCAATGTGAGCACGTACTCGGTTGCAATTTCACAGCTCAGCATCAGCAACAACGACGTCGACGAAAAAAGTGGTAGTAAAGTGTGAGGGCAAAAAAGAGATGAGGAAAATCCAGAAGCGTTGGCAGAAAGCGGAAGCGAGAAAATTGCATCATAGTGTCGCATATAAAAATAAACTGAACCGGCTTCATGTGCGGGGCGTGAAAGTGTGCGGTGATAGCTATGAATTACACGCATGCAATACATGTAACGGAGCTGCCAGTTGGCAATTGTAGAGCAGTGAAGGTGCGGTGCGCGGTGGTAGTCAGGGGTGGTAACAGTAATCTTACTGAGTTGCAGACACAGACACAGCTACTTAAACATGCCATCAGCTAAGCCGAGTCTGGGGCAATGCCAATGCTTTTTGCTACCTGCTTTTTTTGGCCAACAACAACAAGCTAAGGTAGCAGGTTTTTAGCCATTTTATTTACTGCATGCCATGCACGTTCCAAGTATGTGAGAGAGAGTGAAAGAGAAAAAGATAGAGAGAGAGAGAGACGCTTTGTCGTCAATGCTCGTTTCCTTGTTGCTCTCATTTACACCTCAATTTGATTCTATTTCCTGTATATGGCAAGCCAAAATACAGTCAAGATATCAGTTTTGTGGCCCCAGACGTCTTGTTAGCACACTCCTTTTCTCCCCGTATCCCTCTCTTCCTTGTATCTCCATCTTCTGCAACTTGAGCCTGTTTTTTTTTCTTTGGAGTAGCTCGTAATGATGCTGAGAGGCGTTCGCGTGGCATCAACGTCTTGTTGCATCAATTGAAGTCCACTTGATATTCATGGCCGTGTGCTCTATTTTCATGTTAATGATGTGTTTCCATTTGGAAGTCCAACTAGCTGCACCACAACCATATCCATATGCAGTAGCAGCCCCATTCAGCTGCATTCCCCATATACCGCCCACATGGCGTATGCGCAATGTCAGATACTAATTAGTTGACTTTTGATATGGTTGCCTTTGAGCTTTTACTTTTTACTCTTTACTTTAACTTTAATACTCTCATGCCACCTCGTTTATCAGTATTGCCTTCTACTTTCTCTGTTTACTTCTTTCGCAATCTATCTTCCTTGCGCAGCTTTCTCTTTTGACAAGTAATCAAATCATTATCGCTCATTACTCGCTGATTTCTTTGCCAGACGCTTAATTAATAAACCATTTACATTTTTTTTGTGAAATTAAATAAAAACGGAGAGGAAATGAAAAGAATGAGGAAAATGAAAGAAGATATTGAAAAGAGTGAGAAGTTATGTGGAAAAATAGATAAAATATATTAAAGTATGTTTTGCCTTTAACTAATTTATCGAAGTATAATAAAATTCACTCCACAAAATATCTTATAATTTACTTCATTATTTTATTTGATAATAATAATTATTTTGTTTGGGGTTTATCAGAAATTATTAAATAATTCAGTCATTGATTTAAAATAAATATAATTATTATTATTATTTTTTAAATAAAATTTACTAAGTGAAGAATATGTACAACTTAAATAACACCTTATTGAAATAATAAACTATATTTTTTTGCAGTTTTAAAATAAATATAATTATTATAAATATTTTTTAAGTGAAACAGTTTTGTAAGTGAAAAACCCTTAAGAAAGTTCTAAGTTAACTTTATTTAAGTGAAAAATCGCTATAATAAATACCTTATCGAAATTGTAAATTAACTTTATTATTTTGTTTGCAGGTTGCCTGGATGCACTTTGAACAGTCAGCCATACTCACCGTGCACAATCACGTGATCACGCGCAATCCGCGGATCAGTGTCACGCACGACAAGCACGATCGTCACCGCACCTGGTACCTGCATATCAACAATGTGCACGAGGAGGACAAAGGACGATACATGTGCCAGATCAATACGGTGACTGCGAAAACACAGTTCGGTTATCTAAATGTTGTGGGTGAGTTAAATCTGAAATGCAACACGAATTTATGCAAAAAGGTTCTTCGTCATTCGAGAATTTGTGTCCCGAAGGCGGAGACAGGAGTTCAGGACAAACTCAACGTGCGTCTGAAAATCCTCAACAAATACGCGCATGCCCTTAAGCATGCAAATCTCACACTATCCTCACACACACACACACACACCAACACACACAGGGAGGGTGTGAGGGGAAAACAAAGGGAACAACCAAAACAAAGGATGCCTCTAGCAAAATTCACTCGATGGGTGTGTGTGTGTGTGTGAAAGAGAGTGTGTGTGTGTGTGTCCAGTGTACAGTTCAGTGAATCCTTTTCGCCAGGCAAAATAATTTCACTCGTTGCCAACCGAACAAATTATTAAAAATTCATGCAATGTTCAGCGAAAACGAGAGCGATAGAGAGATAGAGACAGAGCCAGAGAGAAGGCAAAGAGCAGCTGAAATTCTATTTTTTTTTAATTAAAAAAATTATAAAATACTATTCGTAAAAGGCAGGGCAAAAACAACAATAAGCGAGAGAATTAAGCAAGCGCTAAAAACAATATTTAAATGAATTGTTTCATGCAAATTATTCGTTGTCAAATATTTGCATTTCATATGCCCAAATAAATCTCTAATCAAAATATAAACGGTTCGAAGTTCAATCAACTCGTTGAGAGTATTCAACTGACAGTTATGAGCAATATTTTTCTTATTTCAAAAATTATTCAAATTTATTCTTCACAATTTAAAAATAAAAGTTTCTTTTTCGAAATTAAATTTGCAGATTTTTCAAATTCAACTGCCAGAAATTACACATAAGTTATTCAATTCAAAAATATTGTCATTAACTTTGTGTAACTTGCAATTATGAAATGTGCAGCATGTTGAACGTGGCACAAATGGAAAATTGAAATTGAAATTGCGAAAAACATTTCCATTTGCAATTTCCTGTTGCTGCCAAATTGACACCAACAAACAATGCAATTTATCAGCCATTTATAAGGATACAGCCGATTTTCAATCCAAAACTATTGTATTTCCCCCACAATGTTGGTGAATACACTCATGTGTGTAGGTGTGTGTGTGTGTGTGTGTGTGTGGGAAATGAATCTTAAATGGCAGCACTGATTACCAGTTGAATGTGTAAAGAGTTATCGTTGGCATTTGCTGGGATTATGGCGAATAGCAATTTAGAGAACTCCACATTCGAAATGTAAATATATAACTATTGAATATGCGAATAAAATCTCTGAGTCTCATTCATTATTCAAACTCTCTCTCTCTCTCTCTCTCTCTCTCTCTCTCTCTCTCTCGTGTTGTTGTGACTTATGACTATTTGCAGTTCCACCCAATATCGATGACTCGCTGAGCTCCAGTGATGTCATAGTGCGAGAGGGCGCCAACATATCCCTGAGATGCCGGGCCAGCGGCAGTCCCCGGCCCATTATCAAATGGAAACGGGATGATAATTCTCGCATCGCCATCAATAAGAATCACATAGGTAAGTGCAACTGCAACTGCAACTGCAGACAGTCGACAGTTTGTTAAACGCATCAATCATTTAACTCATATACATGCTCTCTCTATCTATCATTCTCCCTCTCTCTCTCTCTCTCTCTCTCTCTCTCTCTCTCTCTCTCTCTCTCTCTCTCTCTCTGCATCTCTTTCTTTCTCTGTCTGTTGCAGTGAATGAATGGGAGGGCGATACACTGGAGATAACCCGAATATCTCGACTGGATATGGGCGCCTATCTCTGCATCGCATCCAATGGAGTTCCCCCAACGGTTTCCAAACGCATCAAAGTCAGCGTCGACTGTGAGTAGAGCAGAGGGAAGGCATTGCCATATGAGGGGGCGGTGGGGAGTGCCATTTTAACATGGCCAACTGTTAAAGCCACTCTCATATTTTACTGACCATACCCCATATTTCTTTTTATCAACATTTGCTAAACACTCGCTGACTTAACAATTTTGTTAACAATAACAACAACAATCTCGACACTTTTTCCAACCAAAACTCGCTTTCGATTTTACAGTTTATTTATTTATATATAGATATGGACTTCAGTTAGATATGGGTATGGGGATCTGGGAATGGATTTTAGTGTAGGCGATTTTCAATTTATTTTTCGTTACGTTCTACGTGTTGGCCAACAACAGAGAGATATGTTGGCCAACAACTGCCTACATGAGTTTGTTGAGTCGGATTTTAACTGTATGTATGCAATGTTTTTTTTTTGCTCTACACTTTTCTATTCTTTTCAACTCATATGCCCATTTCGAGAAAAAGGATTAAAGTACATTTGAGCCTGGTCCAAAATTTCTTTGACCATGGTCCATATTTATTTATTTCAATGTGCAACAACAAAAAATGAAATTCTCGAAAATTAAACAGTTTTTATTATTTAAAAATTAAATTATTAAAATAAATTTCTTTTATGTTTAGAATCATAAATAAATTGAACTATGCAAGGATTAAAAGAAAAGTTCATTAAAAATTATTTTTATTATTATTTTTTTTATTATTATTATATTTTTTTCTTTTTTCTATTATATTTTCTATATAATTTTTTTTGATTTTGTTCCGCTGTGCTTGGGTGATTGCAATTTTGTGGTACCACTTGTGGCTGTAACCGCAGTTTGGCTAAAAATCTCTGACAAAAAAAATGTTTTGAAAACTCGCATAAACTGTGACATTCTATATAAAACGTAGCAAAAAAAAAATGAAAAAAAGTGGGTCGGAATCAGTGTGCAGCGCTTTTTAAGATTTATTACAAGCGACAGTCAGTCACATCACGTGTCGTCCGTGTGCTGTCATGTCAACGGCAAAGGCCACCAGTTGAGGCGTGTTCTGATTTGGGGGGCGTGGCAGTAGGAGCAGCAGCAGCAGCAGCAGCGGTAGTCGTCATACAGAAATTTGCTCGTTTGCTGTCACTTAAAAATGCCGCAAGCATAAATCTATTTTTGGTTTCGCACACGACATTCGCTTTTCCTTTTTCCCTATTTTCTTTTTTTATTTTGCTGTCCAACAAAACAATCCCGAGCCAAACAAAAACCCCTAGGCCATTGGGCCACACCAGCATAACTCCAACTACCAACTGTCCAGTGCAGCCATTAGACTGGTATCCTCCCACAGTGAAAGCCCCCCAGTTGAGCTGCAAAAACAAAAAATGCAATACAAATTACACGTGTGTACAAAGGAGCAGCCAGTAAAAAATGGCAAGTCGAAATGCCTGATTGCTGCAGTCCTGCGGCAGGACTAGCGAGATGGTAGCTGTTCCAATGACTGAATATATTGCTCTGAAGTAATCCACACAAAAACAAAAAAAAAAAAGAGAAGAAAAAACAAATATCATTTGCTATGCAATAAATTTGCCAAGAAATCTCAAAACATACAAACTGCAATTTAAAAAATGTTTAGATTAATTTTTTTTAAATTATTATTAGTTAAGTAAATGTAAAAAAAATTTTATATAATTTCTCTGTAACACCCTTTGTCATAATATTTACTTAATACCTCTAGATTGATAAATTGTAAATAATAAATAAATTAAGAAATTATTAGTTAATCATAAATTAAAAAAAAATTAAATGTTCTAAAAAAATTGAAAACTAATTAATTTAATTAATTGAAATTAATTTCTTATTTGCTTTAAAAATTCGAGAAAAATCTCATTACAAAAAAAAATGGTACAGAATTTTTCTTCCATGGTTTATATTTCAAATATTTAGTTTATATTTAATTATATTCTGAATTGACTTTATTTTTTAAGCGCTAGAAATCAAAATCAATTTCATATTCCAATATTCTAGTATGTTAGTTAGACAAAGTATTCCCCGAGTGCGATAAATATCAACATAAAATCGCATGTTGATTTTTGTAGTTTGTTTTATTTTCGAAAATTTCGGTTGACAATTTGTACGAGAAGCAGACGAAACAAATTTCCAATTCATTTTTGTTTTCATTTCGATGCGATAGAAAAATTGTGCAGAACCTCCCCAAACAATTTGTTAAAACAACTGTGACAGCTTGCATATGTCCTCCAGTCAGGACACACGCCCAGCTACTGTTCACTCTCACCTCTGCTTTCTCCCTTCCTCTCTTTCTCTCTGACTTTCTCTCTCTTCTCTTCTCTTGCCACTGCTCTTCTGCTGTATATTTGTACGTTTATTGTGGCGTGCGTTGCTTAACAAACAGGAAGCAACAAATTCAGCTACTGTTTCCGTTTCAGCAGCAGGATCTGAGTGAGTGAGTGTGTGTGTGTGTGTGTGTGTGTCCTTGTATGTTTGTTTCTTACATTTGTGACTGCATACTGATTTGTTTGCCTTGTGCAGCAACAACAACATCAGTACAACATATGCTGTGGAAGGACCCTTAACCTGCCACACTTGCAAAAACCCAACGAATCCTTCGCTCCACATTCTCATTCGCATTCGAATTCGTCTTCACATTCACATGATGGTATCGCCATTCAAATTGCCAAGTTAAGCAGCTAATTTGGTATGCAATGCAGATACTTCAAGATTGATATAATTTCAACAAGTTTTTTACACAATTTATCGCAGCAAAGAGATTAAAAATGTATACATATAAATGAGAATCAGTGATCAACTTGCTTGTACTCTTAATATTTTTATGGAAAATATTCATCATTGTTTTGGTTATGTTTATAGTAATGATTTCTTTCCAGTAGGTCTCATTATAAATCACGCTCTTAATGTCCCCTCAATGAGTGCTGAATGGACGCAGGATTACAAACATTTCCTGTCCATTCCTTGAGCTCTGATTTAAATTACAATTGAGTGGCGACAATATTGTGAAAGCTGAACAGAAAGTGGAAGAAAGCAGCTTGGCGACTTGGCTAAGTGGCCAGCGAGTCAGGACACGGCAGCAGGAGCAAAGAAAAAAGGACTTGAGTCAACAATAATTTAGCCTGGCAGTTGCGCTGCTGCTTTCACAGTGTCGAGTATCCTTGGCTGGGGAATGGGGGAATAGGAGAAGAGGGGGGAGAGATCGTTGAGTGGTTTGCCGTTTTCGCCTCAGTAGTCAGTGGACAGGACATTGAGTGACACTTTTGTCTGGTAGTTTCTTGGAAATTGCGAAAGGTGCCATTGCCGAGTGTAAACAAGTTGAAAATTAGCAGTTAATGAAGCCTCGTTACGGCCAAGCAGCAGTCAAGGATTATACTTAAGAGCTGTCTGTATAAATATATATATATATATATATACAGTTATTGTTCCACAGATGAAGATAGTAAGTTGGACAAGGAGTTGGAAGAGGAGACTGTCATTGATTGCAGTGGAAGCACAATATTTGCGGAATTAGTGTAATGGCAGATGGTCCTCGTTGAGGATGCCAACAGACATGTGTTATCCTTGGGAAGGGGACACTTGAAACATTTCAACTTGAAAACCCAAAACTTGAACAAGTTGTCTTCCTGATTGAAGTTGCATATGTTGAAAACCTTTTGCATTTTCCATAATTCCATTAGAACACTTTCAAGAGCTAAGTGCTGACCTCTTGTTGAAGCCCCAAAACGAGGCAATCTCTTTAATTCATTTTGGTAAGTTCCGAGTCAAGTTTTCTTTCTGCCAGTCTCTCTCTCTCTCTCTCTCTCTCTCTCTGTCTCTCTTTCTCTAATATTGACAAACAAAGTTTCAAGTCCAATTTATGCATATACATTCAACATTCAACATTTTTTCTTAACTCTTCTCTCTTCGCTCTCTCTCTCTCTGTCTTTGTGTGTTTCTCTAGTGACTTTGGCTCAGGTTATGTTCGGTTCGTGATTTAGTTTTGGTTTTGGTTTGGTTTATGCAAAATGCAAGTTGAGGCCAGATCTTAAGTACAATTTTTTATGCAACTGATTTTCATTTAAATTGAGAGGAGTGGCAGAATTATGCAAGTCGTAGTCATTTCTTTGCCCAGCCGACGAAGAAAGGAAGTTCGCCTCGTACTCAAAGTGGTTTGAGAGGAAAACGTAGAAAGAAAAACTATTTCTTTTCTCGGCGCATGCATATCATGGAAAAATCTTATGAATAGCATTATACAGTATTTTTCTCTTGACTTCGCCTTTTGGGGTTTTTGTTTAGCAGTCGGTTTTTTGTTATATTTGCGGTGCATCTGTTGAGATTCTGCGCCCTGTAATTACATAAGCACACCTATACAACATTTTTGTCAATGCACTCCCAAAAAAAAAAAAAATGTTATTTTAATGAAAGAGAAAAGATATACTATATACATATATACTGTATACAATCTGGGATTGTATACTATGTGTTCGCTTTTTGACAAATTCAACCACACTTCAGGTGCAGCTTGGCGCACATTTTTAATTAAGATATTGAATGCGAGTCGCAGTTTTTTCGAGCATATTTCCCTCTCGCTCTCATGCTCTATCTCTGTCTCACTTTTCTCTCGTCTTTTTTTTTTGTGGTATGAAGACTAATGAACATTTTTGCATTTGCCATAGTTATTGTCCTGCTGATGCCGATGCTTGAGCCGCAGCCTGTCATCATCATCATCATTAGGCAGTGCCTGGCTAAGGACAATGGGTTCCTTTCAGGTCTTGGATCTACTCTTATTTTTTTTGCTCTATATCTACCTTGTGCCACGAGCTGTCAATTAAGCTGCGGCACAAACTAAAGGGTTTCTCCTCCTGTTTTCCTTGCCATTCTCTGTCTCTCCTCCAGCTATTCCCTTTGGCCCTCGGGCAATTGAAATTTTAATCAGCTTGGACACAAATTAGCGCCGTTTTTATGTTTATGAAAAGTATCAGCATCATCAGCAGCTGCCTGGGTGAGAGGGCAAGTCCTTAATCAAAAGGACATTAAGTATCAGCAAGGCTTAAGTGTGACAAAATGCGCAACTTAATTAACTTGTCCATGGGGTTAAGTGGACTGAGTTGTCATTAAATGGAATCCAAAGTGTTTGGCAAAGGGGTAAACAGTGAGGATTATGACTCCCTACAAATATAATGAATGTCCTTTTTATAAAATAATATGTATAATAAGAAATTATGTTTGTTTATGTTTTTTATGTAGTTCCACCCATGCTGCTCATTCCACATCAACTGGTTGGAGCACCTGAAGGTTTCAATGTGACCATCGAATGTTTCACAGAGGCGCATCCAACCTCACTGAATTACTGGACACGCGGCGAGGGACCAATCATACATGACTCATATAAATACAAGTAAGGACTAAAATTTCCAGAAATATTTACTAATCTATATATGCAAAAGAAGATGTGTTTGTTACAACACTTATAGCTCGAGGTCTGCTGAATCAATTTTCATGGATATTGATTCGTTGGATATGTCTCCGTCCTGAATAGGAAAATACATCTCAAAAACAATGAATTACTTAATAATAAATTGCTAACTGTTGTCCTTTCAGAGTGGAATCGAGTGTTGGAGTGCCTGCTTACAAAACTCATATGAAGTTGACTATTATCAATGTGGGAAGTGGTGATGACGGCATCTACAAGTGCGTGGCGAAGAATCCTCGAGGCGAAACTGATGGCATTATACGACTCTATGGTAAGTGCATGAATGCAACAACTCCTCTATAGATATGTATGGAGTACACTCTGCAGATTGTTGACAAAAGTTACCAACAAATGCATTTTTAATTGTTTGCCAAACAAAAGTTTTCCAGCACAAGCGCAAAAAAACATTCGCCAGACGTTGCGTATACGCAATGTGGTGCATGTCTACTGAATGCAGAATGCCATTTGCCCAAATGCCAAATGCAAAGTCATTTCCACATATGTTTGCTGGCGCTTAATTAAGTAGAGATATGAAAAAGTTCTCAAATATTCATTTCGAAATTAAATGAAATACTTTCTGTGTGACTTTTTCACAAGCCAAATGAGCTTTAAGTTTGGAATCTCTGCCTGATAGAAATCAGTTCAGTCTGTGGGGCTAATTAAGAGATTGTCCAGAGAATGAGTAACTGCCGCATTGGCCTTAACACAAATTGACAAATTTTAGCCATTTAGCCATTGAGACGAACAAAGGCAAGCAACCTTACATCCCCTACTTCCCAAAGGCAATCCATACAAAAAAAAACAACCCGAACAGAAGAAAAAACCCGAACAAAGAAATAAAATCTGAACCGCAATAGCCCAGAAATGTTTCGACTTAATTGCCTGACACGCTGCTGACCAATACTCGAATGGAGTTCATGGCTTTCTTGTCCTGGTTGTAGGGTGGGAGAGAGAGAGGGGGCGGGAGGGATAACGATTGCTTAACACCTCTCAATGCCCTGCACTGGGCACAGCATTTGACTCCTTTGCCTGAAGGATTCTAGGGCAAATGCCGAGCCATAATCAAGCCACTGAAAATCAAGTCACGTGCTCGGCTTTGAGGTGAGGAATTGGCTGGGCAGGATTGTCGTGACAGAAGTTTTTGCTGCAAAGGCAGCTGGGCAGACAGTCCTTGGACCAAGGATCTACCCCAGACAGACTCACATGAGTTAAGTTAACCTGAGGCAAACTTGAATTTCTTTTTGGGGTTTCTTTTTTTTATACGTATACGTATACATATACATATGGATATGTATGTGTGTGGAAGTTCTTCCACGAGTTGAGAGTTAATATCACGTTTTTAGTTTAATTACGTGATGGATTTGCTGAGGGCAGCTTTAAGCTGATGCTGCAATTAACTTAAATATGGCACAGAGTCCCTCTAATTATAAACAATTAAAATGAACGAGACGCATACGATCTCAATTCTGCTTCATTTTCGACAGAAACATCAATGAAGGCTTCAATTAGATTCTAATGAGATTCCATTTAACAGGAGGAAACAGTTCTCCCATATGTGGAATATTATATCAAGCTCAAAAATCGTTTGACAATCAAAATGATTTTGCATATTTAAAATATTTGCGGGCAATTCGATATTTTGCCGATTTGTCCAAACGAGCATAAACTATTTTTAGAGGAGAGATGGATGCCGAGGGGGGGCAGAGGAGACAGCATAATTAAAACGTGCTTTAATTGAAAAATATCAGTCAGGGAATCACTCTAGAGGGCGGGAAGAGAGAGGGAGAGAGAGAGTAGCCAAGTGAGACAGAATGATTTGAAATTATATATAGAGTATCGATTGTTAGTTGGGCGAGTTTTGGAAACTCTGCATATTGTCACATAATGAAAATATATGAAATAATTAGCATTTTGCTTAAACAACTCGGGCGTATGAAATATTCCCGGCAGTATTGGAGTGAGTGCCTAGAATAACAGACAGATGCAAAATTTTAAATAAACATAAATACGGCAATTGGGAAAAAAATCAAATTGAATGCGTGGCAAATGTCAAAATTGATAAATTTTTATGCAAATTCAGTTGAGAGCAAACACATAATAAACAGCAACAAGAAAAAAAAAACCACGCAAAATATGTAAAATATTCATAAACAATAAATGCAAATTGAATAAATAAAATTAATATGGAGAAATTGCATATTGAAATGTAAAGAAAAATTACTACTACTATAGCTGAGAAAAGAAACTACTTTATCTGGAAAAGGGAAATATTTCATAAGCGTATAATTAATTTTTCTTCTTTCAGTTTCATATCCTCCAACAACAGCTTCTTCAGGACTCTATACAACGGATACGCATTGGGCTGAAAATGGAATTAATAATTATGGCTATGGAAATTCCGATTCAACGCGTTCAATTAATGGCCATGATAAAAGTAAGTTAATATGATTAGTTGCGATCAGATCCGATCAGATATCCCTGGCACCTTGTATATCGTATTCACTATATCGTAATTCGCATTCAAAAACATATATCTCTATTTCTCTCTCTCTCTCTGTGTTTCTTTCTATTCCCATCTCTATTCATCACTGCAATCTCATCATCATTAAGATACGCGATATCAATCAAATTTGAATGAAATCGGTTTATCTGAACAAAAATCCTTCGTAGATAAAGTACATCAGGCGGTAAATGGGTTGGGAAATCCTTCAGGCACAATCGACTCCAATGCGGACAGCGACGCCAACTGCGCAGTCGCCGTGGCGTGGTGGCTTCTACTGTTGCCAACATTGTTAATATCGGTGAGAGCCGAGCTTAGTCTAAGTCTGTGTGGAGATCCTTGAGAGAGTTATCGACACAAAATCCAAAATACTCGAACATAATTTAAGGCTTAAGGAGAATGTCAACCAATTAGCATATACTCGTAACGTAATCCGTAATCAGTGTATTCAGTAAAGTCGTATAGCCCTTAGAAATGTGAAGAGACCCTAGTTATGATCCGCCCCCAGAATCAAATAGAGTAATCATAAGCCAAAAGCAGAGCTTACTGCAGACCCATAAAAACTATCGTATACTTATATGAAACCCTAGCATATATCTAGTTATACATAGAGAAAATATTCATGAGAATTCCAAACAGGTTTAAAGGTTATAAAAAATGATAGAAAGGAAAGAGTTAAACAAATTGTAATTTCATTTCGCTTCAATGCTGTGCTTAAGCATGGAAGAAAACAAACATAATATATATATATATATATTTATATATATTAAAATAAATACTCAAGTTAAGTAATGTTTATATAATTATACGATGCTATATACATATATTTGTGCGTATAACGCTGCTGGCATTTTTATAAGCCCCACACACACACACACATTCACATCAACACTCACACTTACACTCTCAAAGATACACACACACATACAAAGCTCTAGCTATATTTACGCCTTAAGGTATGCAACGTAAAAACGTAAAGTAAAGGATTGAAAATATGGAGGATAAAAACATAACCAAACACATATCGAGAGTAAAAATCATTTAAATTATAGAAAACTTAAAAACAGAAACTGTAAGTATATAATAGTATCATAAAAAATATATATATTTAACGACATGTAAAATAATTAAGTCAAAAATACAGATAATATTCAGTTCATGTTAATTTCAAATAATGCACAATTCATTTAGCAAGGACTTCCGTTATGAAGAGAACTTCCAAAAGTGAATAGCAAAGGATATACACAATAAGAGTCTTAATGGTAATGATTTTTCATTTATCGATTGTAAAGTTAAATATAATTAATGAAAATGTTGAATATTTACATGCCAGTTGAGTTTTGCTTTGATTCCCAAAAGGGCTAAAAGTATATCTAAAAAAACAAAAACCAAATATTTAAGCGAGTTATGAATAAAGTCAAAATGCTACATAGACACAAATAAAATCTATATACAAAACAGATAAATATTAACTGAAACATATATATATATATATACATACATACAGCATTATAACTATGTAACATGTATTTAAGCATATGAAATGAGTTGTAACTGCAAAAGGAAAATTCGAGTCAAAATGCCGCACATCAATTGTATATGGGAATGTCTCGTGAAACAAAAATATAAATAAAAATATATAAATCAGCAAAAAAAAAACATTAAAAACAATAAGTCTGTGTATTAAATGCTTAATTAGCAACCACAACAAACACACTCTCACACACACAGACACACACAAGTATAAATTGAAAATGCATTAAAAAGATATGATGAAATTTGGGAACACTGAAATTGATATACCCCTGGAAAATTCAAAGTTGGCTAATTTCGAAATAATGCCAAATTTTATTGCAAAAATCAAATAATGAAATTATGCCCAATTTCGTTTAACAAAATGTTTTCTATTTCAACAGCACTTGGCGGTCAAATGGCTCATTGAAACCGTGACTTTTGCTGGCTAATTAGTCATCATTAACTGGCCAATTTGTATGCCCATCGAGCGACAAGACATTAATTACAGGGTATTAAAAGTGCATTACATTAATAATCAATTAGTTAGCAGCGTGTGAGCTAGAATGGAAATGCGAACCGCATTTTATTTGTTGTGTCATTTAATTTTATCACAATTATTTATATTTTATTGCACTCACAGCAGCGCATTTCAAGTGACTGCGAAATGTTGAATTAAAATACATACTATACGTATATGAAATTGCGTAATAATAATAAAGAAAGATCTTTTCATTATTGCCATATTCAATTTAATTATTGTGAACGTGGTGGGCGTGGCGCCACAAGTTTTCCCCATTTATATTTCATTGCAGTGCTTTAAATATTTAATAATAAAAATAAAAATGTAAGTGCCGTTGCAGCCATTGTTGCCATGGTTAATGATGCATGTAAAAGAGGCAGAGCGAAGAGACAGAGATAGCTATAGTGCCGAAAGTAAGTGAGAGAGATATATACACATATATGTATCTATGGGTGTAATCATAAACTGTGGCCATGGCAATGAAAATGGATTCTCTCGCTTCAGCAACTTGAATGAAATGGTTTATATTATTATATGGCGCACACACACTCAGTCAAATGTTAAGTTTAAAAAGATATATTCAATTTTATAGACTGTAAAAGGGAGTAATACAATACAAGCCAAGTTAAGTGGCAGTTGCAAATACCAAAAGCAGATACTTTCATTGTTGACATTAATTGGGATTAAAAAATTCAATGGATTTCGAAAACATTTCATTTTCTGGTGCTCAACCTATTATTGTTTTCCGTGTTAAAAAAGTTAATTGTATAACTTAGTTCATGTTTCATAATTTCTTATTGCAACTATAAGCAAATTGAATCAGTTTACATATTTTTGTTTATTCCATTATATGCATATCTTAAAAGGTCACTCTACTTGTAATGCGGAAATTGAATTGCAAAAGCTTGAAAAAGTAATGGACGTATTACGAAAATTTTCTTATTTGTTTGCTTGTTGATTTGTTGTCGCTTTTCCGCAAACAGACAAGAAAAAACAACCACAAGCCATACAAATGGAAATATCAGGTAAGAAGTGAAGAGAAAGAGAGAGAGTGAAGGATGCATGAAATCAGGTTGAAATCGCGACAGACGATGTCAATTTCATTACGAGCAAGGACGATGGCGAGGACATGCCTGCTTGGTCAGGACTCATCTGCATAAAGGGGAAATTATTTTTTCCAACTAAACTACAAACAACAACTCAACTCTAAATAGCAAGTGAAATACTCGCAGCAGCTGCTTGGACAAAGTTTTTCCCCGAAAAAGAATGTAAACAAAATGAAGAAAGCAAACTAAAAAAAATAATCATGAAAAAGTGAAAAAATAAATCCGCGAAACGAACTATTCACGACAATTTCCGCAATGCAAAAAAAAATAAGTGAAAACAGAAGAAAAAATACAGAAGATACGGAAAATATTCAACAGAAATTTATGTAAAGCAAGTTAACAAAGACAACAAACAAATACAAATGAAGTCAAATACTGGAAAAAATAAATTACCCCAAAGAGGAAAGTGCAACTCTCAATATATTTAACTCTCCCTCTCTCTCTCCCTCTCTCTTTCTCTTTCTCTCTCTCTCTCTCTCATTCGTTATCTCAATCTATTTATAAAAATATTGTTGAAACAATGGGAATATTCCTTATTCACCGGTATGCTATGCTGTTCGTATAAAAAGATTTTTCTTTTTTTAAATAAAGCGAATTCCATTTTCTTACTTGTCCCAAAAAAATCGAGAAAATTTTCCAAATTGTGGAGGGCGGGAATTTCTAAAGTGGGAAGAATATGTGAGCAAAAAGTTCAGTAGGAACATGTTTGCCATACTTTTTATCTGCGCCCAATTCTTTATTCTTTATGCGAACACTTTATTAAAGGATGCGAATAACATGAGGCAGCAGAGAGAGTGAGAGAGGAGAAAGGAAGTGTCCTGCACAAAAGAACTCTCCTGCATTTCATAAACTACATTCTTAGGGTTATTGCTGGGGGGGGGGTATAAAAAGTTCTAAGTGCATTTCGCATAAATGGAAAATTGTTCAATTTATCGGCACACAAAGGATAAAGAGGAACCAGTTAGAAACTTGGCTTAGAAATAACTTTAAGAACTTTATGCATATACAATTGAATAGATAAATATTGATGTTGGTCAATAGGATAACAATTCACAGTTAGAAGGATACACACTCTATACATATTGCCCCCAAAATATCAATTCACACTTCTTGCCTCTGAATAATTGCCACAAATGAGGCGAATCAAATTTGATTTGATTTCATTTGAGCTCTTAAGCCACAACAACAATTCCACAACAAAGTGAATGATAATAAGGAGGAGATGATGAAGAGAATGGAGAACAGATTGTGGAGGAGAACGTTTAAAGTGGAATAAACAGCCATAAGCAGGATAAATGATAAAGAGCTGGGTATGAAAAGGATGATAAAAATATCAACAAGCCAGCAATAAAACATTCAACATTTATTCAACAAGGAGTTCACAGAGGAGAGTGCAGAGTGGAGAGTGGTGAGAAGACAGAGGGGAGACTCAGTGAGTGGAGAGCTGAAAGTGGAGAGCAGCCAAGTGAGCATTGGACCATTGTCGAAATGACATCAATAAAATATTTAAGGCGACAACAAAGCAGACGACGAAGCAGCCACATTCACATCCACGAATGGCCTTCATGCCCCATCTCTCTGCCCCTGCACCACCCACCTCCCTCCTGCCACCTACCCTGCCTATTCTTTAACCACGCCCCTTCAGTTGGCAAAACATACTGAAGAGGGGGCGATGAATGGAGTACTCCACTCGACTGGCGCCGTGGCAAACGAGCTTAACAGAATAAACCGAAGACGGAGACGATGAAGTTGGGATTCCAGTTGAAGATGGGGAGATAGAGAGATGGGGAAAGGAAGGATGATGATGGCAGGACTGTGAACATACTTGAAGCTTCTCATTCGTCTCGGTTTCAACTCGACTTTGAAGTGCAACATCGGAATTTGAATTCAATCGCAATTGCAGTCGCTTCCCTTTCAACCTTAGCTCCAATTCTGTATCCAGCTAAAGTCGAAGTCACAGCCATATACCCATGTAGCCATCTAGCCATATCCTGCTCCATCCTTAACCCATCTCCATAACTGGCGTTTTATTGCGGCTTCCCCTTCTGTTTTGTCAGTGGCAAGCGGCTTAGACTTGTTAGCAACGTCTTCCAACTGTTTAAGGGTCTTAAGGGATTCACACAAAGTGAGGGGAGAGTGGGAGGATGAACAGTTTGTTTGGGAAATCGCGGTTGGCAATCACAGAAAACATAAAGATGGGTTCCCTTAGATAAGCGAGTCATGCTTTGGAATTGGAATTCGAATAGGAATGGGAATTGGAGTGGGAGTGGGAGTTTCTATTGGCCAACTTGTATTGGGCAGTAACTGAAATTGCTGACCAAATTATGAGCCATTTAAAGAGAGTTTTCATTTCGATTTCTCATAATTTAGAGCTGACCGTAAGAGGGATTCTTGGAATCCTTGGAGTTCTTATCATTTGTTCATTTTTATGAAATTTACATATTTTAATCTGAATAGCGTCGATTTCCCAGCGGCAATCAATTTGCTGCCATCGTTTCATTTGTTTCCCTCTTTCCTTTCGTTTTTGAGAAGTTCCTCTATAAAAATCAGTTGAGATTTCATCCGATGATTTCCTTTGATCTAATTTCTTCAAGCAGCTACAAATTTCAACTTTAAGGTTGCTTCATGGAGTAGACAATCTAGTATCAACAATTGTGGTTATCCTGCTGGACTAAGGATTTAGCAGGCTGTCAACCTAAGAGTGTTTCGTGGGTTTCGTCGCGTCTGCGGCTTAAGAGTGGCGACAGGACATGATAAATGAGGCCGTTTACTGTTGCTTTTAGTGGAAATTCCGTTTAAAGTGGAAATGGATGTGGATGTGAAAATGTCTAATAATAGCTGAAAGCAATTGCCACACCGAGGGCAAAAGTCAATAGGATATCAAATTACATTTTAATATGCGAGGGATACTAATGAGGTGTCGGGCAATAAAATTCTAGAATTTAGTGTATTTAGTGAGCTGTGAAATTCACAATTTTTATGCAAATTTAATATAATTAGCCTGAAGGTTGGGCAACTTAAAGCGGAAGCCTAAAAGTAGAATAGCAGCGGATTTTCAAAAGAGAGAAAAGCGAGAGAGAAAGAGAAAGGGGGGAGAGAGAAAGTTAGAGACTAGGAAATGCAATTGGGACATAAATTTCCATTTTCGGTTTTATGCCCTCGAGAACTCGCAGTAATTTAACGCTAAGTTTGTTGTTGTTGTTGTTTTTGTTTGTTAATATTGTTGTTGTAGCTGATATTGTTGTTGTTGTTAATATTGTTGTTGTTGTTGTTGTGGCGGGCAAACCGACGCGCCACAATAAAATAGTAAACATGCTGCATAAGTATAAGAAGCAGAAATAGCAGAAAATAGATGGAAAATAAGACGAAGAAGAGGAAGAAGAAGACTATAAGTCTAGCAAAAAAAATGTGAAAAGCAACTTGTGCTAAGTGACTTGCCATCTCTTTCACTTACTGCATCTGCCATCTCTTTCTGCTGTGTTGTGCTGACCACGAAAATAACTAAAAAAAAAGGGGAAAAGTTTTTTGTTGTTGTTTGTTTTTTTCTCTTAATATTTCTTTGTTTTTGTTTTGGTCGCTTCAATTTACGCGGCTTTTGAGTGGTTTTTTGTTTTTGCTATTTATCTTGGCCTGGTTAGAAGACGTTGCTTGTCCTGACCCCCCCCCACCCTCCCGCTGGTATCTTGGCCCACGTTGTTGGCCTTTTGCTATTATGGCGGCAATTTAATGTCATCATAAATACAAATTCAACGCGCTGAAAGTATTTTCCGCAGTTTATTTAGTTGCGCTTGAACTTCATTTCATCGTCGTCCTCGTCCTTATTCTCATCCTGCTTTAATCCTTTGTGCAGCCTGCAATTCTATTAAGCCCGACCACAGACCAGACCAAAGAGTGTTCGAGTGCTCTCTACCTTTCTCCCTTTTACAGCTGCTCTCCCTCTCTTTCGCACTACTTCAATTGCCAATAAATTTTAGCTGTTATCAAGGCAGCCAGTCCACTTATTCATACACGTGCCAGCAGCTGCTCCATGGACTGCATCCGGGCAGCAGAGCCCAGAGAATGAATGAGTCTTGGCCGGAGAGTGAAACTAAGTCCGAAGCTATAAAGAGTTGGCCAAGTGTGGTTACCAACTACAGCACTTGCTCCATATATTTAACACTACTTTTATTTTATTTTTTTGAGGGAAAGGGAAACAAAACAGAACTGACTTATTTGTAGGCTAGTTGAGATTTTCGACACCCTGTTAAAAGAACTTGGTTTTTATCGAATAATTATAAATTTTGAAACATATTTTTAAATATGTGCATATTTTAAATATATTCATATTTTTAAATATATTCATATTTTTCAATATATTAATAATTTTAAATATATTCATATTTTTAAATAAATTTTAGAAATTTTATTCAATATATCTATTTATGGCTGAAATTTTCCAATACTCATATATCCTCAAGTGAAACTATAATTTCTTGACTCTTAAGATGAACTTTTCTCGGCATTCTTATATACCATTATCATGCCTGATTTGCCTTTCAGTAGTTGTTATAAAATTTCATTGCACCGCATACGAAAAGTCTTGTAGTAGGAACCTAGTGTGAATCCTTGCAAAGGGCTGGCAGCGCGTCCTTGCACTTGAGCAACAGTGGCAAATGTAATAAAAAAAGGACTGCGAGACAAACAGAACTACAAGCGAGCAGAGAGATAGACATAGAGAGAGAGAGAGAGAGAGAGAAAGAGTGAGAGAGAAAGAGAGAGAGAGTGTGTTAGTCAATGAAAAGAGTACAAATCGCCAAGGCACGTATCCCAGCGGGATCTACATTCCCATTCCCATTTCCTTTCTCTCTCTCTCCAACTTGCTCTCTCTTTTTATCTCTCTCTCTCTGTCTTCAGTCGGTTCTCAAGTCAATGGCAGGGAAGCTCTACAAGTGCCGAGCTTGTGCTTGTCGACTGCAAATTATTTATGCCACATGCGGGATTCCAAACACCAAATTCACCTGCCCCAAAGCAGCCGGAAATGCAATCAAAGTAAGCAACAACAAGCCAAAATGGCAAATGGCGGCATAGACAGCGCAAGAAAGAGATAGAAATAGTGTGAGCGAGACAGAGACAGAGACAGAGTGAGAGAGATAGAGATAGTTGAAACAAAAGCCACATTGCCACTTTCCATTTTCCCATTTTCACTCGAGTGCAATTTGGTGGCTTTGGGCTGCTCTCCTTGCCCCACGTGCCACGCTTCCCTTTTCCTACTTACCACTTCACGCTTTTCGCGCCTTTGCCCGGATGTTGAAGTCTTTTGTTTTCATTTCCGTTATTTAATGCAAGTGGCATTGTTGTTACTCATGGCATTGCTGTTGTTGTTGCAGGTGCCGCTGCCAGCTGCCTTGACTAACATAATATATGACATTGTCCCATGGCAGGACGACTTTTCTCTCTCTCTCTCTCTCTCTCTCTGTGTCTATCTCTCTCGCCCACTTTCAACAACTTTGAACGCCGCAAACTTGTTGGCACCTACTTGCCGTGCCCCCGCCCACATCCCTAATGCCATGTCGCTCTGTCTCAGTGTCCCCATGTGCCATGTCCTTGCCATCCTTTCGCCACTTGGCAGCACTTTTCAGCCAGCACATTTGCATTTCTCCATAGCTTTCGCTGAAGCTTGTTTGTTTGCCTTTTTGACTACACTTAAAAAAAAAATGAGAAGCCACTTTCTATCTCTCAACTCTCTCTCTCTCTCTCTCTGAGTTGCCATTTTGAGCGGTCTCTAAACGAAGTTAACCAGATTTTCATGTTCAGATAATGATTTTCGCTTTATTTGCATACGATTTTTCACCAACCACATGAATTTTCCACAGTTTTTCCTTTTCTGTTCTTCTTACTTTCTCTAAGTTCTTTGTTTAGTTGCCGCATACAATTTATTGCCTTTCCACACACTCTCTTTGTCCCACTCTCCTAATAAATATATTTTTAAATAAACTTTTGAAAAATGTTTTCTTGGGATTTTCGCAACCAATCAAGCTGAAAATAAAGTGTTCTGTCTTGAATTAAGTTTCCTTCAGAAATCTGTAGTTAAATGTAAACATGTAAATATAATGTAAATAAAAAGTTATTTGTTCATTGTTTAACATGTGTGTTGAGTATGCTTAATTGGCTTATTCATGAGTTGGCTCATTGGGCTACTTAACCTCTTGTTATTGTGGCTAAGGAACAAAAGACAAGCAACAATTTTCTCTTAACTCCCCTCAACTCCCCTCAGCTGAATTTATGCTCAATCTGCCACACATTTGCCTGGATGACGGCCGCAAATTGCTTTTTAATAACTCAACTAAGCCAAGTAAAACTGGCAAAACAAGCTCTAAAATAACAACAACAACAACAAAAATTACAACAACAATGATGGCTATAACAGTTGAGCTAACAGCAAGAGGACGATAACAACCTCAACAACAACAACAAGAGTTTCTGCTGCTGTTTCAATTTTCCAACTGGCAGTTAAATGAAGGCAACAAAACCCCACAAACTATGCAATGCAAAATCTGTTAACTATCCAACCCCAAAAACTCCCATCGAAGTTCTTAGCATCCCCCTCTCAACTCTCTTACTCTCCGCTTATCCCTTTTGTCTCGTATGCTGGCCAACTAAATCTCTGTTTTTGAATAGTTTTCTCATACCAATTCGGATATCTCTCTCTCTCGCTCTCTCTGCTTCATTCCACGCACTGTCGAAACTTTAAAACTTGAAAGTTTGGCATCATTTTTGTTTCTCCACTTTTTCATTATCGTTTGCTACAACTCGTCAGATATTTCGACTCTATTTCGAGTCTCATTGGACTTCCCTTGGTGTCGTTGTTATTGTGGCTGTTGTTGTTGCGGTTTTGGAATTGCGATTGTTGAGATTTTTTGGGGGGGGGGGAGACAACAAACGAGAAATGGATAAACTGCTTAGAGAAATATTGCAATCATTTGTCCAACAAATATCTGCATGTCATACTCCTAATGGGATTTGTAAAAACTTTTACTGTGGCATGCAGCTGATTGCAGAATGAAGAGATCAAGCAAATGGAGTGTTTCCCAAATAGCCCTAAATTGATGTCCTTGCCAAGGATATTACATTTACTTAGGGTACTTAATTTGATCGGCTTTTGGCACTAAAAAAATAACTTGGCAGAGTTTTTTTTCTACTATTCTCTATCTTATTACTTGACTTACTCTGCTTACGTTTTCGTTCTGTTTAAAAATTTTTTAACATAGGCAAATATTTAAACAATTATGACAATGTCTCGCTCACCCCTTTTCACAGTCTAGACTGCCATACAGTCAGCTGGAAAGTATGCTACATAAAATGAGACTAAAAAGCAGCGACGCCGACACTCGGCGAGAAGAAGAGCTGCTGAAGCAGCCTCCGTGGCAACAACAAGAGCCAGCCGGATATTTTCCATATGCAGCACAACAAGAACAAGAACAAAATGAACAACAAAACAAGCGGCACATTTTCTTTTTGTGGTAATAAAAACTAATTAAATCTGCACGAAAAACATGGCAACAAGCAGCCACTTCCTGTTATTCTTGTTGTTCTTGCAACTTGTTGTTAGCATTGCTGCTGTTGCTCTTTTATGATGTTATTTTTTTTTTTTTTTTTTATTGTTGCCTGCATCGTGTTGCAACATGTTTCAACACTTTGCCGTCTCTGGCCAGAGCCAAAAACACTTTCAGCGGCGGCAAGGGAATTTCAAATCCACATTGAAAATTTAATAACCAAAAATTTGCAGCCGAGTTTCGTTTCGACAATTTGTTTGCCCATACCCTTTACACCTCCTCTCGCAGCCTGCAGTTTTTCATGAGCAACCAAATTGTTGCAAATACTACACAGACCACGCCTCCCACCTCAAGCACTCCCTCTGATTCCATGTGTATCACACTCTTAGCCGTAGTTCTCATCGATTTACATGTATGTAACTGGCACTAATTGAAGTTGCAGCTGAGAGTTGCTGCTATCGTTATACCCTGTAATCTAAAAAATATTGATTTGAAGAAATTTCTAAAAAATATAATTTAATTTTAAATCAAAAGATTTTCCTATTTTCAAAAATTATCAAAAAGGATTCACTCAAATTTCATTCAAAATACAAGTAATATAAAAAAGATGATTATCTGGAAAATAAATAATTACTTATTACTAATTAATTAAAGATTTTGTTATCTTCAAAATTTATTAATAAGGATTCACTCAAAATTATAAATTATATAAAGATAAGGGCAATTTTGACGGAAAAAAATGTATTTAAAATTTCTTTTCATATAAGGACATATTTTAAAAAAAATTATTTTATGATCTTACAAAGTATTAATAATGATAAACTCAAAATTCATTCATAATACAAAATAACATAAATATTATTTTAAAATTCTTTTCATATAAGGAGTATGATATTGAGAATCAGTTCTTAATATTTCCGTAATTTTGGCTGTTGTTACTGTTATTCATTTATGTTTTATGCGGCATTTTCGTCGAATGTTTTTTGGCACTCCCCTCAACTCGATACGGCATCGCTCGGCGCACGGCGCACGGCAGACGGTGTGTTGTCAGAAAACTTTTTTGGCAGACAGTGGCAAAAATGTTGTGATTGTTGTTGCTGGTTTTGTAATTATTATTGTTGCCACTTTGGGCCTTCATTTTGCAACCCTCGTTGTTGTTGTTGTTCTTGTTGTTGTTGCTGTACGGCTGCTAAGTAATAAGCAGCTACATCAAGCAACGGAGGCAGTGGCAAGGACAATAGAACAAAAGTGTCGACAGACGAAAATGTAATAAAATTGTTGGCAAGTCTAAGAGACAACGAAAGAGAGAGAGAGAGAGAGAGAGAGAGAAACATGTATAGAAGAAGAGAGACAGCAGAGAAGATGCAGATGGGGCAACAGCAGCTGCCAAGTGCCACCAACCTCAAACGTCAGCGCGCAATGCCAAAGAATTTTCTCACAGACACCAGCACACACACACACACACTCCCTCACACACAGACACTCTCACCTGCACACAGACTTGGGCCATTATGGCCTTGTAATGCTCGTAAGCAGCTGTAATTGAATGGTCTGCCCCCGCCTATGCTCATGTTGCCACCTTCCATGTTGTTGCCACAAAACTCCCAGCGGAGTTTCCGTTTTTGGCACGAGACTTCAAGTGAACAGCGGACGAGTGTGTGTGCGTGTGTGTGTGTGTGAGGCTTTTCCGGCTGCAGGAAATTTCATATGCATTGTGGCTTGCCATTAAATGTGATAATTGTATTAATTGCCGGCAGTGTGAAAATTTCCTATTAAACTGAGAAAATTCGCATGGAAATATGCCGGAAAAGTGAATCTTAAATTCTTGACATTAAGTAAATTATATTTGCTTCGAAGTGAAATTTATTTAGATAATTTCAATTAAAGAGAAATCAAAATATCTTAATTATAGTAAAATATATATCTCATACGTATACTTAATTATTTCCACTACACACCTAATTAAATTGATAAGAATGAAATCGTATTCGTTTTAATTACGAATTTATCACCAAAAGTAAAGACAAACATTTAATTATCATAAACTGCAATTCATTTAACCCTCTTAGCCAAGTTTATTACAATTTGGCCCAAGTTCAAAGAGGGCGTTAACTCATTAGTTGAATTGGCCACTGGCTACGAAATTGTAATTTGATATTTTATTGACTTGGCTTAAAATTCCACGCCTATTAATAGCCCGGAAAACACTTTAAAATTAAATGCAAATTTGCCAAGGAAGCAACAATAATAAACCAGACCAAAAGCCATTTATCATTTCTGCCCACAGTCGAGACTGTCGAGAGCTGACAGTCCTGGCAAATCCCCTCACAGATAATGTCCTGCCGAGCACAAGGTGTGGACACAACTTTAATATAAATTTAAAGTGGTTGCCGCCAAATTGTTCTTCAATATTACAAAACTACCTCAAAGAAATTAGATCAAAGGAAATCATCGGATGAAATCTCAACTGATTTTTATAGAGGAACTCCTCAAAACCGAATGGAAAGGGGGAAACAAATGAAACGATGGCAGCAAATTGATTGCCGCTGGGAAATCGACGCTATTCAGATTAAAATATGTAAATTTCATAAAAATGAACAAATGATAAGTACTCCAAGGATACCAAAAATCCCTCTTACAGCTAGCTCAAAATTATGAGAAATCGAAATGGAAACTCTCTTTAAATGTCTCATAATTTGGTCAGCAATTTCAGTTACTGCCCAATACAAGTTGGCCAATAGAAACTCCCACTCCCACTCCAATTCCCATTCCTATTCGAATTCCAATTCCAAAGCATGACTCGCTTATCTAAGGGAACCCATCTTTATGTTTTCTGTGATTGCCAACCGCGATTTCCCAAACAAACTGTTCATCCTCCCACTCTCCCCTCACTTTGTGTGAATCCCTTAAGACCCTTAAACAGTTGGAAGACGTTGCTAACAAGTCTAAGCCGCTTGCCACTGACAAAACAGAAGGGGAAGCCGCAATAAAACGCCAGTTATGGAGATGGGTTAAGGATGGAGCAGGATATGGCTAGATGGCTACATGGGTATATGGCTGTGACTTCGACTTTAGCTGGATACAGAATTGGAGCTAAGGTTGAAAGGGAAGCGACTGCAATTGCGATTGAATTCAAATTCCGATGTTGCACTTCAAAGTCGAGTTGAAACCGAGACGAATGAGAAGCTTCAAGTATGTTCACAGTCCTGCCATCATCATCCTTCCTTTCCCCATCTCTCCATCTCCCCATCTCCCCATCTTCAACTGGAATCCCAACTTCATCGTCTCCGTCTTCGGTTTATTCTGTTAAGCTCGTTTGCCACGGCGCCAGTCGAGTGGAGTACTCCATTCATCGCCCCCTCTTCAGTATGTTTTGCCAACTGAAGGGGCGTGGTTGAAGAATAGGCAGGGTAGGTGGAAGGTGCAGGGGCAGAGAGATGGGGCATGAAGGCCATTCGTGGATGTGAATGTGGCTGCTTCGTCGTCTGCTTTGTTGTCGCCTTAAATATTTTATTGATGTCATTTCGACAATGGTCCAATGCTCACTTGGCTGCTCTCCACTTTCAGCTCTCCACTCACTGAGTCTCCCCTCTGTCTTCTCTCCACTCTGCACTCTGCACTCTCCTCTGTAAACTCCTTGTTGAATAAATGTTGAATGTTTTATTGCTGGCTTGTTGATATTTTTATCATCCTTTTCATACCCAGCTCTTTATCATTTATCCTGCTTATGGCTGTTTATTCCACTTTAAACGTTCTCCTCCACAATCTGTTCTCCATTCTCTTCATCATCTCCTACTTATTATCATTCACTTTGTTGTGGAATTGTTGTTGTGGCTTAAGAGCTCAAATGAAATCAAATCAAATTTGATTCGCCTCATTTGTGGCAATTATTCAGAGGCAAGAAGTGTGAATTGATATTTTGGGGGCAATATGTATAGAGTGTGTATCCTTCTAACTGTGAATTGTTATCCTATTGACCAACATCAATATTTATCTATTCAATTGTATATGCATAAAGTTCTTAAAGTTATTTCTAAGCCAAGTTTCTAACTGGTTCCTCTTTATCCTTTGTGTGCCGATAAATTGAACAATTTTCCATTTATGCGAAATGCACTTAGAACTTTTCATACCCCCCTCACAGTAACCCCAAGAATGTAGTTTATGAAATGCAGGAGAGTTCTTTTGTGCAGGACACTTCCTTTCTTCTCTCTCACTCTATCTCTCTCTTTCTCTCTGCTGCCTCATGTTATTCGCATCCTTTAATAAACTGTTCGCATAAAGAATAAAGAATTGGGCGCAGATAAAAAGTATGGCAAACATGTTCCGCCTGAAACTTTTGCCCCACATACATTTAGGAGCCCCACCCTCCGGGCGGGTCCTTGTTATGAGTGCAGGGTATGTACAAAAGGAATTTCGTAAATTCCGATAATATTCTTTCACATGGTGCCTAAGACAGTAAAATTGTTTTGCGAAATTCGCTGGCAAATTTGTCTCAAGAAATGTGCAAAGACTGCTAAAGGAATTGGAAGATAAGTTGCAATTGCCTTGCCACATTCCACATACCGAATGTTGCATTGCATTCTGAACTACTCGGACTTATTTTTGGGCTGTGAAAATAAACTAGTTCATGAACAATTCCATAATATTTTTTGTTGAAATTTAATATGCCTCAGAGAATTTTCTTCTCTTATTTTGCAGCCTCTTTAAACATGTTTCGCTTTAAGGACGACAAATTCTCCCCTCTATTCTCAGCCTCGATAATCGAAAGCTATTATGCCCACATTAGTCAGATGTCCCCCCAGTCCCGCAACCCGCCCACTCTTGCTGTATTGTTGTTGCCATCGTTTTTATGCAAATATTTACATATGCGCGACGACACACTTTTCACGCCCACTGTCCTTGTCGGCGGCCTGCGCCCAGAAGGCGGCAGCATTTATTTTTCAAGTGTTTGCCGAAGCTTCCTTCTTCTCAACATTCTTTTTCTCTCTCTCTGTTACTCTATCTGCTCTCTTTATGGGTATATATCTAGCTCACTCATTCCCTGACTGTCTCCTGTCTTGTCTCGTATTTTATTGTTATTTTTGCTATTAAATTGCGTCGGCTTATCGCACGTTTAAAATACCAACAACAACAACATGAGAATGGAGCCTGATGTGCCATGCCACGCCTCCTAACATGAGTTGAGCATCCGTTTGAATTGTAACTTTTAACTCCATTTATTGTAAATTGTTGTAGCTTGGGGCGGCATCAGAGTTGCTGTCTATGGGGGCGTGGCATCTATCATTACAGATAAGAAAAATGCGCGCGTGTTTCCTCGATTTATGCCTCTCTCCCTCCCCCGATCCTTGTTCTATAAGAGAGTGTCCTTGGCTTTTGCATTCGATTTTCCATAAAAGAAAGCGTCACGTTCTTTCTAGAAACAGCACATCGATGAAGTTGATATGTTGACTTCTGGTTGTTTATCTATGTTTATTAGAAAATTTCCCCAAGCGAAATTTATATAAAATTTAAACGAAGGAAATAGAGTATTAATGTAAAGGAAACGCGTTGATTTTTCTAATTAACTGCATATAAAATGCGAATATTTTAAAGTCTCAATTTAAATTCCCAGCATACAGTGGGCGCCAGAAGTAGTTCGCCAGCTTGGGTCAAGAGTTTTCGACTCTTTCATGAGTTACCTGGCAACTGTTAAGAAGGACATGAAAAGCTGCGAACACAAACGAAAGTAGATAAACAGAAAGCTAAAGACAAGCTGAATGGCTGTCATCGTGACTGGCTACGAGTAACTGTATATATACATATATATTATATATATTATATAGTAAAAGCTCAAGTTGAAGTGACGCCCCCACACACAATTCGAGTTGCTCGAGTTTATCTAAACTCCTTGGCAGAGTTTGACAGCCTGCCGAGTCTTTTCAAATTGAATCAACACAATTTTCTTTTGGCATCGTCTGCTGCTCCTCCTTCGACTGCTTCTCCTCCTTCGTCCTTTTCTCGTGCATGAATAAGTGACCGGAGAGACTTTCGTCAAGCCACTTAATTACAAAATAATAAAGATTCTACTGCCAGACACTGACGCCTTCATTAACACAATTCTGATGGGCGGCCTACCTCAGTGGCTCGGTCAGGACGACTCCTCCCTCCACAGCATCCTTCACACAGGCTCTGCCCAGCCCCAGCCCAGGCCACATTATTCTAATTTCAGCAATGCCCGCAATGACCTGGTTACTTTTGTAGCCCATCTCCCCCGACACGATGTTAATTTCAATTTGTAAAGTCGCCAAACGGCGGAGAGTGGAGAGTGGAGAGTGGGTAGACCTCTGGGAGATCTCCACTCGTTGGATGCTGGGTGTGATTGGAGAACACGATAGTGTAGCTGAAATCGTGTCCGGTTTGCCGATTTGATTATTAATTGAAATTATGGTTGTCGGAACAACGCGCATTGAATTTCTGACAGTTTTGGCAGCCCTCCTGCCCTCCATACTCCCCGTGCTCACCGTACTCCCCGTATTCCCCGTATTCCCCACTCCCAATACCCAAATCGGCAAAGCAATGCCAATTAATTTGGGCCATTTGGACAGCTGCGGCTAGAGGATCTGTCACAACTATGACAAAAACAGTTTCAATACGCTTTTCTTTTCATAAATATAATTGCCATTTTTATTACCCCGAAAGAGACTAAACATGGCCAAATAGATTGCCGATTGTCCTCGACTGAATATTGCCAAAGGGCACAGCATGTTAAGTGACAGCAATGTTATAAAATTCAAAAAATGACAAGTCGACTGAAAATAGTTTGAGAGGTAACTACATTGTATTTATAAAAAAAAAAAATTTACATTTTTTGAGGTTCACTTTTAAAAAAATATAATTTTTGTAGCATAATGACTTAAAATCAGAAAATTAAGGATAATTCGTAAAGATCAACAACGATTTGAATATTTCTGGCAATGTTGATAGTAATTATTATAACGTATTGATTGACATATGACTCCCCAGGATATGCGAGGTTATAAGCAATATATTAAGCGGAAAATTTTATAAAAATTTTATCTGAACAGATCTGTATTCTTAAAGTATCCTTTCTACGTTAATATGTCAGTTCTTGCCTTTAATAGTCCCTGATTATCACCTCATTCAATATATAATTTTATATATATTTATTTCCCGATATCTTCATCTGTGTTTCGGCTTTTCTTTTAGATATTCGTTTGTTACCGCTGCTGGCGGTTGATGTCCTCTGACATTTATGATGACAGGCGGTCATACTGTGCACCGCTGCCACTTCCACATCCAGGACGAGTGCAGGATGACAGACCAGCAGGAGTAGCAGTTCCACTTCTTTTCTTTTTTTGTGCCACTCTGCAGGGGATGCAGTTGGGGTCCAGCTAGTCAAAACTGATGTTGACACGTGCTACATCATCATAGCTGCCACTGCCTCTGCCTCTTCATGGGTGGCGATTCTTTTTGCGTTTTTGCTCAGCTGTCGTTTCTCTGAGGCACGTACAAAACATAAAAGTAACTGCACTGCGCTTTGTTGAAATAGTTGCAAAAGGAAAGGAGCGCCAAAGCTCCAAAGCAACACAGCACCACAGGACATCTGGATGGGGCATCTGCCCAACACACACACACACACATAGATAACGGGCAATAGATGCGCATAGAAGAAGAAGAAGATTGAGAGAGAAAAAATCCAAACAAAAAAAAGGCAAAAACATACAACGGCCAAATTCAAACTGGACTTCAAAGTGTTAAAATTGCAACGTCACGGCATGTGCAAATGGATCTCTGTATGTCATCCTGAATGTATGGATGTGTTGGTGTATGAGTGTGTGGCAAAGATTCTCTGTGACTGATTTCATGTGGAGTGCAATGCACCTAAAAAGGAGCAAAACTGAGAACCCAATGCAGTCATAAGCCCAAAATAAGAAGACCGAAATCCTAAGGACAACCCCGTTGCCAGAGGGTCACAATAGAGGTCTCTTAAAGTCTCCAATGGAACTCCTATTTGAATGAATATCACAAATTTTCTATTAAAATTTAATATTTTTCCATTGTTTTAGAATTAACATCTCCCTTTTTTTCTATCTTTGCTGAATCTTAAATGATTTCAAAAACAGTTTTTTTAGAATGAAAAATGGTTCGCGGGTATGCCAAAAATAATTTCATTCTTGTTTTTTTTTCATACCGCATTGAGTTAATTTGGGATTCATTCAAATGAGGCCCACAAAAGCCAGTCTCTTGAATTTTTGCAGCTGGTTTTCAAAAAATGAATGCCTCAATTTGCGATCCTTAGTGGCATTTATCCCGATTATTCGCACACTACGTTGGTCAGCAGTTGAGATCCTTTGCAAATGCCAATCTCGTGATTGCATCATATATTTTTCATGAAATTCCAACCATTTTTAAATGCTTTTGGCAGCCAAGTCTTTATGCGGGCTTGTTGCCACATTCTTGTTTTTCCATTTTTATTTTCTGTGCTCTTCATATTTTGCTGTTGTATAATTTATGCAAATTTATATTTCGCACTTGACGGCACTTGCGGCTTCGCTTTGGCTTTTTGGCATTCTGTTTTATGAGTTGGTCGCAGCACATTTTATGCCACTTGCCTTTTGTCTCTCTCTCTCTCTCTCTCTCTCTCTCTCACTCTCACTCTCTCTATCACACTATATATGTATATTTCTGTCTTACTCGCTCTTTACAATGTTTTATTTACAATGGGGCACAACTTCAAACAAAAAATAATTCCCAAAAACTGTGAGCGGACCAAGAGCAACATTCTCCGCTCATACAAAATGTCAGCATATGTGAACAATTTTCATAGCATACATTTAAGGGCAACTCAAAAATGCACTCACAATTGACAATTATGTTGTGGACAAGTACGCGGACAGGTAGCCATAAAAAAAGGGTTATCGCATTAAAATTTAACGAGTTATTTGAAAGGATTTAAGCGCAGCAGGGGGGGCAATAATTGCTGAGCACAATGAGACGGTCAAAATATCATAATAACTTAAGTGCCTTGTCCTTCACCTGGCAGTCTAAAAGTGAGTGAGAATTGGGGAGAAGGGCAAGTCTCGTTTGGCGTTTAGCACATTCAAAGGCCACTCTCTAGGCTATGTGCGAACGTGATGCCGCAATTGTGGATTCGTTGGCCACAATTGCCGATCTCCCTTAGTTCTAGTTAGTGTCTTCAACGAATGCATCAAGGCGTCAATCGCGTGGCCAATTAAGCGATTATCGATTGCCGACGATTGCTTTGACTTTGACTGAATCATGCTTTCTCTGTCACGCACCTCCATCTGACTCTCACTTTCTCTCTCTCTCTCTCTCTCTCTCTCTCTCTCTCTCTCTCTCTCTCTCTCTCTCTCTCTCTCTCTCTCTTACTGTCTGTCTAGCAAACTACACAATTTCTTGGCGAAACTTCAATTAGGCGCTTGAGCGACTGGCAAGGCTTTGCTCTTAAGCAGATTTGGCAAAGCGCTGACTGTGAAATTTCAACGCCGCATATTCATAAATGGCTCAAACGGGATAACAGTCCCCCCAGATAACCAATCTCTCTCTCTCTCTCTCTACTACCTCTCTGCCTCTATTAGTTGGGCCAGGGTATCAGGTAGATGAGTGTAGACTTTAAGCTGCTTGCTTTAAACTAAAACTGTGTATGATTTAATAATTTATTCCTGGCCAGGGCCGCGGGTTTTAACACAGCTCAGTGACTTGCTGAGGCAGCAGCTCCTAGTGCTGGAAGAGAGGGGTAGATGGAGGGGTTCAGAGAGGGGGCAGCACAAACAGACACAGGCTGCAGCAGAATCGGTAAGTTGAAGAGATGGCGAGAATGAGAGGGGACGTGGGGAAGTGGACGCGGAGCACACGGAACGTGGAACGTGGGTAAACATGATGCTGAAAATCATTGCAAGGATATAACCACAACAACAACAACAACGAAAACAACAGCAGCAACAACACCAACAAGTAACAATAACAATAACATGAAGTAGAAGAAGCAGCATCTGAAGAATTGCGAGGGGTTGAGGAGGTTGTGCAGCAGTCTGGCTCTGTGGTAATGGCATTGGCAACCTTTGTAGCTCTGTAGCAATCCTGCGAAAAGGATCTTTGTTTTCGCCGTTTGTGTTACTCTTGCTGTTTCAGTTTCTGTTTCTGTTTGTTTGTATTTTGTTTGCCCAGCTTTGATTCGTCTCGCTGCGTTTCGCGTTCGCTTCTGTCTTTGCTTTTTGCTTATCCTTTCGCCCCCAACCTTCAAAACACAACCCCCCAAACCCACCCCTCACCACAAGTCGTCTCGACTTCGTCACTGATTCCCAGATACGTTGGCATGGTTATCATGCAATCCGTTTCATCGCATTCATAAATTCTTAAAGCAGCTATCATTGAAAAATTGCCAGTAACCTTCAGTTCCTCTCGCCTTTGTCTGAGTGCATCATCACTATGAATCCTGTTAACAGTAAAGCGAAATAGAGAAGAGCGTAAAAAGGAACAGCGACTGCTAGAGACAGAGAGGGGAATAGACTTGGACTTGGGCTTGGGGCGAAACCTCTACATTGATTCGAACATGAATTGCACTTGCAGGCAGTCAAGTGAAAGTTGCCATTGACAAGTCCGCATGGAGACCAACTGAAAGTCAAACAAAACTCCAAAAACCAATACGTGATACACATACCAATACACACACACACACAGACACACACATACACAGAGGAGTGTCTATAGTTCTTAAAGTAATGCAGTTAATATAAAACATTCAATTCGTTGCTTGATATTTGAAGAGATTTTTACAATGAATTTTCTCATATGAAGTCGAGATTAACATTATTTTTCTTTAACCGCAACGGAAATTTACTAATTTTTTCTATTAAGAAAATTTTCTTAACAAATCAGAATATACTCCAGAAGAAGCCAAAGTTCAGAGGCAAAAGCAACAATTGTCAAGCATATTGCCAGACATTAATCCCAAGAACTAAACACCCCACAAAAGCCTCTCTCTCTCTTTCCCTCTCGCTCTATGTCTATCTCGCTTACACACAGTTTTGGCCACAAATTTGGGCTATAAATATGTGCAAGAACAACAAAAACTATTAAAGCAAACACACAAACGCTGAGTTATTATGGGTGCCCAACGATAAGGAATTCGTTGAGATGGAGAAACCGCAGCTTGTCATAATAAAGGACATGATGGGACGCACGCTTTTATGGGCATATGGATAGCATGGCAAGCCGCAGGACATGTGTATGTACATATGTACATAAGTATGTATGTATGAGCTAAACGAATTGTTGCAGACATAGCCGCAGACGGAAGCGACGACAAGAAGGACCTCAAGGAGTTGAAGCTGGGGAGTTTTTTGGGGTCTCAACTGATGGACATGGGCCAAAGCTTTCCCTACGTGACTTTCTCATTTTATTGGCGTAGAAAATGCCACACGTACTCCGGCAAGGATTGCCCTCTGTGGCTACCACATACAAGCAAACACACATACACACATCCTTTGGCATTAACACTCAACTAGTTCAGAATCCTGAATGATTTTTATGACTGTGTTTAGTGAAAAAAAAGGATTCCCACTGATTGTTCCCAAAAGGAAACTTAGCAACAACAACTCGACACAAATTCCTTAATAATTCCTAGCGTAGATAAAAAAAAATAGATTTATCTTGAGAGCAGAAAATTAAGAACTAATTACTGTAGAATTATTTTTATAAATTACTCGATTTAGTCTATATAATTTTAAATGAATTTTCGTTTCCAGAAATGTTTTATATTTAAATTCGCACATTTCCAACTCGGACTACTTTTAATTTGACTTTGAAGGAAGAGGTGTCTATGAATTTTAATATTTTTTAAAGCCACACAAATATTTCAAGAGCAAACGTACAAAATTAAATAAAATGTAGAAAACTGAAAGAAAATTTGCCTGCAGGAGAGCGGAGGGAAAGTGGCGAAGCAAAGGCATTTTTCTGGTAGGGAAAAAAGCAAAAGAAATTGAAAGACGCTCAAGGAGTAGGTGCAGATGCCAAACCCCTCTCGTCTGCCAGGTCCTTTGCTCTTGTTCTTCTTGTAACTGTTGTTGTTGTTGTGGGTTCCTGGCTGGCAGCTGCAATTCCGGCTGCGGATTTTCTGATGATTTTATTGGGCCGCCAGCAAACATTTTTGAGTGTAGCCAACGGCGCTCACGACTGCGGAATGCGCCAAAGTATTTGGTAACTTTGTTTCCCTCCACTTTCTCTACCACTACCCCGGCCACTTTCTTTTTGTTTTTATCCCGAAACTCTTTTTCATTCTTTTCGTTCCTCTCGTTTTATTTTGATGTCCAAAAGAAACAGCAGGCATAAAGGATTAAGCGTTTGTGCCGGCAGGCCTGCAAATTGTTCTGAAATTTTATTTTTAAATTTCATTTGCACTTTTGCTGGACTTTTTTGCAGTCCCTACAAATTGAAGCGGGCAATAAATGACTAAAAAAAATGTATATATCTAATGTAATGGGAATCAACAGTAAAAGCAACAGCAGCCATCACAGGACATGACAGAGGGAGAGCGAGAACGAGAGCGAGAAAGAGAGAGAGTGCATATGTGCAGCGAAGCATTGCCTACTTTAGGGCGCCAGCTGGGATTCTGTGGCAGCTTCAGCAGCAGCAGCAGCTGCAACCAAGCAATGCATTTACACTTCCAGCTACAGACACTGCCACTGCCACTGCCACTGCCACTGCCACTTGCAGAATCTTGCGATATTCCAGCAGACATGCTAGCCGGGCTACTTATGACTTCAAATTCAAACACACACACACACTGAGGAAGCCGTGTTTATGTAGTGGTTGTATTAGCTATAAATGTGTATGTGTGTATAATATTTCGTAACAGTTTTTCCTCGGGCATTACGTATCGCTGCTTATAGACTGTGGCACAACTCCTGGCTTACTCACTTAACTTAACGGTGAGTGCATACGCGCCTCCATTCTGGCTATATGCCACATCCCCTCACATACGCACATACATATACCCATCATACACATACACTTACTGGCAGCATGAATCCCTGAGCAGGAGTGCGAATGCTCCTTGAGTGCTTGTTTAGCTGGCTTAAGCAGCACTCGACTGCGTGGATTCGATAAATATTTGCTTAGGTTATTACAAAGCACTTGAACTCCGCTCCACAAATGCCACAGCCCCGTCTACCCCCTTCAATTGCTCCACTAATCAACCAATACACTGAGCTGCAAGTTTCGTATAGTATATATATAAAAAAAATAGTAGAAAATATGGTGCTTAATTTTGGCAAATTTGGATTAATTTTAATCCAGGTAAATGGTGAAATGTCTATTATTTTAAATTTTATCAATATGCATAAATATTTATGAAATTATTTAGTATTTCTAGGCATTTTTACTACAGTCCACCATTTTCGATGAGTGCAGCTCAAGAAAATTAAAAAAAAAAAAACTTAAAAGCTTCTTTAAGTAGTTTTTAGGTGACAAAGAGCCAAATGTTTGAAAGTAATTAACACTGCAAAACTTTAAGTAGAACTAAAATAAATAAGCTCAAAAGCCACAGTTGCATTTTCTAGTATTTTATTGAGTTCCAAGCTTCGAGTTATTTTGGCTAAATGGAATCTTCGAAGGCATTTTCCAGTTGAATCTACTGCTCATTGGAGAAAACATTTTCCGACATTTGTTTCGCAATTTCAGTTTCTTAACGCTTTTTCTTTGGCTTTCTGCAGGCGACGACTTTAAAGCGACAGTCGCGTGACACAAACATGGCAGCCAAACTGACATTGAAATGACAACGCGCCCCAAAAAAAAAAAAACAGAGACTACATAAGAAGTAAGAAAGGAGTAAAAATGAGAATGACGAGAAGAAGAAGCAGATTGTGGCTGCACTTTCAGCTGACTTTATGCTGCGCCACTTCAGATGACTTTGATTCTTATGCAACGTGGCGTATGCGCAATGTAAATGGCGGCTGAACTTCCGTCTGCCTTGAAAAGTCAAACAACTGCATATTCGATTGATTTAAGGATACAAGTGCAAGGATAACACATCTTAGTTGCCTCATTATCGATTTATCTCTAACTACTGTTCCTAATTAGCGCACAGTCACGTTCGCATTCATCTTCCGCAAAAAAGTTTGTGGCCAAGTATTTTAATTGCAATTTGGAACTGACATTCGGGGCAGAAGAAAGGAGTACGTCTATTGATTTGTCTTGAAAGTTTTCTGCTCTGCACATGCCCCAGGAAATGAAGGGTGAAGGAAGTAAGGGTTGCTTGCAACTAGCTGACAAATTGTTTGCCTCTTTAGTGTGCGCTCATTTGCATAATTCCACTTTACCTTGACATTTCTGGGGATGTGAGCGGCGAATGTGGGATCTCTGCCAAGTCAGGTAGTTGGAGTTGTCACCTTGAACCCGTTTCAGGCGATAGCTTCAATCATTTATCAAAAAAGCCATTCTTCTGAAGAGGTTAAACTGCAGCCATCCACGGGACGACTTATCTGACCGGTAACACGTGACGTATACGTAATTTCTAGAGTCGAATGATTAACGAGTCAAGTGCAAGCCGGCCAGGACTACACTCCCTGAATGACATTGAGAATAGGAACAAGTAAGAACATTTCAGTCAAGTGGGCTCTAATGTACACTGCCTTGTTTGCTCGACTATGGAAAACCTAACCCCTAGAACCACTCTGGCTGATTTACGAAACATTAAACTAAATTTTCGGATCTGTTTTACACTCTATTCGTCATATCTCGGAAAATACTCATCAGAAACAACTGAAATAAAAAGCAGAATGCTAGTTGTGACTAATATATTCGATTAGAGTCAAAAAATTGAATTCAAAAAATTTTCGATTTTTTATGATATTGTCAAGCGGTTAGTATGCATAATTGATCAAAAAAAAGTCCAAAAATCCAAAACAGCGAATTGCAAAATACTTTGAATGTAGAATCAAACTGGTATAAAAACCATTTACAGAAATGCAAATTTCATGAAAATAGGCTTAGTTTTGGCAAAGTTATGGCACTTCAAAGTTCTGGTAGGGTTCATTTAAAGGAAAATGCCGTTTTGAATATCTTTATCATACATTTTCGGCCATATCTCGATAAATACTAAACAGAATCTCCTCAAATAAACTTCATTTTAAAAAATACGGTCATTAATATCATAGTCACAAATTTCATGAAAATCGATTCAGATTTGGCAGTGTTTTGATCCACTCAAGTTAAGCTACTGGTATTATAGTGTTTTTGGAATATTTTTGACCGATTTTGCACTCTTTTGGCCATATCTCGTAAAGTACTCATCAAAAACACCTTAAATAAAAAGCAGAATGCTTGTTGTGAGTCCTATAATCGATTTGAGTCAAAAAATTGAATTCAAAAAATTTTCGATTTTTTATGATATTGTCAAGCGGTTAGTATGCATAATCGGTCAAAAAAAGTCGAAAAATTCAAAACACCGAATTTCAAAATACTTTGAATGTAGAATCAAACTGGTATTAAAACCATTTACAGAAATACAAATTTCATGATAATCGGCTTAGTTTTGGCAAAGTTATGGCACTTCAAAGCTATGGCAGGGTTCATTTAAAGGAAAATTCCGTTTTAAATATCTTTTTCATACATTTTCGGCCATATCTCGATAAATACTAAACAGAATCTCCTCAAATAAACTTCATTTTAAAAAATACGGTCATTAATATCATAGTCACAAATTTCATGAAAATCGATTCAGATTTGGCAGTGTTTTGATCCACTCAAGTTAAGCTACTGGTATTATAGTGTTTTTGGAATATTTTTGACCGATTTTGCACTCTTTTGGCCATATCTCGTAAAGTACTCATCAAAAACACCTTAAATAAAAAGCAGAATACTTGTTGTGAGTCCTATAATCGATTTGAGTCAAAAAATTGAATTCAAAAAATTTTCGATTTTTTATGATATTGTCAAGCGGTTAGTATGCATAATCGGTCAAAAAAAGTCGAAAAATTCAAAACACCGAATTTCAAAATACTTTGAATGTAGAATCAAACTGGTATTAAAACCATTTACAGAAATACAAATTTCATGATAATCGGCTTAGTTTTGGCAAAGTTATGGCACTTCAAAGCTATGGCAGGGTTCATTTAAAGGAAAATTCCGTTTTAAATATCCTTTTCATACATTTTCGGGCATATCTCGATAAACACTCATCAGAATCTCCTCAAATAAACTTCATTTTAAAAAATACGGTCATTAATATCATAGTCACAAATTTCATGAAAATCGATTCAGATTTGGCAGTGTTTTGATCCACTCAAGTTAAGCTACTGGTATTATAGTGTTTTTGGAATATTTTTGACCGATTTTGCACTCTTTTGGCCATATCTCGTAAAGTACTCATCAAAAACACCTTAAATAAAAAGCAGAATGCTTGTTGTGAGTCCTATAATCGATTTGAGTCAAAAAATTGAATTCAAAAAATTTTCGATTTTTTATGATATTGTCAAGCGGTTAGTATGCATAATCGGTCAAAAAAAGTCGAAAAATTCAAAACACCGAATTTCAAAATACTTTGAATGTAGAATCAAACTGGTATTAAAACCATTTACAGAAATACAAATTTCATGATAATCGGCTTAGTTTTGGCAAAGTTATGGCACTTCAAAGCTATGGCAGGGTTCATTTAAAGGAAAATTCCGTTTTAAATATCCTTTTCATACATTTTCGGGCATATCTCGATAAACACTCATCAGAATCTCCTCAAATAAACTTCATTTTAAAAAATACGGTCATTAATATCATAGTCACAAATTTCATGAAAATCGATTCAGATTTGGCAGTGTTTTGATCCACTCAAGTTAAGCTACTGGTATTATAGTGTTTTTGGAATATTTTTGACCGATTTTGCACTCTTTTGGCCATATCTCGTAAAGTACTCATCAAAAACACCTTAAATAAAAAGCAGAATGCTTGTTGTGAGTCCTATAATCGATTTGAGTCAAAAAATTGAATTCAAAAAATTTTCGATTTTTTATGATATTGTCAAGCGGTTAGTATGCATAATCGGTCAAAAAAAGTCGAAAAATTCAAAACACCGAATTTCAAAATACTTTGAATGTAGAATCAAACTGGTATTAAAACCATTTACAGAAATACAAATTTCATGATAATCGGCTTAGTTTTGGCAAAGTTATGGCACTTCAAAGCTATGGCAGGGTTCATTTAAAGGAAAATTCCGTTTTAAATATCTTTTTCATACATTTTCGGCCATATCTCGATAAATACTAAACAGAATCTCTTCAAATAAACTTCATTTAAAAAAATACGGTCATTTTTATCATAGTCACAAAGTACAAATTTTTTGCAATTATATGCAAAAATTTTATATTTGCGCGAAGATCCGTGTTTTTACCGCCAATTTTCTCGCTCGCTCTCTTGGTGCTTGATCGGCCGTGTATCGTGAGTTGCTTGCGTCGATTTATTCTTGCTCTGTGAATGCCATTTATTGGTATTGTTAACGCAAATCTTGCACTGTGGGACAACTTAACAAGTGAATTGACGAATTATCAAATTAAAGTATTCAATAATTGTGAAGTTATATTATGTCTTATTGGAAATAAGTTGTTTAAGACTATGAATCTGTACCTGTACCTTAACAAATACTATGCTACAAAAATATCAATTCAATAAGATAGGCAATTTAATTTGCTGGTAAACTACTATTACCAAAACCACTGTCAAATAGAAACATTTGTCTCTCGAAGAGTAAATTTGTATCTGTGTGTGCTTACATTAGGTGTGTAATAAGTACCTTTCCATACAGTTTCTGAAATCAAAATTATTAATTTAATATGATTTTCCCCGTATTGAAACCTTCCTTTATTAACCTCATGAAATTAGACATCACTGTTTGCGTTCAACATGCAAATTGGGTTTGTTGTCATGAAATCCCCTATCGGAGGAGGCAGTAGCGCAGCACCAGAAAAGTATCGATATCAGCTAGCTTATGGGCGTGGTCGTAAGGGAGGAGTAAATTGAATTATTTTTTCGTAGTTTGCAGTTAATTGAATTCATTGTGTCGATGAGTCGATGATCGAAAATGCAATAAACTAGTTCGCCGCAAATGGCTTGACTAGGACGCAGACCGCATGGGGAATAGGGCAAAAAGTTAGCCAGGCCGACAACATATTTTAGCCACGAAATTTATGCGAATGGACGAGGCGCAGCAACAAAAGGCATCCAGGCAGGACTCCACCAGCTGCCGGACAATCCAACGACAAACGCAAACAATGCAGATAATTTAGTTGGCGCGGCTATTTTGCAATAACAAGGACATAGACAGAGAAAAGGAGAGCGAGTTAGAGATAGAAATAGAGATAGATATAGTTAGAGAGAGAGAGAGAGAGAGAGAAACAGTTAAAATAACAACTAGCTGTTGGAGAAGCAGGAGAAGGAGGAGCTATGCGGGGGCAGCTTGTTTAAAGTACTCGGAGTGGAGCATCCGTACAAAAACATTTGGCTTTGTGTTGTTGCATGCAACATTTAAATTATGCAGGCACCACACAAAACAGGACACACTCTTTTCTAACCGTACTTACCGCCCTATTTCCTCCGCCAACACCCACAGTCCCTCTGCTCTCAACTCCCCTCTCTCCACATACACAGACTTTTGTGTTTGTTTGCTAAACGTCTGTGGGAACTCTGTTGCTGTTTGCATTTGGCATTCAAAAAGTTGTGGCAAAATGAAATTAAGTTGACTTGGAAGTGGCTTTAAGGATATACTCGCCAGGATAACAGCCATCCGGGCAGGCGGACAGGCAGTCATCCAGTCTGGGATACATCGAGTACTCGCTGCCTTACCAAATGCAGCTCATTTAAACACATGTCACAATACTTTCGCACAGCTGTCACTTTGACAATTTTCTAGATGAGTTTCCTCCAATTCTCCTCCACATCCTACAGCCCCCATTGCCGCCACACCTCCAACAACCATTCCTACACATCGTCCTTGTGCTGTGTGCCAAAAACGAGCAGAATGGGAGAGAAAAATCTAAGCTAAGCTGCTGCCTTGCCTTATCGCCTTATGCGTAGGTTTGTCAACGTCATCATCATCATAATGTTGTCCCCACACACACACACACTTATATAAATCTCTCTTCACCCATACAAATACATTGTATATACATATATAGTAGGTATGTGATGCTGTCTGCATGTCTGACTGCTCCTTGGAAGTGGGTTTGTCGAGACTTGTAATGAAAACTTACATCAATATTACGAGTATTAGAAAAATGACACCAGCTGCGGTTTTTTCTAACCCTCGCTCTCTTTCTCACTCTCTCTCTCTCTTTCTCTCTTAAACAGTCACTTTCTCTCTCTCATGGTCTTGCTATCTCCCTCTCTTTCCCGCTTTTTCCCGTTTTCTTGCTTTATCGCCTTAAAAATGTATTGTATTATTATTATTTGACATATCATTATTAGAAAATCAAATTGTAAAAAATTAATAAAAATAAAATTATAAAAAATATAAAATAAATAAAGAATTATATAAAATTTTGATAATATTAATAATTCTAATTTTCCGTAATGTTCTTGACACATTTTTTTTTTTTTTTTTTTGGAAACCCTGTTGGCGACAAAAGCAATTCCGATCCCCCTGCTGTTCCCTGAATGACCTACTCAGATTTCACATGACATCTTCATAGATTTCAATTAATATCACCCTTTTTCTCACCCTTTTTCATAACTACAACTTCCTTCCCATTTTCAAAACATTCCTTAATTTCTTTTCCTGCTTTTCACATACATAACATATGTAGTATACATATTTTTCAGAACTCAATTTCGTGTTCCATGTTGACACATAGTGTGATTCCATATACTCTTTGGTAGTTTATAAGCTAAGCCCACAAATGCTGCACATTAACCAAATTATAAGGCATGGACTATTTGCAGGCACTGTAACAGTAGTTTTCCAGCATAAAATTTCATAAAGAGCACACGCCGGAAGCAGGAAGGATGCGCTTTGTCGCTGGAGTCGTGGGAGTCCATGTCCCACTGAATCAAACTTCTGGATGAACTTAGGCAACGGGAGGAGGAGGTGGAGTAAGAGGGGGTGGGGGGCGTGGTGAGGTTGTCCCTTACGCGTGTGTGTGTGTGTGTGTGTTGTGCGGCTTTCTAGGAAGTAAATTTCGTTATCGTTTATTATTATTATTATGCGCGATGTGTGAAATGTCTGTGTATGTTGGCAACGCTGGATCCGGATCCGGATCCGAATGCGGATGAGGATGAGCTTGTAGAGGGAGATGGCGATGGAGATGTGGATGTGTCGTGTTTGTGTTGTGACGTGGGAAATAAATTTATATTCATAACACAGGACGAGCTACATGTAATAGTAGATGAAGGCCGGGAGAGGGACGCGCAGCGGCAAAAGAAGTCCCCGACATGCATACAAAGTGCTTTATGTGTACCACAAGATGTGCTGAAGATGATGCTCTAGATGTGCTCGCTCTCGTAGAGCATTCCATCAAGAGCCAGCAGGAAAACAGCCAACAGGCAGAAGCCAACACTCCAACACTCCAACGCAGACAAGTTCCATTTTTGATTAAAGAAGAGAAGAGAGGAGAAGTGCCATGCATTGAGTTCTTTTGAGACTGGAGGTTTATTAAAGCGCAGCCACCATCAGGCAGCACCATGTGCATCTAATGGCATCAAAGAGCAGTCTTCTGCCCAACCGGCAGCCTCTACATATTGATTACTAATTTACTTGCCGGCAATGTCTCAAGTTTAGCCCAAAACTTCGCACATCACGTCAACGCAAATGCAGATAACTTGATTTGCCTAGACTAGGCATTAACATTATGATGATGTTGCAGTTGCTGTTGCAAGGTCCAGGTGCGCCATTGCAGTTACCTTAACCCTCAACCCACTCAGCAAACTTCAGTGTCATATAAAATGTACAAAGCAACGGGCCAAAAGTAATTTTGGGAGAACTGCTGCTGCTACTGGGAGCTGAGCAGTTCCCGGCCGACTTGGACTAACTGCAGACCCAATAGGAACTTCCACCAAGAGCCACTCATGCATGAAGTCAAACGACAAACGACAAACGTCGAACCTCAAACCCGAGTCCTGCGAGTCGCACAACAATCAAAAACGCATGGCAGTCAAAGGCGCCTCTGGGCACAGACAGGCAGAGAGACAGTCAGACGAGATGGCCATGAGGGTAGCCAGGAAGGATGTTGGGAGATCGGGCAGCAGCCAAAAACCTGGCCACATCAATGCCAATGGGTTCAATGCGATGCAATAACTTGCCAAACTGACACCATGTCCTTGGGGCCCACTTTTTGGCATAGAACACGTACTGTTTTCCACTTTAAAGTACTTTTTATATACTTGGTGTGTTTCTATATAAACTCTCACATACATACATACATACATACATACATATGTACATATGTCCTTAATGTGAGAGATGGAAAAACTTGACAACTCTACGCATGACTACTCATCAGCAGTAAGTGAAGTTGCACAGATCTACAGTCAGCAAAAAAGTTTGATAAATTTCAGAAATTTTTAAAGAAATATGAAATTTATTACAACTTCATTTAGATTTTTCTACTTATAAATTAAACATTATTTGAGCACTCCACAGATAATACTTCATCAAGCTGCAGCAGAAATCTGTTCTACAAATTCCAATACGATAGTTCAAATCTGAGATATCGAGGGAATATTCCCAAGACTCGCATTTGTCAGAAAGTCTTAATAGTATAGCTGACAATATTATAATTTGTTAGATGATTTGTGCACAGGATATATAATCATTTTTCTGGGTGTATTCTCCAAGGATCTATTTCGAAATCATGCACAAATCGAGCAAATTGCATATTTCTTTCGCTGGCGATTTAATTTTTTATGTGATATGCTGCGAATTTGAGAGAGGGAAACAGAGAGAAGGATAGAGAGAGAGAGAAGGAGATGTAGAGAAAGAGAGAGGGAGAGAAGAAGGAGACCTTTAGCAACTAGCAGTCAGGAAACAAACGTCCTCGACAACTACCACATTCTTGGGCATCCACTTGCTGCATTTTCCGCAAACTTCTCTTCCCCCCCCCCTCCTCCTCCCGCCGCTCTCTATCAGTATCTCCTCTTCTATGTGTTTCCTTTACACTCGTGTGTGACTTGTAAATTTCCCCAGTTGAAGTGCAACAGAAGCCGCAGTCGAAGCAGAGGCGCTTGATTGAGCGCACGTTTTCCCGGTTTTCCATTTTCCCCGCGACTACACTTTTTATTTAAAAATATGTATATATTCTATATTCTATATAGACTGACTGACTGACAGACAGATGGCCAGACAAAGTAACTGACTGTTGAAATTAAACAAAAAAGGCAACGACTTTTGGCCAACTCTTTTTATTTCCCAAGTGGCGAAAGCTTGCCGCAATTTTCCTCAATTTTTTTTTGGGGATTGAGTTTCGGGTTATCCTGGCTGCATATCCTGCCCAGATATAGCTTTCAGCGCGTACGTGTTTGATATTTTATTTAAAATTCGCAATGCATCACAATCACAATCAAGTTGCATACACTCTCATTTTGTGGCTGTTTCAAAATATCGCAATGTCATTATGAACATCATTAGAAATATTGTCCTTTATATACCCAAAGCACAACTGGAAACATTCCTCGCTTTTGTCTCTCTTAAAGCTGCTTTCATTGTGAAGCCCTTACTCTTCTCTATCCACATAGCAATCCCTATCCCAATCCTTATTACCCACCCCCTCTCTCTCTCTCTCTCTCTTTCTATCTCTCTGTCTCTCTCTGTCTCTCTCTCTCTCTCTCTCTCTCTGGGAGACAGCTCCCCTCATATATCTGCATGTCATGTTAAACATGAGTATGTAAATTTTCCCCCACATTTTTCTCATCTCGCATCCTTCACTGTATCCCTTTTTGCGGGGGGATATTGCCTTCAACATTATACTGTATTAATGTGCAAAAGTACAACGTTGATTTCACATGTGTCTCTCTTTCTCCAGCGGCCTCATTTCTCACTCTCCCCCTCTGTGGACAGACAGCTCCCACAGCGACTCTCGACCCTCCACACTCCCCCCCTGTACTATGCCACATGCCACACAAAGGCGATGAAAAATGTTGCAAAGATGCAAAACAACTGTTGGCAGTTTGTCAAATTTGATTTGTCATACATCAAATGACTTTAAAATGACAAAAAATACTAGAGATGCCTTCACTGACGACAACATCAACCAGATATGCTTGTGGAGAATGGTCTCAGTTGGAACTGGAGAAACCCTAATATCCTATCCATACATTTTTATATACGTTGTGAGATGTTTCCTAATAGATTTATAGTAGAGTGTCTATAAGTAAATTTAATACTTATTCTCCAATTGATTTTTCAATTAAAGTTTTAAAGTAATTTTTGCATAAGGAGAAAACCTCAACAGTAACCTCAAAAGTTAAAGTATTTTTAAGTATTTTTCCTTTATTTAAACAATGTCAAAATGCATATCAATTCCAATCCAATAATATTTTTAGTATCCGCTGATAATTTATAATAATTTCGTATATTTTTATAGTCTTTAAAAACTAGCAATTAAGGCGTGATTTCTAAGCTGTTTGCCATCTTCTCGAGTCCTCGTCTCGCCAGGACCTCGACTCGCGCCTGGCTTAATAGCCGCTCCATCATGATGTTTGGCCATGATGAGGCATACATTAAGTGTGGGTGCTTCTGTGGACTTAAGTGTCCCCCACTCATTTACTTAATATTCTAATATAAATTTAACGCACTCCATCAAGAGTGCAGCACTCAAGGAGCAAAGAGGAGGCATCAGGAACTAACGCTAGTCAGGCAAACACTTTAGATCAACAGTCTGTGGCACAAGCACAGACCCATAGAGACACCTACCTATACATTTATATATATATATATAGGTATGTATGTATGTATATGTATGCATGAAGAGGCAAGCGGCAGTTTGAAGGACATGAAATGAAACTCATTTGCTTCATTGGCCTTGTGAGCGGACATGGAGGAGCATGGAAGAGGTCCTCGGTGGCAAATGCCACAGTTGGTTTTTAGTCGGAGCTGCCTTCCTGACTTCCTGGCATTTGTGCAGCGTGACACGCAAATTACCAACACACATACACATGCACACCCACACAGACAGTGCTGCATGTTAAACTTCGTCTAGGACAAGTCAAGTGGGAGAACAATGGACTCCAACAGGCCAGACACTCATTTGTTGCGCTGACTGTGGGTGAAAGGGGAAGGGTGCGGAGAGTTTGGCCAGTGTGACCATGTCTAATTTGTTAGCAATTATGTCGGATGGACGTCTACCAACCTGGGTTCCTTGGGCCACATTAGCATAATTGTTGTTATGAATGCTCACAGGTGTGACTATCATGAAGTTATTGCTCCGACTCTCAACTCCAACTCTGAACTCACTTCAACTCCGACTCACATGTCGAGTTTGTTGGGTTAGAAAATCATTCGTAATCCTTTAATGCTAAATGCTAAAGGTAGTTAAATAAACGATGGGATTATTCGACATTCAGATTTACTAAGTGCCCATCAATAACTCGATTATTCCGGACACCTTAACTAACTGTAATTGCCTGAACAGTGACCGCAAATGGTCACTTCGGTGTCCTTCAATTAACTAACAATTAAGTGGGCGTGTCAACAGAGCTGAGCAATTCCCGCAGCCAAAAATCAACAGCAAACAAAGCAAGTCTCAGCCGGAGTTGCACTTCGTCCTGTTCCTTGGGGTAGTCATTGTAGTAGTTGTTGGTTTAAAAGGAGCATGAAGTGGATACAGCAAATGCTTCACATAAATTAATTATAATACGTCCAATTGTTCTTGTCGTTGTGGTAATTGTTGTTGTTCTTGTCGTACTAAACAATTAAGTGTAAATTGTAAAACATGCTGAGCTGCGGTTTGTGGTCAAGTCCCCTCCCTCTGCCATTCTCTCTCTCTCTCTCTCTCTCTCTCTCTTTTATCTCTTGCTATCTCTCTCCCATTCTCGTTTCCTCTCGCTTTAGCTGTCCTGCCTTTGTCGGTGTCCTTCAGCCCCAAATGAACCTCAAAGCTAGCTGCGGTTTTTACATTTGACTGACTTCTCACAGTAAACAGCACTTCATTTGAGTCCCAATTAACAGTGGGTTATGCAAGTCATTAACTCGATGAAAACGTTAATTTTAAAGCTAAATGAGATATTAGAATACCCACTAATCTCAAAAACATTTTAAATCAACATTTTTTTATGATATTTGAAAACATTTTCAATCATTTCTCTGGAAATACTCATCGAAACCTCTCAAAAATATCATTTTACTTGACATTAAATTTCATTAAAATCGGTTAACTTTTAGCTCAGTTATGACAGCTCAAAATCCAGTGTTATCTAAAAAATAAAGAAAATGTCAAAAATATGAAAAAATTAAAAACTGCCAACATAAACAAATTTTTAATGCAGATTAAAACTATGTTCAAAACCATTGACAAAAATGCAAATTTCATAAAAATCGGTTGATTTTTGGAAGAGTTATGACAGTTCAAAGTTATAGAAATACTGAATTCGGTATTTTCCGATTTTATGGCCTATTTTCAGATTCTTTTGGGCATATCTCGCAAAATAATCATCAGAATGACCTCAAATAAAAAGCAAAATGCTTGTCTTGAGTCCCAGAATCGATTAGGGTCAAAAAAATCCCCACTTCCAACTTTTGATTTTTTGATGATTTTTGTAAGGGGTTAGTATGGAAAATTGGTCAAAAATATGAAAAAATTAAAAACTGCCAACATAAACAAATTTTTAATGCAGATTCAAACTATGTTCAAAACCATTGACAAAAATGCAAATTTCATCAAAATCGGTTGATTTTTGGAAGAGTTATGACAGTTCAAAGTTATAGAAATACTGAATTCGGTATTTTCCGATTTTATGGCCTATTTTCAGATTCTTTTGGGCATATCTCGCAAAATAATCATCAGAATGACCTCAAATAAAAAGCAAAATGCTTGTCTTGAGTCCCAGAATCGATTAGGGTCAAAAAAATCCCCACTTCCAACTTTTGATTTTTTGATGATTTTTGTAAGGGGTTAGTATGGAAAATTGGTCAAAAATATGAAAAAATTAGAATTTGCCAATATTAACAAATTTTTGATGCAGATTCAAACTATGTTCAAAGTCATTGACAAAAATGCAAATTTCATCAAAATCGGTTGATTTTTGGAAGAGTTATGACAGTTCAAAGTTATAGAAATACTGAATTCGGTATTTTCCGATTTTATGGCCTATTTTCAGATTCTTTTGGGCATATCTCGCAAAATAATCATCAGAATGACCTCAAATAAAAAGCAAAATGCTTGTCTTGAGTCCCAGAATCGATTAGGGTCAAAAAAATCCCCACTTCCAACTTTTGATTTTTTGATGATTTTTGTAAGGGTTAGTATGGAAAATTGGTCAAAAATATGAAAAAATTAAAAACTGCCAACATAAACAAATTTTTAATGCAGATTAAAACTATGTTCAAAACCATTGACAAAAATGCAAATTTCATCAAAATCGGTTGATTTTTGGAGGAGTTATGGCAGTTCAAAGTTAGAAATATACTGAATTCAGCTATTTTCGATTTCATGGCCTATTTTCAGATTCTTTTGGGCATATCTCGCAAAATAATCATCAGAATGACCTCAAATAAAAAGCAAAATGCTTGTTTTGAGTCCCAGAATCGATTAGGGTGAAAGAAATTCCCAATTGGAACTTTCGATTTTTTGATGATTTTTGTAAGGGTTAGTATGGAAAATTGGTCAAAAATATGAAAAAATTAAAAACTGCCAACATAAACAAATTTTTAATGCAGATTAAAACTATGTTCAAAACCATTGACAAAAATGCAAATTTCATCAAAATCGGTTGATTTTTGGAAGAGTTATGACAGTTCAAAGTTATAGAAATACTGAATTCGGTATTTTCCGATTTTATGGCCTATTTTCAGATTCTTTTGGGCATATCTCGCAAAATAATCATCAGAATGACCTCAAATAAAAAGCAAAATGCTTGTCTTGAGTCCCAGAATCGATTAGGGTCAAAAAAATCCCCACTTCCAACTTTTGATTTTTTGATGATTTTTGTAAGGGGTTAGTATGGAAAATTGGTCAAAAATATGAAAAAATTAGAATTTGCCAATATTAACAAATTTTTGATGCAGATTCAAACTATGTTCAAAACCATTGACAAAAATGCAAATTTCATCAAAATCGGTTGATTTTTGGAAGAGTTATGACAGTTCAAAGTTATAGAAATACTTAATTCGGTATTTTCCGATTTTATGGCCTATTTTCAGATTCTTTTGGGCATATCTCGCAAAATAATCATCAGAGTCATCTCAAATAAAAAGCAAAATGCTTGTTTTGAGTCCCAGAATAGATTAATTATTTTCCATAATGTAAACGGCATCAAAATCATAACCTGGATTGAAAATATTATAAAAATCAGTCGACTTTTCGCAAAGACTTTCGTTCAAGTCAAAAGAATACTACTTTTCAACAGATATTGGGGAATATTCATGAAAAAAACACTCAAAAAATCTAAATGAATTTGGGGTGTAAGAATTTAAGATTTCATCACAACTCGATAAATTTTAGTCAAGTTATGACATTTTTCATTTTGTTTCGATTTGAAAATGGATAAATTATATAAAAATTTCAAAATTAATTTTAAGTCCTACATGTCTGTGCCTGAGGATAAACCAAACAGTTTACCACCCATCAGAAGCGCTCAACTTCACGCGGTCTCCGCCGGGTTGGCGAGTATCGTCGATGTTGTGTCGCTGCAGCCGCTGGATGTGGTAAAGACCAGGTTACAACTGCAGCAGAAAGTGATTGTTCAAGATGAACTGATGTACAAGGGAGTATGGGATGCATTTGTCAAGATCTGCAGACAGGAAGGAACATTGGCATTGTGGCGAGGAGTGACTCCTCCGCTGATGACGGACACGCCACGTCGGGCAATTAAGTTTACGGTATTCGAGTATTTGAAATCGAAACTGTCTAAGGGAACATCATCATCGCAGTCTAATGTGTTCGCATGTACGGCAGCTGGAGGCATGGTGGGTCTTTTTGATGGATTCATTCAGACGCCCATTGAAGTGATCAGGATCACGCAAATTATGAATCGCAGCGAGAGTCTCCCCACTCTTGATGCGATCAGAGGGATCATCCAAAGAGATGGTCTAGGCAAACGAGGTCTCTTTCGGGGCGTAACCGCAACAATGTGCCGCAACTGCATCTTCCACATAATGTTCTTTGGTTTCTATACCAGCGTAAAAGACGCAATGCCCAACTCCAAGTATCCGATGTTGGACTTGCTGCGGAAAATCGCAATCGCCGCCAGCTCCGGCTGGCTGGGAAGCATTTGTGTCGCACCTTTTGACATTGCCAAGTCACGCATGCAGGGCACTCAGCCTGTGCAGGGCGAGATGAGGTACTCCTCGACCCTTGGCACCATTTCAACAATAGTGAAGGAGGAAGGATTCTTGGCACTCTATAAGGGATTGGCTCCACAACTGATAAGAACTGGACTAGCTGCTGGCATTTTACTTGTTGGCTTTGACTATATAAATGCATATTTAACTAAAATTCATCCGTGACAATAAAAAATAATTTTATTTTTTTTAAATCAGTTCCATAACAGCTCAGCAAATTGGAGAGCAAACTTCTTAGCGAGGATTGAAGACTGAACTGAAATACATACATATATGTAGTTGTTTGGGCTTCGTTTGGCTATGGATATGTCCCCGGGGTCAATTGCAAATGCATTTGCCATACATACAAATAACATACATGTATAAAGACATTTGGAAATTATACATAGATTAGTGTAATTACGAGCTGAGCAATAAATTGGAATGATGTCGATGTTTGCTCATAGGCATTTTGCTAGGCAATCATAAGCGAGACAGAGACAGCATAGAGTGAGTGAATGAAAGAGAGAGAGAGAGAGAGAGTATGCAACATTAGTCAGCTGACATATGTACTATACATGCATATATATATATATATATACTTATGGCTAGCTTTTGATTTCATTTCATTAGCCATTGCAATTTCAGCCATGAATAATTGAATATGTGCATTGCATACTTTAAGGCATCAAATTTCCCAATTGCCCCTTCCTGTTTCCTACTGCCAATTTCCAATTGGAATTGCAATTGGAATTGGAATTGCCATGTCGTTCACTCTCTTTGGCTAATTCAACTCGAATATATGCTTATTACGCATTAAAACTAATTTAGCATTGCAATTTTGTTTACTCAATACCCTCCACACATCCCTCTATATAATTGTGTCCGAAAATCAATTTACAAATTTTGTATTTACGTTTTGTTTACATTATTTGCTTATTTGATTGATGGCAGTTTTAAATTTCCCGAAAATTCAGCATTCAACATTGATTTGTGTCGATTTATTGAATTAGATTATTATGTCAAATTAGAAATAATTAATCTGCATTTCAAAACACACTTTCCAGACCAATTTGTTAATTATTAAGTGGGTTTCAGTGGTAATTTCAATCAAAGTTCTTTAAACATTATAGAGAATTTTTCACAAATTTTAATCAATTGAATTGCAATTACTAACCAAAAATCAGTCTAAAAATCTCTTATGATCAAAAAATTCGGAAATCGTTTAATAAAAATGGATGCCGATTTAATTGTTAAAAGCGAGGATGGATAGATAAGTTATCTAAAGAAATTCTTAGCAATAAGTTATGAGTAGACTAAAACATCAACGAAGCTATTGAACTGCCCTCGTTAGTGTCACTTTATGTGGCAATTGTGTAACTTTTGCTGCTCTGTGACTTTGTCTAGTCAATAAAATATGAATTATTTGAAATATTTAAGCACCAAATAAATCAAATGCCAACACATCGGCATCAAAGCCAAAAATAATAATTGAGTGCCAAAATAACAGCAATAGCAACCAGAGACAGAGAGAGAGTAAGAGAGACTGAGACAGCGATGTTGGCATTTCACTTGAAATTCTCTGCTTTTTTATTTGCTTTCTCTTGATTTTTAACTTGTGCTCTCCGTTTTCACCATTTTTGTTTTGGATCAACATTTGCCAGGCTGAACACAAATTTTTTATCAGCAAACGGCACAAAATTTTGTATACGTCATGTTATTGTTGTTGAATACCATTTTGCTGTTGTTGCTGTTGTTGTTGTTGTTGTTGTTGTCGTTGTGGTTGTCTAAATAAATTTTTTATTGACCATGGTTAACGCTTCAGTGAGCAATAAACGTACGGCGGAGAGAGGCAGAGAAAGAGGGGAGAGAAAATTTGTTTCGTTACGAGTGTGAAGAGCAGAAAAACCTCAGAGAATTTTCACTACTCCACGTCCTTGCTGTGCTGTGTCCTTTCTGCCATATTCTGGCCAATGCCTCGAAGCATGCCACAAGTTATTTTACACCCACACATACATACATTTAACGAGGCCAGTCAAGTGTGTTCGTGTGTGTGTGTGTGTGTGTGACTCTGTGTGCGTGTGTGTGAGTATGAAATAAAATGCTGGAATTACACATGTTATACAATTGTTGGGCGTAAATATGATTACGCTGTTGGGCCTCAAAACGAAGGCCCTCTAGCCAATTCAGGACCCCAACTAAAAGAAACTTGAAGCGACAGCCCAGACACCAACCCAACCCTAGATCCCCACCTGCTAAGTCAAAGCAAATGAAATTTTCACTGCCTCTTGTAGTGTGTGTGTGTGTGTGTAGTTGTTGCCTGTGGTTGTGTGATTTTTACACTTCATACGCATTATAAAAGGACATTTAAAAATATTAAACAACATGTGAAATTTTTAAACTAACTTAATTTACTCAAAATTATTTTTTTTAAGCTACGCCAGAATTTCTTACAAATTATTATAAAAACAATAAACTCCTCTTGGCTTAAATTACAGGGTATTTTGGCAAACAGATTGAATAAATGCATACATGGAGTTGTTATGTGAAGAGTATTGTTGGCTTTCAGAAATTCATAACACGTTCGAGGTTGGCAAGTCGATGTGAAAGTGTCAGACGCATTTTATTCTTTCTGACTGGAAATTATTTTTATATGATATTTTTTATTTTTGGTTTTTGTTTCTTGACGTGGTCGTTGCCCTGAAAGTTTAAAAACAGCCACGTAAAGTGCTGTGAAAATGAAATGAAATTAATATGAAGTTTGACTTAACGCCTCATAAATCATTGTCCAATTTTCATGTCGCATGCCCTGCAGCCGAAACGACAAGCAGCAAGTGGCAAGTAGCTTGACTACATACACCAAGGACATTCTGCTCTCTCCTCTCATTCAGACTGTTGCCTGATGTCCTTTCTCGGCTGACTGTAACACAAACACACTTAAAATGATTGAAATATATGTAGCAACGAGAGAACTCTATATGCGTACATTGCAGCAAAATGCTACCAATATCATATCCTGGATGCACACACATACACACACACACACACTACCATATATTTACACACAAATATTGGTGTGTCAGTGCTGAAGATACTGAGGAGACTGTACCAGTCCAGTGTCTGGTGCAAAGACTGAAGACTTCCTCATTACACGCTTGTCACGTGCACATTTAACGATTCGCTGCACACATATATATATATAGTATATATATATATTTCTATATATATATATATATATCTATATATATAGAGCACACAGTGACATAATTATAGACGCCTGCTCATAGACCAACACCCAAGTCATGACAGTCATTCATATTAATATTGTCCCTCAAAAAGTCACATGGAAAAAAGAAACGCTAAAAATAAAATATTTTCCTCAAACTTGCAATATATTCCTTAAAGTTTTCAACACATTTCAAGCAGTCTGAGATTTTTAGTAAATTTCAACAGCATATATTTAAGTTAAATTCTCAACATGCAGTCTGTATACAAAGTATATTCAAATTGGCACTGCAAGGATATCATTCTTGAATCAATTGAGCTTTCATCTTATGCAATCTTATGTGTTTTTTGTTTTGCAAAATTATGCAAAAGTTTTTTATACCCTTCCGAATTTGCCAACATGACATACAAACAGAGTTGCCCTTGTCCAGTGCAGCATTGAAATATAAGTTTTGAAAGCTTAAAGTCTAGCAATAAATATAAGAACAAGTTCAATATGAGTTTAAAAAACCATTTGAAATACTTATTGAATTCACAATTAAATATTATATTTCTAAAAATCAGATATTCTTTAACATAGACCAATTTTTTGAATAAAATGAACAAATACACTGTGAGAAATTATCAAAAATTTTCAAAATAATAAAATTATTTTTTAGAATTCAAATTTTGAAAGCTACGTGCAAATAATCCTCTAAAAATAATGATAGTTACTTAAAATATTTTTTATTAATCTTAAAAGTTAAATAATATGTATTTAAACCGAAATTCATTATAAAATATTACAAACTTGTTAGTTTGTTATTAAATTTTGATTTAAATTCTATGGCCTTGATGTTTGATATTTACAGCAGAGTAAGGAAAATGGAAGTGAGAGTCACAGAGATATTAAATTGCCATTGCTCCACTGACCACATGCTCCACATGATGTCCCTATTACAACACACACACACTCACACACACATACTCACACACACACACATACTCGAAATTAAGATAATTAAACATGCTGCGCACGTGCAACGGCTGCTTTCAACATTTTATACTGCGATGCGAGTATTTTCAGCAAAAACGAATAAAATGCATGGGGCGTGTTTATATACGAGTCAGAATCAGAGTCGGAATGGGAGTCTGAATTGTGGTCTGAGTTGCGGTGTGCTGTGCTGTGCTGCGGTGTGGTCTTGTTTGGTCTGGTCTGGTCTAGTCCGCAAATTGGACCACAAGCAGAAACCCCAAAAACTACCACCACTAACTTTATGAGTCTGCTGACTGAGGGAATTCCAGTAAAAACAACAGCTTTTGCTCCGGCAATTTTTATATATTAATTAAAAGGAATTTTACGTGCTAATGAAATAAAATGTGGCAAGCGTGCCGTCAGCGGCAAATGTGTGAAAATGTAGTTGGTATTTGGGAGGTGCTTCTGCTTGTAGTTTTATGTCTTATGAAATGAAAAGAATATTAAATCTTGCCTAGGATTTTGAAAAAAAAGACAAACATTCACAATTTGTTACATCTTCGTCACATTAAGTAGACGCCGCATTATCACGACTTTTTCATGAGTTGTTCGTAAAACTATTTTACAGTCCGCCAATAAAGTCAGCAACCAGCTTTGAACCAGATCCATTAACAGTCACTGCCAAACTGAATCCAATAAAATACTGTTGTCAGCATAGCTGTGAACATGTTGCGTATCCGCCATGTTGCGTCGAACCAACGAACATGTTGCGACAGCAACGTTAACATAACATTAACAGAGGCGACATGCGATAACAGTTCGAGGCTTTGAACTTGGTCAAGAAGAGCTTAGCTGGACTTGCTTTCAATTCATTTCACTCTATTCGATAAATTCAATTTCTCTGTATTTTCTTAAATTTCATAATTCCTTCAACTCATAACTCAATTAATTAAATTTCAATTTGTCTTTATTTTGAAGTATATCTAACAATATTATGTTCTCGTTTTTTATTTGCAGTAAAGTTCATGGCAATATTATTCATAACTTTCAGAAAAGTCAAGTGACTGTCTATGTGTTTGTAAATGTGTGTGACATGCAGGTAAATATTTGCATAACCCATAAATCTATGAAATTTAATTTTAAGCAAATAAATCAAAACAAAACAACAAAGTATGCAAGAGTGAGAAATTCTCAAATGTCTGGCATCTTTTATATATTTTTAGCTGCAATACTTACAGACGATAAACACTGTAAATACTCTGCGTGCAAAGAATTTTTCCATAATTTAGGAAAGTGCAGAATGCAAAATCTATAAAGCCAAAACAACAAAAATTGCACATATTTGCAGCAATGGAAAGTGAAAAGTGTAAATTGAAAATGAAAACCGCAACAGGCAGCAAAAATCTATGAAATCATTGTCTGGCCACAAAAGCAAATCCCAAAAATAAATTTCATAAAACTAAACAATTTTAAGCTTCAATTGCAGTAGAATTACCCCATTGACTAGAGTTGGGAGCAACCAAGTTTTGTCCGGGATGATGAGGTTTTGCCAGAGATTAGCAAACATATTTAGAGAGCTTTAAGTTTTATCATGTTAACTGCATTTGTTGTTGTGGCATGTAAAGTTTGTCAAGTTCTTGGCTTGTTTGCAAGTCATTAGAAGGACTTCATTAGGCATGGTCAACAGAAATTGATAAGATACTCCACTAATGATTGCCGCATTTCAAGCCACAACTATGCCATTATTATTTCTATTATTGCTTAACTTTAAGTTCAAGTTTCACTCCAAGTTTGTGTATTCTCATCAAATCTGTTGTTGATATATCAGAAGGAGGAGGCAGCATCTCCATTTCCATCAACATCCCCGTCAACTATGCCTTGGTTGCATAACTTGCACAATTTATGCATGAGAGACAGATAGTTAATCCTACAGGAGACGACAACGATGCACAGATGGAGGCGACTCCAAGTTCTTGTTGTTGTTGCAACAACAATAGGAAAGCACAACAGCTGCTCAGGCATTATTATTAACACCAAAATGACAAACAAATCACATACAACAAACACACACACACACACATACACTCAATTACAATTGAGTTGAGCAACAGCTTGAACTTCCCTCAGAACAGCAAAAGTTTCAATATCGTCCATCTCTTTCTTGCAGAGTCTCTCTTTCTCTTGCAATTTCAGTTCAACGACATCTTTTGATAGCATAATTTCAATAATTTCAATTCATTGTAATTTCAATATCATGGACAAAAGACTTGAGCACCTCGATTCTTTTTAACCGTAAATGACATTTTGCTTTCCAACTGATTCGTTCCTCATTCCCCCTTTCCCATCTTTCCCTTTCGATTTCCCTATTATACCAGCGATATTACGGCCGCATATGCCGGCCAATAACTGTCATTATTGACTGTTAATATCCCAAGCAGTTGATAATAGCAATGCACAGAAATGTCACAACTTGCACAAGTCGCAACTTAAATATGCTTTTAATTTTATTAAATATAACACTTTCATAAATATGCAAAAATTATAAAAATAATTTAAAATTTTGATAAATTTAAAGAATATAACTATTATTCCAATTTGTGAAATTTTGCATTATTTCCAAAATTTTGTAGAAATTATTCACGTGAAAAATTAAAAACATTTCAAATTTTTCCTTTTATTAAATTACTTTCTTTTTTTTAAGTTTTTACTCTATGCAATCTCATAAATACCAAAAATATTCCCTTGGTTTCTGGCTATAAAATCGTTTTGAGTAACATACAGTTATGCGTTAGTTGTCAAAGCATGACAAACTGCCTGACATATTCATAAGGTCCGATTTCGTTGGTGGCATAAGAATGCGGCAAGTGCAACATTTCAATAACTGAAACGCCAATTAAAATTGTACAATGGGTGCTCGGCTTTCGGTCAGCAAGTTGCCCCATGCTGTATTCTGGCCAACAAGCAATGTCAGTTAAACGAGCAAATAGTCAAAAACAAACAGACGGACAGACAGACAAACAGACGGACAGACAGACAGACAGATGGACGTATGGACGGCCACAGGCGACATCTGCATCAATCTGGTCAGTTATACATACATGTATACATATAGGTATATATATATATATATGTCTGTGTATTCCTATATATATACATATATATTCATGTATAGTATGGCAGGAAGCGCGAGCGACCTGTTAGTGGTGAGAGGGGCGGGAGGCACACACACATCCTGGCATATCCTGATGGATGCTCGCATTGCAGATATACCCTGGTAATTGGTATTGTTTGCCCCAACGCGTGCCCAACGTAGTCGCAACACACAGAGAGAGTCCTAAAGAGAAAGAGAGAGAGAGGCAGAGAGGCAGAGAGAGAGAGAGAGAGCATTGTGTATGTATGTGTTTGTGTACAGACAGATTTACACCTTGACGCCAGCAAAAAAGGCACACATGAAAACCAATGTCATGCAAACAAAGCCGCATGTGGGTAGCAACCTCAGGCATGATGAGAGGTCCATAAAAAGGGGTGGCAAAAGGGGGCTCATCGGATAAGGTGAGGTACGGTTGCAACGATTGCGATTGTGTTCTGTATAAACAAGCAACTAGCAACTATTAATATTCCATTAAGCAATGGAAAATGAGGAAAATCGGAAAGCCTGCAATTGATATCGGAAAATGCCACTATGAAGGTCAATTGAACAAATACTTAAAATATATTCATTTCCATAGCTATAATAACCATCTTCGATTGAGTCGAGAAATTATTGCTCTTTAAGATAGAGTGAGGGCAAGTTCCAACTATCATACATATATGTATTTAGGAAACTTGAGTAACCTTCATCCATAAGCAACATAAACTTTGGAGTTTGCTCAGTTGATTTATGTCTATGGCGGAAAATCCATTGGCAGCTATCTCTGTGGGCATGTCCTGTTTGGGAAAATCCAATAAGCAGACGCCCGTTTGGCATTAACGAGGAAAACCTATCCAACTTTCACGTTCGCATTGTTTGCACAAGCACGAAAAGTTATTAAGATGCATAGACGTGATTTTGCATCTTTTAAAAAAGTCAAGGCAAAGTGAAGTCAGTGTTGTTGGGGGAGGCCAACAATGCTCTGAGGCACTGTGACAATGGCACACCAACAGAATGGATAGAGATAAAGATTTAAAGTACATTTCTTTTGATAAACAAATTTCTATTACCCGAGAAATAATACGAAATTCGTTAAAGCCCGGTTTCAAACCAAATGGGAACTTCGAATACAGAAGAATCTTCATTTCCCTCTCATGGACATGCCTGACAAGAATTGAATTAAAAGTTTTTCAGCTGCTTCTTTGGAAATCTAAGGAGCAGCTGGTAAATGAAAATCTTGTCGCATTTCTGAACAGGAAAAAAAATCAAACTTTACGGCTCGAAGGGCGCATTTCAATTGATTTGTAATTCGCGGTTAATTTGGTTTCCTCCCCTCGCATAGTTGCTTTTACCACGTTTTTGCTGTTTGGTCAATGGGATTATTTTATGCATTTTTGCCGTGTTGGATTTTCCCCGTTTCATGTTATTAACGTAATTTGACACTGAAAGCGTGACAGCTGTGGCAATTGGACTCCAGCCCTCCACTTCATGACCCTCTCCCAATCACAGTTTTTCTTCATGGCTTCCAGCAGGCAAATGGCCATTAAATTGATAATCAGTGCGTGGGTAAATGCCTGTAAAAATCGCAAGCAGAAAAAAAAAACAGAACAGAAAAAAATAATCAATTATTAATTAAATTGTTCAGTTGTCAGAAGATCACTCTATGCATATATTAAAAACAATTTCTGTGGTTTTTAAAAATCTACCCCAAAACACAATAAAAACTGCAAACTTGTCAATTCACCAGATTAAAATATTATCACATGAAGATTAAAAGTATTATTGCACTAGGAGGACTAAAATCACGCAAAAATGACCGCAACTGAGGCGAGATATAATTGATTTTAAACACGCAGAGATTACTAGCGGCTTTTAAATAAAGTTAACAGAGCAGACAGTACTTTTCGAAAGTCATAGAAATCAAAGAGATTTATAATAAACACATTTTATGTTGAAAGTCAATATGGATTATGAACTTACGATATTGATGGAGATAAAGTGAGTCTCTGCTAAAGGTGTGCACGATCAAGCAAGCAACAATTTTGGTCGTTGTCTCTGCTTAGCAAAGACACAGAACTCAATATCGTTCGTACACATGGCGTATGCTCAATTCTATTGTGAATCGGCTAAAAATACTTCATCCCTTACTACCTGCTGTTCACCCCCTTGATGGCTGGGAATATTCAACGTTTGATTGCAAATCTGATGTGCAGTTATATAAAAATGGAAAAGCCCATAGAAATAAATACACGTAACTGACTTTAGTTGAAGCACGTTACGATCTAAAATAACAAAACAGATGAATCGAAAAACCAATCAGTCAACCAGTTTAGCTCTCTGCACAACAGGATACAGGCACAGGACATCAGAGCATCAGAGTAGCATCTACCGCATAAACCCGTTAGCCTCAAACAAACTCAACAGCATATGCAACATTTTGTGCCAAAAAAAAAAAAAAAAAATAGAAAAACAACAATACAAAAATTAATTGATGACGCACTCACACCCACATACACACACCCACATATATGACGCGGTCCAGCACTAATTGGCAACAACAACAACAAAAACAACAACAAGACCAACAACAAGAGCAGCAACAATGCCAACAACAAAGGCAGCCACGAAGTCGATTTAATAACGGAGTGTCCTGGGCGGTGGGCGCCATTGGTTATGAAACGATTGCAGTGAAGTGTGAGGCGGGATTGGTGCCCAGTGGGCGTGACAGAAGTCAAATCGATGCAGACATAGACGAACAGCAATCAATCAATTAAATGCCTCAACTACAACACCACCACTAACAACAACAACAACAACAGCAACAGCAACAATAGAAAGAGTAAAAGAGAAGCAACAACAGTTTCCTCATTCTATGGGAGTATTTTGGCAAAACTGTTGCAGCCTTTTAGGCGCTGCCCATAAGCCCAAAGATTATTCAAGATTTATGCGTGTTTTTGAGGCACATTACAAGCGATTTGACAGCACAATAAGTAATACGATGTAACAAAATATTTCCATGGAGTTTCAATGATATCTCTAACTAAGAGAAAACATTAGGAAAAGCCAGAAATAACAGGAAAATGCTGAAAATCACACTCAGAGGCCGCAATTCGTAATTATTTCGTAAATAATCTAGCAGCCATCAAGTAGACGAGTTAGTGAAGTGTTAATAATTATTTCGAGTTATTTGCTAATCTTATCGAGTCATTTGGGTCATTCGTAATGACAGATACGAGTCAAGTCCATTTTATAAGAAACTTTATTTCGAATATTGTTTTTTCCACATTTATACCCTATGACAGTCGTAGTTGTTTTAAATGCTCTTAAGCATAGATCTTGGCCAGCATCACGCCCACCACAGTGGCGGCAACTGTGAATGCACTGCTGCTCATCTTGCCAGCGGGACTCTTGTTGCACTTGTCGCCGGAGCAGATGGTGCACTTGTCCTTTCTCCACCCGGAATACGGAGGTTTCAGGGCCAGTGTGCAGGGAGCGACATCGGGATGAATGCAACCGTGAAGCTGATGGGTAACAGTGTTGTCTAAAATAGAAAGATTATGTCAATAAGTGACAGATGATAGGCAGCTGTGACTAAGATGACGACACTCACTGTTGGCAAATGTATATTTAAGAGCGATGCAATTAAATCGAAGACTGTTCATGTCCATCACATTATCATGATAAACTTTCAGATAACTAGTTGTCTCATTGGCGGCAGCATTGGTACAGGTCGTTTTCCTGGCACTCTTACAATCATTCGGATTGTGGCAGGTATAGCAGATCAAAGAGTTGGCTATATATATTTTAATAGTTATTTGATTACGTGAAAAGGACAAGTTATTTGCGGTCTTATATCACTCACCGAACTGCACACACACCAAGGCAATCAACACACTCACAAATACTGCTTTCTTATGCATGATGAAGAGGAATATTAATGCTATATTCCCGACGTTTTAGTATCAACTAAACTCTATTCTCACCATGCCATGGGCTTTTTAATGCGCCTAAATACTCATATGGGTTCATTTTAAGATAAGATTATGATAATCTTATCATCAATAACACTATCTGTGGGCACAGCTCTCAATATATGTACTATATACTATATGTATTTGCCAGCACAAGTAGTTGCTCAACCACTGGATACCGCGAATAAATTACTCTATCAAGTACTCGAAATATAAGAGGAAATCATGATTAAGGAGTGACATCAGAACGCCTCAAAATAAAATAGGAATTCTCATCATGTTACTTAACGATATCGGAACAGTCACACCAAAAAAAAAAAAAAATACTAAAATAATACTAAATTAGTAATTACACTAAACGAACCCTCGAGCTGTTCAAGATTTCCATTTCAGCACACAAAAAATATAATCAAATAAAACAATTTAATAATTTAAAGTAAGAGTCACATTATCTACTTTATTTAAATACTTTCAAAATTTATCAACAAAAGTCAATGGATAATTATTTCCACCTAATTCAAAATAAGTTTTTACTTTATTTTTTAGTTGCAGTAATCCTTGTCGCAGGTGAAGCAGCTTTGGAACCAGCTTGCCCCATGGCTTATGTTGAGGTTCAGATTGCAAATATTTATGTTTGGATGGTAGCAGCCCAGATACTCGTATGACTTAACAGTTGCTATAGACATAAGAGATGATGTGATTATTAAATGTGTAAGGCGTATTCCTGATAAGAGCTTACGAGAGTTCAAGTACGTTAGGTTCACACATTTGAAGTAGCTGCTGTGGGCAATCTGAGGGACATTACTGTGAATTGAGTTCAGCCACCGAGTTGTGGCATTGGCGGAGACATCATTACACTGCACACTTCCCGGGTTCTGGCATCAATAGGGGGTATCACAACTGTAGCAAGTCAATGCGTTGGCTAATTGGAATTATATCTTAACTGTTAAACTCCATTTAAAATCTATCAAGTTCAAGATATTCACCTAATTGGAGACCCACAAAGGCCACAACCACGACACCGGCAAAAATTTTGATCGACATTTTCCCTGCTCCGACTTCACACTGATCGAATGTTATTCCAACTGAGGTACCTCAACCGCAAAACAACGCGGTTAATTTCGGCTATAAATTGTAGATAAGATCTAAGTACGAAAAGTCGGTACTTTACCGATCTATCATGCACACAAACATACATATGTAGATAAACAGTTCATTGGAACTCGGCTCTAAGTAGCTTGGCTATGCAAACGCAAAAAGAATTGTGCGGCATAAGAAATAAATTCCATATAATCAGACGGAGAGACCGAAACTACCCGATCCCCTAGTACCTCGTAAATAACTTCAAAAAAATTTGATAAATTTGTATATATTTTCTTAGAAACCCTCCCTAACTTGCCTATTCTTCAGGTAGCGCACGGAACAATGTCAACCTTTAAGAATGAAGTATGAGCGTATGGGATGCAAGTAGCAACTGCTGCGCTTATAATTCCCAAGTTGCAATTCTCGCTCACTGCAGTATAAATATAACTTTTGCATTCGCAGTATTCGTTCTTGCTTCGGCAGAACATATACTAAAATTGGAACGATACAGAGAAGATTAGCATGGCCCCTGCGCAAGGATGACACGCAAAATCGTGAAGCGTTCCACATTTTTTTGGCAGACTTTGAATTTTATTACAAATATGAAAAATATAATTAGGCAACAAAGTGGTAGGGAACCCCCTAGCAAATAAATACCTAAAAAGTTAGTCACCATTATGAAATCTATTGAATTGCACTTTAATCTTATCGACTAACTCAGTTGAGAAAAAATACTGTTAAATGTAATAAAAAAAAGTGCTAAATACTTGATAAGAATTATTCAACGAAAAGTACATAAAAATATTATATACAATATGCAATATTGAATAAAAGTAAGGGTTTTCAAACAAAGACCCATAGTAGTTTGACTTATCAGGAATTCAGGTCTATCAATATGAAATATATTCGAAAGTAAACATCGATAGTCGAGAATTGTGATATGGGTATCAGTTAGATTAACAAAAGTAGTTTAAAATTGGAAAAATTTATTAAAATTTGCATTATGATAAGAAATATGTGTTTGATAAATTACACCAGCAGCTTAGCTATGAGCAGTCCCAGAACTGAGGCCACAATTGTATAGCTGCTCTGGCTGAAAGTCGCTGCAGGATTACGATTGCAGTAGTCCTTGTCGCAGGTTAAGCAGCGTCGGGACCAGTTTGGACCATGGCTAATGTTGAGGTTCAGATTGCAAATATTTATGTTTGGATGGTAGCAGCCCAGATACTCGTATGACTTAACAGTTGCTATAGACATAAGAGATGATGTGATTATTAAATGTGTAAGGCATATTCCTGAAAAGGACTTACGAGAGTTCAAGTAGTACGTCAGGTTCACACATTTGAAGTAGCTGCTGTGGGCAATCTGAGGGACATTACTGTGAATTGAGTTCAGCCACCGAGTTGTGGCATTGGCGGAGACATCATTACACTGCACACTTCCCGGGTTCTGGCATGAATAGGGGGTATCACAACTGTAGCAAGTCAATGCGTTGGCTAATTGGAATTATATCTTAACTGTTAAACTCCATTTAAAATCTATCAAATTCAAGATATTCACCTAATTGGAGACCCACAAAGGCCACAACCACGACACCGGCAAAAATTTTGATCGACATTTTCCCTGCTCCGACTTCACACTGATCGAATGTTATTCCAACTGAGTTACCTCAACCGCAAAACAACGCGGTTATGTAGGGAAAGATAAGACCTACTATCTCCTATCGCCAATCAATCGGTTAACATTCGATTAACAGTAACAGTGCAAGGTTGCACTAACTGTAAATAATGATTCATTCTACACGATTCTTATGTTGGCGACTGAAATTACAATTACTTTAGTGTAATTGCCATTTATCAATTTTCACGGCGAAATTCGTCATTGATTCTTAACTTAATTTCGGCTATAAATTGTAGATAAGATCTAAGTACGAAAAGTCGGTACTTTACCGATCTATCATGCACACAAACATACATATGTAGATAAACAGTTCATTGGAACTCGGCTCTAAGTAGCTTGGCTATGCAAACGCAAAAAGAATTGTGCGGCAAAACAAGAAATAAATTCCATATAATCAGACGGAGAGACCAAAACTATCCGATCTCCTCATACCTCGCATATAACTTCAAATAAATTTGATAAATTTGTATATATTTTTTTAGAAACCCACCCTAACTTGCCTATTCTTCAGGTAGCGCACGGAACAATGTCAACCTTTAAGAATGAAATATGTCCGCATGGGATGCAAGTAGCAACTGCTGCGCTTATAATTCCCAAGTTGCAATTCTCGCTCACTGCAGTATAAATATAACTTTTGCATTCGCAGTATTCGTTCTTGCTTCGGCAGAACATATACTAAAATTGGAACGATACAGAGAAGATTAGCATGGCCCCTGCGCAAGGATGACACGCAAAATCGTGAAGCGTTCCACATTTTTTTGGCAGACTTTGAATTTTATTACAAATATGAAAAATATAATTAGGCAACAAAGTGGTAGGGAACCCCCTAGCAAATAAATACCTAAAAAGTTAGTCACCATTATGAAATCTATTGAATTGCACTTTAATCTTATCGACTAACTCAGTTGAGAAAAAATACTGTTAAATGTAATAAAAAAAAGTGCTAAATACTTGATAAGAATTATTCAACGAAAAGTACATAAAAATATTATATACAATATGCAATATTGAATAAAAGTAAGGGTTTTCAAACAAAGACCCATAGTAGTTTGAAATATGTGTTTGATAAATTACACCAGCAGCTTAGCTATGAGCAGTCCCAGAACTGAGGCCACAATTGTATAGCTGCTCTGGCTGAAAGTCGCTGCAGGATTACGATTGCACAGATCATAGTCGCAAGTTCGGCAGTTTCTTGCCCAGGACGAGCTGTTGGTCGCATTTAGGTAAAGGCCACAAACAGGAACTTCCGCGTGGAAACAGCCCAAGTACTCCTGTACCCTGGTGGAGTCTAAACGGAGTCTCAACATTAGCACACATTGATAGATTTAAGTTGAAGGGATAACTTACTTGCCGCTAAGAAGTATGTCAGATTCATGCACTTGAATTTGTTGTTGCCCCCAGTTTGTGGCACGTTCAAGTGGATTGCGTTTAGCCACGTATTTGTGGCATTGGCAGTCTCATTACTGCAAACTTGGGTGCCGGGATCGCGGCAAGATGCGGGAGTATCGCAACTATAACATTTCAAAGAGCTGGCTGCAAGTTAAGCATACTTTTCACTCCCTTTTCAAATTTGAATATATAGTATTCCTCATATCTTACCAATCTGAATACCCACGAAGAGGGTGAATAACAATCCCAAACTCACTTTAAACCACATTTTGTCAGACTGAAACAAAACGATATCGACTCTATACCAATTCTACTCGATAAGCTCTGATTATATGACTGAGGTATATGTACAAATATATATATGTTATATATAACATATGGAGTACAGAGCACTCCTAGGTATTTGTTTACAAGCATTTAATGATTAGATTAGTTATCAGCAAAGCAAAGAGTCAGATAATACTCTCTATCTACACCATTATCGAAGTCATATATTAGTAATAATTAATTTTTGTTATAGATTCTCTCGCATGCATAAAACTATTAGCGACTTTGTTACTCTTAGGTAAGTTTATATTTATTTCAATATAAATTATGATGAATTCAGTTTTATAAGCAGATAATTCAATAGATCTTGGCTAGAATCACAGCCAACACAGTGCCGACCACAGCAAAGGCACTGCTGCTCATCTTGCCAGCAGGACTCTTGTTGCAGTTATCCTTGCTGCAGACAGTGCAGGAAGGTGTTGGCCAGTGGGCGAACTGTGGCTTCAGGTGCAATTTACAAGGATTTACTTCGGGATGAAGACAACCTCGCAGCTCATAGGCAACAGTTTTATCTGGAGCATACATTGCAATATAGATGAAAGGCAGTTCAGAGATACCACTTGAGGATTACTCACTGAGCGGATATGTGTATTTCAGAGCGAGACATTCAAACTTGGTGCTGGTCAGATTCGTGACACCCTCATAGTGATGATCAAGCTCTCGACTAGTCAAATTGCTGAACATATTGTCGCAGTTCTTGGGATGTGGGTTCTGGCATTCGTGGGCATTATGGCAAGTGTAGCAGGTCAGGCAGTTGGCTATCAATAGAGGGGAAATAAAATACCAAAGAAACTCTTATATATGTATAGTATTACTCACCAAATTGCACACCAATGACTGTAATCAGCAGAGTCAGAAATATAGCTTTATTACACATTGTAAGGAAACTTAAGATACGACTCGCGGAACCCAACTGAACTCTATTTACATTTATAGCTCTTTCTTATATAGTGTCCGCTGATGCTGCTCATGATGAGGGCTCTGCCATGGGCATGTGGGTTTTTTACCAGACCCGCATCGATATGTTTCATTTTTACAAATTGAGTGGTCGGCATGGCTTTTGATAAATATAATAATAATAAATTTACATAGAATTTTATATGATGCGCGTGAGAATCGATCAAAGAAATACGATTTATCGTTTGCAAACAAAGAATAAATAAATTCACGAATAATTGAACTCAAAATATTTGAGCGAAGAGAGCCGATATTTTGTTTTGTGAATGATGCTGTACCGCTCTCACTTACACACACTTCGCTTTTCTCAAGTTGGGAAGAAATAGTTGCAGTAGTTGTCTCGCTCACTCGCGCTTGAGCTCACATTAGCTTAAATCAGCGATGCCCAAGCCCAATAAGAATGGTCGCACATTTCTTTTTGTAGTTTCGCCAAAGATAGGCCGTAGGATAGGAAAGCACGCATTGCAAAAACAAATTTTTGTTTCTCCTTCATTGCCCCCTCTTCGCTAGCTGATCGACGCTGCCACCCAACAACACTTTCATGTGGGTTGTTGTTGGGTCATCAAATTTGAAGCTAGATTTGTTGTTGCTTCGACGAAACGCAATCACTGTGAAAAATAGTAAAGTGCTTGTGTCTCGGCACGGCGAATTTCGTTAGAGTTCACGTAAGTGCTTTCATATTTTTCGTGCAGTGTAGAAAGTACTGCATGCTTCTTTCTATTGGTGGTGCTTTGTCATGGTATTAGTGATTTGCACATCCATAAGAGCTGCTTGAGCCTCGCTGGCTTCAATCTATCTCTAAATCTCCTTCTGTTAACTTTGCTATATGACCTTCTCTTCTCCCTCTTAATTAACTTTGTTTTTTAACATTTTCATATTTAATTATTTAAAGACTGAATTGATACATTCAAATTTTTAATAAATATTAACATTATTTTTTTTGCAATATTTTCTAATAATTTCAAAGCATATGTATTTAAAATCTTTGATCAAGACATGCATTTTTTTAAGCAAATGAAATTTTATAAATACAAATCAAATATGGCAGAATGTCCTTATGCAAATATATGTATATGATATATGCTCGATAATACAAATAGCAGCAGGATATGCAAATACATTCACTATCAAGGAATGCCATAATAAAATAGTCAATTTACAATTGCAGACACGTCTTAATGTCTAAACCCAATGTTGAGCATTTGGCACAACAAATAAACAACAGAGTGAAAACAAAACCAAAACAGGACAAAAAAGTAGGCAAAAGGATAGCAAAAAAGGGACAATGTTTCAAAAATTGAAAAGCATATATCAGCATCCTGGCCATTGCCAGGACATGTCACGCATAACAAAATACAAAGGAGAGCCACAAAAATACAGAAACAGTAACCGAAACCGAAACAGAAACAGCAATAGAAACAGATGCAGGATACAAGTGATACAACAACATGGACAAGCATAAACATAAGCTTCTGCCAAGGATACGTAGAGGATATTAAATGACAGGACAAATGGCAAATGCCCACACCAGTCCAGCCACGCACCCAATCCCAAAGTCATCCCCATCTCCGATTCCAACTCCAAGTCCATGTCATCCAGAGTGTGACTGTAGCAGGTACTCGAAGGTAAACGAAGAGCGCAAATCCTGTGAACACAGGCAGGAGGACACCAGCCAAATAGCTGCAGGATACATTTATATAAATATGTATCTGTAGCTGTACATCTAAGTATCTGTATCTCTATCTGTGTGTGTCCTCGAAGTGTATCTGCAGCATAGGTAAACAACAGAATTACAATATGCTTTTTTAAAAATTAGAAAAACAACGTGCACTACAATAGTCGAGGCGACAGGACAATAATGCTGCTGATGCCCACGATAAGCAACCACTGTGGTTACTACCCTAGGGCAAAGAGGGAAGGCATAGGCGAAGAGGAGCCCCAAGGAGCGGGAAATTTGGAAGCAAAGATAAACACAAACACAAACAGAGATCAAGTCGAATTTGGGGAAGTGGGGAAAAACAAACGTTGTGGCGCCTTTTGCTTGTTGCCTGTGACAGTTGAGTTACAAACAACATTCAACGGGGCGTGGCATATATAGTATATATATATATATATGGTATATAGATTGCACCGAGAAGCTGAGTGCCATTCGAGTTTAGACGTTGTCGTCTGAAACTAGCCATATTCTTGTCTTCTTGCACCGCATTCATTTTCAGGTCACGTATCCTTTTTAATCCTGACAAGAATATTATTTCCATAAAAAATGGAAAGCGCGCGCGTCCGCCCTCTTCCAACCTCCTTCCCCTCGCACACACACACACCGACATCTTGGAAATCGTTTGGGGCATCAAGTATACGCCACGTTTGCCACCGCCGAATCATAGACAGGCAGCAAATAGCTAAAGCAACACAGCGACACATGTATTTAATTTTATTTTATAAATGTATGTATGTGTGTATGTAGATGTAAACATACGTCAGTTACATTTATGCAGATATATACATATATGATATAGTATATATATTTCATTCAGTTAAAGCACGCCCGGAGAGACACTTAAGCTTAAAGCGCGTGGACTGCATTGGGATTGTCAATGTGGCGTATGCGTAATGTGGCACACTTGTGGCTTAAAGGATTTGCCACAACTGCCACAACTGCCACAAGTGCCACAAGTGAGCAACAGTTGCAACACAACTCTGCTAAGCACGTTTAAAGTATCTGCTTGTAAGCAAATATAATTACAATATTATTATTGGGAATACTTTGCTTATAAGTATATAGTATCTACTCCATATGTCCTTTCCCTCCCAATAATGACTGCTGTTCCTCTTCAGGCCACTTCCTGTTGGCCTTGTCTTAGCCGTTAGCACTTAGTAGCCCCATTCAGTAGTAATGTCAGTCAAACTGTCGGAGTGTCGAATTGTCTTGGCTGTCGGGGCAATTGTATAGCTTGTCTACAGGATATATATATATGTATTCCATACTGTGTTTATGGCTAAGGACATGGCAAATGTAAAATTTGTTTGTTTCCTGCATCGATGTTGAAAGTTGTTGCAGCTGCTGCAACAGCAGTAGACAAAATGCTTGGCAGGTCCTCCCCTCTCTCCATCGGATTCTCTTCCTGGTTCTCCTGCTTCTTATATTACTCCGATATATCTATATATACATATATTGTATCTGTTCATGGCATGCCATGGGGCTGCCTTATTATTACAGTTTTCTCGATTTGTTTGTATTGCAGTCTACATTGTTGTTCAGCACTAACAACAGCCACAACAACAACAGTTTTTGTTGTAGTTGTAGTTACTCCCATCTGGCCAGGATACAACTACCAACAACTACCAACAACAACAACAACCAACGAAAGAAGCCAATCGATTGTGATAAATTATTCGCAACTATTGTAATTTGTAATGTTGGCAAATGTCGCACCAAAGAATTTACAGAACCTATTGAAAGAAAAATGTTATCAATTTAAAAAAAAAAAATACTTTTTGTTCAACAAACATTAGTAAAATTCATCTAGCAGATATTTTGAGAGTACTTCCCTATTAATTTCTAACTGTCATAACTACGTCAAAATTCAACCGATTTTCCTTTGAAATGTCTCTTTGTATCATATTAGAGCTGTCTTATGGATCTACATTAAAATTAAAAAATTGGAAAATTAATGTATTCGAAAAAATTTAAATCTGGACTAATACAATTAGAAATTATATCAAGGAATCCAGCATATGTGGCCCTTTACACAATTGTAATCATTACATATCTATTTGATCTTCACATTAAATTACCAATATTTTCTAAGAATTCTAAGAAATTTGTAAATTGAAAAACCCTTTATTCACCCTAAAGAAAAAAATATAGTAATACATTGTAAAAATGTAAAATATTCTAAATTTTCAAAACAAATAAAAAATGCTTAATTTTCCACAATTTCAACTTTCACAAATTAATTTATGTTAAACATGCAAAAAAGCAACTTTTTTTTAACAACTAATTAATCAATTTGCACGTATGTTAAAGTGAAGAACTAACTTTTAATTAGATAATTGCAACAAGTAACAGCTGCTCTCATGTTGGTCAATTCATCATATCCTGTTGGAGATAGTTTTCAGCTGACGTATGTAATTGACCCAGAAAAGGCTTAAAGCCAAATATTTATGCAAAATATCAAGGATATGTATCAATAAGTAACCTCCAAAAATGTGTTAAAGCCCTCAAAGCTCTCTCTTGAGTAGACTTAATGAAAGTCAAATAGAAGTGGCCAAGGACCAAAACAAATATTTGCCAAACATATGCAAAGTGAACAGATACAGATACATGTGCAGATACAGATACATGTGCAGATACAGATACAAATACAGATGATGATACTACGCAAAAACATTTATGGATCTTAGTATCATAGATGTTTACCTAGAAACAACACATCGAGTTGCTTCGTCACTTCATAATTTATACTCAATGCCAGGAAGATGTCCTTGCATTTTTTTTTGTCCTTTGTACACTTTCGCATATCCTAGCTATTCCTTTGCCATGTCCTTTCTAATTGTTGATTAAACGTTGCTAATTGGCGCCAACATCCTCCAATTCCACTTTGTGGTCTCGTCCCAATTGATGGGATGTCCTTTCTATGCGTTGTCCTGTCTATTGTCACTATTGTTAGGGTTGCGGTCCGATGCCAACTGCGAGTATGTTCAATCCTTGTGCCTAGAACCTGTTCTCAGGTTTGAAGCAATGCAATTTCGCACGTGAACTTGTTAACAGCAAGGATATGCAAAGAATAGAAAATTGAACTAAAAAAAATTGTGTGGAAACCAGGAAAAGGAATACAAGGTTTTATAAAATTTAATAAATTCTCTTGATAGACAAACCAAATATTTTTTTTTACATTTTTATTTATTTATCGAAATCTGCTTTTATTATATATTATTTCTCAAATATCGCTTAAATTGAAAATATATCCAAGTACCCCCCATTTTACTTGAAGCAATTAGCTTTTCAAACTACGCGCGCTTATTTCTGTAGCAACCAGCTTTTGCTTGCTTGCTTTCCGCAAGTGCTGCCACCCTTAAAGTGTTACCCATTAATTACAAGTCCACTTTGGCGGTACATTTTGACATTTGAATTTAGAGAAGAATCTTGTAAAGTGTATATTTCATACTTTATTGTTTTCAAAATTTAAATGCCACTAACGGAAGTAACCCAATCTCTGACAGCGGTCACTCTGGAATAGACGCCTGGATATGATGGTCGGGCACAGCCATAACCCCAGGAAACGACGCCCCATTGCTTGCCTTTGGCCACCAAAGGACCACCCGAGTCGCCTTGACAGGCATCCTTCCCACCCTCAGCCAGTCCAGCACATAGCATTCGATCCGTGATGCTGCCCATATATTGATAGGCCTCTTCGCACTGCTTCTGGTTCACCTTGGGTACGGTTACAGCACGTAATACATTATCGGACTCACTGATACTGAGCGTATTGCCCCAGCCAGAGATCTTGACTAGTGTTCCATCCTTGATATCCTCGTCCTGCTTGGGTAACTTTACAAACGCCTGTTTAATATTCGTAGCGTTGTATGGCAGCAGCTCAAGTATGGCAAAATCGTAATCAATGATTCTCGGATCGTAGTTGGGATGGCGATGCACTTGCTTGATGCCAACTAGGATACCACCCGTATCCTTGCGGGTAGAACCAATGCGCACTTTAACGCTGGTCGCAGTGGAACTGTCCACACAGTGGGCCGCGGTTAAGACAACTCCCTTGCCAATTAGGGAGCCACCACACATATGATAGGTGCGCTGCAGGGATATCTGGTAAGGATATTGATCGATCGATACCTCTTCGCCACCCACAATGCGTCCATCCAACTGTGGTTGTGGTAGTGTCATGCCATCTGAAGCTGCCAAGAGCGCGTTGAGCAGGAAAAGCGCCTTCCACAGATGTGCCATGTTGAACGATCAACTCCGTTTGATTAAGTGGTGCTACCTCAACAATTATCGATCATATATATACCACTCGATTATCTATCGATTGGTTAAGGTCAATCACTCACTACAAATGGAACGAAAGGCGCCCACTTGACCTAGTTCATCCAACATTGCTGCTGCTCATAAATGTATTTTATGACCAGCAAATCATATCGTCATCGACAATGTTATCTAGGCGCTTTTAACCTAAAGAAGGGAATTACATTTTAATGGCCAGGCATTAGCACGGCTCAAGGGCGCTTTCAAGAAGCCGACGAAAGTCTATCAAGTTATAAAACTCTGATTGCTAATCAATAGTTTGGGTTGATCTATTCCATCAAAAAAAAAAGATACTACAAGTAGTTTCCCACCACTCCTATTAAATAGAGAATGTTATACCTTAAAATTACATGATCAATATATATATTTTTTTAAATTTCCAATTTAATTATCTATTCCAAATTGTATTTTAAATTTTCTACTCTAAATCCTAATTTAAGCAACCGTTAAGTGGGGCACTTTTCCTGAATAGGTGCGATTCTTAGATACCGATAGTTTTGCTTAACTTATTTTAGCACCAACTTAGCGAAGGTTCACACCCAATACTAACAGCCATTTTTAAAGATGAAAAATTTGTTATCAACAAAGTTTTATTTTGACATACATATGCAGGTATTTTATAAATCACATTTCTATAGATAATTTTAAAATATATTTAAAGCTTTATCCATGTCAGAAATTTATTGTTAGAAGGCATGTCAGTAATACCCTCCAATTTCAGACCATTGGCCTCAGCCAACTTTTTGAGATCCTTGATGTCTCTGATACCCCAAATGGCATTCCGACGCTTCAGGTCCGCATCAAAGTCAACATTGCTCTGCGGTGTTAGTACACCATCCTGGGCATAGGGTCCGTAAGTGAAGAGTTTACCATTGGGCTTTAGCAGTTTGCCTGCAGCACGGAAAAGGCCCTCAGAGCAGTTCCATGGGCTAATATGCATCATGTTGCAGTTGATCATATAATCAAAGCTGCCGGGCTTGACCTTCTCCATCGTGTCTTTCTCCCATTGTTGTAACTCCTGGGAAATGTCCACAAACAGCGGTTGGCAAATATTGCCAGTGGGACAATCCGCAGCATAGGCAGAAATCGAGGCAAATTCCCTTCGGGAAAACTCTGTGGTTTGGAAACTTATGTTGGGCAATAACGGTGCAAAATAGCCAGCATGCTGACCAGATCCGGAGGCGATCTCCAGCAGCCTCAGATTTGCTGTTTGTCTGTCAACTTGCGACAAGAGCACCTCTGAGATGGGCTTAGAATTGCGGTCTGCTGAGGGATGTGTTCGTTTTATGGCACTACGCAGCATTGTGGCATGAAATAAACGTTTCAAAGGTTGTGTGAGACTGTGAGTGCAGTGATTAAACTAAAACAGCAATGAAGCACATAAGCAACTACCTCATAATTAATGTTTATCAAAATGCAGTCAGTAAAGTCCAAAGATCCACTGTTTAATCGTTTAATCTCAGGTGATGCACCAGGGATGGAGATAATTGTTGTAACCGGTGCAGTCGACTGAGCTGCTGCCGATAGTGAGTATCTTAGCACGACTATCGCGTAAATAAGTAATCGTATACAGGGGCGACACTGAAATATTAATCGACTATCTATCGGGCGACCGCCACATTTTACTTGCACATATAGTAATTTAGGAATTTCACAGGCCATTGTTTTGTTTTATAAATACTTGCATTTAAGAAAAGTTAAACCATGTCTGATAACGATGACGACTTCATGTGCGACGATGATGAGGATTATGGTCTGGTAAGCACAATTTGCTTTGCACTTACCGGTTCTACGTTCTCAATTGCCGGCTTGCGACGCCACTTCCTTTATAGGAATACTCCGAGGACAGCAACTCGGAACCGGACGTGGACTTGGAGAATCAATACTACAACAGCAAGGCACTAAAGGAGGAAGAGCCGAAGGCGGCGCTTGCCAGTTTCCAAAAAGTGCTCGATTTGGAGAACGGGGAGAAGGGTGAATGGGGCTTCAAGGCTCTCAAGCAGATGATAAAAATTAACTTTAGACTGGTGAGTGGGACTATTACTTACTTATATTAAAAAAAAATTAAATTTATTGTTTATTACTTGCAGTGCAATTATGAAGAGATGATGGTTCGCTATAAACAGCTGCTCACCTACATCAAAAGCGCCGTAACTCGCAACCACTCGGAAAAGAGCATCAACTCCATTTTGGATTATATATCCACCTCCAAGAACGTAAGTAGGAAAAATGCGATAAAATGTGTATAGATTATGCCAGCAATATTTTCTTGTAGATGGCACTGCTACAAAACTTTTATGAGACCACCTTGGAAGCACTACGCGATGCCAAGAACGATCGCTTGTGGTTCAAGACGAACACCAAGCTGGGCAAGCTCTACTTTGATCGCAGCGACTTCACCAAGCTCCAAAAGATACTGAAACAGTTGCATTCAAGCTGCCAGACCGATGACGGTGAGGATGACCTGAAGAAGGGCACACAGCTGCTGGAGATTTATGCTCTGGAGATTCAGATGTACACGGTGCAGAAGAACAACAAAAAGCTCAAGGCTCTCTACGAACAGTCCCTGCACATCAAGTCGGCGATTCCACATCCATTGATTATGGGCGTCATACGGGAATGTGGTGGGAAGATGCATTTGCGCGAAGGGGAGTTCGAGAAGGCCCACACAGACTTCTTTGAGGCGTTCAAGAACTACGATGAGAGCGGTTCCCCCAGACGCACCACTTGCCTCAAGTACTTGGTCTTGGCTAATATGTGAGAGGGCATAACGCGTATTTAAAGGATTCGTCATAAATATCTTGCAATGTTCCTTTTAGGCTTATGAAATCTGGCATCAATCCCTTCGACTCGCAGGAGGCAAAACCCTATAAGAATGATCCTGAGATATTGGCCATGACAAATTTGGTGAACTCCTATCAGAACAATGACATCAATGAGTTTGAGACTATCCTGCGTCAACATCGCAGCAACATTATGGCGGATCAATTCATTCGCGAGCACATTGAGGACCTACTGCGCAACATCCGCACACAGGTGCTCATCAAACTAATCCGACCATATAAGAACATAGCTATAGCGTTCATAGCCAATGCACTCAACATTGAGCCCGCCGAGGTGGAGAGTCTCCTGGTATGCTGTATTTTGGACGAGTAAGTGGAAGATAGTAGGTCTTCTTTTGCACCACTCATTATCAATGAATGTCTTTGTTTCTAGTACCATCAAGGGACGCATTGATCAAGTGAACCAGGTGCTCCAGCTGGACAAAGTGAACAGCAACGCATCCCGATACAATGCGCTCGAGAAATGGTCCAACCAAATCCAATCCCTGCAGTTTGCCGTCGTACAGAAAATGGCTTAATCTTAAGGCAACAATTACAATCGTATGAAAATAATATGGAATTTTCCAAAATCCATGCCTATTTACTGAATTCAAGAATGTCAATTGATAACTTTCCCCTGGGGGGGTATCACGCAACCATCAAATGTGCCTATAATCTGGGAGAAACCGTAGGTACAAAGGGCTATCAGAGAGTCTCTGATAAAGGCTATAATTCCTCGTCGTCAATTATATGGGCGGTTAATTAGACCACTTGCTGCTGCTGGTGGTGGAACGTGGCACAACTTTGCAAATCATTCCACGATGACCTTGAAAACTTGACCCTTTCTTAGCCGCTTTATACTGACTTATCCGTAGTTTAATTATATGTAAATAACATAGTATTTGGCAAAACTAAGCTACTAGCTTATTATTATTGATTTGCACTATTGGCAATGGAGCTGCCATAAACAAGTTTAACTTGGTTATTTTGCAGCCCTGGTGATGATAACAGTGCTAATGATGTGCAATAAACAAAGGTGCACTAAAGTTTCTATTTGAGAAATACTTCTTCAAAGTAGAGAAGTCTAACATACTTTCAAAGAACTCATATTTCCTTACTACACTTCTTATCAAACACCCATACATACATATATTCCAAAATCCGTCAATGTTTTCTAATTTCAACTCGGGTTTCCTTAACTGAAGTTTGGGATTGAAATACTTGGCCGGACATTATAGTATGGGAGCTCGCTGAGTATTCCATTTGACCTTGGACCTGTGGCTTAACACAGCTTACATAAATCCCTAACCTCAGTCTGAACGCCCAAAAGTTGACTACACAAAGTAAGAGGACGAGTGCAAGGACGGCACATATACAGCCAATTGCCAATCCTGGTCTATCCCAGTCCAAAATATCGTATATAAAATGATTCCCAAAGCTAAAATGTTAAAAAATACTGAATAAAGTGATTTCTCATGGATTTGATAAACTTACTAGTCTGTGCCGCCAGCTAGGTAATAGAAGAGCGAGAAGAACCCAAAAATAACGACCACAGTAATGGGGTAGACGAAGTGCATCAGGCGACTGGGAAATGCCACCATGAAAGAGTCGATAAACATGCCCACCGAGTTTAAGGCATGCTCCCATATATTGAAAAGCTCCACAGGTTCTCCATCATCTAGAAAAATTTAACCTTTTTTTTGTTAAATATTTAGAAATACATATTTCTAAGCTACCCACCTGGATGAAGGGATGACCAGTAGACTATGGTAACCATAAGGGACAAGACTGCGGTGGCAAAGTGAGAAGCCCAATAGATTTTCAGAGCTCTATTGCCAGTTCCTAAAATATAACAAGATCTCTAACAAATCTGTTACGAATAGTCTTTATGGTCTTACCAAAATATGTGGGGTTCTTATAGTGTATAGTGGATATGACAGCACCATAGACAGAGGTATACAGGCACAATGTGAATCCCCAGTCTGTCATGTAGATGAACCAAGTTCCGGCCTTAAAGCCTGTGATTGCACTGCCCAGCACTCCAGCGGCATAGAAGGCAGCCAATGCCCAGCGATAGATTACCCAGATGAGGGAGCGTTCCTTGCGTTGCCATTGGGAGCGACAGAAGTCCGCTGGATTATCATACTCCAGCGAGAACTTGGATTTCTGGAACTCATCCAACATGGGTTGGCAAAAGCACTTCCCATCACGCATTCTGACTGATGATGCCTGTCTGGCCCAAAGACTCAATGAACACTGTAATGCCCTGACCAGGTGGTCTCCCAAGTCAAGTTGAATGGAATTTCGAGTATGGGCATTATCAGCTAACGATCCTTATCGCCCGATATGTACAACTTACACTATGTCTTACAGATAAGTTAAGTCATGGCTGATTAGGCGCCAACGATTATGTTGGCAGACCTACGATTATCCCACATGGGATTTGGTAAGTCCCTTAAGAAGATTTATGAAAATTGAAAATTTCTGAAAATCGGATTTCTAAGAATTATGGAATATTTATTGAAAATTTCTAAGTATTTTATAGACTATTAATTTTACTTGTTAAACCCGCTGAATTATATCCCCAGGAGCAGCCTTTCTCGTCTGCAGTATCTCCGTCGTCTGCGGCTTCATGCAGCGATCATGGATCCACAGTCGGAATCTGTAGACCCAGAAGATCAGTATACAGAAGAGCAGAGCCAGGACAATGCAACCGCAAACGCTGCCAATGGCCAGTCCAGGTCTCTCCCAGTCCAAAATGAAGTATATATATCGATTGCCAACACTAAAAAAAAGAGCCCATAAATTTTTGATTGTTGATAAGTGAAAATATTCCTAAGAGTAATTTGAGGATGACTCACAAGTCTGTGCCTCCGGACCAGAAGTAGATTAGCGAAAATATGCCATAGACCAGGCCCGTTACAAGCGGATAGATGAAGTGCATCAGGTTGGTGGGAAACGCAACCATGAAGCAATCGAAGAACATGCATATGGAATTGAAGGCATGTGCCCAGAGATTATACAATCCAATGGGACCATCCGACATGGCTAAAAAGAAAATCCATTAGACTAGATTCGTGATGGGGTGAGACTCAGGAGAACTCACTTGGGTAGAGTGCCGTCCAGAACACCAAGGTTATCATCAGTGCCAAAACTGTGGTCGTATAATGGGAGGCCCAGTAGATCTTCAGTGCCCAACTCCCAGTTGCTAAGGATAAACATTTGATTCCTTCACTTGGAATACGTAGATATATCAACTAAACTCACGGAAGTAACTGGGATTTATGTAGTATATGGTGGCCACGACAGCCCCATAGGTGCAGGCATAGAAGCACAGCACGAATCCCCAGTCAGTCAGATAGATGAACCAGGTGCCCTCGTTAAAGTGTTGGATGACACTGCCGAGCACGCCGCCAGCAAAGAACAGGGCAAAGATCCATCGGTAGAGCAACCAGATGATGGAGCGTTCACCACGTTGCCACTGCGACCGACAGAAGTCCGCCGGCTCAGTATGATGCAGCGAGAACTTGGTCTTCTGGAACTCATCCAGCATGGGCTGGCAACAGCATTCCCCACTCGTATCCCGCATGCCGGCTGGATGAACTCGTCGTCTGCGCCACTGGATGAATGCGGTTAGGGTGACCCAGAGCAGCTGCCTAGTCCGCTGGTAGATGGAGAACTGTCGCAGCCATGGCATGGGATGGGCCGAGAGGCCCGATAGTTTGCCATTTTGGCCACAAATTGCTTAGGTTGAATGGCAATTCGAGTGCTGGAATTATCAGTTGACGATCCTTATCGCCAGATATGAACGAATCTAACTGGAAAGTACTTCCAATACGCGATTACTTCTCTCTCTCTATCTCTATGAGGGTGATAAGCACTCTACCGATTAGCTGCTATCATTGATGTCGGCCACAAACAAACTAACTTGGCCAAGTTTACCAACTTCTGCTAACCCTAGTCTGTCCGCTTTTCGATTTCCCACGCTATATAGTATATACTAAGCACATGCAGTTAGTTGAACCTTTGCTAGGGACACGTGTCAATGGGAAGATAAACTTTTAAACACCTTATGTTTTTTTCTCACAAATGTTTCACCTTGATAGTAAAAATAGTTTGATAAGGATAACGGGAAGTTCGCAACATGTGTTTACTGTTATTTTTATTTTTACGCGATCTTCGTGATAAGAAAGCTCCGTCTATGAGAGGGAACTAAACACTTCATTGAAAACGAAGAAAACATTTGCACTCTTTGACAATTTAATCAAAATAGTATTTTTTGAGTGGGGGACTCCAAATTGAGTTCCAGGTTCATTCGGGAAACATTGCCCGACGCACTCGAGTAAAGCCCCCCGACTATAGATAAAGAAATTGCGACGACGACATATCGTTATAATTATCTGTCGTGACTAATTGGCAATATTAGGAATTTTGTTTATTTTTTTTTAATCAGTCTCCTCTTTAATCAGACACTACTAATGGGTTAAAGCTTAATTTAGAAGATTAATATATTTTCAGATTTCTAGAAACTAACGATTATTTGTGTTGATAGTAGTTTAATTGAAGCTTGATTCTATCAGACAGATTCATCACGTTTCTTATTTTCAATTATATATTATATAAATCTGAACAACAGTTACGACCGATTCACATTACCTACAATGAACGTATCGCCACGCGACCCTTTTAGAAATTTGTCATGCGATTTGAAAATTTTAAATTTGAATATTTGCCACAAATCTATTGGATCCCACATGCAATATGATTATTAGATACATATGTATGTCTAATGAGTTTTTGGAGGCATGCAAATCTTACATGAGATCTCAGTGGGTGGTGGGTCTGTTGGACCTCATGGGTATGTATATTTGTGGATCATCAATTAGCTGAGGGAGCTTTTTTTGCTGAAGTGCTTGTAAATTGGCATTCAATTGGAGCTTGTAAATTGAATTTATGCAATGAGGAGGCAATAACAATCAGTTGCCCTTTCTTATTATGGGAATTGCCGACACTTTCAGTTTTCTCCGCATTCCTCATTTCTGATGATAGGGAATCAGTGCCGATACAATAGGTGCAAGTCAAGGGGAAGGTCATTTGTCATACATATTAATTGCTAAATTCTATAAATAATTACATTGGGTTTAAAAAAAAGTAATTATTGCTTATCACTTTCTTTGCCTCTTTCACTCTTCCTAATCGCTTTATTGATAAGGCAAATGTAGGTCAAACGTATGAAATGCATACATATATATTCTCATACTGCATATTTGATCCACTTAAAATTGTAACTCCCACACGCAGTACATTTGGAAGAGCTTCACAAATTGGGAGAGCTGAAAATGTTAATTGATCGACCTCCATGGCTTCAAGTTCAATAAAGTCAGCAGATGATGAAATGCGATCTCACTGTCGATATATTGATACCATATCATTCTAAATGCCTCCCAAGCTCATAGCATCCCATTCAGTGCCCATGAGTGACGACTCTCCGACACTTTACTTTTAATTAAATTACTTTATATAGTTTATTGGTATACCCTATAGGCAAGGTACACTTCCTTATTATTGATAATACAATATATTTATTTATTTTACAAAGCTGTGAAATCAGCTGCTCTTCAGTAAATAACAGTTGCTATCTTATCTGTTAATTGTTCACTGGGAAATCAGATAACAATATTATTTAATGGATAACGTATTAGGAGGAAAATTAAGCTTATCACTGGTAGCCGTAGCCACTTACAGCTGTTACAAATCATACCACCATATAGAGTAATTGAGGAAACTTACCTAGATCTTGAGATAGGAGTAGTAGAGATTAGTCTTCTCTATTTTCGGTAGTGTATCCCGCAGTTAACACCCTTTAATCGCAATCGATCGCCGTTTTACGACTTTCGGCTCGATTCGATTCGGTTTGTAGCTTCGTATACAGACAGACAGACAGACAAACAGCTAAACAGACATATCATATCATATCGTATAAAGCATATTATGACAATACACAATTTTCGCATTTCACTTTTAGTGTTCGGCGCGTACGAAGTGTAGTTCGGCTGTACGTATCATACGTATGCTGTTTGCTTGCAATGAGCGCGGTTTTCTAATCGGAGGTTCGTCATCGGTTCGGCGCTGCTCAGTTAGTGTTTGCGCTCTACCAAAAGGGTAAAAGCTTTTGCTGCTTTCAGTCCGCTCTGTCGCTCGTCGGGTTGTGCACGAACGTGCCGTCACCGTCACTCTAACCGTCTCCAAGTGAAGCTCAACAAACAAACTAACCAAACCACTCCGACTTAGGCTTTAACATTAACTTGGACTCCGTCTACGACCTCAACTCCAACTCCAGCTCTAACTTTAACTCAAAACTTCACATTCCGTCCAGGTGTGAGAGACCCTCTGCTGCATTCTATTTTTTGCTCAAGATCACACTGAGAACACTTTTTACTGCTGTCTGTCGTGTGCCTCGCCTGACTCGTAAAAAATACATGTGCATAATTTGGCGAGCATTTTCAGCGCCTCAATTCTATTGGAGAGGCTAGCAGCTGCAGTCAAAAAGAAGAAAATAAAATAACGAGAGATAGAGATAGCGATAGAGAGAAGCAAACAAACAGACATTTAGACAATTTTAGTAATAGGTACTACCACCAAGTTCCAAAGTCATAGTCGGTGGACATAGTCAACGGAGATACACACTCGCGATTCACGATGCAGTTTCTGAAAAAGTTTTGGAAGGGCCTGAACAAGGAATTGCAAAAGCAGAACTTCGGCTTTGAATATAATCTCGTACATCTATTCTACAAGTCTCTGGTAAGTGAACCCTAAAGCAAGGTTAAACCTTCTACGACTAAAATGTGAGATCATTAGAGCATGGCTGTAGAATTTTAGTGGACACACGATGCTGTCATTAAAAGCATTGACACTGTCGCCCAGACAGAGTGCGAGTTTTAGAAGTCAGCCCATCGAACTTTGAATACACTTACCCTTATTATATTTCGAAAGGGATCTAATAATAAACATGAGATACTAAAGGCTCTTGACATTGAAAATATATCTCGAACTGAAGATTATTAATGAGTACACTGCATTTGCAAATCTGAAATCAATTAAAAATGCTAATTGCGAAATTTGTTTACGATTAACGTGACCACACTTATTTAAAAATTCTTTGAATTTTAAAGTAGTTTATCGCATTCTACAAGTCTCGCGGCCAGGAAACTCCATACCATCACAATTAGACAAAAAACTTTTTCACACATTCTATTGATTAACATAATGCATTAGTTGGCTATACTAATGGAAGAGGCACACTTCCGATATTATAGTATACATATGTACTTATATAGATAATATGTTACGTAGTCAATTTCCATGCCTCTCTCTCTCTCTCTATTTGTGAGTAGTAGTAGAAATAGTAGCTGTTATCATTATGTAATGGGGAGTTTTTCTTTTTTTTTTTTTTTGTTATTCAACAAAATACTTTATCTTCACACATACTAACTGGAGAAACACGAGTCATAGTCGTACTACGTCACTAGTGGATAACAAAATTTTAGTGCCACGCGATAAGAGCCGCGACATGATGCGATAACAGCTGACTAGGTAGGTAGGTAGGTAGGTAGGTAGGCTGGCGAAATGTTATGAATATTCTGATTAGCCAAGGTGTGCAATTATTATTGTTATTAATCTAATTATTATGATCATTGAGCAAGAGCAAAATATTTTTCATGGCAAATCAAACAACGCAATTACAAAAAAGGGTTGAAGGGCTCGCCCTCAGCACGAGGGGTCAGATAAGGCGGCCACCGCACAGAGGCGACCGCAGTGACCGTCTATCTTAAGTAGGCACATGTACCTTAAGTTGTGAGTGAATCACGGCAAGTTATGATTCGTTATCTATCTTGATAAATCTCGATTCGTACCTGTCACAGTGAATATCTAAATTTTATATTTATTTATATAGTAAGTATTAGCGGAAGTCATTTTAAAATTACTATGCGAACTATCCAACAATTATACAGATATTAATTATTAATCAAATATAATTAAATATTGTAATAGCAGTGTAGGCAGGGGGTCTAAAGTGTGCCACGTGTTTGCCAAGTACTCCGCAACTCTCACTAAACCCACTATTATTAATTCTATGCCGGAAAACCTTTATTTACAGTGGCAAAAAAATGAGATCAGCATATATTATCTGCTTTATCGATGGATATGGGCGTTATTCTTTCTGGTCGTCTATATCACTTGCATTGTTTTGCAATTCTGCGAAGGCAAATTCTTCATCTACATGACGAACTGGGGATTCGGATTGATAACTGTGACCATGATTCTGGCTGCCGTGCAGGTCACATGCTGGCACTACGATCTCCGCGATGTACGGAGTCTGGTCCAAGAGTCGGGACAGAAGGCACGCACATCAGGGTGGCTGAAGATCTACTGGTGGTTATACAATATGTCATTGTTACTGGCACTAATCATATCCACCATATACTGGATATTTTTGAATGGTCGAATGAGTGAGTACATGGAATATATGATACTATACTAAACAAGCAATCGGATCTTACATGTCAATATGATAATGCTCATTTTTTGTAGACAAACCGGCGCGATTTCCGGCGATTAGCGTTGTAACACATGCTCTGAATACAACATTCATGCTGATCGATTTTCTGGTCGTGGCATTTCCGCTGCGTCTGCTCCATATGGTGCAGACCATGTTCCTGGCCATAGCTTTCTTTTTGTTCACCCTCATCTATCACTTCTGCGGCGGCACCGACGAGTAAGTATGGGGGCGGCTCAACATTTGTGGATTTTATTGAAATGGATTTTAAGGCCTATTTTGAAAAATTTTGGGCATATCTCGAGAAATACTCATCGGAATCACCTCAAATAAAAAGCATAATACTAGTTGCGAGTCTCAGAATCGATAAGAGTCTTAAAGAATCACCAAATAAAATTTTCGATTTTTGATGATCTTTGTAAGGGGTTAGTATGCAAAAATGATCAAAAATATGCAAAATTTAAAATTGCCAATATAAACAAATTTTTGATGCAGATTCAAACTATGTTCAAAGTCATTGACAAAAATGCAAATTTCATCAAAATCGGTTGATTTTTGGAAGAGTTATGGCAATTCAAAGTTAGAAAAATACAGAAATTGGTATTTTTTGATTTTATGGCCTATTTTTAGATTCTTTTGGGCTTATCTCGCAAAATAATCATCAGAATCACCTCAAATAAAAAGCAAAATGCTAGTTTTGAGTCCCAGAATCGATTAGGGTCAAAAAAAATCCCAACTTTGAATTTTCGATTTTTTGATGATTTTTGTAAGGGGTTAGTATGGAAAAATGGTTAAAAATATGAAAAAATTCAAAACTGCCAATATAAACAAATTTTTGATGCAGATTCAAACTATGTTCAAAGTCATTGACAAAAATGCAAATTTCATCAAAATCGGTTGATTTTTGGAAGAGTTATGGCAATTCAAAGTTAGAAAAATACAGAAATTGGTATTTTTTGATTTTATGGCCTATTTTTAGATTCTTTTGGGCTTATCTCGCAAAATAATCATCAGAATCACCTCAAATAAAAAGCAAAATGCTAGTTTTGAGTCCCAGAATCGATTAGGGTCAAAAAAAATCCCAACTTTGAATTTTCGATTTTTTGATGATTTTTGTAAGGGGTTAGTATGGAAAAATGGTTAAAAATATGAAAAAATTCAAAACTGCCAATATAAACAAATTTTTGATGCAGGTTCAAACTATGTTCAAAGTCATTGACAAAAATGCAAATTTCATCAAAATCGGTTGATTTTTGGAAGAGTTATGGCAATTCAAAGTTAGAAAAATACAGAAATTGGTATTTTTTGATTTTATGGCCTATTTTTAGATTCTTTTGGGCTTATCTCGCAAAATAATCATCAGAATCACCTCAAATAAAAAGCAAAATGCTAGATTTGAGTCCCAGAATCGATTAGGGTCAAAAAAAATCCCAACTTTGAATTTTCGATTTTTTGATGATTTTTGTAAGGGGTTAGTATGGAAAAATGGTCAAAAATATGAAAAAATTCAAAACTGCCAATATAAACAAATTTTTGATGCAGATTCAAACTATGTTCAAAGTCATTGACAAAAATGCAAATTTCATAAAAATCGGATGATTTTTGGAAGAGTTATGGCAGTTCAAAGTTAGAGAAATACTGAATTCGGTATTTTTCGATTTTATGGCCTATTTTTAGATTCTTTTGGGCATATCTCGCAAAATAATCATCAGAATCACCTCAAATAAAAAGTAAAATGCTAGTTTTGAGTCCCAGAATCGATTAGGGTCAAAAAAATCCCAACTTTGAATTTTCGATTTTTTGATGATTTTTGTAAGGGGTTAGTATGGAAAAATGGTCAAAAATATGAAAAAATTCAAAACTGCCAATATAAACAAATTTTTGATGCAGATTCAAACTATGTTCAAAGTCATTGACAAAAATGCAAATTTCATAAAAATCGGTTGATTTTTGGAAGAGTTATGGCAGTTCAAAGTTAGAGAAATACTGAATTCGGTATTTTTCGATTTTATGGCCTATTTTTAGATTCTTTTGGGCATATCTCGCAAAATAATCATCAGAATCACCTCAAATAAAAAGCAAATTGCTTGTTTTGAGTCCCAGATACGATTAGGGTCAAAAAAATCCCATCTTTGAATTTTCGATTTTTTTAAGATTTTTGTAAGGGGTTAGTATGCAAAAATGATCAAAAATATGCAAAATTTAAAAATTGACAATATTACAAAATTTTTGATACAGTTTCAAACCATGTTCAAAACCATTGACAAAAATTAAAATTTCATCAAAATCGGTTGATTTTTGGAAGAGTTATGGCAATTCAAAGTTAGAAAAATACAGAAATTGGTATTTTTTGATTTTATGGCCTATTTTTAGATTCTTTTGGGCTTATCTCGCAAAATAATCATCAGAATCACCTCAAATAAAAAGCAAAATGCTAGATTTGAGTCCCAGAATCGATTAGGGTCAAAAAAAATCCCAACTTTGAATTTTCGATTTTTTGATGATTTTTGTAAGGGGTTAGTATGGAAAAATGGTCAAAAATATGAAAAAATTCAAAACTGCCAATATAAACAAATTTTTGATGCAGATTCAAACTATGTTCAAAGTCATTGACAAAAATGCAAATTTCATAAAAATCGGTTGATTTTTGGAAGAGTTATGGCAATTCAAAGTTAGAAAAATACAGAAATTGGTATTTTTTGATTTTATGGCCTATTTTTAGATTCTTTTGGGCTTATCTCGCAAAATAATCATCAGAATCACCTCAAATAAAAAGCAAAATGCTAGATTTGAGTCCCAGAATCGATTAGGGTCAAAAAAAATCCCAACTTTGAATTTTCGATTTTTTGATGATTTTTATAAGGGGTTAGTATGGAAAAATGGTCAAAAATATGAAAAAATTCAAAACTGCCAATATAAACAAATTTTTGATGCAGATTCAAACTATGTTCAAAGTCATTGACAAAAATGCAAATTTCATAAAAATCGGTTGATTTTTGGAAGAGTTATGGCAGTTCAAAGTTAGAGAAATACTGAATTCGGTATTTTTCGATTTTATGGCCTATTTTTAGATTCTTTTGGGCATATCTCGCAAAATAATCATCAGAATCACCTCAAATAAAAAGCAAATTGCTTGTTTTGAGTCCCAGATACAATTAGGGTCAAAAAAATCCCATCTTTGAATTTTCGATTTTTTTAAGATTTTTGTAAGGGGTTAGTATGCAAAAATGATCAAAAATATGCAAAATTTAAAAATTGCCAATATTACAAAATTTTTGATACAGTTTCAAACCATGTTCAAAACCATTGACAAAAATGTAAATTTCATCAAAATCGGTTGGTTTTTGGAAAAGTTATGGCAGTTCAAAGCTAGGATAACGCTGTAATCTGTATTTTTGGTTTTAGAGGTAAATTTTGGTTGTATTTCTCAATATTTCGAAGAAACTGGTTTTACTGTAAATACGTATGTTGAGTAATATTTTGTACTAATGAATTATATTTTTAAATGATTCGTTCGCATAGATTCGGAAACCCCTATGTCTATCCCATATTGGACTGGAACAACCCTATGCGCTGCTTAGTCACCTTCATTGGAGTCTTCCTCATGATCATCTGCTACTGGGTTCTGCTCTTCGGTCTACATAAACTGAAACAGGCATTCAATCGTGCCTTCAGTGTCGTCTGGACTCCCCATTCCGTGGGTCTCATATAAGTAGGAGTGGACTCAAGTAGCTCTTAAGTAGTACCACCAGCATTTTCCTCTAAAAACTACACCACAGTCATACATACTAACCCACATACTCCTCATTATACGGAGAATCGAGAAGTCATCTCATCAACTACTATACATTCCATTTCCATTTATTAACATCACTTTATAGATAAATTATTTATTTAGCCAGTAATTGCTAAATGAAAATGTCTAATGTTCCTTAAAGCTGAAGCCAAATTTTTAATTAATGCTTTGCTTGAATATATCTTTTATCGGTATAAACAGTTGAATAAAGTTTAATACTATGGTAGCCATAGTATATTGACATTGTTGAAGTAATTTCGAATACCATTTCTTTTTAATTTACAGACAAAAAATGTTCATGATTTCTCAAATGAGAGATTTTTTAAAAGTTTTTTAAAAATTTACAGAATTATTTATTACATTTAATAAACTTAAACTTTAACTCATATGGTCATCAGCGCGTAATGTCATCATTGCATACAAAATAACACTCATTAAGAATATTTTTAAAAATAGTTTGAGATTTTCTATTAATTCTAAGGATTACTATAGTGCTTACTGGAGTTTACTGGATTTCAATATCATTATTACTCTTAATTAAATTTATTGTATTATATAGTTAATATTTTTAAGTGTTGAAAAACCCTTTTTCACAATGGGCTATGATTCTATGTACATATCATACACATATAACGCTATGTATATACACATCTCTATTGAATATAGGATATATTATTTGAGTATATAAGTTTTCCTTAGTTATTTCGGAAATATTAAATTTAGACGTTAACTATATTTATTAAGTAAGGGAGAAAGTTTATCTAATTTTATGCATTTTAATGACATTATTGCCCTTAAGGAATATAATAATATCGAATAAAATTAAATTAATTAAAAATGCATGCAATTGTATATATAAATATTGAAAATATATCATTGTTTTCAAAGTACGTCTGTAAATCACTCAATAGTAAAATTAATATTCCACCAATGAGAGCTTTAATAATGCCCTGTAAGCGATCCGCACTACAAAGTCAATATGATTGCACGAGGAGAAAGGGTAAAAGGCCAATGACATAGTTATGCGAATTTGAGTAGGTAAGAGACTAAATACATATGTATATATACCAACAAATACGCATGCGCAATGCCAACGATATTCGCACTCATACACACCCACTATTTCCCCACACACACACACACACTAGTGTGATCGGTTTCATATTCCATATAATTCGATTCGCCGATCGAAGCGCTGATAAGTGAAAAAAAAAGAAATGTGCAGCGACTTTGTTATCGTCACACTTTTCAATTTTGTACGAATACCCAGTCCGAGACTCAGACCCAGACCCACATCCGTACCCCTACAAATGAGTCAGTCCATTAAGTGGTGAGGTTCTCACAAAAATCAATGCCAAATTATATTGTTAAGAAAATAAACACATCGTAATGTGTGCCGACGACTGCCAAACCGAACAAAGCGGAAACGAGTTCTTCTCTGCAGACGAAGTCAACAGCAGCAGCAGCAGCAGCAGCAACAGTGAAGTAAAGAGAAGCAGAAGAAGCAAAATAAAATAAGATAGAAAATAAAAACAAACAACTGTACATGGTTAGATTGAGGTTTACTCAATGTGTGCAACCCAAACAGCTTTTATTCTGTTTACGCCGATTGCCAAAATACGAACAGAAATGCGAACCGAGATAAAAAGACTAATTAGGCCTGCGTCAGCGTCGACGGCGTCAGCGTCTGCAACTACGTCTGCGTCAGCTTCTACTTCTCTGATGGGGAAGTTTCAAAAATAGCTCAAAATGGACTTTCAGTTACTCTATTCAAATAGGAGTAGGTCGAGAAAACAATTGCCATTGAAAAGAGCAATTAAAAAAGAAGTATGATTCTTATATTAAGTAAATAGTGTTCTATAATGCAAAATAATTTGAATGCGTATTTATCGTATTTTATCAAAATTTGTATTTGGCAACTGGTTTAACAAATTCACAATTATTTATTATCTTTAATTTATAATTACTTTCAAATTTTTGAATATTCGTGATGGGCAAAGCAAGACTCGTTCTGCGGTATTGGGGTTAGTTAGCTGTACAGTCAAACGTCGACGCCACTGCTAAACAACATTACGATATTCAATTTACGAGAAGCTATGTTAAGGGCACAGTGGCGCAAGCAACGTGCGAATTTGATTAGTAAAGTCAAGATAACTTGATTTGCATTTAATCAAAAATTTGAAAATTGCATTTAGCCAAAGTTAAATTCTAAGTAAGTTGATAAGTTAACCAATCTTGGAAAATACATAATAGATTTATTATAGATTTTATTATACACCCCTGAGTTGAGCACCACTGTACAAAGCCATGCGATGCTTGCCACAAACAAGCTGGTTCAGAGAAGTTGCGATCAGTTTTGTATCGTGCGTCGACTGAATGAGTCGTGATTTGCTCGGTATCCGTCGGTGAACGAAGAGCGGCTTCGTTATTTGGATTTCAGCTGCAGGTGGAGGAGGCTTGTTGTGTTTGTTTATCGTTTGGAGATCTGTGTGGTCTTTGATTCTGCTGTGGATTGACGTGTGAGTGGTGTGCTATGTTTTGTATTGTGATGTGGGGAATGCAAGTTGCAAATGCAATATGCCAAATGCAGCACATAAAGCCAAGCAAAGCCAAACGTTATGCAAACCTCGTGTTGTTGTTGTTGTTGTTAATATTATTGTTTTTGGTTTTTGGGATTTTGTTGACCCAAAAAAAAAATTACTACACGGCCCAAACTGGCTGTTAGACTGCCAAGCCACGCGTATAAAGCACGCAAAACGCGCTCCCAACTCGCCAAAAATATATATGTATATCTATAAAATAACAAAAAAATAAAACTGAAATTGTAAAAATAATAGAAACAGACAATAATAATACTAGATGAATGGCAAATTGAGCCGAAATGAGCTGGGAGAGCTCTATACAAGCCATCAGTATTGTTACCACGATATTAGCCCATTTCAAAATTGTGCTGTGCTCATTCTCTTTGGCATCGTGTGTGGAATTGTCAATGTGGGTTTTTCGAGAGGCGTTGCCAATTTTGGCTTAATTAAAAAACGAAAAATAATAAAAATAATCATCATGACAGAAACGAGACAAACAGAATTGAAGTGCCTGAGATTATTGATTGAAAACTTATGTAATCTACACATTTGCGAATCTAATTGGCAACACAAATAGTATTGTATTATTTAAGAAAACAAAACCAAACCAAAAAATCAAAAATCAATATGCGGTTTTAAAGAAGAAAGAAAAAAAAACCTCAAGATCGTAACAAGCCGACACTATGAACCCGAACCAGACATTATCATCATCCTAGAGCGGCATATTAATTGTCGCATTTCTTGGCACGTACTCAAAATGTATGCACGTTTTTCAGTTTTCAGTTATCGTTAATGAGTTGTGAATAATATTACCGATCTCAGTTTCAGAAGGTCTTTACCATTTTTAAGTTACAGCTCGATTATAAAAAACGAGCATCAACTTCCTCTGTATTCAAGGATACATTGTACATTTATTAACTTGTTGAATAATTAAGAAATTTCGATTTCAATTAATCAATGTCAATAAATATTTCCATAATATTACCAATGATTTGTATTAAATTGATCTGGCAAATAAGTGAAAGTATTCAGGAACCGCCGTAAGTTTATTTTCTATATTTGGATTTAAGAACTATGCAGTAATACTTATAGAACATCTGTTATCGGTTAACACCTGTGGTAATTGTATGTTGTGGAGTTAATTTCCCAATCAAATAAAACAACTCTAATCAAAAATGTCAACAACTCAGAGTTAATAATATCCCTCGTCAAGGTTTTTCAATAGACCAATTAGCGTGCAAGTTGGGTTTAATAAATCTTAAAGAATTTTAACGATGATTTTGGGCAGAGAAAGAAATTAATGCTGTATCGAAACAAATGTGTCTGAGATATGGAAATTGATGACTTCAGGAAATTTGTTGACTAAATTATTGTTAATATTTGCATATGAAACAATCCAAAGACGTTGAACTATTTTGATTTCACTTTCTACAACAACTCAAAATTGATTGGATTCAGCAATAATGAAGAGAGAAGATCATAATAAGACATGTTAATTAGTTTCGAGGAATATATGAAATATGAAATCTTATCTGGGATCTTATCACCCACAGATAACAATCAAATATGTATGTATAGCTAGGGCTGTTTGACTGCATTCACAATACAAAAGTGTATATGTTTATTTACAAAGGTCAACGAGTTTGAATTTTTGTGCCTGGGACATACGATATTCAAGTTTTCAACTTCAAACGAAGGCAAAGCTCCGCTGCGAGGTTCATTGTAGTGCGAATGCAAGAGCCATAAACCTACATATGAATGTAGATGCAATGAATCGAAATATATATATATATATATTTATACTCTATGCGTAGTAACTGTGTGTTACTCTGCTTTTGTTGACGAAAATGTGGAACAAGCAAAGCCCGAAAACGTGCATAAAGTACAAATACTACGAGCATAAACGTAAAAATGATAATTCAGTTAAGTAGCTAAGAGAGACATATGGTAACACTTGGTAACCATGGCTAGCAACATACATACGTATGTACATACATATGTATTTAGTTGTAGTGTTTGTTGGCCGTCCTCTTTGTCAAAATTTGGGTCTCTTCGGCGTTACTATAAGTATTTTCGTCTCGCTTTGCAAGTTCAGGGACGCGATGCGACGAACGTCGCAGTTCATAAAAACATTTGCAAATAACATATGTATATACATACTTTTGAAAACCAACAATAAACATTAATGGAATGACTGAAACTGTGAAATTCTTTAATGTACCGCGAAACTGTTGTGATTTAACTGAAATTTGAGTTGAATAAATAAGGCGAATAATTTGATATTTTATACTTGATTTCAAACAGCTGCGTTTGGAAAATTGAGTATTGAAAACAACTATCGAGATCAACTAAAGAAAAAACTACATTTAAAGTATGTATATATACATTTTTTCGAACTTCAGTAATTGAATTCGTACTTAAAGTTCTCTAACTCATAAAAATATATATTTAAAAACGGTTTTCACTATTATGTCGGCTGACTTTTACACTATATGTTATTCTTCAGTGGAAACCGCTAAAAATCTAGCTAAACTTACTAGTTTCCTACTAGCTTTTTAATGTGCTCTTAAAAGTTGATGTCCATTAGGCCTCTGTGTGGTGTCTAAAGGTTTCTCAAGCTTATGGCAACTGAAGTACTGTGAGAAGATAGTTGTTGGATAATACTACATAGTATATATAATATTTCTACTCACCTTGTTGTTTTATGGCACCCATTTGGGTATGCTAGGTGGTGACCTTAGGCAGCTAATTGTTTTATATTTTTGCCACTATGACAGCCACGCGGACAGGGATTACAAGCGCAATAAAAACTAATAATAATTAAAACTTGGAGTCGGATATGTTCAGGCAAATGATTTCATTGTCAGGCAGTTGGACATGAAATGATTAGACACCGTGATTGCCAATGATATACTCGTGCTATAATTATAGGGCGCTATGAAGCCAATTTGCTATAATCATGAACAGGCCGTTGCACTTCATTTCCAGCTTCACATTGAAGAGCATAAATGATCGAATAATATAATTAACATTAAATTTTTTAATAAATATAAAAAAATTTAAGTAGGAATTTTTCAGCATTTTATAGCGTCATTTCACTCTAGAGAATTTCTTATCCAAATATCGGGAAAACTTTCCGTTTCTCTTTCCAAGTTACAAAGAAATTTGCAGTTTTATGTTTGGCTTGGAAATTTCGTTTTAATATTGTATTCATCAGAAGAAGCAAGTTTTTTTTTTTAATCCGAATATTTTGAAATAAATGCTGATAAAACATTACTTGGAGATATCTCTGAACTCAACAGTACTTATAATAATTTTAAAATATACAATAAACATTTACCAATTTATTCGCTAATTTACACTCAAATAGGTCTATCATATAAAACCGGATACTGATCATGGCAATGCCACATTTTGATTGCATAACACAGTTGCATGTCTAGACAAGTCACACCAGAATTCTGTAAAACAAAGCTACAACATCTCATTATAATACTGTTAGATAACAACCAAAGAAACACAAGGGAGATAGAAAAACTTTATAAATATCAAGATGACGAAACTGAATGTGTTTGTGCATCCTGTGAAGAAGGAATTTCGCAGGAAGCGCTGCGGCTTCGATCACGATACTCCCGATGACTTTGTCAAATCACAGGTAAGTTGCACTGAAAAAAAACTTAAATATTTACAAAATGTATGAAAATATTTTTAATTCAATATTACCAAAAAATAATTACGAAAAATTCGATTTCGAAATAGAAGTCGAAGTGCAAACACATTTCAATAAGAAGCTCGTACCTATTGATTAGTCCAGTTAAGGACACTTTATTAGTTGTCTTCAATACTTGACTTACATAATAAAACGAGGCAGTAAATGGGCGTTGGCCATACACCGGCTGGCTAAGACCATTTTATTGTTTTACCTTGAGCATATTTAATGGCCGAGATAGAGATAGAGAGAGGAAGAGAAAGATAGAGAGAGAGAGGCGTGTCCTGTACAGTTTAGCAGGTGTCTCCGACTGGAAAGGATAGTATAGGCATATGAATGGATATAGCTCGAAGGTTTATGACTGTTGAAGAATTATAAATTTAACTATTGAAATATTCATAACCCGCAAACAGTTGCTAACAGTTTCATTTGTATCACTTTTGAGGGAAGGCACGATTTCTCACTGAAGATTATCTATCCTATTTAAGCAACAGCATAAATAATTTCACAATCCTAGTAAATATCGATATGAAATTATTTGATTCAATATATGTTCAAAACCATTGACAAAAATGCAAATTTCATCAAAATCGGTTGATTTTTGGAAGAGTTATGGCAATTCAAAGTTAGAAAATACTGAATTCGGTATTTTTCGATTTTATGGCCTATTTTTAGATTCTTTTGGGCATATCCCGCAAAATAATCATCAGAATCACATCAAATAAAAAGCAAAATGCTTGTTTTGAGTCCCAGAATCGATTAGGGCCAAAGAAATCCCAGCTTGGAATTTTCGATTTTTTGATGATTTTTGTAAGGGGTTGGTATGGAAAAATGGTCAAAAATATGAAAAAATTCAAAACTGCCATTATAAACAAATTTTTGATGCAGATTCAAGCTATGTTCAAAGTCATTGACAAAAATGCAAATTTCATCAAAATCGGTTGATTTTTGGAAGAGTTATGGCAATTCAAAGATAGAAAAATACAGAAATTGGTATTTTTTGATTTTATGGCCTATTTTTAGATTCTTTTGGGCATATCTCGCAAAATAATAATCAGAATCACCTCAAATAAAAAGCAAAATGCTAGTTTTGAGTCCCAGAATCGATTAGGGCCAAAGAAATCCCAGCTTTGAATTTTCGATTTTTTTATGATTTTTGTAAGGGGTTGGTATGGAAAAATAGTCAAAAATATGAAAAAATTCAAAACTGCCATTATAAACAAATTTTTGATGCAGATTCAAACTATGTTCAAAGTCATTGACAAAAATGCAAATTTCATCAAAATCGGTTGATTTTTGGAAGAGTTATGGCAATTCAAAGATAGAAAAATACAGAAATTGGTATTTTTTGATTTTATGGCCTATTTTTAGATTCTTTTGGGCATATCCCGCAAAATAATCATCAGAATCACCTCAAATAAAAAGCAAAATGCTAGTTTTGAGTCCCAGAATAGATTAGGGCCAAAGAAATCCCAGCTTGGAATTTTCGATTTTTGATGATTTTTGTAAGGGGTTGGTATGGAAAAATGGTCAAAAATATGAAAAAATTCAAAACTGCCATTATAAACAAATTTTTGATGCAGATTCAAGCTATGTTCAAAGTCATTGACAAAAATGCAAATTTCATCAAAATCGGTTGATTTTTGGAAGAGTTATGGCAATTCAAAGATAGAAAAATACAGAAATTGGTATTTTTTGATTTTATGGCCTATTTTTAGATTCTTTTGGGCATATCTCGCAAAATAATAATCAGAATCACCTCAAATAAAAAGCAAAATGCTAGTTTTGAGTCCCAGAATCGATTAGGGCCAAAGAAATCCCAGCTTGGAATTTTCGATTTTTTGATGATTTTTGTAAGGGGTTGGTATGGAAAAATAGTCAAAAATATGAAAAAATTCAAAACTGCCATTATAAACAAATTTTTGATGCAGATTCAAGCTATGTTCAAAGTCATTGACAAAAATGCAAATTTCATCAAAATCGGTTGATTTTTGGAAGAGTTATGGCAATTCAAAGTTAGAAAAATACTGAATTCGGTATTTTTCGATTTTATGGCCTATTTTTAGATTCTTTTGGGCATATCCCGCAAAATAATCATCAGAATCACCTCAAATAAAAAGCAAAATGCTAGTTTTGAGTCCCAGAATAGATTAGGGCCAAAGAAATCCCAGCTTGGAATTTTCGATTTTTTGATGATTTTTGTAAGGGGTTGGTATGGAAAAATGGTCAAAAATATGAAAAAATTCAAAACTGCCATTATAAACAAATTTTTGATGCAGATTCAAGCTATGTTCAAAGTCATTGACAAAAATGCAAATTTCATCAAAATCGGTTGATTTTTGGAAGAGTTATGGCAATTCAAAGATAGAAAAATACAGAAATTGGTATTTTTTGATTTTATGGCCTATTTTTAGATTCTTTTGGGCATATCTCGCAAAATAATAATCAGAATCACCTCAAATAAAAAGCAAAATGCTAGTTTTGAGTCCCAGAATCAATTAGGGTCAAAAAAATCCCAACTTTGAATTTTCGATTTTTTGATGATTTTTGTAAGGGGTTAGTATGGAAAAATGGTCAAAAATATGAAAAAATTCAAAACTGCCAATATAAACAAATTTTTGATGCAGATTCAAACTATGTTCAAAGTCATTGACAAAAATACAAATTTCATAAAAATCGGTTGATTTTTGGAAGAGTTATGACAGTTCAAAGTTCGCAATATGATCATATTTAAATTTTTCGATTTTGAGGCCTATTTTGAAAATCTTTTGGCCATAACCCGAGAAATACTTATCGGAATCACCTCAAATAAAAAGCGAAATGCTAGTTTAGAGTGCCAGAATCGGGTTTAGGGTTCATATTTCTGGTAATATTTTCGTAGACATGTTTTTAGGGATATATTTGAGGTAATAGGAATATTCAAAAATTACAGTGGCAGACGTGTACGAAGAGCAACGCGTATTTATGCTATCGCTGGTTCATGGCCCTCTTCTTCGTTGGGGTTGTCGTGGAGTCGATGTGGCCTCAGGCCGATGATGAGTACAGTTACTGGCTGTACTTCATCTACATGACCAATTGGGGCATATGGATGTGCATGCTGACCAACCTGTTGGGCGCTATTCTGGTGACCATCTGGCATTATCATCCCGAGTATGCAGGTGCGTTGGGCACTTCATTCAATCAAAGATGGTGTGATTAATCAGTTCTAATATATAATCTAGATAAATTACTTAATATGAGGGCATGGACAAGTCCCTTTCGGATTTACTGGAGCATGCACATCATAACGCTGGTGCTGTCCATAGTCATAACTATTATCTACTGGAGCATACTCTATGACGGTAAGTAACGATTTATAGATATTCCTTATATATATGTTCCTCTATATGTCTTTGTACTCGACAGCCAATGAAAGTGCTTTGGATGCCACAAATGTGCTGACTCATGGTTTCAACTCGATCTGCATGTTCATTGATCTTTGGATTGTGGCGCATCCACTGCGATTACTGCACGTATTCCTGCCCGTTACTTTCGGTATTATCTATGCCATATTCTCGTACATCTACCAAATCTGCGGTGGCATTAACAAGTAAGTCCGATTCTGGAAAGTCAATCCTTACTTTTACTAAATTCTTGAATGATTCCTATAGGAAAGGCAAACCTTATATCTATCGGGTTATAGACTGGAGTAAGCCCGAGAGTGCCATGATTACAGTTGTGGGTGTCCTGGTATTATCCTGCTGCATCTATGCGCTGCTCTTTGCCTTCTTCAAGCTGCGCCTGTTCCTCTCCCGCAGCTGCAAACAAGGCAAGTTCGAGCTGCCCACGACCACCAAGCAGGCGGCGAAGGCTGCTGCCGAGAAGCAGACTGCATTGACCGGCATACAACACTCCCCCTCGAGGATATCCATGGTGCTGGGCAACTATGGCTACGAGAATCAGGCGTACTCGCCCAGTGCCGGAGAACCTTCATCAAGCAAAAGTTAAAACAGGCTATGAAGGGAATGGGGTGGAGAGTCTAAGGTCCCAGTTAAGTTTATGTTTACTTGCACTTTAGTCAATCTGTATAGTAGAATTGTAAACCAGTGATATTATCTTATTATAACATATTGTAGTCTTTACTTAAGTGTATACATTTTAGAGTGGTCTTGTAATATCATATAGGTATTATCATTGAGAGAAATGTTTACTTGTCGTCAATCGATTCAGTGTCAATATTTGATTTCAAATAAAACCCAAACATACATTTAAAATATCATGAAATAAACAGTGAGTCAATAGTCGTTGTTGTGCTTAAATCGGGGAAAGGGTAACTTACAGCTCGGGAACTTTACAGTTGATGATCAAAAATTAATACTCAGGGACAGTAAACGGAATATGAAATTGTATTTTAAGTGCGACAAGAGTTTGCTTGCACCGAGAACAGTAACTAGTAACTATCAAATACCTAAGTAATTGGTCAGTAGGAGCGTAGGTTGTCGGAAGACCTACAACTGTTGAAAAGCGGTTCATCAAACTTTCCGGAGACCTCGGGCAGGGGGTGAAAAACTCTGTAAATATTTTACGCAAGGTCCTAATCACCTTTGAATGACTGTATTAACCTAAATTCAATCGGTTACAATAGATGGAACTATGCTAGCAATTATTACATTTAAATTTATTATTTTAAATAACTCTGAAATTAAGTTCTAAAATTTTGTTTTTTGCCTGCACATAAAAGTAGACTGCATTTTATGTTTCTTGCTTACAAAAGCTGAATGACATAGAACTTATATCTCATATAAGTTTAGTGGAATCAAATCCTTTTTATGTATGTTTCTTTTTCAATTTTAATATTCGTCTATTGCTGGGCACGTGGATGGAGCCCCCATTTATTATGTTAACTCTTTGAATACCTTTAATTTGACCTTTTCAACACATTGCCCCAGCAATGGCCTTAATCACAGCTGCCCATTCTATGCCCGACAACAGTTGGGGAATCAATTGACCTACCTAGACGGTGGCGTTAAACTCCAGATAGTTGTTGTTGTTGTTGTTATTATTGTTGAAGACCGAAGGGGTCTGTTTGTCTGGGTGTGTATTTAGCCTAACGTGTACCCTTAATTAAGCTACCAAAAACATTTAATAACCAAACGTCGAAAATTCTATGCAGCCAAGGACGAGAAATACACGTGCTACGTACATACATATGTAGGTATGTTCGGGATAGTGACAGTGCGAGTGACGTTGTGTCTTTCTGTGGTCAATGGGCCATGCGAAGGATTAGTATTACGCATAAGCTACAAATTTCGAGCACCTACTTATATATATTTAGTATATTCACATACCGCATACCGAGACGGGGCTGATTGTCCTTGTTAGCGGTTTATCGAATTTTGGGCGTCGCATCTGTTTTTTTTTTTTTTTTCGACTGGATCGATAACACGCACGGTATTTTGATCGATAGGGGATTTCCTTGAGGTTTGGATTTCTTTCGATGTCCTTGCTGGGCCTATTGACCCACGCTTGCCTTTTGATATCCATCCACAAAATCATTGGGAGTTTAATTGAATATATGAACATTGGAAATTTTGACAGCTGTCAATTGTCAATGCCAATGCAATAGTCACCGCCACTCATCGCCAACTAACACCATAATTAAAATCAATCAATAGTGTGAAATATTAATTGAATGACGATGACACCCTCCAAAGACAATTCCATGCCCAAGCTGCTACAACAAATAGAAAGGAAAACAAATCATTTACTATCCTTCTATTTAAAATGAAATACCCCACATGGAACCCTCTTCGATATCTCGGCAATATATCCAGATGGGAGGGCAATTAAGTTGTATGGTTCCTGCGTGATTGTGCAATTTTGTATCCATCAAAAAGCCATGCACTAAATTCATAAATCTCCATGAAAAGCGTTGGCCATACAGCACTGAACAGATAAATAGAACTCTATTTTCAATGAACATAAAAATACTAAAAGTTTATTTTATTTAGTATATTCTATGTAACTTGGCTTTGAGCAGTACTTTTTTTTGTATGAGATCACTGTTGTAAGTTGACTGCTATGCAACTATCGCATAACCACCCTGTGCGTATATTTGAGTATCTATAGTCATCTCGCTCTAACTCACGATTATGGCTTTGCACGTGGCGTATACTATCCGTTGTAAGTTTAAAAAAAAGCTAAACGTATATAAGTCAACTGCGCATCGAGCTGTAAGTGAAAGAAAATTATACATATATGTATGTATATATTTCGTGGCCAGCAACGTTAACAATTGTTGGGAAGGGATACAAGTCAAGGGATTCTTAACCAACAGCAGAGACGACAGCGTCGCGTCAAAACAATACTATAACCTGAAAGTGACAACAATAACAATGAACTCAATACAAGCACACATATACGCACACACAATGGAACATGGTTATATACATACATATGTGTATACATACACACATACATATGTATGTCATCTATACATGATTAGTGAGAACGCACACGGCTGTGTGTAGGACATTGTTTGGATTGCATAAACAATTTGTTGTTCAAGAAGTTGGTAAAGGGAAGAGCAGCAAAACTCTTCAAGTGTGGGTCGTATAGTAGTATGTATGTATAACTCCCACTACAACTACCGCTACCGTTGTGATACTAAGTAACTACAATTTTCCAGTGTATTTTGCCCCCGAAGAAAGAAAATCGCAGCCCGAAGAATAACTTTGACAATGAGACGACGGCGACCGGCCAATTTGACCAACCTCAGGGCAAACCCGAAACAAATAGGACTGCATGTGAATCATGTGCAACCCACTGGAATTCATAAAGTATTCATTAATTGGAAACGCGCCCCGACTGACCAACCAACCAACTAACTAACCAACTGCCGACTCCAAGGATTGAGGCTCTGGTAAAAACCGAACCATTTGTCATATCTAAGTTTCAGTTTCGTTTTGGACGCTCGGGGCAGCACAACCTGCACATTCGCCTGGGGAACCTGTTGTATGTACATATATGTAGGACTCCCAATCGCAGTCACAAATCAGTAGCGCACCGCGCGTTCCATGGTCATGGTGACGGGGTCGTGAACGAACCAAGTCCAGTGTCCAACGTTACCGCCGGTTTTCTCTCTCCCGTAACTACATAATAATAATTGTATATCGCTGTGCGTGTTCCCTATACGATAAATATTTCTATGAGTATCCCAGAGATACGGCACCATACAATGAAATAACAAACGATGTACACAACAGTATACATACATATGTATGTATGCCCAATATATGCATATACTGTATAAGAGTACGTACAAAGGATCAAGGAATAAGTTGTTGTTTACGTACAATGTGAGAATTATATGAATGCAAGAGTGGAAAGTTCCATGTCCTACACCAATCAACATATCATATCTAAACACTAACTAACTGAAAGGGGAATATCAGCCAAAATAAACATTGCGAAAATTCAGCTATACTGGCCACCGAATGGATAATGGGTATTTGCTTAGACACAGGTAACTGCCACTCCCACCCCAAAGCAACAGATTAACCAGATCAAATAATATGTGGGTATTGTTTCCAGGTAGAGCCCCTATAAATATGCTTCTGTAGAGAAATTTAACAAAAACTTTCTTAGATTTTCATTGCATTATTTTAATTAATTTAATTTAATTTTTTTTTTATTTTTTACTTACTAAATTTAAAAAAAAAATATTTTTTAATTTTATTTAATTATTGAAAATATATAAATATTAAGTTTAAAAAATATGGTATCATTTTCGAATAATTTTAATATAAATTTATTGAATTATTGGAAATATAAAAAACTAGTGACAATATTACTTACAAAAAATATTGAAATATTTATCTTGAGTCAATTTTTTACTGCCTCTCTCATCTTTACCTAAATTAGATTTAGGTTTTATTTTAATAATATCCATTTTCCATAAATTTATTTTTTTTTATCTATTTTCCATTAAAGACTTAGAAGTGTGTAATTCCAATTATTCGAAATCATTTAATTATATTATTTTAATCTTTATTTAATTTAACTTTAATGAAATTTTTGAATTTGTCTAAAACAAATGTTTAATTGTATTATTCCAGAAGATATTCAAATTAATTTCAATGAAATTTTTGTTTGAAATTTAACAAATCCTTTAATAATTAATAACTTTAATAATTATCTGTTGAAAAATAATTGTAAAGCTCTAGCGCTTGATTTCGAAACCTGTTAATAAAACTGCTTTTGAGTTTAGAAATTTGAATACAAATCGCTTTGACAAATTATTTATTAAAATGCGAAAGGACCTTGCACAAATGCCATATAATTTGTGGTGTGTTAGTCTGTGTGTATGTGTGTGTGTGTGTGGGCAAGCACAAGGACTCGTCGATTGGTCCTTGGTCATGTTCGTTGACCATCGAGCGGGCAGCCAACTAATATACATATATTATTATATATATACTAAATAAATCGGACGAACAGCGTCTGCATAGTGTGAGCAACAGGGATAGCAACAATAACAAAACAACATGTCAATTAAATAAAACTGCAGGAAAATCAATAAAAATGTCACTGTGGTATATTGTATAGTGTATATACACATATATATATTGCTATGGTCAGGAAATCCACTGTTATGGCATGTGTTGTCCCGTCGAATGTCCTGTGCAATTGCCTCCTTCGTTGGAAATACGCAAAATTGCGCGCGCGCTTAAAAGTAGGCAACGTTTATGCGCAGCTCAAACTATGAATGAAACTATATTCTCTGTCTCTATTACTCTTTCTCTTTCTTTGATGACGCAATGCAGTCAATTAAATAATTACTTAGCAGATTTAAATTTGTGAGTGCGGTGTGCAGAGGAACTTTGACTAATATCCTTTAGCCAGCAAATGGCTTCCGGTTTTGCGGGCTAATGCCATTTGGCACGTAACCAGGCGTGTCGCTAACTTGACGGCACATCCGGTTTCCGGTTTGGCAAATGGCCCACAAACGGTTGCAACTGTTGCTTTCATGAGTTTCAAACACGATATTGATGCATATGGAAATTTCAGATGCCAGTGCGGAGCAAGGTACCGACGAACCAGGCAACGATTGGAATCGTACGCGGAATCAGAATCAGGACGGACCCAATGCGGTGGCAATGAACGGCATTGGGGGACGGTTGCGATCGGCGAATGTCAACAGCATCGATATGCAGAATGCTGGCAAAATCAAATTCGATCCGCCCAAGGTGCCAGTGATATTCGTTTTAGGCGGCCCAGGTAGTGGCAAGGTCACCCATTGCGACACCTTCATGCAGGAGCGACGTGGCGTTACGCACATCAATATGATGGACCTGCTCCAGCAATATGCAATGGGAAATGGTAAATCTGCTAAACGTAAAACATTTATGAAAATATTAATCGTTTATTTTCGAATTTCGTAGATATGCAGGACTTTTCGCAATTGTCGTCGAAAACTGTCACCGAAGTGTTGATGTTGGAAATGAAAATGGCTCCAGCTGCCAAAGCATACCTGATATCAGGATATCCGCGATCCATGCGCGACGTTGTTGAATATTCCGAGAAGGTAGGTAATCATCATATGCTCGAATTTATTACGAAACCATTTTCCGAACTCATTTATTTTCTTCATTATTTGTATGACAATTTGCTGTGGCAGTCCTTTGAACTAATTAGCTGCCAAATAGCCCAACATTTATTTGCTCAAGTCTAATTCCCATGAATTTTGAGCCAATATATGTATATACATATATAACCCTGATCTAGAACCTCACATATATAAATGTACGTAGGTTCATTTGTATGCACTAATTGGCTGAAGTGGACCCCAGAGGCTTATTGTGGTTTATATAATTCAGTGGGAAAATGTTTCGTTGATTAATATTGTAGGCAGAGGGTGGTGGACGACCCCAAGAAGGTGGCAAGTTAAGGTTGCAAAGGGGCAACCTATGAAACCTAACTATGTATGTGGTGGCAGAGTATAATTAGCTTAGTGGGTTACTAAAATTAGCTGCTTAATTTGACAAATTTGACAAAGAGTTCCCAAGGATATTTCGGTTGTTCACTTTCCATGCAAATAATGAACTTTTAAATGTGTCTGAAATTTATTTGCATTAATATTGAAAACTGCATTTATCCTTGCCTTAATTTCAGATACAAGTCGTGAATGGGGTTATCTTAATATCGTGGCGCCAATCTGTGCTACAGAAACAAATCGATTATGGCGCTAAATTAGGTCATGTTGTACTCTCCTTAGCCAAAATGGAATTGGAAAATTTCTTCAAAAATGTGATGCCAGTTGCTGATTATTTTGATCAAAGTGACATGCTGTTGGCCGTGAGTTATTTGCCACTACATCATTTATTTATTATTAGTATTGTTATTAATCATTTATAATATTTTGTTTTTAGGTGAACGGCGAACGTGCACCTACCGAGGTGTACAAAGACTTTCGCACCGCGGTTCTAGACATACTGAGTGCGCTAGAGAATCAAGAGGCCGTTTTGAATGGAGTTACAGGTATGGGCAGAGGGATACATGATATACCCGGCAGTATAGTTAGCGTAGACACCGCACCAAGTCAACCCCAAGCGCCTCACATTGCAGACGGAGTTACCGCCCAGCACAGGCCGACCGATGTCGCCGAGGTCACGGATCTAACCGCTGCTCCTGGCTTCAATGATCGCAATGTCACAAATGCTGTGATATCTCATATTGCCGGCAATGCGGTTACAGCAGCGACCGCGTCGAACCTCCGCAATGGCACTACTACAAGTGCGGATGCGGACAGCGGTGTCGTGGTGACGCAACAACCCAAGCTTAACCATGCCAGCACCAGCATAGATGCCAACGATGTACCCGAACCCGCCATACCACCCATCATTTGGGTAATTGGCGGACCAGGCAGCAACAAGGCCACACTCTGCCTGAAGGCGGTTAGCCTCAATCCAGGGTGGGCACATCTAAGGTAGGGACAAGTACCTTCACCAATTCATCTTATGTCCTCCCTACAAGATTTCCATTTCCATTGTAGCGTTGGTCGTTTACTCCGAAATATTACGGACAGTGCGCCACGTGCCAATACCGAGAGCTATGCAGTGAAGGAAGCCCTGGCTGCGGGTGAGATGGCCCCGGAGAAGACCCTAAACTATCTGCTGGATAACAATATAAGGCAACTGCGAGATAAAGTCGGCATTATCATCGATGGCTATCCACGTAACCTACAGCAGGTCAAATATTTCGAGAATAAGGTTAGTTAGATACTCGGTTATATGTAAATCAAAATAATTTCTTACTATAATTTTGACTTCAGTACAAACAAAGACCGCCCACGATTCTTCTGGATTGTTCGAAGCTGCAGTTGGGCCGTGGACGTATCGATGATACGGTCTCCTCATTTCGTCGTCGTCTGGAACTGTTCCGTGAGCAGACGCTGCCCATGCTCAAAACCATGGATACCAGTAACCGCCTGCAAATCGTAAATATAGATTACTATTTTCATAAAGATAAGGATACAGGATACCTTTCATCTCAATCAATAGGTCGATGGAGACACAGACAGTCCCTCGGTACAGCGTGAGTTTGAACGCCTTATACGTAATCACATACAACAATTGACCAATAAAGTGGTTGGCGAAGATACCACGGAGTCGTTAGGTGGTAACCATGTGATGCGCAATGAACAAACCGATGCGATCCTCCATGATCTGGAGACGAATGTGCCGGGTGTGGTGCCCACTATCAGTCATCATGTGAGCATGATGAACGGCCATCTGAAGAGCCATGGAAGCGCTCTGGCAACTGTGAAGAGACCTACCCACCCCACACAGGTGATGAACGGTCATGTGGCAGGTCGGCCAGGCACAGGCCCTGTAGGTCCTCTGGCCCAACCTGTTGACTTTCGGCACATGCTCGAGGAAGCTGAACGATATCCCGTCGATTCATACATGTAGCGGCGTTTAGTTTAAAGAGCATTATATAATATTAAAAAGTTTTATAGTTTTATAAATTATTGTACGGAGAGTATATTGTAAGATAAATGTATGTATGTATTTTTTTAGCCAAGGGGGCCAAGTTGGTGACTTTTGATAATAGTTATGTATATTTAAATGGCTAAAGAAATAGTATTTAAAGAATACTCTGTTTGGCAAGCTAATATTAATAGCAATTAATTAATAATCGAATAAACTTTGTAAGTTTATGCCAACAAAATTGTTAAGAACGAATTAGAAAATAGATGAACCTCAGATCAAGTCAGTACCAAATATCCCTTCACTGTAATATTCAATTAAATTGAACATCAATTGCAAATATTTATGTACATGCAAATAGTGACAAAATTTCTTTAGAGATTAAGTTTTCGCATATGCTAATAAAATTGGAAAAATCTTATGTAAAATGTGATTGAATTTCAGCTGGTAAAATCCTGAGCTTAAACCTCGATTTATAGATATCGTAATTAGTTTTTTCTTAAGTAAAAGTATAATTGATTTAGTTCATAAAATTGTGTTTTTTTTTTTAATATCAATCATCAGTTCAATAGTTTTAGAAACGCCACTTCTTAGGAGTTGAGATTTCTTCGATTGGAATTGGGACTTGTTTGTTTGAGATTTGTTGATACTTATTCGGAGATTTACGCTTCCGGTTTCGGTTCCTCCTGTTCTTCTTCTTCGTCAAGGTTTCACAAATATGGCTGCTTAAGGGCTCAACTGTAACACCTGCATCCTCCAAATAATTGATAACATTATTAACTGCAGATCCATTATTGTTTGCATCACATTCATTTTCAAAAACAATCTTTTCTCCAGTGTCCGTATTTATCTCCTTTTGTAACACCATCCACTGCGAACTTGCGACTTCGGACTCGCATTCTTCAGTTTCAATTTTAATATTGGTCAGTTTTGAAACATCAAATGCAAATTCTTCTGAATTTGTTCCTATTCCGAAAGTTTCCAGATTGTAAATGTTGCTAATTGCAATTTCGGAAGTGTTTACAGTATTCTTCCCATCTATATTTCCTTCCTTAGAAAAAGCATCGTCAGCTTGTTGAATATTTTCATTTTTACTAACATTCACGTCAAGCACAACCTTTATCTCAGGTTGTCCCTCTTCTGATTCCAGCTGATCTTTGTTACTTGCGATAACTGTACAAATACTTTAAGATTTTATATTACTTTTAATAATTTCTCAATTCTTACCCGAAGTTAAAAAGTTTCCCATGTTTAACAAATTCCTTGGAGTCCCTTACTGGGCAATTTGTTATATTGGAGTAATGCTTTCTAAACGCTTTCTCGATATCGATACTGATTAGTGTTGAAAACGCATTAATTTGGTATCTCAATTACTACAGAATATTACTAGTGTTAGAAAACGCATTTACTAATCAAATTCAGTAAAACCAAAGAGATTAGAACACTAATGTGTTTGGTAAAACCTTGCCAATTCCGTTATTGTTTTTCTAGTTAATTAACTAAAGAATATATTCAATTTAATGTATAATGTATCACCATCTTTGCGGCATGGTGCTCCTTCTAATTTTTCACCCAATATCAAAGAAAAAAATAAAAAATAATTTGCTTGTCTAAAGTAATGCCAAGGTTACACATTTCTTACATCAAATTCTTTTTAATAATCCAAGTAAGAATATATTTTTTTTAATTGACTAGCATATATAAGATATAATATATAAGATAAGAGTAATATTATTTTAGAGCACGAATTTTCGCCTTTATGCAGTTTTCTCCATTTTCATCAGCCATCAATAGAGCTCGTTTCTTAGTGGTGTTCCCAGTAATCCTTGCGGTTGATTGCTTGACATTCTCAAAATCTTGATTTGTGTACCAATCAGTTGGTTAATCTATTTGGGAGGAAAAACGAATATATGCATTGTATATCAGCTAATATTTTTGATTCAACTCACCATTGTTAAGCTCCACCATTATCTTCGTCTTTAATTTCGAAGGTTTCTTTTTTCATATCTTTTATCACAGTAACTGACATATGAAAGTCTTTACCTTTTGGCCAAGCTGCAGAAATGGAAGAGTCTTCTCCTATATCAAATGATACATGATTTTTTGATATCATGTTTTTTTCAATTTCTTCATATTTGTCAGTTAAAATTGAATTATTTGTTTTGTGCCCGAAACTATTTCCCATTTTTTTATTTTTGAGTTTCGCAAGAAGCTAGCAAATTTTGCAAATATGTAATGGATGCTTTTCCAACTAACGAGAAATCTAACGATTGAGTGCTGTTAACGTAGAGTTACCGCTAAAGTTATCGATTAGCAATAATGTTTTAGTATATACCAAGTCAATTAATCGAATACCAAAATAGATTTGCTATCAATGTATAACTTAGATCGAATTGAGAAAAAAAAATATTAAAGCAACTTTTTAAAGTGAATGAAATGTACATACATAAATATTGAAATATTTCATTACCATTTTCCGTAATCGATGAATCGACTATGTTCATTCGATAAGAACACGATAGACAATCGTGCTGGAGCTCGCCTCTAATGCAATCTTTGGTCATATTGTCACTTGCTCGAAATATTGCAGCCCGTGGACATTTTCAAATAAAGGAATCCCCCAAAATGGATCAATTTAACTTTGGTGGCACTGACTTAACGCGGGGTCATATGTTTCAAATGTTACTTCGCATCTCGATTGCCTCTGTTATAACATATTATTCTGTCAAATGGATGATGAATCAAATTGATCCGACCAGCAAAAGCAAAAAGAAGGCAAAATTACTAGCAGAGGAGCAGCTAAAAAGGTTAACAAACAATGATTTTTATTATAATCGAATCGTAAAAGCATTATTCTTTCAGACTCCGCACTGAGGATAACTTCAATGTGAACCTGCAAACCTTCACCGATTACGAATTGATGATTGCATCACACCTCGTCGTTCCAGCGGACATAACTGTCAAATGGAGCGATATCGCTGGCTTGGATTCCATAATTCAGGACCTTCGTGAATCGGTTGTGCTGCCAGTTCGCCATCGAGATATGTTCAAAAGCTCGAAACTGTGGCAGGCCCCCAAGGGTGTACTTCTGCACGGTCCTCCGGGCTGTGGTAAAACCTTAATTGCCAAGGCAACCGCAAAAGAGGCTGGAATGAGGTTCATTAACTTGGACGTGGCCATCCTAACCGATAAGTGGTATGGTGAATCACAGAAGCTAGCTTCCGCAGTTTTTTCTTTGGCTGCCAAGATCCAACCCTGTATCATTTTTGTGGATGAAATCGATTCATTTCTGCGGGCTCGCAACTCAAATGACCATGAAGCCACGGCCATGATGAAGACGCAATTTATGATGTTATGGGATGGCCTTAGTACAGACCCCAACTCGGCTGTTATCGTGATGGGGGCCACAAATCGTCCGCAGGATCTCGATAAAGCCATTGTTCGCAGAATGCCTGCCCAGTTCCATATTGGCCTTCCAACCGAATCCCAAAGAGTACAAATTTTGAAACTGATACTGGAAACTGAAGAAATCGATCCGAAAGTGGACTTTAATCATTTAGCTAAGCTGACAAATGGATTTTCTGGATCCGATCTACGGGAAATGTGCCGCAATGCCTCCGTCTACCGAATGAGACAGTTTATGACGGCGACTGATAAAAATGCTTCGACGCCACAATCACAAAGTGCAAATACGATTAATAGAGCTTTAATTTCGATCACAATGGATGATTTGCTTAGCTCTCATTTGAAAATGAAGGAATCCAAAATGCACACTGGAAATCTATTCATGGAAAATAGAATAGATTTAGACTAAATAATATCATAATGTTGCTATTGAATTGCAGCAGGTTGCAACATCAATTTATTATGCAGTTAATAAATGATTAATATCAAATTAGCTCTGGGAATAGTTTATTCTTAATATATAATTCGTATATATATAAAAAATACATACATTAACTTTGAACATTTGTGAAAGCTTACGTTGTAACTTAATTCTATGCATGCTCCTGCTTGAGGATTCCAATTTCCTGAAGCAACTGATCAACGTCACTGTTGCTGGGATTCTCCGTCATGTGACTATCCCATTTCATTAGCTGAAACAAATTGACAATTTAAGAATTGCATTTCAGGAACCAAATATCTATATTAACCAACTCGCTCCAATTCAGCACGTAGTGCAATCACAGCCTTCTCGCGATCGGCGACTAGTTCCTCGAGGTATTGGTATCGAAGCTTCTTACGTGCTCGGCATTCTCTAGCGCTTTGTCTGCTTCGCTCTAGGATAACAACAACAACAATAGATGAGTGGGGTGTACTTAATAGAAGGATATCTCACTTACCTAGTTTCGCTTTAATATCCACTTTTTCTGAAGATGTTTTTCTTCCTGGTTTTCTACCCCTTCTTCCAGATTCTTTTCGTTCCTTAAAATAAAAAAAAAAAACGAAATTCCAAGGGGATGTTTAAGAAATTGTATTAAAGGGTAGTTTTGAAGGTCCTTAATTTCGTAGACATGCTTCAATAAATTACGACGCAATATTGTAAGCTCTTGTCTTGATTAAAAATTTGACCTTACTGTCAAGTTATTTTCTTCTGAAATCGCCATTTGCATGCTTTCACAATCCATCCTTATTCTTTATGTTCCAAAACAGTTATTGCAGATATATTTAATCAAGTTGAAATAAAATGTTTTATTTATATGTCACAGTAAACAAAGACTTTCAAGGTTGTTATGATACTTTGTCGATAATGTGATAAGCGATTTTACACACTGTTCTGGAAACTATCGAGAAATGTTATTGTAATACCATATCTATCAATCGAAACTAATGTCTCAAAAGTATCGGTAAAAACTTCAGTATTTAGTATTTAATCTTACAATCCATGCAGAAATTTGTTAAAATCGAAAGCAGTATTTTTCAATGGAAAAGTTAATTCACGAAAGAGTAAATGTTAAAATTGAGAAAATCTAAAAGTAAATATTTTGAAATTGATAAATCACGGAAATTTACAAACAATATCGATAAAATATGAGAAATACAGATTAATAGATAATCATCGATATATTGCTGACCTATCGATATTTGAGTAAAGTAGTTACATCCCTAATCCATCTCCAGCAGTATGACTTTGATATTTTGAGCAAATTCTGCCAGTTGTGTTTAGAAAATGCCGTCCTTTAAAGGTAAGCGTACTTTTTAATGTATCATAATTATATATTAATATTATTTGTATACTTAGTGAAAGTAAAGTGGGGTCGTGAACTCTATCCTGATATTGAAGTGAATACCGATGAAGAGCCAATCTTATTTAAAGCTCAACTGTTTGCGCTAACAGGGGTTCAGCCGGATCGCCAAAAAGTTATGTGTAAAGGCGGAATACTTAAAGATGATGAATGGAATTTGCAATTAAAAGATGTAAGTATAATTATCTTCATTTAAACATTTTTCTTATGTAGTTGTTTTCATTCACAGGGCGCCGTGGTTTTGCTATTGGGATCCAAGGAACAAGTGCCAGAAGTGCCGCAAACACCAGTGAAGTTTATCGAAGATATGAACGAAACTGAAGCTGCCACTGCGGTATTATTAGCTAGAAATATTTCAATTTAATATGAGTATTTCATTTGATTCATTGTGATTTCCAGATGCGAATCCCGGCTGGTCTAACGAACCTCGGGAATACGTGTTACATGAATGCAACCGTGCAATGCCTGAGGGCAGTTCCTGAGCTGCGTAAGGCACTCGATAAATATCGGCACGATGGCACCGATAGCACCTCGACGGCCGTTATTTCGTCTGCTATGAAAATAGTATTTTCACAGATGGAGAAAAGCGCAACGATCACTCCAATTGTGCTGCTGCAGGCTTTGCACCGTGCCTCACCGCAATTCGCTCAAACTGGAGAGAATGGCACCTATCGACAACAGGATGCCAATGAGTGTTGGTCGGAAATATTGAAGATGCTGCAGCAAAAACTGTTGCCAATGAGCGAAGAAAGTGGTGCCGATACTGCTGGAAAGAAAGTGTACAAGTGAGTGCAATTTACTTTATTCCAATGCAATCTTATTAAATTGTTTGAATAGCTCGTTTATTGAGCAATTTTTCGGTGGTTCGTTCGAAGTCAAAATGACTGCTGATGAATCTCCTGATGAACCTGCTACAGTTTCCACAGAGAACTTTTTGCAATTGAGTTGCTTTATATCGACGGAGGTCAAGTATATGCAAAGCGGGCTTAAATCGGTAAGTCTGGAATAACAACATCTCTGATAACAAATGATTAATGATTATTTCCCTTGATTTAGAAAATGAAAGAACAACTTGTCAAAAATTCCGAATTGTTGGGCCGTGATGCTCATTACACCAGAAACGTAAGTGGTTCGATACATAAACAAATATTAATTTTTTTATTTTTTAATAAAAAATTTATTTATTTAGTATTTAATCAGTCGGCTTCCTGCTTATCTGACTGTTCAGTTTGTGAGGTTCCAATATAAGGGAAAGGAAGGCATTAATGCAAAAGTTTTGAAAGACATTAAATTCCCAATCGATTTCGATGCGTTTGAATTATGCACTCCCGAATTGCAATCAAAATTGTGCCCAATGCGTGCCAAATTTAAGGAACAAGAAGACAAGAAAATGGAAGTCGAGGCACAGCTAAAAAAAGCTGGTAACGCCATGGAAGTTGATGAAGAAATTGATGAAAGCAAATATGAGAAATTCTCCTTCGACGATGATTTGGGTAGCAACAATTCCGGATTTTATACACTGAAAGCCGTTCTAACACACAAAGGACGGTCAAGCTCATCTGGTCATTATGTTGCATGGGTCCGATCCCATGGTGATGTTTGGTTTAAATTCGATGACGATGATGTGACATCCGTAACAACCGATGAAATCTTACGTCTCTCTGGTGGCGGTGACTGGCATTGCGCATATGTCCTATTATATGGACCAAAACTTTTGAATAAGTGCTAGATATTGTCTTTATTTACTACTTGAAAATATACATGCAAATTATTAATTCATTTAATAAATAAAACTCATCAAACATACGTAAGAGATTTGAATTCCTTTTTTGCCTCGAATTTATGATTTCTATGTTATTTTTTAAGAGGTGGGCACACTGCATTTTCCTTTACCACTGATAGTTATCGATATCACATAAATATCAATATACCGATATCAAAGAAACATCGATAAAAATTTTATTTCTGAAAGAATAACACGTTCATATAATTTTATAACATTGTTAAAATGGACACGGTTGAAAGTAAAGATTCAGAAACAAACATTATCAATTTACGAAGGGAGGCGAGACGGAAAAAGATCCTGGAATCTGCTAAAACTCGCCTGGAGAAACTTAACGGCAAAGCACAAGAATCTGAGGGCAGCAATGCTGGTAAGGAAAGCCCCATTACTTATGTAAATTTTAAGTTAAGGAAACTGTATGAATGCTCTACTCAAATCTCAATTTTTGAATTGACACTTTTCTTAATATCTATAATTTTACAGACTTATTGCTACCAGAAACCCTGGAATACTCCGACCCAGAAGTGGAACCTGACATTAAGGTTGCAGGCGGCCATTTTTTCCAAGATGGTGATTTTAATGGATTTAATGCAACGTTCTTTTCAACCATGAATGGTGGCCAAACTGCAACTACCCAAATGCCCCAAAATATGTTCGTTAAGAGTAAAGCCTACATTTTTGTTGCGTCCATTATTGGATATGTTCTCTCGCTATATGCAAGCAACTGCTTATTCCTTCCAGTTAGCTTATGTATATTAACTGAAATTTTCTATTTTAAGGTTCATAATAACCCCAATTCTATAATTAATGCAATAGTGCCCATGGCGCTTCTGTTTACGGGAGCATCCTTGGGTAATAAGATCAAACATATTACTGGATTTTTATCCATTTCACAATCTTTGTTAGTCAGTCTAGCCATTAATATCTTTTGCATCTGTGTCGGTAGTTATGTTTTCCAAAATTTTACTTTGAATCACGTAGTCGATATAAAATAAATGGTTCGTATTTTAGTAATTTTGAATATATGGATAATTAATTAATCTGTTATTTATTTCTAAAAAACAAAAAATTTAATTGAATAGCAGAAGAATCGCAGTGTTGAATTTTGCGAAATCGTTTACGGTCACACAATGTTCTTTTCAATCAGTCCATGTGAATGAGCGATTTTTGCTATCGGTTTATTTGTGAGCTAGTGATTCATATTCAAGAACCAGTTTAGGCGGAACAAATTCCACTCACAAGACCTGGTCACCCTGCATCAAAACTTCTGATGTACATACAAAAATCGAGCTGGAGTCCGGTGGAAAAAATATTGATTAATTAATTATCTGGTTAAAAACAGATAATTTCCTTATACTGATATGACTGATCAACGGGGGACAAGAGTTTACGTCGGCAACTTAACTGATAAAGTTAAAAAAGATGACCTAGAAGGAGAGTTTACAAAATACGGAAAACTGAATTCGGTATGGATTGCATTTAATCCACCCGGTTTTGCCTTTGTTGAATTCGAACATCGTGATGATGCCGAAAAAGCGTGCGATATTCTGAATGGTTCAGTACTATTAGGATCTCAGTTACGCGTCGAAATTTCTAAAGGCCGTCCCCGACAAGGCAGGCGTGGTGGTCCCGGCGACAGAGGACGCCGCGGTGATGTCGGCAGACACAGCATGGCAAACAGCGGTGGAGGCTTTCGACAGCAACGCGGCTCCAGTAGCTCTAGTAGTCGTCACTTTGAACGAGGCTACAGTTCCGGTCGCTCTAATTCTGGATATGGAGGCAATAGCAGAGATGGCGGCAGTAATGGCTTCAGTCGCCGTGATATGTATGGTGGAGTGCGTGAAAGCAATCGTTATGGAGGCAGCTCAAGTTCCAGCTATAACCGAAATGGCGGACAAGGAGGAGGACGCTTCAGATCCCGCTCTCCGATTATGTATCATCGTTCTTAATGATCTCCATTCAATTTGAAAACGATAATGAAAACAATATTAATCGATTATGCGACACTGACGCGATTCTAAACGATTCAAACGGAATCACTGCTAATATGTACATACATACATATAATATATTTAAGGAAATATGATCTATTCAGTATATTTCTACGCTAGGACATCAGCTTTGATACGATACAAACAAACAATTCGATTTATTTAACATACAAATTGCATAACCTTATTTTTTAATTAAAAACACAATTATTCAAATTTAAGAACTAAATTAGCCAACTATTTAAAAAGAACTTAAGATATACACATACTATATACATTTAAAACAAAAGTATAGACGGACTTAGTTTTACCAAAACCCTAGAATACTTAAATCTAATAAAAAATGTCGGAATCGTATTGGATTTATTATTTTCCTATAACCAGTCTATTTCCCGATATCATCACTATCGTCCGACAGATGTATCCGCCGATCTATACACATATTCCATTAAAATTTGAAAATCTGAATCCACTGAAATGTGAATTATGATAAAAATGTTTTCCATTTTACCAAAACATAGAATTTAAATTGACATTGAACAGGTTTTAATTGTGATTTGAAAGTATGTTAGGCAATTACTGCTTGTAATAAAATCTAAGTGAATCAACAGAGCTCGCGAAAATAAAAATTGGCTTAACCTGATTTTTCAATCACATTAAAAGACATTAGGGCATTAAAGTTTATAAATCCATACATAATCGCGCATGTAATTACTTACAATTACATTTGTCGAGATAAATAAGCTGTAAGATTAGATTCGTTTAATAAATCTCGACCTTTCTTCATCGACATTTTTTACTAATAATTTAATTTTCAAGGATAATCATGTCATTCACAATAATACTAAGAATCTCTTGTACTATTGACATATGATTAAAACGGAGTACCAATCTTTTGAATTTAAATTCGACAGTGTGGCAGTCTGCAAATTTATGGCCAGGCATTTCGATTAAATACCGAAAATACCAACGGAATGGAAAATTAAGAAGCCATGTCAATAATTCTAAATCAGAACTAAATTTTGATTGCGCAGAAGAGTGGTTGGAAAAGAGGTAATTTGGGTTATTTCTGTTGAGCAAGAAAATTGAAGGAAGGAAATTAGTTTTTAATTGTTATGGGATACGCATGATAGTTATTTCATTCGGCGAACGATGTCTCATTGAAAATCATAACAATAACAAAAGTCTTTTATTGACGCAATCTCACATATTTATAATTAATTGTTATATTTTTCTAATATTTACAGCAGGCAAACATGAAAGTTATGGAATACCCCAATTGTTGATTATTTAATTGTGTATATTAAATAGTTATCGATAATTTGTATAAATCGTCATTACACTTGGAGTGAACCTGAATCATCCTGTACATCTCACGTTAGACATTATTATTGGCAGATACACTAGAAATAACTCATAAAAGTGTATGAAATATTGTTTAGGTTTTTTTTTATTTTATTTATGTGAGCGCAAGCTATCAAACGAGCATTGTGTTAAACCTTATTTGTGATTAATTAGTGATATATGTATGTATGTAAAAGAATGCTCTGAGCAACGTAAGGTTCTTTAACAAAAATGTTAAAGACAATATTTTGATATCCAATATTTGTAATGGAATCAGCCTGAATATATCCAAAATAACTGAATTATTTATTGTGTGAAAATCAGCAAACGCGAATAGTGCCGTTGGAGTATATTACATGTATGTACATACATCAATTTACTTACGTATGTATGCCTATGTACATGTACATATGTATGTATGCATATACATACATACATACCTCAAATGTGTATTAGCTCACATGCACGTATGGAAAAGTTAATCAAAAGGTCTTTTTCGGTTCACTATATAAAATATTTGCTTGCGGTAAATTATTTAACTCGAAAAACAGCAATGCAATTTGGCCAATCAGACTTGCATTGCTTTATGAATTGTTATTATGTTGACTGCTGAGCTATGCATACATATGTATGTATGTATGTATGTATGTACGTGCCTGCATACATGCACATACGCGTGTATGTTTGTATGCACATACATATGTACATTAAAGGGACATACACATGCATTGTAGAGATAAAACTCGTTCATATTTAATTATTTACTTCTGTACGTGTGCTGAATGAAACGGTGTACATTGTATGCACTTAAATACCTATGTGTACATGCCTTGCATATGTACATACACATAAATAAGCGCTTATTTAATAAATTAAATAGCTGAATACGGATAACAACCGATCGGTATATGTACATATGTAAACATACATCTACTTGTGCACATAGATCTACTTACATACATACATACATATATAATATATATATGTATGTATATAATAAGCATCCTGAAGGGAATTTAATCTCTTCTTCAATATGTACGGATTAAGGAATACTTCTAGATAAATAAATAGTCCTCATCCCTGAGATTGTGAACCATCTGAACCTTGAAAAGTCATACATATACATATCAATAAGAATTTCTTTCGATTTTGCAGGTGTTAAAGGATCACTCGAAAAATGTTTTATTTAAGAAAGTTTATAAAACAAGTAATGATATGAAGGAACATATGCATTATGAAACCGAAATCAAAATAAATAGTCATAATAAGCAACAACAAACAATTCATAAAAGACAAGATCGAAGACTAATATGGCAAACACTATTTCCATCATGTCTAATGCAATTCGGAATGTAGTGAGCAAGAAGCGTATACGTTACAAGGAGAAAGGATATGACTTGGATCTTACCTGTAAGAAAGAAACCTATAGTTTGATTGGATTCGGCAACGAACGACAATTCTTAATCATTATTTTCATTCTTCAGATATTTGCAAAAATATTATCGCAATGGGATACCCCGCCCCGGACAAAATAGAAGGCATTTACAGAAATCGCTCAGATGATGTGTTAAAGTTTTTTGATGAGAATCACGGTGATCATTACAAAATCTACAATCTGTGTGTAGAACGCAGTTATGACATCAGTAAATTTCACGGGGTAAGCTACGAAGACGTATTACATAGAGTGTATAATCAAGTATTTTATTTCATTCACAGAGAGTTGCAATTTATCCGTTTGAAGATCATAATCCTCCCACCATTGAGTTAATTCAACGATTTTGTCACGATGTTGAATCTTGGCTAAGTGCGGATAAAGCAAATGTTGTGGCCGTGCATTGTAAAGCTGGAAAAGGAAGAACTGGTGAATAAGATAACTTGTGGCCAAATTATACAAGATTATTATATTGATTAATTATTGGTTATATTTTTCAGGTACTATGATATGCGCATATTTGGTTCATTGTAGGCTCAAGAAAACTGCAGATGAAGCTCTTGATTGGTATGCTGCGAAGCGTACAAAAGATGGAAAAGGCGTCACAATTCCATCTCAACGTAGATATGTTCAGTATTATTCAAATTTGATCCCAGATGTACGGTACGAAGTGAAAAGTCTCTACGTAAGTATGCCTATAATCTTGAGGATTAAGGAGATAAGGAGAGGGGGAACTAATGATCACAACAATTTGTATTTTATGTAGGTCTTGGAGATTCGTTTTGCTGAGACAAGCTCCTTGTATAATCTTGGCACAGTGCAATGTTCTATCTCTGACATGCAGGACTCTGCAACAGATAAGGCTAAGCCGCAAGTATGTACACTTTCTAGGAAGTGAATAGTCGGGATATAACTAAAAATATACTTGTTCTGTTTCATTTAGCGACTGAAAACGTGGACAATTGATTTCCAGAAGTGTTTTAAAGTAGACTTGCGTGACTCTCCATTGAAAGTTTCTGGTGATATAAAGGTTGAACTTGCATCGAAGAAGAAATTTTGCCACCTGTGGATTAATACATTCTTTGTGCATAGCAATGCTGGTGTGTATTTAGTTAAAACGAGGACTACATCTTTATCAAACAATATTGGTCTTAACATATACGTATATTTCAGTTTGTGAAAACGATGGAACTAACAACAAATTTATGATAACTTTAAACAAGTCCGAAATTGATGGCGCACATAAAGATAAATCGTTTTCGGAAGATTTTAAGGTACTTTTCGAACGCATATGCATAATGATATTTGTAAGAGAAGCTAATGAAAAACTGTCATGTTTCAGATCTCTATTGTATTTGAAGAACAAAAACGTTCCGATTTTAAATACGCTGAACCCTCAATACCCGCGGACGTCTTACCCGGTGACAATGATAGGAATTTAAACAGTGAGGGTTCTGATTTAAACTCTCCGTCCTCAAGTCGTTTTTTGGAAAGTAATGGTCCATTTCATACCAGTGATGAAAGAAGTGCAACTAATTCTCATCAAATTGAGCACAATGGAATACTTGTAAGCCCACAAATATTATTACAAGATGGATGATATCTTTAATTGACTCCTTGGTATCATTTTAGACTAAGAATCAATACGAAAAATCATCAAACTCAAAATTTTCTGCGATGCCATCTAAACGGAAACAGTCTTCATCAAAATCCTTATTAAGCATTAACAATACCTCATCAAGCAAGGACATCAAAAAGCTGCATTCTCTGAACCAACCGTCCGTTACACAATCCACTTCAATCAAGTGGCAAAACGATTCAAATCAATCAATGTGTGAAAGCTCTTCAGATAGTCAACGCATATTTAATAGTTGCAATATTCCTACGCCTCTCGATGGGCCCGAAAATATCTATGAGCATGAGTCATATAATGCGTGTAAACATTTGCCTCCAGAATATGCCCAGGCCAGTGAAGATGGCAATGAAGATTGGGAATCCGGTGAGTCTATTGATAATCTAATAGATCCCTTACTTTATAGTGGTCCTCCTCATACTATTTGTTAATTAAATGTACCATAAGCTCATATCCGGTCAAATAGTTAACAATAAGCAAAAAACTTATTGAAAATTCAATAAATGTTTAACGGATATATACTTAACAACCAACTATTATTATTATTATTATTATTTTTTATAAAAATGAGTATTTGATTTCTAAAAGGCCAACCACAATGTGATATGAAGTCTCTTTTTAGAATTGAATAATGTAGCGTAGGAGTGTTTTTTACTTCTTTGTTATAAATATACATAATTTGAACTACCAAATAGTTATAAATTTATTATATTTGTGTTAACAATTAAGACGTGAAAAATCAAGGATGTGCATCCAGTTATAATTATGGAATCTTAAAGTTTAGCCGTCATCTATGACTTCGTTTTGGTTTATATTTTCAGCACCGATAAGAACACTATTAGTAAGTGCCTAACTCCGTTAAATGGTAGTTATTTTAAAGTTAGACAAAGCATTTAATTGTGCTAAAAGATAATGCAGTTTAAGTTACGTGTGATGTTGTAGATTAGAATTGTACGAGAAATCACCATGTAATTAGCCACCAAGGATACAAACTCAACTCAATAAATAAATAATCCGCCAAATCAATTGCAATGATGATCAGTCGAGAATCTGGACCAGATATTGTAAGTATATTTGATCGATTTCTAGAATTCGAATCAATGCTAATTCCATTTTTATTTTAGGTAAATGTAGTCTTAATCCATTAGGAATATCATGGTCAATTTCCAACCCCAAATGCCATCCTTATTACTGGTAAGTCTAATTCCAATCTATTCAATATTCTAGAGAATATAGTAGCTATGTTCATGAGTGTGGGAGACAGTTATTGCTAAATACTATATAGTTACTAACAATTACATTTTAATCATATATTGTTCTATAATTATTCGATCATATCAACCATTTTCAACGAAAGCTTCTGAAATCATGTTTCGTCTATAAACCATTATTATACCTTCAGTTATGGCTTCTTTTTTAAATACATGTTTCATATTGCTAAAATGTTTTAATATTTGATTTCAGATATAGATATTTGCGTGAGTGAAATTTCTAATTAACCAAAGTAAGACGAGACCACCGCATTTTGAAAATGTGACTTTGAGTAAATGTAACAACATCTGAAATAAATAATTGTTTCGAATAAATAAACTTAGTTCGTTTTTCTCTATACTCTCCTAAAAGTTGGTGATTGAACAGCCATAGGTTTTTATTATCTATGCTTGTATAATCCATCCGTTCTGTTAGAAGTTATAAATATAAGTTGTCTGGCATTTGGTTATGTATGTTTTACAAGATTTTATTATTGTTTAAAATTTTTGTTGATGATTTTGGGTATTTCTATATTCTTCTCATTGCAGGAAGTATATTTGTCGAAAGCAACCAGATTTGATTGTTTCGCGTAGAGCTCCCAATGGAATGTTTGGTCAAAAGAAATTCATTTGTTCATTTCCAACATAACAGAAATATAATTATGCATAAAATGTTTAATTAACCAGTGATTACTTTTATTCATCGTTGTTAGGTAATTGTTCTTAAAAAAACAAGCAACTCTAATTCACCGATATAACTGCAAATTCTCATTCGATACAATATCATTAGATGATACTTTAAGTGATCATAACGCCACAATCATATTGAATATCATAATGCGATTTTTCAGTTTTCCCATTGTTATTTCATTTTGGTTAGATATCAAGGCTTGTATATATGTATCTCATGAATCATCTGTAGTTTTAAGATAATTGCAACTATTTGTATACATTTATGAAGTGATTCCTTAATGCTCAAAAGTTTGAAGCCCACATATGTCATATATTGGTGAACTAAAAAAAATTGAACTAGAAAATTTAACACGACAAAATAATTGAAATATACTTTATTATTTAATGAATTGTACGAAAACATACTCATAGGTTTTAATATTAAATTAATGATACGAATGTAAAAATATATATAGAAAATTTCTAAATTTATGAAAATCATCATTAAGGTCTGTCTGATCATCAGTGCATGGTATTAAAAAAAAAAAAACACTCGCGGCATCTCATAATACTCCTTAAATATAATCACACATTGCTAAAATTATTTAAAATTCCAATGTATTTATAAAACATATATTATCTTGTTTATTTGCAGGTGAATCAACATACCTCTAAAATGTGTGAAAGACCAATTGAAATTGGAGACAAAGCGAGAGAATTAATTTAAAGTTGCCCTCATTTTTCATAAATGCATCCGAATTTGTACATATATTTAGATTTTATAATAATTAATTAAGTAGCTATAAATATAAAATAAATTTCTATATTAATGTGTAATGTTAATGTACGACCTTAACTAAGAATAATAAAATACGTAGTACTCTGTTATGGAAATAGTACGCTTTTCTAATTTTCGACTAACATTCAACAACGTAACATAATCAACAAGAAACATTCAAATGCAAATTGTAAAATTAATAACATTATCTAAATCCTGCCATAAAGTATTTCAGTTTTAGATAGACACACGCAAATCTCTTTCAAAAATATGCTCGAAATTGAATCGAACTGAATTCAATTGTTTCTTATGAAAATCATTTTCAAAACAATGTATCAAATACTGTAAAGTTTTCCATAGGATAAACATAAGTTTGGGCAACTCGAAACGCATAATCGTTATATGTATGTATGTATCAAATAATAATATCTTGCAGTATATTAAATACCATACAATCGACAATACTTATTTGGAGAGCTTCAGAACAAAGTTTTCATTTTTGGACCTTAAATATTTGTACGCAACTGTTACACAATACATATTTCGCAATAGATTTCTAAAATTATCTAATGTAAATGTTTGTTATATTGTTTCAGATGAATCAGCATACCTCTAATGAAGTGTGAGGGCTCTCCTACAATTGAATTATATAAAGAAAAGAAATTTAACTTATTGTTGCTCTCATTTTGCATAAATTTAGTAGTACATCTGAATTTTTACATACATAGATTTTTAAATATTTAATTAAGATTAAGTACCTTTAAATATTGTAAAACAAATTTCTATATTAATGTGTACTATCTACAACTACAATTAAGAACAAAAAATAGTAACTTGTTATACATATACCGGACTTTTTCTCGTTAACTACCAATCTTCTTGAATCTCTCTTCAAGAAGTTTCAACATTTTGTTATCTCAATCTGATATTATCTAACATATGATTTCGATGAAAACTGTATGGAATCCGTCACGCATTCTTCTCCTATTCCCCTATGCCTTTGGTAAGTGAACACTTTTTATAATACCATATCAATATATAGTGATATTCCAAGATTTGCAAATATATACATAGGTTAGAATGTATTAATGTACACCCATTGTTGGAAATGATATCATTTAATTTGGAGCAATACTTTAGAAAATATTGCCAAATTAGTGGAAAAACTGATTCAAGATAGGAAAAATGGATTTTTCAAATCCTTGAACAGCCATAACTTCGTCAAATATCAACCGATTTTGAAAATTTTTTCACCTGCGTCAATGGTTTTGATCATATTTTTAGTCTGCATCCAAAATTGGTCCCTGTTGACAATTTTAAATTTTGGTCAACTTTTGGCTATTTTTCCATACTAACCCCTTGCAAAAAATTAAAAAAAGTGAAAGTTTTAAAATCGAAATTTTTTGTGCCCAATCGATTTTTGTCATCAAAATATGTATAAAACTTTTTACAGAAGTTGATTTGGAGCAATATTTTAGAAAATATGGCTAAAATAGTGAAAAATTAAACCTAAATTGGAAGAGGTTCTCACTACAAACTTTGAACAGCCATAACTTTGACAAAAATCATTTTAGAAAATATTGCCAAATTAGTGGAAAAACTGATTCAAGATAGGAAAAATGGATTTTTCAAATCCTTGAACAGCCATAACTTCGTCAAATATCAACCGATTTTGAAAATTTTTTCACCTCCGTCAATGGTTTTGATCATATTTTTAGCCTGCATCCAAAATTGGTCCCTGTTGACAATTTTAAATTTTGGTCAACTTTTGGCTATTTTTCCATACTAACCCCTTGCAAAAAATTAAAAAAGTGAAAGTTTTAAAATCGAAATTTTTTTGTGCCCAATCGATTTCTGTCATCAAAATATGTATAAAACTTTTTACAGAAGTTGATTTGGAGCAATATTTTAGAAAATATGGCTAAAATAGTGAAAAATTGACCCTAAATTGGAAGAGGTTCTCACTCCAAACTTTGAACAGCCATAACTTTGACAAAAATCATTCGATTTTTAAAATTTTTTCACTGCTGACAAAGGATATTTGCTTAAAATTGTTACGCTTTTTACAGAACTTAATTTGGAGCAATACTTTAGAAAATATTGCCAAATTAGTGGAAAAACTGATTCAAGATAGGAAAAATGGGTTTTTCGAATCCTTGAACAGCCATAACTTCGTCAAATATCAACCGATTTTGAAAATTTTTTCACCTCCGTCAATGGTTTTGATCATATTTATTATTGGCAATTTTAATTTTTCTTAAATTTTAGGCAAAGTTTCCATACTGCCCAAACCCTTGGAAAAAATTTAAAAAAAGTGAAAGTTTTAAAATCGATATTTTTGTGCGATGAAAAATTACATTTTCATTTTCAGCCTTTCCTAAATTTGGAGCATTATTGTATAAAATATGACCAAAAGAATGAAAAAAGATTTTTGGTATTTTCTTCTGAGACCTTCCTTTATTTTATAATTCCTCTTCGGTATTTTTTTAAAAAACTTACAGTATAATAAAATGTATTAAAATATAATTTCAAGTATGTTATGTTATATAAGTGTATATAAATTTATAATTAATGTGCTTGTCCTAGTCCTTGGGTTCTATATAATGTAAATGAATCGTAAACCTGCTGCAGCTCCGACAACCGATATTCCTCTAAGCAGACAATTCCTTGTAACGACGGCGACAGCTTCAGTGCACAAGGCAAGCAATGAACCACATGTCTTTTCTCCTGCTCTCTGATAAACAATACGTTGAACACTTCAACCTGTATTAAACAAGAGGGTTTTAATAAAGTCACTGTTAGTGTTAAGTAAAGATCAGTTGCTTACTTCACATTGCCCACAATAATGGGATGCTTCGTTTTTGCCACGTCCATTGAAACGGACTTCGACTCCTTTGGATTTCACATACTCTTGTATATGATAAACATTTTTTAATGATTGACATAAGCACATTCTGAAATGTGATATTATTATTATTAAATAAGTTTTAACTTGACCAGAATTTCGAATTACTTACTTTATTAATTCGAAAAGTTTAACGTCTGATACTTTAATATTTCTTGCTAGATTCCAGCTTAGATGCACCATTGGAACGATACTTTTGAAACTTTCCAATTTATTCCACTCATATCGTTCTATGGCAAGAGAATACTGACGTGCTGTGAGTGGTCCAACATTCCAGGCAATGTTATTGCACCAGCCTACAGATTGAACCCAATGAACACATCTGCAAACGCATCATAAAATTAAAAAAAAAAGGATGACTATGAGAAGGAACAGAAAGGATGCTTACCCAGCATTAACCCAAACTAAGTCGCCAGGCTTCTGTATAAATCGATATACTGGTATGTTCTCCTTATATAAGTCTTCCAAGACCGGCCACCATGACCCGTGCAAATAGCTTATGTTGTTCTTTTCACACAGATGATGGATGCCACCCCAGTACGAATCTGGGACAGCAAACCACTCACAATCTCCTGGCCCAATATTAATATTAATTGAGCAAAAATTGTTGTTTTCTTGATGACCGGGGGTTCGACTTCCTGGTACCTTCATATATAATTGCACGGTATTCATTCCTAAAATTACGTGACCCACGTGGGACAACATGTTGGCAGCTGAAATTACTCTGGCAAAAGCTGGCAACTTTTGCAATTCACTTAGTTGAGGCTTCCATTTTCGCTCATCGGACAGATCCACATTAGTGCCAAACCTACGAGTTAGTTACCACAATTTATTGATTTTCAGAATTAAGTTAATGAAAATGGTATTTACCTTAGCATTTTACTGCCATTTTTCTGTCTCTTGCGTTTTAAATTAATATTCGAATTTGAAACCGAATCCTTAGAATCAGAATCTGACATTACTTGAGAACCAGCAGAGCCTTTGTCTCCTTCATCCTTTAGGCTATCCTGGAAGCTTGATGCCTGATATTGAGCATACTTAGCAATTGTTGTGTGGGACCGATGCGATATGCAGGCCCACACCCTCTTTGCTTGTGATACGTCCCAGTTTTCATCGGGAGATTGGTTTACTTGAGTTCTGACCTCCACACTATGGTCAGGATTTGCCTCAACTAATGTTTTGGTGGAAAAGAGCCCTAAGTCTAGTTTTAAAGCACCTGCCAAACCTCGTAAAACTGCAATCGGATGCTTGAGGCAGAACTCTTGTAATTGTGGACTAAAGGCAGTTTTCTTATTTTCCAGATGCACAGATGGCGTGGGTGGCAATAGTTGCTCCCTCGTCAGTCTTTGTGGTGGGCAGTCGGGTGGTGAGGGCGGCGGTTGGTCTTTTGTGATCGCTGTCAAACCTATGGGTGGCTCATCAGTCGGTAGAAGCTTAACAGCCGACCATAATTGCTTTGAATCCATTTGAATGCTAAATGATGGCGATGAATCGTCATCATCATTATATTCGATGTTCGGTTTCTGATCCTTTTGGTCGTTTTGAGTATCATCGCTGGACTGTCCCTCATACTTAATAACTATGTTACCATCCTCATAATTTCCAACTCCGTTATGGAGATCATCTGATAATTTTGTTCCTATATTTTGACAACGAATTTTTATCTTGTTATCAGAACCTGCCCAAAATTGAAAATATTTGTTAAAAAAAAAACTGGAATGGGAATAATTGTATCGAATTACCTAAAGAGTTTTGAAAATTAGAATCGATATCCTCCTTGATATTATCAGCTAAACCTAATTCAGCACTATTTGATTGGGTGCTTGATATTTCAGGCGTATCTTCGTTGGCCGACGCACTTGAAGTTGGACCTGGAGATGTGTTAGTCTTGATTGCTTGATGTTGATCATTTATGTTTTTTGGAAACTGCTGTTGAGACACATTTGGTGTTGAATGATCCAAACGATTCTTGGCCGAATGTTCGTCATCCTCCTTAGCACGTTTGGCGGGTATTGCATTATTGCTCTGATTTCCATGACTGTGGGGATAGGGTGGTGGTGGTCCCTAGATAAGAGATTATTAAGTGAGTTTAGAAATTATTATTATTATGTGAAATAAGACAGTCTAGGCACCTGTAACGATGGATTCTTGCCAAACTGCCTTTGCTGCATTTGAACAGTTTGTTGCTGTTGTCGCGAATTAATTTCTAATGAAATTGGAAGATTCCAGGCTTCCTCAATGGAGCAAAGCTGCCTTCGCTTTGATGTAATACTTGGCAATGGTGCCTGGCTGAGTTGTGATTCCAGAAATTTCACTCTCTGTGCCAGACCTTTCGTCAATCCATTCGTGTTATTCTTTGAATAAATAGACTTATTCCCGTCCTGGGTATTGCTTAATTTCTGAAAAGGACAAACAATCTCCACTCAATACACAAATAGAAATGTGCAAACTTAATATCTACCTTGCTCGAAATACGTTTAATGGCATTTGAATAACATGCATAAGCATCCCGCAATTGACCACAACTTTCATACAGAATACCCAAGTTTGTCCACGCTGATCTGTGTTCTTTATCTAATTGTACTGCGCATATATAGGCTTGAAGAGCATCCGTCGGTTGATTTTGTTGCTGGTACAATACTCTGCAAATATAATTAATAAATTTAGTGCTAAATTTAAAAGAAATCTTATGTCGGATGTTTACCCTATAGAACACCAAGTATCTGCATTCCCTTCACTCTTTTCAACTGAATTCCGATAGGCTAAAAATGCATCATGAACTTTATTAACTCCTGCGTAACATCTTCCCAGTAGGTATAATGATTGTCCACACTTTGGATCGGCTTCGATTGATTTTTGTAAAAAGTGCAATGCATTCGATTCACGTTCCTTTTTTTCGCCTAGGCACTCGACACAATGATACATCCATCCTGAAAATATGCAACATTTTTCATGTACTTAATACCATAATTAGTAAATATATCCATTTGCATTACCTAGTTGCCGATATATGTCCGCCTTTAGTTCCAGAGACACATCCTTATTATTTAATATAAATTCATATGATTCCTTTGCGGCTTTATGCTTATTCTGTACCTCGTATAAATGAGCTATTTGAAATTTCACTGCAATAATTCAACGGTTCAAAACATTAACATTGATTCTCGATGTTGGTTTAACTTCCAGTAATACCTTGCAGATCCGTAAAAGTCGATGGGGAGGTATCTATTAACGCTAATTGTAAATGTTTTAGGGCAGTTCGAAATTCACCATTGGCTTTTAGCATCAGTCCAAGTCGTAAATGGGCTTCATTTGCACATTCGAAATGTGGATTCAAGTATAAAAGTTCCTGAAGTAATTTTATTGACCTAAAAACAAAAATTAAAAAAATTAATTAATTTAATTAACGATTCCATAAATAAATTTCATAATAGAATTCATGGTTAAGTGATAATAGTTAATGTAATACACTTAGTCTAAGGCTAAGTTCTAAAATCGATTTACAAATTATAAACAATCGATTTGAGATTGCGGTGCATGGAAGGCATAATTACAGAAACTATGATTTGAGTTTTAATTTCTCATTGTTTCTGTGTTATAGCGCATTTTCAAATGAAAATATCACTTGGATTTTAAAAAGGCGATGATAATGTCTCTTTTGTTTCACAAACATAAATTTGTCTGTATGTATGTACAGATGTACATACATGTAATAAATGGGATCAACAGACAGACAGACTGTTGCACTTACTTTTTTCGATTAATAAATATTAATATATAAATATTTTGTACTAGATATAAACAGATGTTTTATTCATCAGTTGGCAGTGTTTAATTTACAATAATTTAAAAAAATTACACAGTCAATACACATTTACAATGTCCATGTTTAATTTACTAAGTAGAGATGAGAGAAAAACATCAAACATATATATCGACATGCCTACCCGATAAGTAATCTAGTCAACCCTGTCTGTAAAAGTTATCGATAGGATGGGTACAGCAGAATGCAGATTATCGGTACATTTCATTGAGCACATTAATACATTAAATCAGTCTTAGGATTAAGAATAAAATTATAAATAATGTCATATATGCCACCCATAATTCATATAATTTTCATGTTAATAACAATTAGTATTTATGTAGACCAATTTTGACTTACCATTTGAAACAGCGAAACTCGAAGTAAACTATTCCCAATCCGTACAGGAAAGCGTTGTTCTTCCAATACTTTTCGCAGAACCGCATATATTTTTGGTACGCAGATAAGGCTGTCAGATAACACAACACAATTACATTAATATAAATTGGAGAAATTGGGCTCATGTGTAAATGCTTACCCTCAGAATATTCACATTGTAGCAGGTGTAAATGACCAAGTTTACAATACGTGTTTACGTCAACTTCGCCTATCGGCGGCAAGCTGTCAGCTGAGGATTCTAGTGTTGCGTCGCACTTGATGTCTTCGCTCATCGTCTGGGCGTTTAATGAATTTTCCTTAATATGTTCTTCATCCGCTGACACCAATTCACTTTTGCCCAATTTGCCACCTTGGTGCATTATATTCTCCGAATGGGAATGCGCTAGCTCATCTTGGAGGGCTGTGATGGTTCGTTGTATCAGGTTCTTAACTTCTGCGTTTTTAGGATCGGCCAAATCGAGAAATCCATAGTAGCGACTGAAATATAAAATGTATATTAGCTGGAACTCTATAACGTGTACTGATCTGATATGAATTTACCTGTCTAACTGAAGGATTGCTTGTAAATCCTGTTGAGAATATTCTATCATTTTCGTAATATTGTTGTGTTGCTAAATAATGTACGTGAACAGCTCTAATTAGGTATGACACAATCGAGCTGCGTCATAAATAAGAATGTTATCGATAATATCGATATTTTTAGAAATTACTTGGCAGATATCATCGAATAAAATGCATACGATTGGTTGTTGGCGAATATTTGAATTTGACATCTTGCTATGGAACTTTCATACAATATATAAAGGAAGTTACTTAAATAAGAAAGAAAACGCAAATACTAACATTACCATCTATTTAAATATATCACTACAATGAAACGTTGGATTTTATGGGTTAAACATAAACAATCTAAGAAATGACCCTTGTCAACGTAGCTCGATCTCTCTGTTAGTCTGTCTATCTCTCTCTATTGATGATCCGGGCTAACCTTACACATTTGACAACTGATAACGGTTCAGTCACTGTTCAATTTAGCGACAAATTCGGATCGTATTCAGTGATAGTTCTAATTCAGTGTAAGTAACAGCTTATAGCTTGAATAAGTGATTGGCCGAGTTGAAATATTTCCTGAACTTTACATAATTTTGAATAGAAACTCGTGTAATATAATTGCCTTTCATAATAATTAGATGATGTATGCATATGCATACGTACATATATATTAAAAATAATGCATGTAATCAAATCAAAATACTTTCTTCAAATAATCAAGGCAAATGACAAATAATGTAATAGCCTGTGTTAAAGGTTATCAGATGCTAATCGTGCTTTTATTTTCGGATTTTTATAGCTAATTATATCAATTTGATGAATTTGTCGGAAGTCCAAAATTTCTAGAAAGTAAATCATGTTTGATTAACTATTATTTCAATTTCTTATAGCAAATATAATTCGTGTGCGTCTACTATGTGAGTCTATTCTATTTGAAAATAATTTTCAAAAAAAAAGTTACCTTGTTTATGATTGTTAAACAATTCTATTCAAAATAGGAAAACAACTTCAAAATTTTCGCCTCAAAATGTCCTGCAGAAAGTACTTTCTATCTTAAAATAGAGCGTTATTAACAATTATTCAATTAACGAGATATTTAGACCACATGACTATAAATTAATTATTAACTTATAGGCCCACATATGCCTGAACCCCTAAGATGCTCGTGGATTTCATTGCTGGATTATGTGGAGGTAAATATTGCAGATACAGATAACACAAGATATTCGAAATTTCAATTTGGAACAAATTCGTGAGATTTTCAGGTGCTGCAGGAATGTTGGTTGGCCACCCCTTCGATACAGTGAAAGTACATTTGCAAACAGATAATCCCAGAAATCCGAAATATACAGGAACGTTCCATTGCTTCAAAACAATACTGTTAACAGATAATGTTCGTGGATTATATCGTGGCATAAGTAGCCCATTAATGGGCATCGGATTGGTTAATGCAATTGTGTTTGGAGTGTACGGCAATGTTCAGAGATTATCAGATAATCCCAATTCTTTGAGTTCGCACTTTTGGGCTGGTGCTATTGGCGGTTTGGCCCAGAGTTTCATATGCGCCCCAATGGAGTTGGCCAAGACGCGGCTTCAACTGTCAAAAAGTATTGGGGAACAGACATTCAAAGGACCCATTGATTGTCTCTTATATATACGACAGACAGAAGGAATCAGAGGCTGTTTCAAGGGTCTGGTGGCCACAATTTTAAGAGACATTCCAGGTAATGTGTCTTAGTGCCTTCAGATTAAGTTGAAAGATTCATATTATTTTCCACTTTCCAGGGTTTTCTAGTTACTTTTTATCCTACGAGTTTTTGATGACTTTCAAGGAGGAGCCGAGTGCACTGTATACATTATCCGCAGGCGGATTCGCGGGCATGGCATCCTGGATCGCCTGCTATCCAATCGATGTGGTCAAAACACAAATGCAAGCGGATTTACTTGGATCGAAAGCGAAATATAGAGGCTTTTCAGACTGTGCCGTTAAAATTTATCAGAACGAAGGAGCCTTATTCTTCTTTCGAGGATTGAACTCGACGTTGATACGTGCCTTCCCCATGAATGCAGCTTGCTTCTTTGTGGTGTCATGGATCTTCGATTTTTGCAGGAGAAACGGAATAGATATGATTGCAAATCCCAAACACCAGCTACACGTGGCTAATTTGGACCATTATCATGCTCCACTCGAATATGACTCGGAATCAGATGGAGAATTGGTACGTAAGATAATTTCGGGTAGTGTTAAGGAGCTCTCACCACATCGTGAAACTTCTCGTGAAAACGTGAAGCCAAATCTCAGTGAATACTGCCATCGGGAACAGTTTCATGAAAGTCAAATGCAGACCACGCAACATAATATAGAAAATGGAGCGAAAGAGTTGTAACAATATTAAATCAAAATATTGTACACTAATCTATAGTTGTATTCGAATAGTGTTCCACAACAGTATGTATTACGATGGGAGCTTCCTTTAGCGAGTTAAGTGTCCAATGTACATATATAAGATTGATCAATCATTTCCAAATCAAATTGTTGAAAAAATAAATCAGATGAATTGCAAATTAAGACATACAATATGAATGTGTATTTGGCGTTTATTAAAATATGTTAATTATGATATTTCTCACAATACTCTTCTATATAGTTTCCATATTATCTCCCACTTTATAAATTAAGTTGAACGGTACAGGGTAAAAGATTTATTTGACAATAGATTTGGACCTCGATGCGACATGACTTATTCATTAATGTAACAACATTTTCATTGTAAAAATTCTTTAGTAATCTGCTAGTGAAACTTATTTGCGTTTAAGCGAGTTGGAACCACTTAGGGAACTTAGATTCGTTTTGGTGGCAATTACATCGTAGAAACGTGGGAAAAATTGAATGGAAAAGTATATAGTGAATAGATACATGGATATAAGACAAGTGAGGAACAAATCAAATATGGCTGGTTTCACTTTATAGACATTCAACTTTGCAGCGATGCCATTGTAAAACATAAACTCCGGCTCACGTACGTCTGCCTTGTCGTACATTATTTTCACATTTTTCAGATACTTCTCGAATGCATCCTTAATATCATTGTTCTGCAGAATGGATTTGACGCCCAAGTATGGCATGATATTGTCCTTAGTGATAACCTGAGGAGATAAACGAAGAGGTTTACAATATATCGAGAGATTCTGCGCAAATTAACTTACAGCATGTCCTTCGAAGATATCCGATGGGGGATCCAATTTATACATGTAAGTTGCGAGCGATTCCGCAATTATTTTCACCGTTGTTATCAGTTGATTCACAACATCCGACTCCTTATCCTTAAACATTGTCGTTCTTAGGGGACTTCCCGGGTGTTTCACAGAAGACAATGTGAACGCTGGATATCTCTTCATGCTGAAACGCTCGTGTTCCCACTGTAGTCTGGATTCGGCCAAGTTGATTTTCTTGTGGACGCCCTCAATCGTCAGGTTGCCGCCATGATTTGTGGCAACTGTTTTCAAAATCTTCAGGAAATTGCTAACTGCTGATTTCTCCTTTGGTGGTTTCGAAACATGCATATACAGTGCATTTGGTTGAATGTAGTTCAAACTCTGAATAACCGTGTCCAGGCATAGTACAAATTCAACATTCTGAAATGGAATTTAAATCATAACATATATGCCATGCAAAAGAGATTTCTAACAAACCTGTAGAATTGGGTTGTCGTCAATATCTAGCCATTTTTTCGATCCCTGGAAGTTAAGCAACAATCCAACATCAGATAACAGGAATCCCAATCGATATTTAGATGATGTGCTGATCGTTGACTGCAATTTACTGAAGATTTCAACTAGAGCCATGGCCACAGCTGAATCTGCATTCAGTGGATAATCCTAAAATGGAAACATTTCAATGAATCAATAATAATAACTATAATATCCGAATTACTTACATTGGTAATTCCGAAAGTTTGCAAGTTTGCTGATATTAGAATGAGAGGAACACTCTTCTTATCGCTGGCACTATCCATGTTCTTCAATACGAATTGATTTGGCACAAATTCACCATGAATAACTGGTATCCTGCTGTTCTTGTTGGCCACGTTGTTCTGGCCATCAACGGTCACGTGGTAGCCGTTGGCAGACACTAAGAGCAGCATCCGCTCGAAAGCAGATTTGTTCTCCGCATTATTATCAATCGAAGTCGATGTCACGTCACTCAAAATTTCCTCCAATTTGTGGTTGAAGGGCGCAAAGTAAACAGGCAAGGAGAATGCCTGCGCCAACATTTGCTGCTCCAACATTAGGACATGTTCCTTGACCTCGTCATTTAAGGCGGTTACATCTTGGGGCAGCATTATAATGAGGCCACCGGCCTTTTGCCTGATTTTGTTTAAATCGTTAACAGAAATATCGAGAAGCCTACAAAGAAATCGCAATCACAACATAATTAGCTTAAGACTGGCCTTGGTTTCTTACACGAAAATCATGCCGGTACCGTGAGTTATGTAAGTTTTATTTACAACCGTCGGCTGATATCGGTGCCCTGATAATTATCTTCTGATTAATTTTAACACAATATCAGATTTATTTCAACACGTATGTAGGTAATTCACGGTCTGACTTTCACCGAATGCAGAGTAACTGCTAGTCGGTCACATTTGTGAATATTGACAACTCTGCTTACCTGGCGAGAACACAATGGCGACCGGTGCTCCAGGTGTAAAGAGACTTTGCTTCCAATGAAATTGCAGATGTACGACTACCTATAAGTAGAGCAATTTGCTTAGCATTTTCATACAAAAGAACTTTGATTAGCATACGTACCAAAGTGTTCTCCATTTAGATCAAATTTAGTCATCGACATTACTTGAAAATCGCTGGCCATACTTGGGGAACATAATATTAATATTGGCAATGCGACTAGAAGGCAATAGGGCAGGCCTCCTCGAAATATATCCGCAAAGCTATCAACTTCATTTAACATTTTTAATTTTTTTTCTACCACACTACTTTAATTAATGAAAATTAGTTCCTAATAATATTAAGGGCATAAAATCGATAAGTCGATAGTATGGTTGCCGACAATGTGGAAAAATTGCAATTTTATCGGTCCAGCGGAATGTGGCAACGGAACACAATATACAAGTTTATATTAAACGACACGTCGTTATTTTAAAACGATCTTATGTGTATACCCTCATAATTACTTAATGATAATATTGTTAAATAATTATTAATCAAAAAAAAAGATAGTTTAAATATTGTTGAAAAAGATTATACATTATGAATGGAAACATGTGTCACCCTGTTCTTTTTGAGCGGTAGTTCCAATGCCAATACTTCCAAGATGAACTTTAATTGAAATGGCTGCTAATCATTTCGTATGTCTTTAAAACATGACTAGAGAATTATGTAAATTAAAATACAATGAAATACGAAACAATTGGAATTGGGGCTTAGTAAAAATTTTATTTAACTCATAAATGAAGAATCTTCTCTAATCGGTTTCAAACCGTCCGAACATTTCATATGTATGTAGTCATCTCTGTGCAAAAAAAATTGGGAAAAGCTCCATTATAATTTACGTTCATTTTTGTTAATATTATTACTCTAGCAAATGCCTATTTATTCAGATATTGCCACATCAAATTTAAAGCCACTAAAATACTCATGCTCCATAATGTCTTTAGCGGAAATTCGATGGACTGGATCATAAATAAGCATTCGTTGGATTAGATCTACGCCTTTCTCATCGAGATTCTTCAATTGATTGGTTAACTGATTTGTGGACCAGCAAGGGAATGTATTTTTGTAGTCGGGAAGTGATGTTACGCCTGGCCAAATATCCTCAGTGGGTGTTTTCAGAATTCTAAACAGATCGGAGCATTACAAATAGTTATCTCTAATTTCATTTGTAATAATAATTACCTGAACATTCTGAAGAGTTGATCTATTTCGGAGTCACCCTGAAAGAGGGGCTTTCGTGTGGCCATTTCAGCGAAGATGCAGCCAATGGACCAGATATCGACTGGACAGGAATATCTTTGCGATCCCAATAATACTTCAGGCGCCCTGTACCACAGGGTGACAATCTCATGGGTATAGACGCGCACTGGAATGCCGAAGGATCTTCCAAGACCAAAATCAGCGACTTTAATAATCCCATTCTTATCGATCAAAAGATTCTGCGGCTTTAAGTCGCGATGCAGAACACGTCGGCGATGGCAAAATAATATTGCATTAGTTATTTGGTACAAATAGCTGCGCACCAATTGACTATCCAAATGTTTTTCGGGTGGCAAGGAATCCATGTACTTTTTGAGATCCATTGATAAGAATTCAAAAATGAGATATATGCGGTTCTCTTCCATAAGAACGTCTTCCAAGCAAACAATGTTTGGATGCTTAAGCTCTTTTAGCAGTGAAATTTCTCTGCAATTTCGTGAGTTCAACTTAAATTTGTAAATACACCAAAATATCAAGCGGATATTTGCACAAACCTTATGGCCGTCGAGGGCACACCTTCGTCATCAGATTCCAAGCGAATTTTTTTCATGGCTACTATTTGGCCAGTTAAGCGATTGCGGCCCTTGTAAACAACGCCATAAGTGCCTTCGCCAATTTTTTCAATTTTCTCGAAATCTTCCATTGCAATTTTAATTTTACAAACTAGAAATGCCGCGAATAGAAAGCTGATGATGCCAGACTTTTGAAACTAACCTTCGGAACTAGTGCATAGCAATGGTCACTGTGAAGTAGCGATGGCAGCCAACTGAGAACGTTGGAATGGAACATCGAAGCAGTTCTTTTGAACACAAAAATATGCAAAACGTAAATTTTAAATGAAAGTGATATGTTATTTTTATTTTAAAAATTCTAGTTGCTTCACTTAATTTTCTGAATAATTCAATATTAATATGCGAAATATTAAATTCAAGTATGCAACAATCAGCAACTTAGATCAAAACTATTTAGTTTTGTTTCCCAGTAGAAGTAATAAACAATTAATTTGAAAAGACGACTGATATTAAGTTATGTTTTGCCTCATTTATTTATGATCGGCGTGGCAACCATTGTTTACTAAGAAACACATACATATATTTATACAATTTATAATTGAAATGTTTGAGCAATTATGTATGAATAAAGAAAAACTAAATACAAATACAATTTTGCAAAAAAATGCTTTTCACCATTAACAAGCTACAGATGTTATCAGGTGTAACATATTCTGATATTATGTACTACTTAATAACATAATGATAATAAATGAAATTAAAGTATCAGTGTATTTCACGTACATATGTTTTCCAAATATTATACATATAGCATACATCTTCTCGCATGCATGCCCATTGTGAATATCGTTTGCGTTTGTATCTATCTAAGCAGCACTGATCTCATATTTGGCAGCTTTTGACATAGAAGACTCCTCTTCTCCGATTCCGTTCTCAGTTTGAAATATAGCTACAATTTCTCTATGTCATATGTCAGTAGAATTTACAACGCTGCCCATAAAATAGTATTATAAATTCCGTTTAATGTTAACCTATTCTAGCATATTATATAATTGATAACCGTTTTGTATTTTTTTTTCTTTTCGTTTAAATTTTTCGTTTTCATTTTATATAGAGTTCTTATGAGTTAATTTTTAACAATTACCTTTTAATCTTATTTAACGATTACCTCCATCTAATACTTATTGTAAGTACTCGGTTGCTTAATGTTTGCTTTTTTTTTTGTTTTATTTTCCTTTTTTTTATAATTTTTTTTTTTCGATTTTTGTTTTGTTTAGTTACATGCGAGCATTTAACACGATTAAGAAAAATGAATATGCATATATGTACTTATGTATAGTCCTAAAGATACGGGGGGAATACAATAAATTTTGTTTGTATGAAATTGGGATTTTGCTTGTGTTTTGTTTTGTTTTGTAAATAAACCTACTTAGAGCTAATTATATAATTATGGATGTATGAAAAGATGGCTACTGTGGCATCATCGCACGAAATGATGCAGAATTCACATGTTATCGTTTGGGATCGGGGGATTAGGGGATAAAAATTCTTAATAATCTTATTTAATTTTGCCATAAAATGTGATAAAAAACAAGTATATACAATTGATTTAGTAGATCAAAACTGTATATTGATATATGTATTTTTTGTTGTTGTTGTCGTTGTTGTGTTTTCTGAAGACCGCAATAAAACCCGATAAAATAGGCCAAAAGGGATCTTTTTCCGTCAAACGTGAAAATAATAGAAAATTGATAAACAATAATAGAGATGTATAGTATATACACTTGATAAAGTTAATCAAAACTGTATATATATATATTGGCATATTTGTGAACTGGTATCGATAAATCGATCAATCGATTAACGAATTATTCACAAAAAAAAAAATAAAAATGATAAGTAGGCTAAAATGGATGATGCTGCAATGGGGGCACTGCCTCGGGATTCGTTGGCGTGGCATGACGTCTAAAGAAATTACTTAATAACTGCTGCTCCAGTTCAAAGGTTGATGAGTACTTTGTAGAGTTGGAGCCGGAGCCGGAGCCATGACCAGGACCAGGGCCTTGCATTAATTGGGTTGAAATGGAAGATGATGATGATGATGATGCCTTTAGATCATTGCTGGCTGGAGCTGCATGTTATTGTGGATGCTGTCCAATCTGTTGCTGCAAATGTGGTGGTAATACGTTACTTGCCTGATTGGCAGGTAAGGCCATGCTGCCAATGGACTGTGATGACGGTGGTGGCACTAGTTGTGAAGGCTGGCTATGGTAACTGTTTCCCACAGTACTCACAGATGGCTGCTGTATCATATGGTGTTGGACACCCATCTTGGGGCCATCCTCGGCCTTCTCTTCCTCGCGACGCTTCAAGCATGCTGCCTTAGGATTCAGATTTCGTTCGCGAACCTGTTGCTCGAGAGTCATAATTACCTCTACGGCCATGTTTAGAATACCCAGCTTCGTTTGAGGTTTATCCGATTTCAGGTGTGTCATACACATTCGTCCCAATTCTTTCAAAGCCTCATTAATATCACGTATACGAATGCGTTCCCTGGCATTGTTTGCCTGTCGCCGTTCCTTTTCGCGAATTGCCTTAACCGCCGGCTCGGCATCATCATCATCTTCCGCGGACGAGCAATACCGTCGCGGTCTCTTTGAACCCTTCGCTCCCTGCCCCAGTTGCTGCAATTGGCTGGCATTTGACGGCTCAACGGAGCTTGTGGGTTTTGTATCAGAAATTTCCAAGCTTGAAAGATTTGATGTGGTGGAAACACCAGCATGTGTGACAACATTATTGATTCCAGCCGGCTCCTTTCGTTTCTTTGTCGTTTTAGCTGACGACGTCGTGGCCATTGATGACGGTCCGCCTCCGCTTCGTTCCATTTTAATATTCGCCAAGCCAGATCCGCCTCCAACTGATTGAACTGCGGATGCACCAGATCCAGATGAGCCCATCGAAAGAACCTCGTGCGCAAGAGTGCTCGAGGCATTGGGTACGAGTGCTGAATTTCCCGTGGAACTGCCGCCAATAACATGGGACGTTGGCGAATTGGCCACAAAGGAAGATAACGTTTCAGTATTGTCCATTGAATTCAATGCATTGTTAACATTTGATAAGATTTCTGGCTCGCAGTGGTTTCGCAGAACATTAAGAGCATCGTCCAAGCGTTCCTCCATGCGTGCACCTTGAAAAACCGAAGCCATGGTATGTAAACTAGCTACAGGCACCATATCACCGGCATAACTTGAGCTAGCCCCGCTATTTAGAACCGTATGGTTCCATCCCGAGTTGCCAGAAACTGCAGCATCGCCAACTCCAGACTGCGTTAATGGAGGTGGTGAATTGACAGGTGTTGATGGGTTTGAACTGAAGCTACTAATACTTTGATCAGCTGTTGCAGCTGACATATAGATTTGCTGACGCAATGTTGATGCCGAAGAATTACCAGCTCCAGCGATTTTCGCATTTGGTCCTGCACTAATCCCACCAAAGCCGTCCGCGCTCTGCACTGCAGGACTGTGTTGCTGATTATGATGGGAATGTGCATGAGGTAGCGGGGTGTGATTAAGGGAATGATGGCCAAGTTGTCCAACCGAAGATAGTGTACCATGCTGAGCCTGAACTGTTGCTTGATTGTGCTGTGGCGAATTGTATACGGCTGGTGAGAGCACTGCCGGTGTGGGTCCTCCAATGTTTGGCAAGGTACCAGTGCCGCCGCGAAACGAGCTCATCGGTGGAAGTGATGTGGACGCCGGACTGTGCATGCCTATGTGACCACTTTCACCGCCCATCTGGATGCCAATACTCGGGCCGCCAGTGATGCCATCAGCGTTAAGTACTTGTTGGTGGTCTAAGGCATGCGACGATATTGGAGTGTTATTTTGATAATTTGGTTGGCTCATATAATTGGGACCGCTGTGCATCTGGGATTGATACCATCCAGTGCTGCTGGTTGCCCCCGAATCAAAATACTGATCAACCGTCGACACGTTCGCAAATCGATTATTGGTGCCTCCTCCGTTGCCGTCGTGAATGGAATTGAAGTCATTCGGATACATGCCATTCTCCACAGCAAGACCTCCATATGGCGAATGATAACCGCCTCCTCGCTCAGTTCCAACCGTGCCCGAGGGTTGCTTATTTGCGATCTTGTTAAAGCAATTCTGAAACACCTCGTACAGGTGCATGGGCTCATCATCGCTTGTCGCCATTTTTCTCAGTGTTTCTGGACGGTAGATGAATTATTTAATCTGCAATAATAAAATGTCAATAAATTTCATGATTACAACATATTTAGTTAACATGAATATACTATTTAAGCAATTATCAGTTATTCAAGTCAAAAGTATTTTCAGTTCATTCATTCAGAAATACAAAGGTTTTGGCTTAGAGATAAGCATGTTAGTGAACACGCAAACATTTCGATAAAATGTGCTACATTGTTATCGATTTAATTTCGATATATGTTAATATCAGCTGCTAGATGCAACTTGTAAATTGAAGTATACATAGAAAAACAGAAAACGATCAACATGTATCCACAAGTGTTTAAAAGTCCATTTGCATAAATTTCTCGAATTTAATATAGTTTTATATATTACGACTTTTTATTAGATTTCGCATCAGACTTTACGAAGACGCTGTTGGTTTATCAATTGCCCGATGTTTTCCACAGTAACTAGTCACACACACACACGCAAACACACTCATACATACACATGTATGCATGCATGAATAGAGGAGGTGAGCACAGCTCGTCGGGGAGTAATTGCGAGAAAACCGACCGACCATATGTATTTACGTATATAAGTGTGCGTGTGCTGCACATAGACAGGTATACTTAAGTGTATGCGTGCACTGCTGTACAATTGAGTTGCATAAATTTCCAAATAATTTCAGCACAAAAAAATATTAATTTATATGTATGTATAATTAATGGAGAAAAATTAATCAAAACATTTAGATCTTATATCGTTTGTCCATATTAATGGTGGTACAATTCATTCACCTTGTTAATTACAAACACATATGCACATTTATATACATGTGTGTATCACACTAATGTTTATACTCAATGCATCTACATACATACACCAATATTAAAGTCCAGTGCATTATGCTAATATGCATGTGTATGAGTGTTTGTGCGTGTATGTATTTGTTATTTAGTATTTCTTTAGTATTTACGTTTTATGTACACGCAAAAAAGTTAGATACAGCATATTCATTCACATTTAATACTCACTTGCACAAAATACAGCTAATAATTGTTTTTGTTATTTGATTGTTGCTGGACAATAATTTATGTTTGTTTGCTTACGATAGAAACAGCACTGCACCTTATGCACCAGGTTATAATAAAAGGTGTGAATCGGATTTGTATTTCTTTTTAACACGAAACACAAACTACATACAAATGTATGTATGTTTTGAATTACACAAAACTTCCACTGCAATGGCCAATGGGTCAGTTTGCGTAATCCCTTTTTAGCTTACACATTGTACAACAAATTCAGCAAGTCCATCAAGGATTATTTTCAATTTTTAACACTGTTTTCACTAAAATTTACAACTTTTATATTTAGTGTTCTGCTGGCTTTGTTCGTGTAGCCATCGTGAACGCCATCTTTGTTCTCTTCGTGCGTCATCCTCAGTGTTGCTCTCGCTCGCGGCTATCGATAGTATTTTCATATCGATAATTTAATATGCAATTAGAGATTATTGGTATCCCCGATATGAGTGGAGAATATATTTTAAAATCAACAATGTTAATAAATAAGGTTCTGACTATTTCTCAAATAAATTATAGTTTAATTATCGTAAAATTTCTGTCAAATATTGATTTTCGTTTATAGTTTTTTATTCGGCTTTAATTAATATTGTAGTGTATATCGAATAAGATGCAATTGATAGTGTTAAAAAACATACAAAGTCAGTTACGCTGTGAAATATTTTGAATTAATCTGATTCAAATTGAGTTTTTCGTCAATCCAAGATCTGAGCTTAGCAACGCTGGCATATACACCAGGCACATTTTCATCACCGCAGCCAATTCCCCATGCAACAAGTCCTGCAGCCTTATAGCGGTTCTGCTGTCCCTTAATGGGGCACACCAGCGGAGAACCGCCGTCTCCTTTGCAAGTATCCTTATCCTTTTCGCCTCCAGCACAAATGAAAGTTTCGTGCAATTGGAAGTACTTGCCAAGGCGTGTATTGCGCAAGTACGTTTGACATTGGCCTTGTGCCACAACTGGTAAATCGATTTTCTTAAGAATCACCTGATATTCACCTTCCTTGCCAAATTTGTTCTTGCCCCATCCTGTAGCGAAACAGCGATCATAGTCAAAGATATCTCCGATGCTTGGCAAGCAGATTGGCTGAATGTGTCGTTTGAATTCAAATGGACTTTCCAAGAACAAAAGCGCTACATCATTATACAGAGATGCCGGATTGAATTTCTCATGATATACTACACTTTTCACATAACGATCCTCATGTGGATATATTTCAGCAGTTGTTTGTGTATCCCATTCTCCAGCACGCACTAAAATTAATTTTTATGAAATTAATCTTCCGAAACATGGATTCTAGTCAAGATTGGTTTACCGATAAGGCTCGTTGGTGGCTTGTCGCGTACACAGTGTGCCGCTGTTAGGATTACTTCGGGCGTAATTAGAGCACCTCCACATTCGTAAAGGTTAAGCTGTTTTTCCTCACGTAGAATTGCCACCATCCAGGGGAACTCTCCAAATTCTGATTCCTGATCTATAGCTCCAGTTATTTTGAAGCCAACACCATTAGGGTTTCTCCAGCCACAGCCAATATTTGGATCAACGGGTTCGACAGGAATTACTGGTTCTTCGAGCTATTGACAAACATATGTTATATGAATACATTTTGAGTGATTTTCGAAGTTTTACAGTAAATAATGATCAAAACTACCTTGTTGGGAATATCACAACAGGTGTGTAAGAATTCCACGCATGGTGCTTCCGCATCGAAACGAATATCAATTAAGGTCTCTCCGCCTGTATTGATGGTACCATTATTGCACAAGAAACGTGGCACACATTCCTTTTGATAGCCACACGATTTATATTTTCCCTGACCATTATCAGGGGACGGTTGTGGTGACGGACCAGGACCAGGACTAGGACCAGGACCCGGACCAGGTCCCGGAGACGGAGTCGGATTAATAATTAGTGGCTGATTGGTTGTGGTGGAGGTGAAACTATTAGGATCTGTACTGAAGATATTTGAAATAAGGTCGTCAAGGTTCGTTTGGGCGAAACAACCGTATGCCAATAACAGGCACACTATGAGAGACCTAAAGGTCATGTTTGAAATTCCCCTGAAAGAGATGTAATTGATTAAGAAGATTCATTTAACAATATTGTTTTCCATTATCAGGAAGCAGCTTAATTCTACGAAAACTTAAATACGTTGGAAATTCGCAATGTCAATTACCGCTAAAAATTTCCAAAGGTTAAGCGGGGGGTTTTTTTTATGTTGCTTTGAAGGTTAAATCTGTTAGCTGAAATTTTGGAGATTCGGGAATACAGCCAGCAAACTTTATAGTACAAGTACCTTTATTTTTTCTCTTTAAAAATAATATCAATTCAGTTAAATGTCTATATGTATGTATTGTTATTTGAAGATGCCGAATATACACGTAAGCCCATATACTGTTTGCTCTTCCTTATGAAACCAGTTTCGAGCAAAGAAACATGTACATTTCAATACTGATAATTATATTATATATTCACAGATGCGATAAGTACATTCATTAAATTTTAAACGCACATATGTACATATTAAAATATACGCACAGATGAATGTAAATACATACTTGTGTGTATATGTATATGTAAATACCAAAAAAGATTACTTCTCATATAACCACACACAAACATACTTCGATTGATCATCAATTCGTTTTTAGTTGCTAATTATTGAATAAACAATAACTCTACGACAAAGTCTATTGTATTTATGTATATCAACACAATGAACTTGTTTGTATAATTTTATTGACTTTTATTTGAGATGGCATCCACATATACATATATGTATAACATACATAGTATATAAAATTCGCAGAGACTTACTCTATTCGATTAAATCGGCTCAGCTAGCAAAGAACCTGTCGATCCTATCCGCAGAGTCTTCCGAATTGTACTAAACGAACATTTCGTAGAGATTCAGCTTGAGCTGCAAGCTTTTGTTTTCTTACCCAACACAACTACTATCTGTTGAATCAAAGCGGAGCTTCCAATCAAGTTTACCCCAGGGCCGGCTAGAGAGCGGTCAATGTGAAAATTACAGTTCTCCTCACAAATACATAAAACATACATACATACATACATACATGTATGTACATGCATACATACATATGTAGGTACATATTTAGACTCTTGAGCGGGCTTGAGATCCATTTAAACATGCCCAGCAGGAATTTTTATACTGACAACGAAACAGATTCTGCCTTAATATTTGTGGGTTTATTTATTAATGAGTAAAATTGTAATAAATTTTAAATTTTATTAGATTATATTACAAATAATAATATTTTAATATTTTTATAATATATATAATTTTTTTAATATTAATATATTTACTAATCAATACCATTATTATTTTTCAAAGTGACTTCCATTTAGAATTTTCTCAAATCAAAATCACATTCTTCCAACTCTTCTCATTTAAGATTCTTGTTATCATACGATCAGAGAGTAAGTCCAATGAAAGGTCTCGACATCGTATTGGACCTATCTTTTCTATATACGAAAATACGAATGAAATAATCTTCTCTTAGAAATGTTGGCAAAAGAGAGCAATGTGTGCTCTCCGCTGAATGAATCAAATCGCTCTCAGTTATATAGAATTATTCAATTTGTACTAAATCCGGTTTTAGTATTTTTACAAACGATTTGATATTCACTGGAGTGAATTATGGACTACAACTACATCAGTCCTACTATATTCAGTTAATGATGATTACAAGCTTGCGTAAATGATAAAGTTGACTTTAAAATAATTGATTAACGCAATACAAATTTTGATATTAATATTTTTCGGCAAAATAGACAAAAATTTTGAAACAAATTTATAAAGCTGCAAAAATTGGAAAAATGATTTGATTATTGGCAGAGTTGTAGTTCTTTAAAAGTCTGGGATATAATTGTGTTGAGTTTACAACCAAGATACCCTCAAAACATACATTTCTTAAAATTAAGATACAGTGGGGTATATATCCTATATATTTGTGTACATTTTTCTGCAGTAAGAACTCTTTTTTATTAACGAAATATCATAGAAATATATAAAATTTAATTTTTACACAATTTATGGAAACCATTATGTTATAGATATTATTCAATTATATATATGATAAGAGACATAGATATAGGTACAGATGATTACAGAGCATCGCGTAGTCGAGCAGCTACTGTGCGCAGCAAGTATTGTGGGGGTTGTTTTCACCACGGCAGGCAATTGGTCGAGAAATTTCCGAGCAACGAATACCATTGGATGTGCCTTCATTTTGGGGAGGTTATATTTTGGTGTGGTTAATATTCCATCAAGTTCCAAACTGGCCTCACATTCCCAGAATAGTTCATTTAATCTCTTGCTGCTTGTGAGATAAATACTCCAGAATGCATAAGTGAACGATTCGCCCAAAACATTTTCCAAATATTGTGCACCGATTTTCGAATTCAAAAACTGAAATGTCGAAATATTCAACTGCGGCGTGTCGCGATCCTACATTCTATTACAACGACAGTTATAATACATCCGTTGCGGATTTAAATTCGCTAAATTGTGCGTTAAGTAGTTCCAGAAATTTGAATTGAAAAAGTGAAAATTTCATCCAATCTATAAGTGAATCTATTTGAAATTTCAATATAATGAATATAAGTGGAACAGTTTAAAAGTGATGAAAAGTGTTTAGTTTTGAAATCAGTTCTAATCATGCATTCCATTCGTTTTGATTTTTGGGTTTCCAGATGCTGAGAAAAAAGTTACCGACGACATATACGCGCCCATCAATAATCTAAGTTATACTATACCAACAACAGCAGTTCGAACTATTAAGAAAAGAAACACCGCAAATAAGAAAGAACGACGACGTACCCAAAGCATAAACAATGCGTTCTCATGTTTACGTGATCGAATCCCCAATGTTCCTTCAGACACAAAGCTATCTAAGGTAAATATACTCGGCAAAAGTAAATAAATACAGTATCTACTACAACTACGTCTGCGTCAATATGTATGTTAACAAGACTCAAGACTGGAGTGCATTCTCTCTAATGTAAAGATCACCAAAACAAAGACACTTCAGATTAAATCCGTATATTCCAATACATCGAATTTTTCCCCATTTTGAAATGTTTGTTCAAATGATAAGTGATTTATAGGTAATATTACTACAAGGCGAACTCTAAGTAAAATATCGGGATTATTAAAAAAAAACTCTTGTTTAATTGTGCTAAAAATCGATTTGAAATCTTTTTAAAATTTTGAAATTATTTTATAGTTTGTCCTTCGTTTCTGGATAACTTTGCGTTCATCTTTATATATGACTATCAAAGGTACCGTCGGCTGTTTGTCTGGCAGGCCATCTGTTTCCTCTGAATACAGAATAGTCTGCTATATCTTTTAAGTTCGAAAACAGAAAATTGAGAAGAAAAATAGAAAAGTGCTTTCAAGAACCTTTAATGTAATCTGTTGCAAGAATATCTATAGGTCGATATATAATATTATTATAAATATCTCTATAAAATACCACATGATATTTAGATAACTACCTTTCTATTAAAAATTTACAGATTAAAACATTAAAATTGGCAATTTTGTACATAAACTACTTAGTGGATGTATTAGACGGAGATCTGGACCCAAAAAGCGGTTTCCAGGCGGAGCTCAAACTCTCCAATCGCAAGGTATACAACGATAGGAAACAAAGAGTTGAGGTATGTACATATATTATTACTCAACACTTTGTTGATTCATGAATATTTTGAAAATATACAGATGTAATTCATTAACACAATACAGTAGAAATATCAATTATATACATACATATATCACTTCCTATTCGAGAGAAGTAAACATATTCTTGCAAGAAGTTTCACGCGGAAAAAAAAGAAACTGCAACGATTTCGAATGAATAATAAAATATGTGTAAATCAAATTTAAATATTCTGAGATTCACAGTGAAACATAACTGAGAATGTATAATAAATAGACAAACTGTCACTTCATACTTTCGAAAGTATCTTTTGACAAGCGACGAGATCTGTTTTTCTAGTAGATACATGTGTATTTATATAATTATGCATACATATATGTATATTTATGGGATTGTGGTACATAGTTCTGCATTTACGCATGCACGTGGCTGATAAGAGTGAAAATTATATTAAAGTATCTTCCACCACCCCAATGCATTAAGAGCATTCTTATGGAACCGGGTGTTCGACAATATTTTCACATGGCCCAATAATGAATAAAGTGGCACGAGGCGGGAGGAGAGGAGAGTAACAGGGCGGGGGATGAACACTCCACTCCGCAAGATATCTCAATTAAATTGTCAAGTGTCTGGAATACACTTGCCCCAGTGTTTTATACGTTTTCGGATTAAGTGGAGAGTTTATCCAAAAGTGCGACATAAACCCGACATTCAATGAAAACCAGATACATGACCGAGTCAATAAAATAAATTACTTCATTAGGATAATAGAGTGTAATGTTTGCAAATCATACATACATCAGCATAATCTACTTTCTGGTAAATAAACATCTGCTTATCACTTTCCTATCAAAATTCCCAAAAATTCACCGCCTTCAGTCAGATATGGAATGTGAAGCATTCAAGTAACTCTTTCGATCGCAGCTGCCATATATCGTGCCAGTTCGACAGCCGAGAGAGTTTTTTATGTTATATATATATATATATAGAGCTGAATCTGTATTCAAGTACTTCGATTTGTATCTAAACACAAATTTTGTTTATCATTTAAAAAGGAAACACCCCTAATATATACATACGTTTTTTTCTGTGTATATTCAAGCACAGATACAGATACAGATACAGATACGGATACGGATACAGATACAGATACAGTGTCAATTAGCTCTAAATTTATATGAAACATTTTATTCTCTTTGAAATTATAATCTACTTGACTTTAACAAAACAAGTGCACAATGGAATGCTCGACTATGAGTCACGCAGTACTTGGAAATAATATTAAATTTGAAAATTTCTTTAATTTCTACATGCATATACTTTCAGAACAACAGTGTCCTGACGAAGGGTCGTACTGGGTGGCCACAGGATGTTTGGGCATCGGAACTTGTCCCGGAGCAAAATTAATTTAATGAAATATTAATTATATAACTAGTTTATCTGTAAGAAACATCCTAATATATCACATTACCGAATATTTTTGATTTTCAATTTACAATTCTTTGTGTTTTTGACAATTTTTGTAAGGGTCACAAATTTTAAGGTTCAAGTTCAACACGGTACTGAAAACCGCAAGCAAAACGGTTGAGTTTCGTCGACTGCTCAAAAATTGAAAAAATTGCAACAAAAAAAAACGATAATTTTACATACTCTTGAAAGCCTCGTAACAAAATATGTGAGGAATAATTTTTAATGTTACCTATGATATCTCAAATTAATTATGATTAAAAACTTTCAAACCTTACAAAAATCGAAAGAGATTTGACAGAATTATTGAGGTTTAAAGACAAAAAATTTCGTTAACAATTTGTATTTTTTGAGTTTTTGACTATATTTTTTGCTAATTTGAAAACTTTAACGAGATTTTCACAAATTTATTAGAAATATTTTAAATTTTTTGAAAATTGTTTAGTTTACAATCTACAAATCAAAAGTTTTCTTGAGATATTTTCGATGGCTACAGACCGAGTTGTGTGATGTTGGTATACACACTTCCAAATGTTAAATGATTTGGGTCAATTGAATGAAATCTTGAAAATCTGTTAATAAAAATTCAGTAAATATTAAATAAATAACTTCTGATTAAAATTAACTTTTCTTTTCATTTATAATCTATGATAGCAAATATCTCTTCAATATTTCCGGCAGCAAACGGTTTTCCTAAAACTGCATCCAACCGTGCCTGATTGATAGAAAAGCACATGTGATGTATACATATTCAAGTATTATATATTTATGATTCCAGTTGAGTATATATGTACATATGTAGTATCGCAGATATTTGTGTGAAGATGCGGTATTTTGTATCCTCATCTCATACAAAACAAACTCAAGTCACGCAATTGTGTGCTTTCAATTGTAACGAATTGTTTTTTCCTGACGCTGTACTTGACTTCCATTGAATGCACATTATGTTACATAATTTCTTGTGCATTTTTTCGAAATTTTTGTTTTGTTTTCGGATAGTACCAAACTTAACAAATGATGTACATGAAAACTGAATAAAAGAAATGCATTCGTTTTTCACGCGCTTATAAAAGCCTCAGCACCTGGGGAAGGTATTCATTGCTGTTGAGGCATAGTTAAGATCGAGCACGAAGGATTATACGATAGTTGAATATAATTTTTGAAAATGACGCGTGAGGTAAGTTTTGGAAAAAAGGCATCCCATATGCATAAGAGGCAAAGAACATGTCAATTTCAGATCATTTGCCTCATATCGATATTATCTATACCACTGCTTATACTTTCCGCGGAGACACAATCCAATGTGAGTTTAAAGGAACGGACATCATCACTTGGCGGTCGGAATAGAACTCATGCGAACCTCAAGCAACTATCCTTGTTCGCAGGACATCACGAACTGAGTAACATAGATGGAGGTTTACAGCTAAGTCGAGAGCATTTTGGATTACGCAAGAGAAGCTCCAAGAGCTCAAAAAAGAAACGACAAATACTGCATCTTTCGAAAACTCCACAGCACAGCCAGAGATCCCTAAACACGCACTCGATTCCCCAACGGGGCAAGGATGAGAAGATTTATGAAACCTTTGAGGAAATACATGAACACATCAATGAGCCCGAAGATCATGATGCTGGAAATCATCAGGTAGCTGATCGCTATGAAAGTCATGAGGAAACAATTACAGCTGAGGAGCAGAAAAAGGACAATGTTCCCGTTAAGATCAAGGTGAAGCATCATCACCACCATCATCATCACAACCACATTAAGGAGATCATTAAAACAGTGCCAAAACCATATAAAGTTGAAAAAATTATCCATGTTCCGATTGAGAAAGTTGTGGAAAAAATTGTGCATGTGCCGAAGATTGTAAATGTTACGGTCGAAAAAATCGTGCATGTGCCTGTCGAGAAGATCATAGAGAAGGTTATCCAAGTACCGAAACCCGTACATATACCCAAACCGTATGTGGTCGAAAAAATTATGGAAAAGATTATCCATGTACCGAAACCCTATCCAGTTATGAGAACTGTACCCTATCCGGTGGAAATAAAGGTTCCAGTACCCATTGAGAAGAAAGTTCCAGTACCATATAAAGTGGAAGTGGAACGAAAGATTCCAATATATATTCATGACCAGGATCCATATAAATACGAGCCAATATATACAAAATCCTACAGAGATAAGGATAACTCTCAATCCCACTCGGACAATGTGGAGCCTAGTAACAGCGAAAAATACCCTAGCTACTTCATAAACGAATACAGTGCAAATAAATTTAATAATATTAGACACACCGAAATGCCAAGTAGTAGCTCTAAATTTGAATTTCAGAGATACAATCAACCAACTGAACAACGAGTAAATTATGATTATTCCAAACCTGTGGAGCAAACAACAATGGAACAATCGACAGCGGAAAGCACCTTTGTGCCAGTTAAATTTCTGGAAAGTAATCCACAATTCAATATTATAGTCGCCGACAACAATACTTCCTTAGACATTGGCAGTCAATCGTACCACAACAAGTTCAACGAGTTACCATTACCTTTTCCAGTCGAGTTTATTCAATTGCAGCCAATGCCTTTCAAAAGTCAATTTAAGTTAGAGTTACCATATCCACAAGCAGCAGCGTTCAATAGTACCTAAGATTTCCAGTGTATACTTAGTTACATATTTAATTATTCCTTTATATTTTAATATAACGACATACAATTAATAAAAGTTTATATATTAAATATGGAGTTGTATTTGAAATTTCAAAATCGATTGTCAACAGGAAATTCCAGCTAGATGCTTATAATATCGATTGGCATTCGATTGCATTCGATAAAATATAGTATTTATGAGTTTAGTATTTTTTCAAGGATTTCTTTGTTTCCCTATGACAATCACATTTGGCCATTATATTTTCTTTTTGATGCCCAGTCAACAAAGTTTTTTTTTGTGATATTTGAGAAAATTTACAATAATAAGTAATAATGGATTCCGTAGAACAAAATGATGGAAATCGTGACGAACTGATCATTCAGCAACAGCGTGAAATCGAGAAAGAGGTTTAAAACCCATTATATAAAATATTACGAATGAATTAAACCTTTTGTTTTCTTTAGATCAGCGACACAACTCCCCTTGTCAGTGAACAATTGCCGCTAACTTGTTTACGTGCCGAGTACGATGGCGATGACATATTTACCTCCAAGATACAAGAGTTGGCCAAGAAATATAAATTCATACGTCGCACTCGTCCTGATGGAAATTGCTTCTTCAGAGCATTCGCATATTCATATTTGGAGTACTTAATTAGTAACAACAATGCTTACCAAGAATTCCGGAAACTTGCCGAAGCCTCCAAGGACAAACTTGTACAGCTCGGATTTCCAAGTTTTACATTGGAAGATTTCCATGAAACTGTATGTACATGCATATATCAAATGCTGCTTGTATTATATATTACTTCAATTCTAATTCTAGTTCATGGAAGTTATAAAGCGTGTGAATCCAGAAAATCCGGAGGGATCTGAAAAGGTTCAAACGGAACTACACAAAATCTTTAATGAACAGGGATATTCGGACTATGTGGTGGTTTATCTCCGCTTAATCACATCGGGAAAACTACAGGAGGATGCAGACTTCTATCAAAACTTTATTGACGGCGATCTCTCCATTGAGGAGTTCCGTCACCAAGAAGTTGAACCTATGTATAAGGAATCTGATCACATACATATAATAGCACTCTGTACGGCGATAGGCATTGGTGTGCGTGTGGAATATCTCGACCGGGGCGAGGGATCCCAAGTGAAGGCCCACGACTTCCCCGAGGGGTCGGAGCCAATTGTTTATCTAATTTACAGGCCTGGTCATTATGATATACTCTATCCAAACTGAGCTAAAGCAAATTTTATTCTACGATCCACATATACTTATGAAACTTACTAAAGATTATGACAGAGATACATAATAATAATATAAATAATAACTTGCATTACCTTTTATGAATTTCATTTAATTTAATCATAAAACAAAATATTAAGACTTATTGCTGAACTTAAGATTTTATACAAACCTCTAGAATATCCATACCTCATCTTATAATCTCAGAAATATGATATCATCTGAAGATATATGTCGAGTAACATCTTGAAATGTAAATAAATACATACCCAACAATTGTATTTGGAAGTGTTTAATGTAAATATCTTATAATTGTAGCTCGTAGAAAGAAACCAAGAGCATTTATAAGTAAGCAAAATAAATATTCAATCAAATTTATAATGTGAAGAAATATTATATACGAGCATAGTTTTTATTCATATTATATACAAAGTATTGCAATGCTTGAATTGGATATAAATGCGTATCTAACAAAAATAGAGTGTTTGGTTCTATAAAAAATATACCTCAAAAATGTGCAAACTAGGATTGTAACCAACTCCTCACAGTTTCGAGTCCCCTCCGCCGGCTAGTCAATTCGAATCCAACACGGACATGGCTTCGTTCTTCTCCTCCTGCAATTCCTTGCTGGTCACGTTCAGTTTCGTCTTGGCAAAATCACTAATTGGCAGATTCTCGACAATCTTCCACTGCTTGTCCTTAATCTCGACTGGGAACGAGAACACGACATCCTTGGGCGAACCATAGCTACCATCGGAGAACACGCCCATGGAGACGAATTTGCCAGGAGCAGTGCCATTCCACCAGTCATGCATGTGATCGCAAGCAGCCTTAGCTGCCGACATGGCCGAGGACATCTTGCGGGCGCCAATGACAGCTGCTCCACGCTTCTGAACAGTCTCGATGAATGCACCTTCCAGATAGGCATTGTCGTTGACAGCCTCCACAATCGATTTCCATTCGTTGTTGATGAAGATCTTTCCCTGGCTGGCATCGGGATACTGTGTCGAGGAGTGGTTGCCCCAGATGATAACGTTCTTCACCTGGTCAATGGATACACCCATCTTATTTGCAATCTGCGAAGCTGCACGGTTCTGATCCAGACGCGTCATGGCCGAGAAGTTTTCACGCGGAATTGATGGTGCGTAGTTGGCGCAGACGAAGGCATTGGTATTGGCGGGATTGCCAACGACCAGCACCTTGACGTCCTTCTTGGCCACCTTGTCAAGGGCCTCACCTTGCACCTTGAAGATCTTCACGTTGGCCGACAACAAGTCTTTCCTTTCCATACCCTCCTTGCGGGGCATGGCGCCAACCAAGAAGGCAGCAGACACATCCTTGAATCCAACCAGTGGATCAGTTGTGGGCACCACCTGGCGCAGCAAAGGCAACGCACAATCGGCCAACTCCATGACGACACCTTCCAGCACTCCAACCATGGGTGGAATGTCCAGCAAGTGCAAAATCAATGGCTGATCCTTTCCAAACACCTCTCCCCTTGCGATCATGTACAACAGGGAATAGGCGATTTGTCCGGCGGCGCCAGTAACCACGACACGAATTGGTTCAGCCTGTAAAAATAATATGATTAACAGAATTAATTAAGGTGAAATGTGAAATAACTGGTTTTCATTTCTTTTAAAGATCAAGTGTATAACGCCCTGTTAATGTTTAAATTTATTTTTTCATTAATTTTCTTAACAAAAATATGGCGAAAACAAGTGTTTTTAGCCAGATTACATTTGGTCAACAAATCTTGCTTTCATTCTCATAAAAGTCATAATTATTTTTAATTTGTACTGAATACATAAGTGCTAAAAGATGTACATATAATACATAGATAGGAATCTCTTAGCACAGTCTAAAGTCTACATATTTTCATTATCAGTATTTTTGAAACATAATTACCACATTGAAAAAAGTCACTTCAAGTTAAAAGAAAATATTGCAAAAGTCCAGGTACAATAAATTATATAAGCGTACAAATTGAAATAATCCTTAGCTTATACTCCCATATCAATTGAAACTCATTAGGCACAATAATATAGAAACAAATTCGTTGATAAGCAGAAATTTGTACTAAAATACATACATATAGACTTGTTGACATATTTTTGGGGGAGCGTGTTAAAAATAATTAGTTTGAGTTCAAGACATAATAAAGATTATTATTGAGATTAAAAAAGATCTGTCGTAATTTACATAATAGAGAAAACTGACTATTCATACACCAAGCAGAAAAATTATGAAATATTAGCTAATTAATTAAAATATAAAATGTTTACATATATTTTTGGCACACGGACAATGCCGGGTCGATACCTAGGTTCCGGTAACTACTTTCATGTACATACATGTACATACATATGTACTTTACATACATATATACATGTATACCTTTTCGTGCATACATGGCAATTGAATTATTTTTCCAAGTTGCAATTTGCATATATTAGAACCTGCACCGAAACAGAATTTATCAAATTATTGTTATTCATACGTAATACTTGATTGGTCAGAATAACAAGTCCAAGAGCTAAAGGTCAAATGAATGTTATGTCAATAATATATTGCAAAATTAATAACTGCAAATCTTTTAACATCCCAGAGATAACATGGTTTCATGCCAGTGTTAGGAATAGATAAGCACGTATATTGTATCTTATTTGCAAAATGAAATTTAAGGAATCTCTACTTACCATTTTGATGTTGCAGCTTCAGTCTCTGAAATAAAACTTCCAAATAATAATTGATAATACGAAAAGCTGATAAATATGGAATCGATTAATCGATAACATATGAATTACTACAAAAACATCGATTAATTGCAATTCATTTTAGCATAGAATTTGGAAAGATATAGAAAATAGACGCTATCAAGAATTTAATACAAGTATATTAAATAATTAAAATAATCCTTATAGTATAAGAAAAACAAAGTACACATATTTGACAACACTAAATAAGTGGCATTTATTAGTAATTGTATGTTTACCAACACTGACGATGAAATAGTAAATAAATAAAAATATTGTAAAATCAAAGACTCCAATTGGAATTAATTATTAGCCACGCGAATTTGAAGTGCATACCATCAGAACATACACAATACAAGTAAATAAACATTAAACAACAAAAGAGTGTCAGAAAATGGCTACAGAAGAGTTACCCGATGATTTGGACAAACTAAAAATAACACCAAAAAGTGAACAAGTTAAATTGCGTGATAGAAACCCATTTTACAACACAAACAATACATTGGATGCTGCGAATATTGCAGAAGATGCAACACCTTCGTCATATTGCATAGCAAGACGGAAGTCAAACAATAACAACAATGAAGATAATATTAAGCAAAACAACAGTGAAGATGATAATATTGAAACAGTGGATCCTCTGCGATGCCTGCCTGGAGTGCGAAAATTGCAGCTAAGGAAAAACAGTGTTGCCCTATCGAAAAAGAATCTACTACGGGAGCCAATACTGCAAGTCTTCAGTGACAATCTTTATACAAAATGTACATTTAGTGGACATGATGGACGAATGATACCTTTGAATCCAGACGAAACAGATGTTTATAAAACTCGAAATAATGTCAGGACTAAGTCTAGCATAAACAACACATGCAGCTTTCGTGATCTAATTGGAGAATGCAATGCCGTACTAAATTCAAAATGCACGAAAGGAAACTCTGTGGACAACTCTTCTCATTCGTCAAAGAGTTTCACAATATGGCAGAAAGATATTACAGAATCTGGAAACAGCGCAGGACATAGCCGGGAAAGGCAATTGCCAAACGCGATGCTCACCTGCTCTCAAGAGGCAAGTCACAGCAGTAATAATTTATCTGACACAAGGAATTGCGACGATGTCACCATAGTGGAATTGGCCAGCTATTTTGATACAATGGTGCACATTCCGAAGAAGATGTCGTCGATGGCGGAAATGATGTACATTTAATATATTTTAAATGCTTTGTCCCCAATTGATTTGTTCAAAATACTAATATACATACAAACATTTGTATATGTACATATGTGCATACATGTATAAATTTGAATGAAATGCATGTATGTATGTGTATGTATATGTACATGTTTGTATCTAATTATATATATGGATTTGTATATAGACATATTTCAATGTCATTAGAATAATTCGATTAACTGTATGTACATACATGTATGTATCTGTATAATAAAAATGGAAACTAAACAATATTGTATCTTATATACATATGTATGTATGTCTTCCTGTAAACTCTCAGTTCTTGACCTATGTATCAACGTACTTTTATTTCAGGTTTCGATTGAGCAATGTTATTTAGGTTGTGCAGTAGGAAAGTAATATGGAAGCGTAAATTAGTTTAAAATATAATTAATTTATTTATAAATGATTATAATATCAAAAGTATACTTAAAAGAAATATTTTTTGAAGTTATCGAAACTTATCGAATAAAAGTAATCAAACTATCGAGCCACCATTGTGAATGTCAATTTATATTTACCCATCACTAGTGTGAATGTGTATGTACATAAGTGTATGCGTTTTCAATAGACAGTTCATTTTAGGCAATATTAAATTATAAAATTTCGTGGCAAGTGAACAGCAAAAATTTTGCAGATGCTTATTTAACTAATAAGAAATACCAATTAACTCGATGATATGTATTGGTGATCGAAAATACTACAGGTAAACTTACAAAATTCACGTGTTTTCAGTCGTTTTTCTACGCAACGAATAAGGAAATTATGTACATATGTATGTATGTATTTTCATTGCTCATTTGTGATATTGAAAAGGCAACATGCATTTACATAACTACAATACAGAGATGTGAATGTATTTATTTATCTAGAAAACGCAGCGAAAATATGTGTATATATGTATGTATGAATTTGCATGCTTATTTATTGTATATTGCCTCACAAAATATACATAGTATATGTGTGAATGTATGTATACGCACACGTTTATGAATATGTTTTCACAATAGTCCCGAAAGATGAAGAGTGTCACCAATAATAAAGTGTTTAAATATGTATGTATGTATGCGTGTATGTTTGTATGCATATCAACGTGGATTTTATCGATTCGTTAACGAAAATATCAATAAAGAAAAGAAGGAATACATTTCGCTCCAACTGATTTACATACATATGTATGCATGTATGTATGTACATGTGCTTATGTATGTATAGATGAGAGGAACACATATACGTTCGCAAGCATTAAAAGCACAACTTTTGCAGTTTTATAAATTTTCACAATTATTACAAAAACACATACGAGTCGTTTATTGATTTTAAAATAACAAGCATAGTATCGCAATGGCAAATGACTTACAGAAATTAATACCCATCATTGTTGCATTCGCCAAGTTGAAATAAATTTACATTTCATCACACCTCGCATAATGTGCAGTTGCAAAACTCTTTGTTACGTCTGATTGTTTAAATAGCTGAGTAATAAGCAAACTACGCAAAACTGTTATTATTATCATCATCATAGTGGGAAAGTTGTCAGGAATTGTCATCGCCGATGCCTTATCTATGACGTAAGTCAATACGGGAAATACGTAAGGAAGTTGAGGCCTGTTTGGAATGAGATTTATTTTTTATTTATTTTTGAGGCGATGACAGTTCATTAATATTGAATATGTTGAATATTTGTAAATTGTATTATATTTATACATTATTTTATTGGTTCTATTGGTGTCTTTTCAGATTTCAATCCATCTACATTCTGAGTTGTGTTGAGCTTTAAGCAGACACTGTAAGTATACATTTATTCACTCAAATGAAATTCGGTTAAATTTAAATTTTATCATTTCTTAATTTTCAGATGGGGGACGTCGATCCAGAGACGTTGTTGGAATGGCTGTCCATGGGACAAGGGGACGAAAGAGATATGCAATTGATCGCATTGGAACAATTGTGTATGCTTCTTTTGATGTCCGACAACGTAGATCGTTGCTTCGAAAGGTACCCAAAGAATCTTCCACTCAAGTCGAATATCAGGAAATACAAAAATTTCTTTATTTTTTCAGTTGTCCGCCTCGAACATTTCTGCCAGCCTTGTGCAAGATATTTTTGGATGAACTAGCGCCAGAGAATGTGCTTGAAGTCACTGCTAGAGCAATCACCTATTACCTGGATGTGTCTGCGGAATGTACACGCAGAATTGTATCCATCGATGGTGCTATTAAGGCGATTTGCAATCGTCTGGTGGTCGCAGATCTCTCCTCCCGAACATCCCGTGATCTGGCTGAGCAATGCATAAAAGTGCTGGAACTAATCTGCACCCGAGAAGCTGGAGCTGTATTCGAGGGTGGCGGCTTAAACTGCGTCCTGTCCTTTATTAGAGATAGTGGATCGCAAGTTCACAAGGACACACTGCATTCGGCGATGTCTGTTGTGTCCCGGCTCTGCACCAAAGTTGAGCCCAATTCGCCATGTATTGATAATTGCGTTGAGAGTCTCAGCACATTGCTCCAGCACGAGGATCCAATGGTTTCCGATGGAGCCCTTAAATGTTTCGCTTCTGTAGCTGATCGCTTTACAAGGAAATGGATCGATCCGGCTCCGCTGGCCGAGCACGGATTAGTAACCGAGTTACTGAAGCGTCTGGAAAATGCAGGCGGTGCCTCCAGTCACCCAATATCTTCTGCTAAAGTGAGCGGATCACAAACACCGGCGCCCAACTCTGACCGAGTTAACGATAATGTTGCAGGATCGACTGCAAATAGTGCGAATAAAATTCAGACAAACGAGCCCGTCAGATCAGCCCAGTCTATATCAACGACCATTTCTCTGTTGTCCACATTGTGCCGTGGTTCGCCGTCTATAACAAGGGACATCCTTAGATCTCAGCTGCCTAATGCAATTGAACGAGGATTGAAAGGGGACGAGCGTTGCGTGCTCGACTGCATGAGATTTGCGGATCTATTGCTGCTGCTACTGTTTGAAGGACGGCAAGCGTTGAATCGAGGCAACACGAGCACCAACCAAGGCCAATTGGCACCACGTCCCAAACGGAATGACTCCAGCACGGATCGCACTCATCGTCAACTCATTGATTGCATTCGTTCAAAGGATACGGAGGCCTTGCAAGAAGCTATTGAAGCCTGCGGCGTTGACGTTAATTGTATGGATGATGTAGGACAGACTCTGTTGAATTGGGCCTCTGCCTTTGGAACATTGGAGATGGTTGAATTTTTGTGCGAAAAGGGAGCAGATGTCAACAAAGGACAGCGAAGTTCTTCTCTGCATTATGCTGCATGTTTTGGTCGTCCTGGCATCGCCAAAATACTATTGAAATTTGGTGCATATCCAGATTTACGGGATGAGGACGGCAAGACGCCTCTCGATAAGGCACGAGAGAGATCTGATGATGGTCACCGAGAAGTTGCTGCAATTCTACAATCTCCCGGCGAATGGATGTCTTCGGGCAATATACTTGCCAACAAGGAAGGCGGTCAAACCTATACCTTGATGGAACCACGTGGTGATCCCGAGATGGCACCAGTCTACTTGAAGTTGCTTCTGCCCATCTTCTGTCGCACTTTCCAGGGATCGATGCTGAGTAGCGTGCGGCGTGCCAGCTTGGGGCTCATCAAGAAAATTGTACAATATGCTCATCCTTCAGTGCTTAAAAGCATCTGCATTAAATGCGACGAGGCTGCTCCTCTAACACCCGCTCAGAATGTGGGCAATCTAATAACCGAAGTGATTGCCAGTGTTTTGGATAGTGAGGTAAGTTTCAAACTTAACACTTTTTGATGGAATTCTATATGTTTGTGTTTCCTTTTCAGGATGATGAAGACGGTCATTTAATGATTTTAAACATTATTGAAGAACTTATGTGTAAGACGCAGGAGGAGTTCCTGGAGCATTTTGCCAGACTAGGAGTATTCTCGAAAGTGCAAGCTCTAATGGATTGCAGTGAGGACAGTAGCTCACAGCAGCTATCAACAAGCTCCCAGGATCTGTCCTCATCACAGAGATGCCCAGTTTTATGTATGCCCCATAGATCAGCTTCAGGCAAGCTCCCAAACAAATTGCCAAATATTAAATATATATTACTTTTGTTTCCCAGTAGATGATTCCATGGAGGATGCGAAGGAGATCTTGCAAGGCAAGCCCTACCATTGGCGTGATTGGAGTATTTGTCGTGGACGCGATTGTTTGTATGTGTGGTCTGACTCTGCAGCCTTGGAGCTATCAAATGGATCCAATGGCTGGTTCCGCTTCATACTCGATGGGAAACTGGCAACCATGTATTCCAGCGGAAGCCCCGAAAACGGAAATGATAGTTCCGGTAATACACATCATTATTATTACATCACAAGTTGTCACAACTGCTAATTTCTTTTTAATTGCAGAGAACCGCGGTGAATTCTTGGAGAAACTTGTTCGGGCCAGGTCCAGTGTGAGTCCTGGCACCCCTTCACAGCCCATATTGCCCACGGTCTGCGTTTTGAGATTGGTTGTGGGTAACTGGGTATTGCAATCGCATAAACCCAACCAATTGCAAATCCATAATACTGAAGGCCACCAGGTGACCATATTGCAGGATGACTTGCAAGGATTCATTTTCGAAAGCAACAGGGGCACTAAGCATTCGTTTACCGCTGAAACGTCATTGGGTGCGGACTTTGCATCGGGTTGGTCCACTGAGAAGAAGAAGCGCATCAAGTCAAAGACGGATGTGCAAAAGATCCACGTGCGTAACTTATCGCGCGAGATTTACAATAAATATTTGAAGACGGCACAGGTTACCCCACGAGGAGCAGTGGCGAAGCTTACAGCAATTGTGAAGCAAATCAACCAAGCTATTGAGCAGCAGCGATCGGGAAATAATAGTAACTGGTCGGTGACATTAACAACCTCCTTGACGAACCTCTCCATGTTGATCCATGAAGATGGTGTCGTGAGTGCCTATGAAATGCATTCATCTGGTCTGGTCCAAGCTTTGGTTGCAGTTTTGTCTACGAACTACTGGGAGAATAACATGTCCCGAGGCAAAACCAACAAAATGCTCAAGGAACGCATCGAAATCTTTAAGAAATGCATATTCGGAGAATGCAGTGAATCCAACAGATACAATTCAAAAAATACCGCCAGCATTTTGATACAGAAACTCGTCTCCGTCTTGGAGAGTACCGAGAAGTTGCCCGTATTCCTATACGATGCTCCGGGCACCGGCTATGGCCTGCAGATACTTCAGAAACGTCTCCGCTTCAGGTTGGAGCGTTCATCCTGTGAAAGTACTCTCTTCGATCGCACCGGACGTACTCTGAAAATTGAACCGTTGGCAACAGTGGGTCAACTGGCAAAGTATCTACTCAAAATGGTAGCCAAGCAATGGTACGATCTGGATCGCTCAACATTCTACTATTTGAAGAAACTGCGTGAGCTGAAGAATGATATATCCTTTGCGCACAGCTTTGACTTTGATGAGGACGGATTAATCTATTACATCGGATCGAATGCAAAGACATGTGAGTGGGTGAACCCGGCACAGTATGGTCTCGTGCAAGTTACCAGTTCGGAAGGCAAGACGTTGCCATACGGCAAGTTGGAGGATATATTATCCCGAGATAGTGTCTCCCTTAATTGTCACACTAAGGATAATAAGAAGGCCTGGTTTGCCATTGACCTTGGAGTGTATATTATACCGACCGCCTATACGTTGCGCCATTCCCGTGGCTATGGCAGATCGGCGCTGAGAAACTGGCTGTTCCAAGCATCGAAGGATGGCATCACCTGGTCCACTCTGATAACCCATGTGGACGACAAGAGCTTGGTTGAGCCGGGAAGTACGGCTACCTGGCCCATAATTTGCGCAGCTGACGATACGAAAGGATATCGCCACATCCGCATCCAGCAGAACGGACGCAATGCATCTGGCCAGACCCATTACTTAAGCTTAAGTGGATTTGAGATCTACGGTCGCATTGTGGGTGTCTGCGATGACATTGGCAAGACCATTAAGGAGGCTGAAGCCAAGACGCGTCGCGAGAGGCGTCAGATTCGTGCACAGCTCAAGCACATTACCAGTGGAGCACGTGTTGTGCGTGGCGTTGATTGGCATTGGGATGATCAGGACGGTTCCTGCGAAGGCACTATTACTGGTGAAATACACAACGGGTGGATTGATGTCAAGTGGGATCATGGAGTTAGGAACTCATATCGGATGGGCGCTGAAGGCAAATACGATTTGAAATTGGCCAATGTGGAGAGTGTGTCAGTGTTTGAGGGAACTAACCCGATCGTAACAGGCTCTGGTTCGAAGAAGACCGACAAGGGCAACGCTCTCACTTCACGTAAGTCCAGCTCAACACCGTCTCTCCCGGAAGCCACTGAGATAAACAAGAACACGGAGGATGCGTCGAATCAAACTGTCTCCGCTGATAACCTGGCTTGGAAACAAACTGTCGAAACTATAGCTGAGAATGTGTTTAGCTCGGCCAAGGCTCAAATTGTATCCAACCAGCCGTCAGGTACAGCCTCAGTAAAGGATACCCAAGGATCGGCTTTCAACGAGAATAGCTCTGAACAGACACTAACAGCCAAGATAAATATTCCCTCGCCCTTGATACGCGAATTGGAGCACATCGCTGATCTGTCCACCATAAATAACTCAATGCCGACGATCAGTTCCAGCGCTATATCGGACCTGGCCACCATCACAGAGAATCTGTCCATTTCCGAGATAACGAAGGAGAACATCACAGGCGCATCACCAGACGAATTGGAGTCATCATGTGAAACTATTGCCGCTGCGACCAGCGATGTGAAACGAGTCTCGCACATCGAGGAGAATAACAAAATGAATGCGAATAACTCGGTGAAGGGATTGCTGATCAATCTGAAGCAGACGAATTCAGCTAATTCGCACTGTGTTTCACAGTTCCCGGCATCAGAATCTCGTGAAATCATTAACCAAATGCGTGAAGGCGTCGACATGATTCGTAACAATACTAACACTATGATAACAACGGATGAGGCGGGAACAGCTCAGGCATCTGTCGCTGCAGGAGCAGGCAACACTAAGGTGTCGGTCATAATTCAGCAAGGAAAGGTGCAGAAGAGTGATACTGTCGATGCATCGGGCAGCGAGTCCGTGAAGACATGTTTAGCCACGCCGAATCTGGCAAATCCGGATGATGCCTCTGCCATGTCCACTTATCATGGTCATATTGAAAATATGAATCCTCAGCTTTCGAATGACGTTGTGTCCGTCTCCAATCCAATGAGTATTAGTGTACCCAATCTGACAACCACATCGTCCTCTGAAGTATCATCCACATCCGAGACGGCTGTCCACAGTGGATTCCTGGAGACGTTCGCAGCGATTGCACGTCGTCGCACTTCGCAGGACACGCACATCGAGGCCAATCAACAGAATAAGACCAATGTCAACAAGAACGAACACAGCAATCAAAATGCTGGCGTCAGCTCCTTTTTCCCCCGAGGACCCAACTCGGTCACCAGTCTCGTTAAGTTGGCCTTGTCCAGCAATTTCCATTCGGGTCTGTTGAGTACGGCACAGAGCTATCCAAGTCTGTCATCCAATAACGAGCAAAACACGGCCTCGAATGCAGCCAACATGAAAGTGAGCCAACAACCAGCACCCTCCATAAATCCGACGCTCACCATGAGCTTGACTTCGACATCGAGTGACAGTGAGCAGGTTTCGCTGGAGGATTTTCTGGAAAGTTGCAGGGCACCCACTATGCTGGGAGACATGGAAGATGAGGATGATATGGATGAAGAGAACGATGAGGAGGAGAATGAGGATGAGTATGAAGAAGTTGGCAATACTCTGTTGCAGGTGATGGTATCACGGAATCTGTTGACTTTTATGGATGATGAGACTCTGGAGAATAGGCTGGCTGGTGTTACCAAGCGCAAGTCCTGGGATGATGAATTTGTGCTGAAAAGGCAGTTCTCGGCGTTGATACCCGCCTTTGACCCCAGACCCGGACGCACCAACGTTAATCAAACATCTGATTTAGAGATCTGCCCACCGGATACCAGTGTTGAAGGTTTCCAGCAGACTAAGCAGTTGAACACCGAACATACTATGCTTGGTCTGAAGTTACGTGGTCCTGGCGTGGGAGGAGTTCCGGATGTTGAGATAGACTTGGAAAACAGTGAGTGGACTATTTTCCGCGCCGTGCAGGAACTTCTTCAGAATAGTCAATTAAACAAGAACGATAAATTCCGAAAATTATGGGAACCAACATATACCATCGTCTATCGAGAGATAGTTCCAAGTGTGCAAGAAACCACATATTTGGAATCGGAGGAGGGTCAAAACACTCCGGGAGTTTCGTCAAGAAGCGGAGCATCTACCTTGTCTCCCAACTCTCCTGTTCATGGCGGCTTGAATGTGACGGACACCAATTTATGCTCTGTTGAGGATGTCCTCGAATTACTCATCCAAATTAATGGGCTCAACCAACAGGAATTCGAATGCGATGACCAAAACTCGTCGGACAACTCATTCCTGCCGGCTGAACTCTTTATGAGCAAGAAGATAACCAATAAATTGCAACAACAGATTCATGATCCCTTGGTGCTGTCAAGCAACGCGCTGCCCAACTGGTGCGAGGATCTCAACCGCTCCTGTCCGTTCTTATTCCCGTTCGAGACAAGGCAATTGTATTTTAACTGCACTGCTTTCGGAGCATCTCGAAGCATTGTCTGCCTCCAATCTCAGCGTGATATTTCGACGGAGCGTCAGCGAATTCCAATAATGAGTCCACGTCGCGATGATCAGCATGATTTCCGTGTGGGACGCCTAAAGCACGAACGAGTGAAAGTTCCACGTAATAACGATTTGCTGAAGTGGGCCATCCAAGTGATGAAGGCACACTGCAATCGGAAATCTGTGTTGGAAGTGGAATTTTTGGACGAGGAGGGAACTGGATTGGGACCAACCCTGGAGTTTTATGCTCTAGTTGCTGCAGAAATTCAGCGATCAGATTTGTGTATGTGGCTGTGTGATGATGAGCAAAGCGAGGCTCTGGACTTGCCATTCTCTCAGGATATTGAGGATCCACTGAAGCCAGTAGGCTATTATGTAAACAGGAGAGAGCAAGGTCTGTTCCCAGCGCCCCTGCCCCAGGACTCTGAGATCTGTGAACAGGCCACGAAATATTTCTGGTTCTTTGGAGTTTTTATAGCCAAGGTTCTACAGGATATGCGGCTGGTCGATATGCCCCTGTCAAAATCGTTCCTGCAATTGCTATGTCACAACAAATCCTTATTGCGAAACGATGGTAAACTTAAGTCAAGCACATACTCCCACGATCTGTTGGTAAGCTCAGCCCTTCCCAATGATGCAGAGTTGACCACCAAACTCTTAAGCACTGGATTGAACCCAAGTTGGTTCAGTGGAATTCTCACCATCGAAAACCTCAAAGAAATAGATCCAACACGCTATCAATTCCTAATTGAATTGCAAGATCTGTTGATGCGTAAACAAGCAATCGATTTGGACGGTAGTCTGGACGCTGAACAAAAAGCGGACCAAGTTAAGAATCTTAAACTCCACACAAAGAATGGCATAGAAGTGGCTCTAGAGGATTTAGCCCTAACATTTACATATTTGCCCAGTTCATCCGTGTATGGGTACACTTATGCGGAGCTCTTGCCGAATGGTGCATCCATCGAAGTCAACATGGAGAACCTTGAGGCTTACTGCGAACTGCTTATCAATTTTATGTTACATGATGGCATAGCCAAGCAGATGCAGGCCTTCCACGATGGGTTCTGTGAAGTGTTCCCTTTGAATAAATTAGCAGCATTTAATCCATCCGAAGCTCGAATGATGATATGTGGGGAGCAGTACCCACAATGGACTCGGGAAGATCTAATGGCGTTCACAGAACCAAAATTGGGTTACTCTAAGGAAAGGTATTTTATATAAACTAATCAAATTTACTTTCCTAATCCACTTCTAACCCAATTTCAATTTCTTGCAGCCCTGGTTTTTTGCGATTCGTTAACGTTCTTTTGAGTCTCTCTGGAGCTGAAAGAAAAGCTTTTCTGCAATTTACAACTGGTTGCAGTAGCTTGCCCCCGGGAGGATTGGCCAACTTACATCCAAGGCTGACTGTCGTTAGAAAAGTAGATGCTGGACAGGGAAGTTATCCATCAGTGAACACTTGTGTCCATTATTTGAAGCTTCCCGATTATCCGTCAGAAGAATTGATGAAGGATCGATTGTTAACAGCAACGAAGGAAAAAGGATTTCATTTAAACTAAAATATATGTAATTGTTTACTTTTCTCGTATTTTTAATTAAAATCAATTCAATTGAACTGGTTAAGCGCTTTTCACCAATATTTAAACATGTAAATACTAATAATATAAATAAATAATTCCAAATATCCAAAATACTATAATCGATCTAGCAAATGTGCGTATATTCTCAGTTAATAGCGTTTGGATGTGGTCTAGGGCGGACGCTTCATTCAGAGCCCACATGTTACTCCAATGATTTCAGGCAGCAACGGCTTCTCAGCAAAATTGCGTTTTCTGCCTCTTTTTCACATTTTTGGGCATATTTTCTAAAATATTAGTCCAAATCCTGTGTAGTAATGTTTTTTATACATATTTCAATGTCAGAAATCGAATTGGCACAAAAAATTTCGAATTTAAAATTTTTCACTTTTTTGACTTTTTTGCAAGGGGTAAGTATGCAAAAATGGTGAAAAATGGGCGAAAATTTAAAACTGGTAATATGAACAAGATTTTAATGCAGTTTAAAAATATGATCAATACAATTGACAAAAATGCAAAAATTTTGAAAATCGGTTGAAATTTGGGAAAGTTATGGCACCTTCAAGTTTCGAAAATTTCCCTATTTCTGTGGTTTTTCGTATTTTTTACTTATCTGGGCATAATTTCTAAAATACTACTCCTATTTTACTATAGTATATCTCTTTCGAAGCTATAAATATAACCCTTTATGAAATTATATAAATTTCGAAAATCTGTTGTGCTTTGACAAAATTATGGCTTCTCAAAGTTAAGAAAGTTATCGGCTTCTCATCAAAATTGCGTTTTATGCCTATTTTTCACTTTTTTGGGCATATTTTCTAAAATATTAGTCCAAATCGAGTGAAATAAGGTTTTTTATACATATTTCAATGTCAGAAATCGAATTGACACAAAAAATTTCGAATTTAAAATTTTTCACTTTTTTGACTTTTTGCAAGGGGTAAGTATGCAAAAATGGTGAAAAATGGGCGAAAATTGAAAACTGGTAATATGAACAAGATTTTAATGCAGTTTAAAAATATGATCAATACAATTGACAAAAATGCAAAAATTTTGAAAATCGGTTGAAATTTGGGAAAGTTATGGCACCTTCAAGTTTCGAAAATTTCCCTATTTCTGTGGTTTTTCGTATTTTTTACTTATCTGGGCATAATTTTTAAAATACTACTCCTATTTTACTATAGTATGGCTCTTTCGAAGCTATAAATATAACCCTTTATGAAATTATATAAATTTCGAAAATCTGTTGTGCTTTGACAAAATTATGGCTTCTCAAAGTTAAGAAAGTTATCGGCTTCTCATCAAAATTGCGTTTTATGACTATTTTTCACTTTTTTGGGCATATTTTCTAAAATATTAGTCCAAATCGAGTGAAATAAGGTTTTTTATACATATTTCAATGTCAGAAATCGAATTGGCACAAAAAATTTCGAATTTAAAATTTTTCACTTTTTTGACTTTTTTGCAAAAATGGTGAAAAATGGGCGAAAATTGAAAACTGGTAATATGAACAAGATTTTAATGCAGTTTAAAAATATGATCAATACAATTGACAAAAATGCAAAAATTTTGAAAATCGGTTGAAATTTGGGAAAGTTATGGCACCTTCAAGTTTCGAAAATTTCCCTATTTCTGTGGTTTTTCGTATTTTTTACTTATCTGGGCATAATTTTTAAAATACTACTCCTATTTTACTATAGTATGGCTCTTTCGAAGCTATAAATATAACCCTTTATGAAATTATATAAATTTCGAAAATCTGTTGTGCTTTGACAAAATTATGGCTTCTCAAAGTTAAGAAAGTTATCGGCTTCTCATGAAAATTGCGTTTTATGCCTATTTTTCACTTTTTTGGGCATATTTTCTAAAATATTAGTCCAAATCGTGTGAAATAAGGTTTTTTATACATATTTTAATGTCAGAAATCGAATTGACACAAAAAATTTCGAATTTAAAATTTTTCACTTTTTTGACTTTTTGCAAGGGGTAACTATGCAAAAATAGTGAAAAATGGGCGAAAATTGAAAACTGTTAATATGAACAAGATTTTAATGCAGTTTAAAAATGTGATCAATACAATTAACAAAAATGCAAAAATTTTGAAAATCGGTTGAAATTTGGGAAAGTTATGGCAACTTCAAGTTTTGAAAATTTCCCTATTTCTGTGGTTTTTCGTATTTTTTACTTATCTGGGCATAATTTCTAAAATACTACTCCAATTTTACTATAGTATGCCTCTTTCGAAGCTATAAATATAACCCTTTATGAAATTATATAAATTTCGAAAATCTGTTGTGCTTTGACAAAATTATGGCTTCTCAAAGTTAAGAAAGTTATCGGCTTCTCATCAAAATTGCGTTTTATGCCTATTTTTCACTTTTTTGGGCATATTTTCTAAAATATTAGTCCAAATCGAGTGAAATAAGGTTTTTTATACATATTTCAATGTCAGAAATCGAATTGGCACAAAAAATTTCGAATTTAAAATTTTTCACTTTTTTGACTTTTTTGCAAGGGGTAAGTATGCAAAAATGGTGAAAAATGGGCGAAAATTTAAAACTGGTAATATGAACAAGATTTTAATGCAGTTTAAAAATATGATCAATACAATTGACAAAAATGCAAAAATTTTGAAAATCGGTTGAAATTTGGGAAAGTTATGGCACCTTCAAGTTTCGAAAATTTCCCTATTTCTGTGGTTTTTCGTATTTTTTACTTATCTGGGCATAATTTCTAAAATACTACTCCTATTTTACTATAGTATATCTCTTTCGAAGCTATAAATATAACCCTTTATGAAATTATATAAATTTCGAAAATCTGTTGTGCTTTGACAAAATTATGGCTTCTCAAAGTTAAGAAAGTTATCGGCTTCTCATCAAAATTGCGTTTTTTGCCTATTTTTCACTTTTTTGGGCATATTTTCTAAAATATTAGTCCAAACCCTGTGTAGTAATGTTTTTTATACATATTTCAATGTCAGAAATCGACTTGGCACAAAAAATTTTGAATTTAAAATTTTTCACTTTTTTGACTTTTTTGCAAGGGGTAACTATGCACAAATGGTGAAAAATGGGCGAAAATTGAAAACTGTTAATATGAACAAGATTTTAATGCAGTCTAAAAATATGATCAAAACCATTGACAAAAATGCAAAAATTTTGAAAATCGGTTGAAATTTGGGAAAGTTATGGCACCTTCAAGTTTCGAAAATTTCCCTATTTCTGTGGTTTTTCGTATTTTTTACTTATCTGGGCATAATTTCTAAAATACTACTCCAATTTTACTATAGTATGCCCCTTTCGAAGCTATAAATATAACCCTTTATGAAATTATATAAATTTCGAAAATCTGTTGTGCTTTGAGAAAATTATGGCTTCTCAAAGTTAAGAAAGTTATCGGCTTCTCATCAAAATTTCAATGTTAGAAATCGACTTGGCACAAAAAATTTCGAATTTAAAATTTTTCACTTTTTTGACTTAATAAAAATTAAACATATATTAAAACTAGAAAAAATTAACACCTAAATTAAGTTAAATTTATTTAATTCTTCATTTTATAATTATAGTAAAAATATAATAAAGCTTTTAAAAAATTTAATTTATATTCAGTTTTGTTTATTTAATTAATTTAAATTATGTGATTATTTTACGTCCATTTTTGATTCATCTCAGATTTATAATTTATATTTTTAATATATTTTCATTTAATTACTATAATTTAAAAATTAGAGAACTAAATTTAATTTAACTTAATTTAATTGTTACTTTATTTAATTTTAATTTAGATTCAGTATATATTCTTTTTTAATTTAGTTGAATACTATCGATATACAAGCCGATACTGAGACAATCGTCTGAATTTATGAAATTGAATAATATAGTTTAACTTTTTAAATGAACATTTAACAGATTTTTTCAAATAATATACCTTATTAGGGCAAAGACCGTCAATATATCGATATGTATATTTCTTGGGTATATCGATATCAACGTATATTAAGGCGGTGTCTCATCACTAAAATTTTTACTTATTTGTTATTAGTCAACTTTGTTTTGAATAGCAATTGTTCATGCTTGTGTTTAATTTTGGTGAATATTAGTTTAAATAATACTAATTATGATATGAATGCATGTGGGTGCTATCAATAATTGCGTTATATGCCTTAAATAGTGGCAAACTATCTGAATTTGGGCTTTTGCAACCTTTAACGACTTCTGCAGTGGCAGTCATGAACTTGAAACCATACATAAGTGTCTAAAGAATATAATCATGATAATGTAGATATGTATACATTATAAGATAAAATGAAACATGCAGTGTTAGCTAAAGTGCATGAGTGGTGAAATAAAATGCATGTTCAGTCCATTCATTCGCAGTATTGCAATCTACAGTAAAGAACGTTCAATAGGGAAGCTCAGATAAAGTAATCGATTGATTATTATCGACATATTATTAGTTGGTTATTTTCAAATTGATACTCATTATTGTAATAATAAACACGTATAATTAATTTATATTTCAGATAATTGATTGCAACATAATGAAAAGACTCACTTTTAATAAAAAACTTTAAATATTGCGAGCAAAATAAAATCAAAGAAATTCCGTTACATTTATAAGAATACATATTAGTGATAGAATGAAACACAATATTCCATAATTAAACAAGAAAAGAATTAATATTTACCAAGAGTACCAATAAAAGTATAACAATGAGTATTAAGGACAAGGAAATTATCGTGATAAACAAAAGTGACATCGAAGAGTCCACAAGGAATGAAAATGTTATTATATTAAATAATAATCAAGAACGGGAAAATGTGGATTTGGCTGATCTTCTAGGCAGTGATTGGCCAATCAATGCAGGAGGAGCAGCTGTCATCCTCAACGGAGCACAATTAAATGCCAGATCAATCGAACACAAACTGGATAAATCAACATGTTACAGCCATGCATCCTTGCCCAAGAAGAAGGAACCGGAGAAGTTACTTTCCCCAATTGATGTAAAGACTATTGGAATTGCTGGTAAGAATTTATATCCCGAATATAAGGAATATATAAATTTGTATATATTCAAAGTGTTTAGGGTATAAATTAGCCCATCAGTATTATGAACGTAATATTTCGATCTCAAAATATATGTACATATGTACATGTGCTGAGAGTAAAAATACATTTTCGATTTCCACAGAGAAATCAGAATCTTCGTATACTTCCAAAGAGTCAGTGCATTTATCACATTAACGAGAGCGAAATTGATTTTAATATTTTCAATATTTATATAATATTTCTTCTATGTCTAATCAGTTCATTTAACATATAATATGTATTCATACGCACAGAGCACAGATAATATTCCACTTACAGTTTTGGAGTTCAATTTAGAATCACCGACAAATGGTTTTGAAGGTATATATTGTATAGATTGTTATTATAATTTATAAAATATATAGAACAGAGAAAACTCATATAATCAATTTGTGAGTAAGAAGATTTTTGTTAGTTCCGCAGTACGATTTGGTTCGCTGACCTGCACAAATATGTTTTCAATGTTTTCTCAGTATCCGGCGAATCTAGAAGGTCTATATCATTATATACTTTTGAGCATACGAAAATAAACACAAAACATATATTTGTATATAAGAAATGCATTGTGACTGCGAATAAGTTAAAAATAGAGACTTGTTGTCCCTTTATTTCTTGATAAAAGTACATTATTAACAAAGTGAAAACCGTTACCATTCTAAAAGGAGGTGTACATCTTCTTTATTTGATTGACGTTATTAAAGATGTTCATTTCATTTTTAGAAGAAAACAACTCAAATTACCAGCATTTAGTGGAAATACCTGGCACTAAATTGGCTATTGGATCTTTGGTTGAAGTGATTGACTCTGGGATATCCACGGATTTGTATGGAGTCATTCGTTGGATTGGCATTCCTCCAGATTCACTAAATATTCTTGTTGGAATCGAAGTAGAGGACGATCCAAGTCTACGAAACTTGTCAACCTCAGATGGAACCTACCATGGAGTACGGTAAGTTAGATCACTGATCACATTACTTGTAGATGGCATATATCCTACAAAGAAAGTGCAATACTTTAATAATTTAATTTTGCCAGGCTCTTCCAGTGTCGCGATGGCGGAGCTATTTTTGTGCCCTCTAACAAATGCACCAATGATCGGAGATTTGTGGATGCCGAGAGTAATCCATCTATGAGTGCGATATCTACGGACAATAACGCCGTCAAGTTTGGACACGTCGATTGTCCTTCTGTCTTAGGTGCAGTTGCACCATTGCGTATGTATTCATTTTTAAATCTTTGTCCTAATAGATGCATGTTATTAACAAATATTTGTTTCAGGAATACATAATATTGATGAGTTGGAAGAATTGTGTGGCAAATTTAAGGGTATTCAAGGACACCATAACTCATGTTATTTGGATGCCACATTGTTCTCTATGTTCACGTTTACAAGCGTATTTGATTCCATTTTATATAGAAGACCAGGTCCTCAGGTAATGAAAAACTTAAAGAAAATGGTTAATTTATTCTAATAAATGATCTATTTAGGATATTTCCCATTATAGTGCTGTGCAGAATGTTTTACGGGACGAAATCGTTAATCCTTTACGCAAAAATGTGTTTGTTCGTGCAGATAGAGTAATGAAACTACGCAAACTATTGGATCAACTAAGCTCAATAAGTGGATTGACCAGCGAGGAGAAAGATCCAGAGGAATTTTTAAACAGTCTATTGTCACAGATAATGAAAGTTGAACCCTTTTTAAAAGTATGAAAAAGTTTGCAAGTATATTAAAACAATTCTTAATTATTTTCATGTTGCATTCTAGCTAAGTTCTGGACAAGATTCATATTTCTATCAGCTTTTCGTGGAGAAAGATGAGCGCCTTACATTTCCGACTGTGCAGCAGCTATTTGAGCAAAGTTTTCATTCATCGGATATCAAGTTAAAAGAAGTTCCATCGTGCCTGATTATACAAATGCCACGGTTCGGAAAGAGTTTTAAAATGTATCCGAGAATCTTACCTTCTCAGGTTTTGGATGTAACAGATATAATTGAAGATTGTAAGTATTGTTATATTGTTCTAATTTCCAATAACGATCAGTTGATATCCTTCAAGCACCACGACAGTGTTCTGTTTGCGGAAAACTTGCTGAATACGAATGTCGTGAATGTTTTGGATGTCTGCAGTCAGGATCTGGTCTAGAATCTACGGCATTCTGTCAAAAATGTCTTAAGACCGTACACATGCATGCGAAGAGGTAAGATATTATTTATACCTTACTGTCACATAATATTTACACTCTGATTTTAGGGTTAATCATGTGTCGAAAAAGCTATTTGTACCTAGAGATTTCAAAGTAATGGCAGAACACATGATTTTACCAAGAATTTATATGGAATTATTTGCCGTTGTTTGCATCGAAACCTCACACTATGTTGCATTCGTTAAGGCCGGCTCTGGACCCGATGCCCCTTGGTGTTTTTTCGATTCAATGGCTGACAGAAAAGGTGAAGCTGCTATATTTTTTAGATTCTGTAAAACTTAATCTCCAATTATATTTCAGGTGAAAAGAATGGATATAATATTCCTGAAATGATAACTGTTAGGGAGTTGCCACAGTGGTTATCCGATGAGGGAGCTCGAGCAATCAATGAAAGATCTGCAAGGGATAAAGTTTTACCTGAACACGCCAAGCGTCTCTTTTGCGATGCTTACATGTGTATGTACCAAAGCACGGATGTTATGATGTACCACTAAAAATATATAATTTATCTAACAATAAAATAAATATTATTTAAAGCTACACTTAATTTGTTGACTTCCTTTAAACATGTATAAGAATTTCTCAAAGTTTTCAAACATTCAGTTTGCCGCCAAAATTTATTTTGTAGCATACTTTCGCGATGGTCCGGTAATGCGGATCAGCTGCTGCGCGCGCGTAATTCTGTTTTTGGCCCGTTGCGTGTGAAAGTGAAGAACCACACACAATCAACAAAACATGTGTTGCCGATTTGAACGTGATACTAACTGCTGATTTCTGTTCGCCTGGTATTGTGGGCAGGTTTTCTAGCTGAATGAATCAAGCTCGATTTCGACGTCGCTGAATTTTTTCGCTGCATACTTTCGTGATGTCAGAGCTGCAGGAGTAATTTCAAATTATAATGAAAATTTGAATATTACGTATACGTACCTCACGCATTTGTAAGATATTTTGCTTTACAATAAGAGTGGCATTTTAAAAATTTCCGTTACAAACGAGATGTTTTAACGCCAAATGAAATGTGCACAGGATTCTGATAGTAATCTCCGCTACTTGCGATAATGAGAATCCTTATGAAAACAACCCCGTTGCACGAGGAGCACGCGCGCTTGCTTAGCCAAGAGAAAATTTCCCGTCAACTGTTCTCTGTACAATTTCAAAAGATATGCATTTTAGCAAGATTTTATGCTCAGTCTCTAATGTAGTTAAATAAAAAATATATTTAAATAATACTAATGTTAATATAGCCAAATTATATGGATTCTGGTGAGAATTTAATCGTTACCTGTAATCAGCGTCACTCTCACGCAACCCTTAAAGAGGCTTGATTAGTATACATTTTTACACTGCCGAAAAGGGGCTGCTGTTTGCTAACTACACTTGACAGTTTCATTTTCGCAAGCATGCAAGCATATTTATAAACAAACAGAATTAGCACACATTAATCTGAAGGTGACAAAAAATTTAGGCTATTTCCGAGCGTCCCTGAAGCCAATTAAATGCACACAGACTAGAAATTAAAAATAACAAAAACTATATATTAAAAAATTGGAAAATTTAAATACAATTTTTTTTTGTATTTTTCGCTAATTATTCACATTGATATGTTGAGACAGAATTTTGCGCAGTGCATTTACAGCATTTGTTGTGTACTCCGCGGCATGAAAATCCTCTCAGTACATTCGCCTGGTGAGCAAAAACACTTTTCGCAATGCTTTCTAAAACAACAGTAGTCGAGTCGACTCGAATGTAGGTTTCAGTCCCGGGTTGCCTGTCGCTGGGTAATGGTCTTCCAACACAATACGAACTGCGAGAGATCCTAGTGTTTTGCGTTCTTGGCTATCATTCAAGTGTGTGTAAGCATATGTATGCCTGTGTGCGTGTGTGTACTTGCCAAAGTGTGCGTGCGTACATGTGTTTCTGCGTACGCGTGTGTGTGTGCGTGTGTTTGTAGATATATTGAAGGCTGTGATTTGATGTGTAGGAGAAACAAATACAATTACATTCAAACGCATACATTTATGTACATCTACGAACGGATGTTCGTTACGTTCGCCTATAAGAGTACGTAATATGTAAAATCGCACACACACACACATACATACATACATACTAGAAGCAGGAGTGTGTGTGTGTGTGTGTGTACTTTGATGTACCGCAAAATTACATATGTATATGAAGACTCCCTTATAATACCTGTATTTACATACCATTGCATATGAGTGTGTGAATTGTAATTTACCTGTGTATATGTGTGTCTATAGTTATGCAAATATCAACAAATTACAAGTGTATGTGTGTGTGTTTGTGCGTTTGTGGAGGTGAAATAAAAGTGTGTGTGTTTGTGTGGGAAACAATCCTAGTTCTAAAGTGATTATGTGAAATACCCAAACACCCATGCAGATAACTATATATATATACATACATGGATATGTATGTAGGTATTCATGTGATTCTGTGTACATACTAAATACTGTATTTATTGATATTTGTAGCAAACCGTGACGTAAATACAACTATGTAATACATGCCATGCACAATTCATTTACAAGTCGCTATACATACACACACGCACACACACAACATATATACATATACATACATACATATACATATATATGTATATGTATGTACAAACACCTCAAGAAGAAGCAGACAGCAAGTGTCAGGCATGAGATTTGCCATTTCATATAATGAGTTCATGTGCTTCTCAGCAAAAATGCAGCAAATTAATTGAATAAATATAAACCGAATGACAAATCTTATACGTATGTACATACATATATACGCATAAATATGTAAAAATATATATATACATTTTTTGCACAATTTTAATGTTATTATCAATGTCAATGAAACATGGTTTTTAGTGCTCAGCCTATATGCCGACGCCTTCAACAAACATTCATGACATGTACATACATACATTTGTATGTAATGTAATACATGTGTGTGTGTGTGTGTATAAAATAAATGACCTTAACTTGCTGAAAATACTAAATCATATATAAATAATATTAAATAACAATAGTATCTGCAAACTTTGCAAAATTTGAAATGTCGTGATTGGTTCATTGAACTGGGAAATGCCGATAGTAGCGCGACAGGACATTCAGCCCCATCCCCGGGTAGGGGGTAGTGGAAGTCAACTTTACGCTTGTCCGATATTTTCCATTACAGCACATAAAACGCGTAGGGAAGCGTGAACTGTTTACACGCGCGCGCGTCGTCCACTTTATGGCCGAAATCTCTTTGGCCATTTGGCATGAAATTGCAAATAAATTAATGTCAGGTGAAAGGAAATGTTTTGAGATATACGATATACGGAATTTTGATTGAAAGGATAATGAGACTAGTCGTTAAATGTGAACTTTAAGCTTTGAAAATGGGTTGGTGGGTGTAAATGGGACATGGCCCCAATGACATGAGTTGAGGGACCCCGATCCACTGAACCGTGTTCCTCTGATAATGTCAATCTCAATCTCTTTTAGACAATTTTTAACCAACCACATAAATTTTAGTGCCCCGCCTACTACTACGTCTAATATTTTTTTTGGTTTTGTTTTATCGTTACTTTAATCTATTAACTCATTTAAGCATTAGATCGAGGTTTGCATTCCAAAGGTTCACATGGCGTATACTTAATATGCATAACTGTATTAAGTATACGCCGTGTGAATGCAGGCAAGGTCTAGTATTTCAAATGCAACTCATGGGAAACTATCTGATTTTTGACAAGGCTACACGGGCAGTACATAAATTTATACTTGTCAGTGAAAGGTTCATCTCAAAGAAGGACCATTCTCATAAATTCAGGCCCTTTCATCTGAGGCCCGATTGAGAAACAGAAAAATCAATATTCCAAGTACTTTAGGTGAAGGGCTCTCTTTGAAGTCCTCCTGCTATTGTTGCTAACGATGCGAATTAAGATTGATTTCGTAGGACTGTTGTGAATGTCCTTGCTTAACGTGTTATAGTTTCAGGAGAGCGACAAGGCATTTCCGATCCCATTTACTTGATGGGGTCAGTTTACTCACGAAATAGTCAGAAATCAATTGAACAGCAATCGGATTAATTTACCCAATATTTGTGTACTTTTAATATAATGGCATGTAATTATTTTGCAGGCAGCCAAGCTCATAGTTGTTGAGTCTGTGATCATATATTCAATTTTTGGATAACATCCAAAATGGAAAATACACCCTCATATATCATTGCATTAATTCCTGCATAATTATTATGTTAAGCGTCGATAATACATGAATGACTATATATCATCGATGTATATAGGTGAGTTAAGAAATTTTGAAAATAATTTTGAAGTTTGTGGCAACTATAGTTTTCAACCTTCTAGGAAACTGGTTGGCACAGGTTGTAACTTTAAATAGAAATCGATGACAAACAGAGTTGTGACATGATGATTAACTTAAAGTGAGTCTTATCTTTTCTACTACATTAAGCTTCAAATATTTATAATAAATTGCTATCAATATATTTTATAGCTTTTTACTTCCAAAACCGTCCGGAGCACACTTCGACTTGCTATAAATTCGAATTATCAAGAACTTGGTTTTTAAAACGTCCGTGACTTGCATTTTCGAAAATGCACGCCAATGTCACTTCTGATCGAGGCGGTGGAGGCGGATCATGGAGACTACCACCAGACGAGACGCTGCAGGTGCAGGATCCCAAACAAAAGGATCAGGACTTGGATCTAGACGAAGGACACAACTGGCGTAGTATTATCTTCTCATTACTGGTTATTAGTTTTGTGATAGCTGGCATCATAACTGCTATTTATCTACTCGGGTACGACTCGACAACTTCAATACTATATCATCATAAATTTCAATCAATATCCATTCCCGTAGTTATGTCGACGAGCTCCTATATTGGTCGGGTCGCCGCATGATTCTCGATGAGTACCTGCAGGGGGAATTGACGCCGACCCGATTACAACCTTCGTGGGTAACAACGAAAAAATACGTATTTCAATCAGACGATGGAGGCCTTTCCATATTGGATACAACATCAAACTCAGTCAATGTTTTAGTCACAAATCATACGATTCGCCAACTTAATGTACGGGGTTATCAGTGCACCCATGATCTTAAATACGTACTCTTCAGGCATAATGTAAAGAAAGTAAGTAAACATTACAAATGATTGTCAATCATAATCGAATCTAATGAAAATGAAATCTTGCAGATTTTTCAGAAATCGTTTACTGCGTTTTACACAATCTATGATGTAGATAATGACCATCATATGCCAGTTAAGTTGAAAGACTCTTCAAAGGTACAAAGGACCCGTCTTCAATATGCGGCCTGGCTTGGGAATACAACGTCAATCATTATTGTTGCTGACAATGATATATTTGTACGACAATCGCCTTCAATGGAGGAGGACATAAGAATAACAACGACGGGACACGATAATAATATATATAATGGAGTACCAGATTGGCTTTACCAAGGTATATCGATAAGATTTCTGGAACTACAAGAATTTTTTAATATATTTTATATTTTGTATTTCATAGAGGAAATTTTTGATATGCCGGAAGCAATTTGGTCATCGATGGACGGTAGCCACTTCATGTTTGCCTTATTTAATGATACCCATGTGGGGATGATGACGTATCCCTGGCTATCATCTGGAGCTATAATCGCTGGTAGCGGTATGACATCGGGGAGCTCCTTCCCCGAAACGAAAAATGTTCGATACCCAACGCCAGGCACTGCCAATCCAGAGGTTCAGTTATGGATAGTTGATATAACAAATTTCTCGTCCATCGAGAAGGCAGAACTAAGACCACCGCCATCATTAAGTGGACAGTAAGTATATAGTAATCATTTCTAGAAATTATATTGCTAATATTTACATCGATTTCAGGGATTACTATCTAACATCAGCGAGTTGGGTATCGGGTAACAATCATCAGGTCTCTGTAGTATTCATGGTACGCTCTCAAAATTATAGCATAATCGCAACATGTTCTAAGGATCAAAACTGGACCTGCGCGGAAGTAAGTAGATCCGTTACCCGTCTAGTATATTTTATACAATATATATGTATATTGTTTTAGATTCATTCGGAACGTGCGCCTGAGGATGAATGGTTGGATATATTTCCGCATCCTGTGTTCGCGCCTGATGGCAACAGTTTCCTGCTGCTCGCCAGTGTTCAGGAGTCTGGAAATGATCACTTTACCCACATCAAACACATAACTATATCGCAGCAGAGAATTTCAGTAATATCCCATGGTCGCTATGAGGTATTATCCCTACACTGAATTTATTTAAATTGATTTTATTTTAAAATATCCATGTTTTGTAGGTTCTGAAGATCCTTTGCTGGGATACAGCTAATCATGTGGTCTACTATCTGGCCACACAGGACAAGAAGCCTGGCCAGAGACATCTGTATTCGGTTAAGGATCCCGTTCACGACGATACCAGAAAGTAAGCTCAAATATTTTTATCATTTTCCAAAATATTTCTAAAAATATCCCTTCGCCAGAAGTGAACCGCAGTGTATTACCTGTGACTTGGGTGAAGCACTTTGGAGCAGTCGTTATTACTATGTGAACTGCTCCCATTTCGATGCATTCATAACGCCGTCAACCGGTATCGCAACTAGCTATGGAATTGAATTCTATATATTGGAATGTCAAGGTCCTGGCTTGCCTGTCTCTGGTGTCCATATGCAGAAGACGCACAGCCTTGTCAAGATCTTATATGATACTCGGCCATATTACACAGAGAGGCTGCAGAAACTCGCATTGCCAATCCAAAGATCCTTCGAGATTCCATTGCCTCATGGCAGCCGAGCTCAAGTGCAATTACTTTTGCCACCCAGCTGGAGGGAGGAGCTGAGGGACGCCGCTTTTCCTGTCGTTGTTGAAGTGTAAGTATCCTAACTCTATATATCAAAATAGGTACATCAATTTTAAAGGTATTTCTTTTTTTGGTATAGAAATGGACGTCCGGGTTCCGAATCCGTTTCTGAGAAATTCAGAATAGATTGGGGCACTTATATGTCCTCCCGAAATGATGTTATCTACGTGCGTCTCGATGTGCGGGGTGCGAAAGGGCAAAGCAAGAAAGCCTTATATCGTCACTTAGGAGGTGTCGAAGTTCAGGATCAAATATCCGTATTAAGGTAGGTTTTTCATACTGAGAGTTAGTATTGGGAGTAAACATTTCCATATCATTTCTAGATATCTGTTGGACACCATAAGTTTTTTAGATGAGACCAGAGTTGGCATCTGGGGCTGGGGTTATGGTGGTTATGTCACTTCAATGGTGCTGGGCACTCAGCAAGATGTCTTCAAATGTGGAATATCGATCTCACCAATTGCCGATTGGCTATATTACAGTAAGATAACCCATTGATCTCTATGGAATTGATATTGGAAATGAACCTTCAATTACTTTCAAGATTCGGCATTCACCGAACGAATATTGGGGTTACCTGCTGAGAACTACAAGGGATATGTGGAGGCTGATGCCACGCAGCGGGCTCGACTTATCAAATCCAACTCGTTCTTCTTGATTCATGGCCTGGCAGACTCAACTGCGCCCTATGTCCATGGTGTTCAGCTAGCCAAGTCCTTAACTGAGGCGAATATATTATATCGATATCAGGTAAGTGTAATATATATAGTTTGAATCATTTAAAAATTAAACTTTGATCATATTCCTGCAGACTTATGCTGACGAAGGTCACGATTTGAACGGAGTGCTGGAGCACGTGTACTCCTCGATGGAACATTACTTTGCGGAGTGCTTGAGCTTGGATCCGGACGATACCAAGCCAGATATAGATCAAAACATGGTACCTGCTGAGTAGCAGACTTAGTAAGCTTCAATGTGTAAATAGAGTAGGTTAAATATACATACAACATATATTATATACATACAGAACATAAATATATTATGAGTATTATATAGACTTCAAAACTGTTATACTATTATAATTACATACAATATTTTTTCTGACGACAGCCATAACGAAACTAATATCTAAAAAAACAATTGAAAAATAAAAAAATCATGGCTCTTATATCGATCGCTAAATAATATAAATAATTATAATAATAACAATTAATATTTTATATTTACATATATAAATGTAATAGGTATTTCACACTCGATTTCAATATACACAGCAGATATACATATATATATATATACAGTTTCGTTCATTGAATTTCTCGATATATTTTCATATTATTTGGAAAGTATTCAAAAATTAGCATGAAATGTATACCAGTTGTGTGTAATGGAAATATTGAAAATGAAATTTATATATTTGCTAGAACGTATTTCTTCCTAACAGCCATGTTCTCTATGGAAATAGTATAAACATTGCTTCCCTTAACAAGTTCTTCCTAGAAACGAAAAGAAATTAATTATTAGTATAAATGTATGTAAAAATCGAATAAGTTTACAAAATTTCAATTTGCGACTTTTAATGTTTCAATGAGGTTTTTAACAATATTTTCGCAATTTTATTAGATAAATGTGTAATTGAATTGAATGGAATCCCTTCAAAACGGGGTATCAGAAAACTTTTAAATGATCTGATCCAATCGGTGGTATTGTTGGCACTACAATCGGCTTACCCCTAGGTGCTTAGGGTTCTCATAACAACCCTTAACATCAACGCTTTGGTTACTGTAAAATATTGATGCACAGAATAAGTTCAGATTTATTTTCGAATTATGTTTAGTATACGATATAAGCAATAAAAGAGATTTAATAATATATGTATATGTCAGCTGATGATGATTAATTGCACTCTCCGCCAGTTCCAGATGGATTGCTGCCACTACCACCTAAAACGATAAAATGATAAAATGATAATATGATTAAATGATAAAATGATAAAATGTTGTATAGGCCCTAGTATTCTAGCTAATAGCTACTCAATTTGGTTGTTATTTAGGCTTGCAGGCAAACTAAAGGCACTCATGGTTGCTCGATAAAGAGATTAACTAATTATTTATAATACATAATGAAATTATATATACGTGTATGTATGTATATATTTATTTTCTACAAACACACCCACACACCCACACACAAGTTTTACTGAATATATGAATATATAAATTTTGAGGAACACAAGTAACACTTACCCTGTTCCCCTCCCAAATCAACTGAGCACAAGGTGTATGATACGATAGAATATCCCCAGTACACAATATATCCACATCCTAACTGCAACCAAATCAATTGATAATATACTACTTGATCTCACAACAATCAGAATATAATCAAAAGAATGATGATGAAGATGTCATTGATTTATGTAAATAAGTATGCGTACTTCAGATATTTGAAAGTCTGGGTACAGGGTTCTCAAGAGTCGAGTAACTTCGACTACATCACACTTGATTTAGTTCTTAAGGCATATTGTATTGTATTTAATTATTTTGAAACATTGTTAATGTTATTAAACTAATTGTGTATGTTATTTTTAAGACATTCATCTATTGATCAACTCTGAACAAAAAAAAAAAAACAAAAAACAAACATAAATTCAAAATTCTAAGAGTTGTCATATATTAAAAAAAAATAATAATGAGAAAAAAGAAAAAAAGAAATCTTATAGAAAATGGCTAAATTAATTGCTTCATATTAATGTTTTTGTATATTGTATAATATTGGAGCGTAAACTGAGTGTTTATTAAATTTTACAAAACGACTTATAGAAATGTGAGCTTCGGATATCCGATGTGGCGTCATGTTAATTGGTTTACATTATAAGGTAAACACAGTGATTAGAATTTTTACATCTAGATTGTACTCGTATGTAAATGTAATTGCTACGACATATGTTTTAATCTTCCTTATTTTTTAAACAAATAAAACGATTCTATTTTATTTAGTAATACATCCAACGACAATTCTCTCATTTATTGACCTTTTCAGCTGAATAATAATCCGAGTATTTTTATATGGAAATAATAAACATTTTATTAAAATGAAGAACAACAGTCGATACACATCTCGACCTTAAACATACATTGTTTGACATTTTAACAACAGGTTCACTTATCTAATTTGACAACAATTGTATCCAGAGCATCAATCTTCAGCTTGTTGAAGAAGATCTTTTCATCCCTCGGACTGACCATGTGTATCCCGCTAAAGAAATGGGATGTCAGATCCAATGTGAGGTTCGTACTCTCGAAGTTTGTCACCGTCAGAAAGGAGAATTTCCTTGGATAGTTGCGAACTATTATCAATATATCTTCAGTTTTGTGTGCCAAGATCTTGGTATTCGATTCGTTGTTATTCTTCTTGCAGGCAAAGTTCTTATAGATTGATGGAGACTGTGTCCGCAGGGCAATCATTTTCTTCACTGCCATGAGGTTATACGATACTATCGTATCGTTTTGTTTCTCTGTGGAGTTGTTGAGTTGCTCAGCCCAATACTGCGTCTCATCAGTATGATTCTGCTTATAATTCTCAGCCAGAATCATTGCGTTTGAATGCCTGATATTTGGAGTTCCAGGCAGGATGAGCTGCATCAAAGTGGATGCAAATATCTTTTGCGAATTTTTGGAGTAATGTTTTCCAATTGACCACTGTATCCAGGTGGTATCATCTCCCACAGGCACCTCAGCCAATATTTTCTCGATGCGTTTTTTTAGCTCCTGAGATTCAGATTCAATATTCAACACCATATCAATTAAATCGATATGTTTAAAAACAGATTTAGGGGTTACACTTAGAATGGACTCTTCCACAATAATGATAATGTCCTTGCCAACTAAACTTTTCCACAGTGACAAACTCCTGCTAAGATCCATATTGGGATCTTTCGAGGGCAATCCCTTCAAATAGAAACCATTCACGCCATTGTTCATCCAATGTACTAAGGATTCTCCAACCAGATCAATGACTCCCACTTCCTCTCTTTCTGATCTTAAGTAATCCACTGGTATGTCCATTAACAATGAAATATTTTGAGAATGTAAAGTGTCCACCATCTTCTTGAAATCACTCTGGGATCCCAGCTCGGGTCTGATGGACTTTAAAGTTGTATTGGCCTTGGTGAATATTGAATTCAGACGAACTCCTGCAACTCCGAGATTAGAGAAGTATTCAATGCTATTTGTGACTCCATTAAGGTCGCCCAGGCCATCATTATCTGAATCTTGGAAGGTTAGGGGATATATTTCATAGAGCACATTTCCCTGATACCACGCAGTCCTACAAATAATAACCAGATAAATAAGATATATTTGGGGAATACTGTTAAACTTACTTTGGATTACAATATTTGGGCATGCTGGCAATCTGGGCAACAACAATGGAGCACATGGCTAGGATTCCAGATATGAATACGAACAATGTACACTTCCTGATCAGAGGCCAGTTCCAGGATACAAAAGCTGGAGTGTCCTTTGACTTTCTGCGATTCCCCTTTAAACAGTGATTGGCGGCTTCCTAAAAAAATATTCAAAAATTTAATTAATATATATCTTAAATATGTATATAAATTAATTACTTGATTTGCGGACAAATTATTGTTCTGTAAGTGATGGTAATTTACTTTGTTGAATAGATTCGTTGATGTGGACTCCAATGCATCCATAGCTATACCCGTACTGCTCCCAGATGAACTAGTTTCCGCCTTGCAGTCCGTATTGCTGATATTGGATGAGGTAATGTCGCTAGCGGCAATATTCGGACTCAATGGATGTGATAGAAGACAGGGACCCAGGGCACTACTGCTCGAGAGCAATGGACAGATGGAGGCCTCTTCATCCGGCAAGAATGTCGATACAGACGGAGACTCGATCAGTGCTTGGGGGAGCTCAACTTCCAAGAAGCTGGGCTCCGTTGATATGCCCAAATTATCCATTTCCACAACTCAACTGAAAGCAAATGAATTATATTAATTGTTTCTTCAATGATACAATTTATTTTTGGAGTGTAAATAAATTCTGGGCCCAATATTGGCAGCTCTTAATTAAATGTTTACGCGACACATGTCGAAATTTTGTTAGAAGGGGTAAACGAGCAACAGGCACCAATGTGAGAATCACATTATTTACATAGATACATATGTATATATTTGGAAGCACATATGTATATATGTAGATGATGAAATTTATGTACATATGTATGCGTCAATATTGAGCATCATCATCATCATTAAAGCGGGCAGCACGTTGTGCCTTCCCAATCAACAGAGATGCAAAGTCAAACCACTCTAATTCGGACATTAAATATAATATTTTGAATTTGTTTGCTATTAATTTAACCCCAGAGGAGTAGCAAATCATCAAAATAGACTGCTAAATAGTATTTATGTTGTGTGTATACCAGGCTATATGTAGATATCTTCTATATATACTGGTATATATAGTTTCCTTTGCATTCATGCAAAAAATATCATAAAATATACATGCCTCATAAACTTTATAACTTGATTTAATGGCTTAATATTATATTCTGCTGTTGGAATATGTATTTTAATGTTTAAAAATTATATAAAACTCACTTGCTGAAACTGATGTTGAATCAAGTAAAACTCTTTGACTGTTTACCCGCACATGCGCTTCTTACCGATATAACGACTTGTCATAAAGTATCGATAAGTATCGATATGAATCGGCGAAAGATTGTCAGAAAATCGTGCATTGCCAAAATAACGATGTATATCGACATTAACAAGAATTGACTAAATGTCTAAATTATTAGGAAAACTTACTTTACGTAGAAAAATAATTAATAAGTTCCAGAAAATGTTTTTAGGACATTTTTAAATATTTATTAATTAGTGTTAAAAAAGCTGGCAAAAGTTTACTTTATGTGTAGTTCGACGGAAGTGTCAGCAGTCTTATGCCAGGGCTGAACTTTTGTTTGGCGGGCATGCATATATTTAAAAAATAACAGAATTTTTGAAATTATAACTCAAGTATATAGTTTAATTTGTTTTGATCTGTGTTTGAAGTTATTGTAAGTATAAAATGCAATTGAGCAGCTGTTTGCTGTAGGTCATAATAAACTAAAACTATGGGCACATCAATCGTTATCTAAGAACAATGAACACTTTTCAGTTTTTTTAAGGCGAGAACCCTATGGCATGGGCGTTACTATATATAGTATGCAAAATGTCTGTAGAATTTGCGGTTAAAGGCATGCCGGAGCAGCTAGGAGATATCGCAAAGCATTTGGTTTGGTTGCATCCATGTCAAAACAGCGACAATTACAGGACGACACAGGACACTCGGAATTTTGCCTGCAATAAAAAATGATTATATAGGGAATCTCTATTTTCCATTTAAGCATTTGGGAACTCACTTGAACCATTGCATGATGTGCTCGGTGTGGCCGCCGTGTCGACATGTCTGGCACCAGGAGAACCACTTCGAGAAGGGCTTCATCTGCCAAGCGCCTTGCAGATCCGTGGCATTCGTCTCGCTAGGATTGGCATTAATCATGGTGCCCATATGCATCAGACAAAGCGAGCAGCGAGGCAATGGCTTCCGGCAACTCGGGCAGGACGACAGTCGATTTGTGCTCGTGGTTGTGCTTCGGGGACGCGGCTCATCCAGCAAAGCATTCGACACTGATTTACCACAGAAGTTGCAGGATAGATACACGGTTCGAGCACTCCGCGCCGAGGCACGAATACTCTCGATCTTGATGTCAAGTTCGGCCCGCTTCTCCCAGAGTCCCCAGCTGTTGAGGTAGTCCAGATAGCTGGTGATCCAGTACTGAATGCGGTTGTCCATAAAGTGCTCATTGCGGAAGTAATTGATGGCCACAAGGGCCACAGTCTGCACATCAAAAGTGGCATCCATATAGGCCTGCAGTATATTGATGCCGTCCAGGGACTCTCCTGTGAGCAGTAGTCCATTGAGGTCGCCACATTCTATGGCTCTTTGGATGCGTTGCTTCACATAATCCGCCAGCTTCGTCTCCGAGAGATACTTGCAGGCGAAAGCCACGCGATCCGCCAGGGAGACTCCCTCCTCCTTGAGCACCGCCTCGAAATTATCCTTCTCCATGGTGAGGAAAGAGAATATCGCACGCAAATGCGGATCTTGGATCTGCATGTTGGCATTGGAGCGCTGATTGCGCCATGTGGAGCTGCAGCGGTCCGCATTGAAGCTGGACAAGGCAATGGCCGTGATTCTGTACATGCTGGGATCGCGCAGCTTATCCGCCGCCTGCGACAATATGTTGCAGGCATCTAGCACCTTCAGATGGAACACACATATCATGGCCGCACGACTGAACTCTTTGTTGGCATAGAGCTTCTCGATGAATCTGTCCAGCTCACGCTCAAAGGACCAGCCGCATAGCTGCAGCGCAAGATCACGCTGTTCGCTACTACACGGAATAAGAGTGGAGAGAGAGTTGAGTAAGTGCATCCATTTCGAAGTTTAGAGGTTCCTGTACTTACTGATAGCAAATCAACTTGTTGGAGTTGTTGATGCCGTCGGGCCACTGCAGCACCTGTGACTCGATACGGGAACTGGCCATCAGTGCCTCTGAGGTGTGCCCCAGATTGATGCCCAGCGTGGCCTTCAATCCTGTCAAACGCTCCTCGCTGTACACATTGTTGAGTGTGGCCCAGACATTCCGCAAGTATGGGCTTAGATGAATCTCTAAACCGCGCTTCTCCGGCTGTATGCCGTAATCTTGTAGAGCACGCTGGCGAGTCTCCTCCAGCAGATCCTCCTCGAACAATTCACGCTCCAGAAAGTCGAAGCTCAGCGAGGATCCCACATGGTAATCATTGAGAGAGCTGCTCGCACTATGGGAGCTGCAGCTGCTCGTGGTTGGCGGTTGAGTGGCTGCGGGGGATGTGGCCACCGCTGTGGTGGCGGTAGTGGTGGTGGCAGGTGCATAGAGCGGACGTTGCATCAGCAGTGGCAACTTGCTGCGATTGCTGTAAGCTGTGTGTAGACTAGCTGGAAGTCGGAAATCGAAGATGTTAAGGGCATCTGCCAGGAGGAGCATTCGCTCAAAGTCACGCGGATGCCAGGAGAGCCAATTGACCGTAGAGAACTTGGAGCTGTACTGATACTTGGCCGGGAATGGACTGATCTGACGCTTTACATGGTAGACCTCCCGACAGGTCTCGTTGTCCACGCTGCGTATGTCATAGAGTGTGATGTAGGGTGAGTCCCGCTGCAGTGAGGACAGCAAGGAGGTGCGTGTCGGACACCAGGCGATCTGCATGTGGGTGCGTGATGAGGGTATCTGACGGAGTGGACGCTCGATGGCACGCAGATCCCAAAGCATTATCACCGAATCCACAAAGCTGCACAGATAATTCCCATTGGGAGCTACCGATAATCCTTGCACGGTCTTCGTCTGTATGGATTGGCAGGTGGTGCCGCTTTCTGCCAAGGAAACGGATATTAAGCTGAAGTTCTATAGAGGATTGCGGTCACTTACGTCTCAGATCGAAGAGTCGAATCATTTTCTGACTCATGCCAGCGATGAGCACACGATGATTGTGATCCCAGCACATTGAGTTGGCGGAATCCGCCAGGCCAAAGAAGTTTGCCGTCTCCTTGGGCACTCCCCGCTCAATATCCCAGATGGTTATGCAGGAATCCGAGCGGTGTCTATCGTGACCAATGGCCAGTATGTTGGCATCCAGCTGATTCCATGCCAGGCACGTGCACATCCGCTGTTGTCGCGGTGCTAAAACAATTTAAGATTAAGACTGGACATGACCTGCGGTCGGGGGGCTATCCTTACTGTACTCCCAGCTGCTGTCGTAGGTATCCCGAAAGTTGCAGATGCCAATCTTGCCATCCGCCAGGCCAACAGCTATGATCGGCTGATCGCTGTGATAGGAGGCGGCCACGCAGCGGGCATATTGATAACGGGATTCGTTGGATAGATAATTAACGGGAATGTAGGGCAATCGAGATTTGTGGGCGATGTCGTCTTTGCTGCGCACTTCGTACAAGTTGATCTCCTGTCCCCATGACACGAACTTATCCGGGAAATTGGGGAACCAGCTGATGCCGTGTATGTTACCGCTCATTTTGAGCTGAATTTATTATAATTTTTAATGCGCTGCTGTCAATCTGCAATTGCGTCGCTTCTTATCAGTTGTAAAAATAGCAAACAACCTCAAACAGCTGATAGTGCAGCTAGTGATGGTAGTTTAAGTAACATTGGTGGAGCATTCATGTTAAATGTGGAGCAAATCTGTAGTTTACTTTAAACTGCTTGCATAACGTTGCCAGTTGCACTGCTTAAACCTAACGCAGTTTAAGCAGCTTCCTGTCTTTCCTAACTCCATTCATAGATGTCGCTGCAAAGTCAAGTTTCGAAAAATTTGCCCAGTTGAAAACTTTGTTCAACATCTGCTTTGGATCTTCAGTAATGTTTATTTTTACGGTTAAATGAACACACATGTTGCGCCAGCCTAGAAGAAGAACCGCTGTTGTAAGCACCATAAAGTTGCTTTATAAGGTGCGCTCTGGGGTAACTATTCAACTGAATCGACATCATAAATACATAATTGGCAGTTGGGGATTACTTTTATATACCAACATATATATATTTATGTATATTTATGCGCTGTAATTGTGGCTTGACATGAGCTCAGTTCGCTTTTGTTGTTCAGTCTGCGTTTTAAAGTCGCTATTTCATGTGAAATGCACACAAATCAATAAAAAGTGCACATATTATAATAAATGAATAACAATTATAATTGCATATATTGGAATATGCAAAAGATTTACGAGTGTGCGTTTGCACATAAATTAATAAACGTGAATACAATTTTGTGCCGTGTATTGAAAATAAAATTGCATAAAGGAGGCAGCGACAAACAAACGACGAGCGACAAATGTCAGATGACAATTCGATTGCAACAATTTTTGATTAAATGCAACAAAAACACAAAATGCGAAATTCGCTGTTTGCGGTATTGACAGAAAGAGCGAGCGAGATGGAGAGACAGAGAGGGAGAGGGAGAATTCGAATGGTAACGGAAACGGAAACAAAGCAGCATCAAAAATAACTGTCCATAATCCCGCAACAGCCACGCCCACTTAATAAGGGTAAGGGGCACTGTAATGCCATTCATATCCACAAACATATCAAATATCCATCAGAATCATCATCATCATCATTATCATCATCATTAGCATCTGCAGTTAAATTATCATGTGAAATTTCCATGAAAATCTGAAGCTTTACTTAATTGAATTGGTTCAACACACTATATCTCCTTTAAATAATCGACAACTAGTCCCGTGTATACCCTGTAATATCCTTAAATGCAACAGAAAATATTTATAACTACCAGCCCGGGGTAAGGGATGTCCACTAATTAGTTATAAAATATGCAACTAATTAGAATTGTGTTTTTGTTGAAGCGGGGAGCACATGAGGGGGAAAAAATTAAAATCTGATTTTATTCATCCACAATATGATCTGTAACTAGGCTATTTTGAATATATATATGATGAATGTCCTTTCAGATCTGAACTCACATTACGAAATAGAGTTACTTGGGATTATAAAACAATTTGCTATCAGAGTCCGGCAGGATATGTCCTAATTATAATTATTTTTCAAAAAATGATTATCGATTTTTTCGATAACTTTATCGATTTTTAAAAAGTGGCTGCAGGGTATCTCATAGTGGAGCACTGCCTATTATTTAATTCTCATTTGTTGAATTCGCCCGTTTTACAATTTGATTTATGTTGTGCAACAAAAGCAGGACGAAAAACAATAACAACGATAATAATAATAATTTGGCCATTTTGTGCCGCCAAAGGATGCAGGAAAACAAAATCAAATGCAAATCATCATCTGATTAATTTATAGAAATATTTCGACATGAATATATTTCTTGTTATATCAAATTTGATGAATGTATGTATTTGTTCCGCACAGCGAATTTTCGTTTTCCAACAAATATCCTTTTTTGGTTTAATGCGCTGAATTCCCCTTAAATTATTTTAGAATTTTTAAGAAATCTTCAAAATTTCTTTCTTGTTAAAAACAGGTGTAAAATTTACATAAATTTCTTATCTGATTTTTAGAGCCATTTAAAATGCTGTTCTTGTGTACGGTGGTCTTTAAAAATATGCGCATGCATTTAGCACACAGTGCTGCATAAAAGTATGCGCATCATTTCATTTTCCTCTCATCATTTGTTGCATATTTATAGGGCAAAGTTGAGATGTCCTTTTCTCGTTTATCAATTTGCAATCGCTTAGCACTGGGGCAGCGTGCAAGAGCGAGAGAGAGAGAGAGAGAGAGAGAGAGAGAGAGAGATGGGCAGGCTTAAGAGAGGGAGGCAAATACGTAGAGTGAGAGGAAGATGAAGTGATAATAATAACAGGCGACACTGAAATTGGAAAATTAATGCCTTCTATTTGAACGTGTTGCATGCATTTTTCATGACATCGTGGCAAAGCTGCAAAAAGTGCCAGCCATAAAAAGCAACAGAGTGTATACGACTAGCAGATACTCTATACCATCATACTCTGTTCAAAAAGTATGCGACAAAGAGTCAGATAATAAGGATATGATAAAATTTCCAAGCTCATTTAATTTCCATTGATATGTTTAGTATTAAAACTTGCATATACCCTTTACTTGATCTATTTTGGGGATGTGGGTTGACAGTGGGGTTAGAGGGGGGTGAAGGGCTGGCTGCGTATGACAACAAATGTGAATGTGACCCCAGTGCACGTTTAACTTAAATGGGGCGTGTATTTATGTCTCGGTTCGTTGTCCATCATTTTATTTATGCATTATTTATATTTATATTTGCCTACAAAATGCTGCCATTTAATGGTTGTGTGTGATCTTTGTTGTTTTTCCTCTTCTTTGACTTGCTTGCCTTATTTATTGTTTTATCATTTGCGAACATATTAAAAATATTTATTTACATTCATGCAGCAATTCGTTTGAAACATTTTTCGCGCAAATGCGAGAAAATAAAACACAAATTCTGCGCCCGTGCATATGCTACATTTTTTTTCCACAAGTAACGAGGCTGTGTGCGCGAGTGTGTGTATGTGTAGACATTGTGTAAGTGTGAGTGTGTGTAGAAATGTTTGCCAGTTATTAAATTGTGTAGGTAAAATATATTTATTAATTTTATAAGCATTCAATAATAAAAAAATTTAAAATTTTGTAAGCTACTGTCGAGCATAATGCACGGTTAGAGACTCAATAGACGGTATTAAAATAAATTAGAAATTTTTATAAAAATTATTTTTGTATAAAAATGAACTTTGAAGGAAAAAGGTCAGTTTTTTCAAAAGAAATCTATTTCTTAAAGGTAGAAAATAATCCAGACGTCTCACATAGCTACATTAATAAAAAATTAAAAATCTCTAAAATACTCTAAAGTGAATTGCAAAAGGAAAATGTATTTATATTGAGATTTTGTTAGAATTGTTTATTGCCTGTCGATTTGCCAGTTGCGATTCATAAATCAATCGATTTCGCATTATTTGTTATATTCACAAATTCTAATAAATTTGTGCTACAAATGGCAAACGACTAGAACTGCAGTTGTATAGTATATTTTACTAAGCGAGGGCAGCTCCATAAGTTTCTCTCGTAAATATTGCTGTCGGATATAAAAATATTTCGCATATTGTTTGGGTTTCCCCCTGGTCATAGTGTTGTTTCATATTTGTTGTAGTTGTTGTTGTTGTTGATTTAGTTTGCTGACACTTCCTGTTTTTGTTATTGTTTTGTCCTTTTTGCTAGTCCTCGAGCTCGAGCTGTGCTCGACTATGGCTGCTGTTGGTGCTGCCATCGCGTTTTAAAGTGCAATTTTATGAGCCGTTAACAGCACATTACGTATACATATTGCAGCCAGTCTTTGCACACACACACACACACATACACATTTACAACCACTCACACAAACACACACACTGTCACACGGATGTAGTATATGCTAACAGATTAAGTTATTGTTGATTTGCAGATTTGACAATTTATTGGAGCAGAAAATTCGCAATTTTACAAATTTTATTGCCAGCCAAGTGCAATGTGGGCGTGGCCCATTCTAGTGGGCGTATCGGTAGCACACAATTCCCACCGTTTTCACACCAATTCGCTGCTTTCCCAGCTTGTTCCGCATCTTATTTATATGTTTTGCCAGACACTTGGTACTGAATATTAATTGCAAATCATATCAGGGATACTCTATGAAAATCGGCGAAATTGGAAATGCAATCTCCATATGCTGTAACGTGCCCGGACAACCATCTGATAATTTTTGCACATTTTGTTTAGCCAGAATTATTTGCAATTTAATTGCAATTCGACTTTTTTTTTGTTTCATTTTTGTTTTGTCGTAATTCAAATTTGATAAAATTGTTGCAAATGCAGTTAACAATAGCGCGGGGCCAGTTAGATTGTTACATTGTTATGCGGTTGCATTCGCCACGCCCACAATATGTGTGCCTCCCATGGAAAATCTCTCACTGAGCAAATTCGATTTTAATAATTGCAAAATTTCAGCTGCTATCAAAATTCGATTGCATTCGACGAACAAAAATTGTAGCATACTTTTCAGCTTGTGTGCATTTTACTAAATTAAATTGGTTTTTAATGGAAGATGGCAGCGTGGAGAGGCGAGCATGAAGAGCCTGTTGATGCCACATGACGTTGCAACATTATTACGGGCTCAATTGATTTGGCAGTTAACACTCGAGTTCAAGCAGCGACAGGCAGAAAGAGACAGAGAGAGTGAGTGAGAGAGAGAGGGAGATAAAGAGAGCAGAGAATTTGCAAGAAATAATTTCCAACAATTGCAAATTGCTTGCTGTCAACGCCTATGGGCGTGGCAGGCCAACACGCATACGCAGCATGTGCTGCCAGTCTGTCTGTCCTGTCTGTCTGTCCTGTCTGTCTGTCCTGTCTGCCGTTCACAGTCGCTGATCGCATGTTAAGCTGACGTTCTACATGACAACAGACAGTCGATGAGGCGACGACGAGCAGCAGCATCAGCATCAGCAGCAGCAGCCAAAGGATGCAGCGTATCCTTGCAGGCACTCTCTGTCTTTCTCTATCTCTGTCTGTGTGTCATGCGTGTTGCCAATTCCTTTTTCACAAAATTGTATTGACATGACATTCGATTGTAACTTGTGTCGCCTGTCGAGTTTCCTCTGCCTCAACTTCTACTTCAACTTCTGCTGATGCGACAAATTGACAGACGCATTGAAATGTATCTGACAAACTTATTAATAATCCTTAGATACATTTGCTAAGCATGCCAGCCTTAAGCTCGAATGTCAACAACTGTCAGCTTGCCACATAAATGTAATTAATCAAATGCTTTTTAACATTTGCATAACTTCTCGCTCTTTGGCAGACTTTCAATTGCGCTGAGGCAACTTGTCAGCTTCTCTTGCAATTAGTAACAGTTACAAGCAACCAACGGGCGAGCATATCAGACTAACAGAGACTGTGTGCAAAATTTAATTGAGAGCAGCAGAGAAAGAATTTTTTTTTAATTTTTCCATTTTTTAAAGATTTTATATTTTTATATAAATTTTTTTTTTTTTGGCAGCCACGTCATATTATTGGACTCTCATTTAAGTGGATGGAGTCTGGCCTTGGGTCTGGCATCTCAAATATTTATTGTATTTGCATAAATAGTATATATTATTGCATTTTCAATGTGCACAAAAGTTGTGCAATTAATTAAACAAAATATTTGCCATAGTTTTCATTATGTTGAATTCCATATTCTTCATTTTTTAACCTCAATTAATCTTTAAATTATGGAATATGCAATTTCATTTTCATATTCTTAATTAAATCAAAATGTTTTACAATATGCTCGTTAAAAACTGCAATCAATTGCATTTCAAAAATGAAAAATAATATATTAAAATATTGAATAACCAAAAAAAAAAACTTGATCATAAATTTTCTTTACAATATATGCGTGAATAATTTTTGCAGTTTTATTTTTCGAAGGGAATGAAACATGGGAAAACCAGCAAACAACAAATTGTTGAATTTAAGGCTAGAAAAAATTTGTAACAACTGAAATTGATATTTTAAAAACTTTAATTGAAATATCTCTCTAATCAAACAAGGCACTTAAGAGGTATCTGCAAGTAGGTCAAACTTCACTTCTAGCACTATAAATTATAAGCATATTTGAAGTATTTTTTGTAATTAAAAAAAATGAAATTTTTTGGCTATCTGCATTTGCCCACTCGGTAGCTATATTTACAGGGTATGTGCTGGCCGTGAGTTCAATATAAATATGCGGCTCATAACATCTTTTTGTATTTATGTTGAATGCGGCTTTTGAAGCGAACAGAAACAAGGCCAACATGTTTGCATACAGCTGCCACGCCCACCGCACACATATGTATACGACATGTTGATTATTTACTTGCTCCACATTACACACCATCTATATACATATGTATATATGTACATATATGTATCATATTACATAGTGTAATCAGCAGTGGCTGCTGGCGCTTGTAAATTATAATTCAATTAATGAATTTGCGCTGTGAACTAATTTGGTGTGCCCCATAACAACGAGCACAGTTTGTGGCATGTGACAGGCAGGCAGCTCATCAGCGAGGCGTGGCACGTGCGAGGGGCCCCCAAAAGCCAAAGCCGAAGATGTTACAACCATATAAACTTGATGCGTTCAAAGACCAGCAAAAAAAAAAAAAAAAATTAAAGGGAAAATGAAAAACGAAACGAAAAAAGTGTGAAGCATGAAAATCCGTGAAAAACGCCACGAAAATCTTGTGCGAGGTTGTTAAAATTGTGCCGAGCATTGCATTAAGCTGAAGGGGGTGAATGTGGCAGAGGTTAGGGGCGTGGATGGTGGTTGGGTGGTTGGGTGGTTGGGTTGGTTTAGCGTTACTGTCATGTATTTCATTTTTTATGTTTATTGTCGCTTATCGCTGTTGGGCTGCTGACTGCCTGCCCCCTGCCTGCCCCTCTGCCCCACGCTGCCAGTTGTGTTGCAATGCCAGCAGAGGTCCTGTCATTAGAGTCCTCGCGCCAAGATGAAAAAGAGTAAACACTGCGATGAAAAAACGTTAACAACTCTCTTGGGCAATGTGTGTGTGTATGTGAGTATGTGTGTGTGGAGTTAAAGTGAGATATATGTATGTATGTGTGTGTGTGTGTGTGTGTGTGTGTGTGTGTGTGTGTGTGTGTGTGTGTGTGTGGAGCTCATAACAAAACGCGTTACACACAATCTGTATGGCGACGGTCCTCTCACTCATACACGCCTTGCAACTCCCTCACTTCTACTCTCCTCTTTCTCTCTTCTCTTTCTCTATCTCTCTCTCTCTCTCTGTCTTTTGCTCGTTTGCTGTCCCACTTTAGTGCTTACATGCTATCTGTCTGCCTCTGTGTGTGTGTGTGAGAGAGTATGTGTAACTTTATTAGCAGTCTCCTGGCTCTGTGTGTTACCTTGTCAAAGTTATGAAAGCGACTGGGGACCCGCCCACAAACAGTCCACACACTCCACACTCTACACCTGCCACATGCCACACAGGCTCCAACTTGCTCTAGCGGTGTGTGAAATTAGTTTAGGCCACGTGAACAATGCAAATCCCAATTTGATATGCTTTAAATCTGAAATGGAAAAAATTCCTAAAAATATTTTCCAATTGCAGAACCTCTCTTAATGCATCTCTTTGTTTTTCTCAATAACTTGCTTCTTCTTTCTCTGGATTTTCCTTTTTTCCTTTTGTGCCTGATTTATTGGCAGTTCATTTGGCAATGTTAATCAGCAAACGAATTGCATAAACTTGGCTAAAAGAATGCTTAGTGGAATTTCAATTACTTTTGGCCAACAGGCAAAGACGCCAAGCCCAGAGAAAACTCATTTCGGTCGCCGAGGCATGCCTCTAAATGAGGCATCATCTGAGAGTGGGCGTGGCTGTGGGTGACTGGAGGGAGGAAGGGGGGTTGGTGGAGTAGTGCGTGCTTCATGCATAATTTGCAGGTGTCGAGCGAAAATATTTTCCACTCGTATTTTCCTTTTTAATAATTTTGCAAATGATGCGACAAGCCGTTTGCTCTCTCTCTTTCTCTCATTCTCTTTCTCTGCCTGCATCTCTCTCTCTTATACTTTTCTCACGCTCTCTGCAAATCTCAGCACAACTTGCTTGGGTCATTTAAATGCAGATTGCAATGAGCTGCGGAATGTGCGATGGACACAGTATTAGACCAAGGAGTGGCATGAGGGGAGTGAGGGGAGTGGGCTGGGGACTGCCCAGAGGTTGTTCAGCATTTGCATAATGGCGGCGACACATTGCAACGGAAGCGGAAACCCAAAGCTCGCTCACTTGCAGGTGTCCACGAGGCGTGCTTGTGACTGTTACGCCTCATCCTGCCCCCCATCCTGTCCGGCCGTGCCTCATTGTCGTCGTTAGTATACAGAAGCTGTTGCAGTAGAGAGAGAGAGAGAGAGAGACAGAAACACAGTAAAAGATAGAGAGAAGGAGAGGGAGGAGGGTAGCTGAGGCAGAGAGGTTCCATTGAGCATTGGGCAGGTCGTCATGCGGTCTTACCGAAGTGAACATGAACTGAGCTGCAGCTTTTGACCGGAGAGCAAAACGTTTTTCATTTTAATTCAACTGCAATAAATAAGCTGGCAGCCAGGTGATAGCAGGACATTACACACACACATGCACACACACACAACCATTCATTCACACATACAGAGACAGAGAGAGAGAGAGAGAGAAAGACAGTGAAAGCACAAAAGTCAATACAGTAATTTTGTTGAACCTATAGATGATCCAATGCTGAATATATTAAGTTGATTCCGAGCTTATACTTTTCTTGCTACAGAATAGCTCATTAAAGCTTTAGAAAGCTCTTTTTAACATAAACTACAAAGAGCTTTAAGCTTCTTTGTTGTTCTTATATACGACTCAATGTGGACTGTTTTAAGTAGATTACGCGCTAGTCATTTTCTGTCTACATAAAAGCTCATTAAAACTTTACAAAAATATTTTTGGCAACAGATATTTACAGCATCTTAAAGTTAATTTAAGCGTTTTTAAAGCTTTAAGCCTCTTCGTTGAAACTACAGATGAGTAAATGCTGAATGTATTAAGTTAATCCCTAGTTGGTTTTTTTCTTAAAAGCTCATTAAAGCTTTATAAAGCTTTTTTGATAGGCAGCTCTTAAGGGCATATTGAGATTTCATTAATGCAAGCGTATTAAAAACTGTTCTAATTTTTATGCTCAGCACTGGAGAGCTTCCTAAAGCTTTCTTTCAGCCGCTTAAAGCTTTTAAATGCAGATTTTTTGGTAAAGTCACTGAAGTCACTTCCGAGTTGCCTTGTTTTTAGCCAAAGGGGCAGTCATTTCGCCGTCTCTGTTGTTCGCATGTTGCAAGTTGGTTGCCGATATGGTTGTTGGTTTTGTTTGTTTATGTTGCCACAACGTAGTCGCGACTCCTGCGATCTCTATACCGACTCCACCTCCGACTCATGTGCCCTTGCTGGTGAAAGATGCCACTGCAACAGCTGCTGCGACTGTGGCTGTATCTGCGGCTGGCTGCGGGCGAGAGGGTGTGATGGTGTGAGGAGGTGCGGGTGTGTGGGTGTGTGGGCGGTGTCAACCATTGTCAGTGGCAAGTAGCAAGTGGCAAGTGGCAGCAATTGCGTATGCTGCCGTTGCAGCACCAGCTGCACTCCTAGCTATAGCTATAGTTACTGGTGTGGCATAAATTTCGTTGCGGTTGCACGTGAAAATTGCATTTGGCTAACAGTCGCTTCTCTCTCTCTCCCCTTCCTCTCTCTTTCTCTCACTCTATGGGAGTGTGTGTAATTGGTGTGTGCGTATGTGTGTGTGTGTGCAAATTGTGGACTTAAATGTTTATGCGCTGGGCTTGGCCAGAGTCAGAGTCGCTGCCACTGCCACTGCCACTGCAAGTGCCACTGCAACTGCCACCTTCATTCGACTAGAATTCGCTTTCGCATTCGCCATCCACACACCATTTTGGCCGTTTGTTTATTAAGCTTTTTGGCCAAAATAGAAAAAGGTGTTGAATGCCACTCGCTAGCTGCTTTTTATTGCCACCAGCACATTCACACTCACATGCATACACACACACACACACGTTGTTGGCTGTAAGTGCAACATCGGCAGCTGTAAAATAAATATATATTTTTATTTTCTCGCTCTTTGTCTTGCCTCTTCCTCTTCCTCTTCCCCTCTCTCTGTTTCTCTGTGTCATTCTTTATTTTGTTGTTGCCATTGCCAGCGAGAGCGTATAAATTAAACGCGTTACAGCTGGCAACCACAACGATTTACCCCTACCTACCCCCAAACGCTTGCCACATGCCCCATCTTCACTCCACTCCACTCCATACTCTTCTCTTTTCTATAGTATTTTTTTTCTTTGAGTCGCATTAATTCGGTTTTGCACCCGCAAAAGCACTTAATGCAGCCCTGGCATGATGTTGCTTCAAGCGGACACAAAATTTAAATAAGAAACAAATCGAAGTAATGGCAAATGCCTCCCCTGCCCCTCCTTCACCCCTAACACCCCTTAGCCAGTTTTAGCCACTCTTAGCCACTCTTCCCTCCGCACAGATAGCAAATGCCAAATGTTCAATGTACTAAAAGGCAATCAAAAAGTAAAGTGAGCAGAGGCACAACACAGCTCAACACTAGAGTGACAAAGGGAGATAGCAATAGTGGGACAGAGCGAGATAGCGACACACCCACTATGGCACAGTGAAGCCATCGGCATAATGAAAGAACGAAAGCAGCCGTTGAGGAAAAAAAATAAACAAGAAAAAAAATAAGTAAAGAAGGAGGGAAGGAAAAATGAATGAAAATCTTCAACGAAATGAAATTCATTGAAGCGTTCGACGCAGCATATTAAAGGGCATTAATGAAATTATGCTGTTACCATCGATTGCCAGGATCTAGAGGCAATCCTGCACCGTCAGCTCCACAATTGCTCCACTTACTGCATCCTCTGCCCCAAACTCATCTCATTTAAGAGCCAGCTGATAGCATCTCCAAATGGCCAATCTCCAGCACCAAATGGTACTCGATAAAGTCTTAATAGCATTCGCGAACCAAATATTTTCGATTTCATTAGTAGAATTCCATAGTTAATCCGCAACTCAAATGTAGTAGAATCTAAAAATCTACAGTCTCGAAACTAAATGAAAATAGACCAAAAAATTCAATTTATTAATTAAAAAGTAATGTCTGTTCATGGGATATGATAATGTTTATTTTGAGTGATTATTTTCAACTTTTCGACTACATTTTCTAAAATATTGCATCAAATTCACTCCGATAAAAATTTTATTGTCAATTTTGATGCCAGAAATGGATTGGACACAAAAAGTTCGATTTTAAAACTTTCACTTTTTTTGCTTTTTTGCAAGGGGTTAGTATGGAAAAATGGCCAAAAATTGACCAAAATTAAAAACTGCCGACAGGGACCAATTTTGGATGCAGATTGAAAATATGATCAAAACCATTGACGGAGGTGAAAAAATGTTCAAAATCGGTTGATTTTTGAGGAAGTTATGGCTGTTCAAAGTTTGGAAGGAACGATTTTCCAATAAAAATTGATTTCTTGAATCAGTTTCCCTATTAAGTTTTCAATATTTTCTAAAGTATTGCCTAAAATCAATTTCGGTAAAAAGCATAATAATTTTAGGAAGAAAACCCCTGCCAAAAGTAAAACAATTTTAAAAACCGAATGATTTTTGTAAATGTTATGGCTGTTAAAAGTTTGACGTTAGGATCTCTTCTTATTTTGGGTAAATTTTTGACTATTTTAGCCATATTTTCTAAAATATTGTTGCAAATCAAGTTCTGTAAAAAGTTTTATACACATTTTGATGACAGAAATCGATTGGGCACAAAAAATTTCGATTTTAAAACTTTCACTTTTTTTTTGCTTTTTTGCAAGGGGTTAGTATGGAAAAATGGCCAAAAATTGACCAAAATTTAAAATTGCCGACAGGGACCAATTTTGGATGCAGATTGAAAATATGATCAAAACCATTGACGGAGGTGAAAAAATGTTCAAAATCGGTTGATTTTTGAGGAAGTTATGGCTGTTCAAAGTTTGGAAGGAACGATTTTCCAATAAAAATTGATTTCTTGAATCAGTTTTCCTACTAAATTTTTAATATTTTCTAAAGTATTGCCCAAAATCAATTTCGGTAAAAAGCATAATAATTTTTGGAAGAAAACCCTTGCCAAAAGTAAAACAATTTTCAAAATCGAATGATTTTTGTAAAAGTTATGGCTGTTCAAAGTTTGACGTTAGGATCTCTTCTTATTTTGGGTAAATTTTTCACTTTTTTAGCCATATTTTCTAAAATATTGTTGCAAATCAAGTTCTGTAAAAAGTTTTATACACATCTTGATGACAGAAATCGATTGGGCACAAAAAATTTCGATTTTAAAACTTTCACTTTTTTTGCTTTTTTGCAAGGGGTTAGTATGGAAAAATGGCCAAAAATTTGACCAAAATTTAAAATTGCCGACAGGGACCAATTTTGGATGCAGATTGAAAATATGATCAAAACCATTGACGGAGGTGAAAAAATGTTCAAAATCGGTTGATTTTTGAGGAAGTTATGGCTGTTCAAAGTTTGGAAGGAACGATTTTCCAATAAAAATTGATTTCTTGAATCAGTTTCCCTATTAAATTTTCAATATTTTCTAAAGTATTGCCCAAAATCAAGTTCGGTAAAAAGCATAATAATTTTTGGAAGAAAACCCTTGCCTAAAGTAAAACAATTTTAAAAATCGAATGATTTTTGTAAAAGTTATGGCTGTTCAAAGTTTGACGTTAGGATCTCTTCTTATTTTGGGTAAATTTTTCACTATTTTAGCCATATTTTCTAAAATATTGTTGCAAATCAAGTTCTGTAAAAAGTTTTATACACATTTTGATGACAGAAATCGATTGGGCACAAAAAATTTCGATTTTAAAACTTTCACTTTTTTTGCTTTTTTGCAAGGGGTTAGTATGGAAAAATGGCCAAAAAATTGACCAAAATTAAAAATTGCCGACAGGGACCAATTTTGGATGCAGATTGAAAATATGATCAAAACCATTGACGGAGGTGAAAAAATGTTCAAAATCGGTTGATTTTTGAGGAAGTTATGGCTGTTCAAAGTTTGGAAGGAACGATTTTCCAATAAAAATTGATTTCTTGAATCAGTTTCCCTATTAAATTTTCAATATTTTCTAAAGTATTGCCCAAAATCAATTTCGGTAAAAAGCATAATAATTTTTGGAAGAAAACCCTTGCCAAAAGTAAAACAATTTTAAAAATCGAATGATTTTTGTAAATGTTATGGCTGTTCAAAGTTTGACGTTAGGATCTCTTCTTATTTTGGGTAAATTTTTGACTAGTTTAGCCATATTTTCTAAAATATTGTTGCAAATCAAGTTCTGTAAAAAGTTTTATACACATTTTGATGACAGAAATCGATTGGGCACAAAAAATTTCGATTTTAAAACTTTCACTTTTTTTTGCTTTTTTGCAAGGGGTTAGTATGGAAAAATGGCCAAAAAATTGACCAAAATTAAAAATTGCCGACAGGGACCAATTTTGGATGCAGATTGAAAATATGATCAAAACCATTGACGGAGGTGAAAAAATGTTCAAAATCGGTTGATTTTTGAGGAAGTTATGGCTGTTCAAAGTTTGGAAGGAACGATTTTCCAATAAAAATTGATTTCTTGAATCAGTTTCCCTATTAAATTTTCAATATTTTCTAAAGTATTGCCCAAAATCAAGTTCGGTAAAAAGCATAATAATTTTTGGAAGAAAACCCTTGCCTAAAGTAAAACAATTTTAAAAATCGAATGATTTTTGTAAAAGTTATGGCTGTTCAAAGTTTGACGTTAGGATCTCTTCTTATTTTGGGTAAATTTTTCACTATTTTAGCCATATTTTCTAAAATATTGTTGCAAATCAAGTTCTGTAAAAAGTTTTATACACATCTTGATGACAGAAATCGATTGGGCACAAAAAATTTCGATTTGAAAACTTTCACTTTTTTTGCTTTTTTGCAAGGGGTTAGTATGGAAAAATGGCCAAAAATTGACCAAAATTAAAAACTGCCGACAGGGACCAATTTTGGATGCAGATTGAAAATATGATCAAAACCATTGACGGAGGTGAAAAAATGTTCAAAATCGGTTGATTTTTGAGGAAGTTATGGCTGTTCAAAGTTTGGAAGGAACGATTTTCCAATAAAAATTGATTTCTTGAATCAGTTTAACTACTAAATTTTCAATATTTTCTAAAGTATTGCCCAAAATCAAGTTCGGTAAAAAGCATAATAATTTTAGGAAGAAAACCCCTGCCAAAAGTAAAACAATTTTAAAAACCAAATGATTTTTGTAAAAGTTATGGCTGTTCAAAGTTTGACGTTAGGATCTCTTCTTATTTTGGGTAAATTTTTCACTTTTTTAGCCATATTTTCTAAAATATTGTTGCAAATCAAGTTCTGTAAAAAGTTTTATACACATCTTGATGACAGAAATCGATTGGGCACAAAAAATTTCGATTTTAAAACTTTCACTTTTTTTGCTTTTTTGCAAGGGGTTAGTATGGAAAAATGGCCAAAAATTTGACCAAAATTTAAAATTGCCGACAGGGACCAATTTTGGATGCAGATTGAAAATATGATCAAAACCATTGACGGAGGTGAAAAAATGTTCAAAATCGGTTGATTTTTGAGGAAGTTATGGCTGTTCGAAGTTTGGAGGGAGCCCTTTACCAAGAAAAATTGATTTCTTGAATCAGTTTCCTTACTAATTTGTCAATCTTTTCTATTTATTTTTATTTTCTGTTTGACTATTTTGAATAGTGCTTTTGTGGACGAAGTCAGTTCTGTTAAACTTTGAAAGGAACCGCTTTAGCAGAATAATTCATTTCTGATTTAAATCATAATTTTGGTATTGCTTTTCGAAATCGATTACTGTTGGAATTAAATTGCATGTTCGTCGAGTGGACACTCAGTCGATGGTTTTGCATCTCTAGTTCCAAGTACTTTACTGTTATGTAATTAGCACTTTACAAAGCAATTTGCTTATCGATAAATTTCCTAGTTAAAACTGCAGCTTATAGTGTCCCTTTCGCCACAGTCTGCGGTAATGATATGCTGAAGCATGCAATCCACAACAGACAACCGCACCACACAGAACCACCCAGCACCACCCACACAACTTCTACCAGTTTTGGATTGGCTCAATGAAGCGTAAACTGTAACACAGAAGAGCTTATGGCCAACACTTGAATGGCATGGAATGGATGGAAAATGTTCTTAATCACAGCTGAGAAACGTTCAGATATGTTGAGATACGTTAAGAGTGCTTCGAAATCGATAGAAATGCCAAACGATTTTAGACAACCTTACATCCACACATTTCCGGCAGCTGTTAGCTGTCCTCCGGCTAGAGGTCCTCCCTCGACGTCAGCCTCAACTTGAGAGGAACTGAACCTCTGTTTGGGCAAAATAAAGTGCAGCCTCCTGAGTTTCTTCCACGGCGTAAAAAATAATCAAACACAATGCGGCCCCTTTCAGTCAACTCCCCACCTATACAGCTTCAACTTCATATCTTCCTCAGCCCTACTACTATTGGCTCTCTTAACGTGCTCCCTTGTGGGTTGAGGGCGTCCTCCGTGTCCAGGTTTTCAGTTCTCCTGGGCTAGTTGCTGCGACTACGACTATTCGCCGGCTTTGGCACTTTACTTCCGTTTTTTGCACTTTGCATACAAAGTACCGTTAACTAGTCGCATCAGATTTCCACTCTTCTCTCTCTCCCTCTTGCTTTCTCTTTGCGGTTTTTCAGAGATTTCTTTTCGTTCCGCATTTCGGCAGCTCTTAAATGGTTTCCTTATGGAAATTTCATTGAAATGTTATGCTAGAGCAGTACTACTGGTGGGGGAGGGGGTGCAGGGAGGGGGTTGGCAAAGAATAGGTGAGGCAGTTGTGGAAGGAAGGCAGTCAGCATGCCTCTCCAACGCTATCAGGCACAGATTTGAACTCAACAGATAACCTCCTACCCCACCGGGTTCCCGTTAAGTACTTGCAAAGTTTTTGATTTCCCCTTCAAGTCAAATTAATAGTGTTAAGCAGTATTTATCGGTTTCCGCATTCAAACATATTCAAAATGTACTGTAAAATTTTCAATATATTAAAGTTAGGAATTCACATCAGTTTGGTTTCCCCTTTGCAGATGTTTCTTCGTGACAATCCCCCTGATTCCTGCCATGTCGAATCTTGGGTTCTATCATGGTGACGAATATGCCATCGAGTGCCAGTAGAGCGAATAGGGATAACACAATGTTTCGGGTATTTTTGAACATTATTCAAATTTCTACATGTTGCGATTATCTAAATTATTCTAACTTACAATTCATAGATTGCTTAAAGGGTATATACGAGTCGGTTTAATCGTTTTTGCACAATCAATCAATTGATTGTGTTGAGATTTCGATTGTTATCTATGTTCCACTCTTACCTTAGTCCAATCGATTGTCTACGGCAGTTTCCCCCCTTCTGCTGTGGCATGCCACATTTTTATGTTCAGCCTGCAGAGTGGAGTGGCGACTGAGGCTGTGGCTGCAACCGCCCAGAGGTCATAATTTCTCGTTAAGCCCACAACGCAAATGGCACTTTTACCTAAATGGACCATAAGGCGTTAAAATGTTGTTATCGCCTCGTAGTACCCACAACTTCAAAACCGCAACCCCCAATCCCATCCCTCCGTACTTCTCCCACCCCCTCCATCGCTCAGTGTTATCCTTGGTGCAATAAAATGCCAAAAAATACATTTCGATTATGCGGCAGGAGTTTCTTTTTAAATTTTCGTTTCACAGTTAGCTGTTCAGCCCTTAACAACAGCCCTTAGCTTAAGTTAATCGAATTTACGCAATGTAATAAAAAAATTGCCCAACAATAAAATAAAATATAATTTGCCTTCCAAAAAAGCGCCAAAATATGCAATGGGGACACCATTTTATGTCTCCATTCAAACAATTTGATTGTAAAATATATCGAATTGTTTTTAAATTTTTCAAATGGGACCGAATTAAAGGCAAGTAGTCCTAGGCTTTAGTGCTGTTAATCATTGATAAACTTAGGAATATATAAAATTTAAGAAAAGTTATATAATATATTGCAAATTATGTGTACATCAATATTGTGTGGGTAAGTGGAGTTGCACTTCATTAATTGAGTATAATTTAAAATTTAAAGCTACTTCGTTGTCAGATATGAGATTATGGAGCCCTGCTTTCAATTCCGAATCCGAACAAAACGTGCGGTTTTGTAGCTAGCAGATATTGCAAAACCGTTAGTTTCGTTCGGATTCGGAATTGAGAACAGGTCTGTCGAGTTAAAGGCAGAGATATAGCCCGTATAGTTTAATTTCAGACTGTCTCTTTAGATATCTTTATCTGCTAAAATTTCCTGAATTTCTAGAATAAATGTGAAGTATCAGAATTTTCCACAATTTTCAAAAATTCAAATTCCTTTCGCAGTACTTTTACTCTTTTAATCTCTTAATTATCTTTAGCTTTCTCTGTTTTATTTCCAGCTGTCTGCAATGCGGACTTAAGACTCTGATCTGTATACTATTGAATGTCCTGGTCCTGCTGATCATCGTAGGCATTGCCATCTACTTCATATGTTTTCATAATGGCGGACTTGGCAAGTCGAAAGTACAATGAAATAAAATCAGCATATATAATATATATTGTGAAATTGGGAGTGAGGTTGATGGTGAGAAGCGTGAAGCGAGATCATTATAAGTGCACTTGAAATATATAATTAAAAACTGGCGAAAACTAATATCTAATTTAAGTGCATATAATGCCATCGTTTTATCTAGTTAATGTAATTAAATCAACTTGAAAAGTTTACACTTTTTTCTATCACTATCTCTCTGCTGTTTCTTAAATCTGCGATGAATCATTTTTGCATTTTTTAGCTGTCTCTTTCTTTATCTGACTCTGTCTCTCTCTCTCTGTCTTTTTATCTCATGTTATCTCTGTCTTACTCTGTTTGCCTGCGCACACAGCTGCGCTTTATAGTTTAAGTGGCATTGTTGTTGCTGCCGCTGCTGCTGTTGCTGCTGCAGATTTTGCTGCTGGCAACGAGGCGTATGCGCAATTTATTTGCATATGATGACCGGCATTGCGTAAAAATTAATGAAAGGCAATTAAAAGCATTCGGAAATGTAATAAAATGCGTAATGCGCAACAACAACAACAACAACAACAATTAGTTGCTAATGTTGTTGTTGCTGTTTGCTGCTTGCAAATAAAATATGATACGCACAAAACTGTCAACAATAAATAAGCAGAACAAACCGAAATTTAAAATTGCAATGTGAAAGCAGGCTATATGTGTCTGTGTGTTTGTGTGTGTGTGTTTGTGTTTGCTTTAACATGCCACACGGAGCATGCAACATGGAACAATAGATAAGTGCCACACATGCGATGCAAACGCATGCAATTTGTTCAGCATAGTCATGTTTATGCCTACGAAAATTGAATTCAATTGTTCAACTTGTTTCAGTGTTAAAAGCCAAATTGAATTTGTTTTTGGGGTTTTTCTCCGTTTTGTTTTGTCGCCGGCAATCAATTGGCTTGACAATTGCCGTTTGTTGTTAGCAACTTTGCAACAACATGCCCATACCCTGCACCCCGCACTCCAAATGGGGCATATATGTGACACACAAAACAATTTGTTATTTCCCATTACATTTTCTATACTCCTTTTTTTCTCTCTCTATATACAATATATATTTTTTTTTTGGCGGTTTTAGTTGTGGGTAATGGGCGTTGTTTGGCCAGAGTGGCCAGTGGCCAGTGGACAGTCGACAGTGGGTTTGTGGCACACAGCAGCGTGCAGCGTGCCACATACCAGAGTTGGTTGTGTTGCTGGTATCTCTGGTGCATTATGGCGATTTTACACGCTGCTGCACTCGAAAATGAAACGGACAATAAGCTGCACTTGCCCAACAATAAGTTAGTCACTTTTTCCCCACCCATAACTTACACAGAGCGGCGAGTGCCATGTGCCAGGGGGGGCAAATGGGCGTGGCAGGTTTGTGCGGTGGCGCATCGTGGTGCTTGGCCATCATTGCCACTGTCCGCCGCTAAAAGCTTTTTGATTATGAAAAATGTTCGAAACATATGCTCCAAATGACTGCAGAGCGTGCAGCAAGTTGAAGATGTTAGAGCGAGACAAGTAGCAATATATCTCTGTCTCTCTCTCTCTCTCTCTCCCGCTCGTTTTACACTGCACTTCAGAGTTGTGGCGCAAGCAATGCTAAGTACATAGTTTGTATATGTAGTACACGTAGTAAACTCAGCAACTTCTGCAATGCTCACAGAAGAAATATTTTCCTTTTTTTTTCCATTCTCATTTTCATTTTTTTTGTGTTTTTTTTTTGTTATAACTCTTGAGCTGCATTTCACTCACTTTTCACGAGTTTTTCTTGTTTATTGTGGCTCGAATGAAAAGTGTGTGTTTCTCTCTGTTTGTTATTGTTTTTTGCACTCCCTTTCTCTCTCTCCCACTCTCTATCTCGCTCTCTTTCTCTGTTTGCAGCATTGCTAATGGTTGCGCCATTTTATTTTGAAATTAATAAAGTGGCAAAAAAGTAAAGCAAAGGAGATGCGGGGGTGGAAGGAAATAACATACTTGAGCGCATTTCATTCACAAAACTTTTCTATATGTTAGTTGTGTTTAAAGTTATATGAAAATGGCAATTTAATGAAGCACAATTTGCTAATCATTTGATTGCAATTTATTTGAAATTTAGTTAAAGCCAAAGATCAGCGAAGTTCTAATTTCAACAACAACTGCAAAGTGAAAACAGACAACAGCGCAGTTTCAGTTTAAGAATATGCAAAGAAAGAGAGAGAGAGAGAGAGTGCGAGAGAGGAAGAGAGTTTAACAATTAAACAGTAGACACTCTGCAGTCGAAGAAACTTTTGTCTAAACGCAAACAAACAAAATACATAACAAGTGACAGCCCCTGGCAACAAACAGAGGCATGTCAGCAGCATACTCCATATTCATCTCAGACTAGGTATGAGATGCGGCTAGATGGGCATATAGCTGCTCTAGATGTTGTCCTGGAAAAGGGCGCGAGTTGAGTATGTGTATATAATTTTTTTTTTTTTTTTGTTGATATTTTTGCGGAGGAAAACTTGACGCGCCTTAGCACGGGTAAAGGTTACGGGGGCCCAGAAAACTTTGTCAGTGGAACGTGACATGAAAATCGCAGCGCTGATGAAAAATGCTAAATCGTGACTTGAATATTGTGATGTGAATGTTTGTTGCACAAGTAACAGCAGTAACAGCAGCAGAAGAGCAAGATGAAGCAGCAGTTGGGACAAAACTTGCAACTTCAGCAGGCGACACATCGCACAGGCCTATGTCTTGCCAATTGAATTTGCCCCATCACAGCGCATAGCACACGAAAAATATTAAACATTACCCCCCCCTCCCAAAAAAACAAATATATATATATAGAAAATTGAAGCAACTTAAAATATGTTTTGTGTAATCCGAGAGGAACGCCATGTGGCCATGTGGCCATGTGGCCAGTCCCAAATATAGCAACTCCAATTCGAGTGCGTAGACGTGGCCAACTCATCTCATTTCTTCTCATCTCGTTTCTTGGTTATATTTAGGCCAAAAACTTCATATATGGCCAAGCAACAAACATACATATAATGGCTTCATTAGCCTGCCAGCTCCTGAACAGCTGCCGCTGCCAGTCCGCCACCGCCTCTCCCGCTGTCTACATGCCCCTTCGGAGTCGTCACTGCGTTGGTTACTTGATGCCCATACAATGTGCTCGCATCTCGGATCTCGGATCTCGGATCGGAGTGCATGTTATGCTATGCACTTGACTTCGCCTGCTGCGATTTTATCGTTTAAAAATATCATCAACAGTTCTCGCCGTGTTCTTCTCTCACTATACCACACTCTCTCTATCGCTCTCTCTCTCTCAGTCTCTCTCTCTCTTTGGCTATTGCTGTCTCTCGCAACGCGTTGGTTTCTAAAAATAATGCTGCATTTTTTTCCGGCTTTTCATGTCTATGTTGTGCTGCAGTTTCAGTTACGTGTTGATTTCCCCACATGCCCCACCTTCATCTCTCTCCCTCTCTCTCTCTCTCTCTCTTCTGTTTCCCGCTAGTTTGCAGCATCTGTAATTAGATGTCGCCTTGTGTTGGTCTTCCTCCTAGACAAAAGGCTATTGCACTCACTGCCATGTCTGCCAGGTTCCTTTCCTTGGATGGGGCATTCAGTTACCAACGCGTTGACAAAAACTACAACTAAAACTAAAAATGAAAAACCGAAATGAAAATATATTTCTGTTCCGATTTTAGTAGTTGCCAGGCAGAACAAGAGAGAGAGAGAGAGGGGGATTTCAAATTTATAACCAACGAGTTCAAAGGCCCAACATAACATACATACTATATGATATGTGTTGTATGTGTGTGAGTTGAGTTCACTTAATTGCTCAATAAGTGCCAGTTGATGGAGCTGTCTTGGTCGGACTGTCATCTAGCCTGACATGATTGTGCCTGGGCACGGTCTGGGCATGTGGCCCCTCAACGTGGGAGGCACCAGCCAGCATAGAACTCATCTCATCTCAACTCAACTCATCTGGTCGTATCTCTTCCATGCTGCTTTTAGACATTTCCAAATCAAATTGAAGCTCCCTGGTTGACTGGCACATAATAGAGAATTTGAAATCACAGAGAGTGTTTTGAGAAGCAAGGATTCTTCTAACTGCATTTTCAAGAAAATTCCTCAAAATATTTGTGGAGAAATTGCTAAAAATAATCTTTAAAATATTTTCCAAATTATTTAAATAATGGCAAGTTTTGTTAGCATTTTAGAATATGTTAATGAGAAATAATTCCTTGAATTTGAGTTCAGAAAATTTCAGCCGAGAAAATTAAGCTTAAAAATATTTTTGATATTATTTTAGCATTTTCGTGAGAGATACAAAAATAGTAAAAATCAAATCTAAAAATATTTTTAAAATTACTTTAATTCTGTGTTTAGTCAAGATTTTTTTTTTTTAATTTTTTTAGTTCAGTTTTCTAGTTTCAGCACCGCCCTGCGTTGCTCGCCAACACCCCGAGTCACCTCCTCTGTCAACCTGTCAGTGTTGCCTCCCCCTGTGGTAAACTGTGGAATATATATATGTGCATATATTTATACCATTAGTTGCCAAGGCAGAGTGTATCTGTATCTCGCTGTATTTGTATTTGTATCTGTATCTGTAGCTGACTGTTGGCGTCGAGAGCATTTTATATTTTAATTCCTATTTATGTATATGTGCCTCCGAGTGCTTAAACTAGCATCAGAATAGAACTGCACAGAAGTGAGGAGAGTCAAGAGGACCCACTGCAGGGTTAGGGCAAAGCTGTGGCCAGAATCCGAATCTGAATCGGAATCGAATCCGCAGCAAAAGGCAGAGAGAGAGAGAGATAGAGAGAGAGAGAGAGACCAAAGCAGAGCCGCCCACACACTCCAAATGTGTTGCCTGTATCCACTTGCGAGCGATTTGAAAGCGTTATTTATTTGTGGCACAAGCGACCATATTTCAAATGCACACCGCCAACCGCCACACACCACTCCTGCTACCCACAATCACTGCCACCCTCCCATCCCCATCCCCCTCTCCCATCTCCCACCTCACTGGAGCATAACAATCTACAATTTTCAACCGCCAAACCGCCGTCGCCACCGACGCGTCACAGCCGCGCCCAAGTTGAAAAGTCGGCAAAAATACAAACAGCATGTGGAAGCGAGACAGACAATGGGTGATAGATAGAGAGGGGAATACAGTCAGACAGAGAGAGAGAGATACAGTGATAGCATGTAGTAACACTATGCTGAATGTGGTAAGTTTTTCGCAACTATTGTTAGGTAACTATTGAATGCCCTGAAGTGTAATCGATTGGCAAAAGTTGAAGATAAGTTAAGATTCTAAAGAGTTATGTTAGAAAAGATAGGATAACATTTTTAAAATTTCACAAAAAAATGTCTAAAACATGTTATTACATTTTTAAAATTTCTCAAATATTTCGAAAATATAATATGTTAGATATATATAAGAAAAGTAGCTATCTAATGTAGGGAAAGTTTTTAACAAAATCGTAAAAAGAATTATAAAAACAAAAATTTTGAAAAAATGCAAATATTTAAATATATGTATTTATTTAAATATTTATATTGAAATATTATACATTTATGCATAATTCATATATTTCATTTCAACCATTTGAACTTAAGTTGTGGCACCTTTATGTGGCAACCGCCAAATGCAACCCTGTTGAAGTTGCACCTTTGTTGTTATTGTTGCTGTTGTCCAAAATGCTTGCTACATTTTTCGCGTTGCACCCGAAAAGTTTTTCGCACTCGTTGGCTTCTGTTGCCACCGTTTGCTGTAGCAGTTGCAGTTGCAGCTTGTTTTCTCTTTTTGTTATGTCCTTTTTTTTAATGCCAAGTACTTTAGCATTTTAGTGGTAGATTAGTTTTGTTAGTCAACTAAATCTAGTTTCAAAATAATAAAAAAAAATTGATAACTTTCTAGCAACGTTGATAATTATTTTGTAATATTTTTTCTACGTTCAAGTCGATTTTTTTCTTCAGGGCAAGTAAAAGAAGATTAAAAGAAATTCCTTATTTTTTCCTAATATTATTATTTATATATTATATTTATTATTTCAGTTCTCCAATTAATTTCTACATGATATGCCTCTATTTATGATAACGTTTCTTTTCCTAAAATTTCATATTCTTATTCAATCTCTGTAATCCCTATGGTATCTCATCGTTGAGTAAACTTCACTTGCCGTGTCCTTTCGCTATGTTTTTGTTTTTCTGTTTTCACAAGTTAACGTGTCGCCCAAAGGTGCACATAAACTGCATATGTGTGTGACTCTAAGTGTGTGTGTGTTCTCATATCGGACGCATGCAACGGCTGCTGCTTGATATTTGCCTCTAACCAGCTCCGCAAACTATCTGGCCCAATCCCCTCTAGGCCTCCCCGCGGATAGCTTGTCCTCCCTTCGTTCACCCGACTTTTTTTTTATCTTCCTTTTATTTTACTAAATTTATGCGCTTTCATTTTATGAAAAACTTTTGCAATAATTTCTCAAAACGTTTTTGTGGTGAATTGAAATGCGAGAAAAACATTTTGCGGATGGCGACTAAAAACTTGAGAAAAACCTTAGCACACACACACACTCGCACACACACTCGCACACACACATGCGTCATGCACACATACAATGCAGAGAAACAAATACTTAGCGGCATTCTTTTATTTTTATTTTAGTTTTTTGTTTTTTAATTTTTATGTTACGTCAGAATATTTTTATTTTTGGTTTTTTTTTGTTGTTGTTGGTTGCCTTTTGCTGCACTCGGCCACGCCCACACCCAAACCAACGCCCACAAATGACGTTTAGCAGCGACAGGCAACGAGGTAAAAGTTTTTCGCGCTTTTCCTAGTTGCTCCTGCTGCTGTCCTGTTGTCGTCCTTGCGTCCTGCCTCTTGGCCAAAAACTTTAATGAAAAGTTTTGTTAAGAAGTTTTGCGCTGGAAATTTCAACGCTTGAATGAAGGCGCCTTCCCGCCCTCCGGCTCCACCCCAGGAGGGGTTCTCGACATTAGATTGTTTTCACAGCCGCGTTTTTGGCAAAAGTCAGCGGGACTTACTAACCTGGCCATAAACAGCCAAACCAGAGTAATAACAACAACAACAACAACAACAAATACAGTTGTTAAATGGTATCAATTTTTGTTATTGCAGTTGTCGACGTTTTTCAACTTGCACTTTGAAATTATTTACCTGAATAAACATTTGGTATTTTAATTACACAGCTGTCTGTCTAACTTAACTCTCTGCATGTGTATGTGTATGCCTGTGTCTGTGTGAGCCAAGTCAGTGCAGTGGGGTAGGCGATAACTTGGCCATAATTGAATTAACACACAGAATTTATGGTACATTGCGTAAAGTTTCTTTGCCTTTGCGCCCTGTTTGGTTGCAGACAGACACTGACTCTGATGATAACATGGCTAAGAGGGCGCTGGGGTGGGGGATGGGGGGTGTGGTAGGTGGCAATTATGGCATGACAGCAAAAGGGAATTGATGTTGCAATACTTGGCCAACTGCCTGAATGCTCTGACTGCTTCTCAATACCAAGATTCTGCATTTTTTTTCTCTGGCAAAGAAAAGTTTTAAAAGAAAATCAAAAAACTGGCATAAAATTACAGCAAAGTTTTCATACGTTTTCTTTTTAAATAATTTACCAATTGCAACTCTTTAATATTGAAAATCTAAAATAATTAAAAAATATTTGCCACTTTTACAGAGATAACGAAATACGCTATCTGAATTTTGAATATTGAATAAATTTACTTTGAATTTGCTGAGAATTTACCTTTTTTAAATTGGCTGCTAATTAAATTGAAGCCCATCGAATTGTTTATATTTTGTTAGAATTTGATTGAATGTGAATATATGAAATATATATTAGTTAATTAAATTGCATTTGCCTGCGAGTTTCAAGATAATGAAGAGCAGATATGTTACACAGAAATAAATTTTAATTTCACGCCAAATGAGTTGAGTTAATGAAGTCTCTAATATCTCTCTACTCTTAACATATATGCACAAATCTCGAATAATGCTGAGCAAGTGGTATGTCATAGTTGAGCAAATAGACAAATTTAAATACGACATCTTAATAATGAACAAACAACATTTTTAATCATCTCTAAACATTAAATAAATTAGAAAAAAAAATCATTGAAATCAAATTATTGAATTCAAGTGGTATCTTTGAGTCGATCATTGTCACTATAATTGAACTGCATTAATTTACATTAAATTTCTAAACTAATTGGTATCAAATTACAGATTTACAAACACTCATGGGTTTCAGTTTCAAATTTCAAACAAATCAGAGAATTTGTCAAAGGGAACTTCAATCGAATGCAAATATACATATATGTATGTATATAAATATCGATTGAATAACATTTGTTTGATTATATGTCTGTGTGCATATATTTTATGGATTTACCATTTGTTTGGCATTAAATAATCTTGCTTCTGTTATTGTTATTTTATTTTAAAATTATTTTTGCTTTGTTTTTTTTTTTTTTTTTTTGGCTCGTAAATTGAATACATTGATAATGCCGCCACTTGAGTTCATTCATAGCCATATGCGAATACGAATACGAATACGAATATAAGTATGAGTGCGAGTGTGAATGTGTGTGTGTGTGTGTGTGTGTGAGAGTGAGTGTGGCTGAGTATATGGTTGCATGTGTGTAGGCATGTGGCATGTTCTACATGTGTCCGTTTGCTGGGCTTGACTTCCACGTAATTACGAAACAGCCAGACAGCAAACGTTGCAAGGGGGCGAGTGGCAAGTGGCAGTGGCATCAACAGCAGCAGCACCATCACATCACATCACATGTGGCATGCTGACAGACAAAGAGGGCGACATATAGAGAAAGAGCGAGAGTGGGAGAGAGAGAGGTGTGTAGGTAGTCCAGGGCTCTGTTCATGTCCAGATCGTTGGCGTTGAATGTGTTACACATGTAAAACCGTTACAGACAATGCCAACAATGGGCGCACTGCATAATTAAAAGGGCGTGGCAGCTGCATGCAATTAAGACACTCATGCTGTCTCCACTGCCACTACTTCCATTGACATTTTTCAAAGTATTCTTCGAAAATCTTTAACATGCCATGATTATCAAACTGTCCGCTATCAATAATATTTCTGGCCATTAAATAATCATATTGAATGCCAATAAATGGCGACATTAAAGTTGCACTTGAAGTTTGTGGCATATTTAGGGGGCGACTCCACCTACACAATGGGGCATTAAAAATCTAAAATCGTTAGTCACGTTTCGCACATAAAAGGATTTTTCAATTTTCCAACAAGTGACAAGCGCCTCCTCCATTTGCATACCCATGTTACAGTTCCAAGAGTTGAAGAGTATGGGCGTGGCAAATGCCAAACGCAATACGAAACGAAAGCAAATAAAATCAAATTTTATACATATAAGGCTCAAAGAAACGGCGTGGAGGCATTTTTGGCGTTTTTATTAACAATAAAATAAATTAAATCAAATTCTGCAATTTAATTGCCATCGTAAAAGACAAAAAGCAGTCAAGACGGCAACGGAAACTATGCCTACAGAATATTAAATACCCTCATTCAGTTTGCAAAAAATACAAATTTCTTTAAATAATTGATTTGATTTTTTCAATATTTAATTTTTAGTGCATTTTGCAACATTTGAAATATGTTACATTCTTAGCTAGAAAAGCGTTCAACTTTTTTGTGAGTGTATATTCGTAAGCAAGCAAAATGCTGAGACAACGCTTATGGCTTGTGGTTGTTTGTTTGTTGCATTACGAATGTGAGTGCCACAGAATGTGGCATGCATCATAAAAATTTCGCATGTAGCTAAGAAATTGAAAACGAGAACTTTGATTATGTGAATGAATGCAAATAATAAATAAATAATTTTGAATACACTAAAAAAAGGAATACAAATAATTAAAATAGGTAATATAAATGGGAGGTAATGAATTTCTCGACTAATTATTATATGTACATATATTTCATAATAATTTAAAACATTTACTTTCCAAATTGTTATTTTAATTTCTTAAGCATATTCTAGTGAGAGTATCTCCATTTCTATAGGCCAAAAAATGTATACAATTTTCTAGCATTTTTATTTATTATTTAGATCATGCCGTTTTATGGCCATGCTGCTGCTTTCAGTGCTCCTCAGGCCAAATGTATTTGCATCTGCACAACATAGATTTCTGCTGCCAGTAGCGCATGTGTGCGTGTGTGTGTGTGTATTGCTTAACGAGATATATTTGTAGACAACAGTTGGTGGATATGTTTTTATGGCATCAGTGCCGCCAGATAGAAATTCATCAAGCTAACGACAAGGACGAGCAGCAGCAGCATCATCATCATCATCATCATCATACTCATGCTCATACTCATCCTCAGCTATTATTGCCAAACCAAAAATACATTTCGCACAGGCCAAAGATGAGCACAGCAAATTGCAAAGAAAAAAAATAGAATGGATAAGAGAAAAAAATATCGAAGAACACGAAACCAGAAATATCGCTGAAGAAATCATTGGCGAAGAGGGAGAGCGAGTAAAAAAAAGAGATAAGAAATTAAATTGCATTTGTGTGTTTCTCTCACTCTTGCATGTAAGCGCGTTTGCCAACTACTTTTGCATCTATTTGTATTCTTCTCCTTCTTCAGCTGCTGCTGCTGCATCTGCTTCTTCGTCAACTCGCTTGTATCTATCGCTCATTGTATGTGTGTGTGCAAGTTTGCGCCCGCATCTGTGTGCGTGTGAGTGAGAGAGTAAGAGAGAGTAAGTGTGTGGGTGTGTGTGTATGTGTGCATTAGTTAAGCTTTACATTTGCACATTAAAAGGCGAATTGTGTTCAAGCATTTTGTGCGTTTCTCAGCAGCAGCAGCAGCAGCAGCAAACGAAGAAGAAGATGAAGAAGCAGCAGCAATGGCAGCCTTCAAATTGCAAATGTTGCTAAGCCCTTAAAAGGAACACCGAAAATTTCAAATGCAGCAGCAAACGAATTGAAATGCACATAATAAATATGTGTACATATGTATGTACGTTGATAATGTGGAACAGAAGAACTGCATTTGCTTAATAGAAACTATCGAATGAAAGGAAAATATCTGAATAATTACCCTAAGATACATTATCATATATCGCAGTAAAGAGTCATGGCCTATTATGTAAATCATAATGTAATTTTCACTTCTTTTTAGTTTGCATACCTCAGCAATTACTCATTCAGTTTTATCTCGAGTCAGTTAAGCTATAAAAAGATCAAAATATATATATGTATATGCAGTATTTACGTAGAAACATAAGGAAAACGTATGTCGGCCCACGCAATTGACAATATCTAGACAGCAAATATACTATTTACTATTTATAAAGATTCGATCCTCTCTTTTGCACTCAGTACGCTGACTATATGATATCAAAGTTCTATGTTTTGTTCTTCAACTTGTTTTACATATCAAAACAAATTGATCATTACATGCTGAAATTGATCTTTGCTATATCACGACAGATATAGCAGCTGTAGATTCTTCACTTTACAGTTTCTTGTCGTCGCAACGCAACTAGAAAAAATCCCGACGATAACCGAAGCTGAACGAAGGTAAACGAAGTCTTCTAAGTACATAATTGTTGTCAGTAGAGTTCGGCATTTTTAGCGATCTAAGAATTGGAGACTTGCCAATTGTGTGTTGTGTGTACATAAAAAGTAATTAAGCAATTCTAACACATTTTGACATTTCCAAAAATATATGTCAACCCACAAAAATCCGAGTGGAAAATGGAAATTCTCAAAAAAAAAAAAAACATATATACTTTCAAGAAATGGCAAACTGATGCCTTGTTGCTGACGCCTTTTGGATATGGTAAAAAAAGTAAAAGCCGAAGTCACATGGGAATATGAAAAAAAAGAAAATATTGAAAAATATATAGAACTTGTTCGTAATGTTAGATCGTGTGGCTAGACACTATCCCTCGGATCCATCGATAGTGATGTTGTTGTTATTTCTTAGTTTCTTGGGTTGTTTTGGGTGTTATTTTTATAGCACGACGAGGCCGAATCGCAGCCATCGCATAGTTCGACGATCGCCCGATCTTCCGTATATATTATATACTACGAAAGCTGCTAAGTATAGACCTCTATATATATATAAGTGTGTGTGTGTGTGTGTGTGAGATGCGCCTGCGTAAGAGGATCATTGGTGTGGATCACTTGAGGAGGCGAAATATGTGGAGGCAAAAGCCCAACGAAACAGCAACAGACTCGACGACAAGAGTATATTTTGGGAGGCCGATTTTACCAGCTATGCACATATATACATCTTATATACAGATATATGTATACATAAAACCAAGACGAGACACAGCTATAAATATGTACGAAATAAATATATTGTATAAACGAAATGAAAGTTCTCAACGAGATAGAGATATTTGTACATAGCAAAAAGCAGAGAGAGAGAGATCAGGCAGGGGGGTGGAGATGCCAGAAGCATTTGCCACATTCTCGATTCTTTTGATTCTCGGATCTTATGGGGCAGAGAGTTCGTTCATTCGTACACCCCGGTACAGTTATAGCCGGGCAAAACGAGGCAAACAGCCAACGGCGAATGGCGAACGCGTTGAAGGGGGCCCCCAAACGCCAAGAATTAATTTGAGAATATTTTTTGCATCCTTTAGTGCATTACCGATTCTGTTCTCGAGCTGTGCAGATCGCTTGATTCCGGCCTGGACTCGCCGTATTGTTTATATTCAACCAAAAATCAAACTAATATTTTCAAAAAAGAAACAAAAATCCCGCGGGCAATCTTCTAAAACAAATATATTAACAAATAGAAAAAATAAAATAAACCTTTAAAAAATTATTGATAATTGTAAACCTTCAACGCGTCGCATAGTGTGTGATAAACGGATAACGATATATCGAATTAATGAAAAATATTTTATTCAAAGTCTGAATATGTCGAGTTCAGAAGAGACGAGTTGAGTTGAATTGAGTTCAGTTGGTGTGCACTTTCAAACAGTCTGTTGCTATTTATGGAGAACTCTGCAAAAATTTGCTATAAATATCACAGAAATCGGCAGAGAACTTATGCCTGCCACTGTGTGTATGTGAGTGTGTGAGTATACGCCTGTGTGTGTGTGTGTGTGGGGTGAATAATACGGCTCATTTTGCTCATCGCTATTTTCGTTTATTGCGGAAATATAGTATATGCGATAAGTATATAGACTATATACATATATACTGTTGGGGTTGGCAAATATTCAGACTGCCAAGTGAAAGTTTTCTTTCTGCTGTTCAAAGAATTATATAAACTCTTTGAAGAACAAAAAATTGAAAGTTGTTCTTCCAAATAATAATCTTACGTAATTACATAAGCTATCGAATTGAATTATTGCAATTATATTGTCATCCCATTCCATTCTCAATTTCATGTTCATTTTCTATTTTTGATTCGGTTCATAATTCAGAGAGAAAAGCCACTTGGAGCCTTGTCAACATTCATTAAAACGTACATTAACCGTTTTATGCACAGCTCGTTAATTAATTTCAATTAAAATATGTTCACATTAATGGCTATAATAGCATTTAAATAATTAGTTACATGGCCCTTACCCCCCAAACATCCTTCCCTCCCTGCGCCCCCAATATGGAGCCGGGAGTCCTTCCTGCATTTATTTTATTATTATCATCAGAGTTCGATAATACGGAAATTATAATTTAATGAAAGCGCATGAAACTTACGCGAACTGCATTAAAATTCACATTATAACAATTACGATTGCAGTTAAAACTAATGGTCGACTCTTAGATACCCTATAAATTCGAAAAACTCATAAATGTGGCAAATGTCGCCCATAAATTTGACATTTTCTATCTTAAATTATATACAATTTTCTGAAACTAATCAACCCGTTATTAAGTGTGGTTTTACAGGGTATTGCAAATCAGCAAATTGTGAATTTAAATATGTACGTTTGTGAAATCGTTTTGTTTTTTTTGTTGTTGTCTTTATGCTGAAATGTTGACAATTTTCATGGCAATTCGATTAAGTTTCATTTGATTTCGAAAGCAAATGTGCTCATTATGACCTCCAACTCTGCGACAAGTTGTGCAAGTTGTTATCCAGATTTTAACACAAATATTATTAAATATTTTTAAATAGTTAATGCATTTTTTCGTAATTTTAATAATTTTAAAAATTTGAAATTGTCTAGGATTTTCGTCTGGGTCTCTTCTGTACCATTGTTTTTCTCGCCTTTTGCGGAACCCTAACCGCCACTCGGGTAACGGTCTCCTGCAATCGAGGTTTACTTAGACCTGGACCAGGAGTCACAGCTGTGACTGCCGGTGGGAGACTGGCAATGAGGGGCACTGCAGGTGCCACTAGAGGTTGCACGGCTTCGGTCATTGGCGCTGCAAGTGGAGGTGCAGTCTGCGGAGGCAAAGTCTGTGCGGAAGCATCAGCGTACTCCACTGACGGCTGTTGAGTTGTCCTATGAACTCTACTAGATTCTAAATCTAGTGCTCGATTAGATCCCAGTTCTGCCTTAACAGACTTTATGGTGGTTTTCGAAGTCGCTGCTGAACTAATTACTGAGTAGATGGCATCTATTTGACAGAGATCATTCTGCGCATGATCTGGCCCAGGAAAACTGGGTTGGGTACCTCGATGACCTACAGAGTAGGCGGCACAGATATTCGCCGCATAGATGTGACTCTCTCGCTGCAGATTCGGAAAATAGGCTATGTGATAGGCCAGACTACCCAGAAAGGCATCCGCAGCTCCCGAGGAATCGGCTAAGTATCTCACATGTGCCGCTGGTATGTGAGCACAGAGATTGGGTTCATTCTTCGCTAGATGCACTGCACCCTCTGATCCCATGGTGATGATGACGCTATTGGCACCTTTGGCCAGCAAGTCATTGGCAGCTGCCTTGGCATCCTTCAGGGATTTGATCTCATCTCGGCCTGCTAACTGAGCTGCCTCTTGCCTATTGAGGCACACGATTGTGGCACGACGCAACAGTTCCTGGGGGAAGTCCACGCTTGCAGGCGAGGCATTCAATATGGAGATGCCCTTGAAGAGCTTGAGTGCAGCCAGGACGGACTTCCAGTCGGTCTCCATACAGCAGAGCAGTACCTTGGCTGTCTTGAACAGCTTCTTGGCACGGGAGACATCCTTGCAGTTGAGCATATTGTTGGCTCCCTTCAACAGGACTCTCGCTTGCTTGCCCTGCTCATCGACAAAGATCTGAGAGATGCCCGTGTTATGTCCCTCCAATCTCTGAACATGTTCCACATTTATGCCCAACTCTGAGAGATATGTCAAGTACTGCAGGCCGAGATCATCTTCACCCACTTTGGCAATCAGTGCGCAGTGCCCTCCCAGCTTTGCAGCTGCCACACATTGATTGGCACTCTTGCCACCAAAACATTGTTCCCTGTATATGGCCTGGGATGTGGTTCCTTGTTGGGGCAGGACATTCACATATCTTGACGGGATTTGGAATATGTTTTGAGAACTGCTGTTGAAAGCGAAGGAGACTCACGTTACAAAGTCATAGGATGTGTTGCCAAAGACCAGGACCTTCACATGTCCATCCTCAGCCATGCCAGCGAAGTCGCGTTTCTGGGGCAGCGAGTTGAGGAAATGAATTGATCTCACTTTCGAAATCCTTGACTTAAGATTCAAAAGTTTGATTTTCCACTTGCTTAGCGGCATTTTCAAAAAATCAGACAGTACTCAAATTTTGCTAAAATATTCAACTAAATAGTTTACAGAACTCAAAGAAACTACTTTGTCCAGGAAATATGTGATTGAAAAACCTTTAAAGGGAAATTCATGCGATTTACATTTAAGGATTTTCTAACCTATACCAACAAAAAAAGGAAATTAAAGAAAAGGATGTGCAACTAATTAGCGGGAATTGCCATTGCATAATTGCAGCATATTTTCGAAAAAAGGGACATATGATTAACATTTGACATTCGCTGTCCTTGTCCTCCGACGGACCACATGGTCCAGCTCTGCCTCTGCTACACTTAAGGCGGTTGATGGGAAACGCCTGAACTGCGTCTGCCTGCCGCAGATTGCATCCATGTGCCACATCCTGAGCAGCTTCAGTTCACGCCGCGTGGGTATTTGCCTTCAAGTAGGTAAAATAACAAAACCATGCAACCATGCAACCATGCGAGAGGGAGAGAGAAAGGGAGAGGTGCACACATGTGTTGCTGCCACAGTTTGTTGCCTCTGTCGCACTTGACCTGCAATCGGCGGGTCGACGGCGACGCTTCATGTGGGTCTGACTAGAGACACTCCAAGTCGATGTTGATGACGATGATGCCGTTGGAATTTAATTTTAGGCACCTATATAAAGATCTGTTTACAATGCGCTTAGAGGACAGTCGTGTTTGTCAGCGCATACCGTTAACTTCCATATCTCCACAGCCCGCGATTCATTTAGAGTCTGTAATTGTATCTGTATCTTTTGCTGTGTCTGTATCTGTAACTGACTTCAGTCTGAGTCTGACTTTGAGTTGTATTTTCTAAATCGAAATTGCATCGCGGATTTCGGATTTCGTTTTCGCTCTCTGGCATATTTCTTGCCAGGAATGTGACCAAAAATAAAACATCAACAATAACAAAAACTATAACAAAATATAAAGAAATAAATCGTTTAAGCTCAACACCAAAGCCTTGCCGCAGGACATGAACGGTTAAAAGGGGGAGGAGGGGACACAGAGGAGCAGTAGGTGGCGGACTTGAGGCAGGGAGGTGCCTTCGCTCTTTGGCCATGTGGTGCAAAATATGCGCATAAAAAACAAAGTCGAGTAAAAAACTCAACAACAACAACAACACGAAAAGCGCAATTTTATTGCGGGCAACACCATCCCTCCCCCCTCCCACCACTCTTCAGCACTTCCCCTGCTGCCCTACATTGAACAACAGCCCGAGTTTTTTGGGAGGCGAAAAAAGTTTATGAATTTTTTGTGCAGGCGCGTGAAAGATGCAAAATAACGAAAACAAAACAACAACAACAACAACAACAACAACAACAAAACTAAAAAGTAAAAATTTCAACAAAACAAAAGCAGATACTGCCAAGACCACGCCCCACCGCCCACCGCCCAGTCACATATAAACACACTTCAGTGCGCTTAAAAATTGCTTTATTGCAGTTGGACTATAAAAACGCACGGCAACGAAAAAAAAGAAGAGTATTAAAGCAACTCACACCTTCCCGCCATCACCACATCCTTACACTGTCCTGCAAAAGAAAGGCAAAATATATATACACACAGATATGTATATATTGTATATCTGTGTAAATAAAAAATAAACCCTACAAAGCCAGGACGAAAAACAGGAAAATTTGCAAGCCACAGACGGTCGCAAGATGCACCAAAGGATACCAAGGATTTAGTTCTAAAAACCAAAATGAGATGCGATGCGAACTGAGAAAAAAAAATCGAAAAAATTGAGAAGACCATGGCGAAGGATTGCCCCAAAATGTGGCCAGTGCTTTTTGTGCAACAATTGTGTTGCAATTACACTCCACGGTTGTCATTATTATTGTGCAAGGAATCAACAAAACTGAAAAAATTATATGAAAGGTAAGAAAAAGTGACTAGAAATTTACAAACTGGAGCCTTTGAGAGTTCCATGCTTCCTTGCATTCAATAGTATATAAATAATCATATGGAATGTAAAGAAGTATGGAGCGAAATCTGGCAAAACAACGAAATATTACAGGGTATTCAAAAATAGTGCAAAGCATGTGAATAATAAATAAAATAAAAAATTGAAAATGGACAAAAATTTGTGGAAAATGTGTGTAGAATGTCAAGTATGATCTGAATAATATTTTTGAAATTTTTAAAAGTAAAAATATTTAAAATTCTTAAAGCATTGAGTGTTAAAAAGTGTTTTTTGTTATTTGATATAAGTTTAGTTTAATATTATTTTATATTTATATGATGTTTTTCATTGTAACATAATACCCATAATTTTCAATAAATGTTACACTGCATAACATAGAAATGTTTCTAGATTTCTTTTTTATAGTTTTGTTTGTCCTTTCAGCGCTGACATCGAGTCAAAAATATTTGAAATATTTCGGACTGTGCAGAAGTTCGCCTCGACAGATCGATGAATCATGTTAAAAATAGCGAAAGCAGCCAGCAAACATTTTCAAATATCTCAAAAAATATTTCAACACACGCACACACAGTTATATATATATATATATATATATATATAGGTGTATCTGTATCTACAGCTGCTTAGCATGCCAGGGCATATCGCATTACATTGGTATCTATTGAAATTGTTGTTTATAAATAAATTCCAAGTGGGCGCACAGCACAATTGTATATTATGTATATTCACAAATACATACATACTTACATACATATGTGTGTATCTAGTATGCAACATATGGGACTGTATGTGTGGCTGGTTTATCCAGGGCTTCAGGTTTAACCAGAGGCAGGCAGTTCCAATTGCAGTTAAGGCACACGGCAGGCAGGCAGGCAGGCAGGACATCGTAGGGGACGGAGGGAGTGATTCCCAACTAAGCCCAAACATGTGCAGCAAAGTGGATTTACCAGGCTGAAATTATCACTGAAGTTGCATGCCATGGGCTATGTTATGTGGTGCACATGTGGCGCCACCAACCAGCGGCATCTCACTGGCCATAAGGCTATAACTTAATGCAATTAATATGCAAAATCGTGACACACACACACACCCAAAGTTGGGAGTGGGTGTAAGGAACTGTAACTGGTTACGACGTGCACAGCATGTGCGGAACGATGCAGTCAGACAGGATACGCGTAAAGGATACCTAGCATAGTTAGGAATACTGCTCGAAATGTTAGTGCAGCTCAGGTTCAGGTTCAGGTTCGTGTGCCGTAACTGTAATGCATACAGTAACAGTTGAGGCCATCAGCATCATCATCAGCATCATCATCGCCATCATCATCGTCATGAACAACATGGTTATCCTCGTCGTCATCCGCATTCTGGAAGCGAGCGCATTAAAAACACAACGGCGATGCCAAAGTGCGCCAAATTGATGAGCGTCACGTCGTTTGCCTCACTTGATGCCACGCCCACAACACAGCTGACGGTGTGTCATTTCACATGTGTGGGGGAGGAGGCACTACCACAGAAAGTGAGTGAGAGAGAGAGAGAGAGAGAGAGAGAGAGAGAGAGAGAGAGAGAGAGAGAGAGAGAGAGAGAGAGAGAGAGAGAGAGAGAGAGAGAGTGAGAGTGGGGCCTGCTGTTGCGAGTATCTGCTATTGTTGCTGCTGTTGATTGTCAGTGCTGCCGAGTGAGCGGTTTTATAGCTGATGTATTAAGTTAATGGAGTTAATATGTGACCTTTAAATTAGTAAGTTATGCAGACTACAAGTATTGCAAATTATAACAAAGTAACTTAGACTCTATCTTAGCATACTAATCTCAAACTTTAGCTTGAATCTAGCTAATTTTACTAACACTATAGGAATGTCATCTCATATAATAACAGTAAATCGAAAACTTTGAATTTATTTTAGACTTTTCTTCTAAAACTTAAGAGTGAATATAACTAGTTTTATTAAGACTTTTAGGCAATTTAGCCGGTTCCCAAATATCTCCGATTAAAACTCTCACTTTCACTTTTTTCTTCTGACACTTTATCTTGAATTTAGTTAGTTGTTTTCCACAGTGTTGAATAATACCGTTATATAAAAGAGCATCTGCAATTTATAATTTTGATTTGATCTGATTTGATTAGCTTGAATCTAGCTAAGCGTATCAACATAGTAAGGAAACTCCATCTCATATAATTCAAAAACAGCTAAAATTGATAAATTTTTTCCTCTGGAATATTTGCTTCAATCTAGCTAGTTTTGTCAACACCTTTCGGAAACTTAGCCAGACAACGACTATCTTCGATTATATCGGAGAATTTATAAGTCTAATTTCAATTTTGTTTAGCTTGAATCTAGCTAGTTTTTGGCAACTCTGTTTAGTGAACTTAGCTCTCTTTTATTTATGTGTGTACATAGTTTTTTTCTTGTGGCTGCGGCATTTGCTGTTGTTGTTGCAAGGGAAAGTCGTAAAAGTAAACAGAGCATGTGGTAGGTACCCCATGTTGCACGAGTTGCATGCCATAAAGCGCTTAATTTTTTCCCTCTACCACTGCTTCGTCTTCTTCTTATTCTGAGTGGAGTGTTTGCAATTTCTACAAGGTGAGAAATATGGTAAGTTGTTTTTATTTTCAGAGCTCGCTTTAATTTTGGCATCGCTGTAGTTTATTTACAGCGCAACTAGAGTGCACACACACACACACACTTTGCCACATGCCACAAGCTGGCTGAAGGAGCACACGAAGCATGAGGCGGCGGGACTCCTGTTGTGGCGACTGTTTAAAGCCAACGTCGTCTGCAGCTCCAAACCAAATTGACCCACATTAGCCACAAGGCTGACCAGCCGAAAACAAGAGGACTGTTGTAAGCACGCAGCAGCAGCAGCTGCCATGCCCCAGAATGTGGCACAAAACACTCAGCGAGGGCAGCATTAAATATATGTATTTTGATGGTGCCCACAAAATGGCAAATTAGTTTCAATTAAATAATGTTGTCGCAATTTAGACGCAGCAAGCAGCAGTCCTCCCTCCCCTCGATCCCGCCCTCTTTAGCCACATGCTCTTCACATACACTTACAGCCATAAATATGTGTACGCGCTCAGTTCATGCATAACGCAAAATGCTGGGAATGCTAAGCGCCGCAAGGAGCTACATCCTTGCGGACCCCAATCCTCCCATCCTTGTTGGCGTCCCCAGCATGTCCATGCCATAACGATTGTGGATTCAACATAATGCCCTCATAATTACTGCATACACGCCTCGTCCACAGTGGCTGCCAGAGATGTTGCCCAATGAGTTGACAGCGAATGGCAGCATGTCCTGCCATCCTCACCCAATCCCCACCCCCCATCTCCCATCACTCTGTCCTCCATCTCTGGAAAAACTGTGGAACTTCAATGGGCATCCATTTTGAGTCTCGGGGCTGCAATTTGCATTAAATGTGCGCTTTGTGTTATTAATTTGGAGTGTTCTCTCCATTCTCTCCTCGCTTTCTCTTTCTCATTCTCATCCTCTACCTCTATCTCATTCTTTCATTAAAAAATACACGCAACATTTATGAAATTAATATTTTGCCTGCCAAATGGCCAAAACATGAAAAAAAAACAGGCTAAAAAGTGGCCAACAGAAATTATAAAAGTAAACTCTCCACTTAAATTGCCGCGCAACGAAAATTAAAATATGAAAAATGTGAAATACATAAATTCTATATATTTTTTTTTAAATTTATTTGCCTGTTATAAATTAAAACAGAGAGTGATAGATAAAGAAAAGAAGAGAGATGGGGAGAGGAGACTCTCAGTTCTGAACTAAATTTCAATGAGTTTCAAACAAAAGAAAAAAAGTAGAAGTCGTTAATGAAATCAGGACCAACCACTTGTTGAGGAAGGAATCGAAAAACTGTTTAAGGAAGTGAAGTAATTGAAATAACTACTGCATAATTGAACTATAAAATATGCAATTAAGTATTATTAGTTGAATATTGTCAGCTAAATAATTATTATTACTGCCAACTGCATAATTTATTTACCCAACTCATTTCTGATGCCAAATGCCACATTTGAAAGGGACAAACCACTAAATGAAAATAACAAAAAAAATATATTGTAAAATGGCAAATCAAATTAATATTTATAACACAATTTTTGGTTGATTTGGTTTTTCACTTGGTCGCACTTTTCCACAGGAATCCTGAATGGCACAGGACATCACGAGGGGGACAGTTGTCCAAGTAGAGTGAGGAAATTGTAATTTCCATATAAAACAGGACTTGTCAAACGAACACGCAACATGGAAATAAGTTTGGCGTTTAACATGCTCCTCTTAATTTATTTACTTAACATGTTTTACTATATATTGTTTTTTTCTTTATGGAATATTTATGTTCGTTGTTGATTGTTTGACAAATTTACATTTTGTTTTGCGGTTTCGCAATTTGCATAAATCAATTGAGAATTGCCGGCAACGAGTTTGCCCAGTATCAAATTTCTAATTATGTTTACAGCATTTTTAGTTTATTTAATTTATGCAAATTGTTTATTTACCAAATGCAATTCACAAACCCCCCCAATCACCCCCCCACAAAGTACTGCTGATTAATTGCTTGCGGCTTGCTTACTAGGATTTTTTTACAATTCTCTTTTGTTATAAATTTTTTTGATTTCTTTTTTCGATTTTTGCAATTTGAAGTGGAAATTTAATTAGGCTATATAAATGTGCTAAATATTAGCAATTAATATTAATGCGCTCGTTTAAATGCCAGGCAACAGTTTATACGATTTAATTATAGATTAGCGAGACAGAGAGAGAGAGAAAATCAGAGAGACAGAGAGAGAGAGAGAGGAAGAGGGAGACAGTTGAAGCCCTTCAACAGTATAGTAAACAAACAGGAAGGCATGTTCTTTTTCAAAGTTAACTTCTTGAATAATTCAATTACAGCAAATTTATAAGTTTTTCAAAATTATAAAGTAGTTATATTTAAACTTCAAGGTATTGTTTTTTTTTTTTATACATTTTTTAAATTAGAGTATCTGGCAGTTGAGCATAATGTATTATCGATTGCCATTGTTTATATTTGCCTCCTAAAATTCTACAGTTCATTGTGTACAACAGTAGTTGTATTACAATACTTGATTTAACTAATTTCTGTGGCATCTCCAGTTGATTACGATAATTAAATGAGCTTTGTACTATAATGTTAATGCCATTTGCCTACAGATAGAGACAGAAATAGGCAGCGAAAGAGAAAGAGAGAGAGAGAGAGAGAGTGAATGCAGTTTGCAATGTCTGCAGTTTACTCTTAATTGGAATCATCTTTTAATTGTCATATTAAGCACGCTCTATGAGTATGAACACGCACTACAAAGGTACACACCTCTGCACACACACACACGTACACACACACACATACACATTCTCTTATAGGTATACACACAACACACAAGTTGGGAAGCAATTATGCATGAAGACGGCATTTAGTTGATATTGATTGCACAAGAAAGAGACAGTTGATTGGTTAGTTCACATAGCGATATCAAGTGTATGGGAGAGAGAGAGGGAGATAGATAGAGACAGTGCCTGCTGCATGCAGGTGTTGAAGTATGCTTGCTGTGTGTGATAGTATGTGTGTGTAGGTTGCACACACTCAATTAGACAACATGACAGTTGAACAAATAGCGGCAGGTTAGCAAAATTAAGTTTCTGCAGCTGACAACGTATTTGGTTAATTGATAAACAATGTTTATTAAGCACAAGAAATGTTGCCACCAACATACAAAAAGGGGAAAAAAATAGGAAATTTAAACAAATTATGCATATGGTACTTTGGAATAGTTTCAAAATGGAGGCAAATGTTGTTATACTTGAGCAGCGTTGGCAACAAAATAATTAATGCAAAGCAGCAAATTGCTTAAATGTCCATAAGCAACTGTACACACACACACACACATATATATGTACATGCTGCATGTATAGTGGGCGGCAGCAAATGCTTAATGTGGGCGTGACGCATGAAGGCCTTGAAAGAGCTTTGGAGTGCTCTCCATTTATTATGGTATTTATGTGGCACGTAAATCATGTGTACAAATGGATTGGAATTAATAAATGAGTTCATGCCACAACAACAACAACAATAACACCAGTCGAGTTGTTGTAATTATGAGCACAACACATACATATATATGTATGTATATATATACAATAAAGATTATAGTAAAAAGCGGTGCAGAAAAACACGCTGCAAATTGTGGAAAACCTTGTTTCATGGCGAAGCCAAAAAGCCCTGCAAAGTATGCTATAATAAATTATATTGTTTAACAGCGAACAAAACAGAGAGACACACAGCGAGAGAGGGAGAGAGAGAGATAGAGAGGGAGAGAGAATTACATACACACAGAAGATATACAGACAGAAATAATACGAAATGTGCTTCGCTCGTAATTCGATTTTAAATGCAATTTTTGCTTTTTGTTTTATAGTTTTTTTTACTGTTGTTGTTGTTGTTGTTGCAGTTACTCTTGTCGTTGTTGTTGTTGTTGTTGCTGTTGTAGGTGCATATTTTATGTTAATTAAACTTGTTGCAACGACTCGTGTTGTGCTGCTGCTGCTGCTGCTGGGGCAGGTGGTGCGTGGTGTCTGTGCTACAACTTGAAACCAATTATATAGCTAACAGAGTGATGGCTAGAGGGGGGAGGAGGGGTGTAGCTAGGGAATTACAAGGGGCGGGGAGAGAAGAACCTGTCCACGAACTCATACATACTGACAGTTTGTTACGCTGCTTAATTCCTCTGTAAACCCCACTCTGTCTATTTCTCTTTCTCCCTATCTCTCTCTCTCCCTCTCCTTATCTCTCTCTCTGCATCTCTCTCTTGGCTGTTACTTCGTTAGTTTGGTTTTGCCGAGCAGCGCGTGAAATAACTTCCGTTGCGAATTTTATGTTCGTTGCAAATTTTATTCAAAAAATGCACAATGCGCAGATACAGCGCGAGTCTCTGCCTGACTTCGCCTCCAACTGTGAGTGTGGGTGAGTGTGTGTGTGTGAGTACACTCACTACCACATGTACACGAATGTGTAACTGTATGGCAGGACCTGCTAAGCTACCACTTTCCGTTAGCCACGTTTGCACTTTGCGCTTTTACTTTTTACTTTTGCCGTCATTCACTTACGAACTGCAAATGTGTTTTAATGAGCTTCAATTTATGATGCGGGTTCGAGGCATCAAAATGCAGATGCCACAGCGGCGGCAACAGTTGGCAACTGTCTTCTTCTTCTTCTTTTATTTGCATTTTGGAAGGGGAACATACAATGTCTGTAATCTGCTTTAAACTTTGCCTAAGTAAAAATTTTTTAAAGTATTCACACAAAAATAGAAAAATAAATATACAAGTATTTAAAATTTTTGTATACATACATTCAAAATGTTCAATTGTTGTCTGTGGCTATATACAGTTATTGCTACACAGACACACACACACACACACACACACACACACACACACACACACACACACACACACACACACACACACACACACACACACACACACACACACTCTCACACACACATTACCTTGGGTTGTGGATTGTGAACATTTTGGGGAAGCGAGTGCAGTGCAAGCAAAAGCTGTGCAAACGCCTAGAGGCATCCACTGAAATTTATTTACCAAAGTGTTGAAATGTTGCACAACTTAAATTAAAATGACTTTCTCAAGTTGTTGGCCATGTTTCTGGGGCTGAAAAGGGGCTGCCAACTGCGGCTACTCCACGCAGAAATCAATAGTCAACAAATTTAACTACAATTTGTGCAACTTATTCTGAAAATAATTTTCAACTGTCATTATTATTCATTTATTTGTGGATTATTTTACAGGGTATTCTGTTAGCGGGAATCACTTGCTTTATTATTTCTTTGGCTTTGTTCTTGCCGTCTACTTGCCTCGAAGTTTGTAATTATTTTCCTACTTCGTTTGCCACAAGTGTGAAAATAAGCACAACTTTTTTGTCTGAAGTCATTTTCCATGTTTTCTTATTGTTCAACCCCTCCCTCCTCACCACCATCTACAGTTCCTTTATGTTTAATTCAAGTTTTTGTGCCACGCTGAATAATAATTGAGGTAAAGTTTTTATAGCTTCTGGTTTTTGGACAACAAAGTATGTCCATTAAAAATGTATAAAGTATATTTATTTAAAATTTGCTAACTTATAGAGAGAAATTCTCAACTGTGTTTTTATTGTCGAACATTCGTATAACAGGCGAATAGTACAGGTTTGTGACTAGACTAAATCTAGCCAAGACACAACATGCAGCTAAGTAATCCACCACCAAAGCAACGATTGTTGATCAAATCCACCACCAAATTCAAAGAGAGACGTAGAAGAGAGTGCTACTGCAAGCGGAAGAGACGCAAAGAGAGACTGATTGAGAGTGAGAGAAGTGCATCGACAAGGTGTGATGAGGAAACATGTGGAAGAACGATAACCGCCCTAGTTGATGGAAAACTTGTTTAGTTTTGGGCACGCGCAGTGGAAATGTTTGACAAAGAGTGGGAGTGGCATTTTCAGTCAAAACAGTTTTAGTTTCTCAACGGAATAGACACTATTCTAGCTAAATTCATTAACTTATCAACTAATATTCATAATGTCATTATACGAAATATTCTACAAGATGAAACGTGCCCATCCACGCATCAAACGAAATCTATGGAAGGTCTTGGTTAACGAGGAATGCTTTTCACCAGAGAGTGCGAAGACTCTCTACGAGATTCGCGGTAAGTCATATAATCGCCACGAATAATTTTGATAGATAAGAATGTGCTCTTAACTGTACTAAATACTTACAGAGGCCTATGAGAAACTTACCGAAGACAAATTTCCGAGAATAAACGATCCGAATGTGGAAACATGTTTTCTGCTCACAATACCTTTCGTGGCATCATTCTCCAATCGAAAGGGAACGCTGAAGTTCTTCATTGTGCCACATAATGAAGAGACGCCATGAGCTGAAAATAGAGTCAAAAAAATTTTAATTTAATTTAATTTAATTAGTTAAAATTTTGATATTTTGTATAAAATTTATGTGCAATTAAATACAATTTTGAAACTTAAACTTGCCCCAATTTGTTGCTGCCAACATATTTAAAGTGGAAAGTCAATTTGCAGTATTTCTACATATTTGTTGAAGAGTGTGAAAACATATCTATATATATATATATATATATGTATATAGTATATGGGGATGGAAACCCAATTTCAATGTAACCAAACATCTGCCAATCGAAGCTGCGAACTCGCTTTGGTGGCAAGTCAATGACAATGCCAAAACATGCCACAATGCCACTCTGCCACTGCCACAACCAATACCAATACCAAAACCAATTCGCAAATACCAAATAAATGTGTAGCGACAGAATGCACATCAAATCAAATGAATATGCGCCCGCAGATTTACATAAACTTTACATACTTCACTGTATGTACAACAAATGTGACTGCAACCAAAAAAAAAAAAAAAAAAAAAAAAATAAACAAAAATATACACATATACATACATATATGTATGTATAGAAAACCAAATAACAAACAAACAAATTGAACAGATCCCGAGCTGAGGCAACAAAAGCAACTGCAACTGCAACAGCAGCAGCAGCAGCAACAGAACAAACAAATAAACAAGCCAACTGAACAAACTGAATCAAAAACTGACTCGACCACATTGCCACACACACACACACACTAACACAAATACATACACACATACACACACATAAACATACATACACACATAAACAGTTTGGTGGTGGAAAGGAGGCAGGAGGCAGCAGAGACTGGTCAACAAATGAGGAAGGCAATGCCATATTTGTGTGAAGGTCTGCCAGGGGGGTAAGGGATGGGAACAGGAACAGAAACGGGAACGGATTGTTTTGGGGTTAGGTGCTGCTGGGTTACGCAGTCGCAATCGCAGTCAAAGTCACAGTGGAGCCAGAGGAAAACGTAATGAAACTAAATGCCGTCGAAGAAAACCCCAAAACAAATTCATTACGGAACTGCACCTCAGGGGGTGATAATTCGATTCAACGAAACTTTTCCTGATTATTTATTGCTTCATGCGGCGACTCTTCTCTCTTTCCAACTCTCTCTCCCCCTTTCTCTCTCTCTCTCTCTCTCTCTCTCTCTCTCTCTCTCTCTATTTTCTGTTGAAGTCTCTCTATCTGGCGAGAATTGTATGTGTGGTTCCTGATGCTGAAGTTTTCCCCATGGCGTTTAGCTGTTAGTGTCATAAAATGTTTTGTGTTTCGGCACCGCAACTCATTATTTTGTTCATTAACACTTTTTCTCGGACTTTCTGTTTTTGTTTTAATGTCCTGCACAAGCACATAGGGTATGCTCTTGTTAGTACATAAATGGAACTGAAAAAACAAACTAAATAAAAACACAGACAGTTTTCCCAACATCGAAGAGCCATAACTTTGCCAAAAATTAACCGATTATTAAAATTTTAGCTGTTTCGTGCATGACTGTGATTATAGCCAGAAATAGCGTCAAAAATTAATTTATGATACCATTTTCCAATTTCAATGAATACCACGATTGATTTCTGGCACCAAAATATGTATAAAACATTTTACAGAAGTTAATTTAAAGCAATACTTTAGAAAATATTGCCAAATTAGTGGAAAAACTTATGTAAGATAGAAAAAGGGCTTCTTCAAATTTTTGAACAGCCATAACTTCCTCAAAAATCAACCGATTTTAAAAATTTTTTCACCTCCGTCAATGGTTTTGATCATATTTTCAATCTGTATTCAAAATTGGTCACTGTCTGCAATTTTAAATTTTTGTTAATTTTTGGCCATTTTTCCATACTAACCCCTTGCAAAAAGGCAAAAAAAGTGAAAGTTTTCAAATCGAATTTTTTTTTGTGCCCAATCGATTTCTGGTATCAAAATATGTATAAAACTTTTACAGAAGTTGATTTTGAGCAATATTTTAGAAAATATGGCTAAAATAGTGAAAAATTGAGCCAAAATACGAAGAGGTCCTCACTACAAATTTGGAACAGCCATAACTTTGACAGAAATCATTCGATTTTTAATATTTTTTCACTGTTGGCAAGGGTTTTCTTCCTAAAATTAGTATGCATTTTACCGAACTTGATTTTGGGCAATACTTTAGAAAATATTGCGAAATTAGTGGAAAAACTGATTCAAGATAAGAAAAATGGGTTCTTCAAATCTTTGAACAGCCATAACTTCGTCAAAAATGAACCGATTTTGAAAATTTTTTCACCTCCGTCAATGGTTTTGATCATATTTTCAATCTGCATCCAAAATTGGTCCCTGTCTGCAATTTTAAATTTTGGTAAATTTTTGGCCATTTTTCCATACTAACCCCTTGCAAAAAAGTAAAAAAAGTGAAAGTTTTCAAATCGGAAGTTTTTGCGCCCAATCGATTTCTGTTATCAAAATATGTATAAAACTTTTTACAGAACTTGATTTGGATCAATATTTTAGAAAATATGGCTAAAATAGTGAAAAATTGTCCCAAAATTCGAAGAGGTCCTCACTCCAAACTTTGAGCTGCCATAACTTTCACAAAAATCATTCGATTTTTTAAATTTTTTCACTGTTGGCAAGGGTTTTCTTCCTTATATTATTATGCTTTTTACCGAACTTGATTTGAAGCAATACTTTAGAAAATATTGCGAAATTAGTGGAAAAACTGATTCAAGATAAGAAAACAGGGTTCTTCAAATTTTTGAACAGCCATAATTTCGTCAAAAATGAACCGATTTTGAAAATTTTTTCACCTCCGTCAATGGTTTTGATCACATTTTCAATCTGCATCCAAAATTGGTCCCTGTCTGCAATTTTAAATTTTGGTCAATTTTTGGCCATTTTTCCATACTAACCCCTTGCAAAAAAGTAAAAAAAGTGAAAGTTTTCAAATCGGAATTTTTTGCGCCCAATCGATTTCTGTTATCAAAATATGTATAAAACTTTTTACAGAACTTGATTTTGATCAATATTTTAGAAAATATGGCTAAAATAGTGAAAAATAGTCCCAAAATTCGAAGAGGTCCTCACTCCAAACTTTGAGCTGCCATAACTTTTACAAAAATCATTCGAGTTTTTAAATTTTTTCACTGTTGGCAAGGGTTTTCTTCCTTAAATTATTATGCTTCTTACCGATCTTGATTTGAAGCAATACTTTAGAAAATATTGCGAAATTAGTGGAAAAACTGATTCAAGATAAGAAAAATGGGTTCTTCAAATCTTTGAACAGCCATAACTTCGTCAAAAATCAACCGATTTTGAAAATTTTTTCAGCTCCGTCAATGGTTTTGATCATATTTTCAATCTGCATTCAAAATTGGTCCCTGTCTGCAATTTTAGATTTTGGTCAATTTTTGGCCATTTTTCCAAAAAAAAACTTCGAACAGCCATAACTTCGTCAAAAATCAACCGATGTTGAAAATTTTTTCACCTACGTCAATGGTTTTGATCATTGTTTCAATCTGCATTCAAAATTGGTCACTGTCTGCAATTTTAAATTTTTTGTCAATTTTTGGCCATTTTTCCATACTAACCCCTTGCAAAAAAGTAAAAAAAGTGAAAGTTTTCAAATCGAATTTTTTTGTGTCCAATCGATTTCTGGCATAAAAATATGTATAAAACTTTTTACAGAACTTGATTTGGAGCAATATTTTAGAAAATATGGCTAAAATAGTGAAAAAATGTCCCAAAATTCGAAGAGGACCTCACTCCAAACTTTGAGCTGCCATAACTTTTACAAAAATCATTCGAGTTTTTAAATTTTTTCACTGTTGGCAAGGGTTTTCTTCCTTAAATTATTATGCTTTTTACCGAACTTGATTTGAAGCAATACTTTAGAAAATATTGCGAAATTAGTGGAAAAACTGATTCAAGATAAGAAAAATGGGTTCTTCAAATCTTTGAACAGCCATAACTTCGTCAAAAATGAACCGATTTTGAAAATTTTTTCACCTCCGTCAATGGTTTTGATCATATTTTCAATCTGCATCCAAAATTGGTCGCTGTCTGCAATTTTAAATTTATGTTAATTTTTGGCCATTTTTCCATACTAACCCCTTGCAAAAAGGCAAAAAAAGTGAAAGTTTTCAAATCGAATTTTTTTTTGTGCCCAATCGATTTCTGGTATCAAAATATGTATAAAACTTTTACAGAAGTTGATTTTGAGCAATATTTTAGAAAATATGGCTAAAATAGTGAAAAATTGACCCAAAATTCGAAGAGGTCCTCACTCCAAACTTTGAGCTGCCATAACTTTTATAAAAATTATTCGATTTTTAAAATTTATTCACTGTTGGAAAGGGGTTTCCTCCTCAAATATTATGCTTTTTATGGAACTTGGTTTGGGGCAATTCTTTATAAAATATTGACAAATTAGTAGAAACATTTATTAAAGATATCAACTTTGATTGGAAAATGTAAAATTATTTGAAGTCTACTTTTATGTCTCTGTCTGCCATACTGTCTGCAACTTGTCCCACACTCCTGTAGATCCTTTTTTGTTTGTTGTTTAGTTTTTCGCCTTTATGCAAATTTCGTGTTATCTTTAATATTTTGTTTAGGAGTTGCTGTTGTCCTTTTAGTTTTTGTTGTTGTTGTTGGTTAACTTGTAATAGCTGCTGCTTTAATTCATTAGTAAAAGTGGGTTGAGTGGGGGGAAAAATGAGAGTGAGAAGCAAAGTGAGAGAGAGAGCTTGTTTTGAATTGGGTCCTCTTGGCCATTTCGCCGGGTTATGGCACTTTGCCGAGTTATAAAATGTTATCGACGGCGCAGGTTTTTATGCTTTTTGTGGGTCAGATAAATGTGTTTATTGGACATTTTTGGCCAAAGTCGTCAGTCGGCTGTTTAATTTTTGTGGTCGTTTTACTTTTTCCTGGCTAATGCTGCTTCTATTGTTGTTGTTGTTGTTCTTGTTGTTTATATTTTTGTTGAAGTTGCAGCCAGCATCAGCATGAACATCGGCATTGGCATCGGCATCAAGTCGTTGAATAAACGGAGATAGAAAACATGTTTACGACACGCGTACGTATACGCAATATTTGGGCTGGCGGCAGTTGAGGCAGATTTGTCCTGGGATTAGAGGCGAATGTTAAGAGCCGCTCATTAAGAAGCTAAGAGAATGGCTAAGAGTTTATGGCCAGCACAAGACAAAAACGAGAACTCGCAAATAGATAGCTAAACCTAAATACAAAACATACAACATACAGAGCTGAGTTGAGTTGAGTTGAGGAGTCTGCGGAGTTGGGGAAGCGAGGGAATTGGGGCAGATGTGGGAGGCGCCATTAAGAAGGCTGATGAAGTAGTTGATAACGAATTGTTGGCCCGGTTTTAGTTGGCCAAGTTTACTGATGGCTCATGTGGGTTAATCTAATGCTTTGAGCATAAAACAAGCAAAAGTCTTAACAAGCTTTATGGCCAAGTCTCTGATATAATGGCTCTAATTATGACAGCAAAAAAAAGAAAAAAATGTCTTAAAGCAACTTAATTCTGGGAAATCGACAATTACTATATGTCTGACTTTTCGATAACCAAGTGAATGCACATTAATTTAAGTTGGATTCTCTGCATTCGCATTAAGCTTAAGATCACTTTAAGTTAATTTATTTTGAAATCCCTTAACTAAATCAAAGTTAAACATTTTATTGGCTGCCCCGACGGAGTCACAGAGCAACTTTCAATTAAATGCCAAGTTGCCTGCATTCTCTCTCTCTCTCACTCTCTCTCTCCCTGTCTATCTGGATGGGAGTCCCATTCAAGTCTCAGTCGGAATGAGCTCCTTGCGGATTTAGAGACGTCAAACAAAAGAGCGACTCGGCACAGAGGCCATGAATTCATTTTAAAATTGTAACTGCAAAACAAAAGCAACTGCCATTGTGCAATTAAAATTGTATGGCACTGTGGAGGGGGGGGGGGGTGAGAGAGGAGTATCCAGGGAGTAGTCCAGAGTTGTCTAGGAGCTGGGGAACTCAACTGGATCTGGCCTGTATCAGTGGCAGAAGCAGCTGCCTGCCGATAAGAGAAATTAAAGCAAACAGACAGACGCCTCCCTGCTCCTTGCAACTGCTGTACAATCTGTACAATTTCCAAAGTGACACACAGTGTAAAAAACAAACATGCTCCACACTCCCCCACATCCGCGCAGAGATCCCTCGGTTCAATATGTATCCATGGACTGAAGCGACTTCGGTTCTAGTATCAGTTCTATTCTGTTCCTTTACTTGGTCAAGTCATGGCGCCAGCAGCTACAGCTGGTCATGTTTACGGCATATCATGACAGTTACTTTTTTCTATCTCTCTCTCTCTCTCTATATAGATATATATTTTTTTTCCGACTTTCCCCCTACTGTATAACTCCCCCTCTCACTGTGTGCAGATTCTCTTTAGCAATTTCTTGTGGATGTGTGCGTGTTTCTACTGCCATCTTTTTCTGTGTTTATTTTGGTTTTCGTTGCTTACTTCTGCTTTAAGTTGTCACAGTTGTTCAAGTTGTCGAGTCCAGTTTGGAATCTTGGATTCTTGGGCTCTTCAGTTTCCCCCAAACAGCTGCACTTGTCGTGTTGCTTAAGTCCCCAATGATATCGCATAAGTTTTTCAATTTTGTGCGTTATTAGAAGCGATTAGAGCTCCACTGTGCCAGTGTATAAGTAAGATACTCTATGAGACAGACACACAAACAGAAAGAGACAGAAATATATGTATAGAGAGAGAGAGAAAGAGAGAGGGGGGAGAACTGAAACTGAAACTTGACTGAAACAAACAGCAAAGCATAAACACTTCACAGCAATTGGCAGTCAGCTTAATGTGCTGTGAATATAAAGCTTTTTATACTCTCGAAGCCATATTTGACTCCATGAATGTATATGAAATGTATATATTTATTATGGCTGGAATTTAGATATCAGTTACCTAAGTCCAATAGCAATAACAATAAGCGGGTTATCTGATATTTATGGGACATCAACAAGTCACAGTTACTTTCACGCTTCTTTGACTTGATTAAATATTTAAGCCAACAATAATATATTGCTTAGAAATTCTAATAAACTCACAGCATTTAAAAAAAAAAAATAAAAATAATTATTACACATTTTTACAAAATTTCTATAAATATCTTTCTTTTTTTTTAACTGCCTATTACTTAGAGTAATTAATTTATTAACATTATATTATCCTGTTAATTTTTAATATTTATTAAAAAGTTTTCTTTTATGCATAATTTTTTCATTTTATTAAATTTTTTAAGTGATATAATTTTTTGAGATTATTGTAGCAATTTATTTTTATTATATTAATTGCATCTTTTTTACAAGAAAATTCCATTTATCATTAACGTTTCTTAATTTATATATATTATTTATTATATAAATCTAGAAAACAATTAATTTTTTTTTTTTAAATAAATGTTAATATTTTTAAAATTATATTATTTCATATAGTATTTTATATATCGCGCTAGATTTTCTACATAACATTTGAAAGCGTCTGTTAATGGGCTTAAATGTAAACTTAGAGAAAGTTCGTGGAATTTGTGGAATGGGCTTAAACATGTGAGCCAAAATTATGGCCAATTAGGCTAGCCGCAAGCCAGCAAATGGATTTGCAGCTGAAGGTAATGTGTCAACAGTCGGTCAGTTGCACAGGATTGTGGTTCCTTCCATATGTGTGTGTGTGTGTGTTGGCCTATGGCTATGCATGCTATATGTGTGTGTGTGTGTTTGGTGGAGTGTGCGTAATGAGGCTTAATTTGTAAAATTCCATGGCTTTTAATTGGCATTGGCCAAACCACAGAGCAAAGCAAGGCAAGTCTAAGTGAAGGACGAAAGTGGAACTGGAACTGAAACTGGAAGTGGAAGTGGGGCAAGTGCAAAGCGTAATTATGTGGTCAAGACATATAGTTGAGAAAGTCATGACACACTTCTCTTTCTCTGTCTAAATTCAAATGAAATGCCTCTGAATTGAAGTAGAATACGAGGCATGCCACATTCTTGCACTTGTTGTTATGCTGACAGCGGGCAGTAAACGTAATTGGCGTTATTTAGGCAGCTCGTTGCAAGTTTTGCCAAACCGCAAAATGCATAACACAAATAAAGCTACAACAATAACACAAACCAAACAAAAAGTATAAGAATAGTATATAGAAAATGGGAAAATGGGAGTGGGGAAAACTCTAAACACAACATGGCCACAAATGCAGCGTAAATGCAACGTGGCGAGTGTCACGAGTAAAACTTATTTTTTTATTACACAACTTTCTCCGCATTCTCAAAATGTAGCCAAGCCAGCGGGAGAGAGAGAGAGACAGAGAGAGAGAGAGAGAGAGAGGGAGAGAGCGAGAGAGAGGGAGAGAGCGAGAGGAAGGTGTGGGTTTTCAAAGTATTTCGCGCTGGCCAAAAAACTTTTTGGCCATTGTTTTGTTGCAAATGGGTCGACGCCCAATAGTTTTGTATGCTTGTTGGCATAATGCTTGCTGTTTGCCACTTTTGCGACTTTAAAGTTGCAGCTGCCAACTTGCAGCTTGCAACATGCAACCTGCTGACATCGAATGCCAATGGGATCTCTGGCATTCTGTAATGCGGCGGATTAGGCATGTAATTCCCATATCGAATGAAACTAATGAACTTTACCCAAAATGTCAATGTGCAACTCTCCCAAAAATGTTGCAATCATGCTCAAAAAAAAACAAAGAACATTTCTTTGAAACTTGTTAAATATCTATATAGTTTTAGGCTTAACTTAACAGTTGTTGTCTTAAAATGAAATTAAATGGCAATTTAAAGAGCCAGCGCTGAAAAGTAGGCAATGTTTTTTGTAAGCAGAGTTTGAATTGAAATTGAAGTTGGGTTCTTAATGTTTTTGGAGTTGCCATTTGCATTTCCAACTCGTTAGGCATATTCAACTGTTGCCTTTGAGGCACTTTCAAGTTGCTGCTTTAATAATCCACACTATCAGCATCGACATCAGCAACAGCAACAACAACAATGACTCAAAACTGAAAGCTAAAACAAAAAGTTTAGCCAAAAGTTGGTGTTGGCCCCGGGGCAGCGTTAAGACCACAAGTAACATTTGTAAAATGCACATTTAAAACTCAACAAAACTCGACTCAAGTAAGCAGGAATGTTGCGGCAGGACCTGCAGCTTGCCAAGCATCGCCCAAAAGGATAATAAGAAACGCCTTTGCTTTTGCTGCTGCCATTGCCATTGCCATTCCCATTACCATTACCATTGCCTCTTTGCCTTTGCCGCTGGCTTTCAACTTGACTTCAGCAGCAGTAGGAAAACTGTGAAAAGTTTTCAATTTATTGTTAAACTTTTGCACTGAGGCGCACAATTATAAAGTGTCATTTAGCACAGGGTACCCCAAAGGCGTTGCCGAGCATCGGCATCGGCATCGACTAGAGCCGAATCCTTGTGGCAAATGGGGAAGCAAAAGATGCGGTGGCAGCGGCAGCAACAACAGCGAGAACGTCTGTCAAGAAATTATGAAGTGCTGGACGACAGGCGACCGCCGACACTTGCGGCTGAGTCTCTGCCACTTCCGGTGTGTGGCAACAACAGTGCAGCATCAACACTGCCATCACCATCACCATCACCGTCATCATAGTCATAGTCATCGTCGTCTTCGTAGCCATTGCTGGAGTCGTTGTCGCCGTTGGACATCCAGCGTAGCCGTTTTTGGTAGATGCTTCTCTCGAGTTGACACTCAAGTGCAAGCCAGTTTCATGCGGCGCATTCAAGTGTTGTTATGCTGCCCCCGCATTGCAAAGTGTCACAAACACACAACTAGAAAGAGAGAGTGTGAAGAGAGAGAGAGAGAGATAGAGGGGGGAGCTGCGTGATTTACAGCGTGCGACTTTTATTTGAAGTGGGACATTCATTTTACGCTAAAGTGAACCTAAATCAACAACCAACACAACTCAACACAGTCATTGCCAAGCATCTCCCCCCCCCCACAACTACCTCATACAACCTACTTGGTCTACTTGAACATTTTTTGGCAACTGCTCTTAACTTTTTTTTATACATATTTCTGTTTGTCTATTTTCTTCTCATTTCTTTTATTTTGTTAGTTGGTTTTTTTGGTGGGAGGCATCTCTTGTGGCAAGAGCGTCGCCGTCGTCGCTTGATTGAAATGCCTGGTAGGCCAAAATGGCGCTGCTCTTAACTTGGCTTAATTAGTTTTTGAAAGTTATGCCAACACCACGCCCACTTAATGATATCAAGGCGCAAAAAGGGCTTATATACCACCACCAACAACGATGTTAAGTGAATGCTGATGTAAATAAGGCAACTGCAACTGCAACTGCAGTTTGCTTCACTTTGCTTTTCAAACAGGCAACTTGCTGCACGTTACCAAGCATTAATATATTCAAAAAAAAATCTTTAAAAAAAATATACAAAGAAATTCTTAAAAAAATATTTCATACTCATATTACTGATTGACACTTAACGACAATTGCAGACCTTCAACATGTCTATCAAAATTTATGAAATAATATATAAATTAATATACTGAGCAGCATTATTATTATTTCAAATATTTTCATTATAATTAAATTATCAATTTATTTAATCTATGCAACTAAGATAATTAAAAATAATAAATACAATAAAGTAAGATAACATTTATAAAAATTAAAAGTCAAATAAAAAAGATAAAATTTTTTATAAATTTAATTTAAATAATAAGAGAACTCTCTCCTTAATTATAGTATACCTATTGTTTTTATAAGTTTTGGTCCGCTTTGTTACACAAAAAAAAAACAACTAAAATAAAGAGCTGCTTTTATAGGGTATCAAGAACTCACCCCAGGCATTTTTCACAATTTTCTTGAGCTGCACTTTTCACTTCGCCATTTTTGTGAGCCGCACATATTTTCTTGGAAAATTTGCTGCCTGCATTTCTCATTTACCCCACACTTTTCGCATAATTTCGCAGCTTTTTCATATTTTTTTTTTCTTTATGTTTTGCTTTTGTTTTGTTTCTCATTTAATTATGGAAATACTTGAGGCAACAACTAAAATTTCCATAAATATTGAGTGCGCGCATTCATGAAGTGGCTGCTCTTTCCCCTCTTTCCATCTTTCCCTCTTCCCCTCCTTGGAGCGCTTAACAAACTGCAGAAACTCCATTTTTCTGGTTTCAGCTTTTTTGCTCCCATTTGGGAAATTTTAGTTTTTTTTTTGTGTGAATTTTTGGATCTCTGTCACAGTAGTCTGAGTGTGTTAGTTGTGTGTATGGGAGTGTCAAAAACCAAATTGCTAAAAGCCAAATGGTCAAATGCAGCTATCAGGCACACACGAGCGACTGTATATCCTGGCGTATATCCTGGCGTATCCTGTAGTACTGTGCGGTACTCTATAGTATGGCCATCAAACCGTAACCAAAATGCTTTTATGCCTGCTGGCAGGCAGCAAGCAGAGTGCCAACATTGGACATTCATTTCCAATGAAACTCATTTTGCGGTCACACACACACAGTGACACACACACACACTCATACAATGGTGTTATAGTCCATATAGTGTGTGTTGATTTTTAGCTCTTTTACAGCTGAGCGGTTAGACGCAGTCCGCAACCACAGCCCAAGGGGGGCAGGCAGGGATAGACAAGTGGCCAGAGGACTGTTGAAATTAACTTGACTAGTGACACCTTGACAAAAATATTTTTATAGCTAGACAATAGAGGGGTGTCAACTAGAGGCGAATAACCGCATTTTATATGTCCCCTCTCTCTCAACTGCGTGCCATTTGCTGCATAAGCCGAAAAATGAAAACGCCTAGGAACCCCTAGAACCCCTAGTAAGCCTAGACACCCCCTTTCTAATGCCGAAAGACGATTGTTGATTTTGGCAGATGGCACGCTGAATTTTCAATTTTATTTGCAATTTTTTGTGCTGCATCAGCATCAGGATGAGCATCAGGAGCCGAAAAGTGTCCAAAATGCTGGCAGCATCAAGGATGTCAGCTTGAAAAACGTGACCCTGTCCAATGCGGTTAAAGGATCTCATTGAATGCTGTCAGCTGACAAGTTTAAGCCCCCGAAATACCACAGCAAAAAAAATTACTTAAATTTAAAATTTACATAAATTTAGCTAAGCTAATTTTTGTATTTTTTTACAATTTAAATTTGCTTACATTTGAATAGTAAATTTATTTATAATTATCGTGGAAAAGTTCTATTTATTTTTTTTACAATTTAAATTTGCTTATATTTGAATAGTAAATTTATTTTTAATTAATGTTTTCGTGTTAAGAATAAAAGTTTTTCTGACTTTTAGAGCTGTAGCTAAACTAGCTTAATATATATGTTAACATTCGTAATTATTATCTTTTTTTAGGAAATTTTCCAATTATTTATTAGCAAAAAATTTGTAATGTGTTGAGGTCCCATAATATATCACAACTTTAGCTAAAATAATTTAATTTATACTTTTTTTACATTCAATTTTACTATTTTTCATAAGTAGATTTTCATTGAATTTATGAAGAAAACATTTGTTAGAAATGTATTCACTTGAAGGGAAACCCTCAACCAATTTGAAAATTTTTCAATTTATAGAATTTGCTTGGAATGAAATAATCTCATTGATGATATCAAGTGAAAAATTCTCTGCATATTGCCAGCCACTTGACTATCTGCAGTATAGATTCTATACTCTTGCAAGTTGCAACCCCCCAATCCCTGCCCCATAACATAGATTCCTGTTCCCCAGTCAATGATGCACTCACTCATTGAAAGGGAACACCAAATGGTGGTGCTGTCAGCAGTGGCTATGAATCAATGGAGGAATGCATATGCATCAAGCAGCATGCAGCATGCAGTGGGCGGCAATTTGGGCGTGGCAGTTGCTACTTTGAGTGTCTGATGCTTGTTAAGGGAAGCAATGGGGGTAAATGAGGGGAGTATGGGGAACAGGGGAGACTTGCTCATTCATTATGCCAATGCCAGGCGCTGGCACTTTAAAAGAATTATGCCATAAGTTAAGTTTAGCCGGGATGAGAGTTTTGGGCTGCTTTTTTTGGCAGGCGACGTGCCACATGCTGCATGCGTGCTGCATGCCACATGCTGCTGCCAGCATCTTGACTTGTGCCTGTTGCTGGCGCTGCAGTTTTGTGAGCTTTGCTTATTTATAAAGCTGACAGCAGCTGCTTTTTCACTTGCCCCATAGCTTGCTGCATAAATGATTGCCGGCGCACTTGACGTATGCGTAATTTGTTGATGCTGCAGCTGCTGCACAAACACACAGACAGCGTGTGCTCGTGAGTGTGAGTGTGTGTGTGTGTGTGTGGAAAGTACATTAAATGCATATTTGTTGTACACCTTGGCAACACTCTTAGACAAAATTGCTTTGTCTTTTGCAAATATCCCAACAAATTGGCAATTTATATGTTGCACCTTCGTCAGCCAACTTTCATTTTGTGGCACACAAAGCTGCCACTCCGGGTCTCTTTTTTATGTGTTGCATGCAACACAAAGACGAACAATTTTACACATGATGTGGCAGCAGCCAGATCCTATCAATACAACTAGAATACTTCCCTAGTGTCTTGGCCAATTCAAGTTCTTCTTTGTTTTCAATTAATTTGCGAAAGTCAAAAACTCAATATCGTTTCGGAATTTCAGACAGACTTTCGTTAGTTATTAATATATTTTTAGTTTAGTAAAATTTAATTTAATTATAAATAGTGTCAACATGTATTACGTAGTTTCTTGAGCTTGAATCGTTTCTGGAAAATCGTCTAGTTAAAATACTTCCTCACTCTAAGCGCTTTCAACTTCCCACTTTACTTAATGGGTATTTTTAGTATTTTTTTGTCAGTAAAATTCTAGTATTTTTCCACCTGTTCTACACATTTTGCTGATGGCAACTCATTCATACCGCAAATTGCCATACAAAATGTAAATACTTTTAATAACTGTAGCATATTGTGTGGGGCAAGTGATGATGGCCCCATTTACTCTAACCGCATGGTCAAAGTGTTTTTCCGTTGCAACCACCGCAGGGACGAGGGGTTGAAGAGTGGTTGTGGATGAGATGATGCTCTGGCTATACCTGTCTGTTGGCAGGATTCACTCCATGGCCGCAGGACTATGCCGTGCAACTGTCATTATCTGCACGTCCACGCGGCAAAAGGGGTTAAGGGAAACAGAGGGGGAGTGGAGAGGGAGGTACATGGGATTGCTGTAATGTGCATACATTAGTCATATCTGTAACGGGGCAACTGTGTCCTCGGGGTATATGCGAATAGGTCGCATCCGGTACGCGGTAACGCCATCATAGAGATACGCACGCGTAGCGACAATAACCGTAAAGCGCGAGTCTCTAATTACGCCGAACACGATGACGACAACAATACAATGCAACGGCACAGAAAGGGACGGCAGAAGTGTGGAAGAGGGATAGAGATAGAGACGACCGACAGTGGGTGCAAAATAATTTCCGATAAGCTTCAATTGAGGGCACAGGTTAACAGCACCCCCGTGCCTTGACAATCCCTTCATCAAATGGAAGTCTCTTACTAACTAGACTTCTCTCTCATTTCCTCCCACTCTCTCCGCCTCCTCTATCTCTACCCTCTTTCCACTACTTGGCAACAAATCTAGGCTTTGCCTTGACAATTATTCAAAGCGGCACGCGTTAAACTTTTGTGCTCGACACTCGTAATTTTTATTAATTTTACAACGCCAAACTTTGTGCGTATTTTTTGGGGAGTTTTCTGTTTTTTTTTTAGGGGGGGTTTTGTTTTTTTTTTAAGATATTTTGTTAGCGGCTTAGCGGCTGCTTACAAGCGCTTCGCGTTGTCCAAAAATTATAATAATAAAAAACTTTTGGAACAAAAACAGTAAAGCAAAAAAATAAAAAGTAAAGGAAAGGACACCAGAGAATGTGGAGGAAGAAAGTAGAAGAAAGACATAAAATATGAAATTTTCTTTTACTTTGGCATTGCGACTTGAGCGGAAGTTGCGGCAGCAGTTGGAGGGGTAGTTGTGAAGCGATGGGGTTGGGGTGTTGTGGGGGGCATTGTGGATTTCCGTTTTAATTAGTCGACTGCGGCAGCAAGTACCGGAATCTGAATTCAGCAACTGTGGCAACCAAGCAGCAGAGAGAGACAGAGAGAGAGAGAGAGAGAGAGAGAGAGAGAGGGGGTGGCAGAGACAATGAGCCAAGGGAGAGTCAAGCCGAATGGCAAAAGTTGCCCATTGCCGGGCCCCAAGTCATAACTGTAAAATGTGCCTTGACACAAAGTTTCTCCAAATGTAAGACAGAGACGGACACACAAGTCTTATAGACAGAGAGAGAGCAAGGGCGAGAGAGGGATATGGAGAGAGTAGGGAAAGGTAAGGGAGTGTGTGTGTATGGGGGGGGGGGTTAAGTCTTATCTTACATGCCGCTCTAATTTGCCTGCTTTTTGTCGGCTGCCATCGGCTGTCTTCAGCCTCAGCTTAAACCTCAGCTTCTGCAACAACTTCAGCTTCATCTGGCAGTGATTCTTTCCCTCTCTTACACATCCTTGTCTACAGGGTGTCCTTGTCTTCTTATGCCATTGTCTGCGGCCAGGAAGTTCAAGTGATGTGCATAATTTAAATGAAAATGTCAACGCGGCTTTCGGCAGCTCATTGCAGTTACTTTAACAACGAAAGGAATCTCGCTCCTCCAATCCTTCCTTTTATCCTTTCCACCATCTCTCCTCCGTTATATCTGTCTCTGTTTATCCTTCGACTATCTCTTTCGCTTCTTCCGCTTATTGCAATTGTTGCAGCTGCGTCAAATAGCGTCAGCTTTCTGGCTTTTGCATGTGCCGGAAGTGACAAAAGTTGGCTGCGCCTCGGCACAGGCAATTCCGCTAATGTCCTGCGGTTGCCTTTAAGTGCGTTAAATGAGCCAAGGACTCACAATGATTTGATTTGCTGGCTGCAAAGCAAGGTAAGAGAAGCCACTGAGGGCGTTTATTTGAGCGAACAGGACCTTAAAGATACCCAGAATAGAATATATTTTCTAATAATAAGAATAAAATTTTTAAAATTATATATATTTTGTTAAGAAAGATCAAACAAATTCAAACTAATGATTATAATTTTATACTGATGTTTTCCTATTTTTATTTATTTTTGGATTATTTTGTTTTGTTTTAAATCGTTTTGTCAGTATTGAGTTTTGCAAGAAATTTTATAGAAAATATTGAAAAATTATTGTACGTTTTTTAATGTGTTCGGAGAAGTTCGCAATTAAAGTAGAAGGTCCTTCCTCAACTTTAGTGAGAGTTTTTTTTTATAAAAACTGTTCTCAATTGAACTCAACACAATGTAATTATCGTTTAATTAAGAATTTTCAACAGCAAATAAATTGTTGTTTCAGCATAATTGCCGAACAGATAAAATACAAAAAATAATATATGTATATGTGTATATGTTAAAATTGTGTTAACTGTTGACATGAAGCACACGGCATAAAAAATGAGAGCAAACTTCAACTGCAACTGCAACAGCAACAGCAACAGCAACAGCAACAACAACAACTGGGGAAATAGTTAACGCCATTTTTATTTATGACGATACGATTCGCAGCATATTTCATGCCGAGACACTCCAAACTGATAGATTCAATGCATTTACGAGTGTGGCCTCGATTTCTTTTTCATTTTGCCGAGTTCTCTTTTCTTTTTGATTGTTGTTGTTAAATATATATATATATATATATATATATATATATATATAAATATTGTTTGCATATACAACGCCTGCCTATCAGAGACAGACAGCAGGACTAAGGACTGAAAACTTGTATTTGATGGGCGACTGTCAATGCCAGCAAAAGGAGCAAAAAATTGAAAAATGTGTACAGCTGAGAAGCACAAAAAAAAAACAATAAGAGAGAAATAATAAAAAAATGCCAAACGAACAGATAAATTTATATGCAGCACACAGGCGTGCTATAAAGGGGAGAGACGGAGGAGGAGTGACCTACACCTACAGGCAAAAGCCCACATAAAGCACTCAAAGTGCAGGAGAGACAGAGAGAAAGAGAGTGAAGTGGGAGAGAGGAGAGAAATGTTGGAGCCTGCATTTAACAATTTATCTGCAGCTGTCAAAATTAAAACCCCATACGGAGAAAGCCAGCTGCAGAAGTAGAGCCACATCCACATCCACAGCTAGTGCCACAAACACAATCAGAACCAGAAGCAGAACCAGAAGCACAACCAGAAAGAGATCCATAGAGGAACGAACCGAGAGGTGACTGCGGAGTTGGAGCAGCAACGCCTGATGCAGCGAACCACGACGAGTCAATACCCGTGGCAGCGGCACAGGACATAACCCAGTCGCAAGTCAGCTGCAGGCGGCATGGATTTGGTATTGGCAAAAAAAAAGAAAAAGAAAACAAAAAACAGATGAAGAAGAAGAGTGCGGCAAAGAAAAGATGCCAACAAGCGATTGGTGGCATGCATTGGTGGGTGGGCAGGAATCAAAGCGGAGCAGCAGCTGCATGACATGGAATGTGCAGCGGCATCTGCAGCTGCAGTCACAGCCCAAGGGGGTCACATACAATATAATGCCGGTCACAGGATAAGCAAGCAGAAGCCCAGTCAAGTCAGCTAGGTAGGTAGGTAGGTAGCAGGCAGGACGTGGCAAGGACGCAAGCACTGGCGGCAGGCAGCACAGGACAACGGGACACAGTCAATAGCAAACGGCAAACGGCTGACTGTAAAAAACGGAAATGGGGCAATCATAAATTTACACAGATATGCAAGTGCCTGCCTCCCTACACCTTTGTGTGTGTGTCGGCGTGTGTGTGTGTGTGTGTGGGTGTATGTTAGTCAGAGCACACAAACAACATCAAGAGAGCGAAGAGAAAGAGAAGAGGCAGGTCGAAAAGGAAGTCTCATTGAATTGCGGCCATTGTTGCTGGATCATAGAGATGAGCGCGTGATTTTCTTTATAATGATTCAAGGCTGCTCTTAAGTCTTATATAATGTTCAATTAAATTTTTAAAAATATATCTAGCAATTTAAAAAAAATATTTTATATATTATTTATTATATATATACTATATAATATTATTATCAATTTTTAAAAATATACAACTCTCTGGCTCTGGGCCATCTTCTTTATAATTTTAAGACTTCTATTAAGTCTCGTGAAATATTCTATTGCATTTTTAAAAATATATAAAATATTTATTATTAATTATTTAGAATATTTATAAATTTTTTAAAATATATCTCAAATTGAAAATATTTTATAATATTCCTACTCTACTTGAATTATGTTTTATTCAATCAATATCAATAAATTTATTCCACTTCTTTCCACATTCATAAGTTTTACTTTTTCCAACTAAAACTGTTCTTTACGATTTTCACTATATTCCAGAGTTATCTCTTAGACACGCGTCCAGTCCGGAACCCCAACTAGCCTGGCCGCAAACAATTCAACTGCCAAATGGTAAAAGTTCTAGAGTCGGGATTTCGTTAGGGATACAGCTGAGTAGTATGTAGGCGGAGTCCGAGGGGGGATGGGGGGTGGTGTCTACTTTTCAAGTGTACAGTATTCTATAAGAGAGGGGGTCGGTGTGAGGGTTTTGACTTCGATTTAATGCGAATGCGATGCGTTGCCCTATGCTGGCCTGCTCGAACATCCTACGGCCACAATTTTATTTCTCTCTTGATACCCTGTACAAAACTTCAAGTGGGTAGCATCAACTACTTGGTGAGCTATGAAATCATACAATATAAATTTTTAACTTTTACTAAATTTGAGCTTTCTTTGACTATAACATTTTATTACACTCTGTGGAGTATGCTTACTTACAGGGTATACAGCTAGTCTATTATACGCCTTTTCTTTGGCTATTTTTTCAGTGGTGCTCGTTGGGCCCGTTGCATTCGCTCAGCTGAGATTTGTGGTGCGGTGCAAATAGATTTCTAGCGTAGAACATAAATAATACTCACACACACACATACATTCATGAATACGATTGCGTATAAATGTGTGTGGGTGTATGTGTGAGTGAGTGTTTTTTTGGGACTGCAAGTTGATCCTCCAGTTGGCATGCAAAAAACGAAAATCAAAGTGTTTGCATTTGTTCAAATCGCACACAAAAGCAAAACGCAGTTCGCCCCAAATGGGCGTTACTGCAGCTGCTGCTTCTTCTTCCTCGCTGTCACTGCTTCTTCTTCTTCTTCTTCTTATACAGTCTCGTTATAGTTTGTTTTTGGTAGATAGATAGTAAGAGAGAGAGGCGGAGGGTGGTTGGGGAGCTACCATGACAAGGCTATTCTGTAGCTCTGCATGCAAATATCCTCGACGCTGGGGCAAAACGTTTGACATTTGCCGTCGTCGTCTCCCAACTTGAGATAATGTGCCATTGTGTGCTCGGCCATTGCTCGATTTTTGCATTCCATTTGCCCAGTTTTTCACCAGTTCACAGTTCTCCATTTTCCTTTCTCCATTCCCCATTTAGCATTTTTTTGTTATTGTTTGTCCCATTTTCTGTTTTGCCAGTCGCATACTTTACGCTGCAGCTTTTGGCCTCGCATAATGATGGCCGGCACTTGTCTGTGCTTCATACTGCATACTGCATCCTACATCCTGCCACTGCCAACATCCTGGCATGCGTTTTACATATCGGTAAGACCACATTCTTTCCTCATTGCTGCTTGGTCCACTGCTATCGCCAATGGCAACAATTGCACAGCCACCATGAGTAGTTCCTCTTCGCCTCAGACTGAGCAATTTATGCAGAGAGGACAAGCAACATTTTTGACTCATCTTCATCACAGAGGTGTCATTAGCATCTCTGCTTGACAGTTCTACTCTATTAGCAGCAGCAGAAATACTTATCAGGTATATATAATATTACTGGCAAAATGTCAGATAATTACAATGATGAGTGGATTTTATAAATATTCAGACCATATTTCAATATTACAATGTTGAGACCAGAAATCGATTGGGGAGGAGAATAAGGATAAGGATAATTCATTACGATTCCGGTCATAATTTCAAAAATATTGATTTGCCAAGTAATCTGAATATCGATAGATTTTTGTTAAAGTCCTCTTCCATTTTTGGGTACATTTTTAAGTATTTTAGCCATATTTTCTAAAATTTTGCTCCAAATCAACTTCTGTAAAAAGCTTAGAAAACTTTCACCTTTTTTTCATTTTTGCAAGGGGTTAGTATGGAAAAAGGTACAACAATTGACCAAAATTTAAAATTGCAGACAGTGACCAATTTTGTATGCAGATTGAAAATATGATCAAAACCATTGACGGAGGTGAAAAAATTTTCAAAATCAGTTCATTTTTGACGAAGTTATGGCTGTTCAAAGATTTGAAGAACCCTTTTTTATTATCTTGAATCAGTTTTTTTCACTAATTTCGCAATATTTTCTAAAGTATTGCTTCAAATCAAGTTCGGTAAAAAGCATAATAATTTAAGGAAGAAAACCCTTGCCAACAGTGAAAAAATTTAAAAAATCGAATGATTTTTGTAAAAGTTTTGGCAGCTCAAAGTTTGGAGTGAGGACCTCTTCGAATTTTGGGACAATTTTTCACTATTTTAGCCATATTTTCTAAAATATTGCTCTAAATCAAGTTCTGTAAAAAGTTTTATACATATTGTGATAACAGAAATCGATTGGGCACAAAAAATTTCGATTTGAAAACTTTCACTTTTTTTTCATTTTTGCAAGGGGTTAGTATGGAAAAATGGCCAAAAATTGACAAAAATTTAAAATTGCAGACAGTGACCAATTTTGAATGCAGATTGAAAATATGATCAAAACCATTGACGGAGGCGAAAAAATTTTCAAAATCGGTTCATTTTTGACGAAGTTATGGCTGTTCAAAGATTTGAAGAACCCTTTTTTCTTATCTTGAATCAGTTTTTCCACTAATTTCGCAATATTTTCTAAAGTATTGCTTCAAATCAAGTTCGGTAAAAAGCATAATAATTTTAGGAACAAAACCCTTGCCAAAACTAAAACAATTTTAAAAATCCAATGATTTTTGTAAAAGTTTTCGCTGTTCAAAGTTTGCAGTAAGGACCTCTACGTATTTCGGCTCAATTTTTTTAACTATTTTGGCCATATTTTCTAAAATATTGTTGCAAATCAAGTTCTCCAAAAAGTTTTATACATATTTTGATGACAGAAGTCGATTGGGCACAAAAAATTTCGATTTTAAAACTTTCACTTTTTTTTGCTTTTTTGCAAGGGGTTAGTATGGAAAAATGGCCAAAAATTGACAAAAATTTAAAATTGCAGACAGTGACCAATTTTGAATGCAGATTGAAAATATGATCAAAACCATTGACGGAGGTGAAAAAATTTTCAAAATCGGTTCATTTTTGACGAAATTATGGCTGTTCAAAGATTTGAAGAACCCTTTTTTCTTATCTTCAATCAGTTTTTTCACTAATTTCGCAATATTATCTAAAGTATTGCTTCAAATCAAGTTCGGTAAAAAGCATAATAATTTAAGAAAGAAAACCCATGCCAACACTGAAAAAATTTAAAAAATCGAATGATTTTTGTAAAAGTTATGGCAGCTCAAAGTTTGGAGTGAGGACCTCTTCGAATTTTGGGACAATTTTTCACTATTTTAGCCATATTTTCTAAAATATTGCTCCAAATCAAGTTCTGTAAAAAGTTTTATAAACATTTTAATGCCAGAAATCGATTGGGCTTAAAAAATTCCGATTTGAAAACTTTCACTTTTTTTTCATTTTTGCAAGGGGTTAGTATGGAAAATGGCCAAAAATTGACCAAAATTTAAAATTGCAGACAGTGACCAATTTTGAATGCAGATTGAAAATATGATCAAAACCATTGACGGAGGTGAAAAAATGTTCAAAATCGGTTCATTTTTGACGAAGTTATGGCTGTTCAAAGATTTGAAGAACCCTTTTTTCTTATCTTGAATCAGTTTTTCCACTAATTTGTCAATATTTTCTAAAGTATTGCTTCAAATCAAGTTCGGTAAAAAGCATAATAATTTAAGGAAGAAAACCCTTGCCAACAGTGAAAAAATTTTAAAAATCGAATGATTTTTGTAAAAGTTATGGCATCTCAAAGTTTGGAGTGAGGACCTCTTCGAATTTTGGGACAATTTTTCACTATTTTAGCCATATTTTCTAAAATATTGCTCCAAATCAAGTTCTGTAAAAAGTTTTATACATATTTTAATGCCAGAAATCGATTGGGCACAAAAAATTCCGATTTGAAAACTTTCACTTTTTTTTTCATTTTTGCAAGGGGTTAGTATGGAAAATGGCCAAAAATTGACCAAAATTTAAAATTGCAGACAGTGACCAATTTTGAATGCAGATTGAAAATATGATCAAAACCATTGACGGAGGTGAAAAAATTTTCAAAATCGGTTCATTTTTGACGAAGTTATGGCTGTTCAAAGATTTGAAGAACCCTTTTTTCTTATCTTGAATCAGTTTTTCCACTAATTTGTCAATATTTTCTAAAGTATTGCTTCAAATCAAGTTCGGTAAAAATCATAATAATTTAAGGAAGAAAACCCTTGCCAACAGTGAAAAAATTTTAAAAATCGAATGATTTTTGTAAAAGTTATGGCATCTCAAAGTTTGGAGTGAGGTCCTCTTCGAATTTTGGGACAATTTTTCATTATTTTAGCCATATTTTCTAAAATATTGCTCCAAATCAAGTTCTGTAAAAAGTTTTATACATATTTTAATGCCAGAAATCGATTGGGCACAAAAAATTTCGATTTGAAAACTTTCACTTTTTTTACTTTTTTGCAAGGGGTTAGTATGGAAAATGGCCAAAAATTGACAAAAATTTAAAATTGCAGACAGTGGCCAATTTTGGATGCAGATTGAAAATGTGATCAAAACCATGGACGGAGGTGAAAAAATTTTCAAAATCGGTTCATTTTTGACGAAGTTATGGCTGTTCCATGTTTGGAAAAAGCCCTTTTTCTTATCTTGAATCAGGTTTTCCATTAATTTGGCAATATTATCTAAAATGTTGCTTTAAATCAGTTTTGGTAAGAAGCATAATAATTTTAGGAAGAAACCGATTGCCAACAGTAAAAATATTTTAAAAATCATATGATTTTTGTTAAAGTTATGGCTGTTCAAAGTTTGGACCTTTAACAATATTTTTTAAATTATTGCTCCAAATGTATGGTATCTTTATATGCGACATTCACGATATATATTTATATCAATTGGAACATTCAACATTTAGTCTCAAATACCCAGAGCTTTGAATTTTTAAAGACAAACACAGACAGTCTGCAAAACTAAACTAAAACTGCAGCAACTCAAACTGAACATTGGAATGGAAGCAACTCCATCATCGAGGAATCGTAGCTGGAAGTCGTGAGTGGAGGGGCGAAGTTGAGAACTGGAAACGCTTGGTAATCCCCAAGTGCTGCTGAACATGAGTATAACACACGTAATGCATATTTAAACATTTGCTGATAGCAAATGACAAAGGTGGTACCCTGGAGAAGTGAGTGCTATACAGCCCATGGCAAAACAATGTGTAGCTCAGGTGAGTTCTGGGAGGGACTGAGTAGGGAGAGTCAAGGAGACTCAAGTGGAGTTTGGGTAAATGTTTGGCCAACTTAAACCTTAATCAATGCAAAAGTTTTTGGCCTAATCGCTCTCAATTATTCAAGTGAAACGTGGCATTTAACAACTACGTGAGCTGAGGCACTTCACGTGGGGCAAAATGGAGAGAGGAGAGAGAATGTTGTGGTTCGTTGTGGTCTGCGATTGAGGTCCTTAACGAAGCATAACTTTCGCTCTCAGGTAGAGCTCTCTAGCTCTCAAGCACTCAAGTTGTGCCTGGCGGCGGACTGTTAAGTGCCACACACTGTGTATGTGTATGTGTGTGTGTGTGTGTGTTGCCAGGGTTAATAATAATCATATTTAAGTAGAGGCCCAGCCTCAGTCTCAGTCTCATTCTCAGTCTCAACACTCAACGAGGACAAAGTTCGAAGCGGAAACGGAAGCTAAAACAGCAGTAGAAAGAGACAAGAACATCACAATTCATGTGAACTAACTAAGCCATGTGTCCCCATGTATTCTCTCTCCCTCTCTCTCTCTCTCTCTCTCTGTACCTTTTGTTGCAACTGACAAAGACAGAGTGAAAAAGAGAGAGAGAAAGAGATAGAACTGCAACTGGAATTACCAAAAAACTATTCACACACAAAAATATTGTTCATGCTGCATACAAAAATTGAAAATTTTCTACTTTTATTTTCCTGCCCTGTCCCTGGTAGTACTATATAGCTATAGTTGAGTCTGAAATCGGAGCAGAGCTGGCAAAAAACTTTGTCTTGTTACAGGTGAAACTAACCCCAACTGCCTCGCTGTGGGCTGTGGCAAGTTGGTCCCTTGACTGCCTGCCTGCCTGCCTGATGAAAAGTCAGGAAGTAAAGTTTTACGGTTCACATAAAAGCTGAAATGTTTGAAATGTTCATACAATCAGCATGAATTATAACTCGGATGTGGATTAACAGTTAGACCAGTGTGCAGCAAACCAATTGTGCTGCCATTGGCTTCAGCTTCATTTGCAGCTTATAGCCAAAGTCATTGGGCCAAATGGATTTTGTGCTTGAAAAAACCCATAAAATGCCTACAGTTTTTTTTTTATTCACTTTTTTTCCAGTTTTTTTTTTGTAGCTGTCACTCTGCTGATTTGCACAGTAATTACAACTCAAATTCAGGGCAGAAAATGAACTGCATTGAAATGTAGTTATAGATAGTCTTTGTTTTGGTCTAATTAGCTGAGTCTTTCAGTTTAAACTTTAAGATTTACTTAGTTTTATTAAACAATTTCCATTTGCACATGAGCTGCAGTCTGTAAACTTTTTAGCTAATTATCAACAGAGTAGAAAAAACTAAGCAACTGCAGAAATTATGTTCAAAATTAATAATTAGCTCTAGTTAGTTTAGTATTTGAAATGGTTGAACTTTTTCATCAACTGTCAGGTTTTTTTTTTTTTAAATGTGCATACAAGTTAAAATATCTAGAGGCTTCACTTTTTCAATTGGCGGCGACGTATACTTAATATGCGAAATTACGCATACGCAACGTGTCTGACAAATGTTGCAGTCACTTTTGAAGGTAGTTATATGAAAATTCATATAATTAAAAATATATATATATAAATTATTAAGAGCAACAATAACTAAATACAATTAATTCAGATGTCATATTTCGGACCAATAAATTATTTATGGTATCGAAAATATGACGTTTGAGCTTCTATATTGATTCCTAATCAAATCTAGCGTCGTTCTCTCTCTCTTATGGTCTCTATACTTTTGCTCAGCACTGTCAACTGCTTATGAACATAAATTAGAAAAGTGTTGCGTTGACACGTAAACCGAGAGCATATCCAAGGATACCGAATTCAACATCAGCAAATATTTGCTGCACGTTTTTCGTTTACATATCAGCTTGACAAGTTTTGCATTACGATTAAGATGTACAGCAAACGATGCTTGCCCCACAACAACAACAGACAACAACAATAACAGTGAGAGCAATAAAACAACGTTATCAACACCTTCGCAAATGCGGGTTGCTTGTGGCCACCAACAACTCCCGCTCCAAGTCCGAGGGAGATTGGGAGTCGGAGTTCAAGTCAAGAGTGAGATTTATGTGTTTTGCTTGGCTGCGATTTGCTCTGTGACTGTGTGTGTGTTGGTGTATGGGTGTGTGTGTGTGTGTGTGTGTGTGTGTGTGTGACAATAAAACAAAACAAAACTTGCGATTAGATGGCAGTTATGAGTGTGGGCAGCAGCAGCAGCAGCTGAAGAAGAAGAAGGAGCAGCAGCAGTAGGAAGCAGGCAACAGGAGTTGGAGAAGCAGCATTTGTCGCATAAATATCAGCAGTGGGAAGGCCACGTTGCCAACGTGGCAAACATCGAATGCCAAATATTTTGACGTATTTCAATGGCCAACACACACAGTCACACACACAGACACATAGGCATGCATACAATGGTCATTATGGCCACAAACGTTGGAATAACAAGCAGCCAATGCAGAGAGAGGCACAGAGAAAGGAAGAGGGGGGAGTGGCTGCCACAACAGCAACTGCCATTCAGCATTCGCTATGCCGCTGCCCTCTACCCCTTATCCCAAGCGCTGCCCCTGCCCCTGCCCCTGTCTCACCCCATACCCCACCGCTGTAAGCTACTTGCCACATTGCAACTTATATTTATGAGTGGCATTCGCGAGTGGCATTGTTGTTGTTGCTGCTGCTGCTGCGTAGGAATTTCGCCTTTGGCTCGTTAAGATTTACGAGCCACTAACACACACACACACACATAGAGCGAAAAAGATGGGGGGAAGTGACAGAAAGAGAGAGAGAGATAGAGAGAGACCCTCACATAGCGGAAGTGGCAACAACGTGGCACGTCGCTGACTTTAGAAATTAATTGGCCCAACTAAGAAATTCGAGAGTAAACGTTGTGCTCATAAGTTCTGCCATCGTCCAGGCATCCTTCTACGCGTCCTCATCCTCGTCCATGTCCACGTACTTGTCCAGCTAGGTGGACTGCTGCTCGCCTTGTGGCTTCTTCGTTTTTGTGGCAACATTTCGTTTTCTCTCTTCTTCGTCTTCTTCTTCGTTTCGAACAGACAAAATTAATTTGTTATCCTCGCTTGTTTAACGCAGCTATAAATTATGATGCCAAAACTTTTTGGCCACTCAAAAAGCAAACAGCCAACAACAACAGCAGCAACAACAACAAGGACAACAACAAGGACAACAAGGACTACAATTGGAGGCAGCATCAATGTAGGAGGCGAGCACGTTGCTTGGCAATTATTAGCTTTTGTTACGCACACTTTATCACTGGCCACGTCGATATGCATCAGCCACCTAACCACTGTACAGTGCACAGTGGTACCACATGTGTGAAACCGCGGTCATTCTGTAGTTATCAAGACACTATCTAATATCTAAACAAAAAGTATGTTAAGTTGAATATCAATGTAAATCCTTTATATTTCAATAAATTTTTTCAAAAGAATAGATTTTTAATTAAGAAAATAATAAATAAAACATTTCGAATGCTAGAAAAATGTGAATTTTAAGAAAAAAATATATATATATTTTTTGAAATATATTTTTTAAAATAGGAAAGTTGGTAAATTAAGAAAAATATTCTCAGAGAAAAAATATTTTTAATGTTAGAAAAGTGTAAATTTTCAACAAGAATTAGAAAAAAATATATATTTTGAAATATATTTAAAAAAAAAAAAATAGAAATTTAAAAAAAGAAAAATATTCTGAGAGAAAAAATATTTCTAACAATAGATAAGTGTAAATTGATCACAAAAAATATATATATTTATTTTGAACTATCATTATATGACATAGGAATAAGTATGAATATTTTAAAAAAGATTCTATTAAATTTAGAAATTTTTTGGTGTCATACATTTCTGTTAGTTTCGAACCACTGTGCGCTTGGTGGTCTTTTGACCAGTGCTATCTGAGCCCAGTTTATATATGGGCCGCGTAATTGGTGGGCACGTTAATCAACACAACCGAAGGGAGAGCAGGAGCAAGGAGCAGTAGGAGGAGCAAGGAGCAGGAATAGGAGGTGGTCTGCAGACTACAGTGTGCTCCAATTAGGAGTCGCAATGACTGCAGCGCCTTCAAGATGGATGCTGATGAGTCTCAGCCTCCCACTCGAGCCTCCTCACAGATAACGGATGTGTATGTGGCACACATAAATCCTAGATAGTCCCAGGATAGCGGCTGCTATTAGTTCAACATTTAGTAATCCCACTCTTTGATGGGTCTTGATAATTGGCGTCGATATGAAGACCAAAGCAAAGAGCCTCCTTTGAACTGTGAAGTCTACAATCTACGCACTGCTATTGTCCTTTACTTAAGCCGCAAATTAATTGTTAATGCATTTGGTTGCCGGCTTTAAATGTAGATGTTGCATGATGAGCACTTGCAACTTGCCTCTTTTCAAAAGCAGTTTAAATTTCATTTCGTGTTCAACTTTTACTTCGATTGTCTACAAATGATATTGGGGGGGGGAAAGAGGGCGTCACTTGTTATGTGGCACCGTTGTCGCCTTGTTAATTAAACGTGGCACACACACTCACACACACATACACAGATGCCATGTGGCATGGAATTGCGCCTCGATTGCGATTGACACAATAAATTGTCAATTACAGTGCAATTACGTATGGAAATCGTCGCAGGTTGTCCCGCAACAAAATACACACAAAATGAAAAGCGGCAACAAAAAAACCTGCTCACATACAACAACAGCAACAACAGCAACAAATAATAATAAAAGAAGAAATTTCAACAATATAAAAAAGTGAAAAAATTCAACTTGCCACAGCAGCAGTGGCAGCAACACCAGCAGCAGTCGCTTGATTAAATCGATAAAAATCGAGTAGCAGTTTAAACGACACACACACACACTCACACACACACACAAGTATACGTACAATAGAAATGTGCAAATTTGCCAAGGGAATCATCCAGTCTCCCCCCACCCCACACCCCTTACATCCATTCATGTATGTGCCCCGCGAGCGAAGCATTTAAAAAATTGTCGAACTGTTATCAACTCGCATGCGAAAAATTCGGTCAACATGGCGTCCATTAAATGGCACCAGCACCTCCCTCCCCCCTCCCCTTCTACCCTTTCTCATCCCCTCTTACATCCTTACAAAAAAAAAGAGGGTTGCTGATTTTTGGGTTACCAGTTTTTGAGTGCCCTGCGGCAGGCAACACAAAATGTGGCAACAACAACAAACAACAAATTAAGCGTCTCCAACAAACAAAAGCAACTATGACAGAGGGTGAGAAGTGGAAAGGGGGGGGCAACTAGTTGCAGCAATTAAGAAAATTTGTATATATACTTGACATTTTTTATTGGAAAACTTATAGTAAATTGGCCTTAACCATCCCTTAAGCTGTGAAATTACAGGGTATGCGGCGGCATTGTTGCAGTTTCAACTGTGGCACAGCTCAACTGATGCATGCAACACAGCGTAAGTCCACAACATGTGTCGCCAATGCGGAACACATTCTCCCCAAACACACACACACGCACACATACATACGGGGGTGTGTGTCTCTGTGTGTGCATTTCCGTTTCCGCTTCGTTAATAGAGTTAGTTACATATACCCTAAAACTCCGTTTGATGCTGTTGATGCTGCTGTGTTGTGGCATGCAGTTGCTGCGGGTATTCTTGCTGTCGCTTATAATAACTAAGAAAGAGAGGGAGAGTACGAGAGACAGAGAGATAGAGGGAGAAGCCACTGTCGTGTCCATAGGGAAACCAGTCCATTGGGCAGCAGCAACAGTAACAGGAGTAGCTGCTCCTGGTGGTCAACAATGTTGGCCTGTCCTTGCTGCTGTTTGCTTTACTTTGCGTTGTGTCCAGTTGCAGGTAGCTATGTGGCATGCCACGTATGTATGCATATTGTTGTTGCTGTTGCTGCTGTTATTGTTGCACGAGCATTTAACTATTTTTGCAATGGCGTTAATTGGAAATGGCAATTTCATGCGACCAACTGCCGAAACATGGCCATGGGAGAGGCTCCTCCCTCCTACATCCCTACCCACTCCCTCACTCTCTACTTGCTGATTCATCCACCCTCCCTCACTCCCCCTCCACCACACCACACTCTCTGCTGTGTGTCTCTATTTGGCTCGCTTTTTGCAACAATTTTCGCTGTTCCATTTTTGTGAAGGTTATTTTTATTTTATGGCATTTTTGTTGACTCCCTGTCTCACTCTTTCTCTATGTATCTCTCTCTCTCACACACACACATAGAGAGAGAGAGAGAGAGAGAGAGAGAGAGAGAGAGAGGCAGACTCAATCAGTGACTGTGGCACATATTGCGTTCGCAGTGCAGTTGGAGCGGCTCTTTTCGAAGCAATTTCTAAGCATTTTTAGTTGATTGAAAAATTGTGCAGTTGGTTGGCAATTTGTATCCTATAACGTCACAAATGGAGAGAGAAAGAGATAGGGCAAACAACAGAGAGAAAGAGAGAGAGAGAGTGAGAGAGAGAGTAGTACAAATTTAAGCTGAGTTTAATTGAGCATTTTTTGGGCATTGAAAGCGCATTGAAAATTCAACTGACAATCAAAAAAAAAAATACAAATTCTGCAAATATGTTGAGCAAAACTAACGCATAAATTGCAATTTAATTAAACAAAACAAAAAAAATTTTGAGAATTTTGCATTATTTTTGCAGTTATCTGAACTTTTCGCACAAACTATAATTAGCAAAACCAGAAGTTATTCAAATGTCCAATTATAACGCAGAAAAGTTGTATATACACATAGTATATATGTAAATACATATGTATAACATTTAAATATATAGTTTATCACATACATATGCCTCTCATTATGTGCAGTTGCAAAAACTAATTAAATAAGTATATTAAAAAATATTAATAACCATATAAAAATAAAATAGAAATTGTTAGTAAAAAACATATAATTCTAATTTATGGCTTAATTTTTAATAAATAAAAAAAATTTAAAAAGTCAATTTTTTTTTTATTTTTTTATAATAAAAAATATTTACAAACGATTAATATACCCTTTTTAACTGTTTTCAAAAGAGTATAAAAACTGTCTGCATCTGTTGGCGAACATATATTTGGAACTTTCTAATTACCAGCAAAAAAAGAAAAAAAAAATAAAAAAAAAATTAAATTAGAAGGGAAAATTGAATTTGCAAACGAGGCTAAATTAATATGAATAATTGCTGCGTATGTATGGGAGTGTATATGTCTGTGTGTGTGTGTATGTGTGTGTGCATATGTGTGTGTGCATATGTGTGTGTGTCATAACAAAAAACAGATCCATGCCAGAAAAATTAAATTAGATATTAGCGGCAGTAGAAAATGAAATGCAATTTGGAAATTGGAAAAGCGTTTTCTGTCGCATTTTTCTTAGCCATTTTCTCGTTTTCCGCTTAACTTTTGCTGCCCCTCTCATTTGCATGCGATTTGCAAATAATTGAATTTGGCCAACAGCAAAAAAGAGACAGAGCTAGACAAAGAGAAAGAGACGGGTAATTGCAAACAGATACTAGATATTTCAAGTTCTTTCTAGTTGTAGTTGTTGTACTTGTTGTTGTTGTTGTTGTTTGTGTGAAAAGCCTGAAAAACTTTTGCCTGCTCGACATAAGACAAATGTGCGTAAACACAGTCAAGATGTAGTGGGTGAAAAGAGGGCGGGGAAGGAGCAGGTCCTGCTGGGCGGACTGCTGCTGACTTTGTCACTGGCTGATAACGTTTAATGGATTGCATGAATCGCAGTCAACGCAAGTCTCGGAGGCGGCACCGCCAAGACAACCCTTGGGTGGTGGTGATGGTGATGGTGGTGGTGGTGGCTTTTTGTTTTTCATGCTTAGGCCTCTCGCAATGAAGACATTAAAATATTAATGTGCAGCATAAATCAGCAGCCAAAGTTGAGAGAATTCTGAAGCGCAGATATAGTGTTAGAAAGAGGGAGAGAGCGAGATACACTTGGAGAAAAAACTTAGACAGAAAGAAAGTTGAATAAGTTGAATGACAATTGGGTAAATTTTTATTATTGAAAAAGCTGCAGTTCTACTTTGTATATTTTTTAAAATAATAAAATTCATTTTTTTTGCACTTTTGTTATGTATAAATTGTTTTGAAAATTTTTGAAATTGTTTAAGTGTTTTTCACTTTTCTCTGAGCTTCAGATACGAGTTGCAGCTACAAATCTAAAAACAAAAACCACTAGCCTGCTTACTCTTTAACCCTAACACAGCTCTTTCTCTCTCTCTAACTTTCTCTCTTTCTCTCTCTCACTCTCTCTTTCACTGTCTGTGTGTTGACGATATGCAAAACAGTTGATGAGACAGATGCCCACAAATGACTGTCATATATACTACTTAAGAGTCATGTCCCCAAAAACTAGAGACAGTTGCCAAGTCAACAAACAAATTAATTACATTCAGTCTCAATATGATAGTTGCCCCACACATAAAGTATCTGCGAGTGCGTGTGTATCTAGCAGATACAATTTACGCCTGTCAACAGAGCTTAAGTTCGCTTTGCCAAAATTAAATGCAAAACTCATTATGACAAAGTTAACTGGCAACAGCTGCTGTGGCGCCTCCCAACCGCCCCTCCCCGCGAACCCTCACCACTTCAATTACGACTTGGGCCTTCAAAACTTCCCCAACATTTGCCCTATTGACAGTGTTTTTGCTGATGTTGCTGCTGCTGTTGTGGTTGTTGTTGCTGTTGTTGTTTTTGTTGTTGCTGTGGTTTTACAAAACATATTAATTAGCATTAAATAATTAAAATATGCCCCGTCGCTTAACGTCATTCATTTTAATCAGTTTTAATCCTTCGCTGGTTTTTGCGGCCGCTGCGTAAGTTCATGTATCTCTCCCTCTCTCTCTCTCTCTCTTGTCAATATATGCCTCTCTTTTGCTCACTGCATGAATGGCATATAAAATGTTAGTAATTAAAATGATATGCATATATATGATATACATATGTAATTACAACTAATTAAGCGATTGCATCACTTGAAAGTAAGTCTCCCTTTGGTACAACATGGCGCATACTTTATTAAAAAATGCGGCACATTCAACTTCATTTTGATGGTATCTCTTGCTTTAAGAAATTCATAATAAATTTCATAATATTTTTTTACATTTCTGGTTGAAGTATCCTCTATTTAAGTTCATTGGAAATCTATACTCATGTTGCAGTTTGGCAAATAAAATTATGTCTCTTGGAGAAAAAATAATTCTTTTCATGATTTTTTCTTTCAGAAAAAAGAAACTTTTTTTGTAAACTTGTTGATTTCTCTCAACTCTTTAGTAATCAAAAAGCAGGCATTGCATACGAATGAACTTATATTTGGGTTTTGGAAAATGAAAGATGTTCATGGAAACTCATTTTCCCATTGCAAACTCATTTTGCATGTGGCATGACAACCGAACAACATAAAGAGTATTATTCCCAGAACATTATAGTGTGTCCTTCCCCTCTTGAGTGTGTTTGGAATAAAGAATTCAGGCATTAAATGCCGTCTGAAAGACGCCGATTGAGCAGACAGCCGATTGTAAAATTGTTGTTTACCAACTGGCCAAAACATAAATACGAGTTCGAGAATACGTCGAGTATTGGCAGTGGCAACAGCACCCACTTCTCACATCCCCCCTACCCACTTCACAGATATACTCTCCAATCCGTAACCATCCATTTGCCATCATCCTGCGCTCAGCACTTAGGCGTATTACCAGCCTAACAGACAACGCCTGCAATTTGGCTAAGAGTGCAAAAAAATACAGAGAGAGAAAAAAATCTGGCAACTTTTGCGGTTCTAGCCAAAAATTGTAAACAAAAATGTCCGTCGAAGGGGAGTGAAGTTAGAGAAAATTAAACGGGGTACATTTGTTAACTGAAGAGAAATGGCAAGAGATTGAAATTATATAAATATTTTTGTACACTGAAAAAAAATAAAACTCAATTCTAAAAAAAAATAAAACAAAAAAAATTATAATACTAATGATATAATCAAATAATGGATTATAAAATAATTCACTATAACTTATAGCATTGTTTATGAAAACGGTTGTTAAATGCTTAAATAATTTATAGAATATTTCAAAAGCATATTCAATATTCAGTGCAGTCGTCGTTTCCTGCTTCAAATTCGATATGTTGTCGCGTTTATTTAGAATTTGTTGCCGTTGGCGAAAACAATTTAAATTTTGTCTCGCTGCAAAACCAAAATTGTGCATAAAATAACGACAGAATCTTCTACTATATATCGTACGTATATATGTGGAAGTCGATGTCGATATCGTGGCTGGCAATGCCAAGCCCAAAAAACCCAATCGAAATCAAATCGAAATGTAATCGCGCGCGCAAAGCTGAAAGCTGAAAGCAATCGCATTATCGCCACATTGGCGTGAAAGTGCCACATGCCCCCACAATCCCCTCGTCCCCTCACCCCTTCCCCTAGGCTTACTCTCAATTCTCTCCCTTCTTTCAACAGTCACTCCCACATACACACCTTAAAGCGTCTACTGATATTTATAGTCAGCTCATATTTATGGTTACAATATTTGCCTTTAACCGGAAATCGATGAAATTTTTATGCCTCCGCCACGGCGCCCTTTTATTTTATTTATGTATGTTTCTGCGTATTTCTGCATGGAATGGCAAAAAGGAGAATAAACGCATATCGTATATATCTATATGCTATATACACACACATCCACAATAGCTCTAAGCATTTGCACTCTGCCTGATTTTCCATTTTCATCGTTTTTCTTCATACTGATTTTCTCTGTTTCTGCTGCTCATCGCATTTAGGCAATTTGGCGGCTTAACTAAATCGTTTTTGCTGCTCATGAATTTATATGTTTTGTTTGTGCAGTGCATGCAAAATTCATATATACACACATATATATATATATATAGCCACCGCTATATCCCATATGATTATAAATACCCGAATATAATATGTATAATATGACTGGGGGATTCCCTTGCCCATAACACTTAGGCTTTGCCTTGTTTTCGCTCTACAACTTATGAGTTGTGGTCCTGGAAAAGGGCGTGAGTGGGAGCCAATTACGGGAATTTATATTGTTTTGTCATTTTCATGGCATTTACGCGCCTCAATTTGCTTTTTGCCTTTGATTTATCGACAGTGTTTTGTGCCCGCTGCAAATTGGCAACAGCGCAGCGATAACTGTCAAAAGCTAACTGCTATAATAATTCATAAATAGTTCGGCAGATTCGTGTGTCTCTGTCACTGTAATGGACTTCCTGTTGTATTGTTGCAAGTAAAATGAGTGAAAAATGTTGACAATTGGATGCTTAGAATTATTTTGTACTCTCTGATAATTATACGACAATTTCATTGATTACGCGCTCCACTTAACAGCCAAAATCTGCGGCACGTATTACGAGAGAATTATAATTCCCTACTCTCTTTTCTCTTTTACTCTATAGATTTTCTCTGATTTTTTTTTTCAGCTACCAAACAATGAAAAGTCCGCATTTCAAGCGTAAATTTTCTGCAGCTGCAATTTAGATAGAATATGGGAGAGTATGAGATAGAGAGAGAGAGAGAGTGAGAGAGAGTGAAAAAGAGAGTGAGAGAATAGAGTGAAGCTAATGCCTGCCTCAATGGCTAGCTACACTGTCGATGATGATGAATAATACTACTTATAAAGAGGGAGATGGCAAGAAATAGAGACTGAGAAACAGATAGAGATAGGGATAAAGTGAGAGAACTGGAGGTAGAGAGTTAGGATGCGTTGCCTGGCCAACCCAAAAGTCGAACTTGTGCACGTGCTCCACTGGCTGCTCAACGGGTAGGAAGTGCAAAAGTGTGGGGGTAGTTGAAGTCCACTGCATTGTGCAAAAGCTTCAATTCCGTTGGTCCAACTTGCCGCAGTTATATTTCATATTTTGCCCACATACACGCCACTCTAACCCCCTTTCCCATTCCTGCCCTACTACCCTGCGATCCTAACTCAAGTCTGGTCTAAAACGGTTGTAGCTCGATTCATTGCATCTATTCTCCATTCGCCATTGGCCATCATCTTTGGTAGCTGCTGCAGCAGTTATCTGAATTGGTTTCTCGCTTTTTCATGGATTCTGGGTATACTTTTTGGCTGGATTCAGCTGCAATCTTGAGCTTGAGGAATTTTTACCTGCATGGAATATGAAATGATGTAAACTGACGCTGAACTCGCTCAAATCGTCGAGAAAGTCACGTAAGCAGTTTTACTTTGTCACTGGACAGCATACACTGCGAGAAACAGCCAGGGAGAGGGACAGTAAAAAAAGTGAAAGAGAGAGAGAGACTGGGTTTAGCTTCCATCATTTACTGTCATTTACTGTTAGAGTTACCTGCAGTTGCCACAGCTCCCCCTCTATCTCTTTCTCTTTTTTTTTGTATTTGTATTGTGTCTATATTAAAAATGCGCTCAGCTTATGCACGATTGCTTCCAATTCATCTCAGTGTATGTACGTGTGTCTGTGAGAGAGAGAGGAACCCCAAAAATGAGAATTGAGCAAACTATGAACTCAGTTGAGAGCACATGTGTGTGTGTATGTGTGTGTGTGTGTGAGTGGAATTTCTAGGCAGCCAACACGTAACGTGAATCAACAAAAAGCTAAATAAATAAATTGATTTTTATGCTAGCGCACTTAATTAAAAGACAGCAACAACAACTAGAAGAAGCAGCAGATAAAGAAGAAGATGCAGAAGAAGAAGAAGAATAAGAAGAGGAAGCAGCAGCAACAAAGCAACCGCATGTTCAATTCATTCAGCGGCAAATGAACCTTTGGCAAAAGGAGAAACCTCAAACCTTCCCACTTCCCCAATCAATTTCAATTACACAATTGCGATTTATCGCAACTATTTTGAATTAATCAAGAGCGAAAATGGAAGAGTATAATAATTATGTTTCAGCCAAAGGCCTTAGAAGACCCTTCGTTGGGTTAAGAATGTACCTATCTATATTAAATGAATATATTGATGCTCTTAATTTTTTATTTCATTATTATTTATGCATTTAGCAACTGTTTCTAGTTGTTGATAACATTTTAAAGAAATAACTATCGAAATTCTTTTAAAACTTTTTCAATTCTTTTTCAACCCTTTTCAGCTCAGTTGTGAAATGTCATGCTCAACGCATGATTAGAAAATATTTGCAAACATATTTGAGGCAGACCTACACACAAACACACACAGAGACTCTCTCTCACTTACACATTCCCATAGTAAATACAATATAGTGCGAATTTATGGGAAATCGAGTTAAAGGGCAAATGGGCGTGGCAATTCCGTTGCCCTATTCGTAATGCCAAACAGACTGTAGGCAAAAGAAAAATAAAAAAAAAATATACATAGGCTGAGAAAGATGAGGACGAGGCTGTAGCTGAGTTGGTGTTGCGTAACCAAAGGACCTCTTGCTGATATCAGGACACTTCCGTTACGTTGCTGGCAGCCGACAGAGCAGCTGCTCTCTATACACATCTCTACTCCTCTGCTGTTGCCATCCGATACTCGAAGGAGGAGCTGGAAATGAATTTCTAATACGTGGAGCAGCAAAAATTGCATTGAAAAGCGTTGCAAAGGCTTACAATTGTTTTGGCCCAAAACAAGCTGCCAACTTCTTCCTCAGGCAGATGCAGCGCCAAAAAAGGAGAGATGCGGAGCGGAGCGCAGGAGAAGGAGCCACACGCATCTCCTCAGCCCACTCGCTTCCACTTGAGTTCGCCGGCAGCGGAAGTGGTTCGCGTGCCCAGAGGCAGCACGTTGGCACCAAGTTGCTTCTCCTGCTGCTCCTCCTCCTAGTGGTGGTTGGGATGGTGGCACTGCGTCTTCCTCTCGCTGGCTTTGTTACTTGCCTGTGGCTCCTCGCTTCACGCTGGGCATGCAAATGTGAATCTAATACAATGCCGAGCCAAAAAGTGCCAAAACAGAGCAGCAACAATAATATAATACACAGTGGGTAACAGCAGCAAAGAGTGGTGGTAAAGAGGGGGGATGGAAGTGGTGGGTAGGTGCTTGAAAATGGTGCTCACATACATGCAAACATACATACATACATGCACGAAAAGCAGGAAATTGAATTTTCGACTTTGGCAAGTGCGTGGCAGGAAGAGGAAGAGCAGCTGCAGGAACTCCACGAGCACGAGGAACAGCAGCAACGGCAACACAAGTGTTGTCATCTGTTTGTTGTATGCTCTTTCTCTCTGCATATGTGTGTGTAAGTGTGTGTGTGTGTGTGTATGTGTCTGTATTTGTTTGCCTGGCATCGCTGCAACTATTACGAAATGGAGAACGAGAGAAGTCCTGACACTGGCAGCGCCTCATTTTGCATACCAAGCAGCTGGCAAACATTGCTAACGGAAACGAAATATTTAACAACAATGCACCCAGACAACACCCAGTGCCGGGGCGCATAATTGAGTGGGCGTGGCAGCCACACACACACACATACATACAAGCACACTCACAGAAAACGACACATAGCGAAAATTCCACAGTCAAGTGACAATGACACCAGCTAAGCTCTAGCTGATAGCTGAACAGCTTTAAAGCTCAGCCTAGTGCAAGTTGAGGCTTCCCAATGTGCTTTTTCGAACTTAGTCGCATTCTGAAGCAAATTTAAGCTCATTCAGAGAGCTTTATACAGGCTATTCCGATTCAGCTCATGCTATTCTTAGCCTCATTTTTTTAAATTTAATTAAAGCATTTTCCAACAATAAACTGCTGAAGTTTAAATAAGCTTTTGACGAACTTTCTCAATATTTATGATGTTCTTTTGTTTCTCAAAACTCTCTAAAAGAGTTTTCTAGCTTATCAAGCATTTCTCTAATTTTATATACTTTAAAGCCCATCAAAATAGCTTTCTATACTTCAACCTCAATTGCGCTTTCAATCAACTCTTCGCTAATAAATAGTTAAAGTCTAAAAGAGCTTTTTTAATCAGCTTCCTGAAGTTTTGTTAAGTTTTGATTGTTTCTTAAAGTTCTTTTAAAGAGCTTTCCAGCTGCTCTACAATTTTTTTAAATAGCTTTCTATACTCTAATATCAATAGCGCTTTCTAAAAACTTTTAGCTAATGTTAGACCTTCTATGTGCTTTAAAGCTCTTTAAGTGTGCTTTTTATATTCGCTTCTCAATCAGCTCGTGTCATTATTGGCTGCTTGTTTTCTTTTCAAATTAGTTCTGCATAACAACCCGACATAACTTATCGCGTACAAATTAGAAGCGTGTTGATTTCCGACCCCCAAATCCACACCCACGAAATCACACACAAACACGCATCCGAGCATACAGTGTAAGAGTGAGACAGACGAGACAGAGAGGGAGAGAAAGAGATAAAAAGAGAGAGAGAGAGAGCAAAAGTCACCAAAAAGTTACAATTTGCGCTTGTAAATTGCTTTAAAAGTTCTCTAGAGTTGCGCTATCAGCCCCGTTACAATTTTGCTAATTAACTCAACGCGCAACTTGGCCAGAAGCTTGGCTAAAAGCGTAAACGTATCTGGGACGAGAGATTCACAGTGTCAGACTGAGGCATAACCTCCCACGCCTCCCATTGCTCCCAGTCGCTGTCGCTAATTTGGTTAATCAAAGTCAGCGACAGAGGAAGGACTGGGTGATGTGGTGGAAAGTGGGGAAAAGCAGCATCAAAATGGAAAAGTCTTCGATTTTATTTAACGAAAAACATGGCAAAACAAGACCCAACTACAACGATAACAGTTGGCTACAAAAAGTAAGTGAAAGGGGACAGAGAGGGTACTGGAGGGGACGGTTAATGATTCGAGGCGCGTCGGATATTTGAAAAGGAATCTTCATGTTTCGAAGGCAATAATTTGTTAGAGCAAAAGCAATAATAACAAGAACAACAATAAATGTTGAACTTTTATTCTTCAAAGTGAGCCGCGACAAAAGGGGAATTGTGAAAATGTGGAAATGAGTTTTCCAGGGAAAATTCGCTTTATAATTAGGCGCGTCCTTTAAAACCGTTATAGCCGCACAGCACGTGTTTCGACGAGACCTCGAGGCCTTGACTCTCTGTGACAGAAACTCTGAAAATTCGATAATGTTGCCCGCAAGTACAAAAACAACATCGAGCTGGGGGTGACCCAAAAAGAGAGAGACAGAAAGAGAGAGAGAGAAAGGGAGAGATAGAGAGAAAGAGTGAGAGTTTGGACTGTAAATAGGCATACATTTCAGACCCGTCGCCAAACTAATAACCAAAAATTGGGCTCGCCTATCGACTCCAAATAGCCACGCAATGTAGAGTCGGTCCAAACCGTGCCACCCCCCCCTCCCCCCACGAAAGCCATCACCCCCCTCTCCCCTTGTCACTGCCCACCCCCTCGTGGGTTGGAAAAACGAACTCATAAAATGCAAGCCATTGAGTTTTCGAAATCGCTTCAAGCTTCATTTCGATTGGATTCCTCGCGAGCTCAACTGTTCAGCTGTGTGCCGGGGATTCAGGACCTACAGACCTACAGACCTCCAGACCTCCACCGGCAACAGCAACAGCAGCACATTGTGACCTATCGGCTTTTGGCCTTTGGTAACGATGTTCGCCAGGACCTGTGTATATGTATGTTGGCGCATTGTTTGGCCATTTAAATTCGTTACGTTTCGATTGCCGTGGAATATGCAGTCAACTTTATGAAATTTATAGTTTAATCTGAAAGATAGGAAATTGCTTTGTTTTCCAAGTTGTGGACCCCAAAATATGAAAGAGGGAAAACAGGGTCTACATACTAAATCCACAATCAACTCGATTCCAAGTGACAAACCTACTCGATGTGGATGTCGCTTAAAACCCATCGAGCAAGGCGATAACAGCAGATAAAACTCACAATTTATGCGAAAGAGGAAAAATACTCAAGGGTATCTAGCAAGTTGAACCCGACTGTAGAGTACACTGTCAGAAAGAAAAAAGATACCGCATTTTGCATGTATCCGTCAATCTTTGTTAGCTATCATATAATATATACTCATGCTATATCAGAGCAAGACATAAAAATAAAGATATCCTCGAAAACACTTAACCCAAAAATATCAGCTAAATTATGTTGTGCTGCTTGATCCTTGTCGAGGACGCTTCTGCCAGGACACACATGTGAACTTTCCAGGCAATTGCCTAATTAAATTTTATAACAAATATCGTAAAGCGAAATTTCAATAAACATATAAGGGATGCCGGTTGAAGGTAGGTCAAAGTACGGAAGCCGAACACAAAAGAATGTTTCCACAAGATTTGCATCCTCGCTGCTTTAAGCCCGCCCAGTCAGGGCCAAGTTAATAACATGCGCCTGACCAAGTGAAGAGAGCATTAAAATCACACGATTCATTGAACGATGACGACGACGACGACCGTCGTCTGACCAAAATCCCTGAAACAGTCAGGAGTGGATTCGAGGACTTCGCTTTCAATATCAAAAGTGGAAGTGGAAATGGATAAGCGAGCGGATGGCAGGCGGAATGTGAACAATGGCGTGTGGCATGGGGCATGTGGCATGTGGCAGGTGGAAGTTGCAAAATAGACCGTGTGGAGAGGCGCATGCAGCGGTCGTCCTTGTTGATTCAACACGGCCGTATGCAGTTTGACAAGTGGCTTCAATGTTTGGCCAGGTTGCAGCTGGTAGCTGATCCAGCTGCCCCATGCTGGCCGCCATGCTGATGCAGCCCCTTCTCCGCCAGGTCAACGCCGACTTGTCATTCCATGCCACTCCGACGCCAGGCATATTCCGAGCTCAAATATATATGTCAATGATGCTGGCAGCGGAATGCAGCCTCCAGCTGAGCCAGAGAGCGAGACAGATAGTGTGTAAGAGAGAGAGAGAGCATTGCGCTGTTTGTTCTTATCCTTTGGCACTCATATAAAGTTTGTTTGCGGATTTGTGCAGCGCAATATGTCATTGCCTGAGCCACAACGACGACGACGACAAGGACGACAACTTCAGTTGAGAGGCAACGACCACGCTTAATGGCAATGTACGTTCAAGTAAACACACACACACACACACACACACACACACTTGCATATCATATTTGTATATTTGACAGAGAGAGAGAGAGAGAGAGAGAGAGAGGTTACTCTATGTTACTCTCAATTGAGCTGGCAATTTGTTGGTATCTGCGCTGAGCAACTGTTGTGACTGCCCTCGCTGAACACATATGCAGCGTCGACTAACAAATCCTTTTGGCATTATAAACATTATTAAAATTTCATGTTTCCTGCTACAAGCGCTGGTCTCGCCAGCCCACTTAACCACTCCCCACACTTATCCACCAAACCACCCAACCACCCACTGGCCACAGCTGCCACACCCCCTGCAGCACATCAACATCGCCCCGTGGCTATCAAGCAGCTGCTGCCACCAAACACGAAACACGAAACAAGACTGTGGCAAAGATAGTGTCAGAGAGTGGTGCAAGGAAGGGGGGTTGGTCATGGAGAGGGTGAAATCGGAGGGAGGGGGAAAGCAGAGCAGTAGGGAGCGAGAGAGAGGGAGGTGGCTCCAGTTTTGACCGGCCTGCTACAAAAAGTAGCTCTGTGTTTATGTGCCTCTCTGTCTGTCCCTATCTTTCTCTCTCCCTCCCTTTCTCACTCACTTACTTACTCTCTCTTTCTCTCTCTGTCTCTCTCTTTCTTTCTCTCTCTCTCTCTCTGTCAGGCTTTTCGTTTCATCCATGGCGTGCTTATCCTTAAGGCTGTCTAGCCTTACTTATTTGCAGCATGCTTTATGCTTTATGGTTACTTGGTCAAGGGCCTTTTACGCACACACACACACACACACACACACACACACACACGCACTTTTATGTTTGCTTAAGTGTACAAAATACACACACATACACACACACGCATTAGCAGTGAGGCACATAAAATGCATGAAATTTTCACAGTAAATCGTTAAAATGGTTCATTCTCGTATTTAAGTAAATATGCAAAAATGCTTTGTTACATATCCCATATATGCATCGGCATTGACTTCAGACAACCCATATAATATCATATAATACCCCACATATATACCCTACATATACAAATATATATGTATATGTGTGTGTGTGTGTTTTGCAATTTACAATTTAATGCACAAATTTAAGAATTCACATAACAAAAAATATAAAACGAGGCAAGTTGCTTTCAACGCTAAATATTTATAAGCCAAAAGCGTTTGCTTTGTTCTTTCAGTTTCTTTGCCTTGCCTCTCCTTTCCTTTTCCTTTCCTTTTTGCTCTCTTCCTTTTCTTTTCTGGTGTTTTACGAGTTGCAGAGTGCGTCACGTGGCGTATACGTAATAAGTTATAACATACATACATACATACGTTTATCTCATTTTTTGTTGTGCCTTAAGCCACGAACAAACTCTTAACTCATTAAATAAATGCGGATTGGCTTTAAAATTATTTTGGTATAAATATAAAAAAAATATGTGTATGTGAAATATATAAAATATATATATATAGATATACACCCCTTCCCAAAATTATTGGGACACTTCGAACAAAGTGAAATTGAAAAAAACAAGTAGACAGAAATCAAGCTCTATGAATAAAATAAAGTTGAAATTATTTCAAGAATTTAGTCAAACATAAACTTATATAGAGAGTCAATTTTTTTGTGTGTAGAAAATCGACTTCACTAATATTGATATTGAACTCATTTTGGCCTTTAGCTGCTGTTTAAAGTAATGTGGCAAGCCTTTTGCTGTACTTAGGCAGCTGCTGCTGCTTCTGCTGCTGCTGTTGCCTGTGGCAGGTGCAACGCGCTCGGGGGTATTGTTAAGCCAAGTTCTTGGGGTACAATAGCTTTGCAATTTTCTTGGCAGCTCAAAGTTCAGCTGTGCCACACGAACTGACTGAACTGCTTTTGCTAACTAGCTTGCCAAGTTGCAACACACACACCCACCCCTCCCCTTTCCAAAACCCCTTCCAACACCACTCCCCCTCCACCCACTCTGTTGTTTTCTAACACCCATCCGGTGTGGAGTTTTATACCTGGTTTGCTTGGCTAACCCAACGCACTTAACACTTGAGTCTCCAAGTCTCAGAGTCTCGGAGTTTAGCTCAACTTTTGCGCACGGCAAAAGGCTGAAAACTATTTTATAAAATTTTTCCTTTTTTTTTTAATACGTTTTTTTTTTCTATTTTTATACAGTTGTACTCCTTGGCAGAAATCTGCTTCAGTGCGTCACGTAGGCGCTTCAAAGTTTTCGCACAATTCTTTGTTGAATTTTTTTTTTGTTCGCTCGTTTTTTATTTTATAAAATTTACGATTTAACGTGAAAGTAGAACAAAACAAAGCGAATTAAATGGTTATATATAACACACTTTATATATATATATATATATATATATATATACTTGATATATATATATAGACAGTATATACTCGAGTCATGTACTACTTAAAAGAATCGCAAAGTTTGAAAACACAAGACCGAAATTCCCGCTAAGTAAGTGAACAACTGTTGGTGGGTGAGGGGCAGTGAAGTGTGGGAGGGGGATTTAGAAGTGTCCTGAATCTGTACCGATGCCACGGTGAATCTGTGGCCAGGGTTCAGCTGCACGTACTTTGGATTTTGTTGCGTCTCCGTCTTTATTGCACTTAAGATTTACTCATCAGCAGGTGTGCCTCCAATCCAATCCCAACTAGAGCAGACCAGACCGAGGCTAGTCCACCAGCCAGAGCTGGCCCATATCCTGGCACAGCATGTGCTCCGATTGAATTTTAGAAGAAACCCCACAGCAACCACTAGAGCACCACCAGAGCACCACCAGAGCAGAGGCATCTGCAATTTTTATGTGCAAATTTTTCATTTTCTCCACACTTTATTTTATTCTTATTTTTTTTATTTTTTAAAGTGTCTCGAGTGTCGCCTGCCGCTCGTTAGGAATGGGCGTTATTCCTGCATTGATTTAGTGTGCATCACCTGCTAGACACCACCAGCCGGCAACCACCTCTGGATGTTGCCACCCGCTGCTGCTGCTGCTGCTGCTGCTTCCACTGCCGCAAATACAATTTAAATTTTTAAGCGGCATCTACATTTGGGGCAAAAGCAGCAGGGCGTGGCTGGCGAAGAGGCGAAGCGACTCTGGTAACTGGAATTCGTGTCACGCAGCATCGACGGGTGGCAGTGTCATCAACGTCGACATCAGATTCCCATCCACCGTGTCAGCTGGTGTCCCTCTCCTGCCTTCCTCTCCCACTCCTCTATCCTCTATCCACTATCCTCTATCCTTTGCCTCCCTGGCAGGTGATTTGACTTGGCCTTCCTGCCGGCAGCATGTTTCCTATCCCTCTTCACTCTCCCTCTCTCTCTATCTCTCTCTCTCACTTTCTATCGTTTTTTTGGGCGGATATTTTGCGTTGAATGTTGCAATTTCAACCCGTTGATGGATTTGATGTGCCATTTTTTTTCACATCTCGTTCTTTGCATTTGCTGCAAAATCAGCGGCAAATCAGTGCCAAAGGCGGGCAAAGTGCCAGAGTTACAAAATTTACAGGAAGAGCATCAGGGGTGATGAGTGATGGGACAGAGGGGGGGAGGGGGCTCCGTGTGGCAAGCAGACAAAACTCAAATTGATGACACCCGCAGCGGCAATGATAGTCTTTGTCACCGATACTCACAAATGCGCTTACTCCCCCTCTCATTCTCCCCCTATCAAGCTGTCTCTGTCTGTTGTTATCTCTATCCCTCTCTCTCTCTCTGTTTCGTTCACTGCCTCTCTCTCTCTCTCTCTTTGAGCGCATTTTACATGCCACACGCACTCAAATGACGCTAAATTCTGTTGATTAGATGCCCAAATCCACTTCAGCCTAAGGGAAGTTGGCGATGGTTGTAACTGTGGCATGTTTGCCTTGCTTGCCACAGCAACGTTCCTTGCCACAAGTGTATGCAGTACTTTTCACTTTCCTGCCTAATTTTGTAAACATATTTAATATATATATTTTTTTTTTAATTATCTTACTTTCTTTTCTTATTCTAGTAATTAATGTTTTAAAAATTTTCATATATTTTTATGTTTTCATGCTGTTGCAAATTTTTAGTTTAATTTAATTTAATTTAATTTTCAGTTTATTTGTTTAATATTTTTCTAATTTTGGTAAATTTATAATTAATGTTCTTCAGTTTTTTTATATTTATATATTTTACGTAATTTAATTTAAATTATAGTTTTCGAAAATATTAAATTGTTTTATATTTTTCTGTATTTTTGAAAATTTTTATTTTATATATAATTTTATTTTAATAATTTTGTCTGAAAATGCTTTTCCACATTACCTACAAGTGTTTAAGTACTTTTCTCATTACAGGGTATATCGTAGTTGATCATTTGATTTGAAATTTTTTTTGTTGGTTTTTCTGTTGTCTGCATTTTCTGTGGCCGTTAACGATGCGGCCTAATTGACAAATCTGCGCGTAACAAGCAAAAGCAAATGCAACAGCAACAGCACTCGTAGTTGCAACATGCGGCACACTGTATGCCATATAAATTAACACAAGCATTTTACCTATGCCACACACTCACACACACACACACACACCCACACAACCACCTATGCAAAATGCATGCTAACAACCACTTAGCGCACACAGCGAACCACAACTGTGCAGCCAGAGAGAGAGTGGAGAGAGAGAAAGAGAGAGAGAAAGAGAAGAGAGATAGAAAGACAGAGAGAGAGAGAGACAGTCTCTGCACCTAATGAGGATGATGATGATGATGATGAGCACAACTATTAAAGAAATTGCGAGCAGTGTTGGCAAATGCGGCAACGAATTTTATTTGCAACAATTTGAGGCAGATTCTCTAGCGATAGTTCGAATGCATGCGGGTGCGTTCAAAGTTGCCAAATGTCGATTTTTCCCGCTGCCTTCACAAAACTTTTCGACGCGCCGCGCCACGACAGACTGTGTAAATACGAGGGAGACAGCTGGAGAGCGATAGAGTAAGATAGAGATTGTTGCAAATAATATGCACCCTCAGGTTGCCAATCAAAGTTGCCTTATAATGATAGCACTACACTGCAACACACTTCTCATCAGGATAAAGTTTTTTGGGACTGCCTTTGCCTTTGCCACAAACTCATGCCACATGCCGCATGCCCCATCGAAGCCCAAGAAGAACTCAAGATGAACCTCTTAACCAGCACTTTTCATTCTCGCGCTCATCTCGAATGAAAATTTAAACAAATAAAATGGCGAAAGAAAGAGACGGAACGAGGCACTTAAAAAGATGGCGGCTTCGACTTAATGATGTGGTCTGCGTGTATGTATGTGTGTATGGGGGGAGAGGGAGTTGGCAAGGAGACAAGCCCACCTGACTACGCATACACTGACAGCTAATAATTATGGTACGGCATTTTTCGAGACCGATTTTCAAATTCGCTGCCAGAGTTTTCTTAGAAGGATAATCCCTGTTATACATAGTTAGAGTGCTGGGAATCGCGAGTCGGTGAACTGCTGAACTGAACTGAGTCAGCATTAATGAATGCAAGCCACGAGTGAACTATGAGGCAGCCGCGTTGCAACTTAAATTGCTGTCGCTTCCGGCGGCTTTAAATACCATTTTGTCACGCACACACAAAGTTGCCACAGTTGCAACTCAGTTTGGCACTCGGTGGCAACTATTTTCGGTATCGCCTCACCAGCGGGTATCTTTAAGAGTGGGTCTGCCGCCAAAACATTGTCTTAGCCGGGATCTTGGCCAATTGGTGGAGGACGGCGGGAAAGGGGGCGCACCTAACTCCAATACCCGTCAAGAGAATGTGTCTGGCTAACTGACTCAGCACTTTGATTGCCAACTGGCGCTCGCGTTAAAGAGAGGAAGCAACTTTTCTTTTTAGCCGTTTGCTATTTGCTTCCGTTTCAGCAACCTCCCCTACCAACCAACCCACCTACCTACATAACTAACCTACAACCCCTAGAAACTGTCGGCAAAGCACACACAGACAGACAGATGGACAGACAGAGGGATAGACAGATAGACAGACATGCGGGGAAAACTTCAACTTTGGCTTAATTTCGCGCACGAAGTAGTACACAGAGTGCCAGCACAAAGGAGGGGTGACATAGGAGGGCTGACATAGAAGAGAGGTTCGCAGAGGTCGAGGGGCAGGTCAACCCCTGCTGCACATAATAAAACACTTGGGCGCTAAGGTTAAATTCCTTTACTCGCTTACACACTCCAGCTCTGTCTCTTTCTCTATCTCTCTCTCTATCTCTCTCCCTCTCTCTCTATCTGTCTCTCTCTCTCTCTCTCTCTCTCTCTCTCTCTCTCTCTCTCTTCTCTTTGTAACTTTCTCTGCCTTGTGGCTCCACAACTAGAAATTAAAACTAAAACGTTGCAACATTTTTCGCGCCATGTTTTCACTTTGTAGCTGCAACAGCAGCAGTCGCTGTGCCTGCCCCATTCAGGGGCTTGTCAATTATTGAGGAACCAGCTGCAAAATGCTGCCACTCCCCTTAAACGCCCACCCCTTCTCATCATCGTGGCTGCAAAAGGTGTGCTTTTAATTGTAGTCCTCGGTCGTCGTCGCTTTTCGTCCTGGCATCGTCTCGATATTTAGCGCAAAAACGCCTCAAATCCAGCGAGCCCACAAACTAGGCGTGGTCCGTGCCACAAATTGTGCTTGTTCTTCCACTCACTACTACTACTGTTGTTGTTGTTGCTGTTGTTTAGTTATTGTTTTTCTTGTTGCAGCTTGTTTGACTGCTTGTTTTGCAATAATTTAGAAACTTTCGCTAAATGTATGCTTTTGCTTTGCTTTTGGTGGCTGTGGCACGGGGCACGACGCAGCTGGTTAAAGGATTGCATGTCGCGTGTGCAGCTTACAGTTGTCGACAAAAGTTCACGCACAACACCATAAAATATACAATACTCCCGACTTTCCACAAAATGCAAACTTTATGAGCTGAAAACGATGCCGTCTTCGTCGTCGTCGTCGTCGTCTACTTGATGAAATTTTAGTGGCTTTAACCACTCGGGATTTATACGAGTTTGTAATGAAGAAAACTTTATTATTTGACTTGAATATCTAAGTTATATTTTTTGATAAATTTATAGCTTTAATTTCCCTCAAGCTGAGCAAATTCCTCTTCCCTTTTGCAAATTCTTAACATGGATTTCCATTTCAATTTGCTGCATATAATCTCTCTCTTGTTTTAAGCTACTATCTCTGAGCTTACACTGTATGTGTATGTGTATGTGTATTTATAGCACCCACTGTGTATTTATTTCATTCTACGTTTCTCATCACTCTGTTTCGTCTATCTACCTACATACCTGCCACCACTTCGCCCCTCCCTCTCTTCAATCATGCCAGCAAAGCCCTTTCGCCTTTGAGATTTGCGTGTTTCGCTTAATGAAGAAGACAAATAATCGCGCAATTAAAGCCTTTTAGCTTTAAGCGCGAGTAAATAATTGCTGTGAGTGCAGAATGAAGCACGCACACATACACAGACAGATAGACACCTCATGCACACACCAACACAATCACACTCACAATCACTCTCTCGCTCTCTTAGTTCTCTGGCTGCACTAACAAATGGTAAATGTATTCAAACAACAAATCTTAATGGCACGCTAGAATGAATAGTAAACGGGCTCAGGCAGCTCACAGAACATTCCAGAGGTGGTGAGCGGCAGAATGAACAGGTAGAAGTGTGAAGAGCGAGAAGTAGGCGAAGGGGGGGGCTTAATCATAGCAAAATAGTGTAGAGTAGAGTGGGTGTGTGCGAACGAAAGGGGAGTTTGTGCTGGCAGAAGGTGTGAGCAAAGAGCGAAAAGTAGTGGGTGGGGAATAGCACTGATAGCAACGTTGACTGTTGGCTACCTGCCTAGATCCGTAAAGGGGGAGTGAGCGCGGTGAAGTGAAGTTGTGTTGGGTCTCTTGCTCTCTATGTGTCTCTATCTCGATTACTGTCTAACTGTCTGTGGTGCTGTCTCTGTCGCACTCGTGCTGTTGACTTGACTTGGCTGCCGTGCAAAATTCTTAATTGCAGCTGTGTACGGCGCGCGTTTTCCGCTGACGCCGCCAGAGCTGGAATAACTGTATAGCGACTCGGAGCCTCCGCTTGATGGCTTAGATTAACTGCCTGACAAGTAAACCCATCCTCACACACACACACACACACACACACACACACACACACACACACACAGTTAGACTTTGTTGCTGTTTCCGGGGGAATGTCAGTTGAGCGCTGCTCTGCTCGTATCCAAAACGTTGTTGGGGCGCGCCTCGACTTGTAATTTTTTCACGGCTTATCCAACCCCCTCCCCCCACCCCCTGCAAAGAGCCACCCGCTCTCACTTTCTACACTTGTTTACCCCTGTTGGAGTGAAGTGCTCTTGACTCACGTGCTCAGCACTCGTAATTATTTTTCTTATTGTTCGAATTAAATGCTCGAGGATTTATGTGATTCCACGTCTGTGCTCAGGCGCTAGTTAAGATTTGTGCCAAAAGAATTACAAAAACAAAAAAGCAAATAAAGAGAAATGGAAAGGAAACTGAAAAACTAAAATGAAAGCTGAAAAGTATGAGAAAAGTTATTAATTGACGTTATATGCGGCAGGTGTGAAAGAAAACACAGAGAAAGAGAGAGATAGAGAGAGAGAGAGAGGGGAGTGGAAGTGGAGGAACGAGAGATATTAAACTTGCGGTTTTTGAATCTCTTTTCGCTCTGCACTTTGACACTTGGCATAATTATTGCATTCGGAAATTGAATTCTTCAACGGAAATTGATTTTATAACCAACTTGAATAAGATGAAGACGGAGAGGAAGAAGATGAAGAAGAAGAAGAAGGTGATGCAGAAGCAGACGCGACGATGATGAAGCAGAAGGCGTTCCCATATATTTTTCAAGTTCGTTAAACTTATCACATCAACTCTCTCTCTCTGAGAGCGAGAGACAGAGAGAGAGTTCTTGAAAGCGATTCCTTGAGCTGTTTTCAGCATAAATCTAAATCGAATTCAGTTTGTTCAGGCGAATCTTGAAATCGAATAGAGTTTTGAATTCATTGGATTCCATTTATTTATTAAATAAAAGTGTTAAGTGCTGGCGAATCGATTGTGAATCCATGCAGAAATAGTTTCTCGAACTCAATTTGCATTGAATTTATGATTATGTGTGTCGCCTGTCGTCATAAACTATTTCCTGGGCCATATTTTAAAGCTGATATAGATTTATGGCCCAGACTCCAACTCGGATTAAAGTTCTCAATATTTTTTGGCCATTCATGTGAAATTCAAAACTACTACAAGTGCTGAGTTACCATTCATAATATATGTATGTATTATATGTATGTATACTCCAACATATTAGTGTTGGAAGGGAGTGCACATAATTTTGGAAAAGTTACTTGATGGCCTTTTGTGTGCTCCCGTGTTAAATTCAGATTTATTTGTTGCTACTGAAATTGATAACATAACTTTCTTCAGGTTTCCGCATCGTTAGCTCGTTATGCAGCGGAAAGTTTCATATTTCAACAATTTTACAATTTGCCCCCACTCCGAACTTGAACTCAAACTCTGCTCACAGAACCTAAGACTCTCCTACTCCAACTGGGACCCTGTCTCTGCGAATCGCGGCGAAAATTGTGCCGAAAATTGTCATTTGAAAAGGAGGCGCAGAGGCGTGTCTAGTTGCGTTTCTGCCGTTTCTGGCTGCTCTCAGAATATCTCTGGCTTTCTCCAGTGCCAAGTCATAAATTACAAAGCGAGCCATTGGAAAAACAGCAGCCGCCAACGCAACCAACATTCCACCTACCACCATTCTCAGTACCTCTCTCCACCTCCCTTTTGATTCCCACAAAGTTTTCAGCTACTTTCTGGCTACTGGAAAATTGTTAAATTTATGCATTCATTATTTGATTTGTTAGTTGCTACTGATGTAATTTATGTTGCCCCCCAAACACTCGAGGTTAAAGTCAACTCTCTGGCATCTACTTCAAGTGCTTCAGCAGCCACTATAATGATCCCCAATCCTCCCTTCGGTCTTCCTCTGCCTTTTGCTTTGCAGAATTGTCAAGCACTTTGGCAAAAAGTCATATAAATGTTTATTAGACTAAACAAATGTGGCTGTCCCCCCAGCATAAAACACTCACATACATATACTATATACATACATATATTCGTATTTAGATAGTGTGTGGAACACCCAGTCTTCTACTCAATTTGAAAATATGACAATGTTGTCTCTTTATATATTCAATGCTTTTAGCTCCCCAAGTGCAGCCCCAGACAAAAGGAAATGAATTTTTGTTTTGCCCAGCTGTTTCTCCATCTCTTCCACCCCCACCCCACACCTCTCACACACTCTTGTGGGTGAAAAACGTACCACGCCAGCACATATTCTTATCAAACGGTTTGGGGGACTTATGTGCTAACACTATACTCTACAAATGAAAGGGTATCATTTTATGCAGAAATAGGTTAGAAATTGTGCTCGACTAATAACACCCTTAATATTATGGAGTATACTGTTTATTGCCCCGATAAGAGTTTGAAAGTATTTCCATGTTTAGTCTACCTTTTACTCGCTACACTTTTTACAGGGTATGCGCTGCTCGCGTTTAACATCTAGCGACCCTTTGCCAATTGCCCGAGTCAAAGCAACTGCTCTCACACACTCACTCTCGCCCTCTCGCGCTCTCACTATCTTTTGAAAGCTTTGCTGGGAGAGCCTCTCCCACTCAATCATCGTTCGTCTGTTCGTCTGCTCTGCTTCTTTTCCACTCTCTCTCTCTCTGTGTTTGCTTATTACGTCTCTCACTTGACTGTGTGTTAGTTTGACTGCCACAGTAAAATTTCAATTGAACCGAAAAGCGAAAAGCAAAAATGGCAAATGTCGGTCTCGCGTTCGCTTTCATTTTGCTGCCACAACTAATTCGCACACCATAACAACAGCTGTGTGTGTGTGTTGCCATCGATGAGTGTGAGTGTGTGTGTGTTTGTTCATAAACATGAAGTAAACAGGATAATAGCAATAAAATATAAGCGTCAGTCTCGCGTTGGATTCAAATCGAAATGGTCACAGGGTGTAAGCAGAGTGTGCTGAGGAGGGTTGTGGCATCGGGTTATGGGTGGGAGTCTCCGCTTTCTGCTGCCTGGTGTATTTCAAGGGGTTTTCTGTGCTTCTCAGCATGGAATGTGGCGAGGGGCGACTGGGGGGGGGCAAGTAGAGAGTCTCTACTTGTCACAACATAAGTTTGACTGTTTTGGCCTCGCATTTTTATGGCTCGTTCGCGCGTTTCTCCACAACAATAGCGGTAATATCTACAACAACAATCATAACAACAACAACAACAATAACCACATCAACTATAACAATCGTTTGCATGCTATCCAATTGCTGTTGTTGTTGTTGTTGATTTTTGTTTATTTGGTTTTTCTGCTCTCTTTTACTTTTACTTTTTTTTTTGGACTTGCTTATATTGTTTGTGGGTTTGTTGTGTTTCCCATTTGTATTTGTATTCGTATTCCTCCCTCTCCAACTACCGCCCTTAACTTTGTGACTTTTTGGCGGAGATGGAGTCGGATTTGCAGGAGAGGGATTGGGATTGGGGGTATATATCCGACAGCAACTGTGACGTAATATGCCCAATAAGTATGTTTTTCAAATTGGTTTTCTGCCCCTTCGTTATGAAAATTTATTAAAATGAAAATCTATGCCAGCCGGAAGCTCTTTTTATTAAGCATTTTTCTCCTTCTCGTTCTCATTTTTATGCTTATTCTCATTCTCTTTCTCATTCCTAGTCCTCTTTCCATTCTGTTACTGTTTCTGTTTCTGGTTTCTGCATTTTCAATTCGAGCACAAAGATTGATGGTGAATAAAAATGAGTCGACAAAATGAAACTAAAAGTGAGGCACAAGTGAACAAATCAGAGGAGGTGAAGGAGCTTTAAAAGCTCAGCGAAAGTTGATCGAAATGTGCTTTAATTCTGGCCACAAATATGACTAAATACCATGGCTAATCCAACCAACTATTAACTATTATTAATGAGCAATTAATTTAATAGGCAACTATTGTGATTTTTATTGCCATTTAAGTACGTTTGTTATTAATTTATTAATAATAATTATGCGCAATCGTTTAATCCGCTAGCTAAATAATTAATGCGGCATTTGGGGGAGCAAAAAAAGTATTTGCTGAATATTAACTATGAATAAATAAACTATAGACAATGACTCAATTCGTACTTCGAATTCGAGTTCGAATTCTCTTTAAACAAATTTATGCGAAATTGTGAAAAAATTGTATATGTGGAAAAAACTGGATATGGAAAATGTAACAAAAGCATATGAATTATGCGCCATAAAAATAATACAGAAAAAATGAAGGCTCAGCAAATGAACAAAAAAAAAAGAAATGAAACGAGCAAATACAAAGATGGGCATTGAAAGGGGTAATGGCAGGGGGGGATGAGGAGGGTGAAGGCAGATCTGTCCATACAGCAGACTGTGGCATATAAAGCGCCAATATTTACTTTGGCTACATTTGCAAATGGAGCATTACGAAAATAAACAAATTTTCATAAATGACAAGTACAAAGGGTGACCAAAGGGGGCAGAGAGGGGGAGGGTGCGGCACAGATGGAGCAGCAACAGCAGCAGCAGCAGCAGCAGTCGCCGCACAAAAGGATGCTCTGCAGCCAATAATATACATACGTATGTATGTATGTGTTTGTCTACGAAAAATTTTCAATTTGAACGACGTTTCAGGCAATGGACGAGGCGGGACTGGGACTGCAATTGGGGCATGTAAATTGTCGCAGCAGCAGCACAGGGATGTTGTGGGTTAAGGGATGGGTGAGGAGGGGGACAATGGCATTGGCAGTGGGAAATCCTTGATAGTCGATATTATTTTTCTTACGGCGCTCCATTTGTTCCTTGGCTGCAATTTGTCAACTTTGCTCGCCGTCTGCCATTGCCATGACTCTCTTGCTCTTCCTCTTACTCTTACTCTTCCACTTACTCCTCATCATTCCCATCCCTCAATTGCTACGCCACCTCGTCTTCGGCAACCTCTTCCTGCTGTTGCCCAAATCGATTTCCATTTTATTGCCAAATAATGTTTTTTACCCATAGATTGCGTCATGTTATTTATAGAGCCACAACGCGACAAAACGAAAGGGGTGTGCAACCCCTATGTATGTATGTACATGTTTATGTGAGAGTGTGTGTGTGTGTGTTTTGGCGTAGGGGCTGCAACCGTGTGCTCTTTTGTCGCATAAGGTATGAATTGCATGTCAAAATGTTTTATTGGCTAACCATTTTTTATGCAATTTGATAATCAGATGCACAATAAATCGACGCCCAAGGAGTTTCACAACTTTTGGAATTCCTTAGACTTTGACTAATAGTCGAGTCAAGTCGATTCGCTTAGAGTGGCTATTGTATTGGCCACCTGGTCAAACTAATTAAGGCCCAAACAATGGGCCTTCTCGCATACATAACATAACATAACATAAATCAATCAAGCACAAAACAACTTGACGAGTTTCATGTCCTTCACTCCGCTACTCTTCCCTGGGGTCATTCATAGCTCAACAATGATTAATCACATTGCAGGAATTGCAAATGCGCTCGGATACCCTTTCTTTCCATACCCACGACTATGAATAATAGAGGCAGGACAACATTGTTTGCATTGCCTTCAGATCCTTAAAGACCTTCATCAACTTACAGGCGAAACGTTTAATTTTATTTAAGTTATTTTCGCTTACATCTCTTCAGCTGCCCCTCCAATTTATTTGCGCAAATAGATATTTTTAGTGATACTTTTGCTCTGCTTCTTCTTAATTGGTTCGGCAAAAGGGTAAATAAGTTGCGACCTCTCTTTTTTGAGACCTTCACTTCTATTCACTTCGCTTCGCATTCCGCATTGGCATTCCGGGGCGTTTTTTTTTTTCTTTCTTTCTAGCATTTACGCTAATTAGCAAGGACCTAGATCCAAATCCTGTCGCAGACGACCGGACGCCGCTACACCTTCCCTTCACCCTCATCACAACCTTCCATCGGCTAACCTCCTTTCCTTGCTCTGCTGAAGTCTGGCCACACTTTTTTAAAAATAAATTCACGAATTGTAAATAGCTTTGGTGCGCATTATTTTGCGGATTATGCGCACGCCCTCAGCTCCATCTCCATCTCCTCGTCCTCCTCCTCCTTCTTCGGTCGCCACTTTTTCAGCGCTTTTCCTCGGCTCGGACACGCCCACGCAGAAAGTGTTACGCCCGTCGCTTGTTTACTCTTTGCCATGACAAATGCCACGACATAAATCTCAGACGGCACACCACAATACCCCCTCGTCACCACTTCCCATCACTCTCTGGCCATCCTGGCACCGAGTTGACTACTTGGCTGCTTCACTGGCAGTCGACTTGGCTTGGCTGGCAAAAGTTAATCAACATTTCATTAATTAATTTCTTTAAAAATGTGCTTCGCTATTGTCCTTGTCCTGCCTCTCAGGCCAGAGAAAAATGACTCCAAGTTGAAACTAGTCGAGACGCGACTTGGTCTGGGCCTTGACTCTTTAGCGAATTATGTAAATTGTTTAAAAGCTTTTCCGGTTTCGGAATTAGCAGCTTCATCAGCAGCATTACCAGCGACATTATTCTGACCAAAACTTTTGCTCAACGTACATACATACATAAATATGTATTTCTAGCGAAATTATTTCTGGCGAAATCTGTCTGCCATCTATTTCCAATTATAATAAATTGTCACTTAATAATGTGCTCGTGGTATACTTATGTATGTATGCAGCTCACAGATATTTCATTTAAATTAAAATTATAATTATGCTTTGCATTCTCTCCCACTCTCTCTCACTTAATGTCTTTCTGCTTCTCTGAGTGTATTGTTGACCAATCAAATGGTAGATTTGAGAGTTGAGTTTCTGTTTTGTGCCAATTAGGAATGCAGAGTGAAAACAGAATGAAGTTTGCTGAAATTCATTAAGAAATGAGATTAACTAGAGGCATATTAGATTGAATGAGAGACTCAGCACAGGACGAGAGAGAGAGAGAGAGAGAGAGAGAGAGTAGGAATCTAACGCCTTGAGTGGACAGTGATGCACAGTGTCTTCACAACACTCAAAGTGCATTTAATTAAGCAAAGAGTGTGAGAGGTTGTTTGGTGGGAAGAGGAGGGGAGCGTTTGCTGCAATAAGAAATGAATCAAAACAATTGTAAATACTGAAACACAAAAGCAATTAGTGACACACAAAGCGGAAGTGCAAAAAGTGAAGCTGTTGAAAATAACTCGACACAAAACAACAGCAACAGCAACAACAACGAAACCGAGTGAAAAGCAACAAAGAAAAAAAAATAGGACTGGCAATCACTGCTGCTGCAGTAGAAGAAGTGGATGGAGAGGTGGGAGGAGTGCGAGTGCAGCTTTTGAAATCAGACGAGAGGAAAAGAGAGCGAACACAAGGCGCCAAAATAAACAAAGCGCAGCATTTGTTAGGCCGCAGTCTATGTAAAGAGAGGAACACAGTGCACAGAGAGCCCGTCCAAATGGAAGAGAGAGAGCGCGATGAGAGGCTGTAGCATCCGCAACTGAAAAGTGGCCAATGTAAATCTAATTAAAAGCAAAACAAAAGCCACTCTCAACATGCCACTCAAATTATAATGCATACAGAGAATAAAATGGGCAAGCCGCGGAAAAGAGATAAGCAGCTGCCGCTGCACTGTGTGTGAACGGGATGCAACTACACAGAGAGCTGAGCTGCGAAGTGGATGGGGTTTTTGTGAAAGCTCAGGCACAGTGGTAACAGACAGAAAAAAAAGTGATTTTAATATTATTGTTACTCTTCTACAATTATTATTATAAATTAATTATTATCATTTATTTTTATATTATCATTAAAAATATAATATAATATGAAGATAACAATTTTATTTTAAAAATTAACTCATATACTTTATTTAGCTATGCTACCTTCTATGTCAGTTTGGTGCCACTGTGCCGCTGATGCTTACAATGAAACAACGGCGACAAATGCCAACACGGAAATGCATAGAATTTCATGGGGCCAGCCTAGCGAGATTTCCCCACGTCACACATCCACATCCACCTTCCCAACCACGTCCTCATCCAAATGCACATTCGCATTCGTGTGTTCAACTTGTGCGACGCGTCGTTGTCCTGGCCAACAACAACAACAACAACAACAGCAACAGCAACAAGAATCGTTTGAGACTTGGCTCTGGTTCTGCTGCTGGTCGTTTGCTGGACGGAAGAGGGCAAGGAGGGGAGATTGGCACGTGAATCGAGCGTTGTCGCATCGTTGCCAAAATCCGCATTAAATTTATGCAGTTTTGTTGTACGACAAAATGTCACTGCGAATCGAAACACTACGAGAGGAGTTCAGCTACGCGATATTCTTGGCCAAGTATTCCACTACCAGCCAAGTTGATGCTGAAGTTTCTTGGGGGTCTGGGAGGAGCCGTTGATGATAGCACTGACGATGATGCTGGCAAAGAGCTGTTTGGCCGCTCATCCGGCTCAGGTTTCGCGTCGCGTCGCATCGCATCGCATCGCGTTTGCCAAAACTTGGCAAGCGTCCGAAGCCAAGAAAAATCAGGAAAAGCCAAAGCTAAAGCCAAAGCTAAAGGAAAAACAAACCCACGACACAAAACTCAAATAAAACGTTTTTCCTACTTTTGGCTGTGATTTTGCAATTAAATAGATTTCACAAAAGTTGCGGCAGCAGGCGCAGAAGGTGAAGGAGCTGCCGAAGGATCAGGACACAGCTGAGAGTTCAATGACAAATTCATGCACATCTGCAATGGGCACAACGAAAAGGGATAGCTACAGTTAGATAGAAGGAGATAGGGAGAGACATATTCCCCCAATTCCAAGTACATTTTATGGACTATTTATATGTCGCCTTCAGCATTATTTGCAGCTCATTTGGCCAGCCCCCAGATACATACATGTATATGCAGTCTATATATCTCTCGATAGTACTTGGTATATTCGAAATTGCTTCGCATGTCCTGTAATATATTATCTAATAGCTGCAGTTATTTGCGTTTATAATGGTTTTACATATGTCCTTTAACCTTTCTGAATATAAATGCCGGCATCTTGACCATATTTTATTGACAAATATGCCAGGACCTGCATGCAGTTAATGGACTTAAGCCATTAGCCATGAAGCAGCAACTCTTTCTTTCTCCTCTACTACGTCTCTATCATCTACTTGGCTCAAAGCCTGTTGCCAATTAGCCAAGTTGATTGCAACTTGTTATGCAATAATTCTCAACTGAACACGAATCAATAGCTATAATGAAATTCACGCCATCTTTTGTTCGTAATTCAATACTCATATCCTGCTGTCAATGGCATATCCTTTGTTCCCCTCTCTCTCTCTGTTGGAGGTGGGGGGGGTTCATTTATTGATTTGTTTTGTGTCCATGGCGAAGGATTCATTTTATTATTATGCCATGGGGCACATTGAAGCATTTGAGTGAATTTATTAACGCGACACATCTATGACATTTGACACATTGTGCAACTTCCGCTGCGTGTTTAACTGCATGTGAGACTGTCTCTCCCTTTCTCTCTCTCTCACTCTCTGTCGGCCATCTCTCTCGGTCTGTTTGTAGGTGTTTGCTAGTCGCATTAGTTGATGCACAGCACGTGTTACAGTTGCTCGCTTCTCTTCCGCCCTCGCACCACAGCACGGGCTGCAGTTCTGTTGTCAACATTTCGCTCATAAATCGCAAATTATACACGCTGCCACGCCTATATGCCAGCGCCCACATCAGCACGTTTGTCGAGGCTTGGCTTTTGTCTGTCGCTCCTGCTGCATTTCCCCATCTCTCTCACACTTTCTCTCTCTTTCACTCTCTCTATCTCTCTATATCTTTCTCTATCTTTCTCTCTCTCTCTCTCTTTCTCTCATGTATCTCTCTCAATGTGTTTGTCTGTGTGCGTACGCGAGCTTTCTTTGTTTGTAGCCAAGCACCACACCCCCTTGCAACACTCGCCCCTCCGCCATTTGTGTGACGATGCGCTGCGGAAAATGGAAAATGCACTTGGAAATTCGAACGCTCAACTTCACACATTGTCTGCGCTTTATTGCATTAGTCAGATGTGCCTGCATCGCACTCTCTGTGTTGTGCTCAATCTGTGTTTAAGTTGAAAGTCGATTCAAAATAAGCAAACAAATTTTCACTGTTTACTACAATTTTGCTGAATATTTGGATATATCTCGAAAAATATTCATCGGAATCACCTCAAATAAAAAGCATTATGCTAGTTTTGATCCCAAAATTCGATTAGAGTCAAAAAAATAGAGATCGGAAACATTTTCAATTTTGATGATTTTATCAAGGGGTTGGTATGCAAAACTGGACAAAAAAATGAAAAATTTTAAAACCCCAAAAATGAAACATCTTGAAATGCAGAATTAAAATGGCATCAAAATCATTACCGGAGCCACAAATTTCATCAAAATTGGTTGAATTTTGACAAAGTTATGGCCTTTCAAAGTTTAGATACTGTTTTTCTAACGAGTTTGGGGTAAATGTAGTCAAAATCTTGGACATTTTTGGCCATATCTTAAGAAATACTTGTCGGAATCATCTCAAATAAGTTTTGTTATACACATTGAATTCACCACTACAAGTGACCAAAATTTCATGAAAGTGAGATGGTCGTTGGAAAAGTTACAATCATTCAAAATTAAGGAATGGCTGAATATCGGTATTTGGACAATATTGGGATGTTTTTGGCCATATCTCGTAAAATACTTATCGGAATCACCTCAAATAAAAAGCATTATGCTAGTTTTGATCCCAAAATTTGATTAGAGTCAAAAAAATAGAGATCAGAAACATTTTCAATTTTGATGATTTTATCAAGGGGTTGGTATGCAAAACTGGACAAAAAAATGAAAAATTTTAAAACCCCTAAAATGAAACATCTTGAAATGCAGAATTAAAATGGCATCAAAATCATTACCGGAGCCACAAATTTCATCAAAATTGGTTGAATTTTGACAAAGTTATGGCCTTTCAAAGTTTAGATACTGTTTTTCTAACGAGTTTGGGGTAAATGTTGTCAAAATCTTGGACATTTTTGGCCATATCTTAAGAAATACTTGTCGGAATCATCTCAAATAAGTTTTGTTGCACAAACTGATATCTCCACTACAAGTGACCAAAATTTCATTAAAATTGGATGGTCGTTGGAAAAGTTACAATCATTCAAAACTAAGGAATGGCTGAATATCGGTATTTGGACAATTTTGCGATGTTTTTGGCCATATCTCGTAAAATACTTGTCGGAATCACCTCAAATAAAAAGCATTATGCTAGTTTTGATCCCAAAATTCGATTAGAGTCAAAAAACTAGAGATCGGAAACATTTTCAATTTTGATGATTTTATCAAGGGGTTGGTATGCAAAACTGGACAAAAAAATGAAAAATTTTAAAACCCCAAAAATGAAACATCTTGAAATGCAGAATTAAAATGGCATCAAAATCATTACCGGAGCCACAAATTTCATCAAAATTGGTTGAATTTTGACAAAGTTATGGCCTTTCAAAGTTTAGATACTGTTTTTCTAACGAGTTTGGGGTAAATGTAGTCAAAATCTTGGACATTTTTGGCCATATCTTAAGAAATACTTGTCGGAATCATCTCAAATAAGTTTTGTTATACACATTGAATTCACCACTACAAGTGACCAAAATTTCATGAAAGTGAGATGGTCGTTGGAAAAGTTACAATCATTCAAAATTAAGGAATGGCTGAATATCGGTATTTGGACAATATTGGGATGTTTTTGGCCATATCTCGTAAAATACTTATCGGAATCACCTCAAATAAAAAGCATTATGCTAGTTTTGATCCCAAAATTTGATTAGAGTCAAAAAAATAGAGATCAGAAACATTTTCAATTTTGATGATTTTATCAAGGGGTTGGTATGCAAAACTGGACAAAAAAATGAAAAATTTTAAAACCCCTAAAATGAAACATCTTGAAATGCAGAATTAAAATGGCATCAAAATCATTACCGGAGCCACAAATTTCATCAAAATTGGTTGAATTTTGACAAAGTTATGGCCTTTCAAAGTTTAGATACTGTTTTTCTAACGAGTTTGGGGTAAATGTTGTCAAAATCTTGGACATTTTTGGCCATATCTTAAGAAATACTTGTCGGAATCATCTCAAATAAGTTTTGTTGCACAAACTGATATCTCCACTACAAGTGACCAAAATTTCATTAAAATTGGATGGTCGTTGGAAAAGTTACAATCATTCAAAACTAAGGAATGGCTGAATATCGGTATTTGGACAATTTTGCGATGTTTTTGGCCATATCTCGTAAAATACTTGTCGGAATCACCTCAAATAAAAAGCATTATGCTAGTTTTGATCCCAAAATTCGATTAGAGTCAAAAAACTAGAGATCGGAAACATTTTCAATTTTGATGATTTTATCAAGGGGTTGGTATGCAAAACTGGACAAAAAAATGAAAAATTTTAAAACCCCAAAAATGAAACATCTTGAAATGCAGAATTAAAATGGCATCAAAATCATTACCGCAGCCACAAATTTCATCAAAATTGGTTGAATTTTGACAAAGTTATGGCCTTTCAAAGTTTAGATACTGTTTTTCTAACGAGTTTTGGGTAAATGTAGTCAAAATCTTGGACATTTTTGGCCATATCTTAAGAAATACTTGTCGGAATCATCTCAAATAAGTTTTGTTATACACATTGAATTCACCACTACAAGTGACCAAAATTTCATGAAAGTGAGATGGTCGTTGGAAAAGTTACAATCATTCAAAATTAAGGAATGGCTGAATATCGGTATTTGGACAATATTGGGATGTTTTTGGCCATATCTCGTAAAATACTTATCGGAATCACCTCAAATAAAAAGCATTATGCTAGTTTTGATCCCAAAATTCGATTAGAGTCAAAAAACTAGAGATCGGAAACATTTTCAATTTTGATGATTTTATCAAGGGGTTGGTATGCAAAACAGGACAAAAAAATGAAAAATTTTAAAACCCCAAAAATGAAACATCTTGAAATGCAGAATTAAAATGGCATCAAAATCATTACCGGAGCCACAAATTTCATCAAAATTGGTTGAATTTTGACAAAGTTATGGCCTTTCAAAGTTTAGATACTGTTTTTCTAACGAGTTTGTGGTAAATGTAGTCAAAATCTTGGACAGTTTTGGCCATATTTTAAGAAATACTTGTCGGAATCATCTCAAATAAGTTTTGTTGCACAAATTGATTTCACCACTACAAGTGACCAAAATTTCATTAAAATTGGATGGTCGTTGGGTGTTTAAGTTGTAATTCAGATTATTGATTGTTTTTGGTCGATTTTTGAATTTAAGTTATCGGAATTTACTTAAATTACTGCATTTGTAAGAAAGAAGAAAATAATGTTAAGCTATCTATTTTTAGTTATAATTTTCGTAACATTAGAATCCCGTTGGAATTGTCTTGAATATATCCTTTACACACAATTCGGAACTTTTGTATTCTTACATAGTGCATCCCACTTATATTGGCATTGGGATTTTGTTTTATGAAAATGCTAAAACAATGTGAGCGCATAAAGCAAGCGAGCATAGCAAACACAGTGCGTATACGCAATATGGCATTGGCTTTATTGAAATCCGCATGAAAATCAATTTGCCGAAGCGCCAGGACTTGCTGTGAGCGCCATAAAAGTCATAGTTGCCGTTCCCCCACCCACTGTCGTCGCCATTCCCCTGGGGAGGGAGCACTTGAACTGTCGATGCAGATGCAGGAGCAGGGGAGGATGGCGCAGCAACATCAGCAGCGATTTGCTATCAATTTTAATATCACATAAAACTAAAGTCAGCCCAGAAAAGCAGACGGGCGCGAGAAACAACAGAGTCCTGCCAAAGAGAGGGGGCCAATCAGTAAGTTGGCGAGGGATCGGAGGGTGGTGAAGTGGGGAAGTGGAAGTGGAAGGGAGAGAGCGTGCGTATGCGCGAAGTGATGGGTTCAACTATTGAAATTTTATCAAGTGCACATAAAACTCAAAAAGCCATGATGATGTCGACTGTAGCAAGGGGGATGCAGAGGGGGATCGGGAAGTGAGCACGAAGGGGGCACGAGGTGATGGGTAACGAGTGGTATCTGCAACTATTGTAAAACATTGACAATTTCCGTCACATCTCTGGGGCTAGTGCAAAATGGCAAATCAATAAAAACAAATTGAACTCGAATTCAATAATAAAAAAAAAATGTATATACATTTATATAGTATAGTATACATCACATATACATACTTACATACATATATCTGAAGCAACTGAAAGCGGAGAATGGCGAATCTGGGGGATTGGGAATCAGGAATGGCATCAGCACAACTAAAGCAAAAACTTTAACAATGTTTTTAAAAAGATATACTCGCTGTGAGTGCTGTACGTGATCCCACGCCGTCTTTGCAATGGATTAGGGCAATTGAAGTTGAAGCATGGTTGCCGCGGGGGGGTGTGGCGGGGACATGACTGAAAGTATTAGTTAGAGAGTCCAAAATGGCAGAATTGGGGGTGGTGAGGGTTGAGATTGCGGATTGAGTGGAGCATGGGCAGGCATCGATGAAGTCAAGTCAAGTGCGACTTGCCAACTTTTGTACTGCGGCTGCTGAAGCTAATAAAAGCCAAAATCAATGCCAATCTGAGTTTCTCTCTCTCTCTCTCTGTGTGTGTGTGTGTGTGTGTGAGTAGTTGTAGTGCAGTATGTGTGTGTGTATGTCAAATGCGATAAAATTTGGTCAACATAAGGTTCAAATACTTTTATAAGGTGCTGTTGAAATGTATTTGTTGATTGCTTGGGTTTGGTTTTTATTTGCAGCTCGTTGTGCTTTCTATTTGCTTTTTATATTCCTCTTGCACTCTTTCTCTCTCACTCTCTCTCTTCCTTTTTTTCCGATTTCTTGTGCCTTTTTTGTGGTCAACTCGTTCGTAGCCAGGAAATTGCCAAACACATGCACGAAACAAGGCAAAAATTGAGGAAAACAGGGGGCAAAAAGGTCAAGCCGAAAGAAAGAAATGTGATTCCCACACATGCTTTATGCTCGCTTGACTGTGTGTGCGAGTGTGTGTGTGTGTGTGTGAGTGTGAGTGTGTGTGTGTGTGGCAACAGCTTGGCTGAAACTAAACCGCTGCTCACATAAAAATAGCAAAAGCAGAGCAAAAAAATAAATATGAAACTAGAACATACAGCAAATATTATATAAACAACCACATCAATAAAGCAAAATTTTAATATAAATAACTAAAGTTTAATATTGTTCGAGTTGTGGCCCATATTACACATGTGTGCGTCCCTCCACACATCTGTGTGCGTGTGTGTTTATTTTGTTCTCTTACATGTGTAGTTGTATGTGGTGTGTTCCGTTAGTTTATGGCATTGTAGTATTATTTGCATAATTATTTCAATTCAAAGAAGGGGGAAAATGCAACATAATTTTGTAATTTTCAGTTGCATACTTTTAAGCGCAGACTGCTAAACGAATGCGGAAATGTATAGAAAATAATTGGGAATGGAGTTGCGAAATAAGCTAAATATTAGTTAATGGAAGTTACCACTAAATTTATAGAATTATTTGCGATATTAATAAATATTTTTTACTACTAATTATAACAAATTAAAGATAAATTTTGTAATTTTTTAAAATATATTTTTTAAATAATTTCTGAGCAGTTTTCATTTGCTGAATAGTTTTTATTTTTTCCGTAGTCTTTCGTTTTTTCTGACAATTGTTTTTCCTGTTCAACTAAAGTCAAGCAATTGTTTCAGGCTTTTCTTTTCTTTTCTTTTTGTTTTTTTTTTTTTTTTTTGTAGTTTACGCACACTTTTCGCTTTCACCTACACAAAACTTTCTACGGCCATAGCACAAATTTAGCTTAATGACACACAAAAAATGTCGGATGATGCGAATAATATCTTTTAAGTTTCATCTCTGCTCATTCTGCTTCTTCTTTAACAATTTTTTTTCTCTCATTTGGTTGCTTTTCAGACACATAAATAAACTTGTCACACGCAGCACAAAAACAAGAAGGAGCATTGGCAGAGAGAGGGAGAGGGAGAGAGCGAGTGAACAGATAAAAAGCTATAAGAAAAACTTCTGCTGCTGCCATGGAGGTAGTGGGACATGAGGGATGCAGGCAGGGAGGGAGTTGTATGCTGTGTATGCACAGTATGACTGTCTGTCTATCTGTTTGTCTGTCTGTTACTTCCTCCCCCCACCTACCCCCCTCCACCCATTCACCCGCTAGTCATGCTCATTAAGTGCAGAAAAACGCCTTTTCACTGTCATTGATGTCATTCACGTGCTGGCAAAAAGCGCCCACACTCTGCCAGACTTATGCCATACGTACAACGACTACGACTACGACTCTACGCAGCACAAAAAAGAGTAAGAAAAAGAAAGAGAGAGAGAGAGAGAGAGAGAGAGAGAGAATTGTGGCAGCAAGAGAAAAAATAACGTACGTTGGCTGTGTGGCAGTCGCGACAGACATTCGAGTTTCTCGCTCATTAACCGCGCGCGTTGCTGCCACGCTTGAGTTATTTTCAATTAAATGTCGATGAAAAACCACTGAGACACACACACACACACACATAAATGTATACATATGTATGTGTATATATGTATGTGGTTATGTGTGAATTCGCATAAATTAAAACTCAACTCGTCGTTCCGCGTTCTCGATGATGGCACTCATAATATGTATGTATATGTATATGCTATGCCTGCCCAACATTATTAAGAGCAATTGTCTTGCGGCTCAAATATTAAATGGAACACACAAATGGAACATGCAACATTTAATCCTGACACATCAATTCAACACACATACATACACACACATGTATATATATACAGAATATGCCTGAAACGAATTGTTCTAATACACGTACTTAAAGTGATATAAACTGGGCTAATATCCGAGGCATTGATTGATGATTCATCCGATTTGCCATTTGAGTCTCTCAGAGAGAGCCTCTCACAGTTGGAAATCTCATCATGTGGGCATAATGATTCACATAACGGGAACATTCGCATAAACCACTCATAAGCTACATTTATTATCCTTTAAATAAATGACTCAATGCCTCAGGGAGTTTCTTCACTTTTATCTTCTTTCCACTTTACAATTCAATTTTGCAAACAACATGAAGACGTTTTCAAGGTTTCAATTTTAGCGTGGATTTGATGAACAAATTATATTTGCAGGTTATTTATGAAATTCCACAATTAAAATTATTTCTTGATTAAAAATATTAAAATATTTCTAATGCACTCGTAGCATGCACAACATGACGTATACGTAATATTTGGAATTCCATTTGAAGTGCAGTGAATTTAAGAAAATTTGGTTTGAAACTAAGATACTTAGCCAATTAAAAATATGCTCGACTACAAGATACCTCTTAGGAGAATATTCTGAAAAATCTTAATAGATTAATGTAGGAAATTTTATTATTTTGGAAAGTATTAAGTATGGAAATATTATATTAATATATTTTCTATGGTATTTTTAAATTCTGCATTCTTAAGGAAAATCTTGCTGAAATATATTTTAATTAAATTCTAATTTTTGTCTACTAACAACAGTTGATTTAAAATAAATAAAATTAAAGTGAAAATTTCCAAAAATTCTAAAAACATATATTATAATAATTTATTTTTTTTTTTTGAGTTTTTTATTCTGCATTCTTAAGTAAAATCTTGTTAAAATATATTTTAATTGAAATCAAATTTTTATCGAGTGATAATAGTTATGGAAATATAAAAAAAAATTTTTGAAATTCTTCATTTTTTCTGTTAAAACTCTGCACTTAATAAATGTTTATTTATTTTTTTATGTTTATTAAAAATTTATTAAGTTAAAAATTTGTACAATAAAATAAAAAAAAATTTAGAAAAAAAAATAGTTTTTGTTCTTAATAAGTTTAGTAAGTGTAGAAAAAATTTTCTAATTTTTGTTTTTCTTTCCTACGCTTTAAAAACCAAAAACTTGAAATTAACTCGTTTCATTTTTGAACAAGCGCAAGTGCCACGCCCCATTGTGCGGCCTCTTGCATGCGCGTAATTTATTTGTAAATTTCATGTAATTTATGCAATACACACACACACACATACACACTTACACGCACATTGTTATAGATAGGAGGAATGCATGTCCCGTGGGCTTTGTTTGTATGTAAACCAATTAAATGGAGGACCTCGTGTTTTGTTTGCTTTACAGTTTTGTATTTTTCTGTGATTGTTGTTGTTGGTGTTGCTGCTGCTGCTGCTACGCTGATTTTATGTAGTTACCGCAAGCCACCAGTCGCGGCTGCTGCTGCTGCCACATGCCACATGCCGCGTTGTTGAAGTTCATTTTGATTTCCTTTTTTTTTGGCATTTTACGTGAGGGGATGTCTTGGATAATTTGTCCAACACGCATACCTAAGCACATACACACTCACATACATACTCTATTCTCCCTCTCTCTCTCTGTCTATTTCTATCTCTTACAGATTGGCCAATTTAACGCTTGAGTTCGGTTTTAGAGCGAAATGAAAGAAAAGAGAACAAAAAAAAAGTTGAAGCAAATTTGTGTGTTACGTTGATTTATGCAAAGCTGAGCATAGATAACGCGTTGCGGCTCGCCGCTTCCTCTTCCTCTTGCTGTAAATTTCCCACAAACAACATCCCCTCTTCTACTACACACCCCCCTTGCTGGGCAAATCCTCGACGCATAATGGAAGTTTCAAAACGTGAGCCTTTGTTATGCGCTTTTGACCATTTGTGACTCCTCCTCCATTCATGGCTGACGTTGTGCCTGTTTCCATACTCCCTCCTCGATTCCTTCTTCCCCCTCTTCCACCCCCTCTTCCTCTTCTTCTGCCATGTGCCTCTATGTGCTCCCTATACAGTCGCTTCCGTTTTGTCGTGTGTTGTGTTTTGGGCTTTTGTTTCGCTTTGATTGTTATCACTATGTGTGTTAACGAGAACTCCTCCCCGCCCTCCACTCCTGCCCTACTTCTCTGCCACTTCTTGCTACTAATATTCGCGATTTGTTTACTTGTTTGTGTGTGTGTGTGTCAGTATGTGTGTGCTTGGCACTTGTGTTGCCTTGTGAGCAAACAGCACCCTCATCATCATAATCATAATCATAATCGTAATCATCAACATTGCATTCAGCATGTTGCCAGCAACTTTTGTTTAACATTGCCCAACCGTTATGTGATCTTTGTCATGTTCAACTCACACACACACACACACACACACATACACACAATAACACACACTCATTGTAGCTCTATCTCTTTCTACACACACTGAAGTGGCTGTCCACGAGTTGCCACGATGCCAACAACAGATTATATGTATATAGGTCTTCTAGTGCATCTAAGAATACAATGTCTACCTTAATTAACAATTATATATGTATATTGAGAAATTTTAAGTATTATCTATAAGGTTCTTATAGTCTTCAATGTGGATTACTAGAGAATCCATATGACATGTTAAAGTTTATGTATTCGACAGCAAAATCTCATTTGAAAAGATTATAATAACTTTTTCATTGATATTTTTCAAAGGGCACAAGGAAAAACAGTTTAAAATTTTTAATTTCAAATTTCAGAAATGATTTTCAAAACCAATATATATAACATATACATTTTTCAAAAATATTAAAATTAATCTAAGTAATCTAAGTATTAACAGAAATTCACCAAGTTTTGCATTGTCATTTTTGAAAATATCGTTACTTAGCAGTAATAAAAATAAATTTAATGGTTTCGACTCTCTGTTTTCAATAATAAAGTACTCTAAACATATATTTTATCAAATCATATTTTTCAAGGAAAAATATATATAAAAATTGTTTTAAAATTTTAGTTAGTATTTTCATAAAAAAAAACAATCACTAAAATAAATCAAATGGCATACACTAGCAATAAGTATTGTGCTGCAATATGGTGCCACAAGTGCTGTGGCAAGAGTGCGTTTGTGGCAAGCAGCGAAAAATGCAATTGAAGTGCAATTAAATGCAACGTGATAAAAGTGCAACAATTTATGGACATTAAATCAATGCAAAAGGCAAATGCGTTAATTATGCAACACATTAAATTATAAGCACGTTGCAGGTTAAATTGGCGGCTTCCTTTTGGGGGGTGGCAACAACAACAACAATAGCTGCCCCCTTCGACCCTCTCTGTAATTAGATACACTGTAAAAAGGCAGGCAACAGGATGGAAAGCAAATGAAATAAAAATGGCATATACATACATACATATAGTGAATGGAAAATGTGGAAAATGCTGAAAAACGAGAAAAGCGAAATTTTAGCAGCAAGCCACATTTGCTGCTCAACACACTCACACACTCACACACATAGACATTGAAAGATACTAACATAAACACTAATAGCTAACACACATAGACACGCATAGATGATATACAATAGAAGTGTGTGTGTGTGTGTGTGTTGAGGAAAGTAGTAGTAGTAGTAGTAAAGGAAACGCTGCTGGCGCTCGTTCACATTCTGTGTAAGTAATTTGCATACCGGATCAATCTTGAAAAATTAATGGCTTCCCAGACAGATAATGGTAGACCACATACGCAGCAAGGGGGGGGGGCGGGATGGTGGGAGGGCAGTGAAGGAAGTTGGTGCCACGTTGCGTTGCGATGCCACAAGCAGTCAGCTGAGGCAACATCAGCTGCGGGGGCATCACGATTACGTTTTGTTGCCACTGTGCGCAAAATACTGAAATATTACGTATACGCAACGTTATCCCCGCTCTCTTTCTCTGTCTCTGTCTCTCTCTGCTTTATGCGGTTCCCAGAGCAACATTACGCAGAGACCACATTGCGTTGCCGTCACCAAACGTTGCCACTGTTGGCAGCGCCATCAACATCGTCGTCAACGTCGCAGACGCAACGATGTCTACACGACAATGTCGAGTGCCATGGCAACGTGTGACTTGCTCTTCGCTTGCGGTTCACAATTTGTGGGCGTTAATGCGGTTGCACAGTTGCACGGTTGCATGGGTGCAAGACGAGGAATGCGGTTGGAGGGGGGTGTGTGGCATGAATTTCGGCAATGGCATTGTGACGGAAATGAAGGCGCCCATGTGACAAGACACTCTATGTGCCTCCGATGCGATTGCAACTGTTCCATTCCATTCTGTACCGTGTGCCATTCCGCACTTCCTGCTCCATGACGTAAATCGTAATCCCTTTTGCACGCATAGCTGACTTAAAGCTGGCAGCTACGAAACTACGTATAACTCGTGTAATTCGCTTTGCTAAAACTTTAGTCAGACTAATAAATTTGGTGAATTAATAACATTTTTCAATTAAAGTTTCTAGTCTAGAAATATGTTAGCTCATGTTCAACACTTCTGTGTAAACTCATGTTTGGCTCTTTTCAGTTGTTTTGCAAATTGCAAATGAAATTGCGAATATGCATTGTCCCTGTCTCAACTCAATTTCATACTCATGCCACACTCTGTGGCAACTTGAACGGACCTAAAAAAAATGAAAAAGGGATGCAGGAGAGAAACTTTTGATGCGTGGTCCAAGTTTGCGAGTTTCCCTGTGCTCAATTAACATTCCAGCCATAAATTCAACAATTCCGCCTACCTCCACTTGAGAGTTTCTATCGCCTGACCATCCCCATCTCCATCTCCATCCCCATCCCCAACTCCAACTTCAAGTTCAACACCTTTCTTCTGCTGCACTCGGCAACTGTGCAGATAACTCATCAGACTAAGCCAAACAGATTCATCTAAAACTCCGCTAGCCACTTTCATTTGGAGTTGACTCCGACTCCGACTCCAACTCCGACTCCAACTCCGACTCCAACTCCGACTCCAGGAATAGAGTTGAGCCGAGCTGAGCTGCGTTTGGTGCAAAACTTTCCACATAAATTCTGCGCAATTTATTCATGAAAAAAAAGAAATAAAATAAGAAAAAAGAAAGTGGAGCACAAAAAATTGAGCTGGAGGTGGCACAAAGGTGCGTCGTCCGTTGAGTTTCTTCAGTTGCCCAGTTTACAATTCTGCGCCATCAAAGTTGCTGCAGTCAACGAAGATTTTCCAAAAGAGATGAAGAGAGAGAGAGAGAGAGAGAGAAAAAGAGAGTGAGAGTGAGAGAGCAGAGAAGTGAAGGAGATGTGAGAGTGACAACGACAACGAAAAAGGACATCAAGTTGTAGCAAGATTGATATAAGACTTTTATATTCAGGCATTTGGCAAGCTTAGACTTTGAGATAAACAACTACAAAGGCTGGCAAAGAGAAAGAGAGGAGCTAGAGATAAAAGAGAGACAAAGAGAGATAGAGAGAGAGATAGGAGAAGAGGGGCACATACAAGTTAAATATGCTAATATGCTGCGTGTAGACGCTGCCGAGTGGCAGATAAGGACGAGCTGCTTGATGTGAATGGACACTGGTCCTTCGTGCTTCGTCCTTGGTCCTTAGGCCTGCGCTTTAAGGAGCTTAACAACAAATTAGATGCCAGGCAATTAGTCAAAGTCATGGCTCATAGCTGTCGCTGTAAGTCGTAAACCCGACCAAAAGTTTTCAATTTGCACGACTCGGTAAAAAAAAAACATTGAGACAGAAAGAGAGAGAGAGAGAGAGATAGAGAGAGAGAGGTAGAGAGAGAGAGAGGGATAAGGACTTCACCTACTTCACGCTTGTTGGATTTAATTTTATTGTGACATAACCTTTTTCTGTGCTACACGCTGCTGCAGCTTGTGGCAGGATATGGCCGCACCAGTGGCATCAACTCATGCTGTGGCAAGACTGCGATTGCGACACACACACTCTCTCTCTCTCTCGCTCTCTCTCTCTATGATTCTCTGTCTCTTTCAGCTGTTGCTTCAACTCGAGGCGAAGCGAGGCGGCGTCAAGTTGTCGTCTGTTGCAGTAGTAAAACTTCTTTTATGGCACGCTTATCATTAATTTTATGTGGATGCGGCAACTGTGCAACATTAGCGGTAATTGGCAACAGCATTCGCGACACACCAAAACAGACAGTGCCACAGACAGACGGACAGTCGAACAGACAGACAGAGAGATGGACAAATAAGCGGACCAAAAGTCAATTTGTCACTTTTGCTGATTGCGAATACGAAATTTTCCAGCTTTTCTTTTGCTCTCTTTAAGCCAAAAATGGCGACAGCCATTTCACTTTTTACGCTGGCATGTTGCATGTTGCATGACTGCATGCGGCATGCGGCATGTTTTAATTGAACTGCACGCAAATTGCCCATGCAAATTGCGAGTTGCAACCTCGAGGCGGAAATTGCGAATGCACTTGACAGGACATGGCGGACGAATGCGTCCTCCTGCTTCTCATCCACATCCTTCTCCTGCTGCCCCATGTTGCTCATTAAGGAATTTCGATAAACGTCCGGCGGTGGCATAGATCAACTGATGACGCCACCTACACTATGGTCAATGCAATTGCCACCACCACCCACCGATGCCTGCCACATGCTGCAGCTCAACTCAAAACCTGACGATGATTGGCGTGTTGCGCGTGACACACGTTGCGGCTGTGGCAACGTTGACTTCCAATTCCATTTGTTCAGCCTGTGCCCCAGTCTCGAGTTGCTTCAACTCCACTCCACTCCACTGCAGTCCCATTCAGTTCAGTTCAGTCCCCAAACAATTTTTGGGGGCATTTCATTTGCGGGTTTATGACAAATGCGTTTCGTCTCCGCTCTGCTAATGACATCACGTGTCTGCCACCGTGTCCCTCTGCCCCGTCAAACAGACTACCCCTCTCCTCACCATCCACACACTTGCCACACATTTCTCAATAGATTTGGACTGTCATCAATGTTGCCTCGCGTCGCTTGTGCCATAAACAAAATACGTCAACTGTCCTCATCCCCATCCCCATCCCCGTCCTTGTCTCTCATTTCCACTCTCTCTCCAACTTCGTGTCATGTCCTGCGGCTTGCGTTGAGATTCGTGTCCTGTTTGCCAGGACAACGCACCGCAATGAGCGCTCTCTCTCTTCCTTTCTCTTTCTCTCTGCAACAGTCTGTCCATCTGTTTGAGTCCGTCTGTCCATCTGTTTGTCTCTCCGTCTGTGTGTTAGTGGGGTTGGTGGGGTTTAGGGGGGGAGGGGGGCATGCTGTTGACAGCTGCTGTTGAAATGTTTGTGTAGACCTCATCATAATCACCTAGCCATCGAGTGGCATCCCTTGGGATTTTTCATTAGTTGCGCAGTGTGTCAATGTAACAACCTGCTTGGTAGCTCTTGTGGCAGCCACAAACGGAGGCAAGCAGCACTCGCCTCACGCTTGTGCCCCTTCAACAATGTAAACAATGCTGTTGGTGAACATGATCATAAGCCAAGGCAGGCAAACACTGACGAGCTGCGCTCCAGGACAACAGGACAACAGGACTCTGGCAATACTTGTTTGCATTTTCGATTGACAAAAGATCATGCTCTCAATTTCTTAAGATGTGACAGCTGATGAATAACGATAACGTAGCTCAAATTGTATCTGCAGTCTGTCATCCCCGCCCCGTGTACTTTTACAGGGTATATACCCCATATATGTATATATGTGTATATATATAGAAAAATGTCAGCCAGACGACAAAACCTTTTCAATCTTTCAATGCTCAATAACTCAATTTTGTATTAGAAGCTCAGCGCACCGAAGCACTCCTCGATGTCCTTAAATCTGAAGGATTCTGAGTCTGAGCCAGGACACTTGAGTTATGTTTTTGTTGCTGCTGCTGCTGCTGCTGTTGGTGAAAGGCAGAAATCAATTTCTTTATCGGCCTGCACTAATATGTCAAATGTATAATTCGGTGCTGGGGGTTGAGGACCCACCGGACAGCCATCATTTTGTGCTGTGGTTGGGAGCCCCTTCCAAAAATAAATGTCCTTCGCAAAGGCAAACGAAAATAAACAAACAAACGGGCTACGGCTTCTTCGGTCACTTGGCAAAAAAAAGAAAAAATGGAGGCCGAAATTGGGCAACTGATTGATTGCAAAGGACCTAAGCACATATTCTACACACACACACGCACACTTGAATACTCTTACACACACACACACACATACATTCAGAAATATGTGTTGTAAGATTTTGAATGGAATAAAATTTCGTTATTCATTAGCTGCGCTTTGGCACAAATTCATTTTTAATGACCTGCCCAGGCAAGCAAAGTGACCCACTTCCCCTTCCTTCTGAGCACAGCGCAGGTCCTTTCAGTGGGCGTGTCATCTGAACTGAATTGAAGCTCACAAGTCGCCACATCACTTTGCGTTCGCATCACTTTAATCTATTTTTCATGAGTTCTCTAAAGTGAAAAACTTGGCTATGCGTGCAAATAACTCGTATTCATTGATATTCCTTTTTTGCTGCCCGAATTCTCCATTCAGACTCCTCTCTCTCTCTCTCTCTCTCTCTCTCCTTTCTCTTCCTTCTGGCATATTCTATAATTCATAAATTCCTTGGCCAGTCAATGACTTTGGCAATATTCTTTTTCGAGGCTCTCGCGTAATTGCCACGTCCTGCACTAAATTCCTGTATTCTGCTTAAAAATTGGCCGATGGCGACCGTCGCGTGCACAGCTCATAAATATTTTCAGACACCGACCAAAAAAAAAAATTCAAAAAAAAAATTTTAAAAAAAATTTCCAAAAAAAAATATATATATATTATAGCAGTAGCTGAAGAAAGTCTTGGCAATTGTGACAAATGATGAATGCAAAAATACCCTCAGTTATTTTTGGAAAATATATATAAGCTAATTTCCTATAGAAACTCCGCTGCCAACTAATCAAAAGTATATCATAATCAATCTTGAATATTTTCTAGGGTATTCACAGCAATTTTTTCTTCAATTTATATATCTATATATATATTTGAGGCAAAAGAAGTACAACCATTTGAGAGAATGAAACCAATGGCTCTTGCCTCAATTTGTGCACATTCACCGCAAGACGTTGAGTTTCAGATTTATGCCTGTTGCCCCATGCCACTTGCCACATGGGGCAGGCAGTGTTCTAACCCCCCCAGGTTATATATTTATGCCCGAATTGTTGCCAATGATCGTTAATCATAATCGACGCATAATATTTTGCAGCATTCGGAACTAATTTATGTGGAAATGAGTTAATTTCCTTGAATTGTGATTTTCTGCTGATTTCATGGCAGCTCCCGTCTACCCTCCTCCCCTCCCTTTACTTTACGGTTAGGAAAAGTAATTACAAGTCACTTCAGTCGAGAACATAATCGAGATTAGATCCATCCACTCAAGTGATTGTGTTATGCACATTTTCAACAATTAATTAATTATGATTTTTATGTTTTATATATTTCAGGTGAGGAGTAATTGCCAAATACATTAGCATGAAAATACAATTGATTGGCAATTCAACTCAGATATATATCTTTATTTTGGATGGGGCTGAGAAATGCTTTAAGCATCTTTTATAAATGCAGGTCAACAACTAAGTAAACAAATTAACAGGCAACATTTGTGATAAACAGCATGTGAAAGGAATCTGAAACTTTCGCACAAATTTCTTTTAAAGTGTATTTATGACATTTGGCGAAAGTTTCTTCCATTTACTGAGGGTAACGGGCACTTGTTGGCGGCACTCGTCTCATGCATAAGGTGTCCGAGACCAAAAGCTGTCAAAATAAAGTTTCACAATTCACGCGCTCCAACGCCTCTGCAAATGCCCCTCCCTTCATTCCTCCCTCTCCCTTGCTCTTCACTCTCTGGCCATCGATCCGGGCAAACACTGAAATAAAAGAAAACGTTTGGCTAATTTGCGCTGTTTGCTTGACATTTTACGTGGAATGACAGCAGCAACAACAACAACAACAAACAACAACAATGACGTCGACAACGACAGCTACAACATGGCCGCAACATGAGACTCTGAACAAAGCATATCAATCCCTCCTACTCCTGCTCCTGTGTCAGCTGCTACTGTCTGACCCTCTCTCTCTCTCTCACACACACACCCCTCCCACCTCTCACTATCTCTGTCTCTCTCTCTGTTCGTGGTGTATCGCAGCATTCGTCAGAGAATTCTGTTTTGGTCAGCAGCTGTCTGTCTTTCTGTCAACCAACCTGCCTCGTTTAAAGCTCAACCTCCGCTGCCCAAAAAAGTAGGCAACATATTTTTTCACATTATTTTTATTCCCTCTACCCGCTTAACAACAACCACAACAAAGGCAGTATTTGTGGGAGAGGGGGGGGGGCGGAAATAAATTTATAAAAATGATGAAACATGAAATATGCATTCCGTGTGGGCGTTAAAAATAGGGCGTGACAGCGAGCTCATCTAATGGCAATGTAATTGCCAATTGTAAACGAGACGCAACGAAAGAAAACAAAACAAGGTATATTGATGGCAATGACCGACTAACAAATACCACGTAGTGCAAAGTATATTTAAATAAATTTTGTAAGTGAAGAATCATTACATACCATAGATAAACAAATTAAATGCAAATGTAAAAGAATAGAAATCTGAAAAATTACACTGTTTGTATGTATCAAAGTGAATATTTTACAGGGTATAGTCGATTGAGTAAACATACTTAGTTGTATTTGTCGATTGACATTTGCTGCATTGGAATTGTTTTTTTTTTTCCTCTCTGCGAATTGTAATAAAAGAAACTTTTGCTGGCCTCGTCCCATCCCATAAACACCTGAGAGTCTCTTTCCGTTATTCCGTTATTCGTTTTGGCCAATTTTGAATTGATTTTCCAGTTGGCAGCTGCGTTCTCAGCGACTGCCACTTGGTAAGCAGCATTTCTCTGACAGATTGTATGCCATTTTTTACTTGCAACAATATCGGAAAACTTTCAAATGCGAGAGCTAAAACAGCTGAAATGCTCCAAAAACAAATAACAAACAAAGAAAAAACGAATCCCAAAAACAAGGAGGGGGGAGGGGGTGGAGGAAAAACAACAAAATTAAAACTGAAAAAACTTTGTGCACAACTTGCCAAAAGTTTGGGTGCTCCGTGTGACATTAGCAGGCAAGTTAATGCCCAGTCTGTAGTCTGTGGGGAGGGAAGACCAGTCTCTGACACCTCCGAAATCTGAATCCTTTTTTGTGGCAGCGCCTTTAATACATTGGGAGCACATATCCTTGTACATAAATCACAACTCTCGGTTGCCAAAAGTAATCATAAAGCGTTGCTCCTGCCACATAAATTACAATAAATGTTGCCACAACAAATTGATGCGGGACACATTTTCACAGACTTGCCCCACTCCCTTCCCCTTTCACTTCCACTTCCTCTTTCTCTATCCCTTTGCATTAATGTGACTGAAAATAATGAAGCTCTCATGCTCTTAAAGCACTCTCAACATGGGGTGTTCCCAGCGCAGTGTCCTGCGTCCTGCAGCGCGATTTGTTCTGCATATTAAGTTCTCCACTGGTGGTCAGTGTCCTTATGAGGTTTGTCATTCACAGAACGACAGGACGAACCAGTTCCCTCAACTGTGAAACAATGAGGGAGGAGGAGGAGGAGATCCTCAGTACTTCGAAATAAATTTCAACTTTATCAATAAATAGTATCTTTAAGGACTTCAATATTTTAGAACAGTTTTGCGGCCATTTTCTTAGTCAAATTTAAACAAAACACGAAAACAAAGTCGCCGAAATACTTATTTGATTTTACATAAAATATTTGCGTGGCATGAACTCCTCCTCCTCCTTCCATACAATACTGTAGTTGCCCAAAGGCGTGGCTTACCGCCATCTCCATGGCCACAGAGCAACTACATCCTGCCTCCTGCCTCTTGCCACCTCCTGGTAAGTGGCACTTTGCTTTGTAATTTATGCAGTTGAATGAAAAGCGTTTCTAACAACATTTAATTAAGTTGAGAGGGGCGGGAAGCTGTACGGAGGCGCACGAAGGCGTCACAGACCAAATTCAAAGTTAAACTTACGAATTAGAATTAAACACAATGAAAGAAATGAGACAGCGAGAGCAAGAGAGAGGGACATGGGGGAGGGGGAGAGTGCCCCAGGTATTTGGCTCTTCATTTAAATGACGGTCTCTTTACTTCAAATCATTTAAAGGCGCCACTTTTTCGCTGCCCCACTGCAGGCAATTCAAATACCTACCAGCCCCCAACACAACTCGCCTGCCCTTGCACCCCTCCTCTGTTAGGGAGACTGTTGTTGGCAGGCAGGCATAAAAAATTGGGTCGTGCACGCTCGTTGGCTTCTAATGTCTTTTGGCTGCTGTTATCAGCGAAATCTGCAAAAGGCGCCCAACGCAGTTCACTGATAACAGCGACAAAGGCCTAGCTAAAAGCAGCGACGTCATCAACAGCAGCATCAGCAACAGCAGAGACGTTAACAGCGCAGCCACTAATAACCTAAGCCTCAGCTTCACTGTAATCTGAATGTGTGTGTATTACAGTCTGTCCGTGAATGTGTGTGTGTGTGTGTGTGTGGGAGTGTGTCGCTGTGTAAGTAGGGCTAGAATATGTAGAGCAAGCTGTGCTTTGTATTGCCTTTCGGTTATTTGCTGCCGTCGTCGACGTCAGCGTCAACGGCGCTGCCGCTGCTGCCGAAGCGAGACGAAAACACGAGCTTGAACCGACGGAACAGAGCGTGTGTCGGAATGCGACGTCTGTTGTTTCAATTCTCGCATTTGTTGTTGCGACGCCTGCGCTCTGCTTGGGCAGAGAATATTTCCCACTCACAGAGAGAACAAGAGAGAATGGAATTCAATTCCATTGTTTCAGTTAGCACTGTAAAGAGTCTGTTAAGGAGTCTGTAGTGATTTAAGAAGAACTAAATGTGTTCGAAATCTAAGTTGAAGGCAATTGAAATAATTGATAATTTGTAAAATATAAATAACAATTAACTTGATATTTATATTTTTGAAATTAATAAAAATAATAAATAAAATATAATAAAATAAATAAATAATAATGAAAAATAATATTTTTTTTTTAAATATGTAACAATATACCTAATTAAATTAAAAATGAATATAGTATTTAAAATGTTTGATAACAAACCAAAAAAAATTATTAAGAAAAGAACTAAAATTAAAGATATGTTTCATTTCCTAGTTTCAAAAATATCCCTTCAGCATTGGCCTACATATTCGGGCTATAAACTACAAATTCCTATACAGCCCAATCCCAATTCCATACATTCCTCGGCAGATGTTGATATTGGGAACTTTGTTGTTATCAGAGGCAGGAGAAATGCGAGCATGAAATGATTCTGCCACTGCCACTGCCACTGCTGCTGCTGCTGCTGCTTCTTGTGCATTGAGGCAACAATTTTACACTCTTGCAACAGCAGCAATAACAACAACAACAACAACAACAGCAACAACTTCGTTTGCCGATGCGCTACGCAAATTGCAAGCCACACTAAAATAGTTCGTGGCCCGTATCCCGATGCCACCTTTGTGTTTCGTCCCTTCGCGTCTCAAATTGTGCCTCGTCCTTCGGCTCTCTCAGCCAGACGCTCTCGTGCCGAGATTTCTGCTCATCGTGCCCGTCGCCAATTTGGCTCGTATTTTTTGCTGCTGCTGCTGCTGCTGCTGGTGGTGCTGCTTCTGTGACGTCGCTGCTGCTGCTGCGGCGTCGTCAGTGACGACGACTCTGTGAGTTCTGTGCCTGGTGATGTTTTTGGTCCTTTCGCAATTCCTCGTTCAGTCGTCGTTGCGTGTTGTAGGTGGTCTGGTCTGGTCTGGTCTAGTCTGCAGTCTGCGCAGCTCCCCAGCATTTTTTTGTGCTGCCTGTGATGCCATCGTTGACGCTGCCACCGCTGCTGCTGCCACTGCTGCTGCCACTGCTACTGTTGTTGCCACAATCTTCTGCTGCGTTAACGACGACTCCCTCAAACTTTAGTTTCAATTGCCGTACGCGACGCGACGCGTTCAGTACTCGTTTCAGTGCCGTGCCACAGTGCAACCAAAAAAAAAAGTGATGCGCGAATTTCAGTTTCAAGTTTTTAAGTTTCCGTTTCAAAAGTTGCAAGTCGCAAGTTGCCAGTTGCAAGTTGACGTTGAAGTTAAAGTTTGCGGCAAATTGGCCTCGTTAGCCAAGCAATGAATTGACTGTGTTGTAACAGAACCTCTCTGTCTGCCTGTCTGGGCATCATCTGCTTGGATGCCTGTCTAGCTGTCTGTCTCATCAACGTCATCATCATCAACGTCATCAACGTCATCATCATCACCGTAATGATCGTCATCAGGTGCCGTCAGGTGTCAAGTGCTGAGCATGTGTGTCAATTAAAATGTCTCAGCTCAGTGAGTTGCGTGCGTGACTGTGTTTAATTTCTGCAAGCAGCACCCACACCAACAACCAACAACCAACCTCAACTATGCTCCGACAACTGGGCGTATGTGCAACGTGCCCCACAACATTGACTCGGCCAAAATAACAAACAATTCAAAGTAACCAATATCACTTAAACAAACATTGCTATTCAAAAAGAACACTTGTAAAAAAAAACAAATACAAATTCAAATACAAATTTCAAGTTGAAAGAGATTTCCACAAATTGCACACTAAACAAATATTGCGGTAAGTTTACAATTCCACAAATCGCATTGAAATATTGTTTATTAGCTGACAGAACAACAACAACAACAACAATAGTAACAACAATTGAAATTTATCAGCTGCGGTTTATGGCGGCTTGTGAATTGCATTTTAATTAATTACGTTTGCACTTTTGGCCAAATAAACAAAAAAAAAATGAAAATAAATTAGATAAATTTTCATTTGCCAATAATTATGCAGCATTTATTTTCTATTATGTTTTCTATTATCTGTGAGCTGAAATGTTTAATGATTTGCAAATTTCATTTTTGCATTTTGCGGCCGTCATTTTTGGGGTAAACCACTTCACTCGCAATTTCCACTTCAGCCAAAAAAAAAACAAAAGACCAGGCCAAAAGCAAATGTTAATTGCATGGCGGATTAAACTTTTGAAACTCACACAGAAAATATTCTATGAGCTCAATTTCAATTTTAAGCAGTATATGATAGATATAAATAATTTTTAAAAATATTTAACTGCAAAAGATATTCAGATAATAATTGCTAGAATAATAAGTATATCCTTTTATAAGATTATAAATGCAATAACAATAATCGATTTATAAATTCCAACAAAATACAATTTAATATATGACATTTTGCTGCAAGAAAATATTCACTTAAATTCTACATAGAATTCAAAATTAATTTTGTATTCTTAAATTCAGCATTTTATATTGTATAAGTATTGTCTGCCTCTTCAGCTTAAAACGCTTTGATAGAAGTCTCTCTCTGACAGTCTAGAGTTTATGGAGCACTTCAGACAGATGTTAAGACTGAATTGGTAATTTGTTAAAAAAAAAAAAAAACAGAAATATATTAAAAATAATAATGTTAGCTGGCAGCTTTTCACTTGACTGCTCACGAAACAAATTTCATTAGGCTGCAGATAAATCAGTTTTGGGAAAGGAATGAGCAGCCCAACACAAAAGAACAACGACAGATAAATAACAATGAGAAAAGTTGAAAGAAAACATAAAGAAACAAATATAAATTACAATACATTACGCATACGCCAGGTGTGACAAATGTATGTATGTGCTGAATGAAGCCAGAGTGTGTTTGTTTGCCTCATGCATATAAATTGTCTAGTCTCATGTTATTTTATTTATACCCACTTTGCCCCCATTCCCCATCCTGACTTTCTTTTGTCTGTTTTGTAATCAGTTCAAGTTGAATGTGGATCCGCAGCTGCTGCAGCTGCTCCACCTTCAATTTAATTATAAAAATCAACGCCATTAAATATTAGCGCAAAGTAGCAGCTTGTAAATGTAACATACATTCCTTTACACCTCTCACTCACTCTCTGTCTCTCTCTTACTGTCTATCTCTCTCTGTCAGTCTTGTTGTCATTACATGGCAAGTGAGTTGACAGTGAGAGCTGGAAAAACGCGTGTTGAAATGTAAATAAAACAAAAGCTGGAAGACATTTCGAAAAGCGAAAGCTGATGACAAAACACAAACACACATGCCATAAGAGAAGGTAGATCCATATCCACACACACACACACACACACACACACTCGCACACTTCTACTACCCTGAAAGTTATTCACATTCTCCGACATATTCACATGCAACGTTAGAATGTATGTAAAATAATAAAAAGCGACATTTATGACATAACATGGCAGCATATTACAGACGTCAGCAGAAACCGCGCAAGGGAGGGACTGCTAGGGGTTGTTGTAGGGGGTGGCAGTCAGAGCGTCGAGCCAAGACGACTCCAGTTGCGTTTTGAATGTGCCACAGCACACACTGCGTATACGCAATACAATGTTTTGCACTGATTCCGACTGCTGCTTCTTCTACCACTCCTCCCTCTCTCTCTATCTCTCCGTCTCTCTCTCTCCGTCTCTCTCTGTTGTTGCCATGCAAATGTACACAAAGTAATTATATGCACATGTGTTTGCTATGTGTATCTGTGTGTGTGTGTGTTTGTGTGTGTGCGTATCTGTGTCGGTGTCTGCATTTGTTGTACTACAACTCAAATAATTGCTGAGGCAGCGTCGGCAACTTGCACAACTCGCAAAGCTTCAAAAGTGACTTTTTTTCCCTTTTTAAACAGGCAACAACAACAACAAACAACAACAACATTGTATCTTATTAACAAAACAACTTTGTATGTTTTGTTACGCCCACATACACCCATTTACATACATTGCCGTCATTGTTTTGTTGGAATTTTTGTTGAGATACTTTCTCAGGCAGCAGCCGACAAGAGAAAAACTGAAAACAGAAAACAGGCAAGAGACGAGAGACGAGAGGGGGGGAAAGCAACATTAAATGGCCGAAAAGTTTCATTTTTAGGGCATACGCAATGAATTTTCATTTAATTAGCCAGCGAACCTCATCAGCCACCCCTAACTACCCCCACTCTAGCATTCCCAACCACCACTCCAGAAACCAACTCATTCCTTTGATGGTTAGGCAAATTTCCAAAATGTCTTAACAAAAAAAAAAAAAAAAAAAAAAAAAATGCAAAAAAAGAAGTGAAAAAACGAGAAGAGTTGAGTATATATAAAAATGGAAAAGGAAACCATTTTGCTTTATTGTTTGCTCTGTGATGATGCTCCCTTTATGGCTGCCGACTGATGAACAGAAAAAGACAGAGAATAAGAGAGAAAGGGAGAGAGAGAGAGTGATAGAGAAAGAGAGTGTAGGTAAACTGTAGCCGAAGTAGTCGTCGGGCAAACACTTTCAAATGATTTCATTTTGCGTGAAAAACCGCACACAGGATATGCAAGAAGTTGGCTCTGCACGAATATCTGACCAATTTGTGTAGTCCTTTTTCAGTCCTTCACTTTGGGCAGCTCCTTCCAAGCAAGACAACTAAATGTATATATATATATATATATATATATATGAGAGAAGGGAGACAGACCGAGACGAAGGCTGACCGAGGTCCTGCACATCCTGCCAGACATGGAAACCAATTAATTTTAAATTGTCTGAGAGTTGAGCAAACCCCAAAAAAAGAAAAAACCAACAAAACCAAAAAAAGACACAAAAAAAAAGAGAACTCTTTGTTGCAAGCCAGCTATCTTTCTCTCTCCTCCTTTCTCTCTCACTCCCTCTCTCTCTCTGTGCTGTTTCATGTGCTTCCCTCTATTATAAGTATATTTAAGCAGCTCAGTGTGTTTTTGTTGGCCTGCAATTTGTCCTGTGCCGTAGACAAGGTGTTGATAACGAAAGGTTTTCACCATCTATTTTCGGGCCTAATTGAAGTAAGTTCCCCCCAGGGTCGAAACCACACAAAAGGACAAGCCCCCACAACCCCAATAACCCCCCAGAACAAGAACCTCAAGAAATCAAGCAGAGCAGTTACTTTGCGCTCTCACACATGATTTTTCAGTTTTATCTTTTTTTTTTCATAGGCCAATTTGCACACATTATAAGTTTTCGGCACTTTTGTTTTTATTTCTCAAATTTTTAACTTTTATTCTCCTTTTTTTTGTGTTTTTATTGTTGAATAGTGGCACGCCCCAAAGCAAAAGTGTAGTTAAGTTGCAACAATTTTGGCTTTTTGTTGAGGTAACTTTTGGCTTATAGACGAGGCGTGGTCATGTACACATTTAGTAGATGTGAAGTTTCTGCCAGAAATGATGTGAAATGAGAGACAATGTTGAAATTGCAATTAAAGAAATTGTATCTTAACTTGTATTCCCTGCTGCCCTTCCCTACCCACTCCATGCCTTCATAGCAAATAGTTCCAGATAAATATGCTTTCTATTATGGTAAAACAATTTGGCAAACAATTTCTTAGAGACCAAAGTCCCTTTCGGACATAATACAGAGACTCTAAGCCAAATCCAGAGCAGCTTTTGTTGAGAGTGCCCATCAACTAACATATCCAACTAACTGGTTACTGCTGGGGGAGCACAACCGAGACCAACCCTGAAGAGGGGGAGAGTGGTGAGGGGAGAGTGGAGAGTCGTAAATGGCGCCTTATGTGTTTGTGCTTTGGCTGGAAATCCTTTTATGTTATCAACGCTTATGTAGTCCCGTAATTATTTGCTACTTTTGGTTTGCTTTGCTGCTCTGGCGTAAATTAAAGCTGCCAACAGTCCACAGAGTAAGCCAAGAAAACACACAGAGAGAGAGAGAGAGAGAGAGTGAGAGAGAGAGAATTGTGTCAGGATGAGCAGCCAGGAGCAGGCGAACAGCACCACCCCCTCAGTTACAGCTCGTAACGTATGTTAATACAAACGTTTTGCGTATTCCCACGTTCCCAGCTATACTCGTTTTAACTACATACATACACACATATATATATAGATATATATATATATATGTATTTGTATATGTATATGTGTGTGTGTGTGTGTGTTTGGCAATGTGGTAGCCTGCAGAAGCTGTCCAAAAGCAGCCACTTCCTGTTTGTCTAATGTCTTTATATGTGACTGCCATATATTTTGTGGCAAAAAGGACTCGACGAAATGAGTCCTTCTCTTCCCTTCACCCTCCACACTCTCTCTGTCTTTCTTTCTGAACCCCCCCCACTCCATTCACATTCCTAGGTTTTTCGGCAACCCCTGCTTAACCGCAAGACCATAAAATTAAACTAGTGCATAATTAAACACTCGCAATTAGGCGTAATTTACTTTGTGTGTGTCAAGGGGCTTCCTGACAGTCTCCACCCACTCCACTACACCCATCGCATCCTGCTCGCATCCTGCTTGCCACACACTCCATCTACAACTGGCTGCTGTCAGCCACAACTGGAAAAGGCTGTTCGTTGTTGCCTTGCCTCATATTTTCGCAACATTAGTTTTTAATTAAAAATTTTCATCACATGCACAAATCACTCCATAAGCTTGCCACTTGCTACTTGCCACACAGTGTGTTGCAAATGTTGATGGCCCCCGCATATCTTAATTGTTACTGTGTGCGTTCAATTTGGCTGCCAATGAGGCATAGTGACATTGCAACACGCACCACACAAAACTTTGAGCCACCAAAAAGCTTCGCAAAAAAAATAAAGAAAAGTTAAGCCAAGATACTTAAGGACAGCAACAACAGCAACCGCAACAGCAACAGCAACCACCGCAAGTCAAGGAAGAAATTCAAGTAAACAACAGCTGAAATTCATTGTAAACATTGCCAAGTTGTAATAATTAATCCGTGAGATTTACAAAACACAACTTGCGCATAAATTTCGAAGGACGCAGACAGCGCATTCATTACTCAAAACTTGTGGCAAGCAAATAGCGAAAGAGACGGAGGTGGAGAGAGATGCGGCGGCCAAGATAGAAAGCAAAGTATGATAAGATGTGGAGAAAGAGAGAGAGAGAGAGGGATCTGGGGAGAGAGTGGAAGTTACTTTAGCTGGCCCCAAAGCGCCATTGTTGTTTCAGGCTGGTTATTTTTTATGCAGCTGCCAAGTTGCATGCCACAAGAGCAAACAGCGCGATAAGAAGACAACGACGACAGCGATATCCCTGCCAAGGCAATAAGAAGCATATCTAATTGTACTTACTATGCGGCAAGCAGCCAAACTGACAGACTGACTGACTGTCTGACTGACTGACTGACTGACATTCATTCCATTAGCGTGTGGCAACAACTGCAATTGAAAGAGTTTTGCTGATGCTGCATCCTTGTTGCATCCTTGTTGCTGTTGTTGGTGGCAAGGCGTTTTCAGCATTTGCCAAGCCAAATATTTATATGGCTGGTCAGGATTCAGGATTCAGAACTGGCAGGATGCAGTCAGTCTGAGTCTCCGCAGAAGCGAAAGCAATTCCAAGTAAATTAATTAATGAAAATTGTTGTAGACTGTCTGTTGTAGACTATCTCTTAAGGTGGCTAAGCAGCATTTAAGCCGCTTTCGCTGAGATTCTGCAGCTGACAAATTAGACAAATATACAAATGAAAGACACACAGCGACAGAGAGAGGAGAGCGTAGAAAAGTGGCAGGTGAAAGCAACTCATTGTTCGCATTTGCATGCATTTGTTGTGCAATAATTTCACATTAATTGACAGCCAACAAGTTCATTATGATGCTCTAATTAGGGCAGTTGCTAATTGAAATTAATGAGGGGCTGTTCAAGAGCACACAGTTGTTGAGTTGAGTTGAATTGACACACTTGCCACACACACATACACACACACCAATCCAATTATACATTTGGGGAATGACGTCACAATACTATGATTCATAAAGTTGACTTCAAGCTGCTTCAAGCCAAGTTTGTTTTTTTAGTTCTATAACTCTTCTGATGGAGGCTTGCCCTTCAAAGTATGCTATGCAACTCAACGCTGTTCAGCTGAAGGCTTGCCCTTCAAAGTATGCTATGGTTTTTATTTTTAGCAAACTCAGACTAGTCATAAATGTATAAATAACCATACATGCAATCAATTTTCCACACACGCACACAAGTTTCAATTAAAATGGCAGCACACATTTATAACAACAAGGCATACATGTGGTGGGTGTTAGCGAAAATATGTTGGAGCCACAAAAGGCTCTCGTAAATGGGACGCCATTAGAACCATCTATCAAAGTGTGCTGCGCCGCTTATCAGGATTGCCTCAACGAACCGTGGCCGTAATCGCAGCACTTGCCACGCCCACGTCTGGTCAGTCAACCCATACGGCATATATACCATATACCGTATACAGTTAGTTCCAACAATTTAGCGCACATTTCACATTTATTTTCGTGTTAAAATCAAATATATATACCATATATTTTGTTGTGGCTGGGCGCCAAACCTATGGAATGTAAATATTGGCATAAGCATTTAAAAGGCAATGCCAAGACAAGGACGAAGGACGATGGACGATGGACGACGGCGACGGATGAAGTTGAACCCAACTGCTGCCCAGCCAGACACGAACATCGTCAATGTGAAAGTAGCCCTCAAACAGGATTTGTTGGATGTCCGTGTCGGGCATATTGAACACACCCAAAAACAAAAACCCAAGAACACCCCCAAGAAAAAAGAAGAGAAATGAAAATAAATAAAATAACAAAAATCAAGCAAAACTGGAACGAATTTATAAGCATCGGGGAGCCCATGGCTAATAATCAAGCAGTCGAACGACGAGCCTCTCCTACCTTCCCTCCCACTTTAACCTACCGACCCCTCCCAAAGAAACCACATTACCATTTTGAGCCCAGCGGCAGTTGAACCTGGGCCAGTTTACCTGGAAATCGGGCAGGAAAAGTGAAGTGCTTCGGTCAGCAGAGGAGAGCAGAGAGGAGAAACCTAATTTTTCGAATGTATTTGTGTGTGTGTATACTTATTTTCCGGCTGCTGCTTTTGTTTTTAACCTTTACGAAATGTCGTTCAGGCTGTCGCTCTAGGCCAAAAACTCGAAACGGGACAGTTGGCCAAGCTTACGGGTCACTTGGGGTTGCCATGATGCTGCATAGAAACAGGATGACAGGGGGAGGGGTATGATATGGAGGTGCCACAAAGTGTGTGGGTTGTGGAAATACCTCCCTCTCCCTCTTCCACTCTCGCTCTCTCTCTCTCTCTCACTCAACCATAATAAATCACATAAATATGCAACGCGAACGTTGGACGAGAAAATGGAAAAATATTTGGCTAAGCAGCGAGTGACGTGGATTTGTGCCATGGATTTTATGCGACCATGTTGATGCCACAGGCAGCCAGCAACGGTAATGGTAACGGTAACGGTGAAGGTAACGGTAACGGCAACGGCAACATCAGGAGGCAAATGAAATGGCAGCTTCAGCCCCAAATCCCCCTCCCCCCACTATCAATCTGAAATATCCCAAATCGCCTGGAATGGAACGTGTTCAGCTGCCAGAAGTTGGCTCAGAATGGGATTAGCTCTTAATGCTTTTCGGTTATGTTATTTACAAATGGCTTTTCATCCACCACCCCCCTCCCATCATCCACCACCTAGTACATACATTGTATATCTCTCAGTCAGCAGCAGTTACCTGCAAATTTAATATATTATATTTTACAAAGTAGTTGCCATTAATCAAACCCATTAAGTTGTTTGGCTTTTGTTATAGAAATTGAGCTGGGTTTGACATTTATTTATTTCCCCACCATTTTCTCGCAGTTAGTTGAAAACTTTCATCACGGCTTTAAATACTATAGTGAACTCTGCGCATAATTGTATGCAACATTTTCTCGCTCTTTCTCTACATATGTATATAGAGACATACTATGGATACAACAATTATCTGGGAGCGTGGATTTGAAAACGTGCTCGGAACACGTTCTGCTTGCCATCAACTGTCGCTGGTTTCCTTCCTCCGCTTGGGGTTTCCCTCTTTTCTATACTTTCTTTTTTTTGTTGTTGATAGAGAATTGCTGTGGTATTTATGTAAAATGCCAGAGGGCATGCTGTGATGTCTTCATATATATGACTGACTGACTCGCTGACTGACTGACTGACTGAGAGAGTGACTGATGGACGGAATTGTCCTGGACTGTGTGTCTGTCGTGTCCTGGCATCCCTTCAACTATCTGTCTATCTGTCTGTCACGACACACTGCGAAGCATTCATAATTGTCGCAAAACTGTGCTTGGCTCTTGTTGCAATAACTGTGGCAAATAGCCGACAGCACACATACACACACACAGATGCATAGTGATGTTGCATGGCAGCCACATTCCCATGGCCATTGTCATTCCCCAAAACGCATTCGCATTCTCATACGCATACATATTCCCAGCGCCATAACTTTAATACATTGTAATTATGTCAGCTCGTCGTCAACGTGCCACATGCCGCATGCCGCATGCTGCAACCTGGCACTGTTTTCGCTCTCTATCTATCTTTGGCTTTTGTTTGCTGTTGTTGTTATTGCTTCATCAGCGCAATGGAAGCTCACGTTACGTATACGCAATTTATACGATACACAATCTGTGCAGGAGCAGCAACTGCCGCTGCAGGATTCGCCTCACTTAACGGCTTAATATATTGTTACGGCATCTGGCGTTGCATAATGTGATCTACCCTACACACACACTCACACACCCACACACACACAGGAATACACATGACTGAACACACACTGAATCGAGTTGATGTGAAGAAATGTGAACAAAGAGAATTCAATGAGTTGAAGACTAAAATATATATATATACAAATATAGTATTTATTAAAGAGACGCCATGTGTGTGTTATATATAACAGTGTGTATGTGTTGTAATTTAATTATAAACTTTGCACCATTAATTTAAAAAGTTTTGGGCAAACTCGTATTGAGCACAGCTGCAACGACTGCCTCGACACTTTTCATGTGTCCATCGCAGGACATTGCAGGGATGCGGCAAACAGGCTGCAGGCGACAGCCTCCAGGATACAGTATAGGTAACGACCACAACGGCCCAGGCTGTCAGCAGCAGTTGTGTGGCAACTTTATGCACGCATGCAACATATTGAAAAACTGCAAAACGCGTCCAGTTTTCTTTCTCTTTTTTTTGTGCACATTTATCAAACCAAAACAAACAGTTCTAGTCGCGTAACTTTCGTAATTAGATGAAGTGGAAAATGGAAAGTGGAAAAATAGAAAATGTGTACAGAAGTTGGGCGACACTTTTTAAATGAACCGTAGTGCAACATAATGAAAACGCCATAAAACAAGACGGAAATATCTCTGAATTGCGTAGTGAATTTTATAAACTAATATATCTGCATTAGTTATACTATAAATTGGCGAGAAATTGCGATGCACTTTATAAGAATTTTGATGAGGCGAGTGTCTAGCAATTTTTCATGAGACAGCAGCATTTAGGAGCATTTTTCATAATTCATGACAAGCAGCAACTGGCAGCCAAAACCAAAACGAATGTCAGCTTCAAAATAAATATAAGAAAAAACTATGCTGGGCAAACGCCTTAAAATATGCAATGTCAACAGCAACAGCAGCAATGAATAAAGAAAAAGTGTAAGGAGCAAAGGAAAAGGCAAAAGGCAACTCAACGAAATGACAAGCGCTGTGAAAAGCTGCCACTGGGAGTGCATTTTCTTCTGTTATCAAAAGATGTGGCAACACAGTTGCTGTGTGTAACTATGCAATGTGGCAGTGACTGTGGCAGTTGCAAGCACCAGCTCGAAAGAGCATCCATCAGCAGCCAACAGTCTGCAGTTCACCTGAGCGCACAATATTAATGGACTCACTCTCTCTCCCTTTCTCTCTCTTTCTCTATCTCAATCTCTCTCTCTCTCTCTCTCTCTGTTTTTCTCTATCTCAATGTGTCTTTCTCTCTATCTCTCTAGTGGCACAAGAGTCCTACTGCGATGACTATAATCTATTTCATCTACCTTGAGCTTCAGTTTTTTATACCTTGCCTCTGACAATTTTGGATTATGTAAATGGCTACATATACATACATACATATAAATATATATATATTTATATTTTAAAACTGAAAAAGTCACTCACCATTTTTTTTATTTTGAAGATACTTTTGCTTTTGGTAAATTTCATTAGAGCTGCAGTTACTCAGCTTGATGAACTTCGCCTCCATTAAGGTAAATATTTGATAATCGTGCATTTTTCCAGTATTCTGAAAAGACAAAAAAAAATATATGCTGAGAGTCAGGAAAATCCTCACAGAATTTAAGGTGAAGCTGGCATATATTCTTTGGCAACCGATGCAGTTCTGAAAGGACTATTATCTTGCCAAAGGACATTTAAATCATCCATTTCATTTTCAATTTATACCACATTTTCGAATATTCTATGATTCTTTTGGAAATTTTTGAATGTAGCTCGAAAGTAGGCAACGAAAATGTTAAAATTTTATGAAAATTTGAACTAGACCCCATAGCATTTCTAAGGGCGATCTGTAGGTCGTTTTGGCAGTATGTCAACTCTTATTTCCCTATATCGTAACTACGCTTCTTCTGTTTCTTACTCTCTGATACTCCAATTCTCCGCCTCAGAAACTGTCTTCAGGCTTATCAGCAATGGCATCGACAGCAAAATCGACAGCGACAACGACAGCGACATCGACACCGACGCTGGCAGCGGCATCGATGCTTGTAATAAATCAGCTCGTCCTTTTACTCGCTTCCTTGGCTTTCATTTTTACACCATATACTTCTACACTCATACACACACACACACACACCCATACACACACAGGCAGATGGAAACTCATATCGCGTTGGCATCATCTTGTCAATGCTTTGGCCTGAGCTTAGTCTCTTCTCTATCACTATCTTAGAGACTCTCTGTCTCTCTTTCTCTCTCTCTCCCTCCGTCATCCTTCTCACTGTCTGCTCTGTCTCTCTATCTCCATATTTTCGACACATCATGTTCTGTGCTGAGGTGTGAGTTGAGGTATCGTAAGCGCACAAAGAAGAATTTCCATTATTTTTCCACCGCCATTGATAGAGCCCTTCCACACACACACACACCCTCACACACATACACACACACACTCAGACTGAGGCTTCTCCTCTCATTTGACGTCTGAAATATTATCAAGCTAAGTAGATAGTCAGAGGAGCTCAGGAGTTTGCTTGACACGTTTTGATAATGTGTCAAGTTTGCCTCTAGACTTTGCGCAGGACTCTTGACTCCGTCAAGTTTAGCAACTGATTAGCCAAGGAAACTTTGTTGGCCCCTCACCCAGGACCCAGGACCAGGAGTCGGCGGCGGGGCGGGCAGGATCAAGCCCAGACTTCAACTTGTTACAGTCAATTACGCTGACAACAACTCAACAGGGATAACAACCTAATACATTTGCCGGCAATCTTATAAGTTAAAGCGCATTTCATAATATTATTGAAATATTATGGCAACAAAAGTTAAAGCAGCCGCCATTTTGAGCTGAATGTGGAAATGAACAAATGTATTTGGAGTGTTCGCAGTGCATCAACAATTTGCATTATGTAAATGTATATTAAATTTTCAGCACAGCAAACTGTAACAACAATAACAAGTAATATAATTATTTGCACAAATTTATTTACAGAGCAAAGAGACAACAATAAAGAGAGAGAAAGAGGAAGAGAGAGAAGTAAAGTGAAAATTTTGATCTTTTGGGGCCATTTCATTTTGTCTACTACATAAATTTCATGTCAGATAAGCAGAGTACATGTATATATATGTGTGTGTGTGTGCGTGTGTGTGTGTTTGTAGTTGTATGTGAAAATTAACATAATCTCATAATGCCAGTGGCAACATCTCCGGAACTAAAACGCCTCCAGCTCAATTATGCGTCGAAATGTGAATTGAGAATGCAAATCAATTAAATGGAATTAATTTCTTATGTCGATAGTCTCCATTGTCTCCACTTCACTAAGGCTAATCCTAATACCACTATCTCCTCCATCTCACCCTCTCTTCTGATACCACTCTTCCTCTCTCTCTCTCTATGTCTGCATATATATTTTCCTCCAATTCCTCTACTCACTCAAAACTAGTAAAATCTAATTTGAACAAACTTAAAGTCAAGCAAAACAATGCTGGGAGCTTCTTTCAATAAGTTTCGACCAAAATCTGGCCAAAAACCTGTGGCTAGAAACCCACCCCCCACCACGCACCCTCCTTCCCAACAGTTGGTTTGGATTGTACTGCCACTTGAAAATCAATCAGACTTGCAACAGTTACTGTTGCTGCTCCCAAATGTGTTGCAAGTTTTATAAATGCTGATCGAATGCCTCAACTTGTGTTGCATTTTGCATGCCTGTCAAATTTGGACATTTGGCCAGCACTTGCCACACTGCTTGCCACATGCCTCTTTGCCACTACTTATAGTATACTTCCATTGGGTGTCGTCTGCTCGTTTATTTAACACTGATTGCCAATGCACACAGCAAGCGACAGAGAGAGAGAGAGAAGTCAATAAGAGATAGAGAGATACAGATACATTTACAGCTTCAGTTAGATATACAGATATATATGTATCTTCAACTAAAAGTCGCTTCTCTATTTGTGAGCCAGAGGTTGCTAAGTAAACTCTCTGAACTCTGAACTCTCGAGTGCAGTGTAATCAATGCCCCATGCTACAGTGTCACCATCCGATTGTTTCAGTTTCCCTCTCTCTCTGTCTGTTTCTCTTTCTCTCTCTCTCTCTCTCTCTCTGTCTCTTTAGCTATCTATCTATCTATAGAAATTGTGAGACTTAAGCGCTTTTGGCAATTGCGACCAAAATCCAAATCAACTACAGTTTCATTCTTAAGAATATATATTTCAGCTCAGAGCGAAATTTGATTTGCAGAGAATTTGCAAATTTGGAGATTTGTGCAAATCTCTGACAATGACACTTCAACCTCGGAAAATCAACAATCATCTTAGTTAGACACTGACATCAACTAAGAGACAGTTGCAGTAGCAAAATTTTAAATTGATGCCAATAAATTTAATTAACTTAATTCAATTTATTGATTGTCGAACACAAAATATATTAGGTATGGCATTTTGAAGTTCAGAGAATGTCATGAAAGGGAATTCATGGGTCAAAATTCAACTTCTATGTGGTGAAACTTTCGAACTTCAGATTTTGGTACTAATCGATCAGAAATTTCAATACCTTGATTTTGGTGGGTCAATTTTGAAAATCAGATGATTTTTGACAAAGTTATGGCATTTTGAAGTTTAAACTGGTCTACAAGCTGGAATTTCTGACTGAAAATTCAACTTCTGTGGGGTGAAATTTTCGAATATGAGATTTTGGTACCGATCGATCAGAAATTTCAATACCTTGATTTTGGTGGGTCGATTTTGAAAATCCGATGATTTTTGACAAAGTTATGGCAATTTGAAGCTTATAAGGATCCACAAGCTGAAATTACTGTCTGAAAATTCAACTTGTGTGGGGTGAAATTTTCGAATATGAGATTTTGATACCGATCGATCAGAAATTTCAATACCTTGATTTTGGTGGGTCAATTTTGAAAATGCGATGATTTTTGACAAAGTTATGGCATTTTGAAGTTTAGAAGGGTCCACAAGCTGGAATTTCTGACTGAAAATTCAACTTGTGTGGGGTCAAATTTTCGAATATGAGATTTTGGTACCGATCGATTAGAAATTTCAATACCTTGATTTTGGTGGGTCAATTTTAAAAATGCGATGATTTTTGACAAAGTTATAGCATTTTGAAGTTTAGAAAGGTCCACAAGCTGGAATTTCTGACTGAAAATTCAACTTGTGTGGGGTGAAATTTTCGAATATGAGATTTTGGTACCGATCGATCAGAAATTTCAATACCTTGATTTTGGTGGGTCAATTTTAAAAATGCGATGATTTTTGACAAAGTTATGGCAATTTGAAGTTTAGAAAGGTCCACAAGCTGGAATTTCTGACTGAAAATTCAACTTGTGTGGGGTCATATTTTCGAATATGAGATTTTGGTACCGATCGATCAGAAATTTCAATACCTTGATTTTGGTGGGTCAATTTTGAAAATCCGATGATTTTTGACAAAGTTATGGCAATTTGAAGCTTATAAGGATCCACAAGCTGAAATTACTGTCTGAAAATTCAACTTGTGTGGGGTGAAATTTTCGAATATGAGATTTTGATACCGATCGATCAGAAATTTCAATACCTTGATTTTGGTGGGTCGATTTTGAAAATCCGATGATTTTTGACAAAGTTATGGCAATTTGAAGTTTAGAAGGGTCCACAAACTCGAATTTCTGACTGAAAATTCAACTTGTGTGGGGTCATATTTTCGAATATGAGATTTTGGTACCGATCGATCAGAAATTTCAATACCTTGATTTTGGTGGGTCAATTTTGAAAATCCGATGATTTTTGACAAAGTTATCGCATTTTGAAGTTTAAACTGGTCTACAAGCTGGAATTTCTGACTGAAAATTCAACTTCTGTGGGGTGAAATTTTCGAATATAAGATTTTGGTACCGATCGATCAGAAATTTCAATACCTTTATTTTGGTGGGTCAATTTTGGAAATCCGATGATTTTTGACAAAGTTTTGGCAATTTGAAGTTTAAACTGGTCTACAAGCTGGTATTTCTAACTGAAAATTCAACTTGTGTGGGGTGAAATTTTCGAATATGAGATTTTGGTACCGATCGATCAGAAATTTCAATACCTTGATTTTGGTGGGTCAGTTTTGAAAATCCGATGATTTTTGACAAAGTTATGGCATTTTGAAGTTTAAACTGGTCTACAAGCTCGAATTTCTGACTGAAAATTCAACTTCTGTGGGGTGAAATTTTCGAATATAAGATTTTGGTACCGATCGATCAGAAATTTCAATACCTTTATTTTGGTGGGTCAATTTTGGAAATCCGATGATTTTTGACAAAGTTATGGCATTTTGAAGTTTAGAAGGGTCCACAAGCTGGAATTTCGTACTGAAAATTCAACTTCTGTGGGATGAAATTTCCGAATATGAGATTTTGGAACTCATTGCTCAGAAAGTTGAACAGTTTCTGAGAACTTCTAACATACGGACAAATAGGGTTCAAATTCTGACAAAATTATAATACCCCTCTTGCTATTCTTAAAATTGAACGCATAGTATAAAAGCAATTTAAAAAACAAACTAACAAATTGTAGCATTTTTTAGATACAATTTCATTTACCAATTATTTAAAATCAATCAGCAACAATTTCATTTCATTAAGCGAAAGCATAATTTATTATGCCCGTAATATCAGCAAAAAATGGAGAAATTAATTGATTAGAGATATTTTTTGCGCAGCTCTCTGCAATTTATTAAATTTATTTTAATTAACGCAAAATAAATATTGTCATATTCACAGACATAATACTAAGGCCATAAAGTCGACAAACAGAAAATCAACTTTTTTTTTGGCAAATTAATTGACATAATTTATTGCCCAGGTGCAAATAAATTGTGCAAAAGACATCAGCAAAAAAAAAAAAATGTTGAAAAATAAATATAAATATAAACATGTTTAAATGCTTATAAAGAGTTATAAATTACAGCTGATTTCATTTGCCATTAGCGAAGGGATGTGGCAATAATACTCGTAACAGGCAAGTGCAATAAAGTGTGGCATAATTTATGGCGCTCAACCGACAATTTCCTCTTGTAATGCGCCAAGTCAATACACATAGGAAACTCTCGGAAAATAGAAAATGGAATGAAGCAGAGCAACATTGTGTGAGAGACAGAGGAACAAATAATCAATGTTTATGACTTGAAATGAATTCCAGCAACAAATGCTGCAACTGACACCATTAATATCCAAAAGATTATGAATCAATATAATGAGTTCTCCACTGCAAAAGTGGGGAAACTCTACCTCAATAAATTTAGTTGGGCTTCTGATAAAATTACCTGACTTTAGTTTTCGACAAGTATTTAAATTATTTGTTTTTTTTTTTATATCTCTGATTTATTTACTTCCCGTTCCCCCCCCCACCCACCAAGAATATTCAACTCACCTGCAATCATGTATTACGAAAAGAAAATCGTCGGAAAATGGCTGCGTGTCAAATGTGTCCAGTTTCATAATGTGTGGAGTGAGGGTGGAAAGTGTGGAAACTCAGCTGGTAGCTGTAGCTGCTGTTGATGGGGTTCGTTATTAAATGGAAACCCTTGATAAAATGTATGCCAAAGGTAAAATGTAACTTTTCGATCAACTTGAGGAGGGTCTAGTTCCCTCCAACTGAGCATATTAGAGGCGGGTATAGGGGACGGGGGTTCTGGGTTGGCAGCTGTGAGCGAGTTGAAGGACCAAATTCATCAAAGGAGTGTGTGTGTGTGGCAAGTTTGATTCAATCACTTCTATAAGGGATATTTATTTATTTGTAAAGAGGGCATGGAATAGGAGCTTGTTAATTTCAAGCCTGAACAGATATGTCCTGCCAGTGCCATTAATAATATCCTTATGTGCGTATTGAGCTGCATAATATCTATAAGAAATGACATCCTTTAGAGGAGTAGTTTGCATAACCTGAAATGTGCTTAGATTGCATTTCAAGTGGAGGAAGCAATCAGATAGCGAGAGAGAGAGAAAGTCCTGAGAGCTCTCTGCCTTTCTCTGTCCATGCCACTCCCAGCAGATAACAAATAATGATGTTGAGGATGCTGAGGATGCTCAGTTCTCATCCATTTCCATCAATGGCAATAGCATAGCGCAAATTGTTTGCCCTTTTGCTGTTGCCACAACCACAAGCTACTTCACATGGTTTCTCTACTGCCCTCCACTCCACACTACATCCCTGTCCACTCACTGCTCCCGCTGCTCTTCGTCTGTCTTCAGTGCCCACATTCATGAGGCCAATTATTATGCAAATGGCAAACTACTCGAAGTTCGACTTGAATCCTAAAATGCAGACATAGAAGCAAATTTAAAATAACAGCACACAAAAGCAACAAACTACGTGGCGTATATTGACTTGGGAATACCCTATAACAAACTCAATATGTGTGGCAACACTAGGGTTGTCGGTGTTGCCCCAAACCTAATCAATTTTGTGGCAAGCAGGGTAGATAATCAGCACAGTCCGTGTTGCACACAGACCGCACTAAATCAATATGTGGCAGCTGCTGCAGCTGCTCCTGGACTCCTAGATCCTGCAACTACTTCATCTCCTTCTTCAACTGTTTCTATTTCGGTTTCTGTTGGACTTGCAACACAAATCAACATTTGACTTTTGCATAAATTGCAAGAGAGCTAAAAATAAACTAAAATTGTTCCCACTTTCATTTCCCTTACACTTTGTCGTCCTTGTTGTCCTTTTTACTCATTGGCTCACCTGTGTGAGATGAAGCTGCTCCAGAAGATTGGCGACGGCGTCTACTTCATTATGCCTGCGAATTGCATTTGCCACAAACGATTTGCATTTCATTTCAGAAAGTAGAGAGGAACAAAAAATAGGGAATATAATTCGAATCCTATAAGGACTTTATACCTGCGAGTATGTGTCCACGCCCATCCTTAAAGACTTTGGCTGGCAGATTGGCCTAAGCCGCTTGTTGAGCATGTATTTCACTTGCTTCTCTTGTTTTTGCTTTTTGTGTTGTTGTTGCTGCTGCTTTTTATTCGATTCGGTTGGAAAGTTGAAACCAGCTGCAATCTGTGGCACAAAAAGCCGTTGCAAATCGAGCTCAATCGAATGTGCAACAAACAAAAACAAGGAAATGGACATTGTGTGCTCAACTTGGTTTCCGCTTTTCGGGTTCCCAACTGAAACTCGATGCGTCCTGGCGCGTCTACAGTGAGTTGGCATCTTTTTTTCCCCTATTTTTTTTTGTTTTTGTTTCCTTTGCCATGCAACACCGGACACAACACTGTATGTTGTTGTTGTTGTTGCTGTTGTGGCAAATGCAAATTTGTTCAAAGTTTATTGAGTGCACGTGACGGCAAACAAAAGTGCAAAGTTGCCATTGTCGTTGGCTGCACATCCAGACAGTGCTGGAATATGGAATGAAGGGTTTTCCGAAGTCGAGTTAAGGGAACGACGAATTCAACGAGTATTTTTCATGTTTCTTTCACTTTTGTTTTTCTTTTGCATTTTTCCGGTCAGACCATAATTCTCAAAGTGTTTGCCCCTTTTCTTTTTCTATACTATATTCGCTCGACACTTGCCAGCCATTTTTTCTCTTTCTTCCATATATATATATATATTTTTTTTTAAATTTTTTTTTTAGCTTTTTAAAGTTTTAGTCTTTTGACTTGCAAATTTGCAGTTTGCATGCTGAAATTTAAAATAACACCCAAAACAAAACACCAACAAAATGTATATAAAGTAAGCCAAAATAAAAACAAAAGAAATAAAAAAATAAAGTCAAACAAGACGAAGACGAAGAAGCAGGGAGCTTAAAAAAGGGGCCAGCGCTTAAAAAACAGCTCATGAAATATTTATGAAATATATATTAGTTGAAGAGGGAAAAACGGCACTCTAAGCTGACATTATTAATAGAGCCTTCCAATATAATTGAGTTTAACATGGAGTACGAGGTTTTCTTCTTCTCTTACTTTTTATATGCACATATTTATTTAACAATATTACAAATACATATATTTATGTAATTTTTGTTGCACAAAGTGCAACTTTTACATACAAATGAGCTGCAAATACTTGAAAACCGCATTTTAATGGACGAATATTGCATGTATATATATATATTTATTTTGATATCATTGCAGCCCCCGATGACCCCGAACAAGTCGAGAACTGACCCCCAAACTGAACCAAACAGAACTCAGCTGAAAATCAATAAAATGGTAAGTACTCTGCTCGTATTTTAGTTCGCATCCCTGCTTTCCCATACATTTTCCAACCATCCTCCCCCCCCCCTCCATCAAGCCTGCACATGGTTTTCCATTTTCCTGTTGCCTGCTCTTATCTGTGTTCGTTTTCTTCCTCTTCACCCACTTGCCCCTCTTCGTCTGATTTTTTTGGTCTGTGTGCGCAAACATTTTAAGTGCAGAGTTGTGAATACTTTTGGCCATGCTTATTGCAAATGCTTTTATAAATTTTATGACTCAATGACTTGCATTGTCAGTGTGGAGGAGGAGCAACAGTCGCCGTAGTAGAGATGACGACATTTCCACATTTAACCCAACTGACTTTTTTACGAGCAAACAGAAATCTGCAACTGCAACATCGATTGCAACAGCAAGAGTAACAGTAACATTATTATTCAGTCACATCCCTTCAAATCTAAACGACAATAATTTTAAAGCCACAAAATCCACAGCACAATCACATTGTTGGGGCAAGTGGGCGTGGCTAACAACCAAATTGTGCACAACAACAACAACAACAAAAATATATATATATATCTTGAGGTTGCATTTTCAAGTGATGTAAACAGCAAAAAGGTAAATCGAGCAACTGAAAAAATTGAAGGTAGTTTTTTGAGCTGTGCATTTTACATGACTTCTTGAATACTCTACTATATATACGCTAACTTGATCTGAGCTGCTCAACTTTTATGATGATTAAACTTGGGGCAAAGTTCAGCAATATTTTGATGTTTTGCAGACTATTCGCAAATGAAATTAGCCGCAGGAGCATCTAATTTTACAAGTTAACTGTTAACAAAGTGGAGGGGAAGTTGACATGGACAGGGGAATGGATAAAAAGTTGATTTTCTGTTTTGTTTTGTTTTATTTTGCTTTTGCCTTTGCTTTTGCTTTTGGGTAATTCAATTGCAGCGCAGCCGGCGGATGTTGAAATTTCAATCAGCTGCGGCTCCATAACATGGCAGCGACTCTGCTCTCTGCACTCTGCTCTCCACCAGCCCCTGTCAGCCTCTCAGCGAAATAAAATGAAAATAATCTGCAATAAAAATGTTTTCCTTTAATAAAAATTCAATTTCCTTGAAGCGACACATGTTACAGCAGAGGCAGGAGAGCAGAAGAAGAAGAGAAAGAAGAAGAGAAGGAGCAGCAGAGTCAGCAGTCCATGTCGAAAGCAGCTGCCAGGCTTTAGCTCTAACTCGTCCTTGTGCTGCTTCTATGCTCCGGATGCAGTTAGAGGAGCGGCATGTGGGCAAATGCAACGCCAGACGCAACTCCCACGCCCACTTTCACAGTCAAACCCACACCTTCAGCCACTCCCATTCCCACATTCAACTTCTGCGATTCAACTGCTGCAGTCTCCGTACTCTCTCCGCGCTTCGGTCGGCATCCTTTTGCCTTTGGGCTGCGTTGGACGCTGCTCTGGAAATGTCTTTCAATTTATAATGACGACTACTGCCGATTGGCGTCTCTCTCTCTCTCTCTGTCTCTCCCTCCCTCTCTCACTCTCTCTGTCTTTCTCTTTCTCTGTTTGCTGTGTGAAGTCTGTCTGTTGCATTCGAAATGCGGCATTAGAAACTACGATGTTGTTGATGCTGCCACAGCCAGGCTGACAGCTACAGAGAGAGTGTGAGAGAGAGACATAGAGAATGAGGGGGGAAAGGGTATGTTGCAACTGCGGATATGCGTTGCGCGTGGCTGACAGTGCAGCAGAGATCGAGATGCGCATCGATGATTGCACGGCTTAAGCAGCTAACCCTATAACCCCAGACCTCACGCCCTCTCACTAACTTCCTCACAACTTTACTATCTTTCTCTGTTTCTCTCTCTCTCTCCCTTATTCTCTCTCTCTCTCTCTGTCTGTGTGTGTGCTGTGGCAACATTAAAAAGCTCACCGTAGCTGCATCAATTGAAAATGAGGCATCGTTGTTGGTTGCCAGATACCGCACAGACATAGAACATGTCAAAGAGCATCCTCATCATGGCTGCTCCTGCTACAATCCTTCGTCCTGCCATTTCCTACTCCTCCACCTACTTTCGCTTTACTATGTGCTTTGCTTAGAGGTCACGGCAGTGACAGGACTGCGTACAGTTGCTGCTCAAACACAAACAGTTGAAACTACAAAAAATCTACCAACAACTCTATGCTCAAGTTTATGGTAAATTAAAGCGATTTCGGATTATGGCATAGCATACTTTTAGGGGCTAAGACTGTTGGCCTAATCTAATTAAGGCTGGCATTAAATTATGCGGCACACATTTCACGGGCTTTGCCAATTTCCAAAATGATTGTCTTAGCTTTGGCTTAACTCGACTCTCCACACAGATTAAACTAGCTATATATATATATAGCTTCTGTTTATCCATATGTCTGCTCAATATATCAACTAGAGCTGCCCCAATTTCCCACTTCTGGGCAAACAAAGAGCATAGCAGTTTTTAGTGGTAGTGGTAGTGGTGGATTGTTCCCTTCCATTGCTTGCCAATCATGTTTGTCCTTAATACGCTTAGGCTGCTCATAATCACGCTCCGGCAAGCGAGACATCAATATCAGCCATCGAAGGACATTGGCAACGAACGCAGCTGTTCCTCTATCATACATCTCTGCTATTTTTCATCTATCGCATATTTGGAGCACACTCCTCAGCTGCTTCAACGTTATCCAATGGACGACATGGCGCTTATTGTTCTTATCTCATTATTACATTTCTATTTACTTTATAAAGCCCCAAGCTAAAGCTGAGCTCTTGGCGCGCATCTTGGCCATGTCTCAATCTGCTCCCAATGGAGGAACCATTTCCACTTCCACTACCATTCCTACTCCCACTTTCGCCTCAGCTTGTCCTGACAGCTAGTGGCTTATTTATATGCGCTATTTGTCTTAGTTCCCGACACAACTAATAACCTCTCATTCTGTTCTCCCACACTCTCCCTCCCTCTCTCTCTCTCTCACTCTCTCTCTACCTATTCTCTCTTTCAGCGTTTATGCTTTGCTTGCACTTAACGCGATTCCATTGTCCATTGGCTTTGTCCTGCTCTCTGCTCTCTGCTCTTTCTCTCTCTCTCACTCTCTCTCTTTCTCTCTCTCTCTCTGTCTTTCTCTCTGCGGTCCAGCAAATGTTAGTTATTAGTTGGGCAAATCTAGGACTCCTTTATCGCCAGACACTTCCGCACCTTATCAAATGCAGCTTCCGCTACACACACACACACACACTCTACACACATAGAGATATAATGTTAGAGAGTGCGATTACAGTTTCAAGTTGAGCTTGCTTGCTTCCGGCTATTTAGATTGCCATCCTGCTGCTGCTGCTGCTGCTCCTGCTGCAGGTGATTGCCGCCAACCACTTCCTGTTGCAGCGACCACAGCAGCGATTCCCCCACTCTGGGCTGCCCTATCATTATCCCCAGTGAGAATTCAATTTGCAAAATCATTAACACATTTTGTCAATAAGCTGTTGTCAATACCCCAGGAGACGTTGCCATCGCCTGTCATTAAAGATTATTATTCATTTTTATGTAATTATCTGCTTACCCAAGTGCCTGTTGAGGGCCATAAAATATACTCTGTCTGCCCCAGTCAAGATGATGGCAACAACAAGTGGAAGTCTTGTATTTGGGAAGGACTTTTGTCGTACAACAAGGCCAAAGTGGAACCCAAAACTGCCAGCAAATGTTCTTGCCTTTAATGTGTTTCCTTAACAGCACATACACACACACACATACATGTGCACATGCTCCAACATTAAATTACACTAAACAACAGCAATGTTCTTGGAACAAAGACCTGCATTTGAAGCATGCTTTTTATGGTGAAAGGTAATGGCAGCTCTGAAAAGTATGCTACACTTTTTATTTGCGTCGAGCTAATATTTTAATATAGACTTTGGCCGAGAGTTAGTTATAGTTTAGTTATAGTTTAGAGCTTGTTTGTGCTGCACAGTGTGGCAAGCATAACTAGCCAGGGCTAAAAGCATCCTGCTGCCAGCCTTTACTGCTAACGGGGCCATGAGTTATGGCCGCAACGTGTGGGCCCTGTAGTTACACTTAAGAACAGTGCACAGAATAAGCCTTATGTATTTGTTTATGCCATGATGGGTCTATGTATACATGTATGTGTATAGAGTATAGATATAGATGTTCGCATGTGTATGTGTTAGTGAGTAAACGAGTATATTTAATGCAGAGCACACAACGGCAACGCCATCTGCAAACTGGAGAAGGAAGTGGAGAAGAAAAGAGAAGAGCAGAGCAGAGTAGAGAAAAAAACAACACAAAATAGTATAGTAGAAGGACGCACCATTTAAGTTTACTGCACAACAGCCCAGCATATATGCGTGCATGTCTGTGTGTGTCCATGTGTGGGTGTAATGCGTATGTGTGTGTGAATGTGTGTGTAAGTTTCATAATGTAACCGGATGTGCCAACACAATGCTCGCACATCCGCTTGCCAGACAACAGAACAACAGCTGTCACATACACACACACATTCAGTTTGAACAGACAGAGAGAGAATGAGAAAAGGATAGAGGGAGAGAGAGATATATATACATAGTGAGAGTGAGAGATAGGTAGAGGTAGATAGAGAGCGAGTGTCGCTGCGCTTTTGTTTGGAAATCTTTAGAGGCATTTGGGTTGGAGTAGTTGACGCTTTTGTCTATGGGCTCTGACAGCAACGGGCGCATTATTAGAAGCACCAGAGCATATAATAGGGGTATTCCCATAACAAGAGGCGTGAGCCACAAACACACTCACACACACACACACACACACACACACATGAGTGAAGAGCGTGGCAAGGGAGTGACATAATTATTAACTGCATATAAGTAAATATAAAGGCGACCAAATGGCCAAAGATAACGACAGCAGCCATTGTGTAGCCGTAGTTGAGTATCCCAGTCTATCTGTGTGTGAGTGTGAGTGTGTGTATAGTTGGGAGGATATTTGTTAGACATGTCACGTGTGAGGCTCATCATTTAAGTTTTAGCCGTAGTTACACTTTTTGTGGCAGCCACCGAGAGACTGTAGTGTGAAGCTGCCCCCTTAATTGATTAAAAATAATACGAGAAATACTTGGTGAGCATTTTGATTAGTTGTTGCCACAAACTGCCTTTGAAGCATGCCTCCGACTTGGTTGCTAATGCTTGCAACTAATGAAGCCGCCTTTAAGCTTGACTTTTTGCTGGCCAAAAGCAAATAAGCCAAGCCAATTTTTTTTTATTTTTTATTTACTGCACAATTTTATTATTTTATTTTGTCGAGCGCTTTTTCTTTGGGATATTCTTGCTTGTTGTTGTTACTTGTTTGCTGTTGCGGCTGCTGCTGTTAATTATAAACTTTTTAAGTGGCTTATTGGGACTTGCGGTTGTTTCCCCTACCCCCTCGTCCTTACCAAAATTGCGAGCACAGTACGCCCTCAGGCAAGTCATCAAGTGCTGCTCAAGTTTCAAGCTGTTGCCACATTTTTTTTTTTTTTTTTGCTTTCTTTCTACTTTTGTGTTTTGCGTCTTTGCTGCCTCCGGGTTGCATTTTGGTATCGCATCCCTCCCAACCGCCCCCCTCTTTCCGTTCCACATCCATTCCATTTATTATTTAAAGTATTTTTTGCTGGGCTGTTGTTGTTGTTGCAAGTAGTTTTTGCCTTAAATACATTTGCAGCATGCTTTGTGTGCATTGATAATGAAGTGCGCTTGAAAGTAGGCAACACATTTTGCGCTCAGTAAAAAATGTGGCAGAGGAAAAACCTTTTTACGCTCTTTAGGGAGTAGTTGCCGTGCCAGGAGGCTCTCAGGAGGCTGAAAAGACCCGGCTTTGCCAAGACGCTGGGGAGGCGACAATAATTTAGTTTAATTCCTTTGTACATACATACATATATAAATCAATCCTCTTGTCTTCAGCAAGGGGTTAGGTGTTAAGTAGTTGTAATTGTATAGTTATGGTACGTTTTGTTGTACCGGTTCTATATTTAATAAACAAAGTTTTCCAAAAAAAAACGCTCTTTAGGCAGACATTAAACTTTGATTAATGTTTAGTCTGTATAAATTTCAGTCTTTTTTTTAATATTTTGCTCTCGCACACCCATATCACACACAAAGTTAACGCACACTCTCTCCCTCTCTCTCTCTCTCTTTCGGCTGGTTGCCATAAATCAGCATTAAAGGCATAAACACATCTTAGAACCGCCCTCAACTTCTGCTCTCTGACCTCCCCAACAGCTCATGTTGCTCGGCCATTTTTAACAGCCGAGCTCATAAATATAAAATTATACATAAATGCGCTACAAAAATCACGTCAGACAAGCAGACAGCAGCTTTAAGGCAACCCTCCTCCAACTTCACTCTATCAGTTCTCTTAAACTTTCCCTAGTTCTCATGCTTCCTGCGAATTGATGCTGACTTGTGACTGGCAAATGGATGTATATGGATGCCATATATCGCATATAGTTGATGGATCACAATTCGATTTTTAGTAGACATTAAGCTGTGTGCAATCTGTTTAACACCCGCTACCCCGTACTCCATCCTTCTCCCCCACTAGCATTCTTTCTCTCTTACAATTTTTTACACGCTACTTTTCTGATAAAACAAATATGCGCATAAAACTTGATGACGACGCAGCTACAGCAGCAACATTTGCACCTACAACTGCTGCTCATAGAGAGGGTGAGCTACACACTGTTAGAGAAAGAGAGTGAGAGAGAGAAAGTTTGTGAGTGGGAGAAAGTGGCAGCAACTGCTTCATATGTGTTGGTGGCGTCTGCTGATGGCGCACGTTCATAAATTTATGATGGCACACAATAGCCAAGGGGCGGAGATGGTAGAGGGGGGAAGTAGCTGCCACATGCAACAAGCAGCTGTGCAACAAAATTGAAGTCACTTTTAATACCCAGCATTCATAACAGGAGCATAAAATATACAATTGATAGCCAGAATTCCGCGCTAATAGAGCTGCCATAAACTCTTAATCAGAAAACGATTCCACAAATTGAACGTTAAATTTAAGGGAAAAAAATTGAGAGAAATTTAAGAAAAATTTGAGATTTAAGGAATTAAGTGAAAATAACGAAGGATATTCATTTCTTACAAAAAAAGATAAATAAGAAGAATTTAATTTAAATTTAATTTAAATTTAAAAATAGAATTCTTTTCAGTCAAGTTTCTCTACTAAGTTTATTCTAAGTACAGGGTAACTGGCAGTCGTTCAATTTCACATAAATGTAAATTTATGTTCTTTGATGGAACACGTGTGAAACACGCTTTGATGTCAGCTACAATGAATTGCTGGAAATTGTTGTTATTGGCCATCAATATTTACTTAAAATATTGCTGCGCCAATTGTCACGCATTTTGACAAACAGCTAGACACATGTGTGTGAGTGTGTGTGTAAGATAGGGTATGTGTATGAGTATGGCAGCTGGTGAGGCATAAATAGTTGATATATTTTGCACAGTTTGCACCGTGTGCACGATGACAAAGTGCGTTGTGAATGTTTCCTTTCTTCATGTGGCAGATTAATCATAGATTCAAGGCGGGACCACCACCACCTTTCTCTCACTCTCTTCCTCTCACTCTCCATCCCTCCCTCTTTTGGCATTCTTTTGGCCGCCTCATCATTTGACATTGTCTAGGTATAGTTTTTTTACTTTTCGTTGAAATTTCTGCGCAAATTATCAGCATAAATTCAAATAAAACACAGCAAGGCATAAGTAAAAGTAACAACAAGAGGAAGAGAAGCAGGAGGAATAGAAGTAGGAGATGGCAATGGAGATGGAGAAAGGCAGGCATAGCAAAAAAATATGTGCCCGCAGTGCTAAATAAATGATGTTATAACAGACAGACAGAGGACATGGACATGCACACGGACATGGGGGCAAGAAAAAACAGCAGCGAAGCAAACTGACAGCTCCGACACAGGACGACAGGACGACAGGACACCAGGACACGACCAGAGCCAATCATATACAATACGTTGCTGTACTTTTTTCACACCCCACTCTCCTTAGTTCTCCCTCCACTCCGGGGATCTCTCACATATTACTTCTTTTTCTGCATTTTCCTGTACTTTTTTTTTGGCAATTTTTCTTAGCAAGTTGACTAAGCCAGGACACGTTCTGGGTCGGTGACTGGCGCGGCAGCAGCAGCAGCTGTCAGTCGAGCACCAGCATGATGAAGCTCATCATGAACAGCAGGGTGCAGGCGGGATAGGGGCATGGGAAGACATCGGGAACACAGTGATGAGATAAAAGCAAATCCAGCAGCGCCAACGGCAAAATTTCGACAGACTTAAGCAAATGGAGCAACAAAATGGCTGCCAGGACATTGCCTGCTTTTGCTCGCCTACTGATTATCTGCCGTCACAACTTCTGCCGGCAGCTCAACTCCTGGCTGCCCCACAGGCCAATGCTGCTGTTGCAAATCCTGAGGCGTGATTGATTAATATTATTCTCGGCTAATCTAACTTAAATGGGCCGCAGGCAACAAACGCACACAGCAGGCAAATATAACTTATTCAGCAACTTTGACAGGACACACACACACTGTGAGTGTGCGTGTGTGCGACTCGTTGACTACGGTTCATACATAATAAACATGGCGGCGGCGTGTTAAGTGCACAACAACAACAACAACAACAATAAGCATAACAACAATAACAATAACAATTTCAAGCAAAACAAAAGTTGATCAGTAGTTGTCGTCGAGTTTTCCTTCTGTCCAACAAAATGAAGTTTTTAGGCTGGGTTGGGGAGTGGGCGTGGCAGAGGCTGTTAACCTTGTTAGGCCACCTCGTAAAGCTGATGAAATGCCAACACGCATCTCACGATTCCAAGTATTTGTTATGCATACTGAGCAAAAAAAAATGTAATATATTTGATACATATGTATATATGTATATACATACCTGAGGAATATGCTTTTCTTCGAATTTTCCGACATTTTCTTTGCACTTTTCCATTTTCGCTTTCATTCGGTTGTCAACTTGTCAGCGCAAATTTGGCACTTGGCACATGAAATGTATAGAGAAGTATGTACAGGAATTTCCAAATAAGCAAAAATAAAAGTTCTGCTGAAAAAAGTCAAAGAAAAAAAGAAAATCTTTAAGACAAATATCTTTGATTTAATATATAAATATTAAAGTTGAACAGACTTTCGTCAGAGACTTTCAAACACAATTAATAACAAATCAAAGGCTGGGCAATCATAACATTTGCATAGTTATTGCCAATATATCGAAGCTCTACTGTACTTAATTATTAATTAATAAAATTATGCGCACAAATTGCTGACTGAAAGCATTTTGTCTTCGCCCCAAGGGGCTTCAACATGGGGCAACAACATGGGGCAGTCACAACAACAACAAATATCGGAGGCATAAAGTAAAACTGATTGCTCACTTTGTGAAGTCATCAATAAATGAAATTCGTTATTAATTAATGTGTAAATGACGGTTGCAAAAACAACAACAGTAAGTGCCACAAGGCGCACAAGTTTTTGACGCAAATTGAACAACTGTCAGCAACATGTTGCACGTTGCTGTTGCTGTTGCTGCTGCTGCTATTTCTACCGCCCACCACTGGCCACGCCTTTCCAGCTGACAGCTGCAGGCAATTGACAGTTGGCCCATTTGCTGCGGTCACAATTTTTCACCTGGCCAACAACAATATTCCGGCCCGCTTAATTAAAATAATAAATGATTTTCGTTAAATCTTCTTCTTCACTTCCTCTTCCTCTCCCTCTGCCACTTTTTGTTCACTTTCTCCCAGCAGTTTCCTGCCACTTTCTCCGCACACTGTTGACAATAATTAATGGACTTTTGGTATGAAGGTGAAACCAACAATTTGGCCAACAATCCAGGCCCAAGCCAGTTGTCAAGTGAAAGTCTTGGCCCAATTTTAATTAATTATTTGCGAGCATCTAAAGTAAATAATTTCCAAACAATGCCGCAATAATAAATAAGTACTTTAAAATATGCTTTAATTGAAATTTGAAAATATATAAAAATGTTCTACGTTCTTGAAGTAACTTTAAAGATATTCAAAACGCATCTCAATTTCGAATTCATTCTCGCTGCTCAAAAGGAATTTTAATTAATTTCTCAGCTGAAAGATCTACAAAGAGTTTATTTTTCTCCCTCTCTCTCTCTCTCTCTCTCTTTGTCTACCTCTCTTTGTCTCTCATTTGGCTGGTGTAACTGTAAGTTATGAGCTGATTGCGATTCGAGGCATAATTGTTGTTTGCGACCTTGGCAAAGGCAGCGGCATTTTCATTAGTGCCTCACATCGAAGAACCGCACAAACAGTTGAAAATCGTTGCACAAATATCAAAGGCGTGTGTGTGGCATGCAACGTGCAACATGCTGTAGCACGCTTCATTGGCTTCTATATGTACATTATTTGAGCAACCAGGTTGCATCATAAAAAATGCAGCAGCCGTTGCAGCCAACTCCTCCTCCTTCTCATCCTCCTTTGGCAAAGAGGATTCCTCCGCTGAGGACGCGAACAGGAACTGAAGAAACCCCAACGTACGTGGCTTGTCGGTGTTAAGGGGGCGTGCCAACGCCCATGCATACACCAACGAGAACAAGCCGCAGTATTTATGGTGCTGCGGGTCTGGCGGTGGTCTCTGCCACAAACCCCTCACCACCCGACACTTCTCTGCACTACACCATGTTGACTCAGGTTGACAGTGGAAGAAGAAGTTGCACGTCCGCCCATAAAACACAATCAGGCATAAAAATGTAGGGCGGAGACACTTAACCCAACGACGACAACGACAACGACAACTTGTATTTTGTTTTTTTTTGTGTTGCTGCTCGCGTTGTATAAATATTTTAAAATGTTTGCTTAGCTTCGTTGTTGTTGTCGTTTCTACAGTTGGTTGTCGTTTATTTGGTTTTGCAAGTGTTGACGCTGCGCATTAAAATTGCATGATTTTAATTGCAGTTTGCACAACGCGTCGTATGCGCAACGTCATTTGCAGCGGCTGCATTAATATTGCGCATACGCAGCGTGCAACCTGCGAATTACATGCATTTCTCTTTCAAATTTTTTCTTTTTCTTTTTTTTAATATATTTTCAGCTCTAGTTCTAATCAGCTTTCATTATTTCCCTTAGCTTTTATTGCCATTTAAATATTATTCTTGCCTCCCTCACAATGGAAAACTTGTCTTTTGTCATTGTAATTTTTTTATTTATTTCTATATTTGCTGTGTCCCTTGTAGCATGCAACTCTGTTGCAGCCACAAATACCCATTTCACTTTTAGCAACTATCAAACACTTGCTTCGTATTTCTTGATTGCACATCACGGTATAAATAATGTGGTTTTTTGGGGGGGATTTATAGCTGAAGAAAATAATATTATTATGGCTAAAGAAATTAAATATTATTACTTTAGAATATTTATTGTATAATTTTTTTTTTAATTATTTGTGGTGTTTTGGCTGCAATTTATAACTGAAAAAGATTAATATTATTATTTCAATATATATATAATATATATTATATTTATTCTTTTATATTATTTATTTGTACAAGTATACTAAATGGAAATATATTCCCTTATTAAAGCAGCATTTTTTAAAAACTACTTTTTTTTTAAATTCTTTTAATTATATTTTAAAAAAAACTTTCATAAACTTAATTAAAATCACAATATTTTCCCAACTTATTTAATGATTATTTTATTCTTTTTGAACTTAATAAATAGACATGTCTTTCTCGCAACTCTTTTAATTTGAAAATGTTCTCTTCTTCTTTGCCATTTAATTTATTTATATTCTTTTGTTGTTATATTCCCTGTGGGTAGTTGCTGCTGCTTTGATATTTGACTCGCTACAAATTGGTTTTCAGCAACTATTTTCACATCAATTTCCATTCTTGTCGCTGCCAACTTCCATTCTTCTCTCTCTCTCCTTTCACTATCTGTCTCTCTCTGTCTCTCTCTCTCTCACTCTGGAATTCTCTCTATGTTTCTCTAAGCTGCTTGCATTGTTTTGACACATTAGCGAGACAAATGCGTTGCTTTTGCGTGGGTTTTGCCTGCTGTTTGTATTTTGAAAGCAATTAAATGATATTTATTTTATTTGTGACACACACTAACACACACTCACACACTTCCTGGCAAACACACATATAAACATTGAGCGTTAAAATCCCAGAACATTTAATTTAATGAAATAACAAACAAGTGCTGAGAACAACGTCAAAACGGCAAAAAGCATCCATGCGGAGAGCGAAAGGCGAAAGCCGAAAAGGGAGACAAACAACAAACACTAATGGCAACTTTAATGTGTTCAGCCATTATGCATGTATAAGTGAATGTGTGTGTGTGTGTGTATGAGAGTGTGTTAGTGTGTGTGTAGAATGCCTGGGGCCAGGCATAAGGATGCGCATAATGTGCAAAGTTTGCGACGCAAACTAATTTCAAAGTAATTACGTAGCACAAAAGTGTTGATATTAGACTGCAGAGAATATACATATATACCTCGAAAGAGTGAAAGAAACAGAGACACTAAGCAAGAAAGAGAGAGCAAGTAACAGCTGCGAAAAAAAAACATCATGACAAAACGTCATCAGCAGGCGCCGAAAAAATAAAAAAAAAAATAGCGAAACTCGAGAAAAAATGACTTGAACTTCAAACAGCTGCAGCAATGCAACGAATGAGTTGCTGTTGCTGCCACTGCTGCTGTTGCTGCCACATGCCTCTCACGAACAGCAGCTAAGCGCCGAGTCATCATCAACGAAATGTCATAAAAAAAAAAAAAACAGCCAACTCCCAAATGGGGATCCCTCCAAAAAGATATACAGCCAGAGTAGAGAATTTGCTGTGACAGCTTTTGACTTTAATGTGAATTGCGGCTGCTTTGGGAGGCGTCACAGAGGGGCTGGCCAAGTAGGCGTGGCTGGCATTAAAGGCGTTCAAAAGTTTTGTAGCTCCCCTGGGCGTTGTCTAAATAGCCACACAGCCCCGCTGCCCACTCCCCTGTGTCTATCACACAAAAATTTTCTATTTATTTGCGTAATATTTTACAATTTTATAAAGCAAACGAAGAAATTTGAAGCTGATGCTGCTGGCAAGCAGTGTTCAAAGACTTTGGGCGCAAATAGCAAGAAAAACAAATACAGAAACACACACAGAGAGAGATAGAAAGAGAGAGAGAGAGAGAGAGGAGAGAGAGAGGGAGACAGTTGAGAGTCAAGTCAACGGAAACGGAAGCTGGCTGGAGGAACACAAGACGCCGCACGCAGCGACGAGCAAAAACAAAGCCATGGGAACAGCTGCAACTACAAAGGCAGCAGCACTCTAACAAAATACTACACTACAACAAGCAGAGTCAAGCTTGTTTTTTGTTGGCAACAAAAACAATAACAATAAGAATAACAACAACAACACAATACAAACACAACCTAGTACATTACAAATGTCTGCAGTCTGCAATAATGCAGTGACTTTGTCTCCATCTACATCACCGCCTTCATCTCTACTTTAACTTTATTTTATCTTTAAGGAAAACACAAGAAACTTATACTTAAGCAATGATCAACTTGCTGATACCACGTAACTACCACACATACTAACAACCAACAGCAGCTAGACCTCTATAAATTCAACACCCATTTGGCATTTTTTACTTCATCTTCCTTTTTCGTCAGGATATCTCCTTGTAATTGCATCAACTCTGTCTGAAACACAGGGCAGTATATATTTTAAAAATTTCATTAAATGCAACGTGCTGAGAACAACAAAAAAAAAAGTGAGAAAAAAATTTAAAAAAAAAGCCAGGCAAATAAATTTCCAGCTTATGCCGAGGCAATAAAATTGTTCATAGCTGCAAAAAATTTCTCATACTCGTTTTGCGCAGCATGCGTTCGTATAAAAATTGCAATTAAACAAATAAATTTTCGCATAAACCTATTTGGTTAGTCACCCAAACACCCTCCACCTCCCACCCCGCCCACATTTTGGGCGTGGCCCACACACATACACATTGCAATCGGAAGGGGGGGTGGCCATAAAAAAATGACGTAATTTACCTCAATTAACACGCCAGTTGTGCCACGGCAGAGCAACGAGGACGTTCACAGTTCAATGCCGCCAGAGTAAATCTCACTTCCACCCCCCGGCTACCCCCTCACTCTACCCTAGAGTGTGTATATGTGTGTGTGTTTGTGTGTGTTTGTGTGTGTGTTGGGCGTGTGAGTTTAATTGCCGGCAATGGTCAGCAACGCCATTTTGGGCAACAGACAAAACCGTAAACGTAGAACAAACCATCACAGCACAGCTTCCGCCACAAGATTGGGCACTAGATGATGAGAGACGGGGGCAGCGGGAGGGTTGGCATGTTGCCTGAAACAGTTGCATTCGGTTGTAGCAGCTGAATTTTATCGCCGCTCTTAACGACACTCCAAGTGTTTGACTCACAACTCAGTCCCAGCTTCAGCTTCTGCTTCTGCTTCAGCCTCAGCCCATCTACAGGCCATTAAAATTCAACGGAGTCCAGAGTCGTTCTCGACTTAAACGTTTCCAGCAAAGCAAAATGACCATTGAAGCCAAAACAGCCAAAACATATCGACCCGGAGGCTGCTCTACATCAGCTCTCCCCCGTACTGCCATTTGGATGTCTGTCTGGTCATTTAATGTGCATGTAAATGTGAACACATTGCCCCAACTACGAGACAACTCCGGACAAGATACCTGCCTGCCTGCCTGTCCACCTGTCTGGCCATTAAAGTTCACTTTATGTGTGCGCCATTTTACAGCAGGCAAACATCTCATTGAACAACAAACCCCCCACCCATCCCCACCCCTAACTCAAAAAATAAACAAAAATGGATGAGATGCTGGTCAACGTGTCCAGTGCTCTCGCATCTCATGTTCCTAATTGTCTAGCTGCTGGTAAGAGCTGCATATAAATATGCTAATTTTATGTACAAGCGGGCGTATACGTAATGTACGCGAAAAAAAATATTCTGCTCAAATAAATTTAAAATAATCTATGAAAATAATATATTAATATTAAAAAATGTATAAAATAATATTTGAATTAAAATAATTTGTTATTGCTAATTTAAAAAAAATTTGGAGATGCCGGGGATTGAACCCGGGGCCTCTCACATGCAAAGCGAGCGCTCTACCACTGAGCTACATCCCCATCTGGCAAAGGGCTGCCAAAAGTGGCTTAAGAAGCAAACTGCTTTCAGCAGTAAATAAATCAGTTAGAAAACTCTACAAACATTTTTCTATAAATAAATGTACAGTTTTTCCAAGAAAAATCTTGTATTTCAAAAAAAAATATTTTTAAAAAAAAAATATTTTTTAAAAAAAAAAAATATTTTAAAAAAAAAAATTGTTTTTCAAAAAATTATCCAAATTAAAAATAATTTTTTTTTATTCATTTAATAAGACTATACTCAGTCGAACAAAAGAACAATATATAAATCATCTAAGTCATAAATGTCAGTTGAGTAATAGTTGAACATTGCCTATACGAGTGACTTATACAGGGTATAGACTATCATTAGCACTAACAAGTTTTGACCTGTAAATATTAAGATGATGTCCCTACTTTTTTGTTGGACTGAGCTGAGCTGTGGAGGTTGCGCTTGGCAACAGCTGCTGTCTGTGGGCCATAAAAGGACTGTTTATGAGCGTGCCCCGAATATTTGAAACGTTGTAACGTTCGTGCTGATGGCCTACACATAAAATACCAACAACAACAACAAGAGTTGCAAAAGAAACACGTTAAACGAAAAAAAAAAAACTTTAAACAAATGGCCAAAAGTTTTAGTTTTTTTCAAATGATATGGCATAAGCTACACAAGTTGAGGCAGAAGAACTTTAAATCCTTGATATCCTGCTGAAACTGCAATCAAATGGTCTTCTCTCGCTCTCCGAACTTTTGTATAATTTTGCAACTTCAGCTGCTTATCGGACTTTATCTCTTTTTGTCTATGACATGATAATGCTCTCGACCAGAAATTTCTTCTTTCGCCCCATTCTGGGAAACCAATCAGGCTCTAAAACGTGACTGTTTATTGCCAATGCGACTGAGACAGAGACGGGTATATACCCAATTAAGTGGTGACAGAGATGGAGCGAGTGAGAAATGTGAACCAAATTTAGGGCAGCTGAGAGAGGTTTAAGCCTAATTTGTGCGACGAGCGTTGCTTGAACTGAAACTGAAACTGGAACTGAATCTACGGCTGAGGCAATTACAGTTAAAGGCAATTCCGTTTCTGGCCACTTTTTAGCTCTTGTTTTTTCTCTTCTAACCCTCCCCAACCCGCTACCTCTCTCGTCATACAACTCGACTCTAATCACATAGCCAGGCTGCAATCGGCTTTTGTGCCGGTGCCGCATCCTGTTGATGGCCTCGTTAGTTGGGACTTAGCGACCGTCGCACAGGGGAAGGCACAATACAATCAACTCTATACACACACACACACAAACAGAGAGAGAAAGAGAGTGAGAGTTGTGCACACACGTGGCAGGTTGGCAATAAAAACGAATGTCCCGACGTGCTGAGGGAATGGAAAATAACAGGAGGCAACAAATGCCGCCATCAACCGAAGGCTCTCAAATTTTAGCTGCCGTTTTGCATTTAATGCGCTGCAAAGCTCCTTCAAGGATCTTGGCTTTTGTTTATGACAAACAAACGCAATAAGTTTAAATAAATATATAAAAATATATATATTTCATGTATAAGTGAAATAAACATTTTTGTGATGTCAACTAAAAAATAACGGCAATAAATTTAATTAGAGCCCAGTTCGAATTTGAGTTAACAATGTTGCAACATGTGCTGAATGTGCCACCAGTTGCACAGCCATTGCCACTTTTAATCGAGGCTGCAGTTTAATGGCCATTCCAGAGGCATAAATCACAGAGATGCCATCAGATATACGAGCAAATGGATTGCAATTTTGCTTGATTACGGAGCACAAAAGTCTACCCTCTTCCTCTATTGCTGCGGGACGAATGATCAACCGAAAGATACGCTGTATCTGTTGTCCCCCCCCCCCACCAACCGAGTCAAACTTGGTAGCCACATTTTTCCATTACTTGAAAAGGTGCTTGCAACATGGCTGTGGCAAGCATGTACCTTACATAAAATCTCATTTAAGCCCCGGGATGAACTTTGTAGTTGCAATTTTATAGCTTTTAAAGCATAAAGGAAATGCACACGCAAAGGATTTTGTAGTCTTAACTCTCATTAGAGAGCCTAGTCACAGTTATAAAGAACAAGAAGAAGCTGAGAGCTTAGTTGAGTCGAAATTGTATCGCCAGGACGATTGCAATCCTGCAAAGCACTCGGAAACGTTTAAGTGCACTTGAGTGGATTTTAATGGACTCCAACAGCAGCACCATCGCAGCAGCATCGTGTCCTGGCTTGTGTCTAATCAAGGCAGTTGTGTCCTTGTGATAGTGTTGGATTGTTGTGCGTGCATTTTATGCGTAAGAATGTCCACCCCCTTTTGCACTGGAAATAGACAGTTCGTATTGTCATTAGTTGGACACGAGACAGGATGTGATGTGATGAGAGAGGAGTGGAGGCGGTGTGGAGAGTCGTGTGTCTTAATGAGCTTTGAGAGTGCAATCAGCTTGTCGCATCTCCTCGAATCTACCGCTTCCCCTCGAACCGTAACTTGCAGTTTCCTGCCACATTTCCTCTGCCAATTCACAATATTTCGAAATATATCTCTATCTACCGCAATTTCAATTCATAAATTGAATATGTTTAATGAAATTCATTTGCCAACTCAATTTAATATTCTGCCAGGCATCACAATGTTCGTAATGTGGTTGGTGGTTTCAAATGGCAACCGCATCATGATGCTGCTGCTGGTCTCCGGCATTATCATTATCATTACAAGAGTCATTTGCTGGACGACCAGAAACAACGACTCATCCCATCTCATCTCGAGTAGAGTCGTCGTCTGGCAACTTGGTTCACTAATTACGCACTAAATACACACACCATTTGCTGCGTCATGTTCGGTGCGGTGATGCGTGCCTCTGCCAGAGTCTGGCTGGGATCACCGCAAGGCAACAATAACAAGCTGAAATGAAACTGAGAGAGACTCCATTGTGCTGCTGCTGCTGCTGTTGCTCTGCTTATTGAGTTTCTATGCAAATAAACAACAACAACAACAGGAGGAGGAGAAGCAAAAAATAACATGAATATACGACGAGAACAAGGAAGAACATGGGGCCGGGAGTATGGAAATGGGGTTGGGAAGGGAAGGGAAGGGAAGGGATGTGAAGTCATGGCTTGTAACTTGTAAATAGGCCAGGATTTCTTGTTACAACTGCGCCATTCAATACCAAAACAAGCAGGCACCCACTCAATGCCTCGCCAGGCACTTCTATGGCCTACTTCATTAATATTTATACAAAGCGGGAGAGTACTTCCAAACCCCAACCCACACATTCCCCTTCCCACCCACCCACCTCTTCATAATACTGCCTATGTGCTACACTCCCCAACGATTTCTGCACTTACAGCAGCCTTCGCTTTTGAATTTCTAATACAAAAACACAAAAAAAAAATAGAGAAATATACAATTGTTAAAGAGAAAAATATGGATGCTCTAGCTTTCTCTTTCTCTTTCATTCCCCTCTCTCTCACTCTCTCTCACTTCCTTATTGATTTGCTTTCTCTATCTGGCTGTATCTAAATGAACTATAAATAGTCAAAATAAAGAAGCAGCATTTGCTTTGTTAGTGCTCTTAACGCATTACTGACTTTGCATTTGACAAAGGAAAATTATCAGCGCAAGAAAGTAGACTATACTTGACTTGCAACTAATATGGTCTCTCCCTTTTTTACAGTATATCCTTCCATTTAATATCCTTGCATTATTTATACGCATTTTAGGCTTAACAGCTCAAGCGTTTGATTTATTTATGCTTAAAACATTGAAAACTGACAGCTGCAAATATGTTTTAATTATTGTTTACATTGCAATTCATAATATTTTATTATTTTCATGTATTTGCAGTTTATTAAACCGGAAAAGTCTTGGGATCCTAAGCTGTCTGTGTTCAGCACTCAATTTTTGAGCGAGGTGAGTGGATAAAATCACAAATTCTCATTTTAATCCCAAAACATTTCAACTTGGTTGCACTTTCATCCTTTTTTTTTCTTTTTGTTCATTCGCATATCAAAATGTAATTAAAATGGCATCAAAGCAAGTTGACAATTTATTGAGCAATATATCTTTACTCCACTCTTCCACACTCTCCTTTGGCATCTTTTTAGCCATATTTGATTTGTTGGGCCATGTTGTCATCGACAGCAAACAGTCGAAGCAGAAAATTAATTGCCAAATTCTAAAGTGCCAAATGCTTTTCACTTCGTAGCCAAAGTAGTAATCGAAGCTGATTTGAACTCTGATACAAATTCAATATAAAAATTCTCGCATGCGAGTTTTGTATGTGAGAGATACATACATCTTAACATTTTTATGCAAAATCAATACAAAAAAAAATTATCTCATGCGAGCTTACAAATTTTCAATTTGAAACCTGCAATTTTCTATTGACAGTTTTATAGCCCTTCAGATTACAAATTTGATTTGTACAATATGTTTCAAAGATTTAATTTTCACTTGGGTTGATTTTACTGTTTTGTCAATTAAAAGTGAATCTTCTGCTCAACTTTCAATTTGATTTCAAATTTCAAAGTATAAGGGAGATTTTAATAAACAATTCGACTGAAAACCACTAGAAACAACTTATATTTTGAAGTTTATAGGAGACCACAAGCTGGAATTTCTGACTGAAAATTAAACTTCTGTTAGGTAAAATTTTCGAATATGAGATTTTGGTACTGATCGATCAGAAATTTCAATTCAATTTGATTTCAAATTTCAAAGTATAAGGGAGATTTTAATAAACAATTCGACTGAAAACCACTAGAAACAACTTATATTTTGAAGTTTATAGGAGACCACAAGCTGGAATTTCTGACTGAAAATTAAACTTCTGTTAGGTAAAATTTTCGAATATGAGATTTTGGTACTGATCGATCAGAAATTTCAATACCTTGATTTTGGTGGGTCAATTTTGAAAATCCGATGATTTTTGACAAAGTTATGGCACTTTGAAGTTTAGAAGGGCCCACAAGCTGGAATTTCTGACTGAAAATTCAACTTGTGTGGGGTCAAATTTTCGAATATGAGATTTTTATACCAAATGATCAGAAATTTCAATACCTTGATTTTGGTGGGTCAATTTTAAAATTCCGATGATTTTTGACAAAGTTATGGCATTTTGAAGTTTATAAGGGTCCACAAGCTGGAATTTCTGACTGAAAATTCAACTTGTGTGGGGTCAAATTTTCGAATATGAGATTTTGGTACCGATCGATCAGAATTTTCAATACCTTGATTTTGGTGGGTCAATTTTGAAAATGCGATGATTTTTGACAAAGTTTTGGCATTTTGAAGTTTAGAAGGGTCCACAAGCTGGAATTTCTGACTGAAAATTCAACTTGTGTGGGGTCAAATTTTCGAATATGAGATTTTGGTACCGATCGATCAGAATTTTCAATACCTTGATTTTGGTGGGTCAATTTTGAAAATGCGATGATTTTTGACAAAGTTTTGGCATTTTGAAGTTTAGAAGGGTCCACAAGCTGGAATTTCTGACTGAAAATTCAACTTGTGTGGGGTCAAATTTTCGAATATGAGATTTTGGTACCGATCGATCAGAATTTTCAATACCTTGATTTTGGTGGGTCAATTTTGAAAATGCGATGATTTTTGACAAAGTTATGGCACTTTGAAGTTTAGAAGGGTCCACAAGCTGGAATTTCTGACTGAAAGTTCAACTTCTGTGGGGTCAAATTTTCGAATATGAGATTTTGGTACCAAATGATCAGAAATTTCAATACCTTGATTTTGGTGGGTCAATTTTAAAATTCCGATGATTTTTGACAAAGTTATGGCACTTTGAAGTTTATAAGGGTCCACAAGCTGGAATTTCTGACTGAAAATTCAACTTCTGTGGGGTCAAATTTTCGAATATGAGATTTTGGTACCGATCGATCAGAAATTTCAATACCTTGATTTTGGTGGGTCAATTTTGAAAATGCGATGATTTTTGACAAAGTTATGACATTTTGAAGTTGAGTAGAGTCCACAAGGTGGAGTTTCAACCATTTCAAAGAATTGATTATAGCATATATATAGCCACTAATAAACTCATGGTAAACTGACAATGGCTAAAAGCTTCACCCACTAATTGGCAACTGAGAGCAGCTGAAAGTAAACTTAACAAAGCTGAACTGAGTTTAGATAACCCAAAAAAAAGCACTGTGTGTGCACAACGTGTCCTGCTTGCTAACTTGGCTAAAATCATGTTAAAGTTGCTTTTATGAGTACAACCAACGTGGCTTGTAACTGGCGTTAACTTCACCTCAACTTACCACCGACCCCCTCTTCTCTGTAGCCAAAATACCTGTCTCTATGAGGAGACAACATTTTGTTGCAGCATTTGTTGTACATCTTTGTTTACTTTGTGCTCATGTAACTAACGTTAACATTGGCGCTCCACTTACTTCCTTCCTTGCTGCCTGACTGTCGTTGTCCTCTGCAAGGAATTTAATTTGCCAGCAGCCATAAAAATAGCAGAAAGAACACACCCAACAACATTTTGTTGACGATGCCGGAAAAATTTGTTTGCACTTTTTATTTATTTTTTTTTTTTTGGCTTTAAAAGCGTCGAGCAAAACATTTTCACAATTAATTTGTCATTTTTGTAACGTGCAAATATTTTTTGGCGAGTCTTCGACAGGAGTGAACTGCGAACTCTGACTCTGAAAGTAAATCCGGATTGTACCAGATATAACCTTATCCCAGAACCATATCCTTGTCTCCACATGCATGCAGTTGGCCACAGCTTAACGTATTTACTATTACTTTGCTTTTTTTGTGATATATTGCATATATATACATATATATATATATATATATATAAATAAAAATATATGTATTTGTAAGAGACAGAGAGAAGTATTAACAAAAAGCTGAAAGCTTGCATATGGTCTGCTCTAATCCCTGACTTTTATCATATTTACTGAGGATTTTCCTGCATGCGCATTCTTTAAAACTCCTAGTCTGTGTATATGCATTTATTCATGTGCTGCAACTTCTCTCTCTATTTTGTTGCACAAATTGTGGCAAGGCGAATGCCATGCAAAGTTGCCAGTGCAAAAGATCAACTCAGTTGGCAAGGCAGCAAAGCCAAACCAAAATCTGAATGTAACTTGTCTTAATTGCATTAGGAGTCATGCCAAGCAGAAAGACAAGCTAAGTCCTTTTGCCTTCCCCAGCCAGCATTTAAATTAAATAAAATGAAATGAAATTCTTGCATTTTGCTTTCTTATACACTATATACATATAACATATGATATGTAGATGAAACAAATTTAATTTGAGAAAAAGTGTATGGAAGACAGGAACACATTTTTCTAATTAGTTCGCAAACACAAGTTCAGCTCGTTAGACAAAAACAGATTTAGATGTTTGATATGTTCTGTGTCTTCTCTCTTCTCTTATTTATTAGCATTTATTTGCATTGCAATAATTTTTCAAGTTAAAAGTTGAAACAAAAGATTTATCAAATTTGCAACCGAACAACACTTGAGCCCCAAAACATTTTCCCAGCACAACAAATCCCCACGTCAGATGGCCGAAAGCAACTCATGCATATTATGCAATACAATAGAATGGAATAGAATACAAAATACAAATAAATATATGTATGCCATGTTCAGCAAAATCAACAGAGGACAAGTGTAAGCCTGCTCGAAAGGAAGTGGCCACTGGGAGGGGCAGATATTCGGCTAATAAGGCAAGTCCTGGCCAAAGGACAACTGTCTTGGGCACACCCACAATCAGATACAATGGCAACTGGCATATTTTTTGTTAGCATACATATGCTCCCAGTTACAGTTACAGTTACTGTTGTATTTGCATATAAAGCTTTCGTCCATCGTAACGTGCATATGTAGTATAAAAACTAAATGCCAAATAAAATAAATTATACCAAATATATATATGTGTATATATAGAAGCAAATCTGTAGATAAGCATGAGCAGCAAAGCCTCCAGCAAACAACAGGAGAACAAAATGTCCTTTTCCCGCTGCTGCTGCTGCTACTGCTGCTGGCCATTGATTGCCATACGTTACGTATACGTAATATTTTTGGAAATGCAGCAGCTGACAGCTTGCCTGAACAATGGAGTCTCTCCAGACACAACACAACACAACTCAACTCGAGTCTAGTCAAGTCAAGTCGGCCTCTTGCTGTGGCTCTGCCAGTGACTACGTGATTGTGACACGACCAATTAGTGTAGCCTGGACAGTGTCTCCTGCTGTGCCAGGACACACACACACACACACTTTCAAGTTGACATGTTTGCCTTTTGTGCTCTGGCATTGAATTTAAAGACTTAAAGCAACGACTTATGCAAATGGCATCAACAATTGCAAAACTCCAAACTGCAAAATGACTGTAATTCTAGTCCAGATGGGGAGAGACAAACAGAGAGAGAGAAAGAGAGAGTAACACACGTTGAATTCAACACCTATGTCCTGTGTGTGTGTGTGTGTGTATATGTGTCCTACACTTGCATACAAATTAGAGACTTTAGAGTGCGATGTCTGCTATTGTTATGGCAAAAGGGATGCTGCTGTTTGTCATTCGATGACCACTTTACCAACATTTTCTTGATGCCACTTCGTTGCAACTTGCTTTGATTATATGCCCCAACGAGATACCCACACAGCAAGCGTATTAGGTTAGACGAGGGCAAAGGTTACTCAACAACAACAACAAGAAAAATTAAAAAAAAAAAGGTGTAAAGAAAAGATAAATAAAAACCTTTCAGTTTTCGTTACATATATTTTTTCTTCGTTTTTTTTTTCACTTAACTGTGATAAAGCATTCAACAGGATACAGGCAGCTGCTCACATGAATTTGGCCCAAAAAGGATGTGGAAATTGCAAAATACTCGAGTGCAAAGACTTGACATAACTCGCAAAAGGCTGTAGGAAAACAAGTGAAAATCATTGAGTTTAGTTAGCATCAATCGAGAGCAAAAGGCGACGACGTTGTCCTGGCCAACTTCAAAGTGAATAATGAAAGGCAACATCAGGCAGCAGAGGGCGAGGAAGAGCATGAAAGGCAGGCTAAAAGTAAACAACCATTATGCACTCAACATAAACGATGTGCGATGTAGATGGGAGAGGGAGTGGGAGAGGGAGAGGGAGAAAGAGAGGGAGGGCAAGTGGGGGTAAAATTGTGGCAGTTTGCGGCATCGAGAGGTTTGAGTAGTTGGGCAGCTTGAAAAACATTTTACTACCACACACACTCACACACACACACACACACACACAAACATAAATAACACCAGCAAAATAAACAATTTCATAAGATATGCACAGCAACAACAACAAGACCAAGGAGAACAAGAAGAAGCAGCAGCAGCAGTCGTCGTTTTTGGGAAAATATCTGAATATATATGTATGAAAAAATATGTGTGTGTGTGTGTGTATATATAAGTAAAATGTGAAAAAGCAAGCAAAAATTGTGAAAAAGAGATGCTAACAGCAGCTGAGAGAGTAGGGCAACCGCAGGGCTACGAGCAGCGCTGCCAGGGCTGCCAACAAATAATGCAAAACAAACAGAAATCGACGGCAGAGTGGGGAAGCTATTTGGTGTGGTGAGGAGCATGTAGGGGTGGGGAGGGGAGTGAAAGTGAGGCAAGGCGACGAGACACTTTGCCGCCAACGCAAATAAACCTCACAGCAAAACAAAAAAAAAAAGAATCAAGAAGACCGACAACAACAAGAAAAAAAAAACGTTGAAAAGAACTGCCGGAAACTGCCGGCGACGGCGTTGGCCACTCAGCAGCGTTTGACACTTGACGCAAGGACAACGTAAGGACAATGGCGACAGCCAGCGAAAGTCCTGACGCAGCCTGCTAAAAGAGCATAGATCCCTATCCCCGCTCAACAACAACAAAAATACCGAAGAAAACATAATAAAAGAGCAACGAAAGAAAAGGAATGGTAAAAAAAAACATAAATAAATATTTCAATTTTTGCACAAAAATTTCATTTTATATGTAGCAAGCCGATAAAATATTGGAGAGAGAGAGAGCTTAACCCCCCCCCCACCACCCAAAAAAAAAGGAAGAGGGGTGGAAATATTAAATCCACACGCAGTGCGACAAACACACGCACACACACCCACCCACACACACTCGCAACATTATTGGGCGTAACAAAGTGCTGATAAAGCGAGAAACTGTGGCACGCGAATAACAGCTGCGGGTTGAAACAGTCGTAAATAGTCGTAAACGTATGTGGATGAATGCCCTGCCCCTTCCCCTGCCCCTGCCCCTGCCACCGATCCATGCCCCCAGTCATGTGTGTGCCAAAAATGTCGCCCATAAATTTCAGTATTTTCGGTTTTGTCAATGGAAACTCGAAACTCGTCTGCGGTTTTCCAGGCTCCCCAAAAATACGCATATATAGAGAGGACAAAGGGTAGAAGGAGGTTATGGTTTAAAGAGTATTCAAGTTGTCAGGCAACATGCATGCAATTATTCTGCCTTCAAGAATTTCAAATGACAAAACAGCATAAAAACCCGCAAGGCTCTTTTTCATGCATAGAATTTCGACTTGACTTGTCAACTCACGAGGAAATTGCATACATTAATTAAAGTGAAGAGAAGAGAGTGAAAAACAAAGAGTAGAGAAAAAGTAGAGAATCAAAACGACTCTTAACTAATTCCGATACGGATGTGCCCCTCAATATGCTAATTTGCAAGTTCAATATGGCAGAGCATAGCATAAAAAGCATTTTTGTTGCCCACTTTTAGGGGCAGTTGCCGGCGGCGAAGTTCGATGGGTCGCAACCTCCAAATGAGAAATGCCCAAGGTACAAATTGCAGCTGCAAATATTCGTGTTTGCCACAAGCATTATAACAGAAAGAGACAGCTATATTGGGAAACGAGAGTAGAGTAAAAGAATGAGAGAATGATATTGGGTATCGGTTATCAAGTATCTTTTGTATTGCATCTGCATTTATGATTATGCAACTACAGCTACTGCGGCAGGCAACCAAAAACTATTTGAATACATGCCAGAGGGCAGAAATGTGGCAACAACATGCAACATGCAACATGCAGCAGCAACAGCAACAACAATGCATAACCGCAACATGGTAAACATGAAACCGAAACTGTAACTAAAACTGCGAGACAGCCGCATACATATCAGAGTGCGAACAGTGGACGAGAGGGGGTGGGTGCGGGAATGCGGTATAGCGGTTGCTGGGGGCATGTGTAAACAGTGGAGAGCAGTGCAGCAAAATTGAAAGCATTGCGAGTGCAACTCGAAGCGCTGCTAAAAATTTGCATGCATATTTACAAAACTTTTGCAAGTGGAAGTCAGCAGAGTAGAGAGTGCCGCAACACAAAGCCACCCACTACCCACTATCCTCACCCTCCCGCTACCACAATCCGCCAGTAGACAGCCACATGCATCCATACCCGCACATGCCCCTGCCTCATCGACAGCGTGTCACATTTGCCACATTTGATGTTCGTTTTTGCAACTATTTGCAAATGCAAATTGCAAACATGCAACAGGGACATGTTGCGTAAATGTGTGTGGGTGTGCGGGGGTGTGGGTGTGTGCGGGTGTGCGGCTACTCAAAAGCGCGTTGCTGCTGTCTACGATTCCGTGATAAGCAGCCTGCTGTCTGCTGCCTCCTGCCTGTGGCAACATCAACTCGAAGAATCCAAAACGAAAGTTACCCAACTGATTGACATGGGAGTTGTTGAGTACATTGAACATGAACACTGTCATGTCATGTCGCATATGTGGGCCGATGGTATAGGGGGCGTGGCAGCTGACTATTTGGCAATGCATGGAAAGCAGATTGAGAAAACCCAAAACACAAACTGAAACAGAACGCATGCCTTCCAAATGCTGATTCCACATGACAGCACAGAAGGGGCGTTGCTTTCACCGCCAGCCACGCCTCTTATTTACGGTGACATTAGCTGAAGTTATACTCTTAATCATATTTCGACTTAATGATATCTTCATCGACTTTTGCATACATTTCAATTAAAGTGAAAGTGCCCCAAAAAGTAGGCAATGAATAATATGAAGGAAAGAAAATCTTTAAGATAAATTCATATTCAAAAAACGTCGCATTTAATTAAAATCTTTCATTTGGATAAATATACATTAATTCCAAAATTGAGCTCGAGTTTAACGCATTCGCATAAATCACATACAAATTAAATGTATTTCCAGAACTTTTCTATTAGTTTCCCAACAACTAAACTAATTAGTAGAAAACTTGAAAAACTTGAAACGAAAAAAAAAAACTGAAAGTCATCATGCTTGAAATAATTTTTAATGCGTTGCATAAAAGTTAGTGAAGAGTGCATGAAATGAACTCGCCGAAGAAGAAGAAACTCAATTAAAGCGAATGTTTGCAGAAAGTTCGATATGGCACAAAATAAGCCGCAAATGTTTACCAATTATAAACTGTTTCAACATACTATTTTGCAAATCACTTCAAATTATTAAAAAGACTTTGACTTCATATATGAAAGTTACTCGACAACTTTGTTGCCAAGTACAAAAATTGAACGAGAGTGAAAATTGAATGGTAGAGAAAAAAATTTGTGTTTTTGGGCATGACGTAGGAAAAGAATATCCATTGAAAGCCACTCACACTCAAACTCACACATCACTATGCTAGAGTAAGAGATACATAGAGATACCTTATCTCAAAAAATCACAACACAATTTGGTAAGTATCAGGAAAGGAGATAGACATGCCACAAAAGGAGAGACACGAAGAAAATTGTTGGAGAGCATGAGTAAGTGCAAATCAGAGATGTAAAGTACGAGTACGTTAAATTTTGCTGACTTAACAACATACAAATGAATGAGTGCATAAGCGAATGAATGTGAACACACAGATACACACACTCACACACACATAGGCACATGAATATATGTATGAGTTGAGATGTGAGCTGTTTGCATGTAGAACGCGATGCTTCTTCTGCCAACTCACGTTTGTGTAATCAGTGTGAAACCCAGCGTAAGCAAAGCCAAATCCGAAAAGACACCTCCACACACAACTCACCCCTGCCCCTGCATACATATATATATCTCTATATCCACTGCCAATATACATAATGACATGAAGCACTCGAAGAACACGCCACCAACGGAGGTGCAAGTGAAGCTGCGGCTCCTTTGCCTCAACTCACTCTTTCCATATTCTTTTTTTTTTGGTGAGTTGGATTTTCTGTTGGCTGTGATGAGTATAGCATGTGACAACATTGTAAGCAATATACTCACTCACTCGCTCTCTCTCTCCCTCACACACTCTTTCTGTCTTGCTTTCTCTCATTCACCCACCCCACCCCACCACGCAAATACCTTTATCGTATGTCAACGTGTCAAAGCCAGAGTCAATTTGACTTGCGGTTGTCGTTTGACATTTTTCTTCGTGCTCTCTTCGTTCTTCATTCGCACTTGGAATTTGTGCGCGTGACATTCAAGCATGAATTTGTTGCAACTTTAAGTGCCACAAAATTGCAACAAATGAACTATACGAAATAAGGACAAATAAAAAAAAAACTTTAAATTGACTTTTGAGTTAATGAATTGATCAACGTCCGCCGCCATCAGTCATTTCAACTATTTAATGACCAATTAAATCCAATCCATTTGAGAAAACAAAAGCGAACCTCAACCTCAACCCCAACCTCAATCCCAATCCCAACCCCAATCCCAACCTAACCTACATGACCTCTCAACCAGACCGGGATTCGACCCAAATGCCAGGCACAATTGCATTTATCAAATGCTTTCAATTAGAACGAGACGTCCAATCAATTGGCATGCAAGAAGCTCGTGAAAATTGTGAAAATTGTGGAAACTATGAAATGTGGAAAGTGGCAAGTGGAAAGTTGACTTCACAAAAGGCCAAACTCAAACTCAAGTAAAAATTTATGACAGCAACTAACCTCAAACTGGCAGAATTCAAAGAAGGCATTTCATTTACGACAGTGCGCTGCAAAAGTTTTTGCTCCCCTCCCAATTCGTATGCTGGAAAATTAGTTGAAGCCTTAGAAACCTATCAAATGGAAAAGCCCCAATCGACGACACTCTTTCAACTTGTGGCAGTTGCAAATGAGTCGAGACTGCCCTAATGGAAGTTGCAGATTGACAAAAGAATAAAAAAAACTTGGAGTAGGGTATGCGGTGATTCGTCATTTCTGGCATTTCACTAATTACAGGGTATTTGCATATCGCGTTCGTCTAATGCTTTTAGCACATTTTTTTAAGCGCCCAGCGGAGTCGCTGATGTTGAAAGTTGATTACACTTTAATGGCCAAGGCGTTGCACAAAGTTTCTCTCAGAGGAAGAGAGAGAGACAGAGAGAGAGAGAGAGAGACAGAGAGAGGGTGAAAGAGAAAGACAGAGAAAGAGAGAGACATTTCTAATTATTTAATGGCCGCGCTGCATGCAGTTTTGTTATGTAAATGTGCCGCAAGCAAGGGATACTGCGGTGGCAACTCCACCTCCACCTCCGCCCCCCCTCCCCCACTAGTCACCTCTCACCTAAAATATTTACGGCTGTGGCAGCTGCATGCACTAAATTTTTGAACGCAACTGCAAAGCGAAACTTTCCAATCATTACTGCATGCAACACACACAGACTGTATATGGGTATGGGTGTCTGTGTGAGTGTGTGTGTGTGGCACACTTGGCTAGGCACGTAATGGCCGCTGCGCCTTTGTGCAGTGATACGTGCCACACAGCGAGTGGCAAAACAAAAGGCGCTCGAGTCGCACAACAAAAGGCGTTAAAAATGCAAAACTGCAAACAAACCAAAAATATAATATAATAAAAAAAAAGAAAATAATATAAATTTATATACTATACAACAGCTGCAAGAAGGAATAAATAAAATAAAGCGGTAAAGCACTTAAAGTGCCGCCCTCTCAAGTCAATGCTTGTTGGTGTTGGTGGTGGTGTTGTGGGCGTGGCAGCTGCAAGGCAACGATTGCATTTTATTGTTTTCATGCGGTTGTAAATGAGGCGAGGCAAGCCGAGGCGAGGCAAGTGCAACATCCCAACCCACCCCCTCTTGGCTTATCAGATTGCGCATAAAACACTCGAATGGAATTTCCGCGCAATTCACCCGAAAAAAAGAAAAAAAAGGAAAATCAGCACATTGATTTTTGTTGCAATTAAAGTGACCAGAGAGTAGCCCAAAAAGAAAACCTCCACCGCAAAGGGGGCTGTTACCAAAATGCCAAAAAGCCATGATCAACGCTAATTGAAATTCCAGATTACCCCAAAAAGAAATCAAAAAAAAAAAAAATCTTCAACTGAGGCACACAAATTCAATTCCATTGAAGGCATAGTGAGAGAGAGTGTCTAGGAAATGGTTATCGATGCATCCGGCAGCAATGGCGGCTTCCGCTTCACCAGCAGCCCAAACCACCCACACAGCCACCCAACCACCCACCCACATCAGCCACATTGAAAGACTCGTTGGTCATTCAATGAGCGGACAGATTAGCCGCTTCTCTGTCAGCCGCATAACGAGTAGAGCAGAAAAATGAAAAAAGGAAGATACCGAAAAAGAAAAGAGAAGTGAGAAGAGAGCAAAAAAAACAAGATGGCAACAAAATGGCGAAAAGCAAAGTCCCGTAATGATGCGGAAGTTAACAAAAGGCCGTTGACGATACAAAAGGCAACGACGACTGGCGACACCAGAGAACAGTCAGTGCCATGGCCAAGAGCAAAGTGACAGACAGAGGGAGAGAGAGGGAGAGGGAGGGAAAGAGAGGGAGTAAGAGTGGAAGAGAGAATTGAGAGGGTGGTGGGATGGTGAATGGCAAAGTCAAAAGCATTCTAAAATTGCGGTCAATTGAAATGGCAATCAAGTTAGTGGCACGTCCTCGTCATGGCCAATATGAGCACAATAAAGGCCATCACACAGTCAAGGGGCCCAACAACAACAATTTGCTGAAATTCATACCGCAACACACACCCGCACACACCCGCACACACCCGCACACACACACACACACACAGGCACACCCATGCAGAGACAGAGAACAGAACGCCATCAACAAAACCCAACGAGGCACAATAATTACAATGGGGGTCAAAGGAAGACTTAACGAAATGAAACAGAACCAAATCACGCAGAGCTGTCACAAATGTGTTAATAAAACCAAAAATAATACAATACGATATTTGAGCATGGTGTATTCCAGGATAGGATATTCTGCTGAAATCTCCAACTGTGTGATATATGATATTATCCTGGCTGGCAATTTAGCAAAACCGCAGCCAAATTTCAGTTTTAAATTGGGTATATCCACATGTATTTACGATTATTCACAGTCAGACTAATCTTGAGTATATCTTCAAAATCGAATAGTTGTACGATTTATTCTTGCCATAGAATTTACAACTTGCACATAAATAAATAAGGATAAATTAAATAAAATGCCCAGTGGAGCATTAAGTGTGCTCTAAATGAATAAGCTCAGAGCAGCAACTTAACTGCGGTCCGCTGGAGGGATGGGAGGCAACTCAATGTTGTCCATATACGACCTGAATTTGGCCAGACATCCTGGCGTGCAGGAAATGTGCGAGGAAAACCAAAAGAAAAACCAAACGAAATGGAACTGAAATCATTTGGCAAAAATCTAACAGCAAGTGGAAAAAGTACTTTTGGGGGGTGGCCTGTGGCATGTGGCAAGTTGGCAGGGGGCAGGGGTAGAGGTGAATGCACATTGCCTAGTTTGTGGCAAAGCAGTTTTCAATTTAGTTGCTATCGGGCTCTTATCGCTCCGCAGAGTGACTGGCAATTTGCGCAGACAAACTGCAGCTGCCGCAGCAAACAACTTGCAACTTGCTGCAAAAGTTACTCCAAATCAAAGGCAACAACACTTGCCCCACAGTCTTCTATACACATGCCTCAAAGCTTAAGCCCATGTTGTTGCTGCTCCACGCGATTCCCTTGGCCAATAGCTGAATTCACGTTTAGCCTTCATTTGATGGCCTTTTAAAGCCATTTTAGCACGCGTTGCAAGTCGAAATTGCAGACAATATCCAAGGCAGAGACAGAGGCAGAGGCAGAGGCAGAGGCAGTTGCAACGCCGGAAGTTTAACTCTCGCGGTTACCGCCCCACCAACCAAAATGAAAGAATTCCAAGAAAAAAAATTGAGGATACTGTTCGAATTGATGTTAAGCGGCAACCGCAAAGCATTTTTGGCCTTCTCTGCTGTGTTGCTTCTTCATCTCAATGGCAACGGCAACGGCAGCGGCAGCGGCAGCGGCAGCGGCAGCTGTGGTTGCCTGCAACCCCGCCTTGTGGCAAGCATTTCCTTCCTGTGCCAGTTTCAGTTTCTAAATGTTGCACTCAGTGCCTCTCTAACCCACTACTACTGCTGCTGCTGCTTCCTCTGCTGACAGCTCTAAATGTTTTTCACACAATTCGACTACAGTTTTTGGTAACATTTGTCGGTGTCTGTTCATGATTTATTTGGTTTTTGCCGTTGAAGTTCCCCCTCTGTGCCCACAGCTCCAATTCATGCTGGTATTGTTTATGTGAAACTTGCAAGCAAAACACAAAACTCGCATAAAAAATGCACTTGCCAGTCAGTTCTTCTGTCAGTCAGTCAGTTTGTCAGCGGTTGCAGTTCGTTACAAAAGTGTCATCGCAACAAAAACAACGCTAAACAATCCATCATCCAAGCAGACATAGTTCAATTTTATAAATACGCTTGACTTAAGTTGAAGGGACTAACACTATGTTAAATATTTGAACAAAAATTTTAAATTTACAAAAATAAAAAAATTTACAAAAAATGCTCATAATCAATGAAAGTACTGCAACTATCGCTGCTTTATTAAAGCTGGCAGCTATGTAAATTTAGTGCATTCTCGAGCTGTCCATGCGATCGCCTGACAAAAGCTGGCTGATATCACTGATATGATATGTTCTTAGTGCTGCCTGTACTGCCTAGGAACTTGACTTTCATCGCATTTTTGGTGGATTACTTGAGAAATACAGACTCGTATACCAGCATACCCCTCGAATATACTCTCTACAGGGTATCATTACGAGATATGCAAAGTTTTAGCAGTTCCTTGTTGAAGTGTTGATTCTGTTCCTCGGCATACCTTGCTTGAGTTAACTCTGTTGCCATCTCACTTGTGATGCTCTAGTTGTCTCTGTTGCTGGCTGGGTATGTGTTTGCCAAGTGATTCTAATGGCTCTGACAGAGATCCATCCGCACAGCTGTGTGGGATTATCAATGACTACTTCACATTCAATGAGTTTTATTTGTTTGTTTGCCTTTGCTTTCTCTCTATGCTCGTTGGTCCGAAATTGTTTTCTTTGGCTTGTCGCTTGGTCAATTCAGTTAGCAAAAATTATAGACTTGTTTGCTCTTCACACACACACACGCAGACACATACACTTATGCATAACAGATGATAACGATGAGTGGAAGATAAGCAAACGTTTTGTTGTATAAACTTCTGAAGTGTTTGCTGCTCTCTTGGACACTGACTGCAAATTTAGGGGCTTTATCTCAAGTATTATTTAAGTATTATCGACTGAAAGAGCTCAGAAGCATTGCATATAAACGTGTGTATTTTGGAATTTGGTTTAGAAAATGCGGAAAACTTTACAATTTTGTGTACACTTTTGGTAATTGAAGATGAAAAGCTTTATGTCTTTAAACGAAATATGCAATTAAAAACTCGCTTCAGCTATGTAAACTTGCTTTCATATCCCAGAGAAACCAAATATGCTTAGCCAATTAACGCAAAATAAATTAATAACAAAGCTTGTATTCTATTTTTCCACTTTCTTTACTTCATTTCCAGATGCACACACACACACACTCTTCTACAGAGTATGATGATCCACGTGGCGTATGCGCAATGTGGCGAAGAGAGAATGAGAGGATTCCTAATATTTGTGCTGCGAATTGCCTGGAGGTGAAGACCAACTTTTGTATAGCACTTAATATGTGAAATCTGTGCAAATTTATGAACTTTGCTAATTAGCAGCATTTACAGCTCTGCACTCTAATGGACGGCCCCAGGGATACCACAGCTGCAACATCCCTGGCCAGCTGAAAAACTACCCAAAAAACAAACTGCTAACAAACCCTGTTTTATTTTATGGCTGAGAGTGTGTGGAAGTTGAGGGAATAGAGCACATACCACACGTGTTTAAGCTTGTTAATGGAGAGCTGCAACAAGATGATGAATGACAACAGACTGCATAGAGTTGTCAATAGATTCTAGGATATCGCTGCAGTTGCCAGTTGCCAACATAGTTGACAACTCTCCAGGTGTTGGCCATCAATCAAATCAACAAATGGCCAACTGACTGCACAGAGTTGTCACTTGGTTGCCTGCAAGCCGCAGTCAAGGAAATGAACTGAAAATTAAAATGCAAACACAACTGCCACTGATGTAGTGCGAGTGGTGAAGGAGTGTGGGGCAAGAAGACTCTGTCACATAACTTGGCCAACTGCAGACGACAGACGGCAGACGGACCACAAGAAGCACACTCCTCCGTTAGTGTGTGACTGTCGAGTAACATACTATATACTATAGTTGGCCAAAGTCCCGTTGGCCGCGTTGTCACGTGAGACATTCAACGAATCAGGCAACCAATCAAGCGGCGTGTGACATGCAACTGAAGCGTGCGTGCCCCATCAACTGGCATCGCCTCATGCATTATAAACTGCTCTGAGCATGGGCATGACCAGAGGCAGCAACTCTCCCTCTCCCTCTTCCTCTCTGTCTCTCTCTTTCGCCTTCAGTCTGTCTCTGTTGGCACAAGTTTTAGCATAGTTTGTAGTCGAGTCGAGTTCAGTTGATTGCTTTCATTGACTAAGCACGTCGCCACATCTCCACCTGAATGTGTGTGTGTGTGTCTGTGGCACTTCAGTTTTGCCAGCTGGCGACACGTCAATGGCTTTCATCATTTAATTAACTGTTTCGTGTAGCGTGCAGCCAGCTCACTAAACTCCCATCCCATCCCAACCCAACCCAACCCACCTGAGCCCCCGCATCTTTGTGGACAGGCTACGTGCCTGGCAAAATATGACTAAAATCACATTTCAATATGCGCGTCATGACAAGGCCAACTTGCTGCAACAACTTCAGTCTGAGTTGGCACTCAGCTAGTTGATGCCACAATTTGCATGCCAAATTGATTGATCGCTGCCCTACACTCTGCTAAACGGGAAATTTAGCTGTCAATCGACACAACCCCACAACAGTGAGGCAGTAATATCTCCTCTAATATGCCCTCTAGATAATTGGTATATTACCAAGTGCCAAAGGCAGACAGCTTCTGGCAAGCCCATTATAGTTAATTGTGGGAGGGAATATCACATAAGTCAGACACAAGTTTGGCTCTAGTTTAAAAATATCAAGCAATAGTATTTAAGGGTATTTAGATGCCATTTTTTGGATATTTTTGGCCATATCTCGAAAAATACTTTTTGGAATAATCCCAAATAAATTTTAATTTGCAAATTGGATTCATCACTAAAAATGACAAACGAAATTCATGAATATTGGATGCTCGTTGAAAGAGCTTTAATCATTCAAAGCTCAGCTATGGCAGAAATACGGTATTTTAAGGTATTTTCGGATATTTTTCGCCATATCTCGTAAAATACTTATCGGAATCACCTCAAATAAAAAGCATTATTCTGGTATTGATACCCAAAATCGATAGGTTTCAAAAAAATTGAGATCGTAAAGTTTTTCAATTTTGATGATTTCATCAAGGGGTTGGAAGAAGAAGGGGAAGACTGGACAAAAAAATGAACAATTTTAAAACCCCTAAAATGAAACATCTTTAAATGCAGAATTAAAATGGCATCAAAATCATTACCGGAGCCACAAATATCATCAAAATTGGTTGAGTTTTGACAAAGTTATGGCCTTTCAAAGTTTGAATACTGTTTTTCTAACGATTTTAGGATAAATGTAGTCAAAATTTTGGACATTTTTGGCCATATCTTAAGAAATACTTGTCGGAATCATCTCAAATAAGTTTTGTTATACACATTGAATTTACCACTACAAGTGACCAAAATTTCATTCAAATTGGATGGTCGTTGGAAAAGTTACAATCATTCAAAATTAAGGAATGGCTGAATATCGGTATTTGGACAATATTGGGATGTTTTTGGCCATATCTCGTAAAATACTTGTCGGAATCACCTCAAATAAAAAGCATTATGCTAGTTTTGATCCCAAAATTCGATTAGAGTCAAAAAAATAGAGATCGGAAACATTTTCAATTTTGATGATTTTATCAAGGGGTTGGTATGCAAAACTGGACAAAAAAATGAAAAATTTTAAAACCACTAAAATAAAACATATTGAAATGCAGAATTAAAATGGCATCAAAATCATTACCGGAGCCACAAATTTCATCAAAATTGGTTGAATTTTGACAAAGTTATGGCCTTTCAAAGTTTGAATATTGTTTTTCTAACGAGTTTTGGGTAAATGTAGTCAAAATCTTGGACATTTTTGGCAATATCTTAAGAAATACTTGTCGGAATCATCTAAAATAAGATTTTTTATACAAATTGAATTTACCACTACAAGTGACGAAAATTTCATAAAAATTGGATGGTCGTTGGAAAAGTTACAATCATTCAAAATTAAGGTATGGCTGAATAACGGTATTTGGGCAGATTTGGGATATTTTGGCCATATCTCGTAAAATACTCATCGGAATCACCTCAAATAAAAAGCATTATGCTAGTTTTGATCCCCAAATTCGATTAGAGTCAAAAAAATTGTGATCGGAAATGTTTTCAATTTTGATGATTTCATCAAGGGGTTGGTATGCAAAACTGGACAAAAAAATGAAAAATTTAAAACCACTAAAATAAAACATATTGAAATGCAGAATTAAAATGGCATCAAAATCATTACCGGAGCCACAAATTTCATCAAAATTGGTTATGGCCTTTCAAAGTTTAGACACTGTATTTCTAACGATTTTAGGTTTAATTGAATAACACTTTTGTATATTTTTGGGAAATCTTAAATCATTTAAAATAATATTATCATAAACAATACATTGCCATCAATTAGAGCCGTGAAATAAAAAAGATTTTCAAAAGGCTTTCTCGCTTGAGCTGTGAAAACAACAAATCGCATCAATGTGGCAAGTGTGGCATGTGTGGCAACATTTAAGCTCTGACAAACAGCCAAATGCAACAGCGATTCATGACTATCAAATTAATAGATAAAAACTTGTTTAGTGTCGGACAAAAGGGGGGAGAGAACGGGGACGACCATAATTTATAGCTGAAAATCAGAATGGCAAACAGAATTGTTTACGATTGCGAGAGACACGAGAAATGCTGTATAGATTGAAAAGAAATTCTGCGCGATATTTGCCGGTGATTTATGTATTATTTTCGACGTTATTTGAGTTTATATTTAAAACATTAGAACGGCAGCTGCAGCAACAACAACAAATGTAGAGAAGAGCGCCACACAGACAGATAAAAACTAAAAGTGCAGAGAGACAGAGCAAGTGGAAAAAAGTAGAAGGAAAAGCAAGTTGAATGTAGGTAACAAACAACCAACAAACAGACAGAGTAACAGACAGAAAGATAGTCAGCGAGAGCGACAGCGACACCAAAAGAGATAGAGATACAAAGAGAGAGAGAGAGAGAGACAGAGAGAGAGAGAGAGAGAGAATAGTAGATAAAGTGCAAAAGGGCAGACAGACAAATAAAGCGGAAATGTTAACGGCAACGAATGGCGGCAATGGCGACTGCAGCTGACGGCCGCCATTTTGTACAACATATACATATACATACACATATACATGTGTTTTGTATGTGTAGGTAAAGTTTTAGGTAGATTTTCAGTGGGTTTTATTTTCGTGGGTTTATTTCGTACTTGATTTCCGTTTAAGCACATGCCAGCAGCTAGCTGCTGCTCGTCAGCCGTCGCTACAGTCTGTACCACAGTGCGTATAATTTATGTTGCAATTTATATATTTGGACAACAATATGGGGACTCTTGGCAATTTAAATTGACTGCCAGTGGAGCGACAAGCAACGAACACGAGATAAGCCTCTACCCAAAACTCGCAATTTGTTACAAAAAAAAAAACAGGAGAAGAGTGAGAGTATAAGAGAGAGAAAGAGAGATGGCGTCGAAGGATATTCTGTGATGGGGTCAGAAAGGACACGGCAGAAAACATTTGTTGACATTAATGCCTTAGAGAAAGCAACTGGCACGACGGCGCGCTGAAAAGCGCAGCATACAAACTGCCAACCAACTTGCAACCATATACAGTTATGTAAGCACACACACACACACACACACATATATGTGTATATAGTATAGGGGGCAAGTGCTTGAACTGCTTGAATAGTAACTGCAGCAGCTAAAAAATAAAGGCAAAGAACTGTCACTCACAATGGCACTGAAGTGGAGCACACTTGCAACAGTGTCCACTCACCGAAAGAGAAGTCTGCATAGATAGAGATGGATGTGGAGAGAGACAGAGAGAGAGAGAGAGAGAGAGTATGTATAGAGTGAGGGAGAATTCTCAAGTGTGGGTGTGTGTGTGTGTTTGTTGTTATTTACTGAACAATCGGCAACAGGCTGATGCTGATGTTGATGCTGCTGCTGCGAAACTGTTGCCTAGGGTCGAGTTGACTTGAAGAGTTTTATTAAATAATTTAAGAGATTCCATACACAGTCAACTGCCCCTTAATGGGAACAAGAGACTTTAAGCGACACTTATACATTAAGTTTCAACAAAAACTAACTACAAGTTGCTTATCAGTTCAACTTTTTGACAAAGCAAAATTTTGCGAAAAATTCTCCCTCCCTCTCTTTCTCTCTCTCTCTTTTCCAAGAAAACAGAAAGTTCCTTTAGGTTTGCAGTCTTCAGAGTGAAGGGCACCAGCAAACTGCATTCCCAGCTCTATATCTATAACTTTTATATATCTCATTTAGTTCCGGTTGAAATGATATTGCCAAGTCCCTCCCGAAAAGTCAAGCGAGAAATGTGCACAATTTGTCAAACGGTTTCATGAAGATAGCAGCTAATTTTTTGTTGTATTTCTTGTTGTTTATCTCGGAAGGAAGGGACGACTGTCCGATTGTCCGACTGTCGCGGGCACAAAAATTACAATTAATTCCGGATAAACACATTTTATAATTAAAAAATTCCTTTTGTAGCATGATGAGCTGCTGAGCCAGCACAAAAACAAAAGCCAAGCCAAATGAAATTAAGTGAAAAGAACTAAACACAGATACATACAGTACAGCAAAACAGAGAGTAGATATAGTAGTAGATATAGAATAAACGCCAGAGAATGCCAGAAACGAGAAGGGAACAGCTTACGGAACTGACAGTCAGCCAGGAAGACCCAGACAGCGAGAAGGAGTTAAAAAGCAAAAAGGCAAAATACTGACAGCAAAAAAAAGAAAAAAAGGAAAATATAAAAATGGAAAACAGCAGAAGTACCCAAAGAGCATTAGGCAGAGTGTGGGGTGGGGGCTTGGAATGGGTGAAAAGTTATTTGGACAAGCTTTTGTAGCATGTAATGTTGTTTGGCAGAAATGTTGAAAGAACTGTTCGCTTGTTAGTGCAACACATGGCGTATACGTAATGCGCTTTCAATAGCTGCCAACGTGTCGCACGCGCTTTCAATTCCGCTCAAAGGCCAAAGAATTTAATCATCTTTTCTGTTCTAAGCTGATTAGGGTCTCCCACACACGAAACCTACCCCATTCTGTTTCGTTTCTCCATTAATTTCATCTTTTTGAAGCACACTTTTTTGGGTTCTGTCTTTTGGCAGCGTTCTCTGTCGCTCCGCCTCTCTATCTGTCTCTCTCTCCCTCTCTCTGTTTCTCTCTGTCTCTCTGCATTTCCGTTAGCCAAGTAATTTATTGTTTGTAGCGTAATTAACCCGCTTCGTGGTCGCGTTTCTTTATTCTGTTTCGTTTCCTTTTTTTCTTAATGACGTTATTTAGTATACATTATATTTTGCATGCTTCGCGGTTGCCCACATTCGTCCTAATTTGTATACCCTGTAGGCAGACTGGTGTCTTCAAAGGACAACGATACGAAGACACCCATTACGAATTTGTAGAGTATTTGCAGAAGATCCTTCTTAGTGGTAAAGCCAAAGAAGAGAGCTGCAAATTTCATTTCATTTCATTTTGTGGCGATTTAAGTCTTATCTGCGTGTAAAGTCGTCCGAGTAATTAGTTTCATTTCGGTCAAGCTCTATATACCTCTATATATATATGTGAACGGATAATCCTCTGACTAAACCCTGTTCCCTTTTGCCCGCTGGCGACCTGTGCCAGTTGATTTCTTTTTCGCTTACATTTCACAAAATTGTGCACAGCTTGGCAAATTTGGTGGAGAGTGGAGGAGTGTTGGTGGCAAATAACTGGAAACTGGCAACTGGCAACTGGCAGCTGGCAACCGGTAAATGTCAGCTTAGTCCTGGCCTGATTCCCCCCGTAACGTTTCAGCAAAATGTGAAATGACAGGCAAATTAAACTTGAGTAAATGGCAGGCAACAGACAATTTATCAGATATTCTACCATCACATAACATACGAGTGCATATCTGGAATTGATCAGCAAAAATTCTGTCTCCCTCTTTACCTCAAAAAATATATATATATATTATAAATTTTAAAACTTAGCTAGCATTCCCCGAAAATTTCATTTAAAGTTTCTCTATAAATTCAATTTAAACTTTTCAGTTTGACATTGCCTCGAAAACTATTTCATGGATTCAAGTCCCCTTTAGATCTCTACTCGTTTTTTTGTCTTTTTTCGTTTGAAATTCAATAATCTCTTGGATATGGCCAGCAATACATCTACTCCAGCCTCAAATCTTGGTCTCAAGTCAGTTAACTTGGGCATGCAAACGGTATCTTGCCCCTTTCATGCTCCATTGTCTGTAAATTCCAAGATCTTAACTTCCATGAAGAAAGTAAAACCAGCGTTAATCAAATTAAAGAATATTCCCAAACCAAAAACAGACAAACAAGTGGAAGTTTCTGAAGTAATCCCACCTCCAGTCGAAGTTAAGTCGCCAAAATCTCAAGCAGTGGATCGTATAGTTGCAACCCCAAAGCAACTGGAGCAAGCCAAATATTTGCAACAACTGAAGATGGAAACTGTTGAACGTGTGGCAGGAGACGCCAAACGAGTTGAGAAACCAGAGACTATGCGTCGTGCCACACGCAACAAAACTCTTAGCACCAATGCCTTTTTAGATAAGTATATGAAATTCGCCTACGATCTGAGTACACCGCAAGGTGTGCAGAAATTGGAGCAACATTTCTTTCCCAATGAGAGTACCAAAGTTCTACCAAAATCGGAATTAAGCGGAAAGACGCCTAATAAAAAAACAAAACAATGAGACAAACAAATGCAGATCGGTAGCAAATTTAAGAGGTTTTGTCTGTCATACCTGTAATCCACATATGTTCTTGTTCTTTCCCTTTCCTGTTTGCGTTCTATAAATGAAAATAATTTACATTTTCGAGTATCTGCAATGTATTGGCATTACATGAGCTGCCTTTTGTGGCGTAGGCCTAATGAGCCTTAATAACAAGGCAGCGGGGAGAAGAGAGAGCAAAAGGACAGTTCTAGGCTAATTCGCTTGCCAGAAATAAAAGCAAAACATTTTTGTTGCACTCACACACTCACACACACAAATTTTAAATGAAATTTATTGTGTGCCGCTGCTGCTGTTGCTGCTGTGTGGTCATCCCACATGCAAATGTGTATTATCCATTGTTATACAATCTCCCACACACAATACAACACCCGCCACAAGCTCATTCAGCAAAAAGCAGACAAAAGCAACGCATTGGGCATTGTAAATCATAATCAAAACAATAGAACAAATGAAGCTAATGTGGCTCATAAAAACAACAGCAGCACTTGGAACAATATCTCATGTATCTTCATGTATGTATGTAAATGTGTGGTTGTGTATCTGTGATTGTGTTAAAGTGTGTTAAGGGAGTTGAGTGGCTCGGCCTGCGCATTTTAAATTGTTAGCAGTGACTGCATGTGGGGTTGGCCGAGTGACAAACTTAAACATCACGCAACATAGTTTCATGAAACAGATTATTTATGGCTATTAAAGTAGATTTTATTAGATCATAAATACATATTTAGCAGCTAATGAATTTTCATTACTAATTATAGTTTCATAGCATACTTTCATGCGCGAAATTATCAACTAAATAATAAATATGTAAATAAAACAGTTTTCTCACTTAGAAATTATCTAACACATACAAATATAAAAAAAATATATAAACTTTCGAAATCATGAGCAATATAGTTTACATATTTTGCGAATTCAAAAATTGAGCGAAGTTATATTTTGCCAGAGGCATATTGGGAAAATAAATTATTGAAATTAATTAAAAATTAAGCTAAATGCACTTTTGGTGCATATTTTTTCTCTTAAATAAGTCGAGGCAGTGAAGCACATTCTAATGCATTGTATAAATGTAATAAATAATTGAATGCTTAATATTCTCCCATCACTTTCTATCAGTTCCATTTTTATAGCATACTTTGCTGTGCTGGCGGAAATTGCCGCCGCTTGGGACTTGTTTTGATGTGATTTACAGCACTTGCGTGTGTATGCGAGTGTTTATGAAACAATATATAAACATGGTAAGTACGTTTAATTCAATTAATATTACTTTTGTGCAGTGACACAACAATGCGGCATAATTAGTGCATATTGATTTATGCCAAGGATAGGCAACAGTTGCCGTTGCCGTTGCAATTGCCGTTATAATGAAAACTGATGCCAAAATGATACAACAAATGTGCTTAATGAAATATAAACAATGTGAAAATTGAATGCAATGCAATTGTGAAGGTTATGCGATTAATATGCAAACAATAAAACTAAATTTATCGTCGTTAAGTCGCTTACAACGCTATGTGTAGCTGGTTGACATCGGGTCAGATCTATTTTTGTGAAGCATTTGGTCCCCTTCAACCAGCTGTATACTAGTGATTGATGTCAATCAATTGAAAGTGAATATTCTGTGCTAAAGTGTATAGTGAATTGTATTGCTTATAATAATAATATTTTATTTTTTGGTTAATTCAAAGAGTCTTCAATTTATTCAGAGTATAACGCTGTCAATTGGTCCCCTTCAACCAGCTGTATGCCAGTGATTGATGTCAATCAAATGAAAGTGAATATCACGTGCTAAAGTGTATAGTGAATCGTATAAATTTTAATAATATTTTAATATACTTCTTGGTTAATTCAAAGTGTCTTCAATTTATTCAGAGTATAACGCCGTCTACTTCAATCAAATCAACATTCCTACTGACATTGCATATCAACCAAAATCAAAAATGTATGAAATAAATTTTGCATTTATTATGCAAACAAATTGATACAAATCTGTAATGTTGTTTGCTGCTGCAAACTGTAGCTTATGTTAATAGACTTCGTTATGGCAGTTGAAAGTTGAAAGTAAGCGCAATTTGTATAATGGATTCAATTGATTGCTTCAAGTATTTACCATGACATAGAGTACAGAGAGGGGGGGTTTTGTGGCAGGAAGTAGAAGGGCGACAGTCTATGCAAATATTTGCCAACTGCTCTATATACTTGCAGTACATACTGTACTGGGAATCAAATATTTTACATTATTGAATAGACGAGTCACGAGTCCACATCCACATGCTGGGCATCTGAATGATGTTTGTGCGCGGATTGTCAAACAAAAACGAAATGGGATTTAATTAATTTTCGACCCTTTGGGAATTGCAGAATTGCGAAAGAGACTCAGTTAGAGAGAGAATTCAAGCTACACTCTGAATTAGTTAACAAACTATTTGAAATTTTTGTGCAGTAATCAACTCTCTATTTTCTGTGAACTTCTAATTGATATTTGCCCTTAACATGGTTGCTGCAACTTTCAAGTGATACGTAAATATCAATCGATGAAATCAAAATCAAATTTGAAATTTAACTTAACTCAAGTCCAACACATGCATACATTCGTACATCAATAAGTAAGTATATGTATGTGTGCTGTATAATAAATTGCATAATCCAATTGAGTTGCAAAGTTGTTGCCAGGAATTGAGCAAAAAAAAAAAATAAATATATATGTAAACTTGTATCAAAGTGAAGCCAGAAAAGCAACTTTTGCCCCGATAATAAATTATTCAATTATTCGAAATTTGCCCAATAGCCTTCAAAGTTCAAATTGCATTGAATTTTCAAATGGACAGCAGCATTTAATGAAGCTGCCGCTGCAAAATGAAGCAGAAACCCTGAGAATTTTCTGCAAAGCAAAAAAAAAACACACACTCACAGACTTTTCTTCATTTTTTTTTTAATGGTGGCTGCAAATCGAAATTCAATTTAATGTAGATTTACATGTAGCCAAAGGCAGACTCTCTCTTTGTTTCTCTTTCTCCGACTCTCTCGCTTCTTTAGTCTCTTTGCTGCTTTATTGAATGCGAACGCTTGACAAATCACCGCACACACAGCACGCTGAGGGGGAGCTGAGGGAGTTGGCAGCGGGAAAACTCAGAAGGTTGCCTTCCTGCCTGCCTGCCTGCGGCTGTATCATGAAATGAAATCGACATGAAACCAACGTGACCAACGTCATTAATTATCGCCAGCAACGTTGTGCACTGCTAATTACGACGCGGCTCTGTTCACCCCACATCGCCACGCCCAACCGCCCATCACTGTGCCACAACTGTGCTGTGTGTATGTGTGTGTGTGGAGGACAGTGTAGAGGGTATCATCAACCGCCGTAACTCAACATGATGGCGCACATTTTGCATTTGGCCACGGTTTAAAAGTGCGCGGCTTGCCGCAAATACAATATGCAATTCTCTACCTCTCCCTCTCTCTCTCTCTCTGTGAGAGGGGTAAAAGAGAATAAGGAAGAGAGGTATGGGGATTGTGTGGATGACGCTGGACGAGCTAAGGGCTGCAGGCCAATGGTCAACAGCGGACCGGCGTCAATTATACCCAGTGTAAAATGGAGTCGATTAGCAACATATCCTGCAAGCATGTGGAACTATTGTGGAGCAGAGAGAGAGAGAGAGACAATTTTTATAAAAATAATTTATATTTTATGAAACAATATTTTAAAATCTAAAATATATATAAAAAAAATTATATTTCACTCTGCCCTATTTTTCTTAATTTATTTGAACTCGTATATTCAATTATAAGAAAAGATATTTTTTTTCATGAATTTATAATTTTTAGAAAAAACATTTGTTTTCTTTATCAAATTAGCTCAACTCATAAATTTCCTCACAAGGCGCAGACTAAAGATTTGTTCATATATAATATGATAAATAAATAAATAATATAATAAATTAAATTAAGATTTTATTATATTATATAATATACGTTAATTTTCGAAATATATTTAACTATACAATGTTTTCTTCGATTAATTTAAGATCCTAACTCGAGTAATTTTGAAAGCACTCTTCTAAATTTTCAAACTCAACTCAAGTGGCAACTTTCATCACAAAAAAAAAGAATAAATCAAATTTTTGCACAACATATAATATGTATATGTGTAATTTATAATATAATATAGTATCTTGAAACTGAACAGCAAAAAGCGATATATATTATATATGGCCTTGTCTGTTGCAACATTTGTAACGGCTGCTTACTACCATCAGATATGAAGTGTTGCACAATACGAATGCGCTTGTTGCATTGTGTTGGCAGCATCCACTGTATACATGTGGCAAGTTGACGAAAAGTTGAAGTATGAAGCAAAAATGAAGAGGAAAATGCCGCACAGATGGTTCTTTGGAGCTCTGCTGACCGCACATTCATTTCATCATTTTACAAACAAGTCGGTGTAAAAGATAAGTCGTGGCAAGTACGAAACTTAAGCCACTGAAGCGTAAGATACACAACAATAACAACAACAATTGCAACCGAAAGTCTCCATTGCGAGGCGAGGCGTGGGGAGGGGAGGCGAGGCAGCGACCACAGATTCAGACAGCACAAAGGACAAAGGACATGCCCAAACAGCAATTCCTCTGCGGCTCCGAGAGCTTCGACTTGGATTCGACTTGCGGCTTGCGACTTGGGGTTGGGGTTGTTTTTGAGGTTGTTATTTGGGGGTGGGGGTGTTGAAGGACTTAGGAGAAGCTGCGGTTATGTCAATATGACGACAATAGGATTTGCTACGATAAGCTGCAGCCTGGACCCTAGCGAAATCTTGCACCGATGTCCTTGCTCTCAAGTGAGAGCGCTCGCTGATAAATGAAATTCACAAATAAATGCATTAAAGTCGCTCAGTTCACTTCCTTGTCCCTGATCCTTGCGAATCCAATTCATTTCAGCGCGATTTTCACTGATTGCTGACGTCAGCAGTTTATAAATATCACAGTCTCTTGTATATTGATTACGTATACGTAATATTCAGTGCCCACATCAAGAGTGTTTGTCAAACTGTCTAGAGTTCGAGCGACAACTTGGGCATATCCTTTGCCAGGACCTAATGAAGCCCACACTAGAAGTGCTCAAAGTCGCATTTTATGACCTTGATATGTATTAATTATAATATATGAGCATCAACTAAAAAATAAACCGATTCAGGCCCCATTAAAATTAAGTATACGAAAGTATCCTGCATATTGCATGCTGCTGTATGCTGCTCTATGTCACACAAGTGTGTGAGTGTGTGTGTGTAATTTATGGATGAAACAGACTTTTACAGGAATTTTATGTATTTTGAAAGGGGAGGCCCCCAAAAATGTTTGGATTTCATTTGGCGACCCGGCCAAATAAGTCATGAAAGGACTTTAAAAGAAAATCTGGACAAAGGAGTGTGTGGCGAACTGGAGCAGGATCCTAGGTGAAGAGCCTCGTGGCTGCTGGCCATAATATGGGCAATATTTCTTTTTTGCTGACATAACTTTTTATGCGAATTGCGAATGGACTAAAATCAGACTAAGAGCCTCAAATCTTCTATGTTCTCCTGCTGTGACTCAAGTTGAGCCTGCGGACTGTAAGTTGCGATTTCCAACTGTGACTGAGACTGCGATTGTGACTGTAACTGTGACTGTAACGGTGACTGTCACTGTGACTGCGATTGTCGTTGTCGTTGTCGTTGTCGTTGTCATGACGATGGGACGGGATATACGCTTCACGTTTTACTGAATTTGAAATTTGAAAATTATTCATGAGCATGTGGAAATTAAATTCAGGTCCACACAAAAGAGATTTATTTGTCTCTGCCATCCTCTCAATCTCTCTATCTATGCGAAATGAAATGTAAGGACGAACACATGGCCATCCCATCGTCCTCGCCACTATCCCATGCTCGTTGATACCAAAATGTGAAAAAAATAAAGTGAGAGAAAACAAAGGGAAATATTTTCGAAATATTTAGATGAACTCTGAATACTCTACCCTCTTAATATAATAATTTTATTAATATATATGGAAAAGAAAAGAGAGATATTTCTATCAGAAAATATGGCCAATTTATAATATTTTCTTCAATATTCAATTTCATAGTTAAGAGCACCCCTTTTCTGTGCCTTGTTATAACAGGCAAATGAGTTTCTATATCTTTTATAAATTGCGGTTAATCCATTGCTGCATAATTTATGATTATTTAGATATGGATAGTGTAGTTCATTACGTATGTAGTTGAAGGTAATGTTATTATGCCCCTTGATAGGGTATACAGATAAGAAAGGAGCAACAAACACACAAAAAAAAAAGAAAGGAAGTTGAGTCAAATGGCCGCCAGGTTCAAAGTCGTGGAAGGGGAATTGGGGCCAAGCTATTTATCTGCCCGAAGCGGCAACGTTGTCGCCTCCATCGCCATCATCATCGTTGGGTTGGGGGTTATTCGCCGCTGCTCGTTTCCCATTTTATTTATCATCTACTTCTATTGCCGCTGCTGATGGCATTTTTTTTCTCCTCGTCGTTTTTTTTTTCCCAACTTATCGCAAGTTTTCCATTATAAAATTAGGTCAGCTGCAAAAATAACTCAACTCAACGCAACTCAACTATTTCAGCAGGCACTTTTATCTATTTTTTTTTTTTTTTTTTTTTTTTTTGCGGTTACTTGGGCAAATATTTAGTTGGATGCTGGGGCGTTGGGATAAAATGGAAAAAATGCTAATTTGTCAGTTTTAGGTCTGACATTGGAGCAGTCGAGAGAGGGAGAGTGGATCGAGTGGAGAATCCCTTGGACATACCTAGCACAAGCCAATACCTTATAGTATCTGAGATGGAATAAGAGTTGCTCTCATTGTCATAAAAATTGTTTCCATTACATTATGCTGATTTCGTACATTTATTTATTCAGGAGGCCGAGACATCGTCTCAAATTTTATTCTTCAATTTTTCTTTTTAGTTTTTCTACATTGCGAACAACAACTTAATTTCAATTTTTTCTTTTTGTACTTTTCCTTAGACTTGTTTATTTTGCGAAAGTGGAGCTTGTTGTGGCTGACATGGGAGAACTGGACAGTTGCTTGACCAAAAAACCAATTTCTATTTGCGCACATCTCTGTAAAGTTTGGTTCTGCAACAAGGCAAAATTCTCAAAGAGAAGCAAAAAATTCTCATGCCCCCTCGGATTGCATCGAAAAATATTATGCTGCATTCAATCGGATTGTTGTGGCATTTGTTGTGGCAAATAGGGTTTAGTTGAGCCCAATCAGTCAGCGTAGTTAGCGAGAGAATATCCTCTCAAATAGTTATGACTTTGTTGAATGTAATAAGAAATTCAAATCGGATTATCATAATTTATGCAATTTCAACACGATTTTAATTTTTTTTTTTTTGGAAATCTCTCGTTATTTTGATTAACCCTTTGCATTGCACTTTTGATCAAGTTAAAGCCTTGCCCCGAAAAATGTAACCAAGTTATAGTTGCAACAAGGACTGACAGTTGACAGCCGTGAGATTGAGAGACACACACACTCACAGAGAGAGAGAGAGAGAGAGAGAGAGAGGGAGAGTGGGAGAGAGGGAGGGAGAGAAGAACTGCAATACGTATGCGGAAGTAGCTGAGGAAAGTTAAGGGAGGTGAGTGAAAAAATAGAATGAACAAAAAAAAAAACACAGAAGTAGCAACTGTCACTTTACGCTGATTGCATCAATTGAAGCTTCACTGTGGCGCACGTCCATTCATCATCCGGTTGCTTCATCAACATGATGACATGACAGCGGCGAGGCGGCAGTGCGGTGGTGGTGCGGTGGTGGTGCGTTGGTGCGGTGGTTTAGACAGCCAACAACCCCTCGAAAGGCAGCCCAGGAAGAGAGGCAGTCTGGCAGTTGGAGCATCTCCCGCTGGTGTCCATTGTATCTATGTGCCACCAGTTTGGGATCTCTTGCTACGCATGGCCAAACTAAACGAAACGCGCCCCAAACTAAAAAACTTTTCAACTTCATTTGGATGACAGACTCTCTGTGGGTGTGTGTGTCTTTTACAAAGAAAATAACGGATTCTTGTGCAAACAGAGAACTAAACGAATTTCGAAAATAAAATTACAACTTTGTCCAGGAACGAAGCCGGAGCTGCCACAGCCAAGGATGCTAACGAAATTGCTACTATAGTCGGCGTTATCGCCATCGCTATCCCATATCCTTTCGCCCCACCTCCTTCGCCAATATCCTGCAGTCAAAATTAGTGCAGAAAAATGCTGGCAGGTCGCGCACGACTTCGATTTCGAGCTGGATTAACTTGTGTTGTGCTGTGTAGTGTAGTGTAGTGTAGTGTAAGGTACTGTAGCGTAGTGTAGTTGTTGTGGTCTGAGCTGTTCTTGGCTAATTCCGTTCATTAGGATTCGTTAGAGCGCTTCTTCCTGCCAAACAATTGACCATTGACTGTCCACTATCAACGATATTCCATTCAACATTTTTCTTCTTATTTAGTTTTTTTTTTTTTTTGGTTCACCCCCAATTTTTTGCAATTTGAGGTCGTAATCAGCAATGAAAATGATTTTCTTGTGCTTGGCGCTTAGCTTAATTGCTTTCATTTGGCTTAGACAACACATCGTATAGAGAGACGGAGAAATAGTGCATCTCTGAATCTCTCAGCGCCCTCAACACATCTCAATATTTGACGTTGATCTTTAGGGTGCGGGTGGCGAGCGGAGAGCGGGGAGTGGAGAGTGCTGTGGGTTGGGGATTGGATGATGTGGATACTGCAGAGCTGTGGAGCTGATGCTGATGCCGAAGCTGCTCAGCTGCTAGTTGATGGCTTCAAGAAATTTTCCAGTGCACTTCACTTGGCAAACAATGATGCAAGAAATTGATTTTCAACAAGCACAAGTAGCGACTGAGAATGAAAACTGACTGCAGCAAAAAAAGCAAGAGAAAATACAAATGGCTTCAAGGATGCTGAAAAGCACTTGAGGGGCAAACAGTGGGCAGAGAGGGGAAGTCATTCCACCAACGTTGCCATGATGAAAATGTCTAAGACAATTGCTTTGGCCAAAGTGCAAGAAATAGATAAAATTAGTGACGGCCCAATCCCCCCCTAACCCACCAACCAACCCACAACACCTTCTCTAGATGCAACCCCAATGCACTTTTGACTTTTGCCATTGCATCCACAGTTGAGGCGCCTCCCATTTTGTCGTCGTTTTGTTGCAAAGTGCGCTTCAACAAGCACAGGCTGCATCAACTTAAGGCAAAAGCTCCTGGCTCAGGTAATGCCAAATGCAAAGCTCTTCAGCGATTTCTTTTTTTTATTAAATATTTTGCTAGTCTTTTTAGCATATTTAGTTTAATTGGATTTGCGTGCACAAATTTCATTTGCTGCATAGCCAGAAATACCCTTTAAAGCGCATAGTTAGACAGGGTATGCCAGCTGATAGATATAAATGGGAACTTTATGGAAATTATGTAAATTGATATCACAGTTTTGCGTAGTATCTGGAAGTCGAGCTATGTTAACTGTCCCTGTAGCGAAAAATCTTATTTGCATAATGTGCAATTATAAACAGGTTGCATGCCACACACGCACACGTTGCACACACATGCGCTTGCCATTTTTCTTCAGCCGGCTTGGTCAGGGATTTCTTTTTTATATTTTACATTTTTCTCAGTTTTTTATTTTACTTTTGCCCTTGGCTCGACACGCCGCTCGTTTTGTTAATTAAAAATTATTGTAATTTTCTTCCTCTTCATTATTATTATTTTTTTTTTTTATTATATACAATTATTCAAAAGCAGACGTAACGCTGTATAAATATATGCATGTGTATAAATAACATTTAACAGCAGAATTTATTATGCAGCGCTGAAATTTTATTATTTGCACTTTAAGTCGAAATGAATTAATAAGCTCTGCCTCCCTGGTTTCATGCAAATGCAAACAATAGGCGACAAGAGAATTTCGAACTCGAAACGAAACGAAACGAAATTCGACAAGGCTATACATGATATGTGTGAAGAGCGTAACAAACAACGAATGCCGCCGCTCATTCACACACACTCTCTCTCTCTCTCTCTTTCTCTCGCTGTGATAAATAGACAAAGACATAGGTGAAAACAAAAGGCACAGCTTTTTCGCAACACATACTCTCATATCCAGACACACGCACAGGCACTTGCCCACACCTACGCTCACTCACACAGATACATGACACGTCAGGCACAATGCAGACTGTGAATAATAGGCTCTGGTTGCGATGCATTAACCAAATGAACCGCAGCGGCTGCCGTAATGTTATGAACAAATACTTATGAAAACAGAAGCCACACACACACACATGGCTGGCATGCTATCATCACGCTATTGTGCTCACAGCTGTTGTATGAGAGTCTGCTAAACAAAAGTGTGTGCGAAGTGCATTAAAACTATTAAATACTCTACAAAAAAAAAAAACTAACATTAATATGGTTGCTTCAATAAATCATCCAACTACACAGCACCAGGTGGCAACGCCACACAGTGTTGATCAACACTGCTGTTAATTAACAGCAGACTGTTAGCTGCACACAGTCTACGAAGGCGCCTTTAAAGTAACTTATAACCGAAATTCAACTTTAACTTTATTTATATTCTTAGTTGAAAACTTTATTAAAGCGTTACAATTTGCTAAACACATGAATCAGAATGCATCGGGCGATGATAAATTTCTTTGCTGTGGTCTACCCCAGTTTGGGTTTTAGCTGCAGTTTGCAGTCCAACTGGACATGTTGAACCACAATTTTGCGGCCACAAGTGTGCAACGAATGTGGCATGCAACATGACGAAACGAGACGAGACAACGTTGCGATGCATAAGCATAAGCATAAACGTAAGCAGCTTTTCAACCACGCTCGGTCAAAGACTAAGCCAAAAACTGAGGGATTACAAGACAGCAATTAGGCTACTTTTACCTCCTAATTGGAAAATTAATTTTCTCTTGCCCCCAATGGGGATAATGGTCGGAAAATGGAAACTGCATGCATGTTCGAGTATTTTACGAAAATTTTGCATTGAATCGACAAATACCCAAATCGCATTTCATTCAATTGCAGCTCGCAAAATTATTGATTGAATGTGGATCTCTTCTCCGCCTCCATGTCCTTCGCCACAGATGGCGATTCCAACTGCAACTGCAGCTTTTGGCCAACATGCAACTCAACTACATGCTCTTCTTTTGCCAGTCAAAAATTTTGTTCGTTTGCACATGAGCTCAGCTGAAAATTGCAACGCCGAACACGTAGAACAGCCCAGACAAGGATATTATGAAACGGGACGAAAAAGAAGGAGCTGGAGCAGGAGTAGGAACAGGAGGATGCATCCAAAATGATTGGCTCTGTCAGAGAAACTTATCACGAATCCTTCGTTCGTTCGTTTGCGCGTTGGCAGTTTATCAATTGCGAACCGCATTTTCAATTACGCGCCACAAGAAAAAAAAGGGGGAAAAAAACGAATGAAAACCCCATAAAAAATGTGCGAGAAATGTTTAAGAAATATGCAACAAAGTGAGGTCACAATGAATAAAATTTCCATGAAACAATTCTCAAATTGATTGCTTTATCACAACTTCTCAAACAAAACAAGTAAATGAGAGAATTTTGGAGAAAAACAAACAGTTCGCAATAGAAAACTATAAGGGGAGATACAAGATGATGAATGGAGTTTCCGAGAGGACTTCAAGTATGGAGCACTTGAGTAATTGTTGTTGGGATCGGGGGGGCCGTAAACAAATGCTCCTTCAGCAAATTGATTAACAAAATGAAGTTAAATGAAAAGGCTCGTAAAAGGAAATTTGCCAAAACAAAACCAGAACACAAACAAACAAACAAACAGGAGGACAAATAAATAAACAGAGCTGGACACAAACAATATGGACCATAAAACCAATTGGTCATCCCATGACCCACTGCCAATGGCGTGTAAAATATACCCAAAAGGCCGAACGTATCCTCGCCGTGCGAATCCGTATCAAGTCAATTCGGACCCGGGCACAATGAAAAATTTATGCTTCACAGAGATGGTGGCTCCTTTTGGCCTCGAGATGCGAGGAGATGCGAAAATTCTTAATCATTTAAATGAAATGCACGCAAGAAAAGAATGCGCTGATGAAGAAGGTTCCTCTGGCCCCAAATTGGACATGGATACCGCACACACCGTTCGCCGCAACTGAAGAAGGGAAGCAAAGAAGACGAGCAACAACAATGAAAATCAAGCGAGTGAAAAATTACAATTGTCACAACAGCAAATCACATTTTCATTAGCTTGGCGTGAATTTTCACGGCGCGTTTGACTTGATATGAAAATAATTGTATGCAAATTTGCAACCCGAACAAGGATCATTTGTCTTTGCCAGAGATGTGCGCTCGTCTTGAATTTTTGTGATACTATGCGACGAAGAGGAGCGTCGTTTTATAGTTTCGTTTCTTCTCTGGTTGCACTTAAATCATATCGCGTATACGCCACGTTGCCTCCGCTTAATGACTTAATTTTCAATTCCATTGCACGTCGTCACCATGGAAATGAAAAGAAATGCAAATGCTGTTGGAAATCATTGCCCATTGCCCACTGTCCAGTTCCCAATTGCCATTGTCCCCAGTCCACAGCCTGATGCCTCAATCTCAATCTCAATCTCGTCCATCCATCGTCGAATGAAACTCATTAGCCATTAAGGTGCCATTATGCGCTGTACGTTTAATTATGGAAATGCTTGCAACGCCACTTACCTTTTGACCCGCAACAACTCTTCCATGACTTGAGCCGTTAACCGTTAATGGAAATTTAAATTCCCGCCCATCGTTTTCAACTAGGATGAAAAGGTTCTCTTGAAACTCTCATTGAGTGCTTCAATTAAATACTTTTTAAATTCTATACAAATTTCTCTTTTTTCTGCTAATAAAGTTCCAATTCAGGCAGTATATTATGTATATTAAATATATATACATATATTCAAAGTTAAAACTATCTAAAATTTAAGCATGTTAAAATAAATTTTGGTTTTAGTTTGTGGATCGTGCCTGGTTTAAGGGTTACGACGACGGGTTGGGAATGGATGTCAGAATGATGTGGAGGGTTGGAGAATCCCCGGACTGTGGACTGAGGCCGCATGTCAATTATGTAAATTCGTTTTTCGCTTTTATGGGCGGCGCAAATGTTTAGAAATGTTGTTATAAATTCATTACAAAACTAGCCCCCCAAAAAATGTTTATTTAATTTGATTTGCGGCCCCTGTTCCAAAAAAAAATTGTATGCAGAGCATTGCAAAACTACAAAATGATAAGTTTTGGAACTATACTCGTAATTCCACTGTCCGGCAACGAGCTAATAAAATTTAAGTGCTTTAATTTACAGATACGAAATAAATTCAAATTTGGCACGAATTTTGAGTTAAGTGAAAACATATACGTATATCTCGAATTCAAATGCAAAACTATCTTTTTGTGAAAATGCATTTAATTGGCATATTCTAATAATATTACCAAAAATGTTGAAAAAAAAAATAAATTAAATGAAAAACGTACCCAGAGAGATGCAGAAATACAGAAAGAATGAGAGATAGAAAAAGTGCACTTTTGCAATTAGTGAGATAGAAATGAAATATAAAGAAAATTAGCATAAATTACAATCACCGAAAATATTTTTAGCCGCAGAAATGCAGCACAAATAAAAGGCAACATTTTAAATACCCTACATATGTGGAACGCTCCGAATAGGGTATATTTAAAATTCAAGAATCTTAAGGAATTGTCCTATTAGAATATTATAATTATTAAAGATTATTTTGTAAAATTAATTCAGAGAGAATTTCTTAGTTCACAAATTAAACTCTTTGTCTTAATATTGAGTATTTTTGTATATTTTGGCGTTGTTTTTTTATTTTAAAATTTTGGTTGCATATCTGGTACCAGTGGTACAATAAATAACAGATTTGTGAACGTAAAAAATATATGGGAATGTTAAAGAATTTTAATTTATATTATAGTAGAAGCCAGATAATGTCGAAAATAGAAGAACCCCAAAATTGTTCTTATTATATTTTTAGTTTAGAACTGAAAGCCCCTGAAAGTAACATTCCAGGGTAGGGGTTGCTTCAGGTCGGGGGGGGTGTGATGTATTGCGGGCGGGGGTAGAGAGTATGTGGCATGACACTAACCAGCAAGGGACGGAGTACAGGGACAGAAGTACATAGTATCTGCTGCCACACGGAGTTATATTTATTATCACAAAACATTTGCGCAAATGTCCTTTTGCATAAGCAACGAATGGCGCGCAGTGTCGTGCAGTCCTTTGAGAACATTTATCTTATTATCTTTGCATACAGCAACAGCAACAGCAGCAACAACAGCAACAATGACGCATAAATAAGACTCAGCGCAGTGAGCAGCAGCAGCAACAACAATGGGATGATGAGCAACATTAGGCAAGGACAAACAAAGCCACGAGAGCTTCGAAAAGGCTCTGCGACAACCAAAAGTCAAGTCAAGCCAACAGACCGCAAAGCAACAGCAGCAACAACAACAACAACAACAATAACAACGGCAAACGCAACCCAAATGCCAACAGCAACAACAACAACAACAATGACGATAGCAAACAACAACGTTGCTTCAAAAACATTTTTGGCAAAGCCGCCTAGCCATGACAGCCAGGCCACAAAAGTTGCTCATACGCCCCGTGTGTTGTTGCTGTAGCTGTAGCTGTTGTTGGCTCAGTGCTGTATGTATTTGATTTGCTTTATTGTTATTTTCACAGCCAACGCTCACACTCACACACTCTCTCTGGCAGAATGACAGACCAAGAGATAGTGGGTGGAAGGAGGAAGAAAAAAAGTTTGCAAAGCGTAAAATTTTTTAATTGATTAAAGCCGCATTTGCATTGCGGCTTACGTTCAGCTTAACAATTTTACCCAAAATATATTTTTTTCACATTTTTGCAGAAATACTTTACTCTTTTTTAAATACATCACAATTGCAATCGATGACAAAAGCTAATAAAGGGCATATCAAAAAGATAAAGGAAATTATCTCTACTTTTGTCATCCGGATTCCAAGTTGATGCAAAACTTTTCAAAAGCATAAATTCCGCTTCAATTTATACTATTTCGCTATCACTACAGGGTATGTTAGTAGTCGTGTATTTGCATAGTTTATTCGTATAGTTTATGACATAAATGCAAGAGCCTGAAGTATTTGCATTTTGTATTTGATAATTAAAGTCCAAGCCCATGTTAAAATACAAAAGATTGAAAAAAAAATTGGGAATATTTTTCATTTTTATAAATGGTAAATATAACATATATTCACTGAAATATTCATATTTACTGAGTACACAAAGCATATATTGGAATATTTGCCCATAACATGAAATTATATTAAATTTCGAAAATATTTGACAACAAGAAAATATAAAACATTGCATTTCACCTAAATAAAAGGACATTGTTAGCTTAAAGTATTAAATAAAGAAAGTATGGAAAGTATAACTAAGAATTGACAGAAAATTGTTTCAGTGTATTTCAGTGTACGTCCCTAAAACATTTCCCGCCTAATAACTAGCGAGCCTCGAACCCCAAAGGACTAAAAGCGTCCTCAGTCAATCGAAGTACATAATGAAATCAAAGGGAAGGCGAAAGAAAACAAAAGCGAAAAAGGAATGAGAAAAGTAGAAATAAGAAACAAAATAGGCAAACTTATGTCCAATCAAAGTTTCCAATCGAAAATATCTTTTTCACCTCAGCATTTCATTTTTTTTTGCTAGGACCTGCCCCTAGGGTTGACTTTTTGCTGTGATTTGCGTATGTCCCTCGATTAGGAGCATTTGATGAGGTTTGCATAATGATAGACTTTAAGCGAACTGTTTGTTCAACTTGAAAGGGATGCTGTTCACATACATACACAAAAATATCCCACATATTAAACACATACATTTCGGTACTTACGCTGTAATTGTTTTTCCAACTCGAAAACCACGCTACAAAAACAACATTCATTGGCAAATTGATAAACTCACACACTCACACACATGAGCAGCTTCTATTGCACACAATGTTTGTTGTTGTTAGTGCTCCAATTTACTAGATATTTTTGTCCATTGTACATTTGGTCACACTTTTCGCGAGTACACTTGTTTGATGCATCAATTTGCAACAATGCATGCAGTAATAATAAGCAAAGGGTACTCAACAGTCGATCAGCCATACTTTCCAGCTTGTTGTTCTTGTTGTTTGCGATAATATTTGCTGTTGGTGCTGTAAATATTGCCATTGTTGTTGCTTTAGTTGTAGTTGTTGTTATTGTTGTTGATACTCGCATCGTGTTATTTTTGCGTTGATTTCTCCTTTGGCTCTTCGCGCAATTTCCGTTCTCCGTTATACGCGTACGCGTGTGTGTTTAGTTCGTTTCGTTTCGCTTCGATTCGTTTCTAATTTTTGGCCGCATGTTCATGGACCAAAAAATTGCTGTTCCCTTTACCATTATTCTTATATCTCGCCACTCCTCGCACTCACACATTCAATGCTCATCTGCGGGTGCTCACGCAGCACACACACACACAAACACACTAACGCCAGCCTTTGCTGTAGTTGTTATTGACGGTGAATTTGTGTGCCAAAATAACAAAAGCACACTTAAATTTTGTCGTGAATTATATCAACTGCAGTTTTTAACTTTATTTTGGTGGCGACGGTGCGTGTTTTTTCCGTTTAAACCCATTTTATTGATGCATTATTGCGTAGCTTTAAAGTTTTCAGCATGCATTTAACAACCCTGTGCTTAAGACTGGCCTAGCGAGAACAGAGACGCTCTCTCTGGCGCGATCACATCTATCGATATACGCTGTTAGCTTGCTGTTATGTTAAGCAGCGAAATTGCATTTGAAGTTGAATAAATACTGAAGCAGGCATCACAAAATGTAAAGTAATTAAAAAGACGACAAATGCAGGCAACGAAATTACTGAAATTACATGGCATAAGAACCGTCGACAGCAACGACAACAATCACAATGATTGCCAGCCGTAATGCAATTTAATGGCCAACAGAAGCCAATGGCTGTAACCACAAAATGGCCGGTATGAGTTTGAAGTGCTGCAGATGTTGGTCAAAAGTGCCGTCAACTGAGTAACAACAAAAGTCACACATACACATACATACACATGCATACATTTAACATTTACAGTGGTGGCCATCAAGTTGACCGGCAATACGAGATAAACGCCCACGGCAGCAGCAGTGGCAGTTATCGGGCAGGATATAAAGAGGACACGGCGGACAGAAGGAACTACGGGCTGGGACAGCAACAAGCGACAAAGTGCGCTCACATAATAATAATAATGATAATAATGGAAATAATTTAACTTATTGGATTTTAATGGGATTACACATGCGCAACGTGGCCAGACGGCGGTATTAAAACTTGGTCAACATCGCCACAACAAGAGCAACTGCATCAAGATGAGGAGCAAGAAGAAGAGCTGCAACCGACCGTGTCCGTAATGCGTAATTTCGAAACAAGTCGGATTCAATGATGATGATTGCAACAATCCTCGCACACTGATCAACTTAAACATACCACGTGCCCAAATATAACAAATATATAATCTATACCTATGTATATTTACTTGGACCATGTTTAATTATGCATAGTCCTTGTTGATAAGTTGGCCTAAATCCCAACCACAACTTGACTGTTTCTCCATTGTGTTGCTACCTACCCCCCCCTTTACCAATCCTTGCTACACATGATGTTGTACATGCCGCTGGCAGGATTGCCTCGGTTATGCCTCTGGGTTTGTGGCAAGCTGACCGACTGACTATGTTACATTTAAACATGAACCTGTGGGTTGCCCGACCTGACCTACTACTGCTGCTGGGCAACATTTAAAATGGTCGGCAGATGGCACTCATCAGCACATCAGTCCCGTGCTAACCGCATGCCACATCATTTCCAGAACCCAACTGTCGACAGGCTTCTCTCCCTCCACAACCGGCCAAGTAAATGGCCTGGGTGTTGATGACTCTGATATGTGGGATACATGAGGTTGGGATCTCTATGTAGTGATGACTATGATGATAGTTCGATTTGAGGCAGGCAGGTCGGGGGGCTCATTATTATCAAAATGGCAGAGTTACGATATCCGAGTTTTTGTGGGTTATTGTCTGGCGACCACAACAGTTGACCACATTTTAGCTTCATTTGCAGTTATTTGCTGCATCGCATCTCCATGTTATGTACTATGCATACCTATGCACATACATATCTATGTATGTGTGTGTGTGTGTTGGCCAACTGGCAAACTTGGCCCACACAAAACCGCAAATTCAATTTCGGTTGGCAGCCTACAACATTTTGCTGCCTATGTTTATGATACTTTACAATTGCTGTTGCCCCCCCCCAATCTCCTTTGTATGCAATTTATGTAAAGTGTTTCAATATGCGTTGTTAGATTGAAACCGCATTACGATCTTGTAACAAAACATACACACTTTTCAAATATGTGGGAAATTGGCGGTTAAAATGCGTGAACTGCTTGTAATGCCAGTATAAGCTGTTAACTGCTTGCTTGTTATCAAGCAGTTGAGCCGTTAAAGCTATTCACCGTTAGTGTTACCATGCCACAAGGAAAATAAAATACTGAAAATATAAGGAATACCAAAACGTTAGTTTTTTAAAATTGTATTCAAAAATCATTTTACGAAGCAGCTGCAGTTTTGCTATTTACACTTAATCTTTGTTTTTCTTTTTATTCTTATGCTTCTTTTTTTTGGCCTTCTCTCCATCCACATGGGGTTCCTCCGCCTCAACAGACGCACCGTCAGGCATACCATCAGCAGGCATTAGATTCTTCGATTTCTTAGATTTCTTTTCGTTTCTTTCTTCTACAGGCATACCTTCAGGCTGATCTTCTGCTGGCATATCCTGAGGAGCAGCCTTCTTCTTCTTCTTGTTCTTCTTCTTGGCATGTTCTTCGGAATCCTGGAATCCTTGATTAGCAATTGGAGCTACCTGGGGTAGTGCTTTAGTAGCGTCCATTTCCTGGTGTCCTTTGGTAACTGCAGTCTCAGCATCTGGGATTACTGGAGATCCTTTCATGATTTTGTGGCTTATGTTTCCAGTGGTTTTTTCGGCTACCAATGCATCAACAGAACCCTCTAGATTTTTCTTATGCTTCTTCTTTTTCTTGATTTTTGTCGAACCTCCATTTGATACTGTTGCTTCATTAATCGGAGGATCTGGTATTTCCGAAATAGCTGCTGGAGTCATAATGTTGCCAGTCAGGATGTCGTCCAGCAAAGGAATCAAAGTTGGCTTCAACTCATCAGGCTGTACACGAGGACTTGACAAATTCATCGGTGACATGCCCAACTGTACCTGGGTGATATTTGGCTCGCTCTGGAAGAGAACCTTACGTCTTCAAATACACGTATTCCAATTATCAGTCCAAAATATAGTTACCTCTGAGTCACTGGAAGACAATTCATTAAAGGACTTGGTCTCGAATTTGTCGCACTTGATCCTTTTTGGAGGAAATGGTATAGAAATTACTTTCGACCTCTTCGCAGGGCTGCATAACCATGCCTCACTCAAACCGATATCTCGAGGTGAGGATGTTATCACCCTATTTTCTAGGTTATTTCCCATTATCGCCTTTTGAACGACGTTTTGGGGAGAACCTAGATTGCACGGTTGTGTGCCCAACTTCACTTGGTTGCTCTTTAACTCGGTCTGAAACAGAAAATTAGATCCACAAATATTCCATTTTTATAGTTATCAAACCAAAATACAGTTACCTCTGATGGCCTGGTCTCGTAGTTGCCGCACTTGACCCTTTTTGGAGGAAATGCTAGAGAATTTACGTTCGTCCTCTTTGCCTCTTTCAATAACCGTGTCTCACTCGAACCGGTATCTCGAGGGGAGGATGCTATCATCCTATTTTCTAGGTTATTTCTCATTATCGCACTTTGATCGATATTTTGGGGACCTCCTAGATAGCTCGGTTGTGGATCCAACTTAACTTCGTTGCTCTTTGACTGGGTCTAAAGAAGAACATAAGATTTTCAAATATACGTAGTCAAGTTACCGAACCAAAATATAGTTGCCTCTGATGGCCTGGTCTCGTAGTTGGCGCACTTGAACCTTTTTGGAGGAAATGCTAGAGAATTTACGTTGGTCCTCTTCGCCGGGTTCAATAACCGTGTCTCACTCGATGCGGTATTTCGAGGGGAGGATGCTATCATCCTATTTTCTAGGTTGTTTACCATTATCGCACTTTGAACGACATTTTGGGGACCTCCTAGATAGCTCGGTTGTGGATCCAACTTAACTTCGTTGCTCTTTGACTGGGTCTAAAGAAGAACATAAGATTTTCAAATATAGGTAGTCAAGTTACCGAACCAAAATATAGTTGCCTCTGATGGCCTGGTCTCGTAGTTGGCGCACTTGAACCTTTTTGGAGGAAATGCTAGAGAATTTACGTTGGTCCTCTTCGCTGGGTTGCATAACCGTGTGACACTTGAATCAACATCTTGGGAACCTGCCCGATTGTTTGGTTGTGGACGCAAGTTCCATTGGTTGCTCTTCGGTTCAATATGAATTAGGTCATTAGGTCTTCAAATACTTTTTTTTCAATTATCAGACCAAAATATAGTTACCTCTTCGTCACTGGAAGTCAATTGATCAGCTTCCCAGGGATCGTCGATGGCGGAAGTGACCCTTTTTGGAGGAAATGCCAAAGAATTTACGTTCGTCCTCTTCGCTGGGTTGCATAACCGTGTGACACTTGAATCAACATCTTGGGAACCTGCCCGATTGTTTGGTTGTGGACGCAAGTTCCCTTGGTTGCTCTTCGGTTCGATATGAAGTAGGACATTAGGTCTTCAAATACTTTTTTTTCAATTATCAGACCAAAATATAGTTACCTCTTCGTCACTGGAAGTCAATTGATCAGCTTCCCAGGGATCGTCGATGGCGGAAGTGACCCTTTTTGGAGGAAATGCTAGAGAATTTACGGTCGTCCTCTTCGCTGGGTTGCATAACCGTGTGACACTTGAGTCAACATCTTGGGAACCTGCCCAATTGTTTGGTTGTGGACGCAAGTTCCCTTGGTTGCTCTTCGGTTCGATATGAAGTAGGACATTAGGTCTTCAAATACGTTTATTTCAATTATCAGACCAAAATATAGTTACCTCTTCGTCACTAGAAGTCAATTGATCAGCTTCCCAGGGATCGTCGATGGCGGAAGTGACCCTTTTTGGAGGAAATGCCAAAGAATTTACGGTCGTCCTCTTCGCAGGGTTGCATAACCGTGACACATTTAAGACGACATCTTGGGCACCTCCCCGAATGCCCGCTTGTGGACCCAACTTCACTTGGTTGCTCGTCGGTTCGGTCTGAAGACGACAAGGTATCTTCAAATATGTGTATTTCAATAATCAGACCAAAGTATAGTTACCTCTTCGTCACTAGACAATTGAGGAGGTGACCAGCGCTTGTAGTTGTCGCAAATGACCTTCTTTGGTGACACTGAGAGTGAGTTTAAGTTCGTTCTCTTTGTAGGGTTACCTAACTGTTTCCGACATTTATCGCAATCTTTGTATGACCAACTACTTGGAGGCTGTTGTCTCAACACACTTGGATATTCAATGAATCTGTTATCGATTCGATGCACCTTTTGAATAATTAACCGCAAGATGAAAAAGCGATCCTCCCTTATATAGAATATATATATATGTAGTAATATGCTTACATTTAGAGCTACCCGCACTGGATCCATGAGCATGCACTTCCAGAAGCCCACATAGTGTAACTGCCACTCATCATCTGTGAAAAATCCTTGGCCAACATGCTGCACTAACTGGGACCACAGAATATCAATGGTTTGCCAAGATAGTTCGTCACTCATTTTATTTATTTTCTATTTTATATTCAATTTTTTTTTCTCTTTTAATATTCCACTAATATATTTTTTTTGCTGACTGCACAGAAGTCATGCTACGAGAGCGAAGAGGTTATTTTTCTGGAGACGAGAGCAATGTCAAGTCGATAAGTCCCTCAGGAAATGAAAAGTAAAATATCGATTATTTTATATTCAATACCTTATGCCGATTTCCAATAAATCAGATAATTAATATCCAGAAATTGTAGCAGGAAAAATACAAATATTTTATATATTTTCTAAGTACGAACACGCCGGAAAAATATTGAATAATTGAATTTATTTCTTAACATACGAAAAAACCGATTTATTATTTTTGTTTATTTTTTATCTTAGGCAACTGAGATCTGCCGAAAAATATTAATATATTTCTATTGTTGAGGAATCACGATGCTCAGCAGTTGTGAAGATAGAGAATAATTCATGAGAATATATTTACATCGATATTTATTTATATATTTGATATATTTGTGAAGGAGTAGCAAATACGATACATTTTATCGTAAATTTATTTGGCGAATTCACCAGAAAATTTCGAAAGCTTCAAAATATACAAATTTCATATTCGATCGAATTTCATTATATTCTATTTAAATCAGCAATTTTATAAATCTCTATTATTATAAATTATTACATATTTTAAGTTTATTTTTTTTTAAATAAAAACACATCATTTTTTTAAATAGCTTGTATTTTATTAGGTTTGGTTTTTTTTTCATTTTTGCCTAGCTACAGATGAAAACTTTTACATAATGCATGTTATAACAATCAATAATATTTGTTCTTTGTTTCACTAACTTTATAATATATTACGCTGATCAATACAAACATTCTTTAATTGTTTACACGGAAAAGCTGCAAATGCTTTAAATGTATATATATATATATATATATATATTTAATTTCTTCAATGAATATATGAATCTATGTCAATTAATCTATTTGTTGAATTGTATTTGATTTAGATGTAAATATGAAAACTGTTGATTCAAAATTTGTATACGCGTTGCTTACATCAAGTTGAAATATATATATATATATATATAGTTTTCTTTGATCATTTTTGATTTCGTTTATTGAGAGTAGAGCATTTTGATTTGAATTGAAATTGGCAATGTAATATATGTATATATGGTAAAAAGAAATACTAAAGATGATCAATTTGATTCTTAACTGGAATGCACTAATTTAATATACAATTTTGGAAAATATTGCGAGTTCTTCAACTCGATCAATACTATAGTTCAGTTAGTAGATTTTTGGCCAATTTGTTAAGTTAGTTAGCACATGGAAAACAGTAATGATGTTGTATATATATATATATATAGTACGTAATAATATATTTATAACAATAATTGTAGATAATACGTATAATTACTAGAATTCAGTATTTGATATGATCATGAATCACAACAATATGTTATCAATATCTATTGAATATACAGTGTCTTAGTTGGGCGTAATATCAATTGTGAATTACATAGTTACATATGCAGGTAGCTCTATATATATATATAAATTTTTTTTTGATTAAATCGTTTTAAAATAATTATTAACAGTGTGCTATATAATTAAAAATTGCAGCTTTAAAAGACTATGCAATAGTTTAAAAAAAAAACAAAGGAAAACAAATATCTTTGGAACAGTAGCAAATATATGTTATATATCTTAAATGATATTATAAAATCCAAATATTTATATTTATATGTATATGTTGTAGTATATAGTATAGTGTATAGTATATAGTATATATGTAAGTATATGACGACGAACGGCAACGTGAATAGTGTCCGTGTTCAATACGGCTCAGTCTTCTCTGCTAAACTCAACTTTATATGATGAACGCGCAACGATAATATAGATGACAATTAAAACCCAAATTACAAATATACTATATATAAATGTAGTATCATATATCCTCTTCTGCTGGCATCGATATTGACTTGAGTGCATACCAGACTTAGGCGTTGTTATTCTCGCCACAGCATTGTATGCAGTCCATGCAGTTATGCTACCTGTTGCCATCACTCTTCCTGGCCATGCTCGATGAGGTCAGTTGCATCTGGAAGGGAACAGGATATAGCTTTAATAATATAGTATAGCACATAATATAGTATAGGAAATGCATTGTATGGAAAGCTGTGCATGTGAGTGAATTTGCTAGCAAGGATCATGCGTGCATTTAGAAAGACGTTACTGAAACTGACCTTTAGTCCTTGCATTATTATTTGTGGAATTCTTAAGGCTAACGTGTTTCAACTTTACGCACAACAGACAAGATTCGAAAGTGACAGCAACATACGAACAACATTTAGGAGTGTACAAATAGCATTTACAATTGTTTGTGTAGAAATTGACTTGGTTTAAGTTAAGAAGTTAATAGTTACAGTTTCAAAAATATGTATAACTTTAATATTGAAACAAAAAAATACAGATAAACATTTCTTTTTTAACCTTATATAAACAATAACATAATCAAAATATATTAGTTATATAAAGAAACTGACTCGGTAAAGTTTAATAAGTTAGTTAAAGTTTCAAAGAAAAAAATAGTATAACTTCAATATTTAAACAAAAAATACCGTTAAATTTTTATTTTTTTTAAATTAGTTTTTTTTAAACAATAACATTATAAATGAATTTAATTTTATATAGTAGAGACCTACCTGCATAGATCTTATCGTTTCCAATAGCGCCTTCTTCTCCTCCAGCAATATGCTAATATCATCCTGTGCCGCCTTCAAGTACGAACGCAGCACATCCGTTTCCTGTTTGGTTTTTTGCCTGTCGCATAATTTCATATGTTTTTAATTGAAATAGTTTTTTGATAGTTTTTACTTCACTCACCTGTAATGCTCAGTATTGATTTTGGAGTCAACGAGCTGTTTGCGCATCTGTTCATTGTCCAGCTTCATTTGCTGCATCACCAGCTGCATGGAGAGCACCTCCCGATCCTTTTCCCTAGGCGCCATTCCAAACAAACCACCGCCTGCCGTCGCCTGCTGTTGTTGCCCATTGAAATTTGTATCTGAAAAAGATTATAAAATTATAATAAATAAGATTCCTTTGAATTTAAAGAAACTAACCTATTGGCTGTATGTTGAGGAGACCATTTTTGTCACGCTCCAAACGCATGCGACCAATGCACAGATTGATGGGCACGGGACCCGGTGAGGTAATGTTAACGGGGGGACGATCCTCCAGCAAATTGATTTTCAAATTTTCCAGATTTATCTACAATAAATCGCAGCGTAATAATTAATAATTTTAATTGAATATTGAAAATTTGACAATTGAAATACCGTCACTGGCATGGGGGGTGAAATGATCTCGTCCTCGGCCAAGTCGCCTAGGCCAATGACAGTGCTCATCGACAGATCCAAACTGATGTCCTTCACATGAATCTCGGCATGATGTGTAAACCAGCTGCAAGTTAAATTTATGAATTAATAAATATACTCCAGATCCATAAATTTTTGTTGATACCTCTGTATACGCTTGCGATCAATGATGCCTTCGATCTCGTCGGGCATATTGAGCGTCTCCTCCAGGCGCAGTTTGATGCAAGGCGGTGCCTCCGGATTGTAGGGCGCCAGATTCCAGGCCTTGCAACGTGCCCCGAACTTTGTCTGCAATTTGGCAACAATGCAACATTATTAAGGGAACCTTTTGATCGTGTCAGGGGGTGCAAAAAATGCCATTAAAAGCTGCTGATGTTTCAAGCCAGGACATGCAAACAAGGACACTACACACATGCAAAGCGATAGGCACACACATGCAATTGGTGTGGGTGTGTATGTATGGGTGTGTGTGAGTATATGTGTGATGGAGTTTCAATAAAGTTAATTTTGGAGTTAATATTTCATGTTTATAGCTAAGATCGTTTGTCCTTAGTAAACCAATAGTTAGTAACATTTTGTTGTTATTGTTGTTATTGTAGTGTAGTTTGTGTATTCGTATATATGTATTGTTGTTAGAACCTTCAAAACCTATGTATGTAAGTGTAGTAAGCCAATTTGCAACCAAGGAAGCCTTAAGGAAACAAAACTCATAAATTGAAACAACAAATTCAAACAGAAAACTGTTTTCTACAGAATATCTAAAGTCTAGTTGTAATATTATATATTTTATATATATGCTAAATATGCTATTGATCTGTCCGATTCACCGATTGGGGCATGAGGCAGGGACATGCTCAATAAAACATTCGTATTAATTATTATTGAAAATACAATACGATAAACAATAATAATGTCTAAGAAGCTGGCCGAGATTATTTCGTATAGTATACTTATATGTAGAAATAACGGGTATTCACCCACTTAAACTAACATATTTAGTTGCTATGTTATGTATGTTAATCAAGTTCATTTAACTACTTAACTAAGTTGGCCAAAAACGCTTTTCAACTGCAAACAGCGTTGGCAATTAGAAGCCAATAACCAATAACAGTTAATTATATAACTACATTAAAAAGAAATCCAAAATTGTTAACAACAAAATCAAAAGTATTATAGTCAAGTATATACACAACAGAAGTAAGCAGCAGGAAACCAAAAAATTTAGCTCTTAATCAAGTTTGAAAGAATTTTCTAAATTTTGTTTTTTTTTTATACCTTGTTCGCTTGATGCGCGATCTGTTGTTGTTGTTGTGTTGTTTTATTGTTGTTGTAGTTGTAATTGTTGTAGTTGTTGTTGTTAAATAATTCGTGTCATGTTGTTGTCATTATTCAATTTACAAAGTGTTCGTTGTTGTTGTTTAGAGAGTAAATTAAACGTTGAGCACAATATTTTTGTTTGTTTTAGCACACATTGAGATCATTTTGATTTTGATATAAATTGTTGATTGATTTTGATTTAATAAGAGAAGAGAGAAAATATAATGAGAAAATGATTATATGAGAAGATTATCTTACAGTAAATGTAATTCAAATAAATAGAAAATCTCTTAATAATTTTATCGAAACATGCAGAAACATTAGAAAAAGTTTTGCGAATAAACATTGAATTTAGTCTCGACAAAAGTTAATTTAAAATTTAAAAAAAAAATATATACATATAATTAATATATTATATATATATATCAAAACTAAATTGCTGTGTATACAATTAATAAATTGAAACAAGAATTGAAATTAAATTGAGATAAACTATAAAACATAATCATAACTTCGCCCACCTGCAACTCGTCCCAAGGAATCGCACCACATTCATCACAGGACACAGCGGCAACCTGAAGGCGCACTGAAGACTTGGAGCCCTCCTGCTGTCGTATCACCTCCACTGTGGTCAATCTACATAATGAAATCAAATAGTTATTAGGTTAATCAAAGTGGGAATTTCAATTCCAACCTGAAGGTGGCCATGGACACCAAATCTCGTCTCCGCCAGGTGCTGCCCTCCGATGGTTCCGATGGCGACGACATATTCGTCTTATAGCTGCTGGGCTCCTCGTAGACCTCGCTGGCTATCTCCACTGGAGAGGCCTTCATACTGTTGTCATTGGTGAAGGGATTCAAGCGGAACATAACATCCATGCAGTCCATTGTCTTATCATCGCCCATCACATTGGCAAAGTTCTCCGAATCCGAGCTGATGTCGCTCTGCACTGAGAATGTATCACTGACATCATCGTTGGGTGTACCCGACTTGATGGCCGAGTCAATGGAAGTCATTAAACTGGAGAAGCCCTTCTTCATCGACAGCAAACCCGAATTGAACTCCTTGGTTATGCTGGGCACAGTATCGGTGCCAGCAACGGATCTGACGTTGCCCTTTAAGCTCTTCGAGGCTGTCGATGCTGATTGCTGTGATTGCATAGAGATGCCAGTGTCTGGACGAGATCCCTGACTGGGCGTTGAAGAAGCCATAGTTGGTGTGCTCTGGATTTGCACATTAAACCTGCGAACAGTATTATTAGCTATATGTTTCTGAAGGAAAACTGGTTCCGTAAAAAGAATTACCCATGGGTGTTGGGATTGGATATATGAATGCCGCTGTCGAAGGGCGGTTCGTTGGTCACTGGCGAAGGTGTCTCCACACTGCCAAATGTATTGCTCTTCAGTTGATCCAAGGGCGGCGGTGTAGGCCAAGTTATATTGCCACCTAAGGAGTTGAAGTTGACTTTTAATTACGACCTGATTAAAAGGACTCTTCTTGGGTTACGTTTATCAGACATTATTTGTTAGTATAGCCACTAAAATCATTTGCGTTAGTTTAGCATTAAAACGAAAAAAGGAAGATGACATGCGAAATGTTTCAACTAGCTAAATATATCTGTTATCCGGTGCATTATCTATCTAATAAGTGCTCGACTAATTTGATTTCTCAATTATACTATAGATAGTCACACCTATTTTGGAGAGGGTAAGTGGCCTGGATTCCTGTATAGTAAGTGATAAGCAACGTTACAGCAATAGAACATAAAACTAAAAAATGATAAACAACTCCTTACAATGAGACTTGGGAGAGTATATAGACATGTATTGACCGTAACTCCACAAATTTTAATAATTAATAATTTAAGCTTTAAACAGTTGTGACTTTGCCAGAAATCAACAAATTTTCAAAATTTTTCTACTTTTCCAATGATTCTGTTAATAGTTTGTATCTATATTGGCAATTTGAAATTTTGGTAAATTTTTGGCCATTTTTCCATTTTTCTTGATCTTTGATCTGCCATAACTTGGCCAAATCTTAACCGATTTTAAAGTTTGATATATCAAATTCCAAGTTTTGACAAACAGAACAAAACTGCATTCAAAGATTGTCCAAATTAAGACCCTCACTTTTGGACCCCTGTACAAGCCCTGAACTTTGGCTAAAAATGGGGTTTCTGTGGATTACTGATCTTTGATCTGCCATAACTTGGCCAAATCTTAACCGATTTTCAAGTTTGATACCTCAAATTCCAAGTTTTGACAAACAGAACAAAACTGCATTCAAAGATTGTCCAAATTAAGACCCTCACTTTTGGACCCCTGTACAAGCCCTGAACTTTGGCTAAAAATGGGGTTTCTGTGGGTTCCTGATCTTTGATCTGCCATAACTTGGCCAAATCTTAACCGATTTTCAAGTTTGATAGCACAAATTTCAAGTTTTGACAAACAGAACAAAACTGCATTCAAAGATTGTCCAAATTAAGACCCTCATTTTTGGACCCCTGTACAAGCCCAGAACTTTGGCTAAAAATGAGGTTCTGTGGGGTCCTGATCTTTGATCTGCCATAACTTGGCCAAATCTTAACCAATTTTCAAGTTTGATACCTCAAATTTCAAGTTTTGACAAACAGAACAAAACTGCATTCAAAGATTGTACAAATTAAGACCCTCATTTTTGGACCCCTGTACAAGCCCTGAACTTTGGCTAAAAATGGGGTTTCTGTGGGTTCCTGATCTTTGATCTGCCATAACTTGGCCAAATCTTAACCGATTTTCAAGTTTGATATGTCAAATTTCAAGTTTTGACAAACAGAACAAAACTGCATTCAAAGATTGTCCAAATTAAGACCCTCATTTTTGGACCCCTGTACAAGCCCTGAACTTTGGCTAAAAATGGGGTTTCTGTGGGTTCCTGATCTTTGATCTGCCATAACTTGGCCAAATCTTAACCGATTTTCAAGTTTGATACCTCAAATTTCAAGTGTTGACAAACAGAACAAAACTGCATTCAAAGATTTTCCAAATTAAGACCCTCATTTTTGGACCCCTGTATAAGCCCTGAACTTTGGCTAAAAATGGGGTTCCTGTGGGTTCTTTATCTTTGATCTGCCATAACTTGGCCAAATCTTAACCGATTTTCAAGTTTGATACCTCGAATTCCAAATTTTGACAAACAGAACAAAACTGCATTCAAAGATTGTCCAAATTAAGACCCTCATTTTTGGACCCCTGTACAAGCTCTGAACTTTGGCTAAAAATGGGGTTTCTATGGGTTCCTGATCTTTGATCTGCCATAACTTGGCCAAATCTTAACCGATTTTCAAGTTTGATACCTCAAATTCCAAGTTTTGACAAACAGAACAAAACTGCATTCAAAGATTGTCCAAATTAAGACCCTCATTTTTGGACCCCTGTAAAAGCCCTGAACTTGGGATAAAAATGGGGTTTCTGTGGGTTACTGATCTTTGATCTGCCATAACTTGGCCAAATCTTAACCGATTTTCAAGATTGATATCTCAAATTTCAAGTTTTGACAAACAGAACAGAACTGCATTCAAAGATTGTCCAAATTAAGACCCTCATTTTTGGACCCCTGTACAAGCCCTGAATTTTGGCTAAAAATGGGGTTTCTGTGGGTTACTGATCTTTGATCTGCCATAACTTGGCCAAATCTTAACCGATTTTCAAGTTTGATATCTCAAATTCCAAGTTTTGACAAACAGAACAAAACTGCATTCAAAGATTTTCCAAATTAAGACCCTCATTTTTGGACCCCTGTATAAGCCCTGAACTTTGGCTAAAAATGGGGTTTCTGTGGGTTACTGATCTTTGATCTGCCATAACTTGGCCAAATCTTAACCGATTTTCAAGTTTGATATGTCAAATTCCAAGTTTTGACAAACAGAACAAAACTGCAAGCCCTGATACCTCAAATTCCAAGTTTTGACAAACAGAACAAAACTGCATTCAAAGATTGTCCAAATTAAGACCCTCATTTTTGGACCCCTGTACAAGCCCTGAACTTTGGCTAAAAATGACGTTCTGTGGGTCCCTATTCTTTGATCTGCCATAACTTGGCCAAATCTTAACCGATTTTCAAGTTTGATATCTCAAATTCCAAGTTTTGACAAACAGAACAAAGCTGCATTCAAAGATTGTCCAAATTAAGAACCTCATTTTTGGACCCCTGTACAAGCCCTGAACTTTGGCTAAAAATGGGGTTTCTGTGGGTTACTGATCTTTGATCTGCCATAATTTGGCCAAATCTTAACCGATTTTCAAGTTTGATACCTCAAATTCCAAGTTTTGACAAACAGAACAAAACTGCATTCAAAGATTGTCCAAATTAAGACTCTTATTTTTGGACCCCTGTACATGCCCTGAACTTTGGCTAAAAATGGGGTTTCTGTGAGTTACTGATCTTTGATCTGCCATAACTTGGCCAAATCTGAACCGATTTTAAAGTTTGATACCTCAAATTCCAAGTTTTGACAAACAGAACAAAACTGCAAGCCCTGATACCTCAAATTCCAAGTTTTGACAAACAGAACAAAACTGCATTCAAAGATTGTCCAAATTAAGACCCTCATTTTTGGACCCCTGTACAAGCCCTGAACTTTGGCTAAAAATGACGTTCTGTGGGTCCCTATTCTTTGATCTGCCATAACTTGGCCAAATCTTAACCGATTTTCAAGTTTGATATCTCAAATTCCAAGTTTTGACAAACAGAACAAAGCTGCATTCAAAGATTGTCCAAATTAAGAACCTCATTTTTGGACCCCTGTACAAGCCCTGAACTTTGGCTAAAAATGGGGTTTCTGTGGGTTACTGATCTTTGATCTGCCATAATTTGGCCAAATCTTAACCGATTTTCAAGTTTGATACCTCAAATTCCAAGTTTTGACAAACAGAACAAAACTGCATTCAAAGATTGTCCAAATTAAGACTCTTATTTTTGGACCCCTGTACATGCTCTGAACTTTGGCTAAAAATGGGGTTTCTGTGAGTTACTGATCTTTGATCTGCCATAACTTGGCCAAATCTGAACCGATTTTAAAGTTTGATACCTCAAATTCCAAGTTTTGACAAACAGAACAAAACTGCATTCAAAGATTGTCCAAATTAAGACCCTCATTTTTGGACCCCTGTACAAGCCCTGAACTTTGGCTAAAAATGGGGTTTCTGTGGGTTCCTGATCTTTGATCTGCCATAACTTGGCCAAATCTTAACCGATTTTCAAGTTTGATATCTCAAATTCCAAGTTTTGACAAACAGAACAAAACTGCATTCACAGATTTTCCAAATTAAGACACTCATTTTTGGACCCCTGTCTAAGCCCTGAACTTTGGCTAAAAATGGGGTTTCTGTGGGTTCCTGATCTTTGATCTGCCATAACTTGGCCAAATCTTAACCGATTTTCAAGTTTTATACCTCAAATTCCAAGTTTTGACAAACAGAACAAAACTGCATTCAAATATTGTCCAAATTAAGACCCTCATTTTTGGACCCCTGTACAAGCCCTGAACTTTGGCTAAAAATGGGGTTTCTGTGGGTTACTGATCTTTGATCTGCCATAATTTGGCCAAATCTTAACCGATTTTCAAGTTTGATACCTCAAATTCCAAGTTTTGACAAACAGAACAAAACTGTATTCAAAGATTGTCCAAATTAAGACTATTATTTTTGGACCCCTGTACATGCCCTGAACTTTGGCTAAAAATGGGGTTTCTGTGGGTTACTGATCTTTGATCTGGCATAATTTGGCCAAATCTTAACCGATTTTCAAGTTTGATATCTCGAATTGCAAGTTTTGACAAACAGAACAAAACTGCATTCAAAGATTTTCCAAATTAAGACCCTCATTTTTGGACCCCTGTACAAGCCCTGAATTTTGGCTAAAAATGGGGTTTCTGTGGGTTCCTGATCTTTGATCTGCCATAACTTGGCCAAATCTTAACCGATTTTTAAGTTTGATATCTCAAATTCCAAGTTTTGACAAACAGAACAAAACTGCATTCAAAGATTGTCCAAATTAAGAACCTCATTTTTGGACCCCTGTACAAGCCCTGAACTTTGGTTGAAAATGGGGTTTCTGTGGGTTCCTGATCTTTGATCTGCCATAACTTGGCCAAATCTTAACCGATTTTCAAGTTTGATATCTGAAATTTCAAGTTTTGACAAACAGAACAGAACTGCATTCAAAGATTGTCCAAATTAAGACCCTCATTTTTGGACCCCTGTACAAGCCCTGAATTTTGGCTAAAAATGGAGTTTCTGTGGGTTACTGATCTTTGATCTGCCATAATTTGGCCAAATCTTAACCGATTTTAAAGTTTGATACCTCAAATTCCAAGTTTTGACAAACAGAACAAAACTGCATTCAAAGATTGTCCAAATTAAGACTCTTATTTTTGGACCCCTGTACGTGCCCTGAACTTTGGCTAACAATGGGGTTTCTTTGATCTGCCATAACTTGGCTAAATCTGAACCGATTTTAAAGTTTGATGTCTCAAATTCCAAGTTTTGACAAACAGAACAAAACTGCATTTAAAGATTTTCCAAATTAAGATCCTCATTTTTGGACCCCTGTAAAAGCCCTGAACTTTGGCTAAAAATGGGGTTTCTGTGGGTTCCTGATCTTTGATCTGCCATAACTTGGCCAAATCTTAACCGATTTTCAAGTTTGATACCTCAAATTCCAAGTTTTGACAAACAGAACAAAACTGCATTCAAAGATTGTCCAAATTAAGACCCTCATTTTTGGACCCCTGTAAAAGCCCTGAACTTGGGATAAAAATGGGGTTTCTGTGGGTTACTGATCTTTGATCTGCCATAACTTGGCCAAATCTTAACCGATTTTCAAGTTTGATATCTCAAATTCCAAGTTTTGACAAACAGAACAAAACTGCATTCACAGATTTTCCAAACTAAGACACTCATTTTTGGACCCCTGTCTAAGCCCTGAACTTTGGCTAAAAATGGGGTTTCTGTGGGTTACTGATCTTTGATCTGCCATAACTTGGCCAAATCTTAACCGATTTTCAAGTTTGATACCTCAAATTCCAAGTTTTGACAAACAGAACAAAACTGCATTCAAAGATTGTCCAAATTAAGACCCTCATTTCTGGACCCCTGTACAAGCCCTGAACTTTGGCTAAAAATAGGGTTTCTGTGGGTTCCTGATCTTTGATCTGCCATAACTTGGCCAAATCTTAACCGATTTTCAAGTTTGATATCTCAAATTTCAAGTTTTGACAAACAGAACAAAACTGCATTCAAAGATTGTCCAAATTAAGAACCTCATTTTTGGACCCCTGTACAAGCCCTGAACTTTGGTTGAAAATGGGGTTTCTGTGGGTTACTGATCTTTGATCTGCCATAACTTGGCCAAATCTTAACCGATTTTCAAGTTTGATATCTCAAATTCCAAGTTTTGACAAACAGAACAAAACTCCATTCAAAGATTGTCCAAATTAAGACCCTCATTTTTGGACCCCTGTACAAGCCCTGAACTTTGGCTAAAAATGGGGTTTCTGTGGGTTACTGATCTTTGATCTGCCATAATTTGCCCAAATCTTAACCGATTTTCAAGTTTGATACCTCAAATTCCAAGTATTGACAAACAGAACAAAACTGCATTCAAAGATTGTCCAAATTAAGACTCTTATTTTTGGACCCCTGTACATGCCCTGAACTTTGGCTAAAAATGGGGTTTCTGTGGGTTCCTGATCTTTGATCTGCCATAACTTGGCCAAATCTTAACCGATTTTCAAGTTTGATACCTCAAATTCCAAGTTTTGACAAACAGAACAAAACTGCATTCAAAGATTTTCCAAATTAAGACTCTTATTTTTGGACCCCTGTACATGCCCTGAACTTTGGCTAAAAATGGGGTTTCTGTGGGTTCCTGATCTTTGATCTGCCATAACTTGGCCAAATCTTAACCGATTTTAAAGTTTGATGTCTCAAATTCCAAGTTTTGACAAACAGAACAAAACTGCATTCAAAGATTGTCCATATTAAGACTCTTATTTTTGGACCCCTGTACATGCCCTGAACTTTGGCTAAAAATGGGGTTTCTGTGGGTTCCTGATCTTTGATCTGCCATAACTTGGCCAAATCTTAACCGATTTTCAAGTTTGATACCTCAAATTCCAAGTTTTGACAAACAGAACAAAACTGCATTCAAAGATTTTCCAAATTAAGACCCTCATTTTTGGACCCCTGTATAAGCCCTGAACTTTGGCTAAAAATGGGGTTTCTGTGGGTTACTGATCTTTGATCTGCCATAACTTGGCCAAATCTTAACCGATTTTCAAGTTTGATACCTCAAATTCCAAGTTTTGACAAACAGAACAAAACTGCATTCAAAGATTGTCCAAATTAAGACCCTCATTTTTGGACCCCTGTACAAGCCCTGAACTTTGGCTAAAAATGACGTTCTGTGGGTCCCTATTCTTTGATCTGCCATAACTTGGCCAAATCTTAACCGATTTTCAAGTTTGATATCTCAAATTCCAAGTTTTGACAAACAGAACAATACTCCATTCAAAGATTGTCCAAATTAAGACCCTCATTTTTGGACCCCTGTACAAGCCCTGAACTTTGGCTGAAAATGGGGTTTCTGTGGGTTCTTGATCTTTGATCTGCCATAACTTGGCCAAATCTTAACCGATTTTCAAGTTTGATATCTCAAATTCCAAGTTTTGACAAACAGAACAAAACTCCATTCAAAGATTGTCCAAATTAAGACCCTCATTTTTGGACCCCTGTACAAGCCCTGAACTTTGGCTAAAAATGACGTGAAAGTGAAAGTCTTAAAATCTAAATTTTTTGCGCCCAATCGATTTCTGCCATCAAAATATGTAAATTTTTTTGGATGTTTCTTAATCAATTTTATCATACTTATATTTTTGAGTTACGGTCACTGTTAAGAGAGTGATGGGAACATTTGAAAGTTGAATGGTTAAAATTAGTGGGTTGGGTTAGTTGCTTGTTCTATCGCTTAGTCGTTAGTTTTAAAACTAAAGAGGTTTTAGGAAGAAACAACAAAAGATATATAATTCTTACTATTCATGTGTAAATCATCACCCAAACTAGCTGAATCGGGTAAGACACTTTCAGCATCACCACCACTTGATTCCTTACCAGGTGTTGGCGATGGCATCACCAGGGTCACCTCAATTTGTGGCACAACACAGCCAAATATGATTGATTTTTTCTCATTTTGCTGTCAATTCGAAAAAGATTCAAGTTAATTAAGAGAGTTTCGAGCATTCCCAAAACTGGGTGTCCACCGACCTTTTGCAGTATGCGCTCCGCGTCCAGATTTAGAAACGTGGACATCTCATTTAGTTCCTCGGCGAGTCGCAGCAGAAACAGCAATTGATAGTGATCGATCTGTAGGCTGACCAAATTCGAGATATGCGCTATCGCATGCATATCTGCAGAGCGTTCGGTGGGCGTGCCAGCTGCAGCAGCGCCTGCATCCATTTCAGACTGCTGCATTGCACGCACATCCTCGGCACTTAGGAAAGGATTCGGCGGCAACGGCGGAAGTGTCGGTAGTGGCGGTAATCCCATGCTCTTCATCTGGGAGCTGGCCGTACTCTGTCGTCTCTCGAACTCCAGCTGAGCGTGAGCTTGCGCTGAGCCGCCGGCATGCAGCCAGAGCGTAATAGGCACTGCATCCACAAATGGTATAGATTTGTTGGGGCCCAACGAACGTGCGCCAAGGAAATCTACCCAAATGGGATCCAGTTTGATGCACCACACATCACGGGGCTCCGACCACATGGCATAGCGTGACAGGTACTGCGTGGAGGCAGATCGTGGCAGCTGTGCTTGTGTTGGCGACATTGGCGCCGACATCATGCTCACATCCGAGGCAGCCACATGCGATAGAATCCGATCCGTAACGATGCACATGTCACCCTCCACCGACGGGAACCCACTGCCAAAGACAAGCGAACCCTCCTGCAATGAGTGCAGAGCCTGGGCCAAATCCGCACGCGAGCTGCCCATCTCGCGAATGTTAGTCAATGCGAATCGGGAGATCTGTATGAGCATGGTTTTGGGTCGATCCTTTTGATTTGGCGCATCCAGCGACGCTTCCATGACCACGCGCGGCATAATGGCCTCCACCTTGACATCCATGTACATCAGATTCGGCTCCTGCTGCACGCTCAACGCAGCTGCCATCTGTGTGCCATTGGAGCCATAGGATGCATTCGAGGCGATGGAGCCGCGCGCACTTTGTGCCTGCGCTTGCGGCTGCGATTGCTGCTGTAACGTGGCCTGGGAGCCGACGCTGGTGCGCAACAAACTCTCGTGCAGATTTAGGCCAAACGAATTTAGCCACAATATCGAACTGAGATCAAAGTGCACTTGCAATGGATTGATGTGCACGAACAGCTTTGAGGGCGGCACTGTAAATTAAACAAAACAAAATTAATATAAAATTAGTTTTAATTTGAAAATTTTAATTAAACTCACGTGGGAATACGAAATCACCAGGATAATAAAAATATGTATATTCTGCGTGCACAATTGGCATCTCGGCGGGAAACGAGTAGCGATCTTTATCACCTGTAAAAAACAAGCTTATCAATAATATTACAACATATTTATTTATCAACAAATCTGTGCCACAAAATAGAACTTGGTAAGCATGAACTCTGCCAAGATCATTAGATTATTTCTATATAGTAGACACTACTACTCATAATGGATTACAATATGAGGCCAGCTCTAAAATTGTCACTCCCAAAACTTCACCAAACATATTATTTTCAGCAGAAAATTTTATGCAAATCTTTAAACTGTCATAACTTTGGAAAAAATCAACCGATTTTCAATCGGTATGTCCTGATGTTCTTAGTTTGATATTTCTAAACGATCGCTATAAAATTTTCTTTTGGAAAATTTGACTTCAGCCTGAGGATTTCCTTTGAACTTCAAGCTACCATTTTAGCGAGTCTACTGTACAGTTATTATCTAATGATCTCTGTTGCAGTACGCTCATGTCAGATATAGATAGATGTTAGATATTGTATGCATGATATTCACCTGAGGCTCTGCTTTTCCTTTTGTGTTGTGCTACAGTTACAACAGCAACAACAAAATGACAACAACAACAAAAGCGTTTAACAAACAAGGCAAATGCAATGGGATGAGATGTCGTTTAAAAAAACATGAACACAAAGCAAAGGGATAATGAGAAAGATACAGAGAAGCAAATATTTCGTTAGTATTTAAACGAGATGTAAGCATGTGTATGTGTGTGAAACTGTGTATGTATGTATGTACATCATTTGTGATTGATGTAAATTCCAAGTTGTTGGTTTTCAGTTTTATCCTTGGACATATACAATCTAGTTTATAGCTTAGTTAAAGCTGATCTTTGGTGTGATTCTAGGTCTGCATGGATTCTCTCTACATACCTGAAACAAATTCCTTGGGCATTTGCTTTTTGCCGGATGTGGTGACCCGATATAACGTAAAGTCCTCGATTCGTAAAATGACGCAGGAACTCATAAGCTTGGCCAGATTCTCCAGTGTGTTGCGCTGTTGTGCTGCTTGTGTGAATTGACTGCTGGCTGAAGCATTCCCAGAACCATTTGCCGACATCGAACCGGATCCCAAACCGGCCACACCGGCTGCAGCGGTGGGTGTGCTGCTGCCATTAGAGCCAGTGCCTCCTCCATTGCCATACTGAGAGCCCAAGAGAGATGCGTTCAGCATGACAGGCGAGGCGGGCGCACTACGCTCCAGCGGGGCATGGGCAGCCGGTCGATTCGGTTGACTGAGATTAAGAACAGCCTCGCGGAAGGCATTGAGGGATTCCTTAAGCCACAGTGCTGGTGCTACCGATGCCTCCTTATACTTGGCCCAATGCGAACGATCCGATTTGGCCAAATGATACGGATAGTAATCCACCTGAAAGGCTGTCACAGACACCTGCAAGGCTCCACCCTTGTCCAGCTCAGGGTAACTAGATCGCCCGTCGCCCTCATCATCACATAGATGCAGGTCTATGCGCTGACTGAAGAAATGATACGAAGTTTCCCGCACATCAAAGGCATTGAACATCCGTTGGGCTGTCGTCGTGTGCGCCGCTTCTGAAAGGCGATTCTGTTGCTGAGCCAACTGTGCCTGGTACTCCGGCAGCGTCTGTAAAAGGTATCAAGGCAAACATGTAAGAGTTGGAGATTATATTCTATTGTAGGACCTTCAATATAGGATACACATGTTTGTATCACCTACAATGTAGGTCACATATGATTGTAGGATCTACAATATAGGTTATATTTGACTGTGGGTTATATAAGGTTATAGGACCTTGTGTAGAACCCTGTATGCTCGACATGAATGTAAGTTTTTTAGTCATTGACTTACTTGAAGTTTGCGCTCCGCTTTTGTCTTTTGTGTTGCATGTGTGGCAGCTTTGATAAGGCCCGACAGGGAGTCGACAAAGTGTAAGGCAGCCTTTAGCTGGGAGTCAGTAAGCACCCACAGCAGATCATCCAGGATGAGGACTAGGCGGGAGGCAAGCAAACTGCAATCGGCTAACCGTTTCCTGATAGTAATCCGACAGCGGGCATGATTCGTTAGGAGTCGCAGGGGCGTCAGGGACTTGTCCTGAGTGGAACTGGCTTCGATGCGGACCGTTTGCCATGATAGCTCTTTAAAGATCAATATGATGCCCTTGTGGGCGTCCTTGAGTCGTGTTAAACGCAAATCCGCCGTGGCCCATTTGGGTGTTTTGGACTCGACACGTATGCGGGACATTTGCACGGAGGCGGTAAAGGCAGCGCTCACAAAATTCACATTGACGGTATTAACCACAATGGTAATACCATCGACGACCTTGTGTATGAAGCTGTATTTACCCTGAGGCACTTGTGGCAGCGCAGCAGCTGCTGCATTACCTCCCCCCGCATCACGCGTCGTGGGATTGCACGTCTCGATGGTGATGTTCACCTGGTCGAGGGTCTATGCCAACATAAAAATAGAAAACACAAAAAAGGATCCATTAAACTAATACCCATTGCATTCGCATGAAATCCACTTAATTACCAGCGTAATTGGCACACTCTTCAACTTGGTCCAACTGATGCGGAACTGCACCTGGTTGCACCACGCCGATGTCAATCGCAGCCAGCTGGGCAGTTCCAACAACTCGGTGAGCACACGCTCATCTAGCTCCAGATTCTTAAGCTCTCCCTCGCCGCGAAATGTGCTCAGATTAATCTTATCCGAGGACAGATTCTTCGTATAACTGTACGTATGATGAAAAATTGAACTTTTAGTCAAGATTTTTTGCCCAAGCTTTAGTATTTCTATTTCAACTTCACTGAACTGTCAATGTTCATTTGGCACAACAAGTGGCTCCAACGAGAGCAAGGGGGCACCAAGGGGAACATTGACAACAGCGACAGGGTGACATTGTATCGTAGGGACGGGGAAGACCTGTCAGTTGGCATCAATTGACCTATTTCTAGTTAATGTTGTGCATGCATAATTGAAACTTATATATTGATTGAGGAGAAGAGCATGAGATACATCATCTGTTTAAGATTTAGATAAGTACATGATGAACAATCGAAGAAAGCAGCTGTAAAAGTTGTAGCATTGAGCCCCCAGGTGATTCAATTCCTCGGAAATATCGAACTTTGGACCTTATCTAATTTAAATTTATATTCCATGGCCTGAAATACCCTCTGAAGAAGGACATTCCCTTACAGACATTAATGCAGTAAGAGGACAATTATTTTAAGTAACAGAAGTATTAGGAAACAGAGTGATTTATTAAGAGCAAAGTTAGACAGCCTAAGTATTATAGATTAATTAGTTTAGAAAGTGTTGAGAAACATACAGACTAGTCCATTAATCGTTTAATAAATAAAGCATTATGTGCATAAGGATTTCAAAGAAGTGCCCCCCAAAATAAAAGGTAATTCCCCTGCTGCAATGAAAACTTTATATTTAATTGAAACTTTTGGGGCGAAAATGAAACTTTTTACTTTAAGAAGCTTTCTGCACAGAGGTAGTGTGCGACAGAGAGGGACATAGAAAGGATGAAAGGAGGCAACAAGTTTGCTTTGCATTTACACTTTCGTCTTGTTATAAAGTTAGTTTGTTTGCAGCTTAATTGCGTGGAAAAACCTTGGACGGGAACTACGCATACAAAAGACTTAAAACACGGTCCCAAAACAAGGCAAATAAATGCGACAATCATACAACACACACACACATCCATACGCATATCAAAATATGTACACATACTTATATACACACATTTGTCGACAGGAGCATACTAAGTTTGATAATAGGGGCGGCCATTTGTATAAGTTAAACTTTATCAAATGGGACAATCCCCCTTTGAAGTGATTCATGCACACGTGAGGAATATGCTTGAAGTAATTTTTTAAGCACTTGACATTTATTTATACATCCCTAGTTATTAATTATTCAGTTTAACTCGGGCCCAAAGCTACCTCACTGCAATCCGCACCTGTAATCTGTCCGTCCGTTATTTATGCAGCTGCCAGGACACACGGCACACACACATACTCAAGTGTACGTATGTATGTGTATGTATGTATTATAAAAATTTAAGTGAAACATATTGCAAAATATTTGAAAAACTGAATTGAGTATGCAAAGTGCCAGGGGCATTCTTTATAATATCAAAAATTGGAATTGAAATTTGTTTTTATTCCGATAAACGATGTAAATACAAAAGCAACAAACTTAGGGGCATACTCATGAGAGAGTGAGCTGGGCTGCGAGAGAGAGAGTGAGAGAGCGGGAGAGAGGATACCTTGTCAATCCACTTGTTACTCTTTGATGGGGGTGGGGCTGGGGTGTCTGAGGTAAACGATAAACGGTAGAGAAAATAAACGGACCCCTACCGCTGTTGCTAAATATATTTTTAGTATAAGCCAAGGTGTAAAGAGCTACCGATGCTACCAAGGATTGTTAGCAGTAGTATATAAAATTCAATGCAACTCATATAAACGCACTCTCTCACAAACACAAACACACACACACACAGAGACGCACTGACAACGGCAGTGGTAACGGGCACAACAACAGCAACAAGCAGAAACAGAAACAGCAGAAGAAGAGAACATCAGAATGAATAACAACAACAGTAGCAGCAGCAGCTAAAACAGAGCGCAACACAGCAGAGCTTGGAAAAATCAATTATATTTCCCACAGCAACTGGCGCCAGATGGAGAGTGAAAGAGTGAGATAGAAGGGAGTATGCTGCAAGGTCTTAATTAGCATAGCATTTAATACATGTAATTCAATTGCAGGCTAACTCGTTTATGGTGACACTTACATAGACAAATGCTTGAGCAATTGATTTTTTATCAACGAGACCATTTTGCGAACTCAGCAGCTGGCGGGCGTGCGGGCGGGCGGGCGGTTGGTAGCCGATGCGGTCGTTTTGGGGGCAGGGGTGGGCGACCAGAGAACGCCAACACAATAAAGATGCTCGCTTTAAGAAAAAACACTCAACGCAAGTCACAAACAATTTATTGCCACGCACATTATTGAATTGTTATGATTAATATACTCGATGGAGGCACAAAGGGAGCACTTGATATTTTTCACTTGCTAGATATTTGGTATTGGAATTTGTTGAATTCTTATTGGAAAATACAATATATTTGTGCGTTTGGCGTTATACAAGCACTTTTGGCATTGATTTTGATTAAACTACTTGCGCATTAGTCATAATTCGTTTTTTTTTTCTTTCAATTTCGGTATATTTATCTCTTCTTATCATGCGTATATACTTTTTTATGCGCCCAAATTCACATTCCACTATCACCGAGACATTTTTTTCAAGAAATTATTTCGTTTGTTCGGAATTGCATTGCCGCCACGCAAGTCGACGGGCACTATTGTTACAATATCGCGCACAATCAACAATTTGCCTTTGACAAACAAAAATTAAACAAAACAAGTTTGTCATAAGCAGCGTTTAGATTCTCTAGCACATAAGAAAACTTAACAGGCCGTATTAAAATTCCGATTAATTTTAATAATTATGGTTTTGTATATTTATTGATAGATTGACTATGAACTAAATTATCTTAGACAACAATAGCGTTAGGAAGAAAATTGTCGATTGATGTCCGAAATCGCAATAACAGCTGGTTAGCTTTTCTTTAAGCCATATCAGTAGCAGACTGATAACATAGCCAAACGAGCATAACAGATATGCTATTAACATCGCTGTTAGCAGCATAAACATGCATGAAATACTTATAACAAATTAAGATATACAATTCATGAAGCACCAAAAGTAAAAATGCCTTGCCCTTTATTTATATTCATTTATATTTATTCAATCTCTAGTAGCTGTATCTAAAATCAAACACTATCATCCAAGTTTTACAACAATTTTCAAAACTCAAACGTAACAGTTAACAGCGAGATTATCGATAACAAATATATTGGGTTATAGGGCCGCAAGCAACTTTAGCAGTTTTGCAAAAAATTATTTTTGGCATTAGCCAGCACTGCGAGTTTTCATAAAATTGCATTTGGCATCTTAAAAGGTTTTATCTGTCGTTTTTAGTATCTATAAGTATAAGAATATATAAAAAAGTAGCTTATTTTGTAACCAAATCAAGTTCCATTTGGCTGCCAATAGCGTAATGTCGAGTGGAGATGCAGCTTCAATAGACGAATTAATCGAGCGCGTGGTGGAAGTTACCGCCTGCACAGCAGACGAGGCAAAACATTACCTGGGCGCCTGTGCCAACGATGTGGCCGCAGCAGTTGCATTATTTTTCGAACAAGGTGGCAACGGAGCCACCATTGGCGGCTCAACCTCCACTGCAGCGACCACAGCAACAAACGTCGACGAGGATGAAGTGCGTGCTCCCATTGCCCCAGTGCGCGAACAGCTGCTGATGCCCGAAGACGATAATTTCTTTGCGTCTGGCAGCAGCAATCGATTGTCGCGTGTAGCGCAACGAGTCATAGTCTGTCCACTGCGGGATTTTGCTCGCGAGGGAGCGCTAATGGAGGAACAACTACAGGCAACTGGGGTATATGCGGACTCCAACACACATCGGAGGCGCCGGGAACGCTCAGCACAAATGGTTGCAGCCGGCCAATCCATTTCAATGCAACCCCGATCGACTTCATCCCGCCTTAGTGATCTCTTTCGTCCGCCCACCGATCTCCTCTACTCAGGCTCCCTAGCTGCAGCTCGAGACTTTGCTAGCAAGCGGGAGCGATGGCTTCTTGTTAATGTCCAAGGCGACAACTTCCAGTCGCAAACGATGAATCGAGATGTGTGGAATATCAAGGAGTTGAAGCAGCTGGTAAGGCGTCAATTTGTCCTCTGGCAAGTGGACAGCGACAGCTCTGAAGGTCGGAGATTCGTCGCGTTTTATCATTGCGCCGATATACCGTATTTGTGTGTCATCGATCCTCGCACTGGCGAAGAAGTCTGGCATAGTGAAGAGCCTAATCAGGACAACGTGTTGCCCGACTTACGGCAGTTTCTCAAGGATCATCGTGACTTCTCACTGGAGGAGGCTGGCACATCAAAACGTGCAGCCATTCAAATTGATGATGATGACGATGAGGAGGAAGGAGCTTCGTGCTCCTCCTCCACTGCTGGAACTCCCAAAAAGCGGGCCAAGATTCTGGAACTCACAGAGGAAGAACAACTGGAATTAGCTATCAAAAATTCGATGAATGAAAATGGAGGAGCCGCCGGCACCTCAAAAGCCAGCAGTATCTCCAATGCCAATGCTAGCGACTGCGAGAGCCTAGAGGAGTTCGATGAAGATGAAGTTAAAGGTGTCGTTGGTTCTTATGAAGTTCACCTGGGCAGCCGGATAGATGAGATGACTGCACTCAAGCTGCGTCTACTTAACGCCGCTGGCGCCGATGTGGTGGTCCAGCTGCGTTGGCCATCGGATACAAAGCTGAAGGTATTACGCCACTATATAAGACAAACGCACAAGCACATACCACTGGAAGGATACAAGTTAATCTGTGCCTTTCCGAGAAAATCCTTGGAGGTGGAGCACAACGAGAGCAGCCTTAAGGAACTGGGACTTCATCCCTCAGCAAATGTGCATCTCACACTGGATGAGTAAAGAAATTTCTATGGCCGATTTGCTACAATATTTATTTACAATTATTTGTCATTGTCACTTTCCCTTCTACACTCATAAATACGTTATTATTAATTAAATGAAAACTAGCGCTAGAATATACAAAATCAATGCTCTACTATCAGAAGCGCAAGTAGTTTCATTGCGTTTTCAAACTCCCGCCAAAAATAGTGTGGAGTATGGCAACACTGACAATGGCAACTCCAAAACATATGTTTAGCAGCAATCCTTGTGGCAAGTCCATGGGTACACTACTTCATGGGAGGATTAATACGGAGTAGTTAATTGTCTAAAATAGTTAAAAAGTCGCATCTAGTAGTAAAAAGTTTAATATTAAGTATGTCAAATTTTAAATAATTAGAAAATACATATTAAAAAAAGGCAGGTGATAAGATGTATTGGTGTAGGGTATTAGAAGATCGACCAAGTCGATGCCATTTTCACTGTATATGTACATTCTAATGCTGCTTAATTCCAAAGCAGCAAACAAGCCACGCCGACACATGAACGAAAACGAAACAAATTCATTACATATGTGTAAATAGTTATAAATTATATTGAAATTTCAATTTCGTCTGCATTTCGTGTGATAAAGGAATAGTATAGATATGCCCCAGCGGCAGTTCAAATGCCTTATGCCGTGAGGGGGCGCCTCGTTCAGTTCAACAATATCAGTTGAAAAGTAAGAGAACAAAAATAACAATCCATCAACAAACAAAAACTACAACAAACACATTCACAAAATGGATGAGAAGCTTAAGTATTCATTGCTACGAGGCGAACTGGTCGACACCCAAAGCATTTGGACGAGGTACTATCGACTTTCAGTATATTTAATATACTTCCATTATATTTGTGATTATTTTTGTTCAATGCAGAAATGAGAAACGAGTTTGGTTCATCACACTGCTCACGGGAACATGTATGCTGTATTCCACACGCACCACGATGCCTCTGCTGATGCCAGCGGTGGCAGCCGCACAGAAATGGAGCAAGACGGACTCGGGGACGGTGTTGAGTTCCTTCTTCTGGGGCTATACACTGACCCAGGTGATGGGCGGTTACTTCAGTGACCGCTTTGGTGGTCAGCGGGTGATACTCCTATCAGCCCTGGGTTGGTCCGTCATCACATTCCTAATGCCCACAATAATCTGGTCAGCTGCATCTATGAAGAGCTACGCAATACCCATAATAGTGACCATTCGCATCCTGAATGGTGCTCTCCAGGGTGTCCATTTTCCCAGCATGATTAGTCTGACGAGTCAGGTGAGGATTATTCGCTGGAATGAATTGTTAGTTGATGTTCATTATATCCTTGTAGAATCTCAGCCAGAATGAGCGCAGTAGCTTCTTTGGCCTGCTGACATCAGGCTCTGCCATGGGCACGTTGCTGACTGGAATCTTGGGATCCTTTGTGCTGGACTATTTCGGCTGGTCATATGTGTTTCGGGTCATCGGCCTAATGGGCTTTGCCTGGGCGCTGGTGCTGCGTTACTATGCGATGGCCGGCGAAAGGAATCGCATCATCAACATCTCCACGCCGTCCCGACTGTGTGCGACGAAGACACCCGCAGAGACCACAGTGCCCTGGCTGCGTTACTTCAGCCGGCTGTCATTCTGGGCCTGCGTCCTGACGCATGCCTGCGAGATGAACTGCTTCTTTGTGCTGCTCTCCTGGCTGCCCACATACTTCCACGATGGATTCCCGCATGCCAAGGGCTGGGTGGTGAATATGATACCCTGGCTGGCATTGCCACCATGCACCTTCTTTGCCAAATACTTGACCACACATCTGATAGCCAGGGAATGGTCAACCTCGACCGTCCGTAAGGTCATCCAGAGCTGTTGCTTCGCCGCACAGAATGTGGCGCTGTTCGTCATGAGTCGCACCACGGATTTCCACACGGCTCTCATCTGCATGACCATCATCATTGGTGGCACTGGCTTCCATAACAACGCCGTGACTGTGAATCCCCAGGATTTGGCGCCCCTCCACTCCGGCAGCGTATTTGGCCTAATGAATACCGTGGGTGCCATTCCCGGCTTCCTGGGCGTCTACTTGGCCGGGCACATACTGGAGCTGACCCAGAGTTGGCCCATGGTATTCAGCGCCGCGGCTGGCATTAATCTTGTCGGCTGGATCATATTCCTAGTCTTTGGCTCCGCCGAAGCTATTGTATAATTTTTTATTAAGGCAACAAAACATTCATGGGACAATTTCCAGCATTTGGAAAGATTATTTATTGAAATGTGTAAATAGTTTAAGATGTCGATAGTTGTGTAAAGCGAAGAAATCAAACTGCTCCTAGCGTGATAAGCTGAGAAACCATTAATTAAATGACGCATGCCACAAACTACAGTTGTAGATAAAGCCTATAAACAATTATGTATCTTTCCGCTGCCAATCAGAGGAAATCGTTATCTTTTCTAGGCACAATTCAAATAGTTCAAATTTTCAATTCAATAATACCACAAAATACTGCCTCTTCTGTATTTTAGTATTTTTTTTTGTGTTTTATAGGTTGAGTGGAAAAGCAACAGTTGGTTTTTGAAGGTCTGGCAACGTTGCCAAGTCAAATGTTGTCCCTCGCTGTTTACAATTTAAAAACTAATCAAGAATTACTGGAAAATGGCGGGTCGCCGCAAAGATATGTGGAAATTGTTATACAATTTGGTGAATCGAAATCAATCAAACTTAACGGCGCTATATAATGTGATCGACGATATACTCTGCCAAGATCCGAGTCTCATTAGCTGCTCCTATGTGGATGAACTGAAGATTCAGTTCCAGGATAAGTTCCTGCTCTGGCTGATAAATAAGCTCTCTGTCTGCCTGAGTGAGTACAAGGATGAAGGGTGCGTCAGGACTCTCCCATTAACAAACAATACATACTCATGATGTTCCTTCTGCAGGCAGTGCCTCAAGAACGTCCAGCTGCAGCAGAAGCTGCTCACGTCCTGCTACTGTAATCATCCCAAGCTGTACGAGCGTCTGGTTGTTGCCTATGTGGATGCACTGCAGCAGCTCAATGATCAGATGAGCGCCTTCGAGTACAACAGTTCCACCAAAAACACCAAGGAGCCGAGGCTGCTGCAGTTGCCCATCTTCCAGTGCGATGCTCACATCTTAAAGGATATCGATGAGAACTGCCACTTTGGCAGGGTGGAGCTGCAGCTGGAAAAGTCAGATGTGTATGCCAGGTATTTACTAATGGTCCTCCAGCGGGCACATCAGATTGGACGTGCCACACATCGTCCGCTGTTCGTGGACAGCTTGCAACAAGCTCTGCTCACGCTCAAGGAGTGCAACATGGACACCAAACTAGCCAGTCTCAGCTACTGCCAGACGGTGCTCCAAGCACAATCCGAGGAGTACTTCTCCAGCGATATGGCCGTGCCACATTATGCTGCACTCACTCTACGTGCAGCAGCCATGATGTGGTCGGTGTCCCATCGCTGGTTGCAGGCGCAGTGCATGTCGCAGTTGCAACTGGAGCAGCTGGCTGTGCACACGGAGCAGTTGCTGACCACGTTGATGAATCGGCCAGTTGTTGAGACGGATGCACTGCATCTCTGCTGCCAAATACTGCAAGAACTCTTACGTCAGCCTGAAACTGCCCGTTGGTGCAACAATTTGTGGCAAACCTTAAGCTACCAGCTGCGTGCCATGTCCTCATCCATGGAGCTGCCTCCCCACACTGTACAGCTCCTAATGCTTCACTGGCAACGACAAAGTCACCAAATGTTGCCGCTGCTGGCATTGATAGCCGTCAAGCAGCCCCAGCTGAGGGATGGTATCCTGGCCAGCATCAGCCGTCACCTTATTGAACTGCTGGGCAAGCCTATGGCCAATGAACTGGACAAAGTGCTGGACATCCTGAGTGCCCTCAAGAAAATGGAGCAACAATTTCTGCTGTCAAAGCAACAAGAATTGGTCAAATCTAGCGAAGAGTCACTCCACGCGGAGCTCCTTTCAAAGCTGCCCCTGCATTACGAACTGCCTCTGACCATTGACAGCAAGTATAACTGGAACCAGTTGAGTCTGCTGTTCATGGAACAATCCCAGTGCTCGGACAGTCCTCAGTTCGTAGAGATTTGTGCACTGCTGCTGCAGATGAACTGCATCCGGCTACAACTGAAGCCCCACACACAGCAGCAGCTGCTTGGTGTGTTGCAACGAGCGGTGCAGTTGCCACAAGGATTGCTAGCACTTGCCACACTGCGCCTGGAGACACCCTCCAGCACCCACACACAGCTGCAGAGCTTCTTCGGCCAGCACCATCTCTCGCTGCTCAGTTCCGATAATTACGAGTTGAGGCAGCTGCTCTGCCAGCGCTTGCCACAGATCTATGTGGCAGGCTTTCTGAAACCGGTGCAGCTGCAACAGGCGCTGCAGAAGCTCAAGCCCATGGGTGATGATGTCCAGACCTTGGCTGCGGTGTTGCGTCTGCTGCTCTGCACTGAACAGTCAGGAACTAACCACATCTTCAAAGTGGGGCAACGCATCGTGATGCATTGTGGCAAGTGTAGTCCGTTGCCAGCCACATTGCCTGGTCTATATCTGGGCTGTTGCAAGTCCAGCCATGTGGCAGGCAAGTCCATTAGCTGCTCCCGCCTGGCAGAGGCAATGTTGTTTAAGCAGGACTTCGCCTTCGCCACACACCACCTGGATCTCATCCAACTGGAGGCATCTCATTACCTCCGCCTGCTCAAGGATGCCACCAAGCTGCAGACACTCAATGAGCGCTGCTTGGAGCGGCTTGTGCCCGTGCTCGCGGCGGAATCCACGAGTTTCATGCAGCAATTGGCTGACCAAGTGCTTGACTCCATTGTGAGCACGCTGTCCAATCCAATGGAGCAGCAACTAGAGACAGAGCAGCGACTACTACTGCGGCTGATTGTCTGCTCTGCTCATGACGAGATCGAGGAGCTGTGGCTCTTCCACTGGTTCAAGATGAGCTTTTATTTTCTGGTTCATCCGCGATCTCTCATAGCCCAGGAAGCTGTGCTCGCCGCCTGCCAAATCTGCGCTCGTCATGGTCTGCAGCCACTGACCCTTTGGAACTGGTACAAGCGGGATGCCATGGGGTTGGTGGTGCAGCTGGCACTTCACGCCTATCTGGATGAGGGGATTCGTTTTACCCGCTCACTGCGTGCAGTAAGTTACGGAAGGGTTACTCCCACTGTGGGATATTCATTATTTTCCTTTTCAGCTGTCGAAGATGCTGGGCTTCTCCTGCGTACAGGAGTTTAGCTGCAAGTATCATCGGCTGTTGACGACGCTAGTGCTGCCCTACTGCATCAGGGAACCACGTTGCAAGGGCGTGTTGGTGATGATAGCCAAGCAATTGCACAAGCCCATTGCCTCCCTGTTCTCCATCTCGTTTCTTCGTCTCTATACCCATGTTTACCTCACCGAGGAGCCGGAGCTGGCCAATCGTTGTATACAACTGGTCACTAGCTGCACTCAGTCCACGGTGCAACAGCTCATGAATGCGGATGTCAAGGTAGAGATAATCCTGCTCGATAATCCTACCTAGCAGCTCTGCAAACTTTAAATTTCATTTCAGCAAACAGTCGCCGAGCTGCTCATCTTCTTTAATCGGAATCCCACTTTCGTGATGCGATCCTTTCAGAGCCTGCTCCAGCTGAATCTGGGCGCCGACGAGGAGATTTCCAGCCAGGCGGCCAATGCCAAGTTCTCTACCTTTATCGCGGAGCGCATCCTGGGCGTCATCACCTACTTTGAAAGCTGCCTGTCGGAGCCCTCGTTTGAGAAGCCACTTAAAGAGCAGACCCTCTACAGTCTTGGACAGATTCTACGCTTTGTGGGTCCACAACATGTCACCCAGTTCCGTTTCAAGATTATCGCCATGTTGAGTTTTGTGCACACACTGCAGGAGCCCAATCTCCAGCGTATCTGCCTGAAGATTTGGCACATCTTTCTGCATGTGGTGAACATACAGGAACTGGGACCCTCCCTGGGGCGTATTGTGGCTACACTACAACCGCTGCTGGAGTACAGCGAGGATCAGGTGAACGAACTCTATGAGTTCGTCATACTCCGCAATGCCTCCATGTTGGGCAGCTACATACAAGGTGAGAAAACTGAAACCAACTGGAACCTAATGTAACCTACTGGAGCCCATTGATATCTACTGAAACCTATTGAAACCTATTGAAACCTATTGAAACCTACTAAAACCTACTAAAACCTACTAAAACCTACTTAAACCTACTAAAACCTACTAAAACCTACTAAAACCTACTAAAACCTACAAAAAAACCTACTAAAACCTACTAAAACCTACTAAAACCTACAAAAACCTACAAAAACCTACTAAAACCTACTTTAACCTACTTGAACCTACTAGAACCTACTCAAACCTACTGGAACCTACTCAATCCTACTGAAACCTACTTAATCCCTATTCCTCCTTAGATTTATATTTTCTGGAACGCTTGGACAATGTGTCCACGCCCATCCGGGATTGCATAAAACTACATACGGCACAGCTCAGTCTGGGTCCATCTGTAACTGGCGGTGATGAGGTTTCTCTGCTAGATCAACTGCGTTTCCTACACAAGCAGATCACCAACGAGTGCCTACAGGTGCGAGTCTACGGCCTGGAGCATCTTGCTGAGCTGTTTGGTCGACGACGCGTCCAAATGAATCAGATGCTGTTGCATGAGCTGCCCATGGAACCACTGATGGAGCAGCTGGTGCATGTGCTGATGTCGGGCTGCCAACATGATGATCGCTCCTTACAGCTGGCATCTGCCAAGTGCTTAGGTCACCTCGGTGCCATCGATGCCAGCTACCTACCTTCCAACTACAACTTTGGAAAAACCGAGCAGCTACCGCTCAGCGTTCTCACGGATGACTTCACGGTGCTGGCGCTAACCGCGTTGTGTGGTGGCTATCAGTTTCAGCAGAAGACCAAGCATGTGGACAGCTTCTCGCTGGCCATGCAAGAGACCCTCGCCGTCTGCGGCATTGTACCCAAAGAGCAGAAAAAGATTCAACTTTGGAACTCACTGCCCTTGCGCATGCGTGAGATTATGGAGCCGTTCCTCAGCTCCTGCTACACAAGCTCCCAGCGGCCAAGCACACTGAAGCAGCAGCCACTCTTCGGCAGCCACTTCACACAAAATTCCTATGAGCAGTGGGCATTCCTCTGGGCCTCAAGGCTAGTGGACTATGTCCAATCCCCCGACGCGCGGCATCTGCTCAGCTCGTACAAGCCATGCATTCGGCGTGATTCCAACATGCTGAGCATTTTCTATCCCTACATACTGCTGCATGCCCTGCTGGAGTGCAGCGAGGAGCAGCGAAGGCACATCGAGGAGGAGTTCCAAGCGGTACTACAAGCCAATGATGAGCTGCTCCAGCAGCCTGCATCCACAGCACCCAAGACTCCAGGTGAGTCACTCGTGGTCGAAACCGGCTACAAGCAGTTTCAGTCGGGGAAGTATGGTGCAGCTTCCAGGTTATCCAATGAAGCTCCAGAGTCACCTCCTACCGCCGAGGATCAGTCGCGTCTGGCGGGCAAACTGTGCGCAGAGTTGTTGGACTTCCTACAGCGTTGGCTGCGCGAATGGCAGCGGATTCATGGCATGACCACCGGCGGTAAACCTCCACAGGATGTGGATGCCAGTTACGGAGCCATCTACAAGTTCCTGCAGCGCATGGACAAGCTTCGTGTGGCACGTGCCAGCTACAACTGTGGGGAGTATGCGCGCGCCTTGCGATACCTGGAGGCCTACATTGAGGAGGGTGACAAGGCAACGCGGCTGCTGGAGCAGTTTACGTTTCTGGTGGAGATTTATGGCCGATTGATGGATTCGGATTCAGTGGAAGGTGCAGTGCAGACGCGTAGCTATGACATGAGTGTCACTCAGGAGATTTTAGTGAATCGTCTGGTGGAACGGCAACAGGATATGATCACCTGCTATGAGCAGCTGCTATCCAGCACGGAGCAACTGCAGCCGGAACACATACGGGCGGTTATCGATGCGTATCTGCGCATGGACACACCCAAAACGGCGCTGCTCATTGCCGATGGACTCTCCCAGCGTCTGGCGGATCAGTACACGGATCAGTACTTCAACGAATGCAAAGCGGAGCTGCTCTGGCGTCTGGGCAGCTACGATGAATTGAAGGAGATGCAGCAACAACAGCAGCAACAGCAACGCTGCAAAACCAACTGGCATGCCCAGTGTGCCCAAGCCTGCCTTGTGCTCCGTCAGCCAGCAACTGGCCAAGTGGAGTTTGAGTCGTTGCTGGACAGCATGCGAGGATCGGTGCTGGAGCAGATGCGCAGCTGTTCAGCTACCCAGCAGCACTCCTATGCCCATGCCTACGATGATGTTCTGAAGCTGCACATGCTGCATGAGCTGCAGTGCAGCCAGCAGCTGCTGGAAGATCTGACCAAGCACCAGTCGGAGGAATCCGAGGTCCAGTTGATGCGGGAATACTTCTCAGATTGGCAATCCCGATTGCAGGTAGTGCAACCACAATTACGTGTCCTGGAGCCCATCTACAGCTTCCGGCGCAATCTGCTGGCCGAGATGAAGCGTCGCCTGGGCTCGCAACGTCCCTCGCTTCAGGCTCAACTTCAGACTCAGCTGGCCCAGCTGTGGCTCCACAGTGCCCAGATCAACCGTAATGCGGGGCAACTGCAGCGAGCTCAGCTCTATCTAATGAAGGCGGCGGAGTACAAGCCGAGCGGTCTGTTTGTGGAGCGTGCGAGGTTGCTGTGGCAAAAGGGGGACCAGGTGCTGGCCATGAATTACCTGGAGGAGCAGCTCTCCGCCATTAAGCAGCAGTGCGATGGCAACACTAAGCAACTGAGTGTGGAACAGCGACAACTCTACTTCGAGGGCAAGTACCTACAGGCGACCTACAATGCGGATTCAATGAACCTGTGTGCGGATGCCATACTCAGCTACTTCCAGGAGGCTATCAACGCCCATCGGCAATCAGAGCGTTGCTATGTGCAGCTGGCACAGTTTCTGGAGAAGATTCGCGAGGCTCACGTGGCAGCTGCTACGACCATTCAGACACGTGATAGTGAGGATATACTGCTCCAGATCATGGTGAACTATGCCAAATCGTTGAGATATGGCTGCCATCATGTCTACCAATCGATGCCACGTCTAATTAGCCTCTGGCTGGACACGGCTGCTGCTTCGACGCAGTCGGAGCTGGTAAGGAAGATGAATGATCTGCTGTCCAATTGCTGTTTGGCTCTGCCCACGGCCATGTTCTATACGGCTTACTCACAGATGCTCAGCCGACTATGCCATCCCTCGCCCGATGTATTCGCCGTTCTGCGAACCATCATCATTAAGCTGATCAGTGACTATCCCCAGCAATCCCTGTGGATGCTATTGCCCCACTTCAAATCGGCGGCCGTGAACCGCATCAAGCGCTGTAAACTGATCCTCACCGATGAGAGGCTGCAGAATGCCGTATTCCAGCGACTCCTAAATGACTTCAACAGCCTGACGGAGCGACTGATTGGGGTGACCAACAAGGAGGTCACCCTAGATCGCAGCTACAAGCTAAGCGATCTCGACAAGCGTCTGCCGGAGATCTGCAACCAGGCTAACTTCTCCAATATACTGCTACCTTTCGAAAAGTACATGCAGCCCACGTTTAGCTTCAGTTCCGCCGAGGAGCACAACCTCACCCCCAACTCGGGTGGCAGTAAGCTACCGAGCAGCACCTGGTTCCCATATCAACCCATCTACATTGTGGGATTCCAGGAGAAGGTGGTCGTGCTGCGCTCGGCGGCCAAACCAAAGAAATTAACTATACGCTGTAGCGATGGCCAGGACTATGATGTGATGGTGAAACCTAAGGATGATCTACGCAAAGATGCCCGTCTCATGGAATTTAATGGCCTGATGAAACGCTATCTGCACCAGGATGCACATGCTCGCCAGAGGCGTCTCCACATTCGCACCTATGCCGTGCTTCCCTTCAACGAGGAATGCGGTCTGCTCGAGTGGCTGCCCAATCTCAATTCCTATCGCAGCATTTGCATGACCCTCTATGGGCAACGGGGTGGAGCAATGGGTGGCCGTCAATTGCAGCAGCTAGCCGTGCCGCAGATGGAGCCGTTGGACCGCAAGCGTGACGTCTTCATCAAGCAACTCACACCGGCTCATCCACCCGTGTTCCAGGAATGGCTGCTCCAGCGGTTCACTACGCCCCATAGTTGGTACGAGGCTCGCAACTCCTACATACGCACCATTGCGGTCATGTCCATGGTGGGTTACATCCTAGGTCTGGGTGATCGCCATGGCGAGAACATACTGCTGGATGAGCGCAATGGCGATGCTGTACATGTGGACTTCAATTGTCTGTTCAATCAGGGCGAGTCCTTTGCCTATCCCGAGGTCGTACCCTTCCGCCTAACCCACAATATGATCACCGCGATGGGACCTCTGGGAGTGGAGGGCAGCTTCCGCAAATGCTGTGAGATCACGCTGCGGTTACTCAAGCAGGAGACCAAGACGCTGATGTCCATGCTGAGACCCTTTGTCTATGATTTGAGCGTGCAGAGTCGTCTAGCTGCCACGACGGCCAACAAGAATAAACCTGGTGCCGAGCTAACCGACCCTAAAGTTACCAACGATGTGAAACGCATTGCCGAGCGTCTCCAGGGTCATGTAAGTATTATAGCAATAGGAATGTAGTATAGGAATATATGATTTTGGATTTTTTACAGGTCAAACGTCAGCAGGCGAACAGCATTCCCCTGTCCACGGAGGGACAGGTTAATTTCTTGATCAACGAGGCTACCAAAATTGATAATCTGGCTGCCATGTATATTGGATGGGGAGCTTTTCTGTAAAATGTAAAAATAACTTTAAACTATGTTAAAACACGTTACTTAATTTAACATTTTCAATGAAAATTGAACACAAATAAAAAATTTCTAAATTAAAAAAGAATAAAAATTAAATATTTATTCAAATTATGGAAAAAAATAACACTTAAATTAAGTTAAATTAATTTATATATAAATTAATTAATTTTAATTTGAAAAGAATGAAATAAATAAATCGAATAAAATAGAAATTAATGTCTTCTTATATCAAAATTTGGGAGGTTGAAAAGTTCGAAATTCCATTTCCAAAATTGACAAAAATACCAGGCGAACATAAATGCTCAGCAAGCATGGCTTTCTTTACATGCTCTCTGGTTACGTGAGTATCCACGTGACTCACATGTGTGAGAGTCCCTCTCAAAGTGACTAGCAATACACGTTTGGTTGAATGTGTATTTGCACCATGAGATTTCTAGCTACTTGCTGGTCATTTCTCTTTGCCTGGTATTTTCGGCAGAATTTCGCTTAAAATTTTATTCAAATATTTTGATAGGCCGAAAAATTTGAATTTCTTTTTTCGAAATCGCCAAAAACACCAGGCGAACAGAGATCAGCAGCAACTAACTTGCTCAAACCGAGCCCCTAAAAGTATGCTACAATACATTTTCTTTGGACTCCCTGCTTAAAAGATTGCTACAATAAAATTTATTTTGCTGAGAGTTGCTCTGAGAGGGACTCTCACACTTGTGAGTCAGGTAGGTATACTTACCAGAGAGCATGTAAACAAAGTCATGCACAAACATCCAAACACGTGCTTAGCTATTGTGCAATGCACACTCAATATATATTTAATATATGTATAGCTTTCATTCTTGTTTAACTTAATTAATTATACTTATAAATTATATGGTTAAGAAGTGTAACATGAGGATCCAGCAATTGCGATGGCTTATTAATAGAAGGAGTACCATGCCGCTTAGATGCAAAAGGGCGGTATATGTGCATTGCATCTTACCAATCTGGCTTTACGGAATTCAGATCTGGGGGATCGCTGCAAAATCAAATTATAAACGGATTCAGGTGCTGCAGAATCGGGTCCTTAGAAATATAACTGATTGCCCTTGGTATGTACGCGGTTCAACTCTTCATAGAGACTTGAAGCTGTTTACTGTGGAAGAGCAGATTGGTAGGCATACGAGCCGATACAGAGAAATTATATGGTCAGTGACTAGGTTTAACTTTCATAATTAATTTTGCCCCATTTACATTAAACGTGTATGCCTGCGTATCCAAAGGTACGTGGTAACAAATATTACCGAGTCACCCTGTGCTCGAACAGCTGTTCGGTGTTTCGCAAGCCCGGCAACGTTTTTGGAGCAACGTTTAACGCGCTTAGACTTGTTGACGACAAACGACGAAGAGGAAGAGAATAGTTTTATATAAATTATAAATTGTATAAATTGGTGACAACAATAGTGCGTAATGTCGAAATCAATTACCTTTGTGACGGGTAACGCCAAGAAGCTGGAGGAACTAGTTGCCATATTGGGGCCAAATTTCCCGCGCACAATTGTCTCCAAGAAAGTGGATCTGCCAGAGTTGCAGGGCGAGATTGAGGAGATTGCGATCAAGAAATGTAAGGAGGCAGCGCGTCAAGTAGATGGCCCTGTGCTCATCGAGGATACGAGCCTCTGCTTCAATGCACTGGAGGGGCTGCCGGGACCATATATCAAATGGTTTCTCGAGAAACTGAAGCCGGAGGGATTGCATCAATTGCTCAGCGGCTGGGAAGATAAATCCGCCAGAGCCATCTGCACATTTGCCTACAGCGAAGGCAGCTCGGCGGAACCAAAGATCTTCCAAGGCATCACCGAGGGCATCATTGTGCCGCCCCGAGGACCCAGAGACTTTGGCTGGTAAGTTCAGTACGATTCGGTTGGATGCCTCGAGAAATTTGAAATTCTTTAATATTATTCAAATTATATAAGAATTGAAAAAATCGAAATGTCCCTGGAAAGTTTCCAGTGGAATCAACTTTGTATGAGAATACTAGATATAGAATATTATTTCTTGCAGGGATCCCGTGTTCCAGCCCACTGGCTATGAGCTTACCTATGCGGAGCTACCCAAGTCTGAAAAGAATAAAATCTCTCATCGCTATAGAGCACTGGACATGCTTCAAAAATATTTCGAGAACCAGAAATCTTAGCATTATTTGTCTTTAAAGTTTATAAAATTTTAATTACGAAGAGACTTTACTAAGCATAAATTTAATTGTTTTTTTTTTATGTTTGATATTTGTTCTAAGATGTCGAGAATTTGTTTCCATGCTAAAGCTATAACAGCTTTGGTTAACTTAGTCATCCTTCTTGCTCTTCGGTTTCTTGGCCTTGACGGCCTCCTTCTTGGCAGGTGCACCTGGCACAGGTTTGTTCCAGTAGTAGAGCAACTGAGCCACGATCACGCCATTGGCAAACGTGGATGCACAGAATGTGATGATGATCATCTGATCACCCGTCTCCTGAATGGAGGTGAAGATGCGTGCCAGGGATCCGGCGAACATCATTATCACGGTGGCCGCTGACAACTGACCCGTTGATCCGGCCCTGTAGTTGGTCAATGCCTGGGAGAGTTTGCCCACCAGCAGTATGGGAATATTGAAGCTTTGTATGGTCAGTAGCACCTTCATGGGCGTCAGGCCAGAGTTGAGCACATACAGCAGCGTCGCATAGGCAAAGAGAAAGAGCACGGAATGTGGTTTACGGCCGCCAAAGAAGAGCACAAGGGCAGCAATGGCCACGGTTTGGAGGGCCAAGAATGTGTTGTCACCCCATGAGCTGAAGGGATATCCATTCATGAAGCTGTAGGAGAGGTGGACAGTGATGGCCAGCAGGTCCAGCATCACCCCGAACAGATTGATGCCCTCGCCAGATTTACTGTTCAGAATCTTCACAACTTGGGGAACTTTCACCAGCACGGAACCGGCAATGATGCCAATGCCAAGCCCCTTGCTTAGCAGGGCCTTAAAGCAGGGCACTAATTGATATCCAAAACATATGGTTATTAAAATAAATGAAATTGATTGTTTATGTTCAGAGATTATCTCACCATCGAGGAAATTGTGTTCCAAAAAGTAATTATCATAGCATTTCTCGCTCATCAGATAGAGAGCTCCGCTTTTGAGTAAATCAACCATAATTGGAAATTTATCTGTTCCGCGATGAAGTTTGTACTTAGACGATGAGTGTGCCTCTTGCAGTTGTGCCGGCTCTTATCAGACCGTTGCTCTTCAGTGATTATATACGATTGAACAGTCAAAACGAAATTGAAAGCCAAGGCAACACAATACACGTAATGGCTAAACGCCACATAGAACCATTCAACGCAACCCGCAACTGATAGTTTGGTACTATTTTTTGCTATTTGGTATTTTATTTAACAGTGTGGTATTACTTAACATTAACATTCTATGTTAGTTAACAGCATCGGTTATTAATTTAAAATGTATTTACAAATTATAACAAAACTTGTTGGAAAATTATATTGTATATATTAGGGAATTATATAAATACACTATCATAGTTTTTGTTTAAGTATATAAAATTTTGAATTTAACAGCCAACAAATCTGTTAAGCATAATTTTAACAGTCCCAATAGAGATGAGCGTTCCATCTAAGACGTGACACTTCACAGTATTCACGACTTACCAGTGTTTTCGGTTATTACCATAAGTATTATTCGTAAAATTAATATTATTTAAAGTTGTTTGAAAGTGTTATATATAAAAGTCTAATCGATAAGCCATATATTTGTAAAAGATCATTCGTTATAATTTATTCACTCGTGGCGATAACATCGCTTTGCGAAGTATTTTCGTTACGCGCTGTTATCACGATTATTTTAAATGCGATCCTTGAGTTGCGCGGTACTGAAATTGCAGTAAAATTGTTTACAATAAATTAAATCTGTTGCGTGCATTTTACTGACTAATTTGTAAGTAATTAAATAGAACTAAAGGGTATTATTAATTATATGATCAAAAGTCAACGATAAGATGCAAGGAAAATACTCCAAACTTAATCGCTGATGGCGTTATCACAAGTGTCTATATTTCTTAACTGATTAACAAAAAGTTCCATTCGTTTCGCATGATTAGTTGCAGTAAGAACATGGCAATTAAAATGCCCTGTCCACACCGAGGCCTCCATGGAACCAAATTCCACGCAATATTCCTTTACATGCTTGGTAATAAATGAATAAATAATATTTATGGTTACTCCCTATGTAAGATTCGCATCACTTGCAATCTATTGAGTCTGCGCACTTCATCAATCATCATCTGTGGCTATGATTTAATGCATTACATTTATATTTTTAGGTGCATTTGTGCAGCACAGTCTTATTTTCATTTCAACGACGCGTCATTCTGTGTAAATTGCAAATACAATTGAGAGACGTGTCTTAATTAAAATTCATATTCATAAATTGACACTATATGAACGCGCGCGAACACATGCACACGCAGTCACTACAGTTTCACACACACACACACAAGCACTCAATTGCAAATTCAATTCAAATGGTTAAGGTATCTGTGTACATATAGTGTAAAAGACTTGTGTGTGTGCGTGTGGAGCGGGAATTGAACTCTATTTGTGTGTAAACAACTGCCTTTGGTTTCTCTTATTCATGTGACTGTGTCTATCGCTGTGTGCGTCAATTTCCACCATTCGCTACAGCAGCAACGGTAAGAAAACCCCCACCCCTCCTCTGTTTGTCCATCTTTTGCTTACCTTTATCTATTGCACATTGCCGTTTGCAAAGTTTCGTTCTCTATTCAATAAATAATTTTATAATTTTGGTATAGTAATCGTTGTTGTTAAAATCAATGGAGGCGTTGTAAACGAAAGCGTTTATTATTACGACTCGGAACCGCTGAGAACTCCAGAGAATATTCCCGTTAGGATTGTGCTGCAGAGTGAGCAGGACCGAGAGAATGCAACTGTGAACATGGGACGCTTTGAGAAGGGCAAAATCATGGCGAAGGCTGCCAACTTGACCGCCATTACATGGGCACATGCCGTCAACAGCCAGGATCTGCTTTCCGATGCGCTAAACAGTGTGTTTCAAGGATATCTACATAAAAGTATTTTGAAATAATTCCATATTCCATATTTTTGTTGTAGGTGAAATTGACATGATTGAGGCGGACATTGTGCTGGGGCAACTTAATGGTGAGGGTGACCTACTGCCAGTGATGGCACATCCACCGGCGAATATATCGGATTTATCGCTGCAAGACTTTCTCTACCAGATCAAGGCTCACAACGAAATCAATGAAGGAGCCGAGAAGGGCGTCAAACTGGATTTCAAGTCAATTGAGGTGTTCGAAGGGTCTCTAGGCATCCTAGATGAAACTATTCCAAAGGTTAGTTCGTACCTTCACTCTTCTTTCTACTTAACGCGTTCCACCTGCAGATGACCTATCCCGTTTGGATAAATGCCGATATCATCGCTGGACCCGTAGACCAAAATAAATCCATTCCTGTTGATCCCGCGCGTTTCTTTGCAGGCTGCATGCGATACAAGGAGGCTGTACTCTCTATCGGCTGGACTACCAACTGGGGCTCCGATGTCCGAACCGGCGAATACACGCAATCCCAATGCGATGCCATGCTCCAGGCCATCAATGACAATAATGTGACCTCAACGGGTCAGGGAATCACGTTCCCAGTGCGTGCGGGGATTGCTGCGAACAGTGCAGACCAACTCCACAAACTGGTGGCGGCGGTGAACGAAACAAATGAGAGTACTCTGACCATATGGTCATCTGCCAATGACTATGTGGATGTGAAAAAGTTGAGAAAACTCATCTTTAGCTTTGGTGTGGATCGCATCTATTTGGATGTGCCCGAGGAGCTCTCCTCTCAATTGGAACTGCACAATTCGGACAATGGAGCTGCCACCTTCAATTCCTTGGTGAGCTTCAGTTTCATCAGTATCTGTTTCTGGGCAATCTCCAGTTGGCTGAAAAGTGTTTAGTATCTCTTTGGAGATCAATGAACTTGTTGTTATGTGGTTTCTTTTGTTCAGTTCTGATTTTTTTTATTGATCATTTTTTAAGGAAGTTTGATTATATAATTAATAATCGGGGTATTCAGTTGAATACGCGTTCCATTTGTATTGTATCACTTCATTGGAAATTGTTTATAATATATGTATATGTAAAGAATGGGATAACTTAAATATCGCTTTACAAAACTAACTGTTATGCATTAATATGTATATAATTTATAAATATAAAAAATACTTTGGACGTGCGCAGTTTTTGTTTTTTTTTTCTTCTAAATTTAAAGTAAGTTAAATTTTTAACAAGGGGCATTTTGATTGACAACTTTTTGGCCTAGGTTTAATCACTTAAATACTTAAGTATGTATATCTACTAAAATAGTTAATGACTTTTGTTTTGTTTTCGTTAACTCGCTATTCACTTTCTTTCTGCTCTTTTCTTTTTGGCACTAATCAATAAATAATCTTATTAATCTCTCTCTATATTCCTGCGCTATATGCGCAGTTATGTGAGGAAACCTTATGAGTGCGATATGTATATATGTATATATAGTTAGATGTATATAGATGAGTGTGTGTTTGGAGGTGTATCTACGCATGGAGGTAACTCGGCTAGATGTATTAATGTTAATGGCGAGGTGAGGCGGGGCGGGACCCTATCTTAGGCAAAGAAAATAGATCGCGTGAAGAGATGACGATATATCTATATGTAGGTAGTATATATGTATTAACTAATTATCACATCAGTTGAACTGCTTCCGATGAGGCGTTCACTTGCCGAACTGCTGGTCTCGCCACCATCTTCAACATTACCATCGCTGGCAAGTCCCGAGCTGCGTCTGTAGTCCAGGAGACGGACGCCAACGCGCTCGTTGTGGCTAGCATTCTGTCGGAATAGCTGCTGAACATCGGCTGAGGCACCTGTTGCACAGCCGCTGGTCACGCTAAATGTCGTCAGCGGACGCAGCACCGATGCCTTGGCCTTGGGATCATCGCTGTGGCAGAGACGCGTCAGTTTGCGCGTGGGATACCAGCAGGTGCAGAGGAAACCGCCGGCCAGCAATACCCCGGTGAATATCTGGCCCAGCATCACAATGAGCGGCACCAGGCCAATGTTAGCTGCGATCTCCTCAGTGACGCGCACCCGTTCCTCGGCCCACATCAGTGGCAGCATCACTCGTGGCACGCGTGCATAGAGACTGTAATTTAGAGAATTCAATATAAAGCTATAACTGGAATTGGTGCCAATTAAGAAATACTTACGCAACGCCTGGAATCGGCTGCATTAGGTAATTGGCCTGGAAGCCACCGCCCACATCCATGGGCACGCCAGCGTTTGGCTCCAGGGCCATGAAGAACTCATGCTTCTCCTTATCGGGTTGCATACCCTCGATAGCCTCACGATAGATAGGATCAGACAGATAAAAGTGCGGATACGACATGAATATCGAGGTGTTGTAGGAACACCGTCTACTATCAATAACCCCAGCTGCCTCGCATTTGCCATCCAGGCACAGACAACTGGCATCAGGATATGTGGTGCCATTATCTATGGCATGCTTGGTGCCACTGTACTTGTATGCGGTCACTCCATGCACTGTGACCGTCTCGGTGTAGTCCAGAGGCACGCCACGGCACAGTTTGGGCAGGAACATGTATACGGTGTCGTTCGTGCTGAGATTGGGTGGAAAGAATTCTCCCATGGAGCCCTTCACTCGCCCACATTCCCCATCATAGGCGCCAGTATGGGTTAAGTTGTTCCACGTATGAATCTGACCCATTTTACTGATGTCATCGGTGCCCGTGAACATGTTGATATCACCATCAAAGCTGGTTGTGCCGTTGCGGGGATACTGGTAACCAATCCGATCGAAGGGCACATCATCGGGTCTAATTAGTTTGCCCATGGTGACCAATGGATTGACGAAACCCTTGAATAACCATTCCTCAGCGGTTCGTGTCGCGCTGATCTCCTGCATTCCGCTCAAAGTTGCACCGGCAATCACCCGAATTATGGAGGCCAGCTCTGGTATTCTTCGTGCTCCAGCCTGTTCCAAGAAACGATTATTAAATATGTTTCTTAGCAAATGGATCATTTTTAGCCAAAACTTACATGGGCGGCAGTGTTCACAGATGTGACCATATCCTGTAGGGTACCATTGCTGCCTTCAGCATCAAAGTAAAAATATGCCTTCTTGCGAAAGGAAACTGAAGCATTGTGGTTGTGCCATTCGATGTCCACTTTATCAGGTGCCTCCCTAAAGCGATAGGGTCCCAGTTGTTCAAAACGTGGCTTCCTCGGCGAACCCTGGTACAAGTCCTCCGGATTCGTCCAATTAAACAGATAGACATCGAAGTTCAGTGGCAGAGGTGACACTTTCCAACCTTCGTATGATCGTGATGTGGGAGTCAGCGCCATTTCCTGTAATTAAGATTAATTAATTATAATCATATACCAATAAAAGTGCACTTATGTACTATTAATAGAGGCATGTGCCTAAGAAATCATTTTAAGTACTTTTATTCAACCTGTTTTATGAATTATTATAAATAATTTGTGGTTACATTATTTTAATAATCTTAATCGTTAGAAAGGCCGGGCAAACCCACAACTATAATTATAGTTTCCCATGTTATAGTTGAACAAATTGATTAGATAGGAATGAATTATATTCTAAAAAGAAAAAAGTAGATTCGTCGTTTAAGAGCACACTTTAAAATACCCTTAGACCCATTAATAGCCCCGATCTTGATGATATTACATTACATTGTCTATCGGCTATCTTTGCAATTTTCCAATCGAACCCGGCAAATGTCATGTGAGCGCCAATGTTATCAGCATGGTCGGGACCTAACCCTAACCCCATCAATCACTCCTACCTATGTAGACACCTTCAATATATGTACAACATCATAACAACCTGCATGTAATCTTCATCATTTCCATGGAAGCCAACTGTTTGAAACAGAACTTAAAATTATATTTTCGCCAGCCATTTTGGAATTCTGCTATACGTGGCTATAATAATCTTGGCCAGTTTTGGCTTTCAGGAAATGACTAACTGATAAAATGCGATTGGTTTGCTACTCTCCCCGACTGCCTGGCGATGGCACGTGTAAGTATGTCTATGCTTGGACTCCATGATGATGATGATGATGGGTTCCGCTGATAACAAAGAACAGGTGTTCGGTCGGTCAAGGGCGAGACACTTGACGGCTGGGCGACAGTATGTAACCATCATGGTGTAATTCCCAAAAGCCTTTTATGATAGTGAGAAATGCAAAATTAATACTACATGCTATCATAATAACGAACAAACGAATCAGTCGTCGCACCTCCTAATCGCGCCCAATCGCAGTTACCTCTATCGCAAAATGGCTTTATGATAAGATAAAATTCGTTGTTACGGAAAAACCTGAAATTATTTGTTTATTTATTTGGCCAAAAAAGGCCAGCAAAAAATAAAAAACGGAATCCAGTCAAGTGTATATTAAAGGTATGTATGTAGGCTGGCAACACGATTGCCAAATAGATCAAAGGCCAGATTAACCCTATTCAGTTCATTTCAATGCTACACCCATGATTCATCAACATACACATCATGATAATGAAAATATACATATGTGTGATAGAAGAGGGTAAATCACCAACACCTGGCTGTGCCTCTTGTTCCGCTTAGTCAGTTGCCAAAAAATATCGAAATCCGTCAACCCAAAAATGTAACTCCACCAACACACGAAAAAAAAAAAAAAAAAAAGGTATCTTATCTTGAGAACACCTGCAGCACACCACCAACAACCGTACTGAATAATTGTTGGCCGTATTATAGAAGTGAATTGATTACAATTGATTTGGCAACCCCCTTTCGACCGCCGCCACTGAAATTTCAATTGTATGGTAATGTCTAAAGTTCAGTCTCAGTTGACCCCTTGATTGAACAATTTGGTGTCAGTGTGCATACATGTGTGTACACAAATGACAAGTACTTGTCTTCATGGGAAATAATACTGATGTAATTATGCTTATCCACGATAAGATAATGTTAAAACACAATGATAACCGTGAGGAAATTATCTCATGCGATTTTCTTACCTTGGCGCGCATGCGTGTAAATATGTCTATCCAATTGCGAAGAAGATAAATTCCAGCGGCAATGCAGAAAGCGCCCAAGATCACAATGCCCAGCCGACAGGCACAGTGACGCGCTCGTGATGTCATCTCTGCTTGCTCTTCTTTTTTGGACTTCTGCTGACAATTACTGTCAACCTCTAAGCTTTTCCCCGTTTCTTTTGTTTCTGGTGTTGTTGTTTTTGTTGATTGTGTTGTGTTTTTACAGGAAGACGACTTCTTCGCTTTTCGTACGCCTGTTCTCTTGCTCTTACTGCGCTGCACTGAAGTCGAGCGTTTGTATAATGTTGCTTGAGTCGCTGGCGCTGCCGCTGCCTGCAAAGACAGATAAGTAAAACAAAAAAAGAGAGCGTTTTAATAATGTCCATATCAATACACATACATACATAAACACCAAAGAGAGAGAATAGTTGTGTATGTCTGTGCGCGTGGAATGTGAATGTTGGGGAGTACACAAATTATGGCTTATCGGCTGCAGTCTACACTTTCATGATGACGGCAGGCTCGTCTAGGGATTTCACGCAAAGAGAGCTCAGCTGGCATAGTGACTGACAGAGAGAGAGAGAGAGAGACAGTGAGAGCGTGTGAACCAGGGCTGCCAATTCCGCTTTTTTCCCGTCAAAACTGGCTTTTTTTGAAGGCCAACTGCGGGAAAAATTTGTGAATTGCGGGAAGCGGGAATTCTGGCTTTTTTAGAAATTCACTTGGCTTTTTCCCGATTTTTTTTTATGTAGTACAAAATTAAGTACAAAATGTGGTGCGTATCGATTGTTTTTCTCGATATACGCTATTGTCATCACTTGCTTACTGTTCCATCTCTATATCAAAAAAGCGTAAATTGTGAGTAAGTAATATGCCGAAGGAATATAAGCAAAAATGCCGCGATGTGTGGCTCAAAAGTGAAGAATTCAAGGCGTGGATTCGCAGAGACGAAATAGACCAGCAGAGGGTTTATTGCAGCTATTGCAAAACAACGATCACAGCCAAATTAAGTGATCTTCGAGCTCATGCTGCTACAAAAAAGCACACAAGTGCCATGAGTGGCTTTACCCAGGCGAACAAGATCAATTTCGCAAATGCTTCACAAAATTATATCGTGCAAATGAAGGAAGCATCATTGTGCCTTTTTATTGCACAACATACAGCAATGACGCAAATTGACCACTTGGGGAGCCTGTGTAAAAAACGGTTCAACGAGGCGAATATAAATCTGCACCGGACAAAATGCAGCAACATTTTAAAGAATGTATTAGGACCACACTTTTCTGAAGAGTTACGCGAAGATATCGGAGAATCAAAATTCAGCCTCCTCCTCGACGAGTCCACAGACATAAGCGTTACTAAACTTCTAGGTATGTATTATTGACAAAATTTTTAATAAGAATTAATTTTATTGAATTAAATATTTTTTAAATTTATTTTGTGAATGTATATATGTACATATATTTATGTAGGTGTAGTCATCAATTATTTTTCGTTGCGACGGGGTGTATTCGTCTCTACGTTTTTAAAAATTGTAGCTTTAGAAAGTGGAAATGCCGAAGCCATTGTCGACAGCGTCAAAAATGTATTATCATTATATAAATTAGATATAAAAAATCTGATTGGTATTGGGACAGACAATGCCAATGTCATGACAGGCCGAAACCATAGTGTTTTCACAGAGTTGAAAAAGGAAACTCCAAAGCTAATTTTGATAAGATGTGTGTGCCATTCTGTGCAGTTGGCTATTAGTCAAGTTTGTAAACATCACCTCCCAGAGAATTTGGAATTTTTAATCTATGAAACGTTTAATTGGTTTTCAAAGAGTTCAAGCCGTCAAACAGAATATCAGAAAATTTATAAATGTTTAAACGATGATAAGGTATTTCAAACTATTGTTACAGACACTTGATTTTCTGTCTTAACATTTATGTATTGTTTTGTAAGTGTTCGTGCGTATTCCGTTTATTAACTTTATTGTGCCAATTATGTACTGTTTGTTCTGTGTGAATTGTCCTGCATGATGTTTTTAACAGCGTGAATTATTGTTTCAATAACATTTTTATTGTATAAATTAAATTTATGTAACTATTTTAATTATGTAAATTTTTTCTAAAGGTTCCTTTGAAAATTCCCAGAGTCAGCGACACAAGGTGGTTGTCGATTGAACTGGCAGTGTCGAGAATATTGGATCAGTGGGAAGAGCTGAAATTGCACTTTGGCTTAGCTGCAACTAATGAAAAGTGCTTTAAAGCGCAAATGCTGCACCAGCAATTCAGCGATGTTAATTATCTCTACCTGATTTTTTTAAAGCCAATTCTTTGCGACTTGCAAAAGGTAAACAAGTCATTTCAAAGCAACAACACCAACGCAACAGAATTGCTAAATGATTTGGAGTTTGCCATAAATTCCCTAAAGAATGGAGTTATACCACCAGGAGTTGAATTTGATATATTTGAAACTGATGATATTGAGAAGTATGCGGACACAACTCTCCAGAAGGGCTACGATTTTGAAAAAAAGATAAAGTCCCTAAATATTGATCAGAATAAAGAAAAAGAAATTCGGGACCGCTGCACAGATTTTACAATTGAATTGATTAAACAATTAAAACAGAGGTAAGCAATTTTGTGTTATTTTTTATAAGCGACTAATTAATTTGGTTATTACTTTTAGGCTACCGGATAACTTTAAAATTCTGAAGCAGATTGATGCTTTTTCCGTTACAAAGACATTGTGCGCAGTAAAGAAAAATATCACAGAAATATTTGAGTTCCTGGAAGTTGATAATATATCTGAAGTTGAACGCCAATACAACAACATCAATTTAGTCAGATGGGAAAACATCAGCGACACAAACAAATTTTGGTTTGAAGTCCTTAATTTTAAAGATTCTGGTGGTAACCGCAGATTTTTTGAGTTGGCAACTGTGGCCATTCAAATGTTGTGTTTGCCCTGGTCGAACGCAGAAATAGAAAGGACTTTTAGCCAAGTCAACTTAATAAAATCTAAATTGAGGAATTCGATGGGCCTCAGCACCATTAACAGCATTCTATGCATAAGGTAAAGTGTTAATTTTAAACAAATTATATAGTTCTGTTATCATTATTATTTTAATATACAGATACGGTTTGCGAAGAATCGGAAAATGCTGCGTCGATTATGAAGTGCCTACAAAATATTTGCGTATGATAGGCACAAATATGTCATACGCAAATGATGATCCAGAATATATTGATAACATAATGGAAATTTTGTAAAATAAAGAAAATAAAGAAGGTCAACTGTTATTTTTTTTGGGATTTTTTCGCATTTTTGATAAAAATTTTGTTCAGCTTTTTTTTGGATTTTTTTATAATTTTTTTTGGCTTTTTTTCAAATTCTTCCAGTCAAAAACAGCTTTTTTTGCTGGCCAAAAGTTGGCAGCACTGGTGTGAACAAACTAAATTCGGATCACGCGTCGTCCACACACCGAAGTTCATTCTGACGGCAATGACGAGGGCGACGAGTACGAACAAGACTACGTCGTAATTATAAATCTTATGGCACTAATTGCTTGAGTCAATTTTATAGTGACCTAGAGTACGGATTGGCAATAGTTGTTGTTATATTTGCCTTTTACGGTAACACAGCTGAACACACATTAAACAAAGTTAAACTGTGAGCTCAGTTCATGTTGTGATTTTGGAAGGCTCTTAAACCGGTTCCATTTCCAGACCTGGCACATGGCAGAAGTGGGAGTTGAAAATGGATAAGTAGTTGTTTTCATTATTATTACAATATATGTTATTATGCAAATGAAGCAATATGCACATATGCATTCCTATGACTTGTACGTGCGGTTTATTTGTTATTGATACACACGTAGTAAGGTTAAGTGAGCTTTGGAAAACCCGTTTCTGCCCCCTCCCCATTCAACCATATTTCAATTCCACTCAAAGCTCTCGCTGCAACTGGATTACGCGCCAAACCTTTCGCGGGACACGCCCTCAGCTTAGCAGCCTCTTAGCGAACGTAGATTACTTTACGCGATGTTTATCTAGATAATAGACAGTTTTTAGCATAGTGCCAAATCATTTCTGCTAACCGAAAGATAATTCACTGAATTTAACAGTCATGGATAGGGAATAATAGTAAAAATACAAATGCTGTCGATGACGTCGCTCACTGTTGCTATGTACGGGGTACACACACACACACACACATACATACATATAGGCAAATATAATTAGATTATTTACGCATTTACTTATTAGTAGGGGCGTATGAACAATAATATTAATTGTAATTACTTGCACTAAAATCCTTGAGCTGTTGTTCTGAACGTCACTTCCGCAACCTGTTGACATGTTTTGTGGTTTCGCTTTGCTTGCAGCTTAGCGTATTTTGTTTGGCTCGCGGCTACAATATTTTTGCCAGCTATAAATAGATCAAAATCGAAAAAAAAGACAGTGCAATGTGCCAAAAATGAACCATTTAGGTATTGAATACTTATGCTTTAGCATTTAATGTTTATTGGTATGTGTGTGAGCAGTGCTCTGGGATTAATATGCAAACTCACTAACGATGCGTCACATTTGCGAATAATCGCCACTCAAACAAAATGGCAGCAAAATCAACAAACAATGCTCACATTGTTGTTCTTGCTGCGTACATATTTGCTACTGTTGTTGTCGTTATTGTTGTTATATTAGGGCATTTTTAGCAGCAGGAATTAACGTCAACGACACTGTTGTCACTCAGGCAGCTAACACTGCACGTTTAACTCTCTTGCGTCCGCGCGCTTAATATTATCTCTCTCTCTCTCTCCGTCTCTTCCTATCTATTGCTCTTAAAAGCTCTCTCACACACTAACGCTGGCCGAGCAACAACAAATTAAGTGCGTAGGGACATTTGGTTTGTTTTCCATTTCTTACTTTTTTCACTTTAAGGCGTTGTTTTATTGTATTTGTTTGCTGCGTGTTGAATGACTTTGTTAAGCACTTCTCACTTGTACTGCTTCCATGTTGGCAACGATTTGTATTTCATTTCACAATCGGATTACTTTGTTTTACAAGCACTTTTCAATTGGCGTCAATTTTAATTACGCGGACAGCATAAATATTTATCGTCAATCGTTTTCTTCCAACACGCCAGCCAAGTCGATTTTCCTCTCTGCGTTCGTTTATTGTGCGGCGTCTATTTTGTACGTTCTGCCATCTCACTCGCGCTCATTCGTTTTAATCGCTAGACATCGACGCACCGTTAATTTGATCTTGAACTCGCTAAAACAGAATCGCGTAATTCGATCTCTTCGTCTGAGCGGCACTGCGCTTGGTCTACGACTGAAACTATTTTATATTTTCAAAACGCCACCAAGCAGTAATCATACATTCTTTGTTAACACAAGTGTTGAAGCGTGGAGAGTCGATTCTCAGATACCCTATAATTTTGTTGAGAGTATAATATTATTATTAAATTATTATCTTGTAGAGTATATTTAAATATAATTATATTATTATATATACACTTTAACTAATTATATTTTATATCAACGTTTTTCTATATCATTCAAGCAACTCCTTTGTATAGGGTATCGAACAGAAAACTGAGCGAGCAAAAGAGTGTTTCTCTCTCTCACGCTCTCTCCCGAATATTCTCTTTACATCTCGCGCTCTCACTGCGTAACTCTCTCGCTCGCTATGTTTTTCTTAGCCAGCCATGACAAAACCGGTTCCATCTCTTTCAATCGGTTATATTTTCTATGCATATTGCGCCTTGCATATTCGAAACGGTAATTAGCTCGACGTTTTTCACGTCTCTAACGCATTTTCAAAGCAATAATTGAACTATGCCAAGAGCAAGCCGAGTTGTGGAATGTGAATTTTTTATCAGAATACTTGTGCATAATATATAGATAGAGCTATATAGTATTCTACAAAAATATTCTTATCAGCTAGTCAGGAAAGGTTTGTTCATTTGAAAGAAATCATTTCCTTTTTATATGCTGTGATTAATCTTGGGTGAAGTTCGAAACCCGATAACACCCGAAACTGACAAAAAAAAAAAAATAAATAAAAAAAAATTCTATTTATTTTTGTTATTAAGTTTATAGAACTTTGGAGTATTGAGTCTTTATTCTAAATTTTGCGGATCCTCTTCCCAACATATGATTAAAGTCTTATAAATGTTATAAAAATTATTGGCAATTAGCAACTTTAACTTTTACACTAACAAAGTTGTTATACTATTTATGATTATTTTGAGAATTCAGATACCCACACAGTGGATACGGAATTCTTAGATATTAAGTTATGTGTAAATTATATGTTTCTTTTTTTAATCTAAGCCACAAATAGTCTTAAGAAGCGATCTTATCGATTACACTTAATGAAATAAGAAAATAATAACCCTTAGATATAAAATCTGATCACATTTCACTCAACCAATATTCTCAACTGGTGATATCGCCATATACTGCAATCCTACAAGTAGAGGGGATGCCTCCGCTGTGGGGTTCTTCAGCTCGGGATTCACAACGGTTGATTGCATGCGGTTTTCAATATTTGTGATATCGATACTTCGCATAAATCGTCGCTCCATATAGATCTGTTTGGGGTAGTAAAGCAACAGGGCCAGACCCAAAACAACGACAAGGTAGCCACAAATTTTTCCAATCAGCTCAGAGATGGGCAGTAGTTTCAGATAAAACAAAAAATCGGGCGATATGCGCACCTTATAATCGGCCCAAACTAATGGAAAGAATGCGGGACGATTTCTATTGAACACACTATAAGTAAAGCAGTCATTAAAACATTTTCAGATCACAATAGATTGTCTATATATACTTACGATTCTGGGCGTGGTTCAATTAACAGACTGGCCATAATCCTGGCCTTGAGGTCCAACAACATGCCAGTTTTCGGCTCCAGTATTACCACCATCTCATGCCGATCCTTGTCGGGCTTCATGCCCTCCACAGCATCGACATAGTAAGGATCGGCATTATAGAAATGTGGAAAGGAGGCAAAGACGGGCACATCATACCAACAGGAGGAGACATTCAGCAGACCAGAGCGCACATCCTTGCAGTTCTCCTTGCAATAACAGCTATTCTCGGGGTTATCAGTACCTTTAGAGATATCAGAATTAAGTTAAGTTAATTATAATACGTAATTTTTATACATACTATTGGCCATGGTCTTTGCAGTTCCCTTGTAGACATAGGCATGTACACCCTCGAAAGTTGTAGTTCCCTCATACTCCATCTTCAGTTCACGGCATAGATCGGGCAGAAAATATGAAATTGATCTGCCCTTGATAAGTGGGATCGGATGGAACTCCCCGGTACTCCCATGCAGTTCACAATGTGGGAAAGCACTTGACACATTGTTGTTCCGCCAACGCGCTATTTGACCGACTTTCCTGAAATCATCGCGACCCGTGTAGACATTATGATATCCATAGACCTCGGTGCTGCCATTGCGCTATAAATAATCCTCGACTAATAATATGCTATAAAATGGAGCAGTTGTTAAATCTTACTGGATATCCATAGCCGAGTCGCTCGTAAGGAAAGTGAATCTCCGGCAAAAGTTGACTGGGAACCAATTTGCTCATCTTCAGCAGGGGAGTATCGAATCCTCCGAAAAGCCATTCGTCAGCTGTATGATGGAATGTCGGTTCCGTGCCATAAATTTTCAAGGCGAAGAGCATGACGGTGCGCAACATGGGGTTCCACATCGTGGCCTTGTGAGGAATCCCCACATTAATGATATTGGGTGTGATAATCCTGTCCGACAGTTTTCCCACGCTTTCTGACTCGATGAAGTTGAAACGACTTTTCCGATAATAAGAGACTGTGGAGTTTTCATTATTCCACGTGATGTTCTGTTTGCGCATCTTCTCGGAGAAGGTATAAGGTCCTAGCTCCTCGAAACGTGGCTTCACATTCGGATTGTTATAGTCCTCTGAGTTTGTCCAATTGAAAATGTATAGATTCACAATGATCCCTAGGCTGGGATTCTCCCACAGATTGGTGAGCATCGAGTTGGGTTGTAGCACCATTAGCTAGTAGAAAGTTAAAAGGCAATATTGAAAATTTTGGAATTTTATTAAAAATGATATACAGTTCTTACCCATTCTAGGGTTCTGCGTTGTATTCGCTCCAGGTTGATCAGATAGCTGAGGCCAAGAGATGCCAGGATTAGACCCAGCAGACTTGTCAAGGCGATGCGCGGTTTTCCGATCATGTCATTTACAGATCGCAGGTCTAAACTGAAATGTTAGAATGATCCGATTTACGAAGTCTTTTCCTGATAATATTACACAAGGCCCTGACCGGTTACACTTGATGCCACTGCCTCGTGGCATGACATTTGTCGTTCGTCATTAAACCCCAATAACAACAAGTTTGCAACTCATACTATAATGATTAACCGCAGTTATCAATTTAATACTCATTACAACTACTGGTTTTTCTTCAAAAATGCATAAATTAAGTAACAATTATCTGTAATAATAATTGACTCCAAATCAGATCTACATATACATGTGTATATTCAATGATCTCGATGAATTCAATTTCCCATGCCTACAGGTCATTGAATCCTCCTCCCAGTGATAAGGGAGGGCAGCGTCTGCAAAAGTTCACGAGATCTCAAAACAAAATTTTGATTTCCTACTTAAAGAAGATAAGTCTCATATGATCCATGTCCGACTGGCAATTATTTTTATAATACTAGGCTCAAGACTCAAACTGCGTCATGATAAACAATAATTTTAAATTTATAATATTGAACGAGCAGAGAACTGGATTACTACAAGATTTTTTCATTTTTTAATCGATCAAGATATGTGGTTTTGTAACACCACCAACTTTGTCTAATGCTAAAAAGCTTGTGCCATAAATACTATTACTTACCACTTCTAAACTGAACGTTTACTAATGACTAATAATTAAATTGCTCAATTGAGGTAATACTTGATTCAAGTAATGTCAAGAATAAGCCTGAACCTACTCAGTGAGAGTTTGACTGACCCATTAATACATTTTTATAGTCTATTTATAATGCGATCTGCTTTGAACCCCGAAAGTCACTTACCTTGTTTTACTAAAATATAAATTTTATGACTAAATGACGACCCAATTCCGGGCTTTAAACCGCACAGATCACGTTTTGAGGAAAGTGAACTGGACAGGCGTCTGGAGTCTATTGTGTTGTCTTTGGCTTATGTGAAGATCTTAAGGGTTCAGCCGGGTTATCATCGGGCTTTGTCAATGCACTTGGGAGACGGGCACTATTCACATTGATAAGGTCCACTTGCACTATCAATATCAATGACAATTAACACTATACATATACATATGTGTGGCACTGTCTATTTCTTGTTCTTCTTCTTGTGGAAATCCTACGTGGAAGCAGGGATTGCTCTCCTGGCTCTTTGTACGTATCTTAGCGAGTACCGATCGAAATGCCGCGTTGATAACGACTGACGACTTGAAGGAAAATGTTGAGCTTCAAGTACTTAACGCACAGTAAATAATCATATGAAAAGAAAACTCACTCACACACAGTCATACGGACATAAATATGTGTATGTTCAGGGCACATCTTGAATTGATACTGCACCTATTAACGACGTTAATTGATACACTAAGCGAATGAAAAAACTGTTGCATACTTTCGGCGGCAGCTTCAAATCGATTTCATCTCGCGTAACAAGAAATGATTCATTTGTATATATTTTATTTTTATTTTATCTAACATTTATGAAAATTGTAGTTAACTCCAAATTTCGTTCAGTGTATTATTGTCATTACAATTATTTTAAAGTTTTGTGCACTCGGGTACTTAGCGCTGTTTTAATGCGCGCCTCTGGTTCAACAGTTCCATAATCTCGTCAAGGGTTATCTTTTAACGATGCGGAGTAGCATCTTGGAAAGGGAAGTAACAGCGTGGAGGGGTTGTGAGCAGAGTGGTGGGGGGGGGAGGTGTGGCAGACAGCTACCCCGAAATGGGAGCAGCATGCACAAGTGCAACCACCGGCCAGTCCGCCACTTGGTTTCCGTGCCTATACCCGTTCGTTATCGCTTCAACTCTAACCCATGATGAGCCGGCAGAACCCATCAATGAGCGCTCGCCCAATATATTAACTAAACATAAACTCTTTTTTTTATGATTACGGCTTATGTATTTTGATTTTGTTACGAGATTTCGTGCTGATATTTCATGTGTGTGAGTGTGTGTGTTTGCACTGATAACGAGGTACCCCCAAAAGGTTCCAATGGTCGTCGATGTTGTTGATCCGATAAAACCCAATTGGACAGCTTTAGCAAACAAGAGGAACACGCTCCGACTACCGCCACATTCCCAATATGTGGTTATTATATATAATATAATATATGACCTGCTCTATATACTATATACACTTGAAACATACTCACTTATTTTATACAGTATTATGAGAGTTGCTGGTAATGATCAGTAATTGTCAGATTATGACAGCTAACTAACAATTACTTTCATATTCATGGCATTCTTTGGGGATGACTAAACAAACTAATAGTGCACTTAGTATTTTGAGCAGTGTATTTTATATTTATATTGGATTTTTTAAACTATACTCAATGAAAAGTATTTGATTACTGAGTAGCACTATTAGAGGAAGTTCTTTGATTAGCGTTAGTGGATAGTTGAGATATGTAGAGCAGTTTGATAAGATATCCGTTATTAGTTCTATTTGAGATTAAGTATTGCTTCAAATTTATGGATTGAGAAATAGTGTGAAAAGCACATGCATTGATAATGTGTTACAGTGGGAAAAATTTATGGAGATTACAAAATTATACCTTATATACCTGCTTGATCCATGTTCATAATTTTAATGAAATTATTAAACACTTCAAGTATAGATTTGAATATGGGTATTCCCGTTCATATATACCCCTAGATTCCTGTGATTATCATTGACAAATCGGATTTCTGTTCGGGATCGTTGTAATTGTAATTGAATCAGTCTCAATTAATCAGTTTAATTCGAATAATATACATGCTAACTATATATTAATGCTTAGTCTATATGTCTATATATGTGAGGCACGTTGGGAAAGGTCTCATCGGAGAAAACTAAACTTGAGTACGGAGCCCGACATGTAGTCCAGATTCGAAGACATGCGCTTGCTATCGATTCTCAGCCACTTGACGTTGATCAAGTATCGCGGATTCTATGGAATAAAGTTGAGAAATATAAATATAGATAGATAATTATAGGAATTATCTGGTAGTGTAGGATTACTTGACTAATGCTCGCATTAATATCGCTCTGTTTGATCCAGAGCTCCAGGGGCTGGGTGCGCCAGGTCTGCTTGGCCAGCACGGCCAGGCAACGGGTCACGAAGGTGTCGCCAATGCAACGTGACCGTGTCATGTCCAGGACGCGAAGTTGCCGGCAATTCATCACAAATTTGAGTAGTCCAGTTGCAGTCTCCAGCTGATAGCCACATAGATGGAGTTCGCAGAGATCTGACAGTTGCTCGGAAAGTTGAGTCAGCATCTGATCGCTGAGGCAGTGCAGCTGCCCGTCCTCGGAGTGACAGGAGTGTACCTCCAGGCGACGTAGTTGACGCAGATTGCCCAGCTCCCGAAAGAAGCGTCCGTAGTCATGTAGCTGGCCGCTAAATCGGAATCCCTCAATGCGTTTGGCAGCTTCCGGTCCGGCCTGAGGATTGGCGGGTCGCGCTATGCGCGCCAGCACATCGAACACGAAATTCTTGGAGTAGATCGATAGCTTCTGTAGCCGTGGCAATCGTAGCAGCTGCTGTGTGATGTCCGACTCCATGCACAGATGATAGTCGGCAATCTTGATGTGCTCCAGTGTGGGACAGAGCTGCACATCGACCAGATCACAGCAGTTCACCTCATCACAGTCCTCCATAATGTCGAACTTGCGTAGCCTCAGCTGCCGGAAGATGTCCCGAAAGTACTGCGATTCCAGGAACTGACAATCGTCCAGGCACAGCTCATCCAACAGTTCCAGTTCACAAAGATACTTCCCGGTCACCTGGCAGCCGCGCAGCTTGAGCTTCCGCAGCGCGGGAAACACACGCTTCAACAGAAGCACATCCTCGTCCACAAACCGCACGCGTCCTCGACGCAATTGCTGCTCCGCGCCCAACCATTCCAGGCTGGTGACACCGTTCAGGCAGCGGTCCGACAGGAGTCGTAGTCGACGCACGTCCAGCTGATGGCAGCTGAGTCGCTCCAAGTGTGGGGAGAGTGCTGACATGAAGACAAGAAACTGTCGCGACGAAGCCCGCACAAGCAGCTCATCCTGCAGGACGACGTTGCGCACGCGCGTTCGCCACAGCGCCTGGACGATGCTCCGCAGGCGACTGTGGAGCTGTGACATCTCAAACTGTTGATACACATTCAGCTGGGACACGATCAATGCCAGCACATCGTCATTCAGCTGCAGCAACGAGCTGCCCCTGTATGCTGTAGATACTCCGTTTAATGCAACTCCTTCTCAAGGTCGTTGAACAATCCTATGTCGACTTACCTGTTTCGTTCTCCCGTTTCGTGGTCATCTTCGCAGCAGTAATGCATTTTTAGCACTGGCAACATGATGACTCGCTGCCAGCTGAGACAGCTGTCCACTTTCCAGTACATTACATTTTAGGGGTGGTTTTCCAGTCAAACAGGCAGGCAGACAGGCAGGCAAACAAGGAGTCCTGGAATGACCCACCTAATTGAACTACCTAAGACGAATGGCGGACAGCTAGAGATGTCACTGTGCAAGCGATTGCTCACGACTATCGTATAAATATAAGAACGGTACAGTTGTACTAGAACTCAGGAATGAATTCAAGAATTTCAGTGAAAAAATCTCCCATTGAGCCAATAAAATTAGAAAAATTCGAAATGAGTTTTATAAAATCATATTCTAGGCGTATTTCAACACATACTTTAAAATTTAAAAAAAAATTATTTCAATTTAAAAATTTAATTTGTTACCAAAAACTACGGCTTACATATGCGAAATCCGAAAAATCGGTAGGTCTAAAATCACGAATATTTGAATGTCTCTTTAAAATTAGACGAGTTTTGAGAAAGTTATGATTATTCAGATGCAAATTTTGATAATTTCAGTTTGTGGTCTTTTCTTCTTAAATACTTATTTCAAACAATGGACATCCAGTTGACTAATTTCAGAAAACGTTTTAAACTTTTTTCCCTTCACAAAATTTCCAATCATTTTCCGCTCTGCAGAAATGATTTCGTTGCCTACTTTCGAGGATCGCTAAAGGACATCAGCATAGACCTTGAAGTAATTGAGATATAGCATACGAATGTCCTTCGGTTGGATTGAATGGAGTGACAATATATTGAATTTTTGTTGTTTATTTGTTGTTTGGTGCTTACTACGTCATCAATTTATATGTATTTAATTACATTTAACTTTTACAATATATTCTATGTTATGCTTCTTGTATATATATGTATGTATATGTGTGTATGTATAATGCATTACATTTATATGTATATGTATATGTATATATATATATATATATATATCTATATATTTTTTGTTGTTTGTCGTATAGGCATATATTGTAGGTATATATAGGTGTTTATGTATTGTATCTGCATTATAGTACATTATTGTTTCTATTTACTTAGTATTGTTATTGATTTTGCTTTTCTTTTGTTGTTGCATTTTTATTCCCATAATTTGTTTACTTTGCTTTTTTGCTTAATTGGCTGCCAAGCGTTTTAGGAAACAGCTTATTGTTGTTGTGATATACTTCATTATTAATTTAATGTATGTTTTCTTTTTGTTTAATTCTGTATGTGTTTTTATGTATTTATGATATATGTATGTATATATGTATATTAATGTTAGTCGATCTATGCACTACGCAACTTACAAATTAGGGATTCTCTTCGTTTTGCTTACTTCCGATTTTCTGTTTAATATTGCAACACAATTGAATTTGTTGGTACATATGCTTAAAAAGTGCAATTTCGCACACTTTGATTTCATTTAGTTAATAATATTTTCTTTAATTTCATTTAGTTTATCAACTGCGCTCTCTATACACATCATCAAAAACTATTTCAAAAACACCAAAAAACTAACACGGCTAAAACAACTACATAAGTATTGTTGTGTGTGTGTGTGTGTGTGTATGTGTGTGTGTAACGACAGTTATGCAAAGTTCTTCTTTGTATGCGTGTATATTGTATAAGGTATGAACTTTCCCTATCAAAAAATACAACTCGACACATTTCCTTATCATAACTTCGAGTCGAGTGACTTTGCATAAATTGTAACTTTTGTTTTCTGTTTGTTTAAACAATTTCATTTACGTTTGTTTATTTTGTTTTTACAATTTTCAATTGTTCCCTGCATTCTTAGTACATATTTTTAGAAAACTTCTCTCGCTGCCAAAACGATCAGAAATGAATCCAAATAAACGAAATTGGACGAAAGCAAAAAACCAACAATGGTTTGTTTATGATTTTTGTTTTATTTGTGTACATTGTTAAGTTAAATTATAAATGTTTAATTAAAATTATTAAATTAATAAAATGTTGCATTTAAAAGGAAGCATTATGTGTGTGTGTGTGTGTGAGTGTGTGTGTCTCTCTCTGTAATTAAACATGACTCAGCTAATAATAGGTTTGTTTATATGTATTACATTTTTTTTTTAATTGTGTTTTTTTTTCTATATAGTTTTTCATTGAATATTCTGTTTTGTAAAATTTAAAGCAGATATGTTGTTGCTTGTGGCGCTTGGGGCTTCTTGCTTCGTTTATAAACTTTGCTTCTTCAATTTCTTCTGTTTGTTGTTTGCAACATAAGCACAGTAATTGTTATTAATTAATTGTAGAGTTGTGCTTTGTTTGCATTTTTATATCATTATTATTATTTTTATTATTAATTTTGTTAACTTTAATAGTGTGTTTGTGTGTGTGTGTGTCTGTAAGTCTGGGTTATAACTTGTCGGTATTAATAATGTTGTTTTCTTTCTTTCATTTTTTTTGTTGTTATAATTTTATATAATTATTATAATCGTAATCATAATGATAGCGCATGCGATATACTCTCTATACACACACACATTTTCGTATATATATATATATATGTATGCATATTGTTAAACTAAAATCTAATTAATTTTCGATTTCTTCTTCAACTGTCTGTGTCTGTCTGTCATCAATCTTAATCAGTTTTTAGTAGTTCAACTAACATTAAATATAATAATTATAATAATAATATAATGCTTTCATGCATTTTCTCGTTAGTTCATGATTTATTTTTATTTTTTTTATCTTATACTCTAAGTTTTCCAAATATGCTGCTGATTCTTCGCCAACTCACGATTCTAATACGCATTTGCCTTTTAGTAATTTATATTTATATATATATATAAGTTGTATATATTTATGTATGTATATCCTTGCAGGAAGTGACGATCCTGACGAGACTTATTCGTAAAGCTGCCATAGGAACGATCTGGATGATCTTTCGATATATTTAATCGCTTATCAAAAATTAAACCAACTGCAAGGATAATAAATGATCTCTCATATGTAATTCAAAACTTTTACTCAGAATTCTATCACTTAAATCTTAAATCGGGGAAGAGACTGAAGGTTCTTTTTTAAGGGGTTAGGATTATGTTTATTATTAACTGGGCGCTGCTATTAGCATAATGATATAATAATAATAATATTATGTATACGTATGGGGTTCACGTGTGTGTGTGTGTGTGTATGTATGTGTTTGTTTGTTTGTTTAGTTGTGTTGAGGAGCTGCTGTCGCTTCAACTTTTCCTACATACTTTGCTTTCAATTACAACAAAATGCACAAAATAATACAATTTTCTCAATGAATTTTCCCAAAAATATTTTTGCTGCAGTTTTATATACAAAGTACGTACAGTATACGAAAGTGTTTCATATAAGTATAGATAGATATACATATATGTATATATTTCTAATGATGGGGATGCTTTTCTAAGTATAAATACTTTTCGCTCTTGATCTCGCTTTTATTCTCTCTCATGTCGCTCTCACTCTCTCACTAACTTAACGTAAATGAACGCTGAGGCGTCCCTATCACACAAAACACTCTTGTTAACTTGGCCAAAAGCACTGCTAATGGCCAACAAATAGCGTCCGTATTGCGCGTACATTTCATAAATGTAACAGGGACGTGAGAAATTGCATGATTTGATTAATTAAAGAATTATTATATTCAACGCTAAGCGCCTAAAAAAGATCGTTTAGAGAATTGAGGAACGAGTCCATTCCTCCAGAGAGTTGAGTTGAGATGATTCATTTTGCTGGTATTGCACGCCACAACGAGAATTCTCCATGTGTGTCCTGTGTGTGAGTGTGTGTGTGTCTTGGGATCGAAGATGAGCGAAGATTTTTTAATGGTTTAAAGGCGTAACCTGCGCGCTGTTTCTAAACTATATCATGCTATATATAGACGATTCTGTCACATCAATCCGTGTCTTCATTTTTTTTTTTGGGTTTTTTTTTTAACTTTTTATGTGATTTTTTTTTGTTTGTATATCTGTAGCTGCTTATGTGGATGTGTGTTATTGTTGCCGTCAAGTTTTACATTCGCATTTGCCACTTGCCACATGCCACAACCGATTCACCACTGCGTTGCAGTTGCTGTGGCTGTTGTGGCAGCTGTTGTCGTCGTGGTTGCTGTTGGGTAGCCTTGCAGCTGGGGCTACTGTTAGTAAACCACTGGATGCTGCTCCACATTGCTGGGCAGATGTTGCAGTTGCATGGCTGCCCGTGCCAAGGCGCTTGGATCACTAATCAGGGCAATGGGCACCTGAGGCGGTGGCTGCTGTTGCTGCTGCTGCTGTGGCGGGGCCTGTGGATGTGCCTGTTGCTGCTGCTGATGATGTTGCTGCTGCTGCTGCTGTTGATGTTGCTGATGATGATGGGCCGCTTGCTGTATCGACAACTGCAGCAATTGCTGCTGCTGCAGCTGCTGTTGTTGCTGCTGATGGGCAGCAACTGCCGCCTGCTGCTGCTGTTGCTGCTGGGCAGCAACCTGTTGCTGATGCTGCTGATGTGCTGCTGCAGCCGCCTGCTGTTGGGCCGCCGCTGCTGCTGCTGCCTGTTGTTGCTGGGCGGCAGCTGCTGCCGCCGCCTGCTGTTGTGCGGCAACCGCTGCTGCCGCCTGTTGCTGCTGCTTCTGCGATTGCTGCGCGTTGTGCGAGATTAGCGAACTGGTGACCAGTGGCACCAGGCCTGGCGTTAGCTGGACGGCACCGGCGCCAGCTGCTGCTGCGCCCGCTGTTATCTGTTGAATGGTGTGCATTGTTGTCGTCGTCGAATGATGCGGAACTGCAACAAGGAGCGAAAGTAGAAGAGAAGGGCGCATTGTTAGTTGGGATCGGTTGGGGAATAGCCCAAATGGCGGGCACTTCTTCAATGAATCAATGATTTGAGTCCGACTCACTTATGATCGGTTTCACTTCCTGCTTGACCTGGGTGAGCACACCAGCCGGTATTTGGGGATGCGGATGAACCGGTGGTGGCGGCATCATGGCATCCGGATGATTCATCTTCATGTGGCGCTTCAGGTTGCCACGCTCAACGAATGCCTTGCTGCACAGCGTGCACGCGTGCGGTTTCTCGCCCGAATGCGAGCGCATGTGGGAGACCAAGTGACCTGGGCAACGTACAAAGGAAGCGATATAACGTATTGAAAGGATTCACACGATTGGCAAAGATACAAAAAAAATACAAAAAAAAAAAGATAAATTGGGGAATTATTATGCCTGCATCGTTTCGAGTGCCAGCGGAACGGTGGATGCTCCAATACGAGTCCATATGAGTGGCAGGCAGATAGCTGCCTACCCAGGGATACGCGGCACGTGACCGACTTACCTTTGCATATGAAATTCTTGGGGCACTTCTCGCAGGAAAATGGACGCTCACACTCCTGGCCCTTGGTGTGGCTGCGCTGATGGAAGAGGAGGTTGCCCTTGAGCGGGAAGGATTTGCCACAGGTCTCGCAGGTGAATGGACGATCGCCGGTGTGGCAGCGTGACATGTGATTGATCAGATGCTCCTTGCGTGTGAAGGGCTTGTTGCACACGTTGCAGCAATGGGGATTGTCGCTCGAATGCTGCCGCATATGATTATTGAGATGCTCCTTGCGCGTGAACGTCTTCTGACAGTACTCGCATTTGTGCGGCGAATCGCCAGTGTGCAGCCGCACATGATTCGTCAGATGCTCCTTCCGGGTGAAGGTCTTCTTGCAGTAGCTGCAACGATGCGGCGAATCGCCCGTGTGCTGTCGCACATGGTTGGTGAGGTGCTCCTTGCGCGTAAACGTCTTCGTGCAGTATGTGCACTTGTGCGGCGATTCGCCTGTATGTTGCCGTACATGATTAACCATGTGATCTTTGCGTGTGAACGCTTTCGTGCAGTACGTGCACTTGAACGGTGTCTCACCCGTGTGCTGGCGTATATGGTTCACCAGATGCTCCTTGCGCGTAAACGTCTTCATGCAGTAGGAGCAGCGATGCGGCGACTCTCCCGTGTGCTGGCGCACGTGATTTAACAAATGCTCCTTGCGCGTAAACGTCTTGGAGCAGAAATCGCACCGATGTGGCGTCTCGCCTGCTTGCGTGACAGAATATGGATACAACGAATCACAGAAACAACAACAAATTGTATAGATTAGTAATCATCATCATCAAGCAAAATATTAATATATGTATCGATCCCAATTAATACCCGTATAGTACTGTCCTGCGTCTTGTTTATCAGTTTCAAAATAAAAATCAATTTTCAAAAGTTATATCTGCTTTTTGAATGGTTTTTCAGTTACTAAAATATTCGTCGTTTATCAGCAGAAACTTCGGCTTTTCCCATGATCGCAGAATTGCCGAACCCTTTTCGGCTATTCAGTTCGTTATCGCTGCTCGTGCACCAATCGCCTGCAATCATGTGCCAGCCAGCCTTTCTTATTCTCTCTTTGTGTGTATATCTTTATGTGTGGGTGTATTCGCTGTCTGACTGTGTGTGTTGGAGTTACTCGCTTTCTGTCTCTCTATTCTCTCTTTCTGTTTGTGTGTGCAAGTGTCGATCTCGTCACGGTCATCGTCTTGTACGTGGAATGCTGCGTTTTCGAGCTCTGTGTCTCTTTTTGTCTCTTTACCTGTATGCCAGAGTATGTGATTGGTGAAGTGCTCCTTGCGGCTAAAGCTCTTGCCGCAGATTTCACAACGGAACGGCGTCTCGTTAGTATGGGAGCGCATATGGTTGGCTAGATGCTCCTTGCGTGTGTATTTCTTGCCGCACACATCGCACTGATGCGGTGTTTGACCTGTTTGTTGATGGTACACAGAACAGAGAACAGAAAGTATAGGGTATAGGGAAGGTATTTGTTTCTGATTAGCGCAAGCATTTTCATTTCTCATAAACAAAAAAAAAAATTTAATTCATAACAAGGAAGTTTCAAAAGTCAAACGCACGCGTCTCTTCATTTTTAACTTGTTTCTACAATTCTTGGCAACATTTTCGAAATTGTCCCACCAAATTGATGTAAACAAATAAAGCAAAATAAAAATATCACAGATAACAAAAATAAAAAACATAAAATAATAAGTAAATAAACATATAAAATGAATTCCCCCCGGCAACGCTATGTTTTTATTTTATTGTATGTGAAACTGGCCGTGGCTTGCGTTGGGTTCGAACGAAGCGAACGGAGGCTCGGCTTTTATGTGTGGCGCATGGGGCGATAGGCGTGATTGGTAGTCATGTGAAGCGTATATATGTGTGTGAGAGAAGTGTGAGTGAATGTAGGAATATGAATGTGTTTGTAAGTCTGTGTTTGTATGTGCCTCCAAACTGAGCTTAACATTTGCTATCGATATTTGTACCGATAGTTTATCAGTTGCACTTATGCAGCCATTTTGTGTTTTTTGTTTTTGCTCGAACGTGAAGTTCGTCAGTTGAAGAATTAAACCGGGTGTGACGCCAATTGTTAAGCCTAGTTTTAATGCATGTGTGTGTGCAGTGTTGTGTATGTGTGTGCGTGCATACTAATGTGTGCGTCTCTTCAGCCCACTTGCGAGAGTGAGTGCCGTGTGTGGGAGAGTGTGTGTGTCTGTAAGTCGGATGTTGCATAGTTAACGCCGCAGGCACAGGCACAGGACGCTGGCAATCGACAAAGCAGCAACAACGAACGTTTTCTTCACTCTTGAACACCCTGTACAGCTAAGAGCGATAGAGAGTAAGTAGTAAGTGAGAGACAGATTGAGCGTTGACATATTGGGGAGTGTGTGGGAGAGGACAAACAAACACAGGCAAATAACACGACATGATTAAAACGAAGACGATCGAATGAAAAAAAAGAACGAATGGTAACGATGATTGTTGTTGGTTTGCGAGAAGGAGCATGAAATGGAAAGTTGAGGAGAATGTGATTTTGAATGTGGGATGAATGTGATTTTGTGAGTGAGCGAGTGTGAGTGAGCAAGTGTTTTGTGTGATGTTGGCTAGGGGGGAGGAATGTTATGAGCGGTATGAGCGAGTATTGAGCGAGTGCTGAAAATGTAAAAATCTTCAAGCTAAAGCACAATCGATATCAGTATTCGATATTTTTTTTTTTGATTGTTCCCGATCAATTTTAAAATTGGTACCGATCGTTGCTTAGCTTTTGAATTATACATTTTGAAAGCGTCAGGCGATTTAGGATTATAATTTTTTGTTTTTATTTTTTAATTTTTGTGAGTGTAGAGTGTGGTGAGTTGGTAGTGAGTACAAAATGCAGGAAACTGAAAGGCTACATATAAGGAAGGCTTATATATAGGAAGCACAAGCAAAATGTAAGTGACAGATAGGAAATAAAAGGAAGCAGACGAGGAGGAAGTACGCTGAAGTACGATGAAGGTTGCGGTTACTTAATTGATTTAATTTGATTGATTGTCTGATTGATCAATTGATTGATTTTGATATTTGGTTGGTGTGATGTGATGGCTGTTGATACATATATATGTAGATATATGTATATATATACATTTATATTATCTGTAGCTGATATTGATATTACGATTTGTACTCTACTTGGAATTTTTAAATTTTGATAATCGTAATTTTTTTTTGTAATTGATTTCTTTTTGGGCTATTTCAGTTAAATTTACTTGATGTAATTTATAGCTATACTTTCTTTTTTGTTGTAATAGATTATGATTTTTATATAGTAGTAGTAATAATCATTATTATTTTTTTGTGGTCGTGGCGCTCGCCGCTCGCATTGTCCGCCCCCGGTCACCAAATCACACTCACCAGTGTGCCACATGTAGTGGTTAACATAGTGTTCCTTGCGCGTGAAGGACTTCTTACAAATATCGCAACGATGTGGCGTCTCACCCGTGTGTTTGCGCACATGATTGACCATGTGCTCCTTGCGCGTAAACGTCTTGGCGCAGTACTGGCAACGGAACGGCGTTTCGCCCGTATGCGAACGAAAATGATTGTCCAGATGCTCTTTGCGTGCAAAGGTCTTTTGGCAAATGGTGCAGGCGAATGGTTTGTCCGTTGAATGCCGTTTCATATGGCGCTCCAGACTCGTATTATTGGCAAACACATTGAAGCACACAATGCAGGTGAACATGGGACCACCAATGTGGATCTTGCCATGACGGGTCAAATCCTGCGATGTGGTAAAGCCCTGACCGCACACCTGACACATGAATGGCTTACGCTCGCTGTGGTAGCGACGGTGCACAATCAGCTGATAACGAAACTGGAACATCTTGCCACAAATATCGCACACATGCGTACCAGTCGCAATGGGCGTGCCATCCGGCGCCAACGAAACGCTCGACTGCCCATCAACGCCATGAATGCCGCCCTCCATTTTTGGCATCAGCAATTCACCCGTTGTCGCCGTCGAGTTGTTGTTACCCCCACTACCACTACCATTGCCCCCGTTACCCCCATTCCCATTGCTACCTGAGCTAGTCGTGGTCACCGTGGCACTGCCCTGCTGTGTACCAGCATTTGTGCTTGTCACCGCTTGGGCTTGCTGTTGTTGTTGTTGCTGCTGTTGCTGCTGCTGTTGTTGTTGTTGCTGCTGTTGTTGTTGCTGCTGTTGTTGTTGTTGCTGTTGTTGCTGTTGAGCTGATGCCGCTGCTGATGCGGCTGCTGCAGCCGCGGCTGCTGCATTGGCCGAGGCCATTACAGCAGCGACGGCTGCATTATTTGTGGACGCCGCCGCTGCTGCAGCAGCTGAGCTAGCCGAATGCGTCGTCTGCGGTGGCAGTGGAGGCGGCGGCGGCAGCTGCGGTGGTGGCAGTTGGCTGCCGTGCAGCGCCGCCGCATGATTCACCACATCGCCATGGATTTTGCCAAAGACCTCGTGATACGTAAATAATTGTGATATATCCTCAATGTTCACTTTATACATTTCAATGCCGTGTGGCGGCTTGTTGCCGTCTTCCTTATGATGATCCCCTTTGCTGTTTGCCAACTGTGACGGTCCGCCGCCTAACGTGATGGTGGTGCCACCGCCAGTGGTCACCACCGGTGCCGATACCACCGAAGGTGCCGAACTGGCAGCGCTCACGTGCTGCATTTAGGGATATAGAAACGAATTTTGAATCCTTTTTTGGTCTCCGTTTTGCCAAAGAAATTATTCAATCAGATGCAATAAGATTTTTTGTTTTGGGGGGGTTCGCTGATGTTGCTCCTTATATCGCTGCTGTGTTGCAAGCCTTTCTTGCTGCAACTGCTGCTCTTTTTCTTGTGCTTTAATTTGATCTTGTTACAATTGTTGTAGTTGCTGCTGCTGTTGTTGTTGTTGTGGCATGCAGCCTACATAACGTACTTGTTGCTGCTGATGTCGACTGCTGCTATCACTGACCGCCCGTCGTGGCTACAAAAATTCAAGTGGAATTGTTTGTCTCTCGTTATTGAAGATGGATAATTGCGCTGGCTCATAAAATATTCAAAAGTTGCTTTTGGCCAATTTACCATGTAGCTTTGTCTCTTTTTATCGCTGCTGTTGCTCGATTGCCGGTTTTAAGTTTCAACTGCAAATAGACAATAATGAAATCGGTCAACACAAATAGTGTAAAGCAATTATAAATTTAAATCTTAGTATTAGTCACAATTTATATTTTGGAAACCAGTTTATCATTTAAATTCTTGTGAAACTTAAAATCTAACACTGTAAGCTCACAGTGTTAACTAACAGTGTAATAACAGCAGACGGCTTGCTGTTAACAGTTTGCAAGTATGTAATTGTTGTTATTGTTGCGAATGCACAAATATAATAAAAATGTTGCATTGACGACTTGAGAGAACATTAACCCTTTGATGTGATGTACAAGTACAGTTGAGTATTAAACACACACACACACACACATACTTAGACACACACATCATTTGTAAAGATGTTGAGAAATGCTGCTGGGCAGTTATTGATTTTGTGTGATGATATCAAATGATATAAAATGGCCCATTAGGAAAAAGCAATGCAAAGAGAGTGAGAGAGGACGAGGAAGAAGAAGACTTCTGCACACATAATGGAATAACTTTCTATAAATTGTAAAAGCAAAATACACACAAGAACACTCACATACACATACAGACAGTTACAGAGACAAGAGAAAAGAGAAAAGGGAGTGGAGCTGCTGGTGATGATGATGGGTGTGAAGTTCTTTATGCGGATGCCTCGCCTTAGTAGGTTTTAGGATTTAGATATCCAATCAGAGTATGCAATCGTTTGATGGAAATATGCGAGAGTTTTGTATGTCTGCTCAGACACTTCATGGGGAGGGAGAGTGGCAACATTGAGAGGAGCTTGGAACTCTTGGTAGGCTCAAGGTGGTTCATGTAAATATCAAGAAGTACAAATCGATTAAAGACAACGCGCTTTGGAGCGTAAGTGTTGTAAGTGTGCGTACGTAAAAGTAGGAGACAGAAAGAGAGAGAGAGGGTGTGAGAGAGAGGCGCAAAGAGAGATGAAGTTGAGGGGTTAGAGTAAACAACGTAACATGAGAGTGAGAGCGCGCGCGCACCCCGTGGGGGTTGAGGACGAAGAGTGGGGTGGTTTGTTTGCATAGGTCCTGAGCGACCGTGGTGTGAGCGCTTAAGCAGCTGAGCATACTCTCTCCTCCTCTCCCAAAAAACCAACTCGCGCGCTCTCTCACACTCATTCTCACTCTCTCTGTGATTCAGTCTTTACATTTAGATTGTTTTCACTGGCCCAGCAAATAATTCAGCTAAACAGACGACACACATACACAATACAAACTAGAGAGAAGAGAGAGAGATAGAGTGAAAAGGAACAAGAGAACGAGCGACGAGTAGAGCTAAAAATGGGGAGAGAGAGAGTTCATGTAACACAAAAAGGGCGCCACTTTTTATGTGGTGAGGTAGGAATACATACTATATCCACACATACAAACTTACATCTAAATGTAACTTTAGCTTATCCTGACAGGGCCCGGGAAAATGGGCGGAGCGGGAATAAGCGAATGCTGATAAATCAAAGCACAAAAATAACTCTGATAAAGCTTTGCATGAATACCAGAGAAAAAAAAACTATTCTTAGTCCATCTCTTTAGTTGAAAAATTGGAATTTGTTTAGAGGTAATCCTTCTTTGGTCTTTATCTTACCCTAATCGAATTTCCAGACGAACTCATTAACAAACTAGAAAATACTAATTTTTTGCTTGAACTTAACATTGAAATGATATAATCTGGTAATTAGAGCAACAATCTGACCTTTTCTTACTCGCCTTATGCAATCTTCCTTGCTCTTGAGGGGGTTCTAATTATCCTCACTCTCTATCTCTGACTCACCAGGAGTAGGAGTAGATGTGTTACAATGTAATGTATTTTATAGTTAACCGGCTGTCGCTTCGCTTTATGCACTTTCAATCAGTATTTCTTTACGTTCGGACCACCTGCAAAAAGAGAGCCAACGATAACAACAACGAGCTACGGTGAGCAACAGTTTGTTTTGTGTTTATGTTTACGCGAAATAATCAAACGAGCCGCGCGGTACAGTTTTACCCCTCAGTTCCCTTTATTAACGTTATGCCAGCGACGACGCGCACACAACACTGCCTGAGAGACCTAAGAGCTCGCTGGGCTCGCCAGAGGGCGCGGCGTCGTCGGTTAAAGCAAATCAAGTGAAAATTATTTGCAGTCAATATGCTAAGCTCACACATACACACACATACAGTCAACTGCATTCGCCAGTGCTTATGTGTTTTTACGGACACAAATGAGAGCAGCGTCGCAGTTTGGGGCCGTATGGGACAGAAAGCAATTGGAAGGGCTAACAATATTGAATGATTAAGTTGGAAATGTGTAGATATATGCATACATTTTCACAAATACATACATATTTATGTTCGTATGTATACAGATAGTTCACATAAATGTATACATACATATGTACATAGCGAAACATTTTCAACTATCTAATAAGAATTCAATTGCGATACCGTGCTAACAAATCAAATTAATTGTATCTATAGTACGTATACATTTGTATACTGATACGTCCACACACATTTATGTTCGACTGTAACTGTGTGTGCGTGTATGAGTGTACTATATCTATTGTGGTATGTGCGTGCATTGCCCGTCTTCTAGATTTTGTAGCTCTCGTGCTTTGCTTTGCTTCGTCTTTGCCTGCCCCGCCAACAAAATACATACAAAAAAAGTTATATTTTCTTCATTCGGACTCTTTCTCACTCTCATTTTTTTTCTCGCTCTCTCAGTTCATCTCTCTCACTGGCTTCTCGGCCTGCGGCCGTCTCTCTGCTATGTGGCTTGGCCCTCGCCTCTTCTTTCTTGCTTTGTGCACTTTTCTGCTTTGCTTTATTTGTTGTTTCGTTCTCTGCTCACACGATGTTCGCAGCAAGATTCGCTCTCTCGCACGCTGTTGCTGGCTCTCCCTCTCTCTCACACACACTCACACATACACAGGCACACAGCGTAGCGCGCCGCTTACATTGCTTCTCATTATTCATTGAACGACAACGCTCCCCTGTTCCCCACACACCCCTCTGACGATTTGCACGACGACGACAACGCTACGTACAATTCCAACCGCCTAAAGCGGAAAACCAATAAAAACGAATTGAATTGCAAAGCGTAAGTACAAAATAAAGCGAAAAAGGCTGGCACAGGCAAAACGAGAAAAAATGAAAGCTAAGGCAAGCGCGCAACGAACGGAGCGGAGCGAACCGAAGCGGAGAGCGAACAGTACCAGTACAGGCGGCGCATACAAGTTTTGCGTTTTGCCCACATTCTATGCCGAACTCGAGTTATAGTTATAATTATTGCTGCCGTTGCCGTTGCTCGTTCGTACATACGTCTCTCGGCTTTTTATTTTTAATTTTGTTTGGTTGTCGCTCAATTTTTTTCGCCGAGCAAGAGCGAAGAGAGGGCACAAGAGATGAGGCACGAAGCGAGAGAGAGATATGTATATTTTCATTACAGCCAATTAGTGTGCATTTCATAATTGTTTAATAAAACACAAAATATTCTAAATTAATTCAAATTGAAAATATGTATCTCAAAGAATACCTTTTAAAATGCATAAAATACTAAATAAAATGCAGTTGCATCTAAATTCTAATCAGATAGTCGAAATTAATGTAACATATGGCAGCTAAATATCTAAGTATGTTTTCTGAAAATCATCTATACACATAATTACATGGATATAAGCGCATCCATTAAACAATCTATGTTGCATTTGCATTTATTAAACCGAAATAAATTTTTTTTCGAAAATGCAACCCTGTGCCGCCTTGCAAACAAGAAAATGACACGATGATGACGTTAATGGGAACTCGGTATGTGTGTGTATATTTATTACGCACACAAATACATGCACACAGATACAATACACTCGTAAGCGCTCAGCAGCTCACGTATCTCTCAAACACACACATTCACGTATACAGTCACACAAACTCACACTCGTCCACTCTCTCGCACTAAAACACATACACATACGTCGACCGCAAAGTCATTTGATAATATTGTATTAGAATTTCACAAATATACACAGTTTTTTTTCCAATTAGATTTGTTTGCACTAGCTTTCAAGAGAACTTTTCACAAAGTCATCTCCTACGCCCCTACCAATTGGTCGTTTGCAATCTTTTTGCATAAACATTCGCTAAAATATGTTCTTATGACGCCATTATATGTATGTATGTATAAAAAATTACTTGTAGTGGTGGCGGTGCGTGTATATGTAGAAAAAACTTTAGCAGCGCAGCAGCAACAGTAGTAGAAAAATCAAAACGCCGCGCGGGTGAGAGGCGGTGGTGTACGGTGTACAGAGCAAAGCAAACTGAAAATTGAATGAGACGCGGAGGCAGCAGAAGCAGAAGCAGCCGCGCGATGTAAAGTTCTTCGTGAGGCGCGTTCGTTTCGTGAACTGCACGAATACACAGTGGGCACGCACATATTTCACACATTACATATGCTCCAAAAGAGAATGATATTGAGAAAGCTGAATATGTCAAACTACATATTACTTCATAATGAGAATAAACATATCAATTTAAACATATTAGATATCAATTGTAATAATTTAAGTTGCAATTAGATAAGTTTATATCTTTTAATATTACATATAGCATGCAAATGTACAAATTTAAAAATAAGGTACAGTTGGCCAAAATTACTATGATATTTGCTATATTATATTTGAAATATCATTGTGTATAAAATTATTCAATGAGTATTTATAGTGAACATTCTATTAAAAACGATTTGTGAATTGTTCTGACTGTGTATTCATTCTGGGCTCTTATTTCGTGTTCGGTGTTCCTGTTTCTCGTGGGAGAGGCAAAGGTAAAGGCAACGAGAGAACCAGAGCTAGAGAGCGAATGAGGGAAATACAGAAACAGAGATCCGTATCTGTGTGAATGTTACTGCGTTAGTGTGCGATTGCGTTGTTCTTATTGACTGGCGTTGACTGACTGCGCGCTGCTTTTTGGGGCTTGTGCTTTGGCATAAAAAGGCGGTAAAAATATTAAAGTGAAATATGGCTGCATCGAATTTGTAAAAGTGTCAACCTTGTAATACTAGCTCCAAATTTCAATTGCCCATGGGAATTATATGCATATATTTCTTCTCATACATATGAACATACATATATAGACTGAAAACTTACACACATGCATGAGTTTATGTATGTATGTATGCACATGCACATTTTACTTACAGCGGTCAGACCAGAAATCAAGCTCTTTTTGACATGCCCACCACTCCTCTTTTTTCTTGTTCTTGAATGTTGCAGTAGCAGTAGCAGCAAGCGTCCCGCACCACGACGCGTACAATTCTTAATGGCGGATGCAGACGGGAGGCACCGACAAACGTCACAAATTTTAACCGCACACACTTTAGCTATCTTAATTTTGAAAGCGTTTTGTATTTCATTTACGCTATTTTACTTCCAAACATTTTATTTATTATTTTATTTGGGTTTTTTTGCAGCCATTCATTTCACACCACCGAACACCTTGTTTTTATTTTTACAGTGCTTTAACAGCGACAACAATTTTAACATATGCATCTGCTGTTAATTAACACCAAACAGAACTCATTCCATAAAAATCGTTTATTATTTGTCTTACTCACAATTAACTTACTGTATGAAAACAATGGCCGAAATAAGTATTTAATCGTTAAAATTATAAATAGTTTTAGAAGATTACTGAACTTGTTTAGTTCAATCGGCTTAAATTAGTTACTTTTATGAGACTACTCCCCGCGTGTAACAGAGATGGACTGAGCCCAACATGAATTTGCGCTCGCTGCATTTGTGCTTGTTTACATTTTTTGTTAACTTTGGTATTTTTTTTGTTATCGGCCTATCGATACGCAATTGAAAATACCATTGAGAAAACGGCGGTAACTCATTGAAATCGAAATTTTATGAATGAACGCGGCAGACACCGTTTCATTATTTGTTTAGTTGCGTGGTTTTGCTTTATTTCGCGTTATCGTAAAATAAATTACAAAATAAAATACATTTGCATACAATTCGTAATCTTATATGACTAAATATTAAATTATTCACAAATTTGGGTTAATATTGCGCTGTGTGTTATACTATTCACGAATCGAAACAAATATCGTTCTGTCTCTATATATAAAGTTTATATATGCAGGCCACGCCTCTTAATTGTGCGGCGCCTTAATTATAGTATTTTTTTCTTGTATTTGTTAATCTCTCATTTATAAGGAAGCCGTTGGCTGTTTGCTATTCATTTAAAACTTTCTAGATAAAATCTAATGCAAAACTATTTAAAAAAAATCACATTATTTGAAATAAGTTGTTGAAATCATGAAATGGAATCCATTTGATATTTGTTGAATAAAAACAAATTACAAATTATAGGCTGCGATTCAAATATTCTAAGCTGATTTATACAGTGCATTTTGAAAGTTTTCAATTTGTGGCTTTTCTAAATTTATATATAATTTCTGTTGTATTTTTTTTTTGGCAATTGGTTACGCGCTTGATTTTTTTTGTGTTTTGTTTTTGTTATTTGTTAGGCATAATCTTATTAGTTAGTGTTATTAAAATCATCCAAATCCTTGACTGCAATCGGTAGTTTCGCTTACAAGAATATACAAATTTGCTGGCATAGTCGTTCATTCGTGTATATATCATTAATGTTGGTTGTGTATATATAAAAAGTGGTCCTTAATTCGAGACAAATGTGTGTATGTTAAAAACATTTAATGTAGTTGTGTATGTGTGTGTGTGGGTGTGCCTTGTTTAGTTGTTTTGTTTATCGGTGTAATTGGCTAAAAAACTTTACCGTAAAGTTTATTAACGATATTACATGAAATTGATATCGATACAAAAATGAATTCTTGCCATATATCGAAATACAAATATATGTATAAGTATGAGAGTTGTATAAGATAAGTTCAAAATCAAAATAATATAATGTATCCTTGACGTTGTTACTTTTCTTTTTGCGAGATGGAGGATAGGAAGGACAGTTACGACAGACAGTTTGGGGAACCCCACTGGGGTGGGTTTCTCATCGCTACAGAATAAAATACAGTTTAGTTATTTAGTTTTTAATAAGCTAATATAAATCACGATAATATGGCCACGCTGCGCCGCGGACCGCCCTGACTGATGTTGTCCATGGAGGACCATTTCTTGATGCCATTCTTGAGCGCCTCGGCCGTCACCTTATCCTGCATTACCCGAGACATTGCCTCCAGTTTCTGGGCACGCTCCTTGGACAGCGGCTCCGTTGGGAAATTCAATTCATTTGCCTCGGCAAGCGTACGCAAATCGAAATAATATTTGGCATAAACGGATGAGGGCACATTGATGTTGAATTGGAGTAGCTCCAGGAACTGACGCTCCAGCTCGTTCATATCCTCGACCGTAATATCCTTGAGTATCTGGCAGTAATCAACATTCCACACAGCCTGATCATCCCACACCTTGGACGCCAGCAGTATGGCACCTACAGAAATCACAATGTCATGAATATTATCCAAATTAAGGATTCCCATTGTGGGACTCACCCAACACCATGCGCTTCCAGTTGCATGGACCGACATCAAGTTCCGCATAGGTCAGCAGACGCTCCAGATAGACAAGGGTGATGATGGCACACTCGGCCGTCAGTTGGGCGGCATTGAAGAGCGTGCGCACAAACTTGTAGATCTGTCGATGCTCGGGATTCTGGGTGTCATAGTTATCGGGCACATGGTCGTGCGTCAATGGATGCAGCTTCTCATCGAAGATGTCTAAGCGGCGGTCCGACTGACGGTTCTTGATGTGATAGTAGATGGCCAGAGAAACACACTTGACTGTGTTCTTCAGATTCGGCTGAGAGACGGTGCTATCATCCAAATAGATGGTGGAGCACGATGAGCTCTTCTTGAGTCCACCACCTCCAGTGCCACCACCCGAACTATTGGCACCTGGAGTGTTGGCACCGCCACCGCTGCCAGTTTGTTGGGCAATCTGATGCTGGGAGCGTTTACGTGTCATGCCGCCATTCTCGACTTTGGAACGCTCCAGAAACATGGTGGCTGCCGTTGGATCCACTGAAGGATCCTCCTCGCCCTCTAGGGCTTCACGCTCCGAGATGTGCTGCAGATTCTGTTGATTCTCAAAGTTATCATTGCCACTGCCCTGCTGATGATGCTGGTGATGATGATGCACAGACATGGCCACACCACCAGACCCATGATGTCCATCCAACTGATGCTGGGATGTGTGCGGCAACTGATGACGCTCCTCAAACACCGGCGGTATATCCTTCGATTTGCGATCCGACTGCGGACTCGAGTAGGCACAGCACGAGTTCTTGTTGCCCATTATGACGTCGATTGATATCCTCCTTGACTGACGAAGATTAGTGTGGAAAGTGTCGCTTAGAATCAATAATTAAATGCAACTGCTTAGCGTCTGACTAGTTGGATCTCTCTCTCCCTCTTTCTCTCTCTCTCCCTCTTTCTCTATCTGTAATTGTATTGTGGTTGATCCTGTTTTGGGGATCCTCCTGGACAGCCAAGTTGTGCTCACGCGTGCGTCACGCTTTGATTTTTGGCACTTGCGCGTGTTTTTTGGCTACTCGATCCGTTTTCTATGTGCATGGCTGTGGCGTCTGTATCGTTCAACAATAACTGCTGCTGCCTGCCCAGCACTGAGCAACAATATCAAGGAGCTGCAAATAACAATAACAATACAAAATTAGCATTTCTATTAATAACAATAAACTCCAACTTGATGATTATTCCCTTTCATTTTTGACATTTCTGGTTCATTGACCACAGAACTCGTTGGCCACTTTCAATTCTATTAACTATTCATGCCGTTCTACCCTCCAGTCATTATACTTACATATATACCCTGTGCTCTTTGAAAAACAGTAAACAGGGTATTCTACTTTAGTAAGCATTTCTGATCTTAAAATGCCATAACTTTGTCCAAAATCATCGGATTTTCAAAATTGACCTAACAAAATCAAGGTATTGAAATTTCTGATCGATCGGTACCAAAATCTCATATTCGAAAATTTGACCCCACAGAAGTTGAATTTTCAGTCAGAAATTTCAGCTTGTGGACCCTTCTAAACTTCAAAGTGCCATAACTACGTCAAAAATCATCGGATTTTCAAAATTTACCCACCAAAATCAAGGTATTGAAATTTCTGATCGATCGGTACCAAAATCTCATTTTCGAAAATTTGACCCCACAGAAGTTGAATTTTCAGTCAGAAATTTCAGCTTGTGGTCCCTTCTAAACTTCAAACTGCCATAACTTTGTCCAAAATCATCGGATTTTCAAAATTTACCCACCAAAATCAAGGTATTGAAATTCCTGATCAATTGGTATCAAAATCCCAATATCGAAAATTTGACCCAACAGAAGTTGAATTTTCAGTCAGAAATTCTAGCTTGTGGTCCCTTCTAAACTTCAAACTGCCATAACTTTGTCAAAAATCATCGGATTTTCAAAATTTACCCACCAAAATCAAGGTATTGAAATTTCTGATCGATCGGTACCAAAATCTCATATTCGATAATTTTACTCCACAGAAGTTGAATTTTCAGTCAGAAATTCCAGCTTGTGGACCCTTATAAACTTCAAAGTGCCATAACTTTGTCAAAAATCATCGGATTTTCAAAATTGACCCACCAAAATCAAGGTATTGAAATTTCTAATCGATCGGTACCAAAATCTCATATTCGAAAATTTGACCCCACAGAAGTGGAATTTTCAGTCAGGAATTCCAGCTTGTGGTCCCTTCTAAACTTCAAAGTGCCATAACTTTGTCAAAAATCATCGCATTTTCAAAATTGACCTACCAAAATCAAGGTATTGAAATTTCTGATCGATCGGTACCAAAATCTCATATTCGAAAATTTGACCCCACAGAAGTTGAATTTTCAGTCAGAAATTAAAGCTTGAGTACCCTTCTGAACTTCAAAGTGCCATAACTTTGTCCAAAATCATCGCATTTTCAAAATTGACCCACCAAAATCAAGGTATTGAAATTTCTGATCGATCGGTACCAAAATCTCATATTCGAAAATTTGACCCCACAGAAGTTGAATTTTCAGTCAGAAATTCCAGCTTGTGGACCCTTCTAAACTTCAAACTGCCATAACTTTGTCCAAAATCATCGCATTTTCAAAATTGACCCACCAAAATCAAGGTATTGAAATTTCTGATCGATCGGTACCAAAATCTCATATTCGAAAATTTGACCCCACAGAAGTTGAATTTTCAGTCAGAAATTCCAGCTTGTGGACCCTTCTAAACTTCAAAGTGCCATAACTTTGTCAAAAATCATCGCATTTTCAAAATTGACCTACCAAAATCAAGGTATTGAAATTTCTGATCGATCGGTACCAAAATCTCATATTCGAAAATTTGACCCCACAGAAGTTGAATTTTCAGTCAGAAATTCCAGCTTGAGGACCCTTCTAAACTTCAAAGTGCCATAACTTTGTCAAAAATCATCGCATTTTTAAAATTGACCCACCAAAATCAAGGTATTGAAATTTCTGATCGATCGGTACCAAAATCTCATATTCGAAAATTTGACCCCACAGAAGTTGAATTTTCAGTCAGAAATTCCAGCTTGTGGACCCTTCTAAACTTCAAAGTGCCATAACTTTGTCAAAAATCATCGCATTTTCAAAATTGACCTACCAAAATCAAGGTATTGAAATTTCTGATCGATCGGTACCAAAATCTCATATTCGAAAATTTGACCCCACAGAAGTGGAATTTTCAGTCAGAAATTCCAGCTTGTGGACCCTTCTAAACTTTAAAGTGTCATAATTTTGTCAAAAATCATCGCATTTTCAAAATTGACCCACCAAAATCAAGGTATTGAAATTTCTGATCGATCGGTACCAAAATCTCATATTCGAAAATTTGACCCCACAGAAGTTAAATTTTCAGTCAGAAATTCCAGCTTGTGGACCCTTCTAAACTTTAAAGTGTCATAATTTTGTCAAAAATCATCGCATTTTCAAAATTGACCCACCAAAATCAAGGTATTGAAATTTCTGATCGATCGGTACCAAAATCTCATATTCGAAAATTTGACCCCACAGAAGTTAAATTTTCAGTCAGAAATTCCAGCTTTTGGACCCTTCTAAACTTTAATGTGTCATAATTTTGTCAAAAATCATCGGATTTTCAAAATTGACCCACCAAAATCAAGGTATTGAAATTTCTGATCGATCGGTACCAAAATCTCATATTCGAAAATTTGACCCCACAGAAGTTGAATTTTCAGTCAGAAATTCCAGCTTGTGGACCCTTCTAAACTTCAAAGTGCCATAATTACGTCAAAAATCATCGGATTTTCAAAATTTACCCATCAAAATCAAGGTATTGAAATTTCTGATCGATCGGTACCAAAATCTCATATTCGAAAATTTGACCCCACAGAAGTTGAATTTTCAGTCAGAAATTCCAGCTTGTGGACCCTTCTAAACTTCAAAGTGCCATAACTTTGTACCAATGTGGAAAATTTGATCAAATGGAAATTGAATTTTGACCCAATTCGTTACAGGGTATCTCATAGTCGAGCACACTCGACCATTACGTTAATTACGGATTCTTTTCATTAATAAAGAAAGTGTGCTGTCGCCATCTAGCGTTAAGTTTCATGACTTAAAAATGCCAACTGTAGGGCACCCGCTGGTTGCTCCACTCGCCGCAATGTCTTTGTGTTTATTTAAATAAATATAAATTACGATTGATAAAGATGCTGACCGGGGCTTGCGGCGGCACGAGATAAGATAACCATGTCTGTTTGCTGTTTATTTAACAAGTGTGTGCCTGGCGCTTAGATTATTATTATTGTTATTTGTGCAAAATTAATTAAGTCCAAGCACGACAAACGCGGTATATGTGGGCGTACGGTGAGGGGTACGAAAGGGGCGCAGAGGCGTGTGCCAACTGCCAAGGTGGAATATGGACGGACGGCACTGTTGCTCAAATTGGTTAGGTGGTTGGGGGCCTCCAAAATAAATGAGTATTGAATGGGGCGGGGCCGTATTTGATGGTCAGGCGGTTGTGTTTGTATTGTTGGTGATAGGCAGAGTTTTAGATTAGTGTGTCACTGTCACTTGACCGAAACGTATGCGATGGCGTCTCTTGCAGACATTAATCATGGCCTTTTTCACAAAACAACAATGTTACCAACAAAAACAATAATTGTCTTCAAGTTGCCGCTGCGTGCATGGCAACGCCGTGAGCAAAAACTTCACACAAAACATACACATACACGTATGAATGTACACACACACACACACATACAACATTCGCGCAATCAAACGTGCTAATGTTAAATGTTGTTAATTAATTTTCAGTTGTTTTGACGTCATTTAACTTATTTCACTCGAAACCGCATTCACAGCTAATTGAATTTTGATGCAAATTTGAGACAAGTGAATTGAGAAAATTACTTTTTTGTTGTGCAGTTACTTACAATATACTGACATTCACGACGCAACTCTCTCATTGCCATTCTCTGGTTGAGCATGCAACTTAAACAGCTGATTTGGATATACTCTGTTATGCTCAATCAGCACTGTTAATTAGCAGAAATGTTAACAGTCCATGCTATCGATATAGAACTCCACTCGATACTGAGAATTCAAACATGTTCATTAGGTTTAATAATAATTTATTTTTATTAGTATATTAAAAGTCATATGGTGTTAATATAATTTCTTTGAAGGTATATCATAATAAGCACATGGTTCAGCCATTTATCTGAATAGCCGACGTATATGCATATTAAAAAGTTCCAAGTCCAACTTAGTAGGAAAATTACAAATTAAAAATATTTTCCATTTGTTTTTTTTTTGTTTTTGGGCGAATACTTTAGTTGTAATTTTCTTGTATTTGCGAGAAAACTTTTGTAAGTACATTATTAATATTATTACTTGCTTAGTAAATAATTTAATTTAGTTGTAAATGAAACAATATTATTTACAGTTTAGCGTGCTGAATGTTATGTTTTAAGATTTGTGTTTTTGGTTTTCTCCATCTTCAATTGTTTAAATTCCAAAAGAATTATTATTCTTTATGTGTTGTACGAATTAACGTACAATATGTGCATGTCATTTTATTTACACAAAACTCATACTTTATCATTTTGGTTAATTCTTACATATGTTTATGCATATGTTTCAATAGTTTAATTATTATTTATTTAAATGTAATGATTGCTTTCAACTCATATTTATATATATATATCTAAATATTTATACATAGCTATGCGTGTATTGTTATAATATTGATTTTGCACTTTAACAATTTGTATTAGGAAATATTGAAAGTCTACGACGACTTTTGCAAGAAGTTTTCGAAATGATATTTTCTTCAATTTGGTTTTCGAGTGGCGAAAGTTCAACTTGCCGTTTTTTGTGCACAATATTATGTATATATAATAATTATATATATATATATTGAATTCGATATACTTATATACTTTCGGCTACAAACTACAATTCGCTATTAACTTCCATTTCTTTTTTTCAACAGAGATTATAACACTTTTTATTTTTTCTGTATGCTAATAAATTATTTTCTAAAGAGTTTTCATAACTGCGGGATATATGCATAGATTTTGCAAATTCTGGTATCTATAGCTGATTATTATTATATCATTATTATTATTTAACATATACATGTACAGTTTACAGTAGGAGCAACTCTGATCCGATCCCGATTCCGATTCCGATCCGATCCGACTATAACTTGATCTATAACTGTGTCTAATCGCTTTGAGCGTTCCGATAAATATGTCCGTCTATAACAGATATCGTTCTATATGTACATGTATGTATGTATTTGATTATAGTATATATATGTATATATGTTTACTATATACGAATATGTATAGTTTTACATATCATACAGGTTATGTTTATGCATATGCATATGTATGTGTGTATGTATGTATGTAGACTAACTGTATGTAGATGGCTTCAACTGCATTGCTATGTACTGATGTCTATGTGCATGTGGACATATACATACATATTAGCAAAGTACAGTGGCTCAATTACCGAGTATTTACTACCTTAATAAAGCTATGATCCCAATTTCAGCTGATAATTTGGTACCTTACTGCTAAGCACCTTTACCATTGCCCTTTGACCCCCAACTGGAATCTGATCTCCACTGCATACCGAATCAATACACGAATCAATCAATTGAATAATCGGTCAATCGTCATGTCAATCCGTCCGTCAATCGTGCTGCTGCTGCTGCTTGCAAAGGACAATGGTAAATCTTAAAAGAATGGTCCCGCTATCAGACATTTTGAAAAAACGTTTAAAACATTTTGAGTTTGGATTCCATATTCCAATTCGAGAATAAACACACAGAGAACTCAACCAAAATATATAAATTGTTGTAGTTATACAATCTTTTTTTTATCTCATTTTTTTTTTTTTGGTATTTTTTTTCATTTTTTGTTCACGTATAAAAATAAATATGTTTTTTTTATCTTCTTCTTCTTCTTTTGATAGGATATATCAAAAACGCTGCTCTTATGGATGTCAGTATATATATATATTATATATAAATGTTAAGGTATATTTCCGTACGATAAATAGGTAGCCATGTGCATACTATATATTTTGAGTGAGAAAGTCAAGTATATAGAAAGTCTGTTAGAGGTCGTTTTAGATATATATGCATGTATATATATAGTTTTAGATATATGTATGTATGTACATTAGTTTAGTTTTGTCAGGTATTTTAGTTTTAGGTACTTAATATCTAGACAGCCCTTGGCGTCATTTTCTCCGCATAAAGTTGAGCAAAAGGTTTCCAAGTAAAATCCGCACTTCAAGTGAAATATCAAAATTATATTTTAAAATAAAAATCGGGTTTCGATAAAAAATAATTAAACAAACATTGTAGAAATTCAAAACTACAACTAAATTAAAGTAAATGCCGAATAACAAAAAGAGCAAAATTAATTAATTCTCTTCCTTATCTATTTACATGGAGCTTGCTTCTCAGTGTTGTGCAATGCGCTAATATTTGCTTAACTTTGTCTACCATTTATTGTTGATCACACTAACAAGCTAGTTGCAACAAACAAATGATACAATTACTTAACTATATTTATGTATATACGTGTGTGACTATGAAATTTTGATTGTTGATCTATGTATGCATGAGAGAAACTTGTAATTTATTGCGCGTTACAGAAGCAGCTGCACCGTTCAGCGCTTATCAACACTGGTCCGTACAGTGCTTGCTACTATACTTTAGCTGTGCAGTTATACATTTGAATGTATATTCTCTATATTAATTATGTGGTATATAAAGTTTATGTTGCTTTATGCTTAGCGTAGGGGACTTAGTTACGACTACATTTAGTTAAACGCTCATTTTTAAGTATTTTTTTTAGTTTAGTTTTCTGTTTTCTCTACAGTTGTTCTCTTTAGTTGGCAGCAGCGCCCTCTGGTGTTGCTTCTTTCTGTTCAGTGCCTGTTGCCGTTTCCGTTGCAGCTGTCGTTTCCGCTTCCGCTGCCGGCTTCTCATCGGCTGCAGCCTCTGCTTCTGCTTCAGCGGCGGCGGCCAGCGCTCGTGCCTCGGCATCTGTAAATGGTAACAGAGCAAATTCGATTTAACATTTCCTGTTAGTTTCGTATACATTGCGAGTTATCGATAAATTGTTACCGATACGTTATATATTTAAAATGAGCCTTTTCAGTAATAAGCGATTTGAAGGTAAAATTGATAAGTTTATTGCTTTTAACATTAAAATAAAATATTTAAAAATTATACATGAGATCTCATATTTAAATATTTCAATCTTGCTGCCTGTTTGTTTTGAATTGAAGGTTATTTAAAGGCCTTTTAGCATTTGACGTTCCTTGAGCTCTGCGTGGAGAGGTTGTTGTTAGAGATGTTAATTGATTAAAGATCAAAAGCGGTTGATGGCCCATTGAAATTCAATTAGGCCAACACCAATTTGACTATGAAATGCTGCTAAAAGGCCAAGCTCGAAATTCAATTAATATGCTACGAAAACAAACACAAACACGGCAAAAGCGAAAGCAAAATGATAAAAAGCCAAAGCAAATGCCTTAGGCATTGTCTGAGCCTCTTTTACATACCTTTGATGGCCTGCTCCTTCCAGATCCGCTTGTTCTCGATGAGGCAACTCAGCCATGGCTTATTGATGGTGAACTTGCTGCTGGTTGGTATGCTCTTGCGGGAGATGGCACATTGGCCGCGTTTCTTGTCATCGGCGGAGCAGTCTTCATCATTGGGCGCGTTCCCCTCCTCGGGCAATGGCGGTGGCTTCGCCTTCATGACGGGCGCAATGGGTGCGAGTATGTGCTCCAACATATCGGACATAATGGTCATGCTGGGCTCCACGATGAAGTCGATGAAACCGATCTGGGATTCGGCGACGAGGGTGTTCTTGCGATCGCAGAGCGGACTGAAGGGTAATCCCAGCTCCTTCTCGAGATCACCTTGACGGAAGAACTCCTCCAGGAGCAGCATGGTCCAGCGATGATGTACATCCCATTGTTTGGCCGGGTGGGAGATATCACAGCAATGCAACACCAAGGACAGTGCCTTCGATTTGTCAATGGTCGTCTCCTGCAGCGTCAGCAGATTGCGCATCGTCTTCAGCTGCTGGAAGTGATAGGTCATGTCGGTGGCCAGCACCATATCGATCATCAGAGTGCGCAGCTCCTTGTACTCCTCGCGCGATAAATGCGACAATATGTTGGCCTCGTCCTCCTTCATCAGCCGGAAACTGGCGCTCACATGGTGATTCTCGAGCACAGCTCGATCATTGTACAGCAAGGCCGTGTCCGAGCCGGACATCACATGGAAATTGTTGGTGGTGCCGGTGTGCTCGAAGTCATGCAGGAGGGCGGCCAGCAGCGAGGCGAAGATCTCCAGGTCCGTCAGCCAGTTCATCAGTCCTGTGCTGCACAGCAGAAAGTGCATCGATTGCATCACATCCACCGCATGCAGATTGTTGTGATAGGGATTCCGAAACCGGCAGTAACCCTCCTCCACCCGATGCAGGAACGTCTCCAGCACACCGGGCGCAATCTTGAACTTGTGCATGGCCCCATAGCGATTCAAGAGATCATAGCCCACATACTTGATCACCTGTCCACTGGCGGCCTCCGTCAAAGCAAACACATCGAATGTCCAGTCATCGAGATTCTGCTCAAGAAATGTCACAGCTAGTAATGGGAAAGCACTACTATGTATTACTATTTAGGGGTGGACACTAACCTTGAGCAACTTGACCACGTCGGGTGGGAATTGCATCAGAGTCGAGCTGGAGACCCGTCTATAAATCCGATCCACAAAGATGCCAGCGCGTATGGCGTGGGCCACCGATCGGAACTTGGGCTTCTCATCGCTGCGGTTCCGAGTGGTCGCCATCTGACGTGTGAAGGTCGAGGCCAACCATTCGCGCACCTCCGGCGGCACTGCATCCGGCTGCACCTCGGACAACTCATCATCCTCATCCGCCAGGCGCCTAAACGATTTTCGAAGAGTTCATGGTGGGTATAACGGGAGGTTGGGGAGGCGGGGAATAAAAAACACACTATTAGTTAAATTCTCTTACAAAATTGTGAAATTAGTAATTGTTATTATTAATTATTTAAGAAATTACCGAAAAAATATTATTAATATAAATCAAGTTGGAAATAATTTAACATTTTTTATGTTTTAGCGCAATTTTGTTTGTCTTTTGTACACATTTTTTCATTGCATTTTATTTGCTATTTAGATTTAAAAAGCACAAGTTGAGAAATAAAAGATAATATTTTTATAAAAATCATAATATAATTTTTGTGTTTAGTATTTGTGGGGGAAAAGGAAAAAAGTAGTTACGGGATGGTTTTGTTAGGAAAAATCATTGTCAAAAAAAAAGAAAATTGTTGCACATCAGAGAACGTATATTTAAGAAAAATACAAACAATGCAAAAATTTGACTAGAAAAGCTAAGCATGCTTATATATGTACGAGTGTGCGTGTGAGAGAAAGAGAGACATAAATACACAGAGAGAGAGAGAGAGAGACAGATAGAGAGGTTATGTGTGCGAGAGAAGGAGGTGTGTCTTTGTGTAGGTGACTAAACGAATTCACTAATTGCATGCCAAGTTTGTAGATTATCCAGGTGCAGCAGCAGGCAGCATAAAACAAACGTGCAACGTGCAACGAGCAACTTGCAACAACAAATACTCGAGGATATTAACGCTCTTCAAGCGCAAACTTCGTTGAAAATGTCTAAACGATGACTTGTAAGTTGTTAACAATGCAACAGGATACAGGACTTAACCTGTGGCATTATGTACACGTAATTGGCATCAATAACACATCTGAAATATCAGACTAATTGGTCAATTAGAAAGGGACCATAGCGCTGTAGCTCTCGGAACTTGTCCAGAGACTGCTCCAATCAGTGTAAAAAACCATGGCAACTATGTTCCCTTCGCTGGCCTTTCGTTTCCCACACAATTCCCAAAGAAATCCACACACACACACACACATACAGACACACACATATACAGTTACATTCAGAGACAAGCATTAATAACATTTAGAGAGGATTTAAAAAGTTTGCTGCAAAGGGAGAGAGAGAGAGAGAGAGAGAGTTGTTGCACAATCTGCTGCTTTGTCCCAAAAGAGTGACTTAAGCAAATTGGCGCAATATTTAATTATGCCTAATTAGTTGCAATGCAGCAAAGCAGTCACAGGACGTCGACGACGATGACGATGACAGTAAATTCCCAGCGCTGCGCTTATTTGAAGTCGCGCCACGAGCTGTCTCAGCATTAACATAATATATCGATTGAAAAGCGGGCTTCATAATTTAAATGTTAATCCGTTAACAGACTATGTTAAAAGATCTCGATTAAACGTTTGCTTAACATAAATTAATTAAAATAAGAAAAATTATTAAAAGCCATTTATTAAAAAGATTAGATTATTTTTTATATACTGGCATTTCATTATTTATTTAATTTAGTGTCGATCCCCCCACAGTATTGTTATCGATAACAACTTGAGTTGTGTAGACCGACTGCAGCCAACTTAACAGTTTCCTCTGCATTTACTTTAGTATCCTTTGCACAACAAAGAACGATTTCTGCAAGTTGAATTTCGTGCTGAAAATTCTATTATTCTCAAGCCGAATTGTTATTAAATTATTCAGCTTGTTGTGAGTTTGGTTATGCAGTCAGTCAACTACAAAGGATTCCACACTGCAACCAGATAAGCCAGAATTCTAGGAATTTGTGAAACAACCGAAAGCCAACTCCAGCATAGTTGGTGAAGTAAGTATGTACATGTCACTCGCAAGTGCTGTTGGCAAACGTTACATAACTCTAACCGCAATTTAAGGGTATTCGTTGTGTTCGCCACACCCACTTGCGAAGCCGTTAACATTCCCGCCTTTACACTATGTCAGGCCATAAATTGTGTGCATTTCCTAGAAAAATAAGTGACAAGCTACCGGCTGCTACTCTATGTACTCTATGTATGTATGTACATATGCCGTCTACTGCATTTGAATTTTACTCCTTTTTTTATGCAGCAGTTTCTGTTGCTGCGCTTTCTGTATACGGTTCTTTTTTTTTTTTGGTATGGACGAAACAGTAAATATGTATGTATATGGTGAATTGTTGAGTCAAGTTAACTAAGAATTATTTATGTAATACCATTCCGTTTTCATGGCATGCTCCGCTTCAGTGATACACAACATAATTTACTTCTTTTTTTTCAAATAGTCTTTTCAAATAGTATTAAAATATAGTAGTAGAGTAGCGTAGCAAGAGCACTGAGGTAATTGAACACACTTAGTAGTACTTCTACTACTATTTGGTAGAATCGCACCTTTTCTTCTTTTCCTGCGTCTCCTTGGCGCGATACTGAATTATGAACTGTATTAGCTCAACGGTTATGACGCTTTGACGGCTGCTTTCACGTCTCAGGCGACTCATAGCGACGATCACGAAGCAAATGCTTCTGATTCTGCTCGTTGGCGCTGCTGCTGCTGCTGCTGCTGTTGTTGCCGCTGCTGCTGCTACAGTTGCTGCTGGTGATGTTGGTGCGGCTAATTTGTCTGCTGTTAGTCCTTTTGCACTAATTGTTTGTGATGTTGTTGCTGTAGACATGGATTGGCGTCGAATAAATTGACTTTGTGTCAATGTCAATTGCTATTTTTCGATTCTATTTATTCTCACATTCGCATTCGCGTTCGCACATTTCGAATTAACTGTAATTTATCACTGTTCAGCAAGCGCCACTAGCGTGAGATATCCACAACACCAGACCCGCGAGAGAGAGAAAGAGAGAGGGAGACACTGACTGACCGACACTCTCAATGTGAGAGTGAGAGAGAACTTTTAAGCTTGCAATTAGCTCAAAATGCGCTTTTAATGATGACAGCGTGTAACAGAGCGAGACGGCGACAGCACATACCCGAAGGAAGGGGACCAATGGGGTTGACGGAGAACACACGTGTGCAAATATTTGTGCAGCTATTTTGCTGCTGGTATTTGTTTTAAGGCTAATTTCTTATGATGCGGAGTTTTGGCTTAACTTTTTTTTTTGGGTAATTTTCTTTATTTTCTTATTTTTTTTTGGCAATTTCTGTGGTTGCGTATTAATGCTTGGCTTGCGCGGCTCGTGTAGTTGGCCCGTTGCTAGTTAAATTTAAACTAAATGTTATGCCAGGTCCGCAAAAATGCCACAACATCGCGAAACAGAAGAAGAAACTTGCGTGCCAAAAAGAAGCAACTAACTCCGCTTTCTACAGCCACAAGACACAGGCAGAGTCATGCCCATGGCCATTGCCACTGGCTGTGCGTGCTGTGCCCGCTATGTACTCGCCTCGACGTCGTATTATACTCGTCCAGTGCACGCCACACTGTAAAACAGTAGTACAGGGCATATCAATTATGTCAGCACTAACTACAACTACAACAGCAACAACAACAACCACAATAATAATAATAACAACAAACAAACAGCAGCGAAAAAGAGTACGAAAAGGTTAAATAAAATAAAAGGACTTCTCCGTGTATCCTGCTGAACCGAAAGGGCATATTATGTGCTAAGAACACAGCGTGGTCAGCGTCGCTGTCCTCTCATATATTTCTTTTACTGCTGCTTATTTCCACAAAACAATTACACAAAATGCTAAAAGGCATCCTCCAACGGCAACAGACGAAGAAACATCGCAATAATAGCTGTAACTATAGCCATTGCAGAGGCGATATCCTGACAGTGGCTCCTTGGCTCCTTGCCTGATAAACACGACAACGTCACGACCACAAAGGCTCTTCCAGCTGGTAACTTCCTTTTCAAGCGTTTCGCCTTGTCGATTGTGCCTTTATTGTGTTTAATGACTTTGCATGCCGGCGCACGAATCTCAAGATGGCGGTCTTCGGACTCGGACTTTTGGACAACTGTTCGAGGACGACCTCGAGCAACTGTAGGCGGGGGTGGCAGCTATCATTTCAATGGCCACTTTCCATTTTGACGTAATAAATGCTATACATTTCGTTGTTTATTTCGGCAATTGCATTTCATTTGATTACAATTACAATATCGTTTACAAATACAACTACAATTTGTTCGACAGTGTAATATTCGTTGCGTGCGTGGCACTCTTGCTAGTTAAAAATTGCATCAGTTATTGACACATAACTCGACAAGCCCCCCCAAGTCATGCAGGTCCTGTGCAGGCACAAATCACGCGAGCCAACGCCTTAAGCTATGCAACAGGTGTTCGCCGCCAGCAAACTAATTGAAGTTATCTATGTACACACTAGTTGTCCCGCTCGCACACACCTATGGGAATGTGGGAAGTATGTGTAACAAAAGCGTAGCATACTTTCCAGCTTTAAATTGTCATTTCACATTCATTCCTTTTGGTACCCTTTGTGATTTTCTTTAAAGCTGACGAGCTTTTGGTTGCCCACATTGGGTTTACAATCTTAAGACAACAATTTGCAGCTTTAAGCCATTTTGAGCTGATGTCGGCCTTGAGTTGTTGGGCTTGAGTTGTTGGTGCGTGATTTTAAGGCTCATTTGAGGACAACAGAGACCGGCCAAATGACAGCCCTGGACAAATGATAATGCGACCAACGCAGTCAAAGCAAAACCTACACTACCCGCCGCCCCGCCATCTCCCCCTATGACAGAGAATGCCACTTAATAGTTATGCGTGCAATTTCCTGTGCCCGTGCCTGAAGCATTTTGTCGTCATAGTCGTCGTTGTCATCGTCGCCGTGCACGGGAAATTGCTGCCAAATTGACAACATTGTTTTCTGTCAATGATTTTCGTTTTACGGTAGGTGTAGGTGTATGTGACTGTGTGTGTGTGTATGGTTGAAAAGCCCATATAAGGCCCCCATAGAGTTAACACACACTTATGGGAGAGACAATATAGACCATTTCGCAGGACATGCGAGTCGCAAAACACAAAAGCCAGAAACAAACGCTTTGGCGTGTACAGCATCATTAGATTGAAAACGTTCGGAATGCGGCAAAGAGCCACTGAACGAGGGGTGCTCGAAAAGTTCTTGGTAAATAAACTCCATATTTCATACATTCCTTTCGTTGAAAAGGAGAAAATCAAGGTTAAAAAGACTTCTAACTTGTTATTTTCTGTGAACTCTTTAAGCAGCCCTCGCTGCATAGTTTCGCCTACAGGGCAGACTGATTAAACTGTGTATGCGATGTAGTCACAGTTCAGCTATTGCGAAAGGAGCTGGAAGCTCCTTTTGTATGTGATGCGTCTATTTTTGGGGGCACATTGTCTGGCGGGAGAGGTGATGGCGGAGGGGAGCTTAAGGGAATGTTTGTTGTTGTTGTTGTCTATGCCGCTCTGCTTATGTGGCAAAAATTGGCAGTTAACATCATTTATTATTGATTTTCCTTTTGTTACACCAACAGCAGCAGCAGCAGCAGCAGCAGCAATAGTAGTCCTCGGGCCAAATTGATAGTATTAACGATAGAGAGTGAGAACATGGGAGAGTCGAGTCTTAACTGTTTGCCAGGACTCTACCTACGCCAAGGAGCGGGACTCTGTTTGTTCTCGAGAAACCGTTTTTGGGTCAGTTATGACCCCAAACTACGACCACGGAGTAAATGGTTCGCGCTGGCAAAGATGATTGATGATAGGGAGCCTTCTATATCCATATAAATTGAGCGACGATACAGATATGTATGTATATACATACATATATAATTTATATAGACGGCGACCTTCAACTTGCCAAGTAGTACTGCCTACACAAATTGACCTAGTTCTATATTTCGATTTTAATGGGGAAATTGTGTTTTCTGGCCACATCCATGAGTAATTTGTATAAATTTTGTGTTTTAATTGCTTGCATTTTCCAACGGCAACTATATTGAAATGATTCATTCGCTGATATAATGTAACACACACACACACACACACACACACTTTTTTTTAAATCAATGTTAATTTGTATTAATGATACTATTATTATTTTTATTTTGGTAATTATTACTTGGCTGTTCCACGTTGTCGCCGCATTGTTGGACTGCAAATAAAATATATTTGATTTGTTTTAATTGTGATTTATTGAAAATTCACGTATTTCTGTTTCACTTTGCACATTTTAGACGCGAGTTGGCCAAAAACTGAAAACACATTAAAATCATTTCCCACGTTATCGGCATGAATGGAGCCGCAAATGGCATTTAATTTTGTGAATTTTGTACAATTGATATTGACGGCAACAAAAGAGGGCAACACACATACACACACTCGCACACACCATACAATTTATATCTAACTCAAATTTTTACAAAAAATTGTGATTTCTTTGGTGTTGTGTTTTTTTTTTATTATTGAACTTTATTATTATTTTGTTTATCATAATTAAACAAAGCAAAAATTGCGTCAGCAAATAGTCTGATAAGACGATTGTAAGCAGCAGCTATGCACCATCGCACAGACAGCAGTGTAGCCTAAAATTTAAATGTGATAAATATAAATGCGTACTCATATTGCGGACACCACTGTCAGCGGCCGGCTCATAATGTAATGCGATTTCTGTGTAAATGAAATGAAAGTGCGCAGCGCAAAATGTTAAAAGTGGGCTTATCTAACACGGCACACGCCTAATGCCCAAAGCTTACAGAGAGCTTAGAGTCTACTTCAACATAACCGCTGAGCGGAAGCTGCGATGGCTTAAGATGAGTTTTGAGCCGTTGGCTTTTTGGCCGACAGCACAACAAATGAGACATGCTAAACTAATTTTTGGTGTCATCCGCACATGTTTAACATGGAGGAGTTCAAATGACAGAAGACGCCCACAAGTGACTTGTCCTGCGGCGTTGGCTTGATTAATTTTTGGCTGACAAGTGCTTAGCGAATGACAGCGAAGAGAGTCAGACTCAAAGAGAGTGTGAGTGAGAGTTGGGGAGAGAGCGCCCACTGCGATACTGTGTGTATGTGTGTGTGTGCGTGTAAAGACGCAAATCATTGCCGAATGGATGCTGCGCTGCTCTGCTGCTGCTGCTGACTTCGACTTTGGTTCGGGTGCGAGTAATTGTGTTTTCGCGAGTGCAACAACAATAAGAACAACGCAGTGAGAACAATACTAGAGTGTATGCGTGCAAGAAACGAACGAATAGAAAAGTAGAATGATAGAGAGAAGGGGGTAGACAAACCGCAAGCGTATGATTCGTTTACTGCTGCTGTCGCAATCGTTGATGCTGATTATGCTATGCCGGGCATAGCGTAGCACATGTGTGGAGCTGCTGCGACAGACGCTTGTGGAGGTGGTGCTCGATACAGTGGCGGACGAAATGGAGGACTGGGTGGCTGAATTGCATCTGTACGTGTAATGGGGATATTTTACAAACATGATAACAAACAAAACCAACGGCCAACGCATGAAATGAACAGTATACAATGAACCCATAATATAACAAATACTCATCATAACACAAAATATAGTATATTCCGCTTAGCGTCTTCGGTATTAAGCGAATGCCGGCACTTTCTCTGACTTATCGCGTCAGGAGCATTGACAGCTTAATGCCACCAATCGCCAAACGAATTTGCCGCGAAACACCAAAAGGCTAATTACTCACATCCCCAAAGCATCGAAAGAAATTACACGCCACCATGGAGCAAGGAGCAGCAAGGAGAGCAACGAACGTTGAACAAAGAAGAATTGCGCAGCAAGGCAAATATTCAAATTTAAACTTTACGACCTTTTTATACTCTATAAATTATATTATCTCTCTAGATTGATCTTCTCTACAAATTAAATAAAATTTGGCAAAATACATATTCTGCCAAAAAGTAGATAAGAAATATTTTTATATATTTCTGCTTTATCCTTTTCTGCTGTTATATCCTGCCATTTGGAGAAAGTGCACAAATTGAAGTCCTGGGACTTTGTTGCTTAATCAGCCTGCTGGGAGCTGTTATGTGTCTGTGCTCTGGCTGGGATTAGATTGCATTGCTACTGCCCCGGTTGTCGTTGGAATCTTTGTTGGCAGTTTCAATTTCAACGCATTTGTTTCACTCATCCACGAAGGATTCCTCCACACTCGATGCTCAAAATGCAGCGATGCATACAAATGGCGGTGAATGGCAAGTCAACGTTCTGTATTCATTCCACGATTACAAATTGGTCAACTGGGGATAAACCTCTTAACTTTTCTCAAGTCTCCCTTCAATTGCAATCACATTCTGGAGGAATATCATTTCTGCTCAGTATTATTGTATGAGTAAATTTGCTTAATTAATCGGTAAGTATTTTTCATCGCATCTCATCTCAGCTAATCACGCGCCCATCTCTAATGCGAATTCGCGAAAGTTTACTAATTACCATTTCGCAAACGAATGGAAATCCCACATGAAGCCGCATCCGGATGTCGTTGCATGCAGTTGGTTGCGTTTTCAATTTCCCGACTGATTGCTTTTAAGCAAATCAATACTCAGAACGGCAACTGTCATCACGAAGGACGAACGTTATGAAAGCTTTCATTTACTAAAAGCTCATTAATAAATTGATTACATTTCGCGTAATATCGAAAAACGTTCTTATTTACTGAAAGTTCATTAATTTATCGATTAACTACCGCTTACTATCGAAAGACGTTCTCATTTACTGAAAGCTCATTAATATTACGTTTAATTTATGCTTACTATCGAAATATATTTCCTGAAAGCTCATCGATATATCGATTGACTATCGCTTACTTTCGAAAAATGACTTTTAATTAAAAAAATGATATACTGATTTACGAATTGAGGCAAGAACTTAACACTTGTAAAAATCTAGGAACTAGGCGCAGGAATATTGTTGTGCATATTGTTGTGCTGCGATTTTGGCCACGTGAGATTTGGTTGTGGTTCGATACATTAGGTCACCGATACACAGGACACCGCCTGATATCTTCTTACAAGGCGGTGGCATTGCGTCGATTCCAGCGCCAGACAGTGGCATCATCGCATACATATATCAAGACGCTGGCATCTCGTGAGAATGCAATCTGTCGCACTGTCGCCACACTTCTCGGGTTATGTAGTGTGGTCATGTGGGCACCTTCTGGATCACTGGGATCCATTTCCCAGACATAGACCTTGCCCTGCTGATTGCCCAATGCGATCACCTTCTGCCAGGGATTGAAACCGAAGCGCACAAACCAAATCTCGCATTCATCGTATTCGAACTCTGCAATGATCGTGCAGGAGGAGTCACTTGGTTTCAGCTGCTCGAAGGTCTGGTGGAGTTGTCCTGGCTTCCAGCAGACAATCGCATTCTCGCAGGACTTGGACAGCACAAAGTTGCCAAACCATTGCACACAGTCCACATAGTTGCGATGGATATCTCTGGTGGAGAAGTCCGGGAAGTGTTTGGTAACTGTGGGGAATGGTAGCGTTGCCTTCTCCTGGCTAAACGTATGCGACAGCTCAATCTTGTGCTGGAACTCAGGTGTGTTGAGGCACCACAGCTTCAGGGAGTGATCCATGCCGCTGCTGACTATGCGATCTCCCCGCATATTGAAATCAATGGACAGCACTTCATCTCGATGACCCTCGACGCCGCCAAAGATCGCAATACAGACGTGAGTCTGGATATTCCATAGCCGTATGGCGTGATCCTTGCTGCCGGAGAGCAACAGTTGCAGTTTATGCGGATGGAATTTGAGCTCGTTGATGGCCTGGCCATGACCAATGTAGTTGCCAACTGCTTCGTTCTGCTCGATGTCAATGACGCGGATGACTCCCCGATAACCTGCCGCCGCAAGCAACGGCGCCGATGTCTTCAGGTCATATGACCAGGCGCACGTGTAGAAGACCTCGTCGGGCTGACAAATGAATCACATCGAGTTGATATATATAATGCCACCATAATCTCATTCAGTTAAGTCGAAGAAGAGCTACTTACGTCCGGGTCGGCATAACAGTGCAGCAGAGTCAATCCTCCCTTGCGTGGACACTCGTAGACGGTGCAACGATTGCTGCCAGCTGTGGCAAACACTTGAGGCTCATCCTTGCCAAGGAGCGTGTTGAATGCCACACCGAATATGTTGGCGCCGTGATTCTCCTTCACATGAGTGCTTATTTGATAAATGGATAGAGCAGACATCGTCATCATCATCACCATAGTCATCATCATTACGTTTGGTGGGCCGGCAACTTACTCGTATTTGTATGCAGCTCCATTTTTTGGCTTGGATTTGGTGCTTCGTCGTCCACGTCGTTTGCTGCGCGTGCTCGACGCTGGCGATTTGCTGCGGGATGTGGTGCTGTTTGTCGTAAAGCTGGCCGATTCATCCTAGGGATGTGCCCATGTGGAGGCATGCGGAAATTATTTTCTGGATAATTAATTCAGCTGCAATTTCGGTCGGATTCAACTTACGCCGCACGAATCATCGGAATCGTCTGGTTCAATGCCGTTTTTCACTTTATCGCTGTTCATGGTTCTTTTGCACACTCAACCAATATACGATAAACCAATTTTAGTTGTTTACAAATGATTTTAAACAACTAAAATGAAATGTTTTTATACACTTTTGGCGGTAAAACATGTGCGCGACGTTGCCACTCCACGATCGGATAACAGAGTGCTGTTAGCCCAATTATCGCGAATGTAAGTATCGTAAAATCATAACATAGCCATTGTGAGCAACGATATATATCGTCTGTTAACAATCTGCTACTGTTAAATATCGATTAATTAAGCGCCAATTTATTCACATTTTAAACATGCGCCAATCAAATTAAACAAAATTAAAAAATATTATACAAAATTCTGAGAAAGACGAACACATGCTATGAATTGAACATTGATGGAACATTTACAAATATGTTTCTTAATTTGTTTACAAACATTAAAAACGCAGCACAAAGAAATGCTCAGGGAGTTGAGAACGGAGAGCGTTTGATAGGGGGGGAAATATGCAATATACGGGAAATTTGTTTATATTTACAAATATAGTTGAAGCGAGTAAAATAGGGAGACAGGAACTAGACAATATTTGTATGTATATACAGCAGTAGAAAACGCAGACAATTCTCAAGGTATATAGACAGAAATTAGTTTCATATGTATAGAGATAGAAAGAGACAGACAAGTTGAAATATGCATTTACAATAGTAGTAGAGATAGACAGAGATATAGAGAAATTTATCGATTTTTCTTGTTGGTACAGTGTTGATTAATCGAACGAAAACAACAGAAAATGATAACGTAAAATAATAACGTTAACGTAAAATGCATACAAAATTACGCTAATTTGTTAATGCAGTAGAAACCATTTTTTAAGTACGTTTTATTCGTCGACATTGATCTCGCCCAGACCGGTGTGCGCAGGCGTCTTTGTCGCTGAACGGTCGCTTTATTACTGCAACTGCTACTGCTGGAAACACTTTGACCCCCCGAACTTCCCTCTGCTACTGTTGCTGTTGTTGTCGTCGTCGTCGTCGCCGCTGTTGTTGTTGCTGCCGTCGATGTTGTTGTTGTTGTTGCTTGTTCATTTGTAACGTCAGTTGTCGCCTCTGACGGTGGCCCCGTGGGTCCACTATGTGTCTGCGGCGCCAAAGAGACACCTTTGGTGCGGCTCTCTATGCTGTCCATTTGATTGTCGCCGGCATTTGCCGATGCTGGAGGATTCTTCTGTTCCTCGGCGGTGGCCGTCGCTGTTGGCGTCTCTGCTTTATGCACGCTACAGCTGCTGTTGGTGTTGTTGTTGTTGAGATTCTTGCAATTGCCATTGCAGCGTTGCTTGGCGGGGTCACTGAAGACGAGTTGGCGGGTCAAATGTTTTTTCGCACAGCAGTTGGCAGTGAGTAAAAGCGAACCGATGCAGACGACAAATAATTGAATGCGAAAGGTTGCCGGATCGTTCGATGACATATTTCATATTGTGTTTCGTTATCGATAGTAATAGTTTTTTTTGTTTTTTTTTTGTGGTATTTTTATATCGATTGTGTGAATTTTTTTTCAAAATATGGTTGGCAATAATAGAAAGAAAAAAATAAATAGAACATCAGTTGAAGATTTTACTTTGATGGTTTTAGTTTGTTTTTTTTTGTAAGCTGTTTTGTTGGTTGTTGGGGAAGTCAGTAAAGCGAATTGGATTAGTTTTTAGTCAAAGCAAACGAGCTCGGACATAGGGGAGCTCACTTCCGTTGATGGCACAAAAAAAAAAAAAAAATGGAAAATTGAAATGCAGAACAAAAACCGTTGCATACTTCGCCTGTCAAAAGAGTTGAACGTCGCTCCTGCATTGTTTTTGCAGGCAACACCCCCCGCCATGTGGGGCAATCCATGTATTCCACACGACCCCGCCCATATATACCTACTTTTGCGCTATGTAAATCGAACAATCGTGTCGTGATGTCGTGAATAATTTATAGTGAATTCAACCAGACCCGATGTATCCGTTTAATGGAGCCCATAATAAATTTACGCCCGACTCCGTGTATTCTGAGTGACAGCCGCATTGGGACTTTTGGGGCATTTAATTGAAAGCTCGTGGTAAATAATAAAAAAATGCACTTTTGGCTACAAATTTCCCGTTTATCGTTTATCGTTGAACTCAAGAACTCAATTCATAGCGACAGTTGAGCCAAATATACATAGATAGAGAGCGGAATAGAGACAGTGACAGAGAGAGATATATAGTGAAAAAGTGTGAGAGTTGTCATCTGGCGTTAATCACGAGCGGGGAATCAACTCAACTTCAATATACAAAGTACTTTCAGGACATCAATATATAGAAGATAAAATACAACGAGATCTTATATAGAAATATCGTGAGAGAGAGAGAGAGAGAGAGAGAGAGCGAGAGAGAGGCAGAGAGAGCTGCTCAATTATATTGTGCGCGATTGCAAACTGGGGGAATTATATAAGGGGGATAATACCACACGATTCTGTAGATTAGATTATATATGTATGTATATAGGACTAGACTAGCTAAAATTATACGCGTTCTCCGACTTAAATGACACTTATTAGTTTGATGGAATGAGAGAGATAGAGATAGATAGATGAGATTATAATGAGATGGATATATTATATGTATGTATGTACTTTGCTGCGATATGGCAGAGCAAGGCAATAAGTAAAATACATAGTAGAAGAGTATACACAGATAGAGAGAGAGATAGAGATATAGAGAGTATACAACTCAAAATAGCACTACAACGTATGAGAAAGAGAAAGAGTTGGAAGTTAGAAAAAGAGAGGTAGAGAGTTTTGGATAGGTTAAGAGTGAGGCGAATATTGTGGTATATCGTATACTGGTTGTGTAGAGTTCAGATTATATAGAGTATATATATATGTTTGTATGTATAGTTGAAATGGATGTCGCGAGAGGCAGATTGATAGTTGGGTGGAAGAGGAGACACAGATAGATAGTTATAATAAGATATAAGTATGGATAGATAGAGAGTTAAAAATGAACAAAGTTAAGGAGTATAACCAAAGCTCAAGTTGGCTCTATAAAGACTTACTCTTCGCTCTCAACGGATGAAGACGCAATCTGCCCCAATTTACTTTTACCTGATGTGGGGCTTCTGCTCAAACAACAGACACACACACACATATAAAAAAGAAAAAAAAAATAGATGTATATATAGATTGATATAGAGAAAAACGTGTGAAAGTTGTAAACAAAACGGAAAAACGTTAAAGATCATCAAACAAAACAAAAAAATTACATGAAAAACAAAAAACAAGTCACGAATACGAGTAATACGATTAATGTGATAGATTACGATATTATACGATATGTAGGTATGTGGGCACGAGTATGGAAGGAGTTATATAGAGAGATCCGATGATAGGTTTTGATGAAAACTTGTTGTTTTTTTCTTTTGAAGCTTGCCTTGAGGTGCAATCCGAATGCAAAAATTCAATTGGTTATTTTCAATTTGAACTACACAGCGGTATTATAATACTCGTATTATTTATAATATATATAGTATGTATATTTTGTATAACCTACGAAAGCCTCAACCAATCTTATGATCCCCGAAAGCGTCAGCAAATTGCATTTGATTAGTTTCAATCATGATTATTTTTGGGGCAGTTTTGTGAATCAAAATTTTGTCGGTTAGATATTATGTGGCACTAAATAGCTTCAAGTTGTATTTACTTTTAGCAGGAAGTAAGAAGAAGACATGCACCTAGAGATGTTGCACCTACCTTGATTCGTCAATGAAGACAGCTTCCAGGACACGCGCCGCATAGTGCAGATTTCGCTGCATATCCTCATAAGCGACGGTCTCGTGATCCATGCGCCGCAGCAAGCTGCGTATGCTGCAATATCACAATTATCGATAAGTTATCGATAGTATACAAATAACAGGTAAGTTGTACTTACCGCAGTGCTGCTTTATTGAGAGCATCTGGCGTATCGACAGGTGGCAAATTATCCGTCTCCCATATCCCAGGTAACGATAAGCTCGAGCTGCTTTCTAACGATTGATCGACATCGTGATCGGTACCCGATTGCGCAGACATATTCGGATATTCGATAGTTTCGCGACTAACTCTATAATCGTAGTTGGGTCGCTCGTTGCTCTGACTCTGTGTATTATCGGCGGCATAGTTCGTTTGATTCGGCGACGAAGGCTTCATTTTGCCCGTGGAGTTTATTGCACCACCGGATGCGGAATTATCGACGTGGCGTCTATCGTTAGCAGAGGCCGAAACAGTTGCGGATGCAACACCAGGCGCAGCTGTAGCTGTAGCTGAGACAGTGCCTGCTGTGGTTGTTGTGGCACCGTTAGTGCCCCTGCCACTTAGACGCTCCGCTAGCGACTCACTGAGAGGTGTTTGAAAGAAACTGATGCTGCCCGTTGACGGCGAAACGATTGACGATTGAGTTTGCGAATCGATCTGTGTGAAATTCTTGCGACTATTCGACCGACGTACGATGGTTAATGAACCGTGCTCTACAAATAGAAATATATTAATATATTAAATATTGTATAAAAATTGGTTAGAAAAACTAACTTAGTCTGATGTGGTTAAGTAACATCAAAATTTAACATAAATATGTGATATAAATATAATTTCATGAAATGATGTTACGGTTTAGGCACACTGTGCAATCAAAGCTAAACCTCATGCATACACAGGAAAGGAACGGATAGGAACATAGGAAAAACCCTTTTTGCTTTTGCTCGCATGCTCAATAAATAAATCAATAATTTATTCAATGACTTGAACTCATTGTAGCATACAATTCTTTATTTAGTTGAACCCAAAGTGCAAATGTAAAAACTGCTTAACGAGCCAACATCAAGCGGAGGTCTGTAGGTCCTCCTAGGGCACCTTCCCCCATCTCGACCCCTGAGGAGAAAGCAAAGCAATCGATGTGTTTGTTGTGTTTGCTTCCCACCCAGAGATCTTAGCGTAAATTGCAAAAGATTTATCTGTGCAAAGGACTTGACGGTGCTCCTAACAAAGACAACAGATGAGCAAAGGGGTGGAGAGGAGAGGAGATGAGAGGAGAGTGGGTTGAAGGGATAACAGAGACTTGCTCCTGAGGCATTAAATCGACTCAATCCACCCACTTTGTGACTGTTAACTGCACCACATTTATATACATACATACTTACATATATACCATATATTTGTTCGTAACTGGAGGGCAGGCAGGCAGGAAGAGGAGAAGGAGATGGGGGTGGTGTGGAGAGGTTCTACATAAAATACGCTTTATGCTGCACTTAAATTTATGTTACATTCGAGATTCCTTTCGCTTAACGGCAACAGCATCACCAGCACCAGTTTCAGCTGCTTATCGAAGACTTCTCCAGTTACACTTGCAACTTGATGAAATGTTTTATGTTTTATGTTACTTTTAGTGGACCACGCCTCTTTGTCTGTCGTCGCTTTTAATGAGTTCAGCATGCCAGAAATCAACACAGCGTGTGCTTAAATTGTTGCCCTACACCCCCACTTCTCACCCCTCCCCACATACCTACTCGATACCAGGTAACCAAACCTACCCCTACTACATATTTAAATGGTATATTGAAGATTTTGCGTAACTTACTTGCCACTTGACCATTTATTGTTGCAGTGCCTCCAATGCCGCTGGGATCACAGCTGGTTGGGCTTTGTTGTGCGAGACTATCTGACGCAGTAGTGCCCCCACTGCCGCTTGTTGTTGCGCCTGCTGCTTGTGCAACACCACCACTTGCCGCAGCTGCTGTGCCCGTGTTGCCACCAGCAATGCTGTTGCTGCCACCTGCTAACGTATTGTTCTCCTCACGTTTGCTGGGCAGCGTGTCCGGCGTGCTGGCAACTGAAATACACAGAGAGAAACGATAATACAGTTTAATATATTTTTAAACATATTTCGAAAATATTGAAATTTTATATGCCAGTTATATATTCAAAATAATAAATCTCTTTTTTTTCCACTTTTACATTCTCTCTCTTTATTTTTAAATATTTTACTTAAATATGTAACATTATTTTTTTTCAGTTTTTAACTTCAACATTCGCCTTGCTTTTGCATCCCTAGTTTGTATCCCGCCCTGCGCTCCATATATCGTCGGGCACACTCATGGTAGCAAGGATTGAGATAGGTTCGCTGGTTGCTGCCACAGACAGGATTGCTAGTGCTGGGACATAGACACATAGTTTCATCTGGATCCGCTGGAGATTCGGCAACAGCAAATTCTATAATAGCCTGACAGAGGCACAGTGACAAAGCCAATTTCAAAACTAATTTCATGTTGTTCCGATACAATCCACACAAGCTGCTCAATATTCCAACTGACAGCGGAGGGATTGAACTGCTTTATATATAAACTAAGGTCTGGTAATAATATACAGTAATTATAATAGAACGATACAGTATAAATTTTAGAAATTTAAATATTTTTTAGTAATTATTCTTTTACAAATACATATTTGATTTACTTGAAAGAACTGTTTTTTTAATATCATTTCATTATTAAAAATAATTAAATAAAAATTCTGTTTTAAAGAGAATTATGCTATCGTCTTTTGTTATACTTTACAGGGTATTACACATTTGCTATGCTCTAAGTGCATATCTAATTTTACTCGCATATATATGCTGTGTAATTTAAACTATTTTTCAAAATATTTAAATTCAAAGTTCGAAACAAATCCATCATGAGATTCGCTTGCCTTGTGCTTTGCCTGTTAAGATTATTGGCGAAATGTGCTGTGGATGCAACAGGGAGATGTGGCTGCCCCGAGATCTTTGATCCCGTCTGTGGCAATGACCATGTCACCTATCGGAATCAGTGCACCTTGAAATGTGTGGCAGAGAAAATGTCTCTCAACGGGAAAACGCTAATGAAACATCGTGGAGAATGCAGATTTTCACGTAATAATAATATGGTATATTATAGTAATAAATAATCAAATGTTTTTAAATGAAATGAAGTCTTTAAATATTTTAGCCAATAAATTAGGTTTTATTGCGAATATTTTTTTAGACAATTTTGATAAGATTCTGGTCATATCTGCTTTGGAAAGTAAATATTTTAATCAATTCAAGTGCGTTATTCTATAAACAATTTTTATTCAATTTATATTTTAGTTGATGAATCACGAATTTGTGAAATTTCCTATATATATACTTATACTACAGATAATAATAAGAATTTTGGCAGGTTTTTAAGATAATCTTAACTTTATCAGTTTCTTTATATAATGTATTGAAAAAAGTCCAACACTTTAAGAGAACTTCGATTTCCTAACAATGTTGCCCCCCACTTCATCCTTTCCTCTTGGATAACCTAGTCTGGCCTTTATCCTTTTTTTTGATTTTTATTTTGTTCGTTTATCCAACGGCAGTTGTAAAAATTTCAATTGGAATTGCTTTTTGTGTTCGTTTTGTTGAAAGGCTTTTCAAAAGCTGTTAAGTATGTTGGTTTTTAGTTTGTCTGTCGCATTTTGGCCAAGGCCAACAGCTGCTACAACAATAGTTCTATTTTTTGTGGCATGAGTATTAGAATTTGTTTTCATTTTTTTCATTTATAAAATTAAGTTCACTCTTGACATCAACAATTGTTGATTTTATTAGTGTGACAAATTGTTGAAAATTTTTCGCAATTTGTAATATATACTCTATAGAGAATATAGTAAGGTTATTTTAAGTTTAAAAGTCAGAGAATCACATAGAGAATTTCCGCTACAACTTTGTATATTATGGGATATATTTAAGCTGAACTTCGTTTCATTTCGAAAAGATTGTATAATATTAACAATTTTTGCTGACAATACTTTTTTGTCTACTGAAATCTTAAGGGGTCTAATCTTTGCTGTCAATTTGTATAGTTTTATTTGAGGATTTATCAAGTGCTGTGCTTTATCAAAATAAAATAATTTTATTCGCGATTTCTATATGTTGGTATTATCTCTTGGTACCCATTAATATTGGCACAAGTGTTTTAATTTTTGAAAAATAAAACTAACAAATGACGCAGTATAAATTATCAGGGCTGCACATAATTATTTATAAAATATGAGAAAAAATAAACAGAAAATATTTAGAGAAAGCGAAGTTGTTTCTAAGTTTTAGAGAAATTTCAATTTTGAAATGAGATTAGCTTTTTAGAGATTCACCGATTCATTAACCAACCCTGAACTCATGCCTGATTTACTGCCATAATATAGCCAGATAAAGACAGACGCTATCAAATAGAACTCCAATCGATAAGCACATGTATATAATAAATATTCTTGCATTTATTTCTCTTATCGATGAATCACAAACGCGTTTTTTTTTTAATTTTTGCACAACTCGATATTTATTGAATTTTTCATTTGACGTATAAAAAGGATTTTTTTTTAAAATTTTTTATTATTTTTTTTGTTTATCCAGATTTAGCATTCTCCGCTTCTTAAGAGCTGCATACTGCGTCCCATTCGCTCCATGGAACGACGAGCGCAGTCGTAGACGCAACGATTGGCATAGGTGCGCATGTTGCTGGCACAGACAGGATCAAGATTCCTGGGGCATGGGCAGTTCTGCTTGGCGGGATCATCCTCCCCATCGGCACTCACAAAGCTCATCACGGCCAGGCAGAGGCACAGGGCCAATAGTATATTGAAAAGTAATTTCATTCTGTTCTCGATAGGTTAATCCACAAGCTGCTCGATATTATTACTGACTGCAAAGGCTTCAACCTACCTCGACTATTTCCACCAGCCAGCTCAATTCTCGAACTGTGTTGTATTATCTTATCGCAAGCACATTTTACTAGCAATTATTCCCAATAATTTTTATCATATTTGTGGGTACTTAGAGGGTTTTGCGGTTCTCGCTCTCCCAATTTGAGGTTTTGAATACATTGTTAGCCATAAACTTGGCAGTTTATTCAAAAATTCGACATTGATCCAAATGTTTTCTTTTGCTGACAACTTCTTTTCTCTTTCTGTTTGTCTCTCTAACTCTCTCTCTCTCTCTCACGATTCGCATTTCTTTGCTTTGTTGTGGCCAACAAACGTGAAAGTGCTGCTGACATAAAAGCTTTTTTTTTGTGCTTTATCAACACAAAGCTGAAACTCTCTGCTAATAGGCTCTCATCAGTTAGAGATGACAGCGTGCCGATATATTGAACGATGATTGGAGACAAAATCAAATATTGCTAAATATCGATTAAATATGCTTAACTGTCGTCAAAAACTATTTATTTATTTAGTCTTTTCTTTTAAATATTATGAATAAAGTGGATTATAATATTAAAAATAAGAATCAATTAAATTAACCTAAACCCTTAAAGTAACCTTATGAGAAATTAAGCCTAAGAGGAAAGCCTCAACGAGGTCCAACATTTAACATATGATTTCTTTATGTTATATTTGCTGACATATCTTTTTTTCATTTAAGCTCATCGCTAATTGGAAATAAGTCGCTCTCTCTCTGTCTCTCTCCCTCTCTCTCTCTCTGTTGCTCTCCGCCTCTCGCTGTGCTTTTATCTCTTTGCTCTGCTATCTGTACCTGCTCTCCACGGTGCATTTTTGTTATCAGCACTCAGTCAAGGTGCAGAACCTTAGCCTGGGGCGCTTTCAGTGAATCGTGAGCGGTGGCTAATCGGCAGGTGGGTTAAGTAATTGAGGTGAAATGGAGGTGCTGTCTGCCAACAACAAATTGTGTAAATTGCTAAGGCACTCACTTGACATTTAATTAATGAAAAGCCATAACAATAATTTTCACTTCTTCAACTATCGCACTCACTCTCTCTCTCACTCTCATTTAGCTCTATTGTTGTCTAACTAAGTATTGTTGTCCCTCTATATAAATTTGTATATACATATGTATAGTAGAAGCAATTCCATCAATTGGAATAACTTTTGGGGTCACTTGGGAAATTAGACTAAGCAGACGATAACTTTTTCCATTTAGTTTGAAAATTGGTCTCGCCATGCGCGTTTCTTGGGCAACGGATTGGAGATTACCCCTGTTATTCCTGCTGCTGCTGCTCGGGCTGCTCTTCAATGGATTCCACTGTGTTGACTCGATCAATTGTCAACCTTGTAAATTGCTGGAGGCGCGCAAAACTCATGCCAACGATACGCAAAACAATCAACAAATTCAATGAGAATTCAATAAGCACAACATTGACTTATTATGATGTGAAACAGGTGAGGGGAGGAGTAATCACTGCTCAGCAGCTGTTTGTTGTTGTTGTTGTTGCTCGAATAAGCACAGAAGCTTCCACTTGTTGACTAATTAGCAAAAGTGACGCATATATACAGATAGTACTTAGCCCCCCATCCTCCACCGCCCCCCTTCGCACGAAAACACTTCAAATGTTGTCTTCCTCTTACAAATTGCGCTTTGCTTAGCTTTGCTTGAATTTTGTTTTGACTTTGATATATTTTTTTTTGCTTTGCTTTGTAGCTCAGTGCAAATTCAACACTCGACACGAAAAGTTGTCGACGCAACGTTTCTCGCTCCTCAGACAGAGTCCCTTTCATCTTGAAGTGTATCTCCAAACATATAATTAGACCCAGTCCCAAGCAAGGATTACAGTAACATAGTTGAAGAAAACAAACAGAAATCATGAAATCTTGGAATTTGTTTGCCGTGCTGCTCTTTGTCTGTGCCATCTTTGGTTTCTTGGCTCAATCGGAGGCCGGTCTATGCACCTGTGATCTGAAGAATAAGGGTCAGGAGGTTTGCGGCTCCAATGGCGTCACTTTTGTGAATCGCTGTGAATTCGAGTGCACCCAGCGGGAATTGAAGAAACTGGGACGCACTCTAAACATACAAAAGGCTGGCAAATGTTAAATCGTGGGCGTGGCCTCAGAGTAAAACCCCAAACAAATATAACCCGAATATCATAAAAATAAAACAATGTTTCCATATCTGCGCTGTGAGTTGAATAATTTATACTAAGAAATTTTGTGTATTTGCTTCTGTTATGCAATAAATAAATCTTTGTGAATCGTTGTTTTTATTAACAAATTAACTATGAATAACTTATGAAGTTTTTTTTAAAATTGAAACGATAACAAATACTGTGTGAAGTGGCATGGAAATGCAAATGCGCTTCATTATTTCAGATTGCAAGTGGCACGATAATTATCGATACGTGTCTATCGATTTGCATATGCAGTGAGAGCAACTTAATTGTTGAAAATTCAATTGAATTCCATTTAAAGTCTGCTCCGCACTGAAGCGTATCAATAGAAGGCAGTGGGAGATGGGGGGAGAGATGGAGAGGAAGTCCGTTTCTATATGCAAATAATAACATTAAATGCTAATTAAAACTGACGACAACATCGTCAACATGCCCCTCAACGACTCCCCTCTCATGTCCTCGTTCAGCATTCACCTCACGCCCATCAATCAAATTGTGCATAATTAATCGACTGCTGTCGAGCTGCCCTCCAGTCATTTCTCTCACCATCTCTCTCTCTCTATATATATATCTATGTGTATAGTGTGTCCATCTCACTCTGTTAATACTGTGATTTATGAACTGTTGTTTTGCTGCTGTTAATTGAATCTCAATGGCGGCTGAGACACAACTGTCAAATTACTCAAAATCAGCATAAGAAAATCGTTAAGAGAATTCCGGCCTGGCCACAAATTCACCGGAACAATGGAGGTATTTTTTCCTTCTTTTTTGAATTTTTTTATTTTTGTTATTTTTGTTATTTTGGGTAATGTCGTAATGCCAATAACTGGAAAGTATTATGGGGCGGGAGATCAGCGTGAACAGCGGGATGCGATGACTACTGTTGTGCTTTATGACAGGAAGCTGTCAGCCGCATTTAATGAAAAGAATGTTTTTATTAAAAAGATAATACAACGCTCAGCTTTTATCTCGTGTTTACAATTGCTCGATATTGTCGAGGGAAGTTCCAAGAATTTTGCCAAAAAGCACACAAATTTTTTATATATTACTTTGAATTTTTCCAAATTGTGAAAATTGAGGGAAATACATCATTTGAATGCTGTTTATTTACTTTAAGAAAGATTTACATTAGTCTAAGTTTATAAGATTTTTTCTTGTATTTTTAAAAATACCTAAAAGTCATCGCTTAGAATTAAAACCCGAAACTGTATACGGTTAACGATAATCTATTCCACATTGCATACTTTCAGGGTTTCCACAACATTTTCTAGGTTTCCCAACAATGTGGTTATGGTATATCCATATCGATAAGAACTATGATTTATGCGACTTAATAATAATTTCATGATAGTGTTCAGAAAAAACCTTTTTAAAGCTCCATGTTGATCGATGACTTTCGGAAGCTCCAGGATAATTTACAAGTCTATATGCCTAGCATAGATTAAACGCTATCTGTCTGTCTGTTCTCTGAATACCTTCGTTATAGTACTATAATAATGAAAGTATATAGATTACAGACAGATATTTATATTCTAATATATAAATATTATAATACATGCCGACGCTTCATATGCATACATATTTACATGTATTTGACCCATTATAATGTGAGCTGACAATCTCAACGAATGACAACAAAACCTCGAGCACGTTGTCGTTGTTGTTGTAATCGATTGTTGATAACACATATTTGATAAGCGTAAACCGTACATCAAATGGCAATGCAAACAGCAATCAAAGAGCCCGCGAATCTAACGATTTGTCCTGGATCCAATTTGCCAACGCTTAAGGGTTGCCAACTCCCGCCACCAGACAAAGAAACAGATCTAATATATAATATATCTGCATATAGAAATGAAAAAAAATATATGAGTAAATAAATAGAAAATAACAAAATATTTTCATATCACGTAGCGCATGAGGCTTAAGGCATAATCTGATTCTGAAATACTCTCAACTAGGAATCTGATTGATGTTAAATTCAAATTTAAAATTATACAATGATTTGAATCATTAAGAGACATATTGTACGAGATATATGCGAGTCTATCAGTCTCAACTGCAGCGACAGTTTAATTTATTTTGAGCATATGTTTACTGGGTGCGTGCATTAAATTTGAATAGGAATACTTGGCTATAACTAAGCAGAGCTCGAGGGGGGATTCATAGAGAGAGAAAGTGAGAGGGCTTGTAGCGGGTGTTGACTGTATTTTTAATATGGTAAACTCGCGTCGCTTTGATATTATTAAATATTTACATATTAAAATATGTTCTCGTTGGCTGCTATTTATTCATGTGGCTTCGTTGGGACCGCCAGAAATTGAAAAGTGCCCAAAATTCCATCCTTAGGGTTCGACTCACACACACATTCACACTGAAACTTCCTTCGAATGTATGTGATGTATGTGTGTGTGTGTGTGTGTGTGTGTGTGTGTGTATTTGTTATTTTGCCAGTTCGCGACGCAATTCAATCAGCATCCGCCATGAAAATGAAAGGTAAGCCACGGTTTTCGGCCTCTGTCTCGACCATGTGCTTCAAGCTCCTGCCGTATCCTGATGGACAGGCTGCAAAATGTTGTCGGATTGGCAGGCAGACAGTCGACAGCACGGCATTAGCAGGTTTAAAACTTGTTGTTCCCATTATTTTTATGTATCCGCCACAAATTTAACTTGGCTTTGCTTGATCGAAAGGGAATTTCAATATATATGAAAATTTCAGGCTAACACACTTGCAAAACACTCGAGATACATTCCTGTTCACCGCCTCATCCTTAATCTATAAACGCTTCGACTTGCAAAACCCTTTAACATGTCAAACCCTTTTCATGTCACAATGAAACTTGCCGGAATTTAATAAATTGTTAAAGAAAGTCTCGCAAATTATACCTCAACCAACATATTCTAAATGATGTATGAGCATGAGCAAGTACGTATATGCATACATATAATTTATGTATATAATATACAGACAAGGGAGTTAAAAGTTTAACAGTATAGTAGTAAGAGTATCTTGTGCCAACATCGTCGAATGAACTTAAATTTTACAAAATGATGGCATGCTAAATTACATATATTACGCTTTTTACCGAACTTGATTTGCACCAATACTTTACAAAATACTGACAAATTAGTGGAAAATTTGATTCTAGATAAGAAAAAGAGGTCCTTCGAATCTTTGAACAGCCATAACTTCGTCAAAAATCAACCGATTTTCAAAATTTTTTCACCTCCGTCAATGGTTTTGATACTATTTTTAACCTGCATCCAAAATTGGTTCATATTGTCAATTTTTAATTTTGCTCAATTTTTTGCCATTTTTCCATACTAACCCCTTGCAAAAATGTAAAAAAATTGAAATCTTTAAAATCGAAATTTTTTGTGCCTAATCGATTTCTGGCGTTAAAATATGTATAAAAGTTTTAACAGAAGTTGATTTGGTGCAATATTTCAGAAAATATGGCTAAAATAGTGAAAAATTTACCCAAATTTGGAAGAGGTCCTCAATTAAAACTTTGAACAGCCAAAGCTTTGCCAAAAATCATTTTATTTTTAAAATTTTTTTCACTGTGGGCAAAGATATTCTTCTTAAAATGATTATGCTTTTTACCGATCTTGATTTAAAGCAATACTTTAGAAAATATTGCCAAATTAGTAGGAAAACCGATTCAAGATATCAATTTTTATTAGAAAAAGAACTCCTTCCAAACTTTGAGTAGCCATAACTTCGTCAAAAATCATCCGATTTTGAAAATTCTTTCACCTCCGTCAATGGTTTTGATCATATTTTCAATCTGCATTCAAAATTGGTTCCTGTTGGCAATTTTAAATTTTGCTAAATTTTTGCCATTTTTCCATACTACCCTTAAAAAAATGTCAAAAAAGTGAATGTTTTAAAATCGACATTTTTTTGTGCCCAATCGATTTCTGGCATCAAAATATGTATACAATTTTTTACAGAACTCGATTTGGACCAATATTTTAGAAAATATGGCTGAAACAGAGTAAAAAATTGGAATTTCCTTAATAAGGACTTAAATCAGAACTTTGAATAGGCATAACTTTTCCAAATATCATTCGATTTTCAAAATTATTTCATTGTCGGCAAGGGTTTTGAACCTAAATTTATTGCGCCTTTTACTGAACTTGCTTTGGAGCAATACTTTAGAAAATATTGACAAATTAGTAAAAAAAACTGATTCAAGATAAGAAAAAGAGGTCCTTCGAATCTTTGAACAGCCATAACTTCGTCAAAAATCAACCGATTTTCAAAATTTTTTCACCTTCGTTAATGGTTTTGATACTATTTTTAATCTGCATCCAAAATTGGTTCATATTGTCAATTTTTAATTTTGGTAAATTTTTTGCCATTTTTCCATACTTACCCCTTGCAAAAATGTCAAAAAAGTGAAAGTTTTAAAATCGAAATTTTTTTGTGCCCAATCGATTTCTGGCATCAAAATATGTATAAAATTTTTTACAGAAGTCGTTTTGAAGCAATATTTTAGAAAATATGGCTGAAACAGAGTAAAAATTTGGAATTTCCTTAATAAGGACCTAAATCAGAACTTTCAACAGGCATAACTTTTCAAAAATCATTCGATTTTCGAAACTATTTCACTGTCGGCAAGGGTTTTGAACCTAAATTTATTGCGCTTTTTACCGAACTTGATTTGGAGCAATACTTTAGAAAATATTGACAAATTAGTAAAAAAACTGATTGAAGATAACAAAAAGTGGTCCTTCGAATCTTTGAACAGCCATAACTTCGTCAAAAATCAACCGATTTTCAAAATTTTTTCAACTCCGTCAATGGTTTTGATACTATTTTTAATCAGCATCCAAAATTAGTTCCTGCTGATAATTTTAAATTTTTGTGAATTTTTACCCATTTTTTCATACTAACCCCTTGAAAAAATGTCAAAAAAGTGAAAGTTTTAAAATCGAAATCTTTTTGTGCCCAATCGATTTCTGGCATCAAAATATGTATAAAATTTTTTACAGAAGTCGTTTTGAAGCAATATTTTAGTAAATATGGCTGAAACAGAGTAAAAATTTGGAATTTCCTTTATAAGGACTTAAATCAGAACTTTGAATAGGCATAACTTTTCCAAAAATCATTCGATTTTAAAAATTATTTCACTGTCGGCAAGGGTTTTGATCATAAATTTATTGCGCTTTTTACCGAACTTGATTTGGAGCAATACTTTAGAAAATATTGACAAATTAGTAAAAAAAACTGATTCAAGATAAGAAAAAGAGGTCCTTCGAATCTTTGAACAGCCATAACTTCGTCAAAAATCAACCGATTTTAAAAATTTTTTCACCTCCGTCAATGGTTTTGATACTATTTTTAATCTGCATCCAAAATTAGTTTCTGCTGACAATTTTAAATTTTTGTCAATTTTTTGCCATTTTTCCATACTTACCCCTTGAAAAAATGTCAAAAAAGTGAAAGTTTTAAAATCGAATTTTTTTTGTGCCCAATCGATTTCTGGCATCAAAATATGTATACAATTTTTTACAGAACTCGATTTGGACCAATATTTTAGAAAATATATCTGAAACAGAGTAAAAATTTGGAATTTCCTTTATAAGGACTTAAATCAGAACTTTGAATAGGCATAATTTTTCCAAAAATCATTCGATTTTAAAAATTATTTCACTGTCGGCAAGGGTTTTGAACATAAATTTATTGCGCTTTTTACCGAACTTGATTTGGAGCAATACTTTAGAAAATATTGACAAATTAGTAAAACAAACTGATTCAAGATAAGAAAAAGAGGTCCTTCGAATCTTTGAACAGCCATAACTTCGTCAAAAATCAATCGATTTTCAAAATTTTTTCACCTTCGTCAATGGTTTTGATACCATTTTTAATCTGCATCCAAAATTAGTTCCTGCTGACAATTTTAAATTTTTGTCAATTTTTACCCATTTTTTCATACTAAACCCTTGAAAAAATGTCAAAAAAGTCAAAGTTTTAAAATCGAAATTTTTTTGTGCCCAATCGATTTCTGGCATCAAAATATGTATACAATTTTTTACAGAACTCGATTTGGACCAATATTTTAGAAAATATGGCTGAAACAGAGTAAAAATTTGGAATTTCCTTTATAAGGACTTAAATCAGAACTTTGAATAGGCATAACTTCCCAAAAATCATTCGATTTTAAAAATTATTTCATTGTCGGCAAGGGTGTTGAGCATAAATTTATTGCGCTTTTTACCGAACTTGATTTGGAGCAATACTTTAGAAAATATTGACAAATTAGTAAAAAAAACTGATTCAAGATAAGAAAAAGAGGTCCTTCGAATCTTTGAACAGCCATAACTTCGTCAAAAATCAACCGATTTTCAAAATTTTTTCACCTCCGTCAATGGTTTTGATACTATTTTTAATCTGCATCCAAAATTAGTTTCTGCTGACAATTTCAAATTTTTGTCAATTTTTTGCCATTTTTCCATACTTACCTTGAAAAAATGTCAAAAAAGTCAAAGTTTTAAAATGGAAATTTTTTTGTGCCCAATCGATTTCTGGCATCAAAATATGTATACAATTTTTTACAGAACTCGATTTGGACCAATATTTTAGAAAATATGGCTGAAACAGAGTAAAAGTTTGGAGTTTCCTTTATAAGGACTTAAATCAGAACTTTGAATAGGCATAACTTTTCCAAAAATCATTCGATTTTAAAAATTATTTCACTGTCGGCAAGGGTTTTGATCATAAATTTAGTGCGCTTTTTACCGAACTTGATTTGGAGCAATACTTTAGAAAATATTGACAAATTAGTAAAACAAACTGATTCAAGATAAGAAAAAGAGGTCCTTCGAATCTTTGAACAGCCATAACTTCGTCAAAAATCAATCGATTTTCAAAATTTTTTCACCTCCGTCAATGGTTTTGATACCATTTTTAATCTGCATTCAAAATTAGTTCCTGCTGACAATTTTAAATTTTTGTCAATTTTTTGCCATTTTTCCATACTTACCCCTTGAAAAAATGTCAAAAAAGTGAAAGTTTTAAAATCGAAATTTTTTTGTGCCCAATCGATTTCTGGCATCAAAATATGTATAAAATTTTTTACAGAAGTCGTTTTGAAGCAATATTTTAGAAAATATATCTGAAACAGAGTAAAAATTTGGAATTTCCTTTATAAGGACTTAAATCAGAACTTTGAATAGGCATAACTTTCCCAAAAATCATTCGATTTTAAAAATTATTTCATTGTCGGCAAGGGTGTTGAGCATAAATTTATTGCGCTTTTTACCGAACTTGATTTGGAGCAATACTTTAGAAAATATTGACAAATTAGTAAAACAAACTGATTCAAGATAAGAAAAAGAGGTCCTTCGAATCTTTGAACAGCCATAACTTCGTCAAAAATCAACCGATTTTCAAAATTTTTTCACCTCCGTCAATGGTTTTGATACTATTTTTAATCTGCATCCAAAATTAGTTTCTGCTGACAATTTCAAATTTTTGTCAATTTTTTGCCATTTTTCCATACTTACCCCTTGAAAAAATGTCCAAAAAGTCAAAGTTTTAAAATCGAAATTTTTTTGTGCCCAATCGATTTCTGGCATCAAAATATGTATACAATTTTTTACAGAACTCGATTTGGACCAATATTTTAGAAAATATGGCTGAAACAGAGTAAAAGTTTGGAGTTTCCTTTATAAGGACTTAAATCAGAACTTTGAATAGGCATAACTTTTCCAAAAATCATTCGATTTTAAAAATTATTTCACTGTCGGCAAGGGTTTTGATCATAAATTTATTGCGCTTTTTACCGAACTTGATTTGGAGCAATACTTTAGAAAATATTGACAAATTAGTAAAACAAACTGATTCAAGATAAGAAAAAGAGGTCCTTCGAATCTTTGAACAGCCATAACTTCGTCAAAAATCAATCGATTTTCAAAATTTTTTCACCTCCGTCAATGGTTTTGATACTATTTTTAATCTGCATCCAAAATTAGTTTCTGCTGACAATTTCAAATTTTTGTCAATTTTTTGCCATTTTTCCATACTTACCCCTTGAAAAAATGTCCAAAAAGTCAAAGTTTTAAAATCGAAATTTTTTTGTGCCCAATCGATTTCTGGCATCAAAATATGTATACAATTTTTTACAGAACTCGATTTGGACCAATATTTTAGAAAATATGGCTGAAACAGAGTAAAAGTTTGGAGTTTCCTTTATAAGGACTTAAATCAGAACTTTGAATAGGCATAACTTTTCCAAAAATCATTCGATTTTAAAAATTATTTCACTGTCGGCAAGGGTTTTGATCATAAATTTATTGCGCTTTTTACCGAACTTGATTTGGAGCAATACTTTAGAAAATATTGACAAATTAGTAAAACAAACTGATTCAAGATAAGAAAAAGAGGTCCTTCGAATCTTTGAACAGCCATAACTTCGTCAAAAATCAATCGATTTTCAAAATTTTTTCACCTCCGTCAATGGTTTTGATACCATTTTTAATCTGCATCCAAAATTAGTTCCTGCTGACAATTTTAAATTCTTGTCAATTTTTTGCCATTTTTCCATACTTACCCCTTGAAAAAATGTCAAAAAAGTGAAAGTTTTAAAATCGAAATTTTTTTGTGCCCAATCGATTTCTGGCATCAAAATATGTATAAAATTTTTTACAGAACTCGATTTGGAGCATAATTTTTGAAAATATGGCCGAAAAAGTAAAATATTGGATTTTTTTTTTAAAAAAAATCTTGTCTCTAAACTTTGAGCGGGCGTAACTTTTACAAAAATTTTTCGGTTCTTAAAATTATTTCACTGTCGGTACGGGGTTTGAACGTAAGTTTTTTACGCTTTTTACCGAACTTGATTTGGATCAATATAATATAATGAAAAATGTTCGCAAAATAGGAATAAATTTAAAAGATAAAACCAAAATATGAATTTTTTATAAAACATTCGCCTTCGCAGCTAAACAAAATATTATTTAGAAGTTTACTGAGGTCGACTTAGTTGAGGTTAAACCCAGTTTGTCTGGCCTCTCATTTAGTTGGTAGTCATTGTGGTATTCCATTCTTTGGCATGGTCACGCAGCGGAAGCACGCGGTTGAAACCGGATACGGACACGGGCAAGGGCACTGGTGCTGCAAGGGGCGAAGGAAGAGGACCAAAATAAAAATGGAAATGCAACGTGCTAAATGGTAAGCAAACAAACTGTAGAGATACAACAACAACGATAAAAATCCATATAAAGTCACATAAATTTACGATGATTTTCCAGCAGCAGCAAACGCAGGCAAAAAAGAGTAAAAACCTGAAGTTTTAAACCACAAACTAAACATCCTAACCGAGTGGCAACATACCACTGCCAGGCACTGTATGGTTTTGTATAAACATAAGTTAGTATATCTAATTAAAAGTTTTTGCTGGGAAATGCGGCTCCTAATTACTGCGCATATTATTCGCATAAATATTATATTTACATTGTAAATATATTTTGTATGTACCACAAGTTGCAATAATTTTCCAGTACATACAGAGTACAAATTGAATAAGATATTTCCGCATAAGTGATTGAAGCATTTAGTTTAGGTTTACAGAATGAAATTGAAATATTGCGTTTTTAATTAGTATATGGAGTGATGATTTTAATGAAATTGAGTTTGATTAGTTTTTGTAATATTCAGCATTGAATTGTTGCATTTTTAGTTCTTTCAAATAAGATATTACTTTGAATTAATACTCAAATTGACAATTTGGTGTAACGTTTAGCTACGGCCGAGTTCAATAAGTCTGCGTAACTACCTTAAAATCTCTTTCAATATTTTTTGCTTATTTATTACATTTTTTTTTGGGAAAAAAATTACTTATAATTTTTTATACCTTTTTTAGTTACTTTCCTCAAAAAAGACCGAAATTATAATAATTATAACGACTTTTCACTCTTTAAAATCAAATTCTATCCATTGCAAAAAAAAGAACCAGCATACTTGAAGTCGACTGGGCTTGACTGTAGGATTTTATGACTTATTTTGAAATAAATTTTATATAAGTCAAGTTGGTTGGCTTGCGGACATAAATCAGACTTATCCAAGCTGTTACGTCAGCCTGAATTACTCGTACGCGCCTCGCACAAAGAGACCAGAGAAACAGAGAAACAGAGAGAGAGAGAGAGAGAGAGAGAGCGAGAGAGAGAGTGAGTGCACACACAAAAGCTTTTCAAAAAGAAAAGAAAATACATGCAAGCCCACGCATACACACATATACACTCACATACACACACACACACACACAGAGAAACATACTAAGCCCTGTTGGTATTGCAGCTGACAATGTTGGGCTTTAAGAAGCAAGAAAATTGGGGCAAAAAGGTAGAAACGAAAACTTTTATTATTTAATAATTAATCAGAGCTGTGCCATAATTTTGAAAGTCTGCAGAGAACAGCTTTTTGAGGTTTTCCTCTGTTTCGTATAATTACAACTTGTTGCAAGTTTGTCAAATGCTATTAGTCAGTTACAGGCAGTTTCAGTTCAAAGTTTGGCATCAACAGAATGGGGCTTTCATACATTTAATAGAGTTTCAATTGAATTAAAACTGTGCTCAGTTTTCCTCAATTCCAATTAGGTAACACAATCAGTTATCTGCTACGTGTGCTTTCGATCTAAGCCAAGTTAAGCAAACAGCTATAAAAGGCGGTCTTAAAGTAACGATAGCTTGACAATATTATTTACAACTTCAACAAGTTCAGATGGCTTTCAAATGGTTTCTGGCTGTGGGTTTAAGCCTAATCCTCACAGTGGGCTCTGCTCACCTGGAGTTACGACATCTGCAGAAGGAATACCCACAACCGACGAATTGGTGGCGTCATGAGGTCTTCTATCAAATTTATACCAGATCCTTCAAGGACAGCAACGGTGATGGCATAGGAGACCTACAGGGCATAACATCGAAGATGTCATATTTGGCAGAGACGGGCATTACAGCCATCTGTCTAAGCCCAATCTTTCAGACCGCAGTGTCCACCTTGGGCTATGGCATCACCGACTTTAAGACCATTGATGTAGAGTTCGGCACAATGGAGCACTTTGATGAGCTATTGGCCAAGGCCCAGGAATCGGGCATTAAAGTCATCCTGGATTTTGTGCCGAATCATAGCTCGGATCAACATGATTGGTTCAAAAGGTCAGCAGCCCGAGAGGAGGGTTACGAAGACTTCTATATTTGGCAAGATGGTACCTTGGATAATGAAACCCGAGTACCTCCAAATAACTGGGTATCTGTGTACTCTGGCTCAGCTTGGGAGTGGCACGAAGAGCGCCAGCAATTCTATCTGCATCAGTTTGACACGCAACAACCTGATCTTAATTATCGCACTCCAGCCGTGCTGAAGGCGGTGGATGATATCCTGGTCTATTGGTTGAACAGAGGGGTCGCAGGTTTCCGCATGAGCGACGTTAACTTTATCTATGAGGATGTGGAGCTGCGGAATGAGCCTCTGAGTGGCGTCACAACTGATCCAAATTCTGCTGATTATCTTCAGCACATCTATACGAGAAATCAGCTGGAGGATTATACTCTCGTACAACACTGGAGGCAACTGTTGGACCACTACTCGGACAATAATTCAGGACCTCAACGAATTATAATGGTTGAAGCTGCCACTGACCTCAAGTCCCTGATGAACTACTATGAAAATGAGCAGGGTGTGCGAGGCGCAGAGTTTCCCATCAACTTGGACTTGATCGAAGGTTTGAATGGAAACTCCTTGGCGCAGGACTATGTTTACTACATCGACAAGTGGCTCATCTATATGCCCGCCGGCTATGCACCCAACTGGCAAATGGGATATGAGGATACTCCTCGAATGGCAACCAGATTTGGGGTCCAATCTGTGGATGCACTCAATATGCTGATGATGACATTGCCAGGCATAACAGTTAGTTATTATGTAAGTCGGGGAAAGGATGTAAAGGGACATAATTCAGTAGCACTCACTCTCTATTTCTAGGGTGATGAATTGGGCATGCAGGATAACCGCGATATTAGCTATGAGGATACAAAGGATGCACTGGCATGTGCTGCAGGTGAAGCGAACTACAAGTGGATCTCACGTGATCCGGAACGTACTCCCATGCAATGGAGCGACGAGAGGAATGCAGGTTTCTCCAGTGGCAACTTCAGCTGGTTGCCAGTGCATCCCAACTACCTGGTATTGAATCTACGTGCTCAGCAGCAAGCAACCCGCAGTCACTACAAGATCTATCAATCGCTACTCAAATTGAGGAAACTGCGAGTTTTGCAGGAAGGATCTCTAACAGCAAGGGCGCTCAACCGTAGAGTGTTGGCATTGAAGCGGTAAGGTCCATTTTCAATTCCGCACATTTCATTCGGATTCGAAATTGAGAACTGAAAATTTTTATATTTTTTCTTGACAAATCAGTTAATAATGGTAATTTGTAATTTCAGGGAGTTGAAAGGTCATGCCACCATGTTGACAATAATTAATGTCAGTAATCGTACCGAGGAGGTGGATGTCGGGGACTTCATCCATCTGCCCAACCGTCTAACTTTGCTGGTTGTGGGCGTTAACTCAGCCCACAGGGTGGGGGAACGAGTAAAGCCCGCCGAGATCAATTTGGCGCCCTATGAGGGACTCGTCATAATGTTGAAAGCTCACAAATAACTGCAAATTATCTGTAAATGCAACTTACATACATGTAATTATTTATTTATATTTATTTCCATTAAAGTTTGTTTTAAGCATTCGCAACTAATTTGTAATTGTGAAAACTGAATTTCCATTTGCCGTTTGCATTTTCCCCATTTAATTTGTCATTCTCATTGACACTCGAAAACGTTTCCCAGCGCTTTAATTGAATCGAAAGCACTTGCATATTGCCGTTGTTGTTGTTGTTGCTGTTGTTCCTGGCGCTTTCTCCAAAATATTTCATAACTGTCAACGACGGCTCTCTCCTGACTGCTGCAGATAAATTGTCGTTGAGTTTAATTAAAAACCCTTTGTGATTGCATAAATAATACTGTACAGAGTACTGTAAGTAGAGAATCGCAGCTTTTTGCGTATTGTTTGTTTAACTTTGATTTATTCTGCGAGCTGCGTGTGGATGCTGTGGACGCTGAGTGTGGACCGCAAGCTTTTTTGTTCGTTCATTATTAATCAGTTGCGATGCCGGCAAATGTTACTCGCAGCTTTTGCAGTTGATCGCAGCCACTTGAGGTCTACATAGCGTGCCGTTATCGCAGTTTGTTTCCAGTTTTTGTTTTGACTTGTTAATTTGTTTTGAAATTTTCAACAAACGCAAGTGCGTGAGGTAGGTAAAGGCGAAGACAGCGAGAATGAGAGAGATGATGAGAGATATATTGTAGCTGAAGAAGCAAGTGAGAGAGCGTCTGCCAAAACATTTTATATATATATGATGCACAGTGGGAAGGAAAGAGAAAGTGGTCTTAGTTCCGAAGAGCAAAGTGTGTTTGTGAGAGAGCAAATTAACGTATGAAGAGCATAAAAGCTCAGGTATACTGGGAAGAGCACTTATATTAACGACTTGCACAGCAATCTTGTAGGAATAAATTGGATTCCATTTAAGGTATTTCTCAAGAGTGTTAAAAAAATGTGCTGTAAATACCTGAAGTCCTATAGTTCAACTTTGAGTGGCCATAACTTCGCTAAAACTCAACCGATTTTCATGAAATTTATGTCAGAGTAAATGGTTTTATTATTATTTCAAATCAGCATTTAAAGTACCTTCACTATATTATTTTCTAAATTTTAAATTTTTTTGTGCCCACTTTGCATACTAACCGTTTGATAATATCATCAAAAATGAAAAAAATGTTGTATTTTAATTTTTTGACTCTAATCGATTTCTGGGTTCCAAACTTGCATGCTGCGTTTTATTTGAGGTGATTGATTTATTTGATAAGAATTTCTCGAAATGTGGACAAAAGAATTCCAAAATTGGCATAAAAGTACTACCAAAAAATCGTAATTTCGACTCTTAACTTTGAACTGTCATAGATTCGATAACTTTGAATCGAATTTTATGAAAATTTTGTCACTGTTACAGATGAGCTCAATTTGTAAATTTAAGTTTATTTAAAATGAATCCGATAAGTATTTTTTTAGAAATGAAAAAAAGAGTTAGAAAACTATCCTCTAAACACCCAAAAATTCCCTACAAAACCTTCAATATTTAACCGATTTTTGTAAATTTCGTGCCTCCGTTAATTATATTGATCAAATGTTCAAATTTAAAGTATTTCAAATTATTTCATTACAATCGACATTGCTGAGCTGCTTTAATCAAATGGATTCTTTCAAATCAGTATAAATTTTATTTAATCTGTAGTACATAACTGTAAAAATATGTCCAATACGAACATTTGCGAGCTTTATAGGCTCATCGATGACTTGAAGGGCACCTTCAGGAGCTGCAAGGAAAATCGACGAGTTCAACTCATAGAGTTGGTGAACAAGTTACAGTGCTGTGAAGGGGGGCATGAGAAGCGCATGGTCAGGGCACTGGAGATGAGTCGGAAATGGAATATATTGAAGCTTGGATGTGTAGGTAGCATTGCTATACCGATACTGCTGTTGCTGGGGATAATCCCCATCTCTCTGATATATCTGGCCAGACAATATAATCGGGCGATTGCCTTTGGCAGTGGGGGATGTATGCACAGTTTCTTTTTTACGCAAATGGATTGTGATGTTAGTTTTTAATAGATGTTTTGAATTGTTCGATAATTTTGATAAATAGACGATAAATCAGCATTATTTGAAATAAGTTGTGTTATTTGTGGTCCACTAAAAACAGATTAATTTACTCTCGTAATGCTCGCATGACTTGCATAATTTGACGGGTTTATCCATATAAATTAGAACTGAAATGCAGTCTTGATTTTAGTTTTAGTGCAACTGTAGACCTCGCACGATGGCGTCGATAGCTTCTACAGTTCAGCTTTTAAATCGATCAACCCAACTGCTTCTAATTTGCAGCCTGCTCTTGGTGGGATCACCTAGTCCCAGCATGTCCGCCCTGGTGAGCACTCAGACGGATGACTTCATCGATTGGTGGCAACATGCTGTCTTCTATCAGATCTATCCGAGATCGTTCAAGGACAGCAATGGCGATGGCATTGGAGACCTGCAGGGCATCATCTCGAAGCTTCCATATCTGGCTGAGACGGGCATCACGGCCACCTGGCTGAGTCCCATTTTCCAGTCGCCGATGGTGGACTTTGGCTACGATGTCTCCGACTATAAGTCCATCCAAACGGAATATGGCAGCATGTCGGACTTTGAGCAGTTGGTGCATTCTTCCGCCAGCTTGGGCATTAAGATCATATTGGACTTTGTGCCGAATCACAGCTCGGATCAGCATGAGTGGTTCCAGAAGTCGGCTGCCAGAGTGCCCGGCTACGAGGACTTCTATATCTGGGCAGATGGCAGAGTGACGGAGCAGGGAGTGCGAGAGTTGCCCAACAATTGGCAGTCGGTGTTCTATGGGTCTGCCTGGGAGTGGCACGAGGAGCGCCAACAATACTATCTGCACCAGTTCACCAAAGAGCAGCCGGATCTGAACTTTCGTAATCCGGCTGTGGTGAAGGCCATGGACGACATAATGCTCTTTTGGCTGAATAAAGGTGTGGCCGGATTTCGCATCGATGCCGTCAATCATTTATTCGAATCCGAGAGTTTAGCCGATGAGCCGCTCTCTGGCAGGTCCAATGATCCGCTGTCCTACAACTATACCGAGCATATATATACGAAGGATTTGCCAGAAGTGCTGGATATGTTGCAACATTGGCGTAAGCTGCTGGACGATTATACGGCTGCTCATCCGGAGGCAGGCACACGGATTATGATGACCGAGGCGTATGCCGGGCACAGGGTTCTCGCCGACTACTATGAGGATGCGAAGGGGGTGCGCGGTGCACATTTGCCCTTCAACTTTAACTTTATCTCGGATTTAAATGGGCAGTCGGATGCACGTGACTTCGTCTACTATGTGGAGAAGTGGCTCATCTATATGCCGCGTGGGCACGCTGCCAATTGGGTCATGGGCAACCACGACAACCCGCGTGTCGCCACACGCTTTGGCGCCGACAGTGTCGATGCCATGAACATGTTGCTCATGACACTGCCCGGAGTCGCATTCACCTATAATGTAGGTAGAATAGAGTCTCCAAAGGTCAATAGGTTAAAGCGATTTTCTCTGACTTTTATTTTTAGGGAGAGGAACTAGGCATGCAGGACAATAACGAGATAACCTGGGAGGAGACGGTTGATCCGCCGGCGCTCAATGCTGGCGAATTGGAGTACAAGAAGGTCTCTCGAGATTCCGTGCGCACACCCTTCCAGTGGAATTATGATGACAATGCAGGTAAGCAATAGCAATCCAGCAATAGCTACAGTAGAGCTCAACTAAAATGAACTGCTCTACAGGTTTCTCTACAGCCACTAGAACCTGGCTTCCCGTGAACCCCAACTACTTGGACCTCAATCTGGAGGCACAGTTGTCCGCCGAGCGGAGTCACTACAAGGTCTACAAGGCGCTTATTGAGCTGCGTAAGCAACCAATACTGCGGCGCGGTAGGTTCACCATGGAGGCACTCTCCCGCTCCGTGTTTGTGCTACAGCGGTAGGTGACCGTAGGTAATGCAGAATCTTTAACCTCTTTAATCTCGTTTCTAGCACTCTCAACGGTTACAACACTTTGATAACAATTGTGAATGTCAGCGATAAGGATCAGGTGGTGAATCTCACTGATTTTTTAGACACTCCCCAGAAATTGGTTGTAGAAGTTGCAGGATATGATTCAATCTATGAACCGGGGTAAGTTGAAGCCCCAGAAAAGCATGTTCCTCCTCAACCTCAAAACGGAACTTCCTTCGTCTAACTCTTCCCCGCAGACACGCCATTTCCAGCAGTGCCTTAATCCTGGCAGCCCGCGAAGGTCTCATCTGTAAGCTGCTGGAGCCATAGAGACCTACCAAGGTTCCCTAATTGCGTTTTAGTTGCTGTTGTCACGCGCATTGAATAATAAAATATCATATATAAAAAAGAGCACGGAATTCACATGACATGAAAATTAATGATTGGCTTTTCCTAAATCAAATGAATTAAATTTCCACTTTGCCAATGGCAAAAGCACTTTTCTTTTCTCTCCCAAATCATTTAAGGTTTTTTTTTGTTGTTGCGAAAATTAAATTCAATTTGCGAACTGAGGGGATGTCTGGCACTTTTACAAATATCATTGCCAAAAGTTTATTAATACGCTTTCCCAAGAGAGAACCTTTGCAATATAAAAAGTAAGTTCATAGCCAACTAAAGGGTATTAGCAAGTCGTTGTCTCAAGCTCCTTTTTGGTTGTCTCTTAGCGCATATAATTTTTCATGTGGTCGAGCACACGAACTCAAAGATTTATGGAGCACGACGCAGAGATTTGCGAGCTGTCGCAGTGCAAATGGGCTAAGGAAACTCCAAATGAAGTGGAGTATCTAAGGAAAGTTGGAGTGGAAGAGTAAGAGGAAGAGAGTGTAAGAGCTTGTCGGGGTTTATGTTATGCAAAAGTTTTCAACTTTTGAATGCGACGCATTAAGTGCTACAAGTGTCCTGGGATGGCCAGGGAACATTTAGCTTATTGCACAATTTGCCATGACCACAAAAGTTGCTCCATGAAATTATAGCTACAAAATTATGTGAAAGTTCTTGGCATGCCAATAAATTCCCAGCGACAAATATCAAATGTTGCCACATAGCGATTTAATATAATTTTGAATATTATTTATCTATTTCATTCTAATCTTTGACCTTTGGCATAATTCTCAACTTAACTTAATGATGGTTTGAAATCTATATGTTTCTTTAAAAATAAACTCTCATAAATCAAAGTTAAATATTCGAGCATTTTCTATGAATATTTTATTATTATTTTAATAATTCGACGGCAACGGTTTAAATAGTTGAAGGCTGCCAGTCCAGCAACTAAACGAGCTAATCTTACAGTCATGTCCATCTCTATAAGGATGATGTGTTCAGTTCAGTTGCTTTCACAACAATTCATTGCGCATACGCCACGTTGAACACAGCATGCCAGAGGCTCGCAATGGAATTTTTATCAGTATGAGCTCAGCTCATGCTGTTCACTGCGTTTCATATCAACATTATTAATATGAATTTTATATTTTCAATATTTTTGTAAAGTAGTATATCAATATATTTGCAGAGAACGATTTGAGAGCCAACCACTTTTATTGCCGCCTCGTTCAGCGATTGTTTTAAGCCAACAACTGTCGGTCATGAGGTCAGTTCTCAGCACTTAACGGGAGTTTAATGTTATGGTTTAATGGAATTTGGAGTTTTTATTTTTGAAGCGCCCAGCGACGACAATTGGTTAAACAACTCATCAAGTCGCTGAATGTGGTGCTGGTGGCATTGCTAATGTATAATTTGTGGCGTCACAAATGGACTAAAGTGAATTTCAATTAGCCAATTTGATGCATTGATTCTTTTTGTGTCCCAAACACCCAATTGATTGATTGATTAATTAATAAACCAACCAGCCGAACAACATCAACAACAACAAATACAAATCCATCCCGTCGGCTCAACTGTCATTAACACTTGACGTGGCGACAGCTCGAAATGTGGTTGCTGGTTGCTGGTTGATGGTGCTCGGGGAATCGAATTTCCGCTTCAGCCCGGAACAGTTGCCAGCGATGTGAGTGACAACAACACTTGGCGACACTTCAACAATTACAAACATTAAAGACACTTTTTCTCTTGATTGTAAAATACTTTGAAAAATAGCAGAAATGTTTCAATATATTTAACGATTTTATATTGGAATTTCAACATTTTTACTTCAGAAATTGAACAAAGTTTTTCCACATTTATACACCCACTAAGAGTCGGTGTCCTGAAAATCCCTAAAATAAATAAGTTTTGAAATTAAGATGTACCTTAACTTACTTCGTTTATTTAATCATTCGGCATTCAGTTGTTTTAATTTTTATAATATTTTTAATCACTGCCATAAGAAATTAAATCAAATCCAACCTTATCAGTATAAATTTTGAATTCTTTTTTAGTTATCGAACATAATTTTTAATTTTTATTTCAGATATTGGTCGAGGGTTTCTAACACTAAGTGTCCTCCCTCTTACTACCCCTAAACTAAATCAGTTTTTAAGTTGAATTATTTATGCTCTGATCTACTTCATTAAATTAATAATTCTGCATTCTTTTTATAATTGTCAAATAGTTTTTAGCACTGTCTTTCCAAATTACAAATGTTCAGCATTATCAGTAACAATTTTCAACTCGTTCTAAGTTACTCAAATTTATCGAGTGCATCAATTTGGTATTGAAATTGTTAACAAAAAGCTGTGCAAGAAGAATGCAGTTAAAACTGAAAGTGTCAAACTTGATTTTTATTCAATTTGTTAGCATTTTGCAGAGCACTTTTTTGGAATATTGTCCAAGTAGTTCTATGGTTGTTATTGTTGTGGCACTCAACTGGGGTTGCCAGTTATCAGACGCCATCTGGCAGCTGGCAACTGGCAGCTGGCACTGTGTCTGTCACTTGCCAGTGTAAATTTAACGCTTTGCTGAGTGGCAAGTGGATATCCTTGTTGCCACACTGATTGCTGCCGGATGTTGCCATCGACAGAAAATGTCAATAAAATTTCAGCCAATTGCTCGAAAAATTAACCCAAGTGCAAATCATAAAAAATCCATTTCACATAATTTGATTGATTTGCATTAAAATATACCAAAGAAGAAAAATATGAAATTCAAATATGATTATAAATTTAAGTTAAAACTGAGCTTCAAATTCCATGTGGAAACACAAATTGTAATTGACTAAATGTTTGCAGACAAAAGATAAAGGATAACGGGTTGGCAGGATGTCAGCGAACGAGGACGACGTCGCGTTGTCTGGCGGCTGTTCTTTGACATTTGGGAGGATGCCACATCAGGCAAACAGACAAACAGACAAACCGTCAACCAGACAGACCGTTTGCCAGTCTGTCAGATAGCTAACCTAACAAGGACAAACACGTACGTGTTGAATCCTTTGAGCCTAAATGTTGTAAAAAAGGCGAGAAGGAAAATGCTGAGCAGCTCTGGGAAAATTGGTAGTACGCGCTCGGTACCTTGATGTCTGTTCATCTGTCTGTCTGTCCGTCCATCTGTCTGTCTGTCTGTGGTGAACAACAGCCACAGGCATTAGGCGATGCAGGGGCATGCAACAGCAAAAGGGATGCGTCAGCCAATTGGCAACGTTCATGGCAACACCGAAAGTTCATCTTTTTGCAACCTTTTGCCTTTGTCTGTATGCGTGTGTGCGTCTAATTGTGTGTGTGTGTGTATGCGTGTGTCTGTTTGTGGCAACACCATTTTGGCCATTTAGCCGTTGGCTTCATAAATTTTACAGACAGCTGCGAAGCTGGCGCCGCGTTTTAACTGTTTTTAATTAAAAAAAGAATTCTGCAAACGTTGATAATCAACTGTATGAATATGTGAAGAAGGGCTCTCAAAGGATTTTTATGAAATTGATTTCAAGTATCGCATTATAATATCCTGTGTACTTGAAATGCCCTAAAGGGTTACTACAAGATTATGCAAATGGCGGTGCGAAAGACAGCAGCAGTTAAAATCAAGTACAGTCAAGTATGCCTATAAAGAATACTAATAGGCAAGTAAACTTTTCAGTATTTAGATGACTTTACAACCAATAAGAGAACTTTGTTGTATGGAAAAAAAACCAGAGACTTTCAGGAGGAATATAATTTTTGCAGAGGCTGTTATTACTTTCATTTATATGAGTTTACTGTCACAGTAAACCCGACTGACTTCCAACAACAGGCATGTGAAATCCAAATTGATTGGCAATTGAGTTTCTCAATTTCTCTGGGCACATAAAAATAAAAATCAACATGAAGAACTTTACAAAAAAGTTGCATATATTATCCCTTTAAGCCTCTGGCCCATACAAATTCAATGAAGCTGCTCCAATTCCCACACAACTCGCTGTTCAAATAAATTTCAGTGCGGACTGAAATTCGCCATTCTTTCTCTTACTTTCTCTCGACAAATATGCATTGAAATGTTTTGTGCCGTTTTAGTAAATGACTGGAATTTATGCAAATTTATATATGTACATATGTATATATGTAGATATATATAAATGTACATTCGAGTGTAAGTTGGTGTTGGCCAAAGAATTGGGTTAGACACAAATACTCCGCTGAAGGTCACTTTGAGGCTAAGACAAAAAGCAAAGGCAGCCAGGCATTTAAATTATGACTTCCAACTTGGCAAATGCTTTTATTGTGTACGTGAATTTATGCGCGCCTGAAAGTATGCAGCACAATATCTACAACTCGGTCAAAGTACGAGAAATATCTCATGCAGAGTGCGTGAGAGGGGTAGAGCTTGTCTTTAAAGCCCCGTTAGCGGTTAAACTCATTTAAGTTGGTGTTTCTCTTGTGCAGCAGCAGCCGTTTTTGTTCTTCAATAAATTAGCTAATGCCTCGGGAAATTCATTGAACCGCAGCCAAATGGGCCACTTAACCCTTTTTTTTCGCTGCTCTGCTTTGGTTTGGGTCTCGCCTCGTTTTCCAGACAGTCCCAGCTGAAGGAGCACATCAATTAACTTGTCCGTTTCAGTTGCCAGTCCCATTCCACACATTTGGCAGCCTGTCAATAAGTTGAACTTGTCGTTGAAGCCGCTTGATCAGCCAAGCGGGGCTCAGACAACCGGCAACCCAACCAGACAGACATCTCACTCAGCTCCTCGATTGTCGGTCTCTCTGTGGGTGCAAGCGAGACAAAGCAACCGCGATGAGGACAACAACAACAGCAAGTGTAATATGTCAATTGAAGGACACACTTGCAAAACAACACACTCCAACACCGTATAGAAACACTCTTCACTATTTATTGCATTGTTGTTTGTCTGCTGTTGTCGCTGTCCATGTCGCCGCAGGATATGCTACGGATATTTGCAAAATATTGCAGCGCCCATAAATTGTAACCCCAAAGGACGACTCCGCCCCATATTGCTCGCCACTTGACTCCCTTTTCTATGGCCGCAGGGGCGTGGCACGTTGCCAGACATACCCCTGGCTTTCTGGCGGCATTGTCCCAAATCGGCTCACAATTTGTAGCCGCTACGTGACACTGCTAACTAAGCAAACCTCAAGAACCTCAAATAATTTCAACAGCTGGAAATTCTAGAGTCTGGCCTTAGCAAACATTTAAGGTTATTTATTTAAAACCTAATCTCGGTAATTGGGCACATAATTTAAGTTGCAATTGTTCTGAGCAGACCCTTAACTTATTTGTAGTGTTATCGCTTTTAACTTAACAGACTGTTAAAGAAGAAGCTGTTAAATTTACTTATTATTATGAGCTGTTATTATATGCAGTATTAGCTTATTAAGTTAACAGACTGTTAAAGAAGATGCTGTTAATAAAAATAAATATTTTCAACAGTTTATTATTTATTGCAAAATAACTTTAAAACTCTTTACTAATAATAATGTGCTGTGGTCACTTTTAAACCCTAGTTTATGTCATGAATTTAATTGAATTTCTGTTTGTTTGAATATCGTTGTAAATTGTAATTTTAGTATAGCCACAAAGCAATATTTGGTTCATTTTTGGTTGAAAGAGCATATAACATACACAAATATTTTTGTGGATTATTATTTTTATAAATAATCAGTTTGCAGCTCTCAAAATACCTCTAACCTCAAATTGAATTCCTGACTCCTATGGGTTATTATCTAAAATGCACACCAGAGTGAGAACATAAATTTTGTATATTTCCCCTAACTCTCTCTTTCTTTCTCACTCTTTCTCTCTCTGTTCCTCCTCCGCTGTTTATTAGCGCAAAAATGGCAGCTGGCTAAAAGCCAGGCATACCCAGTTAACTAAATCTATACGAGTTGAGTTGCCAACAGTAGTTTGTCTGTTGTGCCACAGACATGTAGACGATGCCCCACCGCTTTGCATAGACAAAGAAATGGCCATCTTCCCTCACCACCTCCCCCGCCTGCATGTGTTGCTCACATGTGTCCAGCAGACCCAGAGAGCAAGTTGGGGCCAAAAAAAAAAAAAAAATGATTGCCAGTCAAATGTTAACTTGTTTTCTGGAAGCTACTACAATTACTACTACTACTACTACTACTGGTAGAAAGTGGTTACAAACTTAACATGGTCTGGCCTGACCTGGCCATACATTTTCATTTTCAATTTCATTTTGCGTATTTTGTGAAATGTTTACCTGGGTAACGCGTCGTATACGCAATCTGGTGTATTCTACATTGTTTGCTTGTTGTTATTGTTCTTGTTTAGCTTGCCGGCTTCCAACACAATTCTGGCCATATGCAAGACGCATAAAAAGTTACTCATAAATTTTTCTCTGCCAACAAGAGAATTAGAGAGAGAAAGAGTCAGAGAGAGAGAAGAGCAGCAATTTGAAATGAATTGTTAGCGGAAGGGCTTGTGGCAACTTGGACCCGTTAGAGAGGGTTGTGGCAAAGTAAAGTAGTCAACTTTTATAATAGCCTCCTCTACATCGTTATACGGGGGAAGGGGAGGGAAATTCAATTTCATTTTCAATTTAATGCTGCAATGGGCCACGTACCTGGGCCTGGCCCAAACACAGAGTCAGACTCCCATTCAATGTGGTTCCGCTTGAGCTTCGACTTGAACTTCTCTGGTTTTTTTTATGTTATTGTCTTCTCTGAATTGACTTACCTGCAATGAAATGATAGAAAAATAGATACATATATATTATTTTATGCGTTTGCATGAATCAAAACAGGGTCAGCAGGGGCAACATGTGGTTGGGCGGGTCGGGTTAGAGCTTAGGAATTAAAAGTGAAACCTCCACAACCTCCACTGGGCTCAACTGAACAAAGGAACTGAAGCCGGAGCAGCTGCTTCAAGGTGACTCCTCTCTTTCTCCGGGTGTGGCAATAAAGTAACCCCTCACCTACCACCACCTTGAACCTCTTAGGTTGTTACGTGCTCGAGTTGCTTTACGACATGACAGAGAGCACATTGGTGGTGTCAGGTGCACTGGCTCGGCTTACCTATAACGTAGGAGTACCCGTCCAGCGTTAGGACGCACTTGCGCGTTGTGGTGCCAGGCAAATTGCCAACACCACCGCCAACCACAACGCTGGACGAGTACCTGCTGCTGCTGCTGCTGCTGGTGGCATTGGTGATGGGGTTGCTGTTGGATGCAGTGGCTCGGCTGTTCAATCCCAGCGCTTTGTTGAGGCTGCTGGTGAATCCGGCAGGGCTGCTGGCCACATTATGTGACTGTTGTGACTGTGGCTCGCAGCTGTTCAAACTCTCGCGACGCGGTGGCGCCACCAGGCCCACAAACTCATCATTACGTTTGCTACGCGAACTCAGACCGTCACTGGAGTGATCGCGTTCACGTTCTCGTTCACGTTCACGTTCACAGCGATTGCGATTGCGCGCATAGTGCATGGACGAGGAGGTGGAGGAGGATGATGCGAAGGAGGCGGTTGTGGATGCAACATTTGTTGCAGTTGTCACATTAGTTGCCTCCTCTGCCCCAATGTTCAATGACAGCGGCTTATCGCGTCGCGTGGGCGGAGATTCATCCAAAGTATCGCCCATTGTTCCGATGTATATATGTTGGACCCGTTCTTATCTGGAATTCTAGACTGAGTGGTAGTTCTCTGCAGCGATTGTCATAACGCGACGCGTGGGAATTGCCTCTGGGATGTATTTGGGATGGATGTCGATTGACGCCAGTTGTATTAATGGAATTAGCAGCAATTTTGTTGGTTGAGGATCAATTTAAATTCGATTGCACTTTAATTCACTTTTTTTGGACTTTGATTGAACAGCAGCTTTTGATGTCTGCACAAATATAAAATTTAATTAAAACCAAACATACGCTAAATGAATGGCAATGAATGGAAAATGAAATGAATAAGGGATAGACACCAAAAGAGAGAAATGAAGAGAGATAGAAAGGCAGAAATGGAGAAAGGAGAGTTTTCTGTGGAAAACAATGCAATAACAGAAATTGCCATTGCAACTTTTATGAATTCCATGAAAATGACTTCAATTTTGACAGACATAACATGTCATTGACTTTGTTGTTGCTCATACAGCACGGGTTAGCTGCATATATACACTTTGCAATATATGTTTGTTAGTTGATTTCTACCCTTATTGGAAAAGGTAATAGAATGCATGCTAATTCACGAAGTTATAACATATATTATGGTTCAAAAAAAAAAAATAATTAAAATAAAAATAAATAGTTGATATGATCTGTTTTCCATAACTATTTTGTAATATTTATAATTGGTATATTCATTTATATATTCATGTATATTCATATATATGCATTTATATTCATGTATTTTCATATATATTTTAATATTTGTTTTTCAGCAGTTTCTAATCACTTGCACAGCGCTGTAGCTGCTGCTGTTGCTCCCTTTGCTTCTAATTTCACTTTTTGTGTATGTGGCTGACAATGATTTGACTCGACACGCAAACGCACTATGCCCGACTGACTGTCACTTCAGACTTGCTCTCTTCACACATACACACACGCACTCGCACACACACACACAGACACCCTCGTCCATTTGATTGACATGCCATTGTTGGGGCCACTATACGAATCAGATTTTTATCGCTCAAATATTGACAATATTGTCACAATGTGTGTGTGTGTGTGTGCGTGTGTTTTGTTGAGTGTGTGAGTTGTGTATAAATTTGCATATTCGTCATAGTGTCTGCACAATTTATCAAAATCCATCAATGCCAATGCATTGTCATGAAAACAGTTGCAATGCTTAATTTATATTTGTTTTTTTTTTCTCTTCATACAATTTATATTTCTATTTGTTTGCCACATACGATATTTTTAATGTTTTTATGCATAATTGTTTTGGCACAGCTCGTGATTATTTTTATGCCATAAACAATTTTCAATAATTTAGCTTTATTTGCTCTTATATACATTTACTTATACATATATATTTTTTTATTATTTATTAAAATTTTCTCTCTGGCTGTTTGTCTTTGGCTCTGTGTGTGGCCCTGTCCATTTTTTTGCATGACACGTACACCAAATAAAACGAGGCGACACTTTGAAGGCGTCACGTTCGCAAACCAGGGCAGGGGGGCGTGGGTGGGCGTGAAGCCTTTTTGGTTAAGGCAACCCCAATTGTGAGTTCGTCTGCTTAATAGAGAGAGAGAGAGAGAGAAGGGGTGCCATGGAAAATATGTCAGTAAACTTGGAAGTCGAGCAAATGTCACTCGCACTACGTGATACCTTTTCAACTAACTCGGGAATCCTGTTGGCCAACTTTTTAGTGAAATATTTCCCATACCATGCATGCATGACGTCAGAGTTGTATAAACACTCCATAACTAACTTACATATCATATATACCCATTTATATATAAATATAACCATTGAAGTTTCCTTTTTGGCTTCTTTAAATTGAAATTTGAAAGAACAATTTCATATTTATAAGGATTTATATTTATGTTAATCAATGCTGGCAAAGGGTTTGTAATGGAAACCTTGGCAAGAGAACTTAAGCAGCTTAAACTGCGAAATTCTCTAACCACATTTTCTGTATTCAGATACATTGATTCATGTTGGCGGCATGAAGGAAAAAAATAAAATGAAACTGGAAAGTTGCGAGGGCTTTGAATGATAAACATCAAATTTTAATTATGTTTTTATTTCACCCCAAACTCCCTACACCCTCTCTCTCTCTCTCTCTCTGTCTCGGTTTTTTTTTCTCTGTTACCAAAAAAATTGTGTTTGGTAATTTCTGTCGTAGCTTGAAGGGCTTTGTCCGCTGTCCGGCCATTTTGCTTTTGTTAGCCTTGTTGCTTGGGTTTGTTGGCCATGCTCCACGCACTTCCCGCACCCCTCGAACTTGCCAGCAAATTGGGCTTAAAAGCATTTTCATGAGCCATGTCGAGGCTGCCAAAGGCGTACGAAAGTTTTGCGGCTTTAAGCTGAAGCCGCAACTTTAAGTCTCAGAAATATTGCGTATACGCCGCGTTTATCGCTTGCCTAATGATGTATCAATAACGTATTTATGAGACAATTAATGGGAGGACAGCAGCAGCCGAAAATCAATGGCCAGGTCCATTAATGCCTTGCCACAAGTTATTAGCCGTATTTTGTAGATATATTTTTGCTAGCCATAAAATGCCTTATCTGAAAGGTTCAAAGAGACGTACGCACAGAAACCCCAGCCAAAGTCAATGATCTCTCTCTTTCTCTCTCTTTTTTTTATACATATATCTCCCTCTCAGTTGTGAGCTTTGAATTTTGGTTATTGAGATGAAGCGGCGAACTTATGGCATAAATTTAAAATTTGTATGCAATCAGCAAACGCATAGTTTTGGCCATTTATCTGCTGTTGCTCCCTTTGCGCTCAATATCGATAAAAGTTTTCAACCCGCATTAGTTTCTCAGTCTCTCTCAGTCTCTCAGTCTCAATCTCTGTCTCTATCTTGTGTTTTGTTTTGTTTGGTTCAGCTTTGTTTTGTTATGGACTAGTACCAGCAAAGTTTCAATGAACCCGGCCAAGTTAGTGACTTTGTTCGTTTAGACCAAGTTAATCAGCCAGCATCATTGGCTCTCAATGTTTGCTTATTGTTTGTCTCTCTCTCTCCCTTTTCCTCTGTCTCCCTCTCTCTCTCTAAACAGATGAAAGCAACGAGGCACAGTCAATTATTTAATTAAAAGCTGTCACTTGCAATGGCTCAAATGTTGCTGCTAATGTGGGCGCAGGACGACAGCCAGTCAAGTACCAAGGACGTGACCGTGTCAGAGAAACAAGCACAACAACGTCAAACAACAGATGAGAAATAGCAGCAAAAAAAAAAAAAATGAAAAAAGAAAACAACATATACAAATAATTAAAAGCGCATACACAATGTGCACAAGTAGCAAATGAGGCGTGGCACCAATGGGGGATTGGGGGAGGGATGGGCAGTGGGGAAAGGAAGCTGTAGCTTGTCACTTGGGGCATAAAAAAAGAAGAGTCTAAAAGTAGCACAAATTATGCACGAACTTTGAATACACTTTGAACTACTTTCAGCTACTTAGGAACTCATGAAAAATACTCACAATTTACAAAAGGAAAACAAAATAAAGCGAAATTAGTTTAGACCGAGATGAAAGTCAGGCTAACAGTTTGTTTTTATGGCCAAGATAGTAACTAATTAGCCGCTAATGAACAAATTTTCATCAACAACTCATTGCACATTTATAAGAAATATTTTGCTGGCGACCTTTTTCAACTTTGTTAATTGGCTGAATTTACAAAATTTATTAAAGCAACAATTTTTTTTTTAATATTTTTTTTATATTTTTTTTGTGGTCTGCGACAGCGACAAGCTCTGTCCCAAAGTTGTCATACCCTTTTCAAGGCTATTGTGTTTTATATATTTTGTGGCACGATGGGAAAGAAAAGAAACTGTCGCTGCATTTGCCACTCGCCTGTCATTTGCACTCGCAACTCGCAGCTCGTGGCTGCCACATGCCTCATGTTTGCATCCGCTATTTGCTGCTTATTTTAATTGTTGTAATTTTACTCAGCATTGTTGTTGCTATTATTATTATTATTGCTGTTGTTGTTGTTGTTAGGGAGGGCGCCAAGTTGTCGCCAGTCGCCTTTGGATGTAAATAAAAGATGAGTTAAAGTGCGATAGATGCGAGTTGAAAACTGTGGCTCGTTTATCAACTAGCCTGACCTTTATCCTTTATCCTTTATCCTTGCCTACCCTCCAGCCCTCTCTTAACCACTTTGATGTGTTTGCAATAACAAACAATAGCCAGCAGAAATTGCATGTAATTGAATGTAATATACACCACACACACACAACACACACACACACACACACACACATAGACACAACAAAGTGACATGTCAACTCAGGTTGAGGCCTTTAGTTTTGCTGACAGGAAGTGGGCAATAAATTTGCGTGGCCGCACAAGGACGAAGGACGAAGGACGACGACGTCGTTGA